>JAKCOX010000001.1:39556664-40806664 GCA_022605575.1 Laterallus jamaicensis coturniculus
CTCCCAGACTCCAATGTTACACAAGCTGTAAAATATATCCCCATCTTTCCAGACACCAGAAAATATTACGGATAAATCAAGGCCTTTTCAAACCAACCTGTATTACTCACTTCACTCGAGTGAGAAATCTCACCTGACATTTTCTCTTCAGAGCAAAGATGCACTGTAGCTATATGGAAGTTATTTGTAAATACCAGCTTCCACCCAATTTGGATAAATTCCTCAAGTTTCCTATCATTGAGAAGTGTTAAGCCTGACAGCCTTTCTTTTTTCCCTTCCCAAACAGCAACTCTTTGCCAGCGCTGGCAGCTTAAGCAGCTACTGCCTTATCCCTCTTACTGTGCTGTGCTAGAGATTGATTTTTGGCTGGGCCTGTTTTCCAAACCAGTTCACGGCATGTCTGCACAGACATGCACTTAAATACACTGGAAGGACAGGAAATGCCATCAAAGCAAGGTCCATGGGCAAATGTTGGATCTGAGTCACAGTGTGCAGGAGGTGTCGCTCCCCAGCTGCGTGCAGAGGGAGCCCAGAGAGATCTGTTTCCCTGGAGTCACCTTAGCCCCTGAAGTGCCAGCATCACAGCTCTGGAAACAACAGATCACTATGAGATCTCAACCATGTCAATAACCAAATTAAGCATATACTGTGAAACTTGTGCTGCTTTCTGCAGATACATCTTAATTAGTTGGTTAGTTGCAGTGCAGCTGCTGAATTAACCTTATTGTCGCTATTTATACTTGATAATATTGGAAGAAAAACTTCTGCTGGCCTTGAATCTCTTTACCCAGTCACGTTGTCAAGTTGACAAGATTGCAAAAACATCAAATAATCTTTAAATGGATCTCTAAATGGATCTAATGCAACACAGAAATAGATTCAAGACACATCGGCAGAAAACAATGCCAGGAACAACTGAAGTTGTAGCAGCCTTTTCAGAACAGGGGAAGAGCTTAAAAGGAAAGACCATATACAGATATTAGAATATATTTTAAGGAAGCTATGCTGGAGAGATTTAACCTAATTACTTAATTCTCTAGAGTCAAACAACTTCACCGAGGCAAATCGCGTACAAGTACCACACAACCCACAGTACTGCAAACATGGTATTTACCATTAAAATGTTGCAAATGTAAAATACGCAGACACTTCAGAAAGATAATGAGAAAAAACATGAATGTGCAAGTAAATTATTTTGAAAATCATCTGAAGCAGTGATTTTATTCTCTTTTGCTGTCTCACAAAAAGATACCGAAAACTGGGTTTCAAACAATGCCTTGTAATTTCTGAAATACGCTGTTCTGGAAAGTGATCGAGGCTGCTGGTTACATTCCTACTGTTAGAATTCAATGCAATCAAGTATATTTTGGGTTGGTTTTTTTTTAAAATATGCATAAGCTTTTTGTACATTTGAATTCTGAATTGCTTGATATTGCAAGTATCTTTAAAAAAATAAAGTTTTCTAATACGTGCTGCCTTCATATCAAGAAGCAATGCTGTATCAACAAAACCACATTGTATTGATAGCCTTCACAGATCAAAGTGACTAAATAACATTATCTGAGAGACAGCTACTCACAGAGGCTATTAAAATTGTGGCTTTTTATCTGAAGAGACCGTGAAGAAGACTTTGCAGAGCTCCCCCCTTTGCAATAGGGCAGGCAAAAAATACCTCTCTGATTTACCTAGGAAAAAATCGAGCTACTGCCTCCTATGAAAGGAAGGGGAAAGAACAGGAATGTTTTTCTTTAAGCCTGTGTTTCCATTAATTACCCAGTAACTTGCATTGGTTGGGTGGTGAATAAAATGAGGAAAAGCTTTAGAAGTGGTATTTTCCCGTAGAAACAATTGCCTGTCAAACAAAGCATAAAAAGACAAAAGGCAGAAACACTGTTTCAGCTCGAGCGCCTTAATGTCACCATTTGTCACGCAGCACTTCCCCCCAAACCCCCCGAAGTACGGTTAACTCGACTCCTCTTTACACCGCACACTTTCTCCGTCGGTACAGGATTAAAATGTGCCGGGCCTGACAATGAAACAGCAGAGCCATGGCACATTGTTATGCAACTCACTGTCTGCAAGGGTGGCTCGTAGCTCCTTCTTTATTCAGCAAGTGCCAAGTGCATGTTTAATCAATGTCACAGCTCACCACAGGGCGCAACTAAAGCCACTGTCATTCCTCTCTTCAGATTTGCCTGGCTAAGTTATGCAATGCTCCGAAGAATACCTTGGAATTCTTTCCAGAGGCTCTGAATGCAGGTGTGTGACAGCGTTCACACCGCTGCCAGGAAAGCAGGCTTCTTCCCATCCTTTTTCGGGCTGGACTAAAATTACATAGTGTGACTGCACGTAGTTCGCTGCATTTGGAATTACAGCATGTCAACGTGAGAAAGCCTCTTCAGACGCCTGCCACAAAGAGTAAATCAAAGGCTGGGTTTTCCTGAAGTCTTAATAAATAGCCAAGTGTAACTGAGTCAAACCAGGAGCTGTTTGTATTTTTTGCTGGGTTTTTTTTTTTTTTTTTTTAAAAGCAAAACCAAACAGCATGCATTTCACTGCTCTGCATCATCTAAGGGAAAAAAATCCTCAATTTTAATGAGAATTAGTCAACAGTGAGGATCATTACCAGAAAAGGCTTCTACTTCGACTATGCTTGCTTTACTGGATTACTGAGAGAGAAGGCCAGCCATTTGGAAGATTCTGTAACATTATTATCCTCACCGATAAACTTCTTCATGCTCCTGTCTGGTCTGTCTGAGAGAGGAGAGCAGCCCCTTCATGAAGATAAAAGCCTGGTTTGCCACTGAATCGACAAGTAAGAAGCATGTCTGATGACATTTTATTCCTGATGCAATGTAGGGTAAGAAACATATATATCTATTTTTTTTAACCTTTCTATGAGATATGCTCTCAGCTGATGGCTTTAATTAGACACAGAGCAGAAATATGTTTATCTCCAATGATTAAAGATGTTAGCCAGGAGAGAAAATGCTGCTGCACCATAAAAACATGATTCACTATAAAACGTGATTGCAAATCTTCAGTAAATTGGGGTTATCTGAACCAGTAGAAATCCTAAGCAAATTTCTGGTTTAAGATTAGAAATTTCTGATCAATAAAGGCTAAACCAGCATAGCAGATGACATATAATACCAACATCTCAGCCACCAATGAACATAATTTTACAGGGAAATATGTTTCTAAAGGATATCTGACTGTAAATTAAGAGTACAAGAGCAGCTAAGTAATAGAGACGACCTGTCAACCTCACTTTTGTAACAGAAAAGGTAATAAATCACACACGCATCTGTAAATATCTATCTCAAATCCTTATGTTGCACAGAATTTTGCTACTGTAAAAGTACTACTCTCCTTTGGGAGACTGCAATAATAAGTATATGTAAGTATAACAGCAGCTTTTGTATTTGAAGAGACAGACATTTTCTGTTTAATGTTTACTGCTGCATGGACATCCAAAAGCTGATGTATTTAACAAGCAAAAGGATAAAATCTCACCTGCAATTGCCTCCTGAGGGCTTACTGGTCCAAAAAAACCCAACTGTGATACAGTATTAAGGAGGCATATTTTCCATGCTTGAAAACAGCAGACATGAATAATTTCAACTGGTTTTGTACTGTAACAGTTAAATATTTAACAACAGCTGAAAATTCACATAATCTCCCCAGGCACTGGAGTAATTGACAGTGCCCACATACCTGCTTTCAACAATCTGATGCTTCACAAGGGAAAAAAAATAACTGGCTAAAGACAAATTTTAAATTTCCTTTATAATAAAGCATATGAATTGGCTTGAAGCATCAAGCTATTTCTCACTCCAGCTATCAAATTTGTATATACAGAGCAATTACTTTGAACATGGACACACGTTCATACAAAAAGAAAACAAAAGATGAATACAACTCAATAAGCTCATCAGCAAGAAATATTGTGTAAAGAAGTACAGTATTGGTTTTAAAAAGATCAAAGCTTGGATGTTTGTCAGACCAGATTTACCATTTGTTTTCTTTCTTCTAGCTAGCTGCCAGAATACTGGTGAAGGTATTTGCAGGAAAAATGGGGACCTCTGCCATCACAACACTGGAAGATGTAAAAAGGCAAGAGGAGAAAGAGGAAAAAGAAGAATCTATTTTAGCACTGCTTGGGATTATTGGAACTGTGCTCAATTTATTTGTTATTGTTTTTGTGTACATCTACACTACACTTTGATGACATTTTTGAACATCAATTGCACAGCACACAGTGCAAAGATGGTAAGAATGATTTCTAAATTTAAAGCAACCCCCACCCCCCACTGTCTGAAAAGATTATCAAAAACATTCCAGAGCAAAGTGTCTGGCTAAGGGTGCTGCATCGATGACTGCTCAATGTATCTGCCAGCCCAGCTAGGGTGCTAAATTATGTAAATGAAGGCAGACAATATTCAACTTCTCATTGATAACAGATGAAATGGGAACTGCAGAAACAGAGATGGCACTCTTTTCCCATCAGCAACCATGCCAGGCACAAGAAACGTAAGCAAACAGTGAAAACAATCAGAACATAGAAAGAGATTAATTAAGTTTATCAATACATATAAGCAAACCCCACGATGCTTTCTATGGTTTTGTGCAATATGTCTCTTCATAGTTGAGACCAGAGAACAGAGAAAAGGATTTTATTTTTAGATCACCATAATTTAAGCTTGTAACGTACACTAATGTATAAATGTGGAAACAGGAACCCTGTCATACCAAAAATTGTAAAATTATTAATAAAATTTTAACTACTGACTATATTCTGCAGCATTTTTGTTAGTCTTGTGAAAAGCTGAAACAGGTTCGATTTTTCTTGCCTTTACTGAACCTGTATTTGAATTCATCATGCTGTACTGACAATGTGTTTTTTTAACTAAAAATCCTTTAAAGTGGTGTGAAAAATAAACAAGAACTTGAGTACTGCTTTTAAAAAATACTAATATTTACAATGACACACTAGTACATATTCTCCAAATGAAAAGAGTCTTGTTCCATTTTCTATATAATCACTTTTAGAAAGTGATTAACATAGGCCAATTACAACTTCCATGTTTTTATCCTGATGCTTATTTCCAAGTGAAATAAACATATCACACAAGGTTTCATGGTGTTGCATGGGGAAACTGGTTCAATATCTTTGCCCAGAAGTGTGTACTATCTCTTTCTGGACCAGGTCCTGAAGACATTTGTCTTGTTTTTTTTACCATTTATGATTGAGGCCCAGAACTGCAACTCTTACGCATACTTCATGGAACATGCAATTAGGCTACTGAAATGGATTAAAGTATTTCCATGTTTTAAATTAGATATATGTACGTATCTGAATTTGATTCAAAGCTGCAGACAGTTTGAGATCATAGGAGCTTTTACATACGTGACTCTCTCCAACATATTACTAACAGCAAAGCTACTTTTGAGTGCTCAGGATTAAAAACACAGTAGAACATCACCACCACTACGAAAAGGATTTTGAGATTTTCATAAATACCATTCCCCGTATTACAGGTGCCACAGAAGAACAATGGAGGAGCTGCATTTCTGAAACATCAGCTCAGTTCCTTCTCTTAGGCTGCAAAGCTACAGCCAGTATTCCATAAACTGCTAAGTAAAGAAATACATCTCCTGTAGAGGTGATAGCTTATTACCATATAGAACTTTGTAACTGCTAAACCAACTGAGCCTTTGGAAGTCACTTTGAAACAAGCACATGCATAAAATAAGGTCAGGGATTGAGAAGGGAATGAATTTGGCAATGGTATTTCAGTCAGTTTCAGAAACTACGTCATAAAAACCTGATTTATGGACAAATAAGGTGGAAGATGGTCTACTCTGGTTTTGCCACTCTGAGTCAATATTGGCTCATCCAGAAGAAATGATAAACAGAACTGAGGCTGCACTGGAAGGAAGTGTGCAGACAAGAAAATTTATTCACTACCCATCTTCTACAGCAAATCTCTATTATTGTATATTCATTTTCAGTATATGAAGCACCAAAGTATTCTGTAAAACTAAGGTATATTCTAGAGAAATGATGCAGGTGATTCATGTTTATTTTGTATTATAGAATAGAGTTGATGCGTTATTAATTTTTTCAATGTACTTCTTATATCTATGGATATGGATATACTTATGGATAGTAACTGCATTAATCTCATAATACAAGGATATTTGAGATGGGTCTTAAAAGGACAGGTTACAAGAACCTGGAAAATGAACAGAAACATGACATTCAGGTAGAAGTTACTGCTGTTTATTTTGCTCCTGAAGTTATTAAAAACCTGTCAATTCTGTGAAATAAATAAACAGTTTTATTTCATGTTATTTCAGTGCACAGCTCTGTTCTCCAAACTGTGAATCAACTAGTACTTCCTCACTGGAGTGAGATACTGCACCTTTTCTGTAAACACTTCAACAGCAAAAAAAGATAAAATGCAATTCTCAAGTTACAACCAAATGTGGCAGAGGTTCAGCATCATTCTTTCACCAATGAATGAGTTCATTAACAATTTTTAATTTTGGTAATGATACGCTGTCTATCTAAACTGCCATTGTAGTTAATTTTGCTCATAGCGAAAGGCTTTGACATTTTAATGGAAGCCACAGGGTAATATTATCTTGAGAGACTGCCCTGGCACACAACTTACATTCTATAATTTTAAACCAGGTAATACTTGTGCTACATGCAGACCTAAGACTAACTTTAGTTAAATGAGCTCCAATATACGTCTCTAGTGCTTATACGTTTAATCCAATATATGTGCAAGAATCTCAACAACAAAAAATTATCTTAACTACCCCTTATTAGACACTAAATCAACAGCCCCAAAGAAGAATTTTAGGATGATTCAACATTTACACTGCAGTAGTTACCTTCACAACTTCAGCAATGGGTAAATAAAGATGTAGTACTCTCAACAGAGTAAGGTCAGTGTAACAACTCAGAGACCCCTAAAGGAACACAATCTTCCTGAAGTACTCAGTCTAGTCAGTCCAGTGGAACTGAACTACTTCACAAAAATATAATGCCTTGAGAGTAAGTATGATTAATAGAAGAGAAATTAACTTTAGCAGGCAAGCTCTGAGGTAAGGAGGTGAGGCCTGAAAAGCATGACTTTAGTGGACTCAACAAACAAAGGTACAGCAAAAGAGGCAGAGAAGAGCATCTGTCTACAGTCCTTACCAAATAAAGGTCACAATGAGGTATTCAGCAGCGGGATGAAACAGCACAAGTATTAATGAATCCACAAGTCCAAGATGCGACAGGACTTGATTACCAAAAGTGCATTAAAAGCAAATATTGGACTCTTACGAAGTAGAACATGCTGGTCAGTAAACACAACTGTTTCAGTAAAGCCCTCACGTAGAAATGCATCATCTCTTCTCAGCAGTCAAACCCAAGGAAGACTGAGCTAATGTATCACCACAAGCCACGCTGACTACATCACGTGGGGTCTTTGTCCACCAGGGAAGGAAGGGTGTCTGTGGGCAGCTAAGAGGGGAGCATGTGAAGAAAGGGCTGCAAGAAAACCCAAGCTAAACTCACACCACCTGCTTCCTCTAAGACTGGGAATTGAAGCAAAGAAGAAGAGTGTAGGCAGAATTCTGCAACATTACTATGAGATCTATCTCCCAAAGAAGAGGTGACACCAAACCTCTGTCACTTTTCAGATTTAAGTAAGATTAAGTCATCTCAGGGTTTACTAGATACTAGTTTAAGGACAAATAAGCAAGAAGTGTCAGCCTAATATCGCTGTGTTACTGATAAATCCCAACTTCCCTGGGCTTTTTACTGTCCAAGCCTGTAATGAAATTGACAGTCCCTATCCTAAAAGTCACTTGATTTTCCTTCTATTTCATGATTCCATTCCACTGCATTCTTTCTACAAACCTTGTTAGCTACAAAGATTACTATTACTACTGCTTTCTTCTCTCCCACTTGTAAATACTACCTCGTAATAGTGTTCATAAACCTAGGTCCATTAGAAAAACAACTCTTACCAGAAAGAACTAGACCTTCAAGATAGCCACATACTCCAGTTAGAGTCTGACAGTCACATGTTTGCTGGGAAACTCTTGTTGCATTGTACAAATTTTATTGCTGTGCATTTTGTTCAAGGAGAGAGAATTTCACATATTTGAAAGAGTTCCCAAAGAAGTCATTCTTTCAAATGAAATGTGCTGTATACGACAGTGAAGAGCTTTTACATAGAGATGTTGGTGTGAAATGCACATAAATGCTCAGTAAAAAATACTTGCTCCATGTTCCATGATACAGAAGCTAACGATCACATGAATTTTACCAAGATAAATGTGAATTAGGTAGTTAAGAATAAACACAAGTGGTTCAAAAAAACCCACCACCCACACTCACCATGTTACAAAGAGAAACTTTGTCCATTGATAAAATGGGAAATAATAGAAGGCACAATAATGCCAGACCAAGATACAAACCCAACACAGGAAATACTATCAAGAAACATGGAGAGGATTACAGAAGATATTGCTCCTTGTGACCAGAGCTGTAATCTACCTTGCATTATTAGGAAAGTCCTTCACAGACAGATAAGCCTTCTTTCTGTATAAGAAACTAGCAATTATGGAAATGAATCAGTTCATAATTTTCAAGGACTTCACCACCTTTCTTGTGGACAACCACCTTTCTCTGATGCAGATGAAGCTGCAGAACGTGTCAGAGAAATCTGGCTTCTAAGGATGGGCTTCAGGGTGAGGTTTCTAAAAGATTAACTGATACGTGAGCACTCCTTAACAGTTCAATATTCCTTTTGTCTAGAACAGTCTAGGTAACAATCTAGTCCATGTGTGTTTTGGGCAAATTGAGCAGGGATGGCAAGACAGATTTAAGCAATAAAACCCCAGATAAATTTCTGACTGCGACAAAGGCTGATTTTATATTCTGACACCAAAACTGTTCAAGAATTTTGTCAAAGTAACTTTACAAGCAGGATGTATCATACCTGTAGCTAAATAACAGAATCACAGAATCATTAAGGTTGGAAAAGACCCCCAAGATCATCTAGTCCAACCATCCCCTTACCACCTTTATTACTTACTAAACAATGGCTCTAAGTACCTCATCCAACCTTTCCTTAAACACGCTGAGGGACTGTGACTCCACCACCTCCCTCCCTGGACAACCTGTTCCAATGCCCAACCACCCTTTCTGAGAAGAAATTTCTCCTAATTTCTAACCTGAACCTCCCCTGGTGCAACTTGCAGCCATTCCCTCTCGTGCTATCATTAGTTATCTGCAAGAAGAGGCTGACCCCCAGCTCAGCACAACCTCCTCTCAGGTAGTGCAGAGAGCAAAAAGGTCTGCCCTGAGCCTCCTCCAGACAAAACGAACATGTATAAGACAAACAGAAAATCCTCGCTGATACTAAAATACTTCCTATCATGTATCACCACAGTGGTAGCAGCCCACCGTGCAATAAAGAGGAGCAGCACACCCCAGCCACCTTCACAGCATGTTATATTCCTTTATAGAAAAAATTTCCCACAGAATTTTATGTGAAAGGCAGATATGTAATGTGTGAAAGCTCACTGCTACTGCAACCATTTACAGCAAAACCAAAAATCTAGCAGAGGAATACCTCAAGTGTAAGAGTAACCTTCCACTAGTACCACTATTCACTATTCACCATTCAAGTCTGAGAAAGTTAAGAGTTGCTGAAAATTGCTATTTTCTGTCAGCATTGTGCTGGGTACAGCTTGTACCTACTGGAGTGCCAGAACCCAGGAACACTCCATTAGCACTCTGTATACACTGTCCTAATTTCTCAGTCCAGCATGTTACAGGAAGAATACAATTACCTGCTTCTTCCACATGAAAGTTTTGATAGCAGAAGGTATACTGGTCTGAAAACCAGATGACCATGTACATGAGTGTTACTAGTAACACTGTTCCCTTTCCCCTCCTCCTGAGTAGGCAGTCAGCCCTACTGGAGAAGGTAATTTTTCAGTATTATGAGCGCTGTACCAGAGCTTAACACAGCTTCAGAGCTTCCCAACCTCTGTCCCTCTTGTGACAGCCAGGCTCTGTCAGCTATGTCTCCTGACACTCTGCTAGTGACACCGAGAGCCCCAGCATCACCTGCAACTTACTCATTAATGTGAGAATTATCTGTCTGCTTCTGAACTAAAGGGTAATTACTGTGTTGGAATTATGCCTGGCTATCACAAAGACAAAAACTATTTTCAGGGACTCCTTTCATACTCAATGCATCTCACTCAAATGATGAAGACCTTCTTCCCAGAAGCCATGCCTTTTTGCACACTTAGCTCTTATGCTGGTATCTTGTTTCATTTTCAAAGCCAAGCTTGACTGATCTAAGCCTGCAAAGCCATTTTTTTTAACCCAGAGAATTTTTAATTATAGTTTTATGTATAGAATTTCAAATTACTAGAGCAGGAAGCATCCAATTTGGATCAATGTATTAAGTGTAACAGTGCAGCTGCATTAAGAGCCACAGATCCATTTATGAAGAAGCAGAAAGTATCTGCTTGCTGCACCCTTTACTAATTTTTATTTCACAAGCACAACATAAGATCATCCCCTGACAACCACAAATAACAGTAGTCCATCAGTGGAGAACACCTAAAATCAACATTTCCTACTGAAACTTTGCCTTTTCTTTGTACTTTGGGAAAACAAATGATCCCTGAAAGTCAAACTAGTTTGAACTTCTCTCCATGAGCACATACCTCACTGTTTCTATTGGTATCTCACTGTTCTTCTCCCTTTAAAGGTGACTTATACAGACAGATAAGTTTTTCTACTGAAAAGAGCAAAAAAGCAATTTCAACAGCTGTAATTCATCCCTAACTCAGAACCAACAGCTTCCCCCATTAGATAACATAGTATTTTTGCCAGGTCTTCAGTGACTTTTCCTTTCTACCTCAACAAGGAAAAAAATTCTGAGTACCAGTTACTTGATATTTTACATTAGATTTTTATTTGCAATAATGAGCCTGGTGTATACACTACAGAGGTCACTTTCCTCACTGTAATACTTGCAAAATAGAATCAACAAATTCATGACAAAGTTAGGGAGAGGTGTCAAACTGTGCCTGGGAAGCAAAACATCTTTATATTATTATTTTTCCTATGAGGTCCCAGAAGACATTTGAACTATTTCCATTCCATCATACAAGATGATGCAGTGCCCTAGTTACTACAGATTACAAGAGCCACATTCTTGGTTTAGTCCTACATAGCTTTGTAAATACTTAAAGCACAGCTGATGTCTCTTTCACCCTGGGTATAAAATATACTGTGTAACTCCACAAGAAGCTATGACATCGTTTCAAGAAATTCACATCGCCTCACTCTCCAACTGGCATTCAAACTGCAGTCATGTTACAAAAGGTTTAGCAGTTACTCCAAAAATAGAATTAGCAAAATAAGGGTCCAAACCCAAATTATTTGGATATAAACAACTCCTTTTGCTACTTATCCATCCTTACAAAGCTACTAAACAAAAATCCAACATAAGGCCAAGGCAGTGTTTCAAAACTTTCAAGCTGATGGTTATCTGAAGAAAAAATGCTTATTAATATCTTCATACTAAAACCTGTCATCTACTGAGGCTGAACATAAATCATAAACCCAATCTGCTGATTTTGCTGTTAGTTCCACACAGGCATTTGTCTAACTCATACTGCTTGACACTACCTCGTACAACTGAAATGGTAAGCAAGGTACACCATACTGGATGAAGCTATCAAAATGCCTTTATTTTAAATTCATGAGTAGAAATGTAATGGCAACACACAACTAATCTGTTTTTCCTTTAACAACCCCCCCCACCCCGCTTCAACAATTTAATTGTTCCCATATATTTGAAATATTTTGCAGTTTTGATCATAGACTCATTTTTATATTCCTTAAATAAAGCCAAAAAAGCTCTGATCAAAGGAAGAGAGACTTGCCCTAGTATGTGAAACATTTACCAACTCATATACCTGCATATACCTGCTCACAGAATTAATGTTTTTCCTCACAGTAAGACTCACGGTCTTGTGCAAAGTGTGCATGCTCTCTCTCTCTCTCTTCTACCAAACAGCTAAAATATAGCTTTGCACATTGAAATAGTATTTTTCCTGTTAAATTCAGCAGTTTAAGAATGAAATTTCAAATTAAAACAAACCAAACTTTAAAACAACAAAGTTTAAACCCTTACAATATAAGAGTATTTCAAACGAACACTATTGTTTACTAAGGCTCAAGAGACTGTTCCATTAGTAGAATTCTAAATTGGGCAATATACTGAAACTACCCAGAACTATGTATTGTTGATATAAAAATTCATTTGAATGAAGTAAGCCAACTCTGATGTAGGAGGAGACAAGGTCACATTACCTGAATCATTGCGGAGGTATGATGACATTGCTGGGATGAGGCAAGATTGACTGAGTAGTTCTAGGAGAACAGATGGAAGAGCACTGCTGTTTTGTCCTCTCCCCTCATGGCTAGTTTGGGTGTCTCCATTTGGTGTACTCCCTGCAGGATTTATGTAACTGGCAAGAACCTGAAATACACAAAAATACTTAATCAAACCTATTTGTTTTAGGCAAAAGAGCTCTGACTTTCCTCCTCAAGGAAGATACCAAAACACTTTGCTATTTCTCAGTTCAGTACTGATATTTATTTCAGCAGTCCAAAACATCTCTCAGAAGAAATTCTATACAGTTACTGGATTATGATCCCAACTTTGGCTAATGCTAAAATTAAACAGCTATTATAGCTCTGAATTACTTTAAGAAATCCATTAGTATAAATGGAGTTACATGAAACTAGAGTCTGTGAGCTCACACCACCGAGATGCTGCTCATCAGCCTCATTCACTTCAGGGGACCCAGAAGCAACAAAAGGGTTTTTTCCTCTTTTTTTTTTTAACTGCAAGTGTTTCTGAAACACTTGTGACTTCCTTTTGGATGAGGCTTTAGGATTTACAGATGAAAGAGCAACTCATGGTGAGCAGGACAGTCACTCAGAACAACCACTTGTACCTATGGCTCTTGCTTCAGTAAACAAAGAGCGGCCTTCCCCTCAGCAGAGGCGAGTGACTTGCCTCATGACTGCATGCTGTCTGGTCCCAAGGGCAGCCCATGCTGAGTTCGCAGGCCCTTACCATGTGTTGGACACATACAACCCAATGCACTTCCATGGGTCTGATATGTGCAGTAGTACTCTCACATTAAGTAACTTCAGGGTTTGAAAAGCTGTATTATTTGAAGTCTCAGGCACTGTGTTCACCTTTTTAACCTTTCCTCCATTCCTTCACTCTAACCCCATCACCCTTGGTAGGCTGCTGCAGCATCTTATCAGCACTCCATACAACAGAATTTTTCTAAACAACCTTTCTAAAGAAGGGACTAGGCAAATTCTGCAAAACAACTGACTGACACCTTCAGCAAAACGCTGAAGTGTTATTTACTTCTTCCTACAACAGCTGCCAGGCCAATGCAAATGCCTCCCTACCTCATGACTTAACAGCAGTTATAGCTAAACCTCTGCACGGCATAATACCGAAAAGTGCCTAGAAGACTCAACCAAGAGTAATTCAGGTGATTTTCCTCTTTCTTGCTTAGGAAAATTGTTTTGGATTTTATTTGTTTTGCTTTTGCAAGGGACACGATACTTGTGCCTTGTGATCTACAGTGACTGGAAGAACTGATTACATCAAAATGGTATCTGCGTCAGGGCACGGGCGTTTTCTGAATTTCATCTTCTTGGTGCTCTGCCCCAGCAGTGAGGTTAGCTAAGGCATTTGAGCTGACAGTTCTGTGAATGAAATTTTTGATGACTAGATAGAATCCCACTTTCCCTACACTGCCCGAAGATAACAGGGGTTGGTTGCACTTCAAAATGGACTGAAAAGCCTCATTAAGCAGGATGCCGCTCTTCTTAGCGTGAGGCATTTAGAAAGCAGCAGACTTTTACTAAAATGTGGATGTTTACTGGTGATTTACCACTGTCCTTTAATTAACATAATCCTGATTTTATAGTATGCCTGAGTGAGATTTTGTTATACCGGCGTAAGACATTCATGAGCACTACTAATCATTGTAGGCATTTCCCTAAAGCAGAGCAAAAATATCCAAGAAATTAATGGGTAAGATTATTTGCCACACTAAACAAAATTCCTATTCCTGCATCCTCCTCCTCCTTTAATGCAGAGTCTTTACTTTTGACCAAATGAAGTTGTGTCCATGGAGATCTATGACAGCTTCAGGGAAATACACTGGTTCACTGTCTAATCTGAACAGTCACTTAAGCTTACCCACTCGGGTCTTTTTTATGCAGCAGCCTACTGACACTGGAAAACAGGCTCATGCAAGGTACAATCTATACAAATTTTCATGCAGAGACGAAGCTGTAAGCGAATTCTCCCCCCCCCCCCCCCAAATACCATAATTATTGTGCTTCACGACTGAAAAAAAAAAAAACCCAAGCTCAAATTTTAGTATCCAGGTTCTAATGGTTCAAGTTCTTATCATTACTACATACCTGTAGAAGGCAGGTCACATGCTCTTCTTCTAATCTTTGTTTAGTCAAAGCTTGTTCAACATCCCATCCTGAAGCTGTGGAGCCTGTTCCAAAGCCTGTACCCTTAGCCCAGTACAACTGCTGTTCTTCTGTTGATGCACTGTTGTGTGTACTTGACACCTGTGGCTAAGTTAAAAAAAAACACAACATAAACCAACCAACCACAATAATTTTATTTTTCTCATCTTATGAGCAAATTCTTTAGAAAAAACTTTGTTCTGAAAAAGACTGTAATCCCAATATAGTAACTTAATAAAGATACCACTGTGAATTCAGCACAGGGGAATTCAAAGATTTAGGTAGAAAAGACTGACACATATATGGATTCACAGCACAGGTCATTGCTAAACTCTTACAAGTGAATTAATCTGTAAGGCCATTTTTGTTCTCTTTTAAGACACTGACACTGCTCATGCTAAACATCACAGCTCTGCAATTATTTTTGAATACTTAGTCAAGTTTAATAGCATAATTAGATGAAGTGAACAGAGGTAGAAACGTCATCAAAAGCACACAATCAAAATGTTAAGACGATCAAGCATGCACTGGTTTTGAAAAAATACTCCAAAATTGCAAGATGCCTCAGTTTCACATAAAGCTCTGACATATGATCTCTGGGTCGCTGAAACACACGCTATTTTCTCTGCAGAATACAAGAGAAAAAATGCCACATCCATAAAACGTTCTGAGAGATTGCATTTTTCCAAAGGTGTGTGTCCAGGTTTCTCCAACAATCTGTATTGTTGCATTTTACTAACGTAACTCCAATGTTATACTACCTAGCCCTTAGGAACCTATTTAAATACTTCAGCTAATTTTGGAAGTTTATCAGTTCTCTGGTGAAAAAAGAATACCTCTGAGAAGCCTTTTTTCACTAATATTTTCCCAGTTATGTATGTAGCACCCTAAACAAGTGACCTCATTTTCCAAAGTGATGAACACCTGCTACCTTCATTAGTTACAAGTAGCCTTACTGGAAACCAGGTCAGGGAAGTAGGTGCCCAAATTTAGTATGTAATATTTGATTTACAGCTCTGAAAACTTTAATTTTCTCTTCAGATCGTCTTCAGTATGTATGAACAGACTGCAAGGGTAGAAAAAGTTATCACCTCTGAAGTACCCTACTGACAGCAGTCCAGATTGACTATTTAAGTTTTACATTGGGACTGCAATGCATCTCAGTGATGCAGCAGCTGTGTGGTTATTCTCGCGCAGACATTACTCATTACATCACTCACCAGCATGCTGTGCCTTTAACACTCGAGAGGACTGTCACCAACACTGACTTAAAGCACCTAAGGGAAAGCCTGGCCCCAGAAATACGTGCCTCAGTGTAGGCCTGATGGATCTCTAGTTTTAAGTTACCATCTATCACCTGATAGATATGAATTATGAGAAAGCAAGGTGTTTAAAGGGTCATGGGAGAAGTGAAGCAGAGATAAGAATTAATGTCTGCCCCTTCCCTCCAAAAGCACAGTAATGCTAAGGCGTTAATGTTTCAGCAGCCTGATAACCCCATTAGGAGCAGAGTATCTCAGCTTCCCCTTAAATTTGACTAGCCATTAAAGTGAATTATTCTCATGCACAGCTTCATCTCTTCCTTGCTCAACTCCTCACCAGTATCAGAGCTGCTACAATACAGACAGCCCTATATTTTGTATCTAACTTAGCCTAACATTTAGCCACAAGGTGCTTTTTCAGGCAAGCCTCTGCCACAAAGATGCTAAGGAGGACAAGCCAGGAAAGTTTTTTTTTAAGCACTCACAAACAAGCAGTATGTTATGTTATACAGCAATGGCAACTCATAATCTGAAAATATTAAGGGAAGAAGTGTTCTGAATAGAACAGCACAATAAGCACTCCGAAAAACTTTCATTTTGGAGATGCACTCGAGAGCTTGAATTGAATGGAAAATTTTTGTCTTAGAATCTCAATTCCCCATCAGTAAGAAGAGGATATAAAAATCACTGCATTAATTCATTAATTATCACAACTCATTTGCGTTTGTGAAGCATTTAAAGGGAAATAATTTGCAGCCTGTAGAGTTTAGATGATGAATGCTAAATAAGGTAGTGAGGTCATGCTATCTAATGAGGATTAAAGAACCATCATCTATTGAGTATTGTGCCTCCCATGCACTAAAAAAAGGTGCTGTAAAAGAAACTGATTACACCTTAATGCCTCCTGACAAGCCTTCTTTGTTGGTTAGACTTCATGATTACTATGTTTATTTGCAACATGAAAGGACAATTACTTAATCAAGTACTTTCTAATTATTTTAGTTCTTCATTTAAATACCAGCTCTGCAGAAATTAAGGCTAATGAAAGCCTGGAGATGATTTTTTTTTTTTTTTAATGGTTAAAACTCTGACTGCATCTCAGTGGCAATTACTCTGCTGCTAAACTTACCTCTGCCTGGTTAGGACTAGAGTTGGGCACTCTTGGTGCATGGTGGCTTAGAGCAGACAGACAAGCAAGGATAAGATGTATAGCCCCGATCTCCAGTGCCATGCGCCTAAGCAGTACTCCGTCATCAGTTGTCAGTGGCGTAGTGCTGAACAAACTGCGCAGCACGTGGAAAGGCAGAGTTGGAAGCACGTTTGCTGAAGGAGACTGCAAGATATGACCTAGATGAAAGAAGAAAAAATTACTAAACCCACATTTTCTTTCAAGTGTTCAATACAGCCTGTTCATCTCTGTACTGGTTTATAAACACAGAGAAATATACTAAGGACAGAAGCATCTGCATATAGTAAGCTATCCAAGATGAGGGTTATCTACACAAAATAAAAATCATTAGAAGAGTGTAGAAGAAATAATGTTTCTTTCTTTCCTTTACGGATTTGGTTAAGAACTAAGGCTATACAATCTGAGTCATTAATTCCACAGAAAAAACCCTCAGTTTGTGAATAATAGAGTACACCTTCTGTATTTGACTATACTTTGGGTTGTATTTCTGAATGAAGAAAATAAAAGTCACTTGTACTAATTTGTTGGGGTTTATTTAAACATTCCACCTACAGCAAGTTAAACAGTGCACATGGTCAGCTAACAGCAGCTCAGCTGACAAAGACCTTGTCACGATGTACACTTTTTGTTTCCATATTCATGTGCCTGAAGTGGGAATTAAGACACTGACACAATCCAAACTGTGATGCTATTCAAGTGGAATACACAGTGAAATACAATCATAATTTTAATTAGATGAGCTGCATGTTTGAGTTTTGTAGTAGACTTATTTTAATTTTTAACCCTTTTGCCTTGTGAACAAAAATGACTTCTTTTAAAAGACACATTTCAAATAATAGAGTAACCTATTAATGTTACATACTCAGATTTGGGACAGTGTCTCATTTTCTTCGGTATTTAACAATGCATTTCACATTCCTTCCCCAGTGCATAAGTAAAGAGATATCTGACAACTGAAAATGCCTCGAAATAGCCAAGTCGGTTCAGAAGCTTGCTTCTTACTTTAAATTTATTATTTTCTCCCTATGTAGTTTATCAGCTACATCATCATCCAGAGGTCTAAACTGAAATACATTACAAATATGTATGCCCACATTTGTATATATATCTATCTACACACACACGCATACAAACAAGTTAATTCATATCTATCTGATACTCTTTGTAAAGACAATAAGGAAAAATGGAATCTTCATAAATAAACCCAAACACCTCTGGACATTAGCCCAGAAGAGCATGTGTAGCCAAATGATGATGAGACAAACAAAACAAAAAAACCCAACCCAAACCAACCAACCAACCAAAAAAATCTAAACATTTTCCCATGATTTATTTTTAACAGAGAACTGAATCCATGTTCAATCTATGAGCCATGGATTTGTAAGTGCAGCTCTTTATGCAAGAATGTAAAGAGATTCAAGGTGTATGAAAAGATGTATTTCCAACAGAAAATTAATACTTTATACAGAGAGCTGTGGAATACAGTGTACAATTGATGCTGTGTTTTGTAAAGAGCTGGATTCAGACATTTGGCTTAGGGACTGGAGAAGCTTATTGTTCAGACGAGGCTAAGAGGGAATAAAATTCAATAAATGCACTGGGGAAAGAAGAGCTATTTATGCTAAAGAACAATGCTGGCACAATGATAAATGGGCACAAACTGGATATGAATAAATTTGGGCTAAAAATTAAAGCAGCTCGTACTTATCAGGAAAATTAAATTCTGGAACTGTGTTCCTATAGCAATAGTGGATGCACGCACACCCCTCCCCCCATCTCAACCTCCCCCAAAAAAAGGCAACCTGAATTTTAAGGGTTTGAGTTTGTCTCTATTAAAAAAAGTAGACAAAAAAAAAAAAAAGCACTCAAGGACATAAAAATCTGAGGGAGCGAGCACAGCTCTTCTGTTAATTACTACTCAAATTAGATGGGAGTAAGCAGCCAGTCCAGTTTTTTGGGGGGGTTTTAAGCCAGTTTTTTCTTGTCTACTTTCCTGTACCTAAAGAAATACAAGAGAAATAAAAAGGGAGAATAGACAAGCTGGTCTTCTGAGCTGTACGTTGTTCACCACACCATAAGCTACTGAATAGAGACTAACTTCTGTTGATTGCTCCACAGAAAACAGCATTTTTTCCAAGTCATAATGAAAGGAAGTATCTTAAAAGTACCAAAGCACCTTTCACAGACACTCTTCCAGTTTTTCAAAACATTAAAAAATACAAATATTAGAACTATATGCAGAATTCCAGGTCTGGTTGCAAAGACTGACTACAAATTGTCTCTCAGCTCATCTGTTCAATCATTGAAGGACAACCCAATTCTCCCTCTGAACTCACACTGTGAAGGCAAGAGCTCCTGCTCACCTAAACTGATCACTGTGACCTTTAGCTCTTTCTCTCCTTTTGTGGAACAGTACTGTTCCACATTTTGTTCTACACCTGCTGTAGCTAATCCCTATTATTTTGCATTTGGTTGCAGAATTACGACAGTTTGCTCCATTACTTGAGCATGCCCAGCTACTCAGATGGTTCTGTCCGAGCGCAGTGCCATCTTGACAGCACTTAATTACCAGCACTTAATTTTACAGTTATTGACATCTAAATGAAAACACTTAATACTGATGATTGTGAGGAAACTTTGCCAGACAGAATGTAATACTTAGAGACAACAGGTAATCCACTATCTGCTAGCAATACAGTTCTGCACAAACTCATTCTACCTTCCCGGTAAAAGCATTAGAGTGCAAATAAATTTAAAGCAACATGATCTAGCCGTGGTCTACAAAGAAACATAGTAATTGCAGCACATACTTCCTTCACCATCATCTGTAACTCCCAACACCAATCTCAACAGACACTGAGCATGTTTCCGTTCTTTTAGCAGCACCTCAGCATAGCCCGGGAGACGAAGAAATAAACCAAAGGCAGCCAAAGAATGGGCGGGTATGGGAGACATGGTCTGAACAGTTGACTTGATGGGAGGCGGTTCTGCAGCAATTGTTTCTGGTGCTTCATACACCAACTCCCCTGACTGCTCAATGGTAACCCATTCGAACTGATCACTGTCCTTCTGCTTTTCCTGCGTGGTTGATGTCACCACCGGAGTGCTCACCTTTAACAACAAAAACAAAACAAAAAGTGGTAGTCATTCAGTTAATCACCCAGGCAAAACCTGAAGAAAAGTTGGGATCTAAAGGACATCACATGAAATACACAGCCATTTACAGATATGGAGACCAGCATAAATGGCTACACCAAGGGCATATTGCTTGGATTTTCAGAACAGTATGAAGAAGTCCTGCCTGCACAAGCAGGGAACTGTACTTTGCTAGCTTAAAATCCTCAGTTAAAAATGTGTTACTTTAACACCCTGAGACATAGATGTAAATTACACAAAAATAAACACAAAGATTACTGTATATATCAGACTGTTAAATAAGAAATTATTTAGCTACACACTGCAAATAGGAGAACAACCGATCATAATATGTTTAAAAGCTAATAAGAAATTTGGAATCTTAGCAGTTTTGCAGCAACTCATAGGCTCCTTCCGGGTTTTCAATTGATTTGGCAGGCTTTATTACTCTTACGCTCTATAGAACACAACAGTCTGTAGTTATGGTTTAGGAGCAGAGGGCTATGCCACCAAGCATTATGATAGGAAACAGAGTTTAGGGGGTAACAGTTGTACACAGTCCCTCAGGAATCAGTTGTACACTCAGTTAAAATGAAGGTATGACACTCAGATACCTCTCATAATGAAACATCACTGAAATGTCAGGCTTTCATGCTATTACTGATGCAATCACTTTTAAAATTGTAGTAGTTATCGCCAGACTGATCTAAACAGGAAAAGATTATTCTGAAAATGTCCTTCCAGAATTTAGTCAGGATACCAAAATCCTAATTCGAAGTGAATGCCACGTTTAGCTATGTTCTAATCATCTACACACGAAGAGAATAAGAAGTAACAGTGACAAAGAAACAGAAAAGTAAAAGAATGAAGAGTCTGGAGAATTCTTCAATCTTCACTCTGAATCTTCTATTTGTTTTTATGAATCACAGAATTCTTGTTCAGTATTTGAATCCAAACTTATATGTCAAGCTAAAAAAATTGCAAAAAGCAAATAACTTGCAAAGAATATAGAAAAAGAAGGAAAAAAAAAGGAATAAAATTTCTCATGGTCATTTTTTTCATGCCTTGCAGAATTCCATGAATCAGTCCTCTTCAATACAGAGCTTAGGTTATCTCTCTTTGATTTTAAGTATACAAAACAAATATGTAATTCATGACATTATTTCATTTTAGCTGCATTATTTAAGATTATAGAGATAATTAAGATTATACTGTTATTTATTATTTATAATAATAAGTATAGAATCTTGAGAACTGAATTTCACTTAACTATACAAAACCTTACCTATACAAAAGTCCTCTGAGGGTACATGAGCAATTAAATGACAAGGAGTTATGGCTTTACAGTTCATCAGCAACTTCAAGTTACTGCCCCCTCCTAGATATTTTATGAATGAACAGAAGTGAGGCAAGCAGCAACATCGAATTCATACATTTGTTCCACAAGGACATGGCTACTCAACCAGCCTATAGCATGCATAAGGAAGCAGCATGTATAGCTGGACTGGGCTCCAGAGTCATGCACTTGCCTATTTTTAACCAGCTTCCCCACATAACTAACTGAGATGTCAAAATGAACCATGGTGTGAGGAAAACACTATCCTGAAACAACACACAAAATCTTTAGCATGTTTTTCTATACTGATTTTTTCACTCACTTGCTGAATTACGTCAGGATAAAGCATAGGCAGTCTCTCTGCAATAAGGGCTAATCCACCCATTCCTGCAAAAACTTGCAGTGGAGACTGAATGGGACAGGTTTCAAGAAGCGATTCATCTAGAACTGCATCCATACACTCATCCCCGGGACTGATTGCTTCATCTTCAGGGCACGGTCCCAGCAAATCCGTATGTTCTACAAAAACACAGAGGGAAAAAGAATTGAAACATCATCACTGATACTGTGTTTATTTCTTCATCCAAGCTTGAAAGTGTACTTCAAAAGTAGCAGTTTCTTCTTAAGAAAAAAAGTAGTCAAGAACCTGAAATGAATGAGTACAAGAGTACCAAAACAAATTAAAAAGTATCTGTGGTACCTTCTTCCAGTAATGGCAGATCCACATTGCAACTTGGGATATATATACACAGAGTTAAATGTTAATTTTTTAATGTTTTATTAGAATTTGATCTGTCTCTTCAAAGTTTTGTTAACTTTAGAAGCCTGACATTTTTTAATGCTGTTGCATTAGGTGGTAAGAGTAGGTTTGTTACTAGAGTTTATAGCTGAAGAAAAGAAAGGTAACCCCTACTTAAATTAGTTTTGCTTTGTCCTCAAAAATGTTGAGCAGCATTTTTATTTTTAGTTTCCCCTTTCCCATCACGTAATTCACCATCCATAAAGTCCTGTCCCCTATCGCTCGCTCCACTTACGATTCTCACATCTCTCTGTGAAGTATCAAAATGAACCTCTGCTAAAGCTATGAAATATAATTCTATTCTTTCCCATAAAAAAAGATCAAGATCTCACCACCTTCTAGCCTCCATCGTCCCAGTCTATGACTAAGCACCATAATATCTTGTACAACATTTTATACAACGATGCACACAGGTTGTATATATAGAACCTTACCACAATTCAACCTGCCAAGAATTAAGGTTCTACTCAGCCAAACTTCACAGTGAACATTCAGTTTATTTCATCTAAAGAATCTGTATTGCAGATTATGTTGTTAAACACTATAACGCAGTGGGGTCCTCAAAGGCTTCACTGTATACCCACATCAGAAGGCATCATTGATCAAGTGGACTCAGTATCTCTTTGCTATGAGCAAGCCAACACCTGACTGAAAATCCATGATTATACTTGGATGCACATTTATTATAAAACATGGAAGCACATTAAAGCATTAATGCAGCTACCAAACCCAACTCCTTTTTTCCCAACTTTTAACCACTGATACTTTATCTTTCAAAACCTATTGTCCCCAGTTTGAAAGGGAATAAGAAACAGCAGGCCTTTCCCCATCCTAATTCTCAACTTTTAAATGTGCAAGAAGCACCAGGTTATAAGGACATTATGGATATGTCGTGGGAGGAGCACATCGCTGTGGAGCAAAGTGATCCAAGTATTGGATTTACTAAGGTCAAATCAGGGATACGTAGGGGTATGTACATCAATTCTCCTTAATCAATTGGATGGACTATGAGAAATAGAAAAGGTCACATACACTTCCCAAAGCAGGATCCTTGTAAGAAAGCCCATACATAACACTTTACGTAAATACAGCTTTGATGTTCACTGTTCGTATGGATAAAGACAGAAACCACACCTCTCTGGAAGGCTAATTTCCTTGATAAGGCAAATTTTAAAATAAAGCATTTAAGGGAAGACTCTCCCCTCTCTTCCACAGTGCAAAAAGCTGTAAGCCTTCCCAAAGAAGGGAAACAATAAAAACAGACACATAGGTATTGAGAATGCACAGAAAATGCTTTTCTGCAAAAGTCACATGAAAAATATGTTATCAGTGAGTAAGGGTATAGGCAGATCTTTTATGATGAGTGCAAATATAATGCTACTTCTTTCACATCTTAAATATTGTTGCAAGGAGTTTGGGTTAAGTATGGTTCTCCAGTACTTGCTTTAGTTAACCTTCTTATAACCCAATTGAAACCACTTCACTCCATGAATGCTCTGAGTTTTTAGTGCAGTCATGTACTTCAGCTATGAAAACTGCTGATCTCAAAGGCACTGAAGCACACAGAAAAAAAACCCCAGAAATAAATGACACTTTTCCTCTAGTAACAGTAAATGCAGCTCTAGAGACACTATGTGAAACTATCAAATCTATCCACCACATATAAAAAAAGTCTAGTTTAAGTAGTAAGTAAGGAAATTACTGAGATGTAAGAATGACTTCTATAGATATCAAAAGCTAGTACTATAAATGCAGTAGCACAAGGCTGATGAACAATGACTGAGACATCTGAATGTAACTGATCTATCAAACAAATGGATTTTAAAAGAAGCCCTTATCTTAAAATAGCTGAATTTGCAATTCCATGTTGTGTCAGCCGATCACCACAGGTTAATTCTAAGGTCTCATTCCTTTAAGGAATGATATAAAAATATTTCAAAACAGATTCCTGGGATACACCTCCTCCCTCCCCTTTCACCAGCACTACGAGTAAGTAGATAGCAAGCAATTAGAAAAAAAAACCTTTAGCAAGAAAGGGACTGTATTAAAAAATGTTTAAAATTATTTTTTTAAAAAGCCAGAGTTACAAGACCTACTTAGATGGGCTCGAGAATAATTCACATTTTCAGTGAAGTATTTAAGTAACTAAGTTGCCTCAATAAAAAAATTTTACAGGCTTCCCGAATTCATGTGGTTTTAAACAGCTCTTGCATTACCTAATCTGCCCTGGTTATCAATGCTAACACTTACTACAGGGCACTGGTATACATGCCAAGAAATAAAATACAGAGTATATCTACTATCACACAATCATATCATATACAATGCTACAATGAAAAAAGAAATGAATCCAGAACAATCACAGTGGTGCATCTTATAATCTAAAAACATGCAATGAACTTGTTCTTTATCACAAGCACTTGTCTTGTAGAGAATAGCTCAGAAACATCATCCAAGAAAACACAGAAAACTGCTGTTACTTACCAAGAAAATAAAAACATTTTTATCTAAACTAAAAGCATTTCAAAGGGGAAAATATCAAAAAAGTACAAACACTCACCTTTTTCTGTGTGAAGACGTTTAAATGAGTCTGTTTTCGATAAACTTGGATCTGAGATGACTTTGGAACCAAGCTTAACTGTCAAGTCTATTGATCGGTATCCTTGAGGGAGCTTACGGTCATACAGCAGGGTCAGAAGCTGAGCAAGTGTCATTTCAGCTGGTAATGGTTGGCCTAAACAACAATGGCATCAAGTCAGAAAGGAAAATTATGATTGGGTTATTGTAACATACATGTCCAGGTGCTGTTCATTACTTGTACCACAGATGCCAAGTAGACTAAATATTATCTGGCTCCAATCCAAGAGTTTAATTTGACCATTTGTTCTCTTGGGAAAGAGGGCCCCATCAGTTTAGAACCAACTATCAAAGAACTAAGCCAACATTCCCTAAGGCAGCTCTGTTCTGAGAGCCCAAGCACTTGGCATACTAAACAAATGGCTACAGCTGTAATTTGATGTGCATTTTAAGCAGGTATTGCCTGTCCCCTACTATTAAACCCTAATCCTGCATTACCATTAAATTGTGGTGGCATAGAAGTGTGAGACAATTAATGTAAAATGGCTGAAGTGGAAAAAAGTGGAAACCAGAGAAACTAAGAGCACTGAAAAACAATTTCTGGTCCCAAGCATAGCTCACTATGTGTTGGGATACAACTCAGCAAGAAAAAATGAATGGCACTGCCAGGAATACTTTTCTCAGCAGCAGCACAGAGTTGAAATGCATGCTCAATACAGCCCAAACTGATTACTAAAATCAAGATTTTGGCCACTCTTGTTTATCAGGAACATGTTCTTCCCTGAAATTACAAGTTACTTTCAAGGCAGAACAATATTTCCCTGATAACAAGGAGACTTACATCTAAAGTGAAGCATTTTAGAGTTGGATCATATAATACACTTAGCATGCCCATTTCATCTTGACTCTACTTAATGAAATAGCACAAGTTCCAGGAAGATCTTTAGTAGCAACCTGTTTCTTCAGTGGAAAATGGTGCCTTAAATTAAAATTTAAAAGGTCTTGCCATTGTGCAAGTGAAGATGTTTTCTGCCCATTTCTTCATTACTTAATCTACTTTCCATGGCTACTTTTTTTGTAACTACTGGCTGTTACACAAGACATGTGACTGAGCAGATCACAAATACAGCATGGTCTCTACTATCATTAACAGACAGTCAGCTTTTACCAGCTAGATAGTGAAACTGGAACTGAGTTTTGATCCCCTTTCTAAAATCATAGCAATAATTGTATCTATTTTATGTATTTTAGTCCAGGTATATGATCCCTCTAATGACTGCCAGTGTGTAGCTTCAAAGCCAGTAATTCTGTAGCTAAGTTACAAATCTATTTTGTTATTTGGTGAAAATGGTTTTAATCAGAAATTTTAACACAATTCCATTAGCTTGTTCATGCTATAAAACAGGGAAGAACCTCTTCTGAATAACACTGAAGTGTTCCACCCATGTTCCCATCCTTTATCCTTGATGAACGATTAAAACTCCAGTCACATCCATTTCTCTCTACAGAAGAGAGATTGTTCTCTATGCCTCAACTACAACACTGCTACCAGCTCTGCTCATAAAACAAGTATCTATCTGCTATATGTAAAACACGACTTAAGACATACTGGTCTTGAAATCAGAAGTCTTATGGAATTCAAGAATATTCCTGAACTGGAAATCAACCTTCCAGGCAGCATGCAAGTCAGCTGCCTACTCAGAACATGAAATAACAGGGCACAAATTCCAGTTTTCTTCCTTACAGGTCAAAAAAAAAATGTGTGTCTGCCTACAATCACTTTTCAGCCACTGAAAAAGCATAATTCTCAAGTTTTAAAACAGTTATTAAAATACCTGGTAGAAGTTTATGGTACAGATGAAAGACTGGAACACTAATGGTCTTGCTGGAAGATTCTCCTCCTGAAGAAGAGGTACCTACTTTATCTGCCATCACTCTTCCTCGCCTCGATGGTGGACGTGGAGGGGTGGATGAAACAGCTCTTTTTGACTGAGATTTCAAACCTAGTACAGATGGAAAAAATTCCAAGTCAATCTGGTCTTTAGTAACTTCAGCCAGCCAAGGTACAATGTACTCAATACCTTCAATAATAGCAAAAAAATGCCAAACTTTGAGCACTGGCAAATTAAGTATCAGAACAGCATTCATGCATAAAATGTACATGGAAGTAATCCTGGTATTTTTACAGTTGTAAGGCTGCACATCCTCCTGAGCCCCAAAACCAAACCAAGCCATAACTATACTACATCATATAATCAATAAAAATAGTAACAATAATAATAAAGTTGAAAACCTATTCTGAGTCTGCTCTTAAACTCAGCAAAAAAACTTGTCTACATATGGGCCTTACAGTAAAAGTATTTTGGTCTGGATTTTTTTCAACTGAAAGCAAGAAAGGCAAGAATTTCTAAACTGACAGACATTTCAGCAGGCAAGCAATAGCTAACAACCACTTGTCTGGCCTACAAAGGTGACTTCAGCTATAGCACTGACAATAGCACATGTGATGAAAGGTGTCCTCAAACATGCTTCTAAAGTTGCCTAGTACCTTTGATGTAAACACTACATGAAAACTAAAAGGCAGAATAAGTACATAAAAGTTTTCTAAGCTTATAGAGCAAGACTGCCATATTTTGGGACAGCTTAAGTTGATTTAAGGTACAGTGAAATAATGCTACCTTCTGTGCAGGTCACAGACCAAGTCAAAAAGTCAGCAGGTACAGAACATCATTGTGGTGGTTTAGCCCCAGCCGAGGGCTGAGCCCCACACAGTTTGCTTGTTCTTTTAACAAAGAGCGGGGAGGGAGAGGGGGAAGGAAAGGGAAATGTAAAGAGGGAAATAAACCAAACCAAAACCTAGAAAGCCAAAACCCCACGGATTGGGATAAGGCTAGTTTACTAAACTAGCAGAAAAAGATAAAAACAGAACAACAATGGTAACACAACTTTAGAGCACAAAATACATGAAACTGGTGATACACAATGCAGTCTCTCACCGAACCACACAACTTAGGCCGTACAACTCAGAGCCGTCCAGAACCCGACCGTCCCAAAGAAACCGCACAACCCGGAGATTTTTCTTCTCCTTCTCCCAGTCCCCCCTTTCTACTGAGCATGATGTAATTCTCATGGAATATCCTCTTTGGGCAGTTTCGGGTCACCTGTCCTGGCTGTGTCTCCTCCTTTCTTGTTGATAGGGAAATATGAAGAACTGGAAAAGTCCTTGATTGCTTGGCAACAACTAGAAACATCAGGGTGCTATCAGCACTGCTCTTGTCCTAACACCCAAACATGGCATTCAATCCACTGTTAAAAAGTAAATTAACTCCATCTTAGCTGAAACCAGGACAGTCATACAACTACTGCCTTAAAATCGGCCAAGAACAGCAGACAAACTAACAACACCCACACCTGAAATACTGTAATATACTCAGGTTTCAGATGATCAGGGAGCAGCTATAATACATAACACATTCTCCAGTAGTCTCAGGAAACCAGCTTGTCTCAGGAAATCAGGCTCCAAATACCATCTCCCCTTTCTATATATTTTACCAATAGGGAACAAGTGAAACTCTGACTACATGAGGCTCTGAGGACACCACCCCCCCATATAAGAGGACAAAAGAAGAAAAGATTTCACAGATAGCAAAACCAAATGCAAATGAATTAACATTTTAACTGTTTTACTTAAATGGAAAAAATACAAAGAAAAGGAAGGAAAAAATTAGATCTGCTTCTCTCTTAATAGGTAATGGGCTACATTAGGCAGTATGTTCAGAGATGCAATTTGGATTAGATATGGATGACTATGCTATGCCATATCTTCATGCTTGGTATGTAATTTTTTCTTCCTAGATTCTTTATTCACGCTTTAACCCTTCACTTAGACCTATTAATATTTTAGATTTTATCAAAATATGCTTACCCTGTTTAAGTGGCACCTACTGCAAATAGCTTTCCAGATAAGGATGCTGAATTGTTTTAAATATATACCAAGATCTGTGAAACTGCTGCCCTTTTCAACACTTGAGTTTAAAGTTCCATCTACATCTAAAAACCTGAAATAAAAAGCTTAAGAAATATTGGTGCCAAGAGTCAAAGGAAATCAGCGTCTCTTCTTCATGCTTCATGAAGTGTAAATGAAATTGAGGTAGCTCAATGAAGGCAGAAAGCTACATAGGAACAGGACAGTTTGAAGTTCATTAGTCTCTCTCACACACCCCAGAACTTAAATGCGAAAGACTAATGATCTCTACAGCTGAACTGGAAGACCATCATCTGAATTGCAATCTTCACTGCAAAATTACTATGTTTACACCATGTTATTACTATGTTTTGTATGGTTTTGTTAGGCAAAGCATACAGATTCTTTGATTTCTAAAGCTCGTTATGGGAGTAGGTGATCAAACTCTGATGCACCAACTACAAAAAAGTAGAGGTAGGAATACCTATACCAGTAATAATGCACAAATCCTAATACAATGCTATTCCAAGCTCCAGGTATCTCTCTACAAAATCCCATAAAATGCACTAGCAACAGCATCCACAACGCATCACTGACACACACACACATTTCAGTACAAATTTGCTGGAGGCAGCAGTTCTACCAAGAACCAATCTGTGCTACACTAACAGCCAGTTAGATTAACTGGGTACTATAATTTTTTTAACCACCATTAGAAATAAAAAGAATTGTTGGTAGATATGATTCTGTCCCCAATGACACTAATGTCAAGAAAATGCATTTTTTCAAAAGTTGGTAGAAAAAACCCAAACATACCAGAAGCAACAACAACACTGTAATTGTCCTGAAATCCATTTTCTGCTTTAACTTTTTCTTTTTCTTCATAGTTCTTTTTTTCTTTATCTTCCTTCTGTTCATTAATTAGCTTAGCCGTGATACTGGGTGTATCTATACAAGGAAAAAAAAGAAAAGAGGAGAGAAAGTGGTTTTTAAGATACCAAGTGTATTTTGAGACTGTTTCTAAGCTGTTAACAAGACTAATGTCAACTGCTTTAGTGGCACAGAGTTCCTTCCATCCCAGGCAGTAATGGTCTCAAATATCAATGAATTAAGGTATTATCGTAATTCTGGTCCCCTTATCCCCCCAAATCTGTCCCCGAGTAAAACTAACAATTTAAACCATTACCTGATGAGTCAAGTGTATGTTAAAAGTGAGAGTAAGAACAAAAAACCTACAACCCCAAACCCCCACCAAAACAAACAAACAAAAAAGCCCACTAAAAATTAGTAATAAAAAAACCCATCCCAAAACCAACATAAAAATCCTGAACTTTAAGGACACCTATAGACTTACTTAAATAAACTGCTGCCTTTAGGTCTGAGTATCTAGTACTATATACTGACTCAATTTCAGGTCCAGCAAGTATGATTGCTCCTTTGGAACTGGAAACTGCCTGAAGTATATTACACATCCACAACTTGTGCTTAAGTGAATATTAGATCACTGCAGTTTAACTGTTTTGCTTCAATCATTAGCGTAGATCAAAACTATCAGGAAGTAACTACTCAATTACTGATTACTGGTGATAATGGATCATTTGAACCTTTTAACATACAACACCGGCACCAAACTGGCCAAACAGTTCTCTAATGGTTTCCACACAGGCACAGCATCCTCAAGCTATAACTACAGACTGAAGACTAAAAGTACTATCCAGATACCTTTAGTTGTCTATCATCAGGGGGTGAGATGCTGGAAGATATGGTTTGACCTGCTTGGTATGATTTGTGCCTGAAGACACTGGTTAGTAGAGCAGACCAAAAGCAGACAGAGTGTGAAACTGCTGCGTCTGAGGAACCAACACTTACTTATTTGTTTAAACTGGGTGTTGGCTTTTTAAAAGATTCTAATTATTAAACTTTAGAGTTGCTCTGCTTTGGTCCCCTGGACTGAATGGCCATTTATTGCTAAAGAATGTAAAGGTAATTAATAAAACTATTAAAGAAGGTTATACAATGGTAGTTTCAGTACTCAAGGAATACCCTGATTTGTTGTTCGATTTTCCTGACCACCAAAGACGAGTAACTCAAGACTAAGGTGAGTGAAATATAAACCAACTGGCACTCATCCTAGACAATCCTAGACATTTTGTTCCTCTGGTGAAGGGGGTACGAGTAGCAGATTTACAAATTATTTAAGACATACACTCCCCCCCCCCTTTTTTTAAGGGCTGGGTGAAGTAGTATGAAATTAACATGCTTATCATGATTTATTTTTTCATTAAGTTTGTCATGATCAATCTGAGATGTTAACAGTGCAGTTAAGAAAAAAAGAAGTTAAGCCAAGGGACAGCCTCTGACTCAAGATCTTCACGACTTCCTTTTACTGCAGTGGTGGCAGTCCATCCTTTACCAAGCCTGTCACCCACAACACAGTTTACTTCTCACACATTCAAGTCATCTATACTATGTCCTAATCGTGGATTTCACAGAATGATACACAAGTATCACAAGTATCAAAGCTTTTAATATCACCTCAGTGAAACTGCATCAGATAAGGGAGGGAAACTTTTCTAGAATGAATTCTTGCAATGTAAAATGGAAGTTAAGCTGATGAGCAACAATTCCAGAGCAAAACCCCAAAGTTATGATGCCCTACAAAGTCAGCATTTGATCAATTTCAATTATAGACATTCCAGTGCACCACATCCTCACATTCCCTTCCCCAGTCCCTATTAGCACTGGCCATCAAGTCGATCACAATACACTCGAAGGCAGCTATTCAGTACAGTTTATGTCACTGCTGAACAGCTGTTCACTACCTCACTTGCAGTGACTATCCCACCAATTACAGTAACTCTGATCAGAAATTGTACAAAGATCTAAAGACCTAACACCACATTCCACACATGACTCTGTCTGGACATGGATGGTAAGTGATTAAAGAATAATTCTATCAGAAATAGCAAATTACTCCCTGGTAAATAAGCCTCAAGAGTTTTTTGAGGCTTCGCTGTTTTTGGATTAAAATCCCCAAACACATCTTGTGCTGTGCAGTATTCTGCCAAATGCTATTATAGTACTTCTATCACCTTGTTGGGTAACACATGTATTACTTGAATGAATCTGATAATAATTTCAATGTCCAGATTTCCAGTACATATAAAACTGGTCCTCTGAACTCCACAAAGATCTGCTTCAGAAATTAAGTCGATCTACACTGACCTCCAAAATATTACACAGAAATATATCTACACATAGGAACATATATACTGAACCAGATGTGTGTGCAGCTCAGTGTACACAGCTGCAAAATGGCAAAATCCTAATTGCTATGATGATCTTTGACTTTTCTTTGCTATTATGAGAACCACAGTAAAAAGAGGAAATGCTGGGGTCGGGTAGGGATATTGTTCTTGAATTAAAAAAACACTGATAAAACTGGGTTTTGATGTAGTATGACCTAACAAAATTTATTCTATTTCTAACCTTGAATAAATTTGAATCTTGCCTGGTTTTACCTAGAGAGCTCTGGTGTGGACACACCCCCTTCTGCTTTTTAACTTCATTTAAAAAAACCCAAAACAAACCCTAACCCTAATCTTTAACACGAAGTTCCATTTTCTAAAGCATCAAATGAACAGTAAAGGTGGGATTCAGCTTAAGACCATCCAGGTGTCAAATTTCATATTATGGTCTGTGAAGGCCTGGTCAACAGAGTTCCCTACAGATGGGTTCATCTCTCTATTTTACAGTACTATAAATGAAATACTGGAAAGAACCCTAACAAACAAATTCACACCTTAATATTATCTTCTCATGGTATATAATTTAAAAATTAATCTCTAAAAGTAAATTATGGTTTTCAATCTCCACTTATATTAACATTTGAGTTTGCTTACTAACAGGCAAATGCATAACTACAGAAATTAAACAGAGCCTTCGTTAATGTTGTTTTCATAGTAACTGAAGTTAATCTTGAGATAAACTTTTAAAAGTTCCAGAATAATTAACTGACATATTTTGTCAATAGTTAAGTGACTGGATGAAAGACAGGGTGTTTTAAAGACATTTGCAGCATTGTTTGTATGGGCTTGCTGATACCCCACAAGAGATCTTAGAACACTTTAATACAAAAAAGTGAACCAGAAACCCTAAGCCAATCAACAAACCCTCACCCAACAAAGGGAAGAAACAACCCCCCCACCTTTCTCACCTGAGTGTTACAGACTGAAAAAAACAACAGTATTTGACCAGTGAAAGTGCGTTTTCCAGAACCACATATGCATATATATGCAGAAGTTCACAATTTAAACCACTGTTTCACAGTCAGTAATCACCAACGAACACTGCAAATATGTATGTCAGACATACTTATTTTATGCAGGGGGTTATGTTTGGTTTGTAGGGGGTTTTTTTGAGGGTGGAGATTTGAAACTGTATCTTAAAAAATAAAATAATCACAAACTTGCCTGACACACGATCAAGAACCTCTGCTAGAGTTGTTGAGACAGGCAAGTGAAGAGTACGGAATTTGTGTCCAGCTCCATACATTGGATGTTGAATTACATGACTTGTAGCATTAATTCTACCCTTGTACAGCTGAAAGGAAAAAAAAAAGAAAGTCAACATTTAACATGACTAACATTCAGAAATAAGTTAAACCACTAAACTCTTACACACTTACCTCAGCAAAATAAAGCTAAACCTTTTGCGTGCCAGGACAGTAAACTGACATATCCTTCAACTTTGGAGGTATACAATAAAAAAATGCATTACATTTGGACAATTTTTTCTTTTTTAAACTCAAAATATGTGTCAAAGCCAAGATTTTTAAAAAATCCAACAATGTAATAGTTTTTTTTTTAAAATTGTTTTATATACCTGCATATGAGAGAAAAAATGAATCTCTGAGATTTGCAATTATTTATGAAATTAAAACAACTCTGAAATTAAATTGAAAAAAACCCCTACTTCTCTATTGTTCTAACTTTAGGATGGAGTTTACTCTGGATTTAATATCTACTTTTTGCTATTATGATAGTTAAGTCACTACTAGTTAAAACATTTTAAGTATAAAAGGAGGTGATCCTCCCCCTCTACTCTGCCCTGGTCAGGCCCCACCTGGAGTATTGTGTCCAGTTCTGGGCTCCCTGGTATAAAAAAGACAGGGACCTTCTGGAGAGAGTCCAGAGAAGGGGTACGAAGATGATGAAGAGCCTGGAACATCTATCCTATGAGGAAAGGCTGAGAGAGCTGGGGCTGTTCAGCCTGGAGAATAGAAGACTGAGGGAGGGACCTGATCAATGCTTATAAATATCTTAAGTATGGGGTGCAGGGGGAATTGGCCAGCCCCTTTTCAGTGGTCTGTGGGGATAGGACAAGGGGCAATGGCTGCAAATTGGGGCACAGGAAGTTCTGCACCAACATGCGGAAGAACCTTTTCACAGTGAGGGTGACAGAGCCCTGGAATAGGCTGCCCAGGGAGGTGGTGGAGTCTCCTCTGGAGATATTCAAGACCCATCTGGATGCCTATCTGTGCAGTATGCCCTAGGGAGCTGCTTTGGCAGGGGGGTTGGACCCAATGATCTCTTGAGGTCCCTTCCAACCCCTACAATTCTGTGATTTTAACGTAGAATATTTAAGCTTGAACTGTGTTCACATGTTCTAACACTCATTGCTTGCAGTAACTTTACAGACTCTTCTCCAATGAGAGTGCACTGATGGCCTTTCTCCTATCATGAGGAGAACTGCTTACTAATATTCACATACATAATCCCTTTATTGGTGTGCAAGCAAACAAATTTAATACTTGATGACAATCAGAATTAAACGCACCCTATTTTCTAAGCTAAAGAACTTCAGAGATAAAAATGGGGATCCGATCTTTGAATGTTTATGTCGTTGGATATACTAGAAGTATATGTTGCATGTCCACATTATTCTTAAGGTTTATTTTCAAATGTTTCTCCTTAGTAAGAACAGCCAGACTGTTTCCTGGTGTTTTTAATAGAAGATCTGAATTACCTGGCAGCTCCTATTCAAAATATTCTTTCTGCTTTTACATATCTAGTAACATTCTGTAAAAAACTGTTTTATGTAAAAGAAATTATTAGAAAAATCGATGCTAGTTTCACATTACCAATGGCCATGTTAACAATTTGTCTCAGACAGGTTAAACTAAATTTAAATATCTGTGTCAAAATTGTATTTGTCCCTCTTTTTCTTTTTCATACTATCTGATCCAGTTTCCCTGTCATAATACTGCATGTAGCACTTCACTTCTGAAATGCAGTAAGAACAGCAGAAGCCAAAGCAGAAAATATTTTTTCCTTGTATGGGAGTATCAAGTATTTCAATAGGTCCTGTTTTTCCTTTATTTCTTTATTCAAAGCCTTCAATGGAGAGCACAGCACTTCAGTCATTTAATTATAAATCTGTTTTCTGGTGAAGTAGAAAAGCATACAACTGCTTTCTGAATTAATTCAAGTATTTGTCACTTAAGAATTTATCCATGGTGTTCTGGCTAATGCTGAAGGGTCTCTGTCAATTTTGAAGCAGTAAAACGACAACTGTTCTTCAATGAAACTGATAATGAAGAACTGCTGGAAGACTAGAACTTGTATCTATACTTGCTAATGCATAAGGATACTATTAAAAAGTCTGCCATAAGATAAATTTCAGTTGTCAATTCTTTCAGAAGCAGTATATTTTTAAAAAGATGTCTTTGTCTTAGAATAGTGCCTTAAACTTTCTTTTCAAGTGCTGAGTTACAAGTCACCAAGACATTCAATTCCAAAATTCTGCAACATGTACAGTAGGAAAAGCTGCCACCTAACATTTCAAAGTTGAATAAACCCCAACTGTTTTGTTATTTTAATGGACAAATTTATTCCATGTTCACCCTATGGAAACAAAAAATTCTTACTGGACACGGGGACTGCAGAAACAAAGTCACTTTTTCATCTTCTAGCATCAACTGCAAAAAAAGCCTCCTAATAAATCCTGAAATATTTCCAGAGGTTGGAAGGTTCCCACGCTGAGGAGAGGCCTGGAACAATTCACAGAGAACCTGGGAATGCAAGATGACATCAGATTAAAAATATTTCTATATTTAGGTCACTAAAATATAGCTCTACACAGCCATAATAGGCAGTGTCTATGATCTACCTTCTAGTTATCATTTAAACCGGATCAGAAATGAGCACCACTAAAGAAAATGCCAACAGCAAATAAGGTTTTTCTAAGTAAAAAAGTTTGAAACATTGACTACAGCATCAAAGTGATTGCAAACATGCAGACTACTCAAAAACCCAAAGATAAATGATTTAGAAAAATAGTTTTTAAATTGCTACAGTTAAAATTTCCCACTGCATAATGCAGTGCTGTGGCTGGACATTAACACAGAACTGTACTCATGTTTACTCGTCTATCTGTTCTCAGGGCGCTGCTATTCTTAATGTTGAAAAAAAATTTTAATTATACTTTTATTCAACTAGGTCTGCAGGGTTAACAAACATAAGGAGAATTGCTGAATTTGCACTAGAATGCCAAATTCAAAGTGATATTTTGCAACAGCCTGCAATTCCCTGGTCACAGATTGGGCAGGGTAAATGGTTGTGCAAGCAAATTTACTAGGAAATCTCCTTAAGTTACTGATACCAAATATGTCTATGAAGCTTGATCTCCACATTCCATTTCAGAAGAGTTTAGATCCATTCAATTATTTTGGTCTAAAGTTTATTCCTCCAAACCAAGAGGAATAAAAATCTATACATAGAACTGAAGACCCACACCAAAAGTGTTTTACACTTTTCCAAGTCAGACCAACAAGCTAACAATTTCCATTTTTCAGTCAATGACAGCTAAAAAGGGTAAAAGCTTTAAAAGTTGACTATAGTTAGTAATAATAAAAAAAATTATACTTTTTCCTCTCACCTGTGCCATAAGTCTCTGATTATTAGGATGGCAAGAAATACACTGTAAGAAGAAAGCAACTGTTGCATTTTCAATTGCTGTCCTTTGCTGAGTGGTCAACCCTGCTGTTACAGTTGAAGAAAGCAAGCTAGATCTTGCACTGGTCTGTTGTGCTGTCACATTGTGTCCTCCAGAAGTAGCACCAGAATGGCACAACAGAAATAAAAGTGCTGTCCACAATGGATTGACTTCAGAGCCACCCAACCAATCCTTCATCATGTGGCTGTTGCCAACTTCTGTCAAAAACCTGAGAACAGGAGCAACCAGGTCTGCCGTGATAGGCATTTTATTAAAGTGCTGTGGAACGTGATGCCTCCTGAGCCTGTCCTGGGTGATATCCATTGATTGTGCAGTGCAGTCAGAGCTAGAAGTATGGTTAAAGCAAAAACTAGCAAGACTTCTTACAAGCAGTGAAGGCAAACCTGAGTCCAATAATTGCTTGATAGCTTCAGGAGACTGAGATGAGGCAGCAAGAGTAGCCAGGTGAGACTCTGTTAGTGCAAGAGGAGCTTGTGCGTTTTTAGAATCATCTGTTAGAGATGAACTAAGGTCCTGCTTTTTGCTGTCATCCGTCATGGACAGTCTGTGTTGACACTGCATTGGAGGAGGAGTGATACCCATCCATCCCATGAGCAAGGAAAAATAATTTGGGTGGATGTGGCACATTGAACAAAGCAAACTATCAACAGCTTTCTTCAAAACCATGTTGCAGGGAAGAGACATGGACCAGTTAAACAGTGACCTGTAGGAGACAGAAAATCATGTCAAGTCATAGCCTGGCACTCACATTTCCTTTTGTTCACTGGTTCACAAAATACCTTTCTACATTTATGATTAAGCTTTGGAGAAGCTGTTTTAAAGAACACTGAGCTGAGCCTGGTGGCCTCATCTGGATCACTGTATCGACAAGACATTGATTACTCAGACGTAATTCCTCATTCCTATGTTTGAATTTCTTTCATCATACTCTATTCAAAACAGTAACAAGCTGACTTTTCTGGTATACTGTACATGAAAGACAGCATTTCAGTCTTTTGACAGTTGTCACATAATTTATGCATTTTTTGAGCCAACTGCAACCTCTTCATGCTTTCAACCCTTCAAGCTGCAGCCATTATGATCACACACACACACACACACACACACACACTCTTAATCCTTTGTAAGAACTGAAAATATTTTAACATGCTTCCAGACTTGCAAAAAAAAATTGTTTTAGTAGACTTCTACCTTAAGATGTTGCAAAAAAAATGAAAGCAACTATCTTGTTGGTTGAATGATGTTGCCCTCACTATCCTTCCTCAACCTGGACTTGGGGCATGGGTTACCAACATAATTATTCAGAGACACTACAATCCCACCTACCTTTGAATTTACTTCCACCCAAATACCACCTGCTTCCACAAGAACGCAAACAATAAATCAGCTTCTACTATTATGCTTGAATTTCAGAAGCAGTATTTGTAAAATTGTGTATTTCTTCATACAGATTTGTTCAGAGTAGGTGAAGTAGCTAAAACCCCCCAAGCTTTCTGAACTGCAGTCAGAGTAGCATGACATCATACCTATGTCACATAATCATAACCTTTACATACAGAGGTGAACACACACTTGCGCCACTTCAATCTTAGGTTTTCATATAAGTTTGGATGTATCTTCATATATCATATTCCCACTTGAAGGCAAGGATTGTTTTACCTCTTCTGGATAGAAGTGTCACTCTATGTTTAGCCTAGGAGACTAGGAGTCTACATTAGAGCCTGGGTCTAACCAAAAGTTAGTTTTATCACTGGTCTAGTGATAAGAAACCCTCTCCAAAAGAAAACATTTACCAGTCATCTCTGACAAAATGACCCATAACTTTGGAAAGTCACAATTTCCTAAAGTCCACATATAATAAAGGTACACTTAAACTCCACTCCAACTATATATTCACACTGTCCTTCCTCCAAATTTTTCTGGATAAGTTCATGGTCTATGAAAAATACTATTTTTTTCCAACTAGATATTGAAAAATAACTCAGGTATAAATCAATTTCCATTGGCCAAAGCAGAAATATTGAAGTGGAAAACGGGGATGATGGGAAAAATATATCTGAGAAAAAAAAGTGAAGTATCACATGAAAGAGAAATTAGGAGTTATAGCAAGAATCAATGAAAATATATCAAAGAGGATGAAGAATATACGATAGTTATTTTCATTAAAAGAATTATTTGCCCTTACAAGTTTGAAAACAATCCTTCTATATTTATTAAAAATGTATTTTATAATTTGCTCCAGATGCTGGCTGATACGAACTCCAGTTTTATTTGGCAGGACGTAGGGGAACAGGGCTATATTGCAACATAAATGCTTCAACTAGATACAGTAATAGTTTTATTAGTAATCCTCCATTTTATCCTGTGATGAAAACAACATACGCTCCTCCAAAAGACAGGAGTTTGGTTGTGAAACCCATTTTTATATTAGTATAAACCTAAATGGGCTATCTATTTTAGGAGGTCTATTTTCTTTAGTACTCTTCTTTTTCAAATGTTAAAATAGTTAAAATCCATCCTGAAAATGTATTTCCACTAACATGTATTCTGAAAGGACTAATTAACCTGCAATTTATAATCCTTAAATTGATTCCTCAAATGAACGAGCTCATTTGGAATTAACAAAGGTGAGGTGAGGCACTGGTGCAACCCCACAGAGAAGCTGCGTCTGCCCCCTCCCTGGCAGTGTTCATGGCCAGGTTGCAAGGTGCTTTGGGCAGCCTGGCCTGGTGGAGGGTGTCCCTGCTCATGGCAACGGGGGATAGAACTAGATGGTCTTTGAGGTCCCTTTGAACACAAACTGTTCTGTGATTCTGATTGCATGACAGTATCTGTGCAATATGAGCTAGGGAGCCTGCTTTGGCAGGGAGGTTGGACCCGATGATCTCTTGAGGTCCCTTCCAGCCCCTACGATTCTGTGATTACTGAAGTGTCTTTGGGAAAGGTCTAGCTTGTAGTCATACATCTAAAACCCACCATGTTGCACATGTGGAAGAGCTCCACATGCTTGTACCAACAACTGTAACTTGTACATTTCTCAGTGTTTGAATGTTTGTGCCTAAAGACAGTGAGGTAGTAGAAAAACACAAATGTTTCCTAAGGTCAACAAAAAAAGGGTTGTGTTATAAAAGTTCTTTTCATTTAGACTGCATATTAGGAAAGATTTCTTCACTGAAAGTATGGTCAAGCATTGGAAAAGGCTGCCCAAGGAAGTGGTGGGTTCACCATCCCTGGAGGTGTTAAAAAAAAAATGCAGACATGGCACTTTGGGACATGGTTTAGTGGGCATGGTGGTGTTGGGTTGACAGTTGGACTTGACGATCCTAGAGATTGTGTCCAACCTTAATGATTTCATGATTCTGTAACTGGAATTTCATTCAGTGGTACTGCTGGAAGACTGCTTTACTAGATACAGGAATTTAATGGCTATATTTCTATAATACACATGAAACAACGCTACGCGGCTTCTCTTTTTTCTTTTGTTTAAACAGAAGGGATGGCTACGCAACATATGAGCTATCGTTCCTAATCTGTATTTTCAATCTGGAGAGTCACTACAAATGCACATTTGGTACTTAGGGTGAACTTTTCTTTAAAATCAAGCAACATCCACAGCAAATTCATAGTTCAAGATTTACTCAAGATTTTATGCTTTCTTTCAAATCACACTACTGCTGGAACAAAAGCGGTGACTCCAAAACAACAACCCCCCCCACCCTGGTTCTTGGCTATCAGTTATAGATATTGGATCAGTTATAGATATTACCCTGAGTAATAAATAACATTTATACCAGGATAGTAATGAAGATCATGATATACAAGCACTGTGAAAATCAGTCCACTAGATTTCAACAAGAACAGTTGAACTACCTGCTAAAAAACCCCACAAACAAAAGCATCCAACAGTTTACCTTTCACATTTACGCAAGTATATATGTGGATCTGCTCGTTTGGTTTGAATTTCTGTTTTTATATGCAATTATACCTGGAATAAGTGAAGTGAAGTTTTGGGTTAGATACAAACCCACCTATTTCGACACCTCTAAGTATTCACTCTATCAATTAGCTTCAGGAATGACAATTTCCACTACAATTTCACAGCGAGTGCACTTAAAAATCTTAGCATTCCTGTGAACAAAACAATTCAGTAATAGAAAAAAATGCAGTGCAAACCTTTGCTTTACTTACTCAAAGAGTTCTCTGTCCAGCAACGCTGGTAAATCATATTCAACAAGCAATTCATAACTATGCCACAAAATTGCTGCTACGCAATGCAAATGGGAAGGAGATGGCATCAAAAGACCATACTCTCTTGTTGAGCTATTTGGACAAACGTAGCTGACCCGGCCACTTTTTTTCATAGCTGCAACTCTTGCAGAATCGCTGACCCATTTCAGCAGTGCTTGAATTCTGGAAGGCAAGATGATATAGTACATTAGAAAGGGTCAAAGAAGCATTCAAAACCAAATTAGTTGTCATTTGGTAATCTGATTTACACGTTTATCTCTTTCTTTTAAGCAAAGTTCAAGAATGAGTTCAAACTGTTTTCTCAACAGACTTAGGTCATGAGCAGGAGAAAAAAAATCAATTAAAAAACACTTTGGATAGACAAATGTAGCCTGTCTTTCTACACAGAAATATTGGAGAAAAAAAATCAGCTGAACACTTAAAGTTTAGAAGGACAGCATTCTCTCCAAAGTATGCAGTGAGCTAGGAGGGAAAGCTGGAAAAGCTTCTTTAGATTTCTGCACTTTCTACCTCATAATAAATAGCTTTTTTTTAAGTCTGGTTTTGTGTAATAAAATCAACTATTAGAAGATTATTTTTGTATATGCTTCCACATTACCTATCTTTTGTTCCAGGGTCTTGAGTTGTTCCAAGCTGATAAAGAATGTCTATTGTGGAGTCAGAAGAGAGACCATTTAATCTTCCAAACAGTAAAGGGCTATTCAGATCTTGCCGCATTCAAAAAAAGAAGGGGAGGGGAAATAATACAAGTACTTACATATGTATTTTTTAAAAGTACTAATAAAAATATTATAGAAATTAAATATTAGCATTGAATTAAGTTTTGCCACTAAAATAAAGATGCACCATGATCTTGAAATGGAGCATTTTCTATGTTCAATGCAACATTCAGCCTTTGAAAGGAAAAATCATTGCAATATTCATCACACACAAGGCTTTGTTTAACTAGTAGGACATCTTTAACTAGTATTCCAGAAAGACACGACTAATTCCAAAAGGACTGTCAAATTTCATGCTTCACAGAAGCCAACATTTATTTCAAAATGTAAGCTTATTTAGCTCCAATTTCCATCAACAGGACTAAGGCAAGGGATTTTCTCAGTTTATTTTCTACTCATCTTGTCCTCTCTGTTCATCATCTGCCCTGCAGGAAATTACTCTTATCTAACAGCATTCCAGCAAAACACAGCAAGCTACATTAAAATGTTATCTCGTGGTAAAGTCATGGATGCCACTTTGAGAAGAGTCTTTTCTGGTAGTATTGGCAACTTCAAAAGGGGAAAAATATGAATTCAGTTTCATTTCATTTTAAAGCCACAAAACAGCAAAACAAAGTGGTATGGAATCATAAATAGAAGACCTCCAGTGCATTAACAGAAGAGCTACTGCAAAATTTCATTGTGGGTCACAGATTAGTTGTGCAGGTGTCTTGGTTATATACCTCCACCTGTAAATATTTTCAGTACTCAGTGCTAGTCAGAATTACTGCCCAAATACTGCTACATTTGTTTTCCTTAACACGACTATGATTCTATGACTCATGGATGCTCTTTGTTTTGAAACATCTAGACAGAGTATCTTTAATAAGATGTGCTTATAATTTACAGCATGTCATACACTCTCATATCCAAAACATTCACCTAATCATCTCTTCTTCACAAAAAACAAAACAACCCTTGTGGCACTACTTTACTGTTGTTGAACTACCAACATGGAAAGACTGTGATACTTAGAAGCATAACAAAGCACAGTGGCAAGTTCTAGTAACCCAAATTCAGACTGAGAAAGTAATGTGCAATTATACTGTATTTGTGCATTTAAACAAAGAACGTTTGTAAGCAACAAATGAGAAGAAAAACATTGCACTCACCTGCAGGATCGCTCCCTGATGCTGAGCAGTTTCTTAGAAGAATATCAATCAATTTTAGGCCTATTCTGGTGGATTGAAGCCCAATTTTTACAAGCACAGCCTCAATGTTTGGAGAATGCATACCACAGTAAGGGGACATGAGTAAGGCTGCACATGTCTGCAACAGATTAGCAGTGGGTGCTGCAGCACTCGCCATCATTCCTTCTAAATCACTGATGTGAGTGAGGCAGTGGTGTAATAATCTTAACCATCCAATACTGAAAAGGAAAACATGAACATGAGCTAATGTATAATTTTATTCTTTCTTTATAACATAACTACCTGTATTAGATTCTAGGACAAGTATTGCAGAAAACTCTTGTGACATGATCAGACATCATCTGAGAAAAGCAAATTATAATGACTGAATTTAAGACCACAATGTAATATACATTTGTAATGCTGTTGTAATCACTGGTTTAATGTTTTAAGAAAGACAGGGTCTGTGGGTAGGAAGAGTTAAGAGCCCGAAAGTTTTATTACACAATAGTGAGTCAAGGTTTCTTGACTGACATGTCTTCCAATAGGGGCAAACTATTGGGAAGGAGGAGGGAAAGGTGTTTATACAGGGGGAAGGTAGGTGGGAGGGTGTGGGGGTTATTTTTGGGGGTGGGTGTTACATTAAAAGGAGCTGGCCAAAACATAAATGTGAAACATGAAACAGCACACTACCTCACATAAGCATCATTGGATTTATTAACATTAAAGGTCAAGATTCTCCAATAGTGGCTGGTGATGAAATTATACACCTACACAGCTTCCCTGACATTTCAAACTTTTAAGGGTCATATGAATCTACAATAGATTAGTGAACCTTTGTGAACCATGATTTAAAAAGCATGCATAAGAAGTGCAGAAATGAAAATATTTTTAGCCACTGCATTTCCCCCTTGCCTCTCATTCTTTATCAATTTTTGCTATTCCTTTTACTAAAAACGTTTGAGAAGTAAGCCTATTGTAATTAAATCAGTAAGGAAGCACATTAACTTGACTTTATTTATAAAAAACATTTTGCAATGTTGTTTAAGCAAGCCTTATGAACAAGACAATCTAAATTGCACGTGAAATAAATGGTATCATTTCACTGAAAAGCTCTAAATGACCAAGTTAATGTATTTTCACAGGTCATCTTCATTCAAAAAAAGGCAAACATATATAGATTTTAAATGAAGTTTACACTTTTAGGAATAATTTACTCCTAAATATTTATCATCTAAGAAAAGAGCAAGTTTTCTGTTATGTCTAAAACAAAATTATATCAAAGTTAATTGAATACATCTATCATATTACTGACATTACTTTATTGAGATACTTATAAAAACTAAGCTGAAAGTCACAATAAAACATTTCAAGAACATGAAGAATATACAGTAACCTTCTTTCTTTAGGTAATGACTTTAAGATAACTTTTCTGAACTACAAAAATTGTAATAGTATAATTTGGCTATGAAAATCTGCTTTACTGCTGTTCAAGACCGAAGACTGATTTCAGTTACACAGCTTTTATCAAATACACACTGGACAGTATTCATGTTCCCTAAATTTACCCACACTCTCAAATTATTTACCAGCAAAAGAAGCAAGGTTTAAAAAGCTTTCTTATTTTCTCTTTTTAAATTTATAAACACTAAGGTTCAAAGATGAACTATTTCAAAGTAATGAATTTGGTTAGTAAATGAAATTTCAGAACCAGGAAATCTCAAAAATTTGCCAATTAAGTTAAATTCAAAGTTGGAAAACTTGAGCACTTTAAAAAAAAAAATCCTTAAGGATTTATTTTTTTTTAATTTTAAAAAAAGAGTGAGAAACTCAAGATGTCACCTAACCAAATAAAGGCTTTTGAAAATAAATCTTGCTGATATGCCAGAATCACAACATTCAGTTCCTATTTTGCAAATGTTTGCAAATGGCAATATTAGATAAGACTTCCACAAAACACTCCATTGTCCTATTTCTATTCCTGCACCAATACTTATGTAACTCCGTTGGACTTCAGTAGGGATAAGAAGTATCTTGCCACTTCAGGTTTTTTGACAACTGCCTACCCATTAAAAACACAGAATGCAACTCTTTCCTAGCCTTTCTATTCTTTCACCATTGCAGAGATTGAACATCCCCTTTTGTGCATGAACATCAAGCATGCTACCAAAAAAGAGAGCACTGTTTATATTTGCCTTCTGTAAATAAATAAAAAAGGCAAGTAATAAATAAAAAAGGCAAGCTTTCTAGTTGAAACAGATTCTTCAAACGTTCAAAGTCAACTACAGAAACAGGTACAAATACAGTTTGCTACTGCAAGGTCTGACTCAAGAGCAGAAAACATCGTTAAAAAAAGCCAAAAGCACGAACCAGCAAGAACGTGCCTCTGTCCAGTGATACTGGAAGCTTACCTTGTTTTAGAGACCTGATCCTCAGAGGGAAGGAAAGGATTATTGACGGTGGCGGACGAGGTGTTTCCGAAGGCTGTGAGGCCTAACAGCTTGATCTGAGAGAGGCCTAGCGTACTGGCATCCCGAGGACGATGGAGTCGGAGGCAGACAGCCGAGGCAACTTCGGCTTTTACTAGCTGGATTTTTATATACGTGAGACCGCTTGTGATAACAGGAGTTGACAAAGGTAACATATTGACACCATCTGCGCTTATTTCAACGGACACTGATGAAGGGCAAGCTACAGAGTAAGATAAGAAAGTTTAATGCTATTTAAAAATCTGTACTGGTTTGATTTTGAAGTGTTAAACACGTATTCCTGCTAAAGATACAGAACAAAATGACTGAAATGATCCCAGGCAAACACAAGTACACAACTGCTGCTGGACTATTTAACCTGTGTGACGGTGTATGTTAAAATGCATCAGCATTTTGACACGGTATATAGCCTTTATTTCAAAGGCTTAAGAAGAAAAGTCCTGTCAGCGTAAAGGTCAAGGCTATGGCAATAAAACCTTAAAATCTCATGCTTTATTCCAACTACCACACAAAACTGTTCTGCCTGAAGACTCCGACCAATATCATATTCTCACCGGAGAAAGTTTTGACAAGTTTTTAGCATATTTAAAGTTAATGCTGAAAGCATGTACTGAGCTAGAAGAAATCAAGCAGAGGCAAGGCCTTCCTTTCTCAAGGAAAACAGAATTAGCATGTTTTTCAAGTTATTTTGCAGACCTTCTTTAAACAACCTGTCAGCTTTAGTTCCTCTGATTATACTCTTTGCATAATTTCTAAACACTACTCTTCAAATTTCCCAGCCAACATCAGTGAATATACTTACTCGCCAGAGAGGCCAGGTGAGGCTGGATGTGGATCTCCTTGAGCAGCACAGCTGCAGGAAGGTGGATAGTGAGGTCACACCAAGCTTCCTCTGGTAAAAATATGTATGACCATGCAGCAGAGCGAGCTCTTCTGTGGGGAGGAGTAGCCTGTAACAGCACTTCAGCAGGCTGGGCAGTGGGACTGCTTGAGGTGATGGAACCTTCAAAAACAGCACCATTAACATTGATTACTAATGTTTATCAATAAAACCCAGATTAATTTACAACCTGAACTGTGGAACACCCCTCCAGCCCTCCCCATGCTGCTTTATCTGCAATCTATGGGTAATAATGACAGCTGCTGGGTTATTTTTCTTTTACTCTCAGACTGTTTTAAAATAGACAGTTTATGTATCCACATGTATATACCATATGCAGGCACTTGGAAATTCACAAGTGGACACCAGCTACCAAAATCCTAAACTTTCTAGTTTACTGCAAAACCAAACCAACCAAAAAGGTGCAGGCTGAACAGTACGCTTAGAACTTAACTCAGTTAATTCTGTTTACAATGAAGGATATTAAGGTTTAACTATTACAATAACACAAACAACTTTATAACCAAACTCTGCAAACCTTCTTCTTTGAAAAGACCTGTTTCACATGAAATTATTTTTCTTAAAAAAAGACACCAGAATAAAAAACCCAACCTAACCACAGCTGCTGCTGCTTTTCTAATCTTGAGTTAAGAAAGAAGTAGGAAAATCTAGACTATGCTTTCTTTAGCAAGTAGCATGGGATGATAAGACCAGATTTGTGCTATTGTTCATACTATAGGCATTTGGGGTGTTTTACTTTGAAGTAGCTCTAGCCTGGCCCCATGACTGAATACTGAGCATAGGAGCTGGAGGTGAATTCCTGGACACATTCAGATAGACTTTCATCCCAAATGAATTGAGTTCATTGCTCAGAGAACGCTACGTGATTAGAATCAGAGTGTAGTAGGTGAAGACAACCAGAAAGTCAAATTCAAAAGCACACTTCTGACTGGAAGTTAAAAAAAAAAAAAAAAAAAAAAAAAAAAAAAAAAAAAAAAAGAGACAGATGCACTCATAGCAAGCACTTTGCAAGTTGTGAGATACAACATACAAGAACCCACCATCATACATGCTTATGATTTTTACTACGTAAAGTGGTCAAGTATCAACATTTGCAGGACTCTTAAATTTACCTTCTAGGAATTAGTGAAGAGTAAGGTAGAAGATGTCTAATGGCCCCCTATTCCACCAAATAAACCTGTCCTCTTTTTAAATTATTTAGTTTTGACGCTCTTATACTTGAATGACAGATCTGAAAGGATTTCTCTCTTGTCCAACAATTTTCCCGAAAATTTAAGAAGAAAATCCTTTTGTCCTGTTCTCTTGGCAGTGACATGTGCTGTATGAATACATTCACAGGCCACGCTAAGCTAGCGGGCAGCAACAGAAAACATTAAGACACTACTAGTGAAAAGGAGCTTTTGTAAGATATTAAGGTTAATCAACATCTTAAAATACACACTTTCTGGCAGTCATTGTAAAATACCAAAACTGCAATTCTAACAAATGTTCATGCAGGCAATGCCAGAGCAATTAGGTGCGCGTGAGAGAGCAGCATTAGCAGTACCAGCCCAACTCCAGGTTCTGCTGCTCTGTTTGATCTAACTCAGCCTCAGTCTCTGTCATCCAGCTTCACTATACTTCCGTAACAGCTCCAACAAATCTGATGTCCCTAAGTGAAGTCAGTGAGTCCTAGCATGCCTATGGCAGACAGTGGGCTGGAACTAGGTAGTCCCTGACCTGAGGAGGAAGGAGCAGCCCACCTCGATGCATGACTACATCAGCTACAGATCACTCCCTTTCATTCTTGCCCCTATCCCCACAAGATCTTACTACCTGTGAAGAAGGTAGTAACAACCCCTCAACATCTTTTGAAACGTCAGCAACCCCTCTCACTCGAAGATTTAATTGTATTGCCATATTTGACATTATCACAGTATTTTTTGTTAGGAACTTGATAAAGATTCAAATGATCACTGGCTATTAAAAGACAGAAGTACTACTCACCCAGAGGTGCAAAGTTGTGAATTCCTTCTGCATTATCAGGCTCAGAAGCTAGCACTCTAGCTTTCAAACTGCTGTCTGTTGCTTTAGTGGGACCAGAATCAAGGAATTTCATAATTGTGGAAACCATACTTCTCGCTGTGTTAACAATCGCTCTTGTGCTCGTTACCATGTTGTTACAAATAAGCTGAACGCCACCTGTGTATAATGTGGGCAGGGGGGTGGAAAAAACACCTTTCAGAAGTATGCAACAGATTCTAAGCATGAAAACGCCTGTTTAGTTAATTTGCTCCTCCAGGCATATGCCTGTATTCATTAAGTGCCATAAAACATTTACAACAAACCTTTTACTTGATACTGCTAAAGAGAAGACATTCTTACCCATATCATGGAAAGCCTTCAGTGCCTCACTTGTATCCAACACTCGTAAAATGAACCAGAGCAGTGGCTCAGATAACTGACAAGTGGCAAGTGAACCCTAGAAGTTAAAAAATACAGAGTTTCATACAAAATTAATATGATAGAAATACACATTAGTCTCTGGCAAAAATTCCAGAGAGGAAATGTTGCCATAGCTGACCTCTCTACCACAAAACAGCAGTATCCTGCTCCATATGGTAGACTTCTATGTAGGAGAAGTCTTTGCGATAAGATCAAGCTAGCAGGGTAAGTAGCTGAAGGGAGATAAGAATACCCACTAGTATGAACACAGTAAATGTGTTTCCCACCTAGACATAACAGAACCTTCAATCCATCTTCAAGCCTTTAACCAGGAACATTGATAGGAATGCCAAAACGTCCTTACAGAGACTCACTCTCCCTCTGTCTCCCCCTCTACCATGAGCAATGGAGGGAGACTTCCTAACTTCGGCACCAAAGTTCAGTGAGGTGAAGATGAAAAATGTTAACATTTCTTTTACATAGTACTAGCACAGTTTTCTGAGATTACAGATTAGAGTACCCACTAAGGTATAATTCCCTTGAAGCACAGCAGATCTCAGGGGACTTACCTGTCTTCCCATGTACCCACAGGCCATGTAAGTAAGAATTGGCTGAAGCATCACTTGCACTGTAGTCGCTTTTTTACTAAGTGTTGTGAGGATAGTGAACAACCCATCTCCAACTGAAATTGCATCTAACCCACCATGGAAGTTTTCATGCTTAGTGAGATGTAAGCCACTTGCACCTTAGTGAAAACAGAAAGAGTTCCAAAGTGAGGAGATGAGACCTAACAAACCGTTACAGCACAGAAGAGAACTTTAGGATATTTCAATTTCTTTTGGTTAAATATTCACTTGGATTTTACGAACTAGAAATGGACCAGTTTTCAGGATCATATAAATTACTACTAGTGTTAACAGATAGATGCTACCTTCCTTACAGTATAAATAGGAAGACTTGACCCAGGAAGTCAGGAATTTAAATCCAGTTTTAGGTAAGACCACAGAAGTAACTGTAATTAGTGAAGAAAACATAATAAGAACCACAAGGATTGAAACCACTGCTAGCCAGAAGCAGCTAACAAGTATTTAAGATTTTTTTTCACTTGTGCAACAAAAAAAAATCCCCAAACCATTTAACATATGTATATTTTTATCAGAAATATCTCTGCTGAAATTCTCCTTCTCAGTGCTACAGCTTGGGATTTATTCATGAGGATTTATTGCGTATCAATATTCAGGAATATTGATTACATGTTGCTGAAATTGAAGACTGAAAACAAAAGAATAGTCTACCCAAGGGAGAGATTACCTCTGTAAATACAACTGCCTTACAAAGCGTATCGCATCAATCTGAAGGAGCTCTTAAAAGTGTTTTTAGATTGGAGTGATGGGAATGGATGGAATACTACTGTTCCACTTAGAGGAACTGGAATTATACTAACAAATAGTAATTAAAAATAACGTGGAACATGTTTTAGAGAAACATTCTGGCAAGTGAACTCACAGCTACAGTACTTCAATCACCTTCAAGCTAGGTGAAAGAAAGAAAATATTGATAAGTACTGGAAACATGGAGACAGGGAAAAGAAAGTCTTAAGGCTCAGACTCTGCATCGTCTAGAAAGGTTAACTGGAACGAATGGTGGAGCTGATGCCAGCTAAGGTGTGTTTGCAGTGAAGACTGAGGCAAGGAGAAGGTAGGATAGGAGGGGAACATTGTTTGATTCTCATGGTCTGGCAATGACAAAGCATAGAAACCTAACAAAATGAATAGACAAAATGGTCATAAGAAAAATCCAACAAATGATTTAACTTCATGTGACAAGTGAATTACTCAAGGACACCCCAGTTCCTGGCCAACTGGCTTGCCAGATGCAGTAAATAAACATTATAAGCATAAAGTCTGACACCAGAGCCACTAGTTATCAGCACACATCTGCAGACATTACCTTGTTTATCTTTCCCTGGGTAGCTAGCATGCTGCACTGGCTATTGCATGTTTACTACCACACACTGATAACTTTGGCTGCAGTCTCGGAGAAATACTTTGTTCATAGAAACTGTCTGGAGAGAGCTTAATACAGTTCTTCATGAAAGAACTAAAACCACAAATAGCTGTGTTCCATCTTCCCAAAATACACATGCAAATTAGTTTCAATAATCTATATTAAAAGGCCTTGGGAGGAACAATCCACTAAAGGGCTGGCCCAATATCCTGAATTCAATGAAAAACATTTTGAAACAACAAGGTCTTTCCTAACTGCCTTTTAAAAAAAAATGCAAAACAACTGCTGGACAGAAATCAGTGGTTTAGAAAGACATCAAAGTTAAGAAGAACTTTTTAACTTCACCCTAAAGAAACACATGTGGAGCACAAACCTTCATTCCCAGAGAAGAACTACTTTCAGGGTTCATAGCGTGTTGGCAATATGACACCAACCATCCAGAGTAAAGGAGGAGCTGTTCTGGAATTAATTTCAGGAAGGTTCCAACAGTGCAATACAGGCTTGTCAAATCCTGCCTGCTGTTTAATTTGACTACTGGAGGTTACTACGTTTTATTCAACTGCTTTTATGCCAAAAAGAAACACAGATCTAACATTCATGTGTTCTCATCCAAGAAGTGTACTGTCTTCTGATAATAACATCAGTTACCAGTTTCACATCTGCTCACAAGAGACTAGCACAGACTAGGCCAGAGGTACTTTCTTCGAAACAAGAGAATCACTATAAAAAGAATAAAATTTTACAACTGCAATGCCTGAAATGGAGTGCAAGCTTTTTGTCTGTCCTCCTGCAAATCAAATTTCCAGTTTTGTGCATGCAGTAACATTCATGGTATTTCAGCCAGTGGTTAAATTTGTGGAAATAAACTCTATGCAATCATCACAGCACACAAGCAAGTCACAATCTTGCTAAGAAAATGCACTTCAGCTACATGTCTGACAAACAGCAATCTTGCTGTTGAAGTATCGTCAGCTTCCTCACTTGTTCTCAGCAGCAAAATCCCACTCACAAATGTATGACTGGAAGTCCCAGACTGTGTTAACAAGATTACTGATAAAACAGAGGAACAGAGAAGTTGATGCATTCTCTGCAAGGGCCACAACTATGATTTGTCTTTTTCAGAAATAGTAATAAAAATAGCAGTACTAATAGTAGTAGTAGTAGTACTAATAGTAGTAGTAGTAGTAGTAATAATAATGCAGCAATACGTAGAGAATAATCAAGATAATGAGTATAAACTGAAGACTAATCCTAATCCATGCATAGAGGCATGTGATGGCCACAGACTGAAATATAGGAAATTGCATTTAAACATTAGAAAAGGGCTTTTCTACTTTAACAGTGACTGAGCATTGTAACAGGTAGCCCAGAGCCATTGTGGAGTTTCCACCCTTGGGGAATTAAAAACCCAACTGGGCAAGGTACTGAGCAAACTGCTCTCTGAGGCAGGCTCTGAGTTGACCTCGCTTTCTGCAGGATTAGTTGGACTAGACAATCTCCAGAGGCCCCTTTTCAACACTGGCGATTCTGAGATTCAGGAAAATCAAATGCCAAAGGCATTCCTGTTTGGTTTTAATTACTGTCTCTCACCTCATGGTAGTTCTTTCCCCCACATACCTGTCCCCACATCATTCCCTTCTTTCCTGTCAGTTCTGTGACACATTCTTTCATATATACACCCATCAGTCTGTAGAAGTTTAAAGTGCTTTACCACTCAAAAGGATCCTCTGTATTATTTCCAAATTACTTACCAATTATCATTGCCATAGCGCTGCTGTTACACTGCCCAAGAGCAGACAAAATCTGGCTCATAATTTGTTGGTTGGCTAACACCAAGTCTGCCACATATGCAGTTGATCCTTGAGTATTAGGGTTGCTTCCATTGCCATCTTTGCCTCCCGAAACCTTTTCTTCATCAGACACACTGTCTGTTGTACTGCTTGCCACTGGCACACGGGCACTATATTCTCGGTTACTGGAAAGCGGCAGTTGAACTAAAATGTTGACCAGCTTCAAGAGATCAAACATAAGCTGATCCCTTGTCATTTCTCCACAAACTGCTTTGGCATCACCTGGACGGATGATATTGGCAAAAAGCCCGCCGAAACACGCTCGGGCACCCACAGAGCTGTCTGAGCCGCTGCGGGACATCACCTTGTCCGAACACGTGATGTAATGATGCACAAGGAAGGTTATGGATTCAATTACTGCAGAAATAGTGCTAACTGATACAACTTCAAAATTCTGTTCCAAGGTAAATTCCAGGAGTTTCACTTGTGCATCCAAGGGTCCCTGGCCTGTCTGGAAAGCACCCCTGAAAGAAAAAAAATAAGTATGAGTATCCGTAACTTTTTAATATACTGGTCATTCTACAGCCTGCAGAACCTGCGCACACTACTGCTTTCCTGATGACACCAAGGATTTAAATTTCCTTTAGAAAAATCTGGGATACATCAATTTTTTAAAACATTCAGTTAATTTTGTACATACAGGCTTGGAATACAGTCCTGGTCAGCTGTGGGTGAAAAGTTTTGTATGTTTGCATGCAAACTTCATGGAAAGAAGTCATCTAATACTATAATATCATTAACATTGTTTCCTGACAGGAAATTACTTCTCTTTTTTCTTCCCATAGCATAGGTTTTCTTTTTTCTTTTTTTCCCTGAGGTAGAAAGAATGGTCAGGTTTTATCTAAGTGGTACCTATACATAAGACCATGAGAAGTTATTAAAACTACCACAGGTGGAAGTTGTAGGTTGATCTCTTTTTAGGGATAGATTTATTTTACCAGTTGCTTTCTTTGTGTATACTAGTGGACTACAGATGAACATTTTGAATCAGTATTTTTAAAATTAAACTGGAGCTAATTCTTGAAATGTGAGTTCATAATTTTTATAGGTTTCTCTGTATCTTTTGAGATTGATTCATCTTACTATATCTTTTAAAATTAAATAATGAACAAAACATTTTACACAAACAGCCCTGAAGAAAATATTGGTGTTTAATTAGTTCTCACAGTGAAGCACTGCTTTTATGCACAATGAATCTTATGCTTTGATCAGACATGATATACACTTCAATAATTACCTGAGGTTTTAGAAGTAACCATCTAAATTGCTTTTCCTCATGCTTTGCTTCCATTTTAGGACATCTCAGTCCCACCTTTGGTTTGTCTCAATAAACCCCCAAAACCTAACACTTTTCAAAATCTATCCTTTTTGTGGTCTCTCCACCTTATTTCAAATAAATTATGGCATGCATCCACGTAGCCTCGTAAACACCACCCATTCAATTTAAGCTACTGAGGTAACTTCTCTTAAGTGAAGGCCAAAAATATTTCCTGCTAAAGAAAAAATAACACCAAAGTGCCACCTACTGGGAAGCCAAAGGCTGAGCAAGATCAACCCTAATTATACAAAGCCTTTGTCTGGGGATGAGCAGAACATCAACAGCAGAAATAAATAATTCCTAACATACTTCAGGCCAAACAACTGGCATGTTTCTGGTGTCCTGCTGTACACACAACAGTCTCATGCCAGTCAACCTAGCCTTGAAGAAGCAGAGCTGTAAAAGACAAGCCATAAGCTCTTATGTCTCTCTCCCCTGCCCCATGGCATTCCTTTTCTACACTAGTGGGGAGACAAGGCATCAATAGGGTCCTGAATGAGACAATGGCAAAGGAGGTTCTCCATTATCGGGTGAGGGGAAAAGAAAGACAAAACAACATGCATATTCCTTAAATAAGATTATGCAATCCTGTATTTAGTCTTACCATATTATAAAAGCCGTCCATATTATTTTCACAATCTGTAAATATTTTTTAGAATCTTTCAGTAATACAGGCCTTTCAGAATACTTTTTCTCTTTTTAATAGGTGCCCTTGTTGTAGAGATTACTTTAACAAGGCCTGTATGTTAGGTCTAAAGAAAAACCAGTCCAAACATTCAGTGCTTCTATTTACTGTCCCTCATACACAGACAGCTGTGTGTGGATTCCAGTTGCACTCTTCCAGGTGCCAGAAGGAGCCCAGATCCTAATGGTAGTGCTGCAGCAGCATGTAAGATCCCCATCTATATGTAACTTGACAATATGACTAGGTGGGACACACACATCTCAGCTGTGGTTCACACTAGGCCGGATTTTAAAGAGGGCGTGAAAGTTCAAAAAAATAGTTAAGATTTACCTTTCTGTTGAAAGTATATGTATTAATTTCAATAAAAATTCACTGAACATCTGAGGGCAAGTTGAAGAAAGGTGCACTTGCAATCGAGTAAGAAATTCTTGCATAGCTTGCGTCGCTGTTGGCCCAACCTAGAGGGAAAGGCATTTTTGTAAGTACTATATAAAACTGAGATGTCTTCAAGAACAGTAAGTAGTATCTAACAAGAACATTTTCTAAGAACAGAAAAATATTATGTAACTTAACTTGCTTCCTGAAAACTTTTGCAGGGTTTTCACAGAACTACTCTATATTAATTAATATTATGTGGGTTTTTTTCTACTACCAGCCACAAGGAAAAAGGAAATAATTCTGTTCTTTGCCTAAGACTATTTACAGCACGAGACTAGAGCACAAGATCTTTGCAGCAACGCAAACTATGCTTCACACAAAATACATGCCTGGGTTGACTGGAATGTTTTTTCACAAGCTACAGATTTACATATAAGTGCTTTAAATTAAAGGCACTGTGCAATGTTTAAGAGTATGTATTTTCTGGAAAGTACTGGAAATACCAGGTGTTTTCTGTCTCCTAAACTAAGTGTTTGAGACTTCTGTCAAATATTACATGAAATCACATTAACTTGGGCTTTTTTTAAAATCACTATTCACAGATGTTTTGAAGACTGCAAAAAGTAAAAGAAATATTAGTTGAAATTAGGAGAAACAGCAGACATCACCTGAATTCAGATAACAGGCATAAAATAAAAGCAGGATTTTGAATTCTGGAATGGTTAGATATTCAATCTTCATTGTCATTTTTATCCAAACCTAACAAATTTTCAAGAACCAAATTGAACTCTCTTACTTTTTCCATGCATGCAACTAACATGGAACACATCCACTGACATATCTCAGGGCATTCTTTCCCTGTCTCCAGTCTCTGGATAGCTGCAAAAGCATACATATGCTACTCAGAATGTGTCACTAACAGGAATTTCCCTCTAGCAGCTCACCGGGGCAAACTAAGGCTACAGCAACAAAAACCCCACCAAGACAAGTATATAGTATGAATAACACATTAATATAAATTGTATTGAAATCCTATTATGAAGAATTTTCCTCTTATTTTAATTGCTAGTTACCTGTGGACTGTGTTGATTTGTTCCATGAGGATTCGTGCCGGAAAGAAATTTCACTAACACATGAATGAGGTTTGGATCTGACACCAACAATTGGGCAGTACTTTCCTGAGCTCCAATGGCACTGCTTGGACCAGCTTAAAAATAAAGACATTAAAGGTAAAACTGCAATCTTAAGCATTAAGTGCAAATCAAATATTTATATGGTATACCCCTTATTTCATGATGCGTAAATATTCCCATCAAAGTCAGCTATCAGAAGTTACTTACTCTAGGTACTAAAATTCTGAATATATTTCTCCCTTAAGGACAGATATAACCCCCCAAAACTGTTTCATTAGTGTTTCCAGCTTGCTAGGGCAGTATTCCTGGAATACATTAATTTTGTAGGAGCAATATACACAGTCATTTCGACTTGTTTCTCTTTGCTAATCCAACACTTTAATAAGGCTAAAAGTGCATTTGGTAGTTCGTCAGGCAGAGACTGCATGTTCTGTTATCCTGTAAACAATCAAGATATTTTTGTCCCTGACACATTCAGAGACTTCTTGTCATTGACTAAAACTGCAGGGAGCTTAACAGATAAGAACTCTGAGAATTAGAGTGAAAACACACCATTCAATGATCAAACAACTCAGCTTTATTAAATGTGAACTCAGTCTGTCAGTAGTGGTATACTAAATCAATTAAAAGCACAACTTGAAAAAAGCTTAGCTACCTACTGAATAAAAACACCTATTCTTGTAATATGAAGCATATCTACATGAAGTTACAGGTTATTACATACTGAAGATATGATCTCTTTCAGACTATCATATAGAAAAGATTAAATCAAGAGGAAATGATGCTCTGGTATAAGAGCTTAGCTAGCATCTCTTTGCATCCCACAGTAAAATTCTTAATTAGGGAGGCTGTTAAAAGAACCAAATCCTGAACTACTTACTAATCATCCTGTTTATCAGAGTCTTCGTAATTCACAGTAATTTCCTTACATGAAGGACTGTTAAACTAAAGATCCCAACCAGGAGGGAAACATCTCTGTCAAAAACAGAATTAAAGACCTGACTGCTTCCATCTCAGCTGAAAAGCCTTCAGAGCAATCAAATAAAAATAGCACTGGAGAGATACCTGCTATGAGAAGAAATCCTTATGGAAATACAAAGGAGAAGATAATTCACGGTGTTTCTGAGTTATCACAATACAAGTTAAAAATGAAAATGACACTCAGGTCACTAAGAGTACTAACTTGTTAAGCTCACAGCTGTTGCACGTATACTAAGACCTCTTATACATTTGTTGTTTCTTTTTTATGAAAAAAACCCCACTTTTTTTCAGACCTTTGAGGTTTTTTGAAAAAAGTTCCATTTACAACCTATTTTTATCTTTATTAAGATAAATCACTGTCAGTAAAATTAGAGTTAACTGTAGCTGACATAACTAATCAAAATGAGAAGTTAATCTGAATTTGGTTATTCTGTTTTTCATACTTTTCTCTAACTTTTCTTTGTTTCAATGTAACCACATCATTTGTACTTTGTACATCACTTGTTTTGAGCTAGTATGCCTTGAGTTTGTCCAAAAGTACTAAGCATCCAAATTAATTTTAAAAGTGTACAAAGCACTCAGAATTTTTATATTTTTATTTGAGAGACAGACATGCTTCCATGCTTTCTTGAATTCCTAAATGCTACCTTCATAGATGGAAGGGATTTAATTTTCTTCAGAAACCTCAAATCACCCATGAAGTCTAGAAAAATAGTGTGCCAAGCAACACCTCTATTCAGAATTCTTTTTTATAGAGAAAACAAACCAAACTCTCAATTGAAGCTACAGCTTTTAGAATATGCATGTTTGCACTTGTCTGAATTGGGAACATTTGGGGTGTAGCTTCAAGTCATTTGATTTGATCACTTGGTGATTCTTCAAAGAAGTCCTTCAAAGGACACATTATTTTTAAAACTCCAGCTCTTTCCTACTGCATTTTCCTTCACTTGTTAGGTCTATACTCTAAGTACTTAATTACATCTGGCTATCTGTAAAGACTTTTACAACTTAGTACGAGCGGATATTACATTAGAATTTCCCTGGAAATGACAGTCCCAGCCCACCTCTTGAGAAGCAGTAGGCAAGTCCACATAGTAAGTCTCAACTTAGCTCCTTCCAGGATTAGAAGGCTCCATAGTTTTTCTACTGTTTCATGATAGGGCTGACGGCATAACTCAGTAAACACATCTTCATTACTTGCCATGTTATTTTTATATTTTATATTGAACAACTGGAAACATCACTACTACATAAGCCAGGCTTTTTTTCCTACATTATATTTGTAATTTGACATGCTTTGTTTGACATTCTAATTCAGATTTCATGATGTAGCTACATTATCTGCTCTATCAGGAAGTGCTTATGCTCAAAACGCTGCTCTCAAACTGTATTTCTGGTGACAACAATAACAGATAAGCAAAAGGGCACGTGAGGAGAGCATGAATAGCTCTTGTTAAAGGAACAGATGAGTAAATGCATTATGAGAAGGATTTGACAGATGGCAGCTGTTTACTTGAGAACAACTGTAGCTCTGAGAAATTTTTCTTAGCCAGGTGTCACTGTAGATTTGCTTCTACTCACCTTACTTTACATGGCATTAAATGGTTCTAGATGTTGCCCATCAAATACTAATTTTAAACACCATACATGCAAAATTTGTCCCTGGATCTTGTAACCAATTAAGGTCATTGTTCTGAAAGGGAATGGTCAGGCCATTGGGTTTTTCCTTGAAAAATATCTTGCACTCCTCAGATTAGAGTTCTGAAGCATGGGAGTTGCATAGCCTAAACTCTCATTCTGAAGACATGTATCAGCATGTAATGGCATAATGAAATAAGATTTTTCTGACCATGGATTGGTCTCGCTAGGCAGTGGTTGTTCATAAAATCCCAACACATGACAGTTCCCAAAAAGAATCTGTCATATAGTCACGTGGGGAGTGGGGAGGGAAACCCAACTAAAAAGCCCTGATTGCTACTGGAAAGATCTGAGGTTTTGGAAAAATAACAGAAACATCTTTGAAAGTAACACCTAGATGAGATCTCTAGAACCACCTCACTTTTCAAGCAAGTTAAGAAGGATATTGTCTGAGGAGGCTTTGAGACCCAATGGTTTAGAAAGATAGTGAGAATAAGACTTTCTCAGTGGTAATGTGCCCACCTGCAAAAAGTTTAGTGTAGCTGCATCTATGAGCAGCAGCACCTCTAAGTACTTTTCTAGTACTTACGTGAGAAACAGCAAATATGAGGATTATGTCGTGCTTATTTAAAAGGTTTATTGCATCTGAAGAGGTTTATTATACCTGAAATGATCTGAATAAAATATTTTTGTCGGTGTTTTTTAATCACTCATATTCTACAAATGAACATTTGGGGCTTGTTGTATTGTGGTTATTAAAAGAGGAAAGAATCTCCTTTTATAACCTCACACATCTAGCAAGACTTCGATTATTCCCAATGAATAGTAATCGACATCTTAGTAGTCTAAAAAGACCCAAACAAGCAAACTCCCCCCTCCAAACCACCCGAAACCCTAATCATAAACTGTCAATAAGGTGAAGATATGTGAAGAATTAGTACTTCGTAATTTAAAAACATTATAGAATTGAAGAGGATAAAAGAGAAACTTGACTCCAAAGCAAAATAACATGTCACTTACACTGCACCAGTCTCAGGAACAACTTGGCAGTAAATTGTTCACACCCTACTGGCTGTATGGATTTTTAAAAAACCTCAACAAAGAAAACCCTCTCTCTTCTGGAAAGTATGATCTTGAAAATTTCAAGTAGATAAGAACTCCTATGAGACACAGTCTGTAATGGCTTAAGAAACTATTATTATTCCCAGTTCTGAACCAAAGCACACAGAAATGAAGATAACTGATTAAAGTGTTCTGATGGATCCAACCTTCAACTGTCAAGAACTGAACAGATATTATTTCACTTCTTAATTGTGACAACTCAATGCCTCAGAGACAGAATGTTATTTTGAATTCTGCTGAGGAATCCTGCACAGAAGTTATCTGATGGTGGATTAAAATTACTTAGCTCCTGGTTCTACCAGTGAATATGGGAAAGGGTCATATAAGGGATATATAAATATACGCACACATTCAAAAGAACCCTTTTCCTTACCCTCCAGCAAGCTTGCACCTCCAACCCTTTCCAACTCAACCCCAGCCTTGGGCTTACAATCCTATATCCACAGAAATCCACAATCACATTCCTATACTGAAGTGTGCCTGCGATGAGTCACAGCAGTTGCTTCTGAGCAGCTTTTCATTCACATCATCCCTTACTGCTGTCAAGCTGTTGCCTAAGAAGCTCCTGCAAACACACAGCTGCCTGTCTGTCAGTGTCAGACCACAACGCTGAGCCTCACACCACTTGGAAGAGATTCATATACGGTCTCAGTGGTACATGCAGCACAACCTTTGGAAACTGCTAGTCTGTAGTTACAAATCTGAGTGCTGAAAATACATATGGGTGTTAACTGCAGGCACTGTTATCCTAAAAAATCAGGCCATGTACTATGCTCAAATACCACAAATAAGATGTATATGTCAGTTTGAGAATAGCAATTAACTCTCTGCAATTAATTTATTCACAGCTCTACTGTTTCAGCTAATAGCAAATATTTCAGTAAGTTTTGATGAGACCGGTTGCTAAATGCCAGCAAGGGAAAGGGACAGAAAGTGAAGACCTGAAGAAAAAAGTTCATCCCAAGAACAATGGCTTGAAAGAGCACATATGAAAAAAGATTCAGAAGCACGTTTGAGAAAAATTTTAGAGAATAGCTGCGTCACCAGAGGATGGCAAATTGCTTGATAAAAGTGTGATGTTTAGGTGACACTGAGTTTCTTTCTTCTGTAATTACTGTCTTTAGTCACATGCTTGGAGTGAAAAGACTATTCAAAAGAGCTCTGACTAGCAATTAGGTTTTAAAAGATTCTATTTTCCAAGTTATTATTTGATACCTTCTTTAGCCTTGAGGACAAGGCCACAAAAGCATTCTTCACAACTGCTGCCCTATGATAGCCATTTAGAAACAAAACTACATTTCAGAATTACATCCTTTAATTTCTATCAGTCTTGTGGCAAAATCTCATTCACAAAGGGAGGTTATTTCTAGTGTATTATGGAACAATATACAGCACATGAGATAATCTGGTGTGCAAAGGAAAACAAAATGAAAGGGCTGGATATCTTTTTAAGAGATTCAGCTTCTAGGACCTTATTTTGAGATAGCTTAACATAAGCAATGACTAGTGCCTACATATTTACAAAATATTCCTACTGCATCACAAAAACATGACTGACTCACAGCGTTTCAATCCTTCCTCTCTGCTACCTCTCCCCATACCACAAAGCTAATTTCCAACGATATATAAATGGTGTTTTTTTCTTTTTCCACTAGATTTTCAGTTTCCTGTCCAGCAATTCAAGGAGACCACTCTTGAAAACCCTAAGGTCATTGAGAACCAACAAAAGGGAAAGTTCTGGTAGTCTTTCAGATGGAAATCATCCAATGAGATGGGAAACAACACTGTACATCACTAAAATATCCAACATAAAAAAAACCCAAACCCAAACAAACCAACAGACCCACCACTTACCATTAAGCTGCATATTTGTCATGAGAGTTAGGCTATGAAGCACAAGGCACCACGTCCGGAGTAAGGTGTTAGGATACCATGCCAGAACTGATAGGAAGCTAGTTACTGAAGCTGTCAAGAAAAACATGTTTTTCTAAGCTTTAATCTTCAGGGCATTATTATATCTTATTTTAACTGTAAGGTGCTATATTTATTACTGTTATTATCATTATTGTTTGTTGTATTTGCTTTGTTTTAACAAGTATTGTTCCAGGAAATTAGGAAAAGCCTCACCAATGCTGCACAAGAACTGGCCCATGGAACTTTCTATAGTGCCCAGACCCTGACACCTCAGAGGAAACAATGCAAAGAAACCTCCAGTTTTCAAAATGCTTTCATAGAAGTCATCGTAAGCAGGTTCAGCATAGCAGGCTTTTATGTTTTGGGCTATTCACCACAAAATTCACAGATTTTTTAAAACTATACATATTACTTTATAGAAAAAAGAAAAGAATTCAACATCTTTGAACTAGATGAGTAGACTGATGCCACAAAGTAATAAATAGCACTTTCCCCCACACTGGATATTTTGATAATAAAGACAGAGGAAATCTGGCAAATAGATACAAGTAGGTGTAGAGTTCACCACAGATTAAAGAACTCTTTTTTTAAAAGTCCTCTTAGAATTAAAGTTGAATTAAGAACCACTGTTTTTACAATTTAATTTGATATTATGCAAATTTGAGGAATCATCTCTCAATTATGTACTAGCTCCACATTTTTCATGTGAAGAAGATAATGAACCTAAGAGCTCTTTAAAAAGAGCACAGAAATTATCCCAACATTGATCACACCAAGAATGCTTACTTTAATACTATTTGCTTATTAGCAAAAAGCATAATTATTTTTTTTTAAAAAAGGATCTTGTCTTACACTTCCTGCAAAAGCATTTCATGTGTTTCATGTATTTTACCTTGGTTCAAGGAAATGACTGGTATTCGGTTAGCGTTATAAAGGAAAATATCAGCGCCACTATCTTTACTTCCAGAGGAGCTGGAATTCAGGCTTAATGTGAGCCATAACTGTAAAAGGGATTCAAGCTGAAAAAAAAAAAAAAGAGAAAATAAAACACCACATCAGACCAAAGTCATGTGTTTTTCCAGAGCTCCAGAGCATAAAAGGTTATCTGTTTTGATTTCAGAAGCCATATCTGCATTCTCAGGTGTTACTGTTTCACTGAAAACACACACACATTCTCCTTTACTGGAGTTTGATAAACTTAACATTCAAAGCAAATTCAGCATAACTAGAAAATGCTTCTTCTACGTTTTTGCAGTTCATTTCTTTTAAATACAGTTGTTTCTCTTAAGAAGTTTCTTCAAACTTGTGGTAAAAAACCCCAGCTTTACACACGGCTTAGGAATGCCTGCATCATAATGTTACATCTGTAACTCTGGTTTGCATGTAAGTTTTGGGAATGTCCCAATATAGTCAAGTGATATTTACCAAAATTATTCAAAAGACCAATTTACTGGAAACACCCTTTACTATCAGAGAGCCACTGATACTCACTCTTCATAACTTCCTTGAGAAAAATGACTATTTGGATATTTTGAGGGAGTATCAAGGTCCTTTATCCCACAAGCACTAGTTTAGGTGAGATATTTAAAGAACAATTGAGGGATGGAGTCAGCCATGGAATTAACACATCAACAGGTAGGCAGGCATCTAACCACTCACACAGAGCACATATGGCACTCCTTTGTATGCATCAAGAAAAGTGTTGCTAAACCAACAAATTTTTAAAAGGCATAATTCAAATTTTAACATTTAGGATCACTGAATAGTTCATGGTTGGAAGGGACCTCTGAAGGTTATCCAGTCCGATCTTCTGCTCAAAGATCTAAGATGTCAGAATGGTTGCTTGTGGGTTTTTCCAGTTGGGTTTTGAAAACCTCCACCGATAGAGACTTCGCTAACAAACTAACAAATCACCTTTCAGTGAACCTAAAACTTGTTTTTTTACTGTGGAAACGTATACCCACTTTTTCAACGTAACAAGAAATATCCTCTTTGATAAAAGCTTTTAGCAGCTTGTCTCTTGCATTAGTTGTTTTCTTGCCCATGACAACTTCATAAGCAATAAAGTACACGAAGTAACATTATATGTATCTTTAGTAAGAAATACTGGAATGCAACTTACAAATTTAGAGCTGTAAACATTTCAAAGTTCATACCTGAACATGATGGACTTGTAGCATGGAAAAGAGTTTGTTGAAGCATGCGCTCAGCATGGGTATAGATGACAACTGTACGATGAGCTGGGCATTTTGGTTAGCAGCATGTAATCCTCTTAGCAATGAATCATCTGTTCCACTAGGAGACTGGGTTACTAAAAAAACAAACCAAAAAGTACCAGCTCCCATTAATTATATGCTAAAATAAAAGTCACTAAAGTGATTTCAGATTCATTTCTCTGTATTTTATACTTAAGGGAAAGAACGTCTTCAATGCTGTGCTGACCAGAATTGGACTATGGACTGCCTGACTGTGCAAGGCATGCTTGAATGGCAGCCATCTCCATCTTCACAAGAAAACTGTTTGGAAAGTGAGCTCACAGGAATACATTTTTAGAGTTCTTTCCAAAAACTTATTAAAGGGGTGTCCTGGTAACAGTATGGCAAGACAAACAATTGGAACATCTCTTCCACACATTATGGTTAAACTACTGTAGTCAATAATAAATGTCGAAAAAAATAAAAAGCCCAAGGATGTGCTGACCCTATTCCATGATCAGATATTCACCTAAAATCTGGATGCATGTTAAGGTACCTGGAGAGCTAGAGAGAAGCACACCTCCACAAGATGGGCAGTGAAACTCACTGAAAGTATGTTAGAAAATAAATTGACATCATGAGTATTCTTTTATCATAAATCTTACTGGAGAGTGCAACTCTGTATTCAAATATTTTTCACTTTCATTGCTGAATAGGTGAAACTGTCAGGAAAAAGCAGCTTTCAAACAACTGAAATTTCACATTGAATGCAAAAATGAAAATTCACAAAAATAGGAAGGTTAATTGTCACTTTCACCTAGATAAGAAAATGAAAACAATTCCTCCACTGTACTATTATGCACCACAGAGAGAATCCTGCATATTCGAGCATTTTCACAAAAATGTGTACATATAATTAAAAAATCTGAGTAATGAAGCATCTCTAAAGCTCAGCTTAACAAGAACATTCAAGTGAAACATAACATTTTCTAAGCTGCTAAGTCACTGCAGAAAAAATTAGCACACATTTCAGAGCATCATGATCATTATATGAAGAGAATGATTTGACAACATGTAGTTACATGTAGGAGATGTGTTTGTTAATGCTTGTAGAATGGAATCTGCCTCCAAGGTGGACATCATTTTCAGCATCAGCTCAGCCTGCTGTTCAAGTCCAACTTCTAGACGTGCATCTAAAGCTACACAAGGCAACAAATGGAATAAAACTGAATTATATCAGACATACATATAATTAGTTACCCTAACTTCCTGTGCAAGCAACACAGAGATACAGTCTAAAATAAACTGGGAAAAAAAATATCTCAGTATCACTAACAGGAAGATTCAATTTTATGTACGAGGGGGCAGAATGTAGACATTTATACTCTGAACAAAATATAAGATCCTTAGACATGAAATATATAATTAAATTATAGATTTCTGTGAAACACGTTTCTTTTCACAGTCACTTTAAAATCCCACACCCCTAAACCTGCATAGGGTTAAGCCTGATTTTCCTAAGCTCTCAAACAAGAAACAAAAAGCTGTTTTTCCCCAATGTGGCAGGGCAAAGATGTATCGCCTCAGTTCAATAGCACTCCTCCTAAGTTAATGAGTGTGCCACCTCACTCCTTAGAGTAAAGCCAAATACCCAAAATACCAGCCAACTAGAAAAGAGCTTCCAAAATATCCTGAGAAAACAGGAATTATTTAAAACTACCTATAACCACATGTTCAAATATGTTTTCTGCTGTTACGCTTTCTTACTTTTATAAACCTCACATAATAGTTTATTACCACAGAAAAACTGTAGCACATAGAAATTTAGGCTTTTTTCCACTTATTGCACACAGATTGTTAATGTAAGTTGGTATGCAGAAGTGTTGAATACAGTACCACAGAAAAGAGACCCTGAGCAGAACTTCATCTTGCTGCTTACCTTGAGAGACCGATACGCTCACAGTTTGTGATCCATTTTTCTCAGTAGTTACGGGCGGTTTTGCAACTGGAATTCCAACACCTCCAATGTAAGGATTGTAATTGTAGGTGCCATAATCAGCACCCCAGTAATCGTACCAGGTGCTGCTTATAGGCTTAGAAATAAACAAAACCAGAAAAAGAAAAAAATAAACAGCAACTCTTTAGACTGCCCAAGTACAAATCTAAAATGTGAGCACTAAAAACAAATGCTGAAGTTACAAAAAATGAAACCCAGAAAGTCGGATCCAATAGTTCTAGAAAATGTTGTTTCAATTTTTATCACAGTACATGCTATTGAATTCTTAGTGATTATCAGAATCCAGCTATAGATTTAGCTGTCTAAAAAGACTCAAGATGCCAATTTGAAAATGTTATATCATGAGTTCTTATTACACATTTGTACTATACTGTAAAATTTGGAAGTGGAAAATCACACAGATATTTTGAGAACAACACTGTATTATCAACTGAACTGTTAAAGTACCTTGAAGCCTCAGTGAGGCTCAGAGATTATTTGTACTGGGCTCTGCAAAAGAAAGAGCTGAATAATCTCTACTCCAGAGTCATAACTCTAAGATGTTGAGAAAAAGAAGTTTTGAATTTAGTGGCTTCTCTTTGTAGTCTGAAGTTGGTCTGAGTACTAGCTAGTGCTGACTTTTTTTTTTTTTAATACAATTCTAGCAGCACTAACTCTAAGATAAATCACGGAAGCAAATTGCACTCTAGACAGAAAAGGACAAGACTGTTTATTTTGCTTTTATTAACTTCTGTTATCTTTAACATGCTAAAATATGAGTAAATCCAGAACCTTGTTTATGCAGATGTCTTTATGCAAAAGAGAAAGTATTTTGTGATCAACTGTGGTATGAATGCATCTGATATGTGAATCTTTACATTCTTTCCTGCCATTCTACATCAAACCTTTACAAAAATGCTAAAAGCAGGACTAATATATCAAATACCGTTAATGAAAAAGTGCAAGACAGAAAAGAGTTTACAATTTCACATGTGAAGGTTATCCTGAAAAGAAAGGTGTGTCATACCTTGAAGACTTTGGCTGCAAGTGGATCTTTTTCCAAATCAATATCCAAAGGATCGATATCGACTTCCATCAGGTCTTGCAGTAATTCAAGGTCGATGTCCTTATCTTTTTCCAAAGATGACAGAGGTGGAGCACCTTTGAATGATCAAAAGTATTAATACCACCAAGTAAAAATTATAAAAAACCATAGATAAATCATGCACTTCGCAGATAATTTTAAGGCTTTTAATATTACAGCTCTTAATAGAAAAAGCTAATGAATGCAATCAGCTTGCCTCATTTTAAAAAAATGGTTATTTTCCATTTATTTTAACTGATCAGATGTAAAACCAAGTTGAAGAATTACTCAGATCTGCTTCTATTTTCAGAAACTAATTATCCTATCACCAAAAATCCTTCACTGATATATTCTGATAGCTAAGAAACAGCAAATTTTTTTAACTTTTTTTCCAGTATACATATATACAAGATTATGAAATAATTTACCTGTGATATCATGTGTCAAAGGCTCGTCTATTGTTTCCACTAATTGAACTGTGGCCTGCTGGAAAGAGTCATCAGAATCCCCAGCTGAAGCTCCAGCATCTTCTCCCAAAGCACTCTCTTCCATAGCTTCAGCTGCTATAGGTGCCAACAACTCTCCTATGTATTAGAATAAGCAGACAACTCCATTTCAAGTTTTATTCCAGTTGCAATTCAACATCCCTGCCAATGTCCTGTTTTTCTTCATCTAACTAAATTCTCCAGAGGGAGGAGTTGTGAATAATTTTCAAATAATCATGGTCATACAAGTATTAAATTTTCAATGCAAAAGTCACAGCTTCAAGATTAACTATAACTGCAATTTCAAATTGCAGTAATCTCAATTTTATAATTTTCTATTTAAACTGTCTTAATGGTGTCAGCAGATTCTTACATAAGAAAGCTAAAACATTAAAGGAAGAAAGTTTCAAGTGTTAACATATGCTCTGAAAGACATGAATTTAAAACAAACCTGCCAGAATATCCTGCAGCATACAAGTCAGAGAATACTGAGCCCATGCTCCTCCCCAAGAGATGTCTCCTCTGTTAAAGTCAGTTCCAACGAGAAGCAGCAATAATCTTTCCAACTGAGTCTCATTCACAATCTCACATAAGTGAATTGTTGGTCTTGTAGCATTCGCAATTCTAGCAAGAACCTATCAAAAAAGAGAAATATATGCCTATACATATTTAACACTGTGGAAATATACAACAGCATTATTTTCTATGATTATTAGATTTTACTTACAAGTAAATCAGGTATTTTTATTTGCTTAAATGGTAGAATTTTACAAGTGTAATTCAGGTTAGATATAAGGAAGAGGTTCTTTACTGAGAGGGTGGTCAGGCACTGAACAAGCTCCCCAGGGAAGCGGTCACAGCACTGAGCATGACTGAGTTCAAAAAGTGTCTGGATGGTGCCCTCAGTGACATGTTCAGACTTGGCTGGCACTGTGTAGAGCCAGGAGTTGAACTTGATGATCCTTATGGGTCCCTTCCAACTCAGGATATTCTATGATTGTGTGACTGGTTTCTTTAAAGTTACTTTCTCTACACAATTTTGAAGGCACTGTACCTTAAGTCACACAAAAGGTGACAGTTTAGAAGAACTATCTCACCAGATATTATTAAGACATTTTTACCACTGAGACAGCAGAACTGCAGTAACAGAAAGCTAATGTTCTGTTGTCTCCACTGAAACTACACAGTGACATCCCACATTCTGTTTACCTTACAAACAAATAGAAGCAAATCTGCATGACAAGTGAAGTCCATGGACAAGAGAAAAAGTGCCAGCTTCTGCACTACAGAAATGCAACGTTCATGTGCCAGTGTGAATGGAAGCGGTTCAATTTCCGGAGTTTCCTTTGTTGTTGATACTTCTGTATCTAAAGTAGAACGAGGCCATTCTGCAGTCCGACGTAAGCGTATTAAATCCTTGAAATGCTGTAGAAATTCAATTTGAAACAACAGTTAAAACTTAACCTTCACATCATTCCACAGTGAAAATCTGAGGCAGCAAAACCAGTAGTGGTAAAAATTGGAACAAAAAAAAGGTCCGAGAACATATGAGAATCTGGAATGGAACGAAAGATTTATTTGCTGATACTTGCTTTGGCAGCATGTTATCTCAGGTGACAGACTTGTAACCAAATTATCCACAAGTGCCAATTAAGCCTTTATGTGTGCCATAAACCATACTAAGAATATGTACTTTAGAAGTTTATTTTGTATTTCCACACCTGTATATAAAGCTGTGGCTACCATGAAGCAAATTGTAATTTAAAAACAGCTAATATGGAAATTCACCCTTACAAGGACGCTGACTTGTCAGTTCTTCACGTTAGATAAATCATTTATTTCCAACTTTCTGAGTACTTCCAGGGAAGTCCATTAGCCTCCATAAACTGACCTAGGCTGATATTATCAGGGCCCTAAGCTACAACCTTTTTAACAGAGGGACTACAAACTCAGTTGAGGAAAGAAGGTTTTTTTTAACTAATCCTCCCACCCACCAAGTGCACACACCCATCTAGCACCTCAGTTCACCGTTATCAGCTTCACAAACAGTCTACAATTAAGGAACACCTCACAAAGTCTCACTTAAGTCATAGTTACTGAATCAGATCAGAGAAAGAATTACTTACTAACACAAAATTTTCAGCTTCCTCTTAAGTGCTATAAATGTTTGAAGTTACAGTTTGTCATAACTGAAAGTGATTAGTAGGCGAAGTAGTAAAAACCGCATTAAATACAACTATCAAGTGTATAGTGATACCATAAACTAGACATTAAGAGACTGCAAGGGCAAAACTCTTTAGTTCAACATGCTTTTTTAATGAAACATGGCTGCTACAAAGCCAAAATTAAACAGCCAGTGACTTGTTTGAAAGTGCCCCAAGGGGGGTGCCAGTGGAGTAGACCCTTGATATAACCCGCTGGAATAAATCAGAAGACAGTGCAGGAAAAAGCAGCTCATGACAAGCAGAGTTAGTGAAAACTTAGGGCTTTATTTGTATGCTGGTATTTAAATTTTTTTGGGTTTCGTTGCTTTTTGGAAGGGGGCCCTCCCCTTTTTTCATAATTACTGCAAATTACTGTAAGATTTCCCTTTAGATTGCCTTTAGGGTCCAACATTCTATAATCTCTTTCACAGACCTACTTTCAGTCATCCTAACAGACATTAAAATTCCTTTTGAACTAAAGAGTAGATATTTAAAGATACACCTAAGTTTGGGAGCTAAAAAATTTACACATTTTGTGTGTTCCCTGCAAAGTCCATGTCGCCACCTCCAGAAATCCCTGAACTGCAGCACCTCATCTCACAATCAAAATCAAAATCATTCTTAGTATTTCAGGCTTACTGCAAGATGCCACAGCTTAAATGATTAAGCACTTTCAGGGAGCTAAGAAGCTTCTGAGAAAGCTCAGGAAACATTCTCAAAAGTTTTAGTTGTTATTTTGGAGAGACAATCATTGACACAATTATGTTCTGATTACTCAACTAGCAGAGCATCCAGAAGAGTATCATGCATAAAAGTTAACCATACAAAGTATTATTTTCCATTTCTATTGGTATATGTTATTTGAAGTTTAGAGATAAGACTACCATTCCCAAAAGTATAAGATTATTGGTGATTCTAGCCTTGACAAACTAAAAAAAAACCCCACCCAAACCAGTAGGAGAAGTATTTTTCACAGTGAAAGACATTTCCAGGTGGCTGCTGTTTTCAGTATCAGAATATACTTGATAGCAGCCATGATGAAAAAACTTTTTAAAATAAAGTCAATGGAGGACGAAAACGACTTTGCAGGAACAGGTCTTTTCATACAAAGGACAAGAAGTCAGTTACAGTTTCAGAGCATCATACCTTTGAAGTAGCCTGCTTTAGTTTTGCCTGTTCTACTAAAAGTTTGTATGATGATCCTTTGTTGCTTTGTATTTTCTCTTTTTCCATCTGTTCCACCAAAGCCTTCTGTTTTGCTTTTAATAAGTTAAGTTGCTAAAAGAAAATGTTAATAGGAAAAAAATGAAAATTTAGGCAATAAGATGTTAAAGGGATCAGTAGGTTCATATGATAGCAATCTTCAGTTCAAATGGCAACTCAAGCTTTTAAAATACAGTTTAAACACAATTTTAACAGACACTGTAACAGGCTCCTAGCAGAACCAGAATAGATGAAGCTGAAGAAGAAACAGTATTTTTAAAGGAGCTCAAGACATACATGCCCAGGGTCATAAAACCTGCATGGTTGCATTCAGAAATGAAAATTTTGTGTCTTAAGAACTACCAACTTTTAAATCATAGCTTAAAGTTCCTGGACTCAGGTACACTTGGATTTATCCAGAAAGTAAATTATATTTTTTTATCCAATATGGGCTACACAGTCCAACATCTGTTCTTCCAGCAGATCCCATGCCCCACAGTTTGAGATGAATGCCAAAGAAGTTAGGCAGCCTTTAGCTACAGAACCAGACCTATGCAAAAGCAAGGCTGAATGAGTCCCAAGGCCAAAGCTGTTCATTCAAGAAATGAGATACACCACAAATGAGAGATACTTCTTTGAAAAGTGCCACTACCGTGCTGGAAGTCACCTGCTTATGATGCACAAGCTGTTTCCTGATCTTTCGGGAATACAGTCTATCGAGACTACTGTTGCCTTTAGTAGATCTGCTCAGACTCTGAGTGTGAAGACTATTATTTATAAAACTCCACTGGTTTCCTAATGGAAATAGAAAAAAACAAAAGAAAACAACAGTTATTAATTAATCTTACTAAACCTGACTTAATACTAGAGAAAAGCACTCATGTTACAGCAATGGTTAGCATTTTCATTTGCTAAATGCTAAAGAAACAAGCAAAATCTAATTCTCTTAACATCATGCAGTTATCACCACTGATAATAAAAATTCTATGTAACTTTTAAAATGCAGTGATACCATCTTGCTTTCATTATTTTTAAAATGCATATGGAGGTGAGATTGTACTAAGAACACATAAAGAGCTTTCATGACACAGAAGCTTTATGGTTTTCATTTTTAGAAAAGATATTTAAAGGAAACTGTAGCTAATCCACCTAAAAAATAATAAAAATATACAGACAAAAAAATGAATTTAAAAATACTGGATACAAATGCCAAATCAGTTGTGAGGTCATACCATTACTCTTTCCCATAACACAAACTGTTGCAACATGGAGTACTCTCAATCACCAGGTCCCGATATGACAGAATAATATACAGACAATTTTACAAAGTAAAGTCAATTCTGTACTTTGCACTTTAAAAAAAGCATTTCTAAGGAGAAGGGGGTGCCAAGAGGCAGACAACAGTGCAAATAAAATCTTCACAACATCTGTTTTTAAAATCCCCATTTTTCGAGTGAATTGAAAATACATTTGAAGTATTGGAACCGCTCCCAAGCCAACGCCCATAGAAGGAAGTTTTGATAACAAGTGTTACATGCCTGTCAAAAACCGTTCCCTCTCTTTTCCATTCAGAGGTTTCTTGGCTGTCGCTGCTTCATCTTCAGCAGTAGCTACATAATCCAGTAGTCTGGACACCAGCATTACAACCCAGCTGATCATGGGAATGTCTAAAACGCCTTCAAAATAAATAAATTTGAGTGCCTTAATAACGTTTTGTAGCCGTAACACAACAGTTTTAAAGAAGTCATGAGAAGCACTAGATAGCACACATTTCACTAGGTCACAAAGATTCCGCCCTCTTTTTTTGTAAAACCAGGATAAGAGACTGAGCGCTCGTAAATGAGGGAAGAAATCACACATTCAGTACAGAAATCAGATGCAAGAGGAAATGTAACACTTCTCTTACTCTGATAGAGTCAGACGTCAAAAGCTTCACCTCTGCTGTTAAAGCTAAGAAATATGCATCATTAAAAGAAAAAAAAAAGTCAAAACCTGTATGTCTAAATTTCCTAACTACCCAATGCAGAATGACAGCTGCTTGCACAAAAGCACGTGCATTAGATGTCTCAAATTCCAGAATGACAAACTGAACCAGGGCTCCAAGACAGTTATAAACAGGCACCCAAATATCTTCGTTTTTATGGCTCCGCTGATGTACTTTCACACAGGCATTTGAATAAGATACAGGAAAGCCAAGACTGAATTCAGACGAGATGAGCCATGCTGGCAGCAGTAACAACTGGCTATTGCCTACTTCAGTCTCACACATTAAATGCAGCATTTTTGTACAGACAGAAGAGAAAAATAATCTGTATGTTATTCATCATGCAAGAGCAAATCTAAATGAACTCACATCAAGTGAGCTCATGAATGCTCAATAAAGGCCAGAAACTTAACAATTAATGATCAGTCATAATGCAAATGGCATACTTCTACATAGTATCAATACAGCAAAGTCATTAGCACCTGAGGTTACAGCACATTCTCCTACCTGCACGCTGTCCTGAGCCACATTTAACCACACTACGCTTTTCATGCCCTGATCTCAAAATATGCTTTAATTAATTCAAACTATTATTAATTCCAGATCAAACAAGAAAACTAAAGCATAGAAACAGCTTGGCCAAAATCATGTGTAGCTCCTGGAAGCCCAAGAAATAGGATGCAAGCCCTGACTGTTAATTCCAGTTTCCTGTCTATGCCAGCAGAAAGCAGTCCAAGCCAAGCAGGTGGAGGAGCAGGAGGCCTCCCCATAACAGGACCTGAACAGGAACTGCAAAGTTAATTGCAAGAATAGAAACAAAGAGTACTGGTGACCACTACATACCATTTTGGTTGGCAGAATAAGAAGAAAGAAGCCTGCTGCAGAGTGAAGTTTATACCTTTTCATACTTCCATTTCAATGAGTGCATCTCTTTCCCTTTTATATCTTAAAAAACCAACTTTCTCTCTCCCCCCCAGTGTCTTTTGCTTATTCCTTTTTTCCCCCTCTCTGCCTCAAAGTTTACAACTTCTCTCTATGTACAACACTCACCTCTTGCTCCAATTGTCCTTTCTTTTCTGAATTTTCCCCAGTAAGTTTTCACCCCTTTGACCCTTAGTTAAGTGTGATAGTTCTCAAACAGGAATTTCTTCTGCCGTACCTGATGCTTCCACCACACGTAATAATGTCCTAGTACTCACCTGTACTGTCCAGGAGGAAGGAAGCTGGAAGACCAGCAAATAAAGTTCTGAAGTATCAGTTACTTCTGCTTCCTAAAGTCCTCCGTGAGGACAACTAGTAAGGCAAGAGCTATGAAAGGAATTGGCAGCTGTGGGGAGAGTGCAAACAGAGGTAGAGGAGACGTAAGCTTGGGTTTGCCTCAAACTAGTTAGAGACTACAGCAGGATATGGCCATGATAGAGAAAGTACACGGCAGACCAATGGGGAGCAATAGGACAGCTTCTGACACCAGCTGTGGGCTTGTTTACATCAGGAGACAAGACAAAAAGTAAGGACAGAGTCTCAGCTGGCATTTATCAACTTCGCAGCGCTAAACAATTTTAAACAACCTAACTTCTGCAACACTCTGCTACATGTGTGTAACAAATGAAACAGCCTAGTCTGTTGTTTCAAAAGCAAGCATTTTCTTCAAACTTAGGGTAGTTATGAAAACACACCAAAAAAATCAGGTTTGAAGAAGGTAATTTCAGTCTTTTTTTAAGATAAAAAAATGTAACTTCTTTCTGAGTACAACCCCCCAGTGTAGTTTGCAGAAACCATGCAGATATCCCTAACAAACTTGTCTTTGTATCTGTGTTTCACATCAAAAGCCTGACACTTACAAGGCACCCCATGAGCAAAAAGGGGCACTTCTTCCCAAAGTCATCTCCCTAATTAGAGCTGTGTACACAATAGATGTTCTGATTCCCCCTCCCCTAGCCTTTAAAGTTTCCTAGCTGAAGAAAAGGCAACCAAATAGCTTTCACTCAGGTTTAAACAGAGGGGTGGGGGGATGAATCTCTTAGCACCTAAAGAACAAGAAGTTTTAGCACATTTTAAAAGACAATTATGTTTTGGAAATAAACGAGCAAGCTCTTCTTTAAAAACATCAAAATTCTGAGCTAGTCAATTTTCTAGCTTATAACGAATATCAAAATATAGTTTCCCAAATTAGAGGGCTACCTTCAGTTCTTCTGTGCACAGGTAAATGAGGTTGTAGTGGTGACAGCAGGTTATCCAGGAGATTAAGTAAACTTTCTAACACACCACTGTTGCTAAGCGATCTTTGGCCAATGCAAGAAAGCAACATGAAGACCCTAAAAATAAAATTTACATATTTAAGATTTTATTTTTTTTTCAGATCCAGTAATATTCTGAAACACCCCTTACAGAACAACATTCCCCTAGGCTTGCATCTGACACAAGCAGAAAAGCAGCACTGTGGCCCAGCAAGGGAACTAGACTTCATTGTCTATTGTTTTAAGGACAATGCAGTATTTTATGGTGACCGTTTTCCTCTCCCTCAAGAGGTCAGCAGAGCATTTCACTTCATACATCTGAAGCAAAACCTCATCCATTTTATTTCCTATTACAGATGATAAAACAGCAGGGATAGAGAATTACATTGATGTATTCTTATGTCCTTGAATTAATTTATTTGAAAAAAAAAAAAAAAGAAAATATAAATGTTTCTGGACTTCCTTGGACAGCAAGTCACGGAACAGTAAACATGCTTGATTAAAATAAAATGCTAATGTGTAGAAAATCAGAGACTTCAATCAGTAATCTGAAACAATTAACACATCTAACATTCAGTGCTCATCTTTATGCTTGGTTGCTCTTATCTCAGAGAAATCTTCTGTATGAAATGCTAATAGTGTGCTTTCCAGTCTCAATTCTACTGCCAAACGCATGAGAAGAGTCGCTCTAAGATGAGGGTGCATTTAAGCCTGATGAAGAAGGCAATTTTTGACATTGGGGAGCAATCCTGACAGGTATGTGAAGATCTCAAAGTAAGGAAAAATGGCAACTTATTGTGGTGCAAGCACCAAATAGGTGCAACAAATAACTGCAATCCGATAGTTACCACGTGCAGTGCTTTTTGGGGCCCACTTCTGAAATCAATGGAATAGATGGATAAGTATCCTTCAGGAACACTTTGTCAGTCCCAGTGTTAAGTTAGGAGCAGTGGAATTATTTAAGTGATGCACAGGAAATGTAACAATACAGACTTACACCTTACCTGTCTTGTGGGAATATGAGAAGTTGCTCTGAATTGTACAATTCCTGTAGCACATTTGAGAGAAACTGACCCCACCACCTTTCTCCTCCACAGAGCTGAACAAGCAGAAGGCCAGTATGCAAACGTATCTTTGGGGTTCCACTGATACAGAGGTGTTTAAATAATTCTTCACAAGCTTGAGCATGAAAAGTACTTTGCAGAACCACAGGAACAGAGTGCCCTTTTAAGAAAAAAGAACAACTATGCTTAGGGAGACAGTGGATTGAAAACACAGGAGGGAAAAGTTTTCAGGAAGTTTTAAAAATTATTATGGTTAGACTAAAAATAGCATGGGGGAAAGGAGAGAAAGCATTGAGAGATGGTAAACTGCAGGTAGGCCAGGCCATTTAATCAAAACCAAATCAACTTCATGTCAGTGTAAATACCCCATGGAATCTACACAAAGCAAAAAACCAAACCATCATTATGCTTAAGAACAAACTGGCACAGTACAAGTCAAACACACCCATCTGTCAACAGAACAATATTTTCCTTTTAAAAAAAAAAAAAAAAAAAGGCAAACCAAAAACCAACAAACACACAAATCACTCCCACTCGGACTTGCAAAATTCAAGTCTCTAAAAACTCATTTCAATGCCAAGTTTTGAAATAAAAATCCTTACTGGATATTAAAAAACATAAACTGTGTAGAGATAGTGGTTTTATGACTTTTCACACACACAGAGAAGCAATTTCTGCTTCCCTTCCCCACTTCTAATTGCCTAATCTATCCCCAGTGTGACACAGGCTTCAGTGCTCACAGATCCTTCCACAAGCTGATTCCACCTATGAAAATGAGTATTCTGCCTGGGCAGTGTTCTGTTACTTCAGCAAACTGAATCAGCCCGCAGAAGTATCAGATGACTATCTGAACAAAGGAACAGGCAGACAGGTCTACAGAAAAGGGAGAACCACCTCGACAACCTCACTTATCCTTTTCAGGATCAAGGAGTGGTTATGTCAGCTTGGTGCCACTGGTGAAACTTTACGCTGCATGTTACCAGCTACTAAAAACGTAACAAAACATACCTGAGCAGAATTTAAAAAGCTTTATAGTGGGGGAGGTACAGATCATGAAACACTTGTAAATTATTTCAAACCTCAAAAAATACTAACCATTGGAAGAATGAAGCAAACTAAGCAAAGTATCCAGCAAATATCTAATGATGGTGCGTAATTGTTCTGTGGATGACATCTGAATCAACTCTTTTGGATCAGATTGCTCCGTCAGTGTTTTCCTGCTTGCACCTAAAGCTACTTTGAGCCTTTGAACAGCATGGTGGGCCAAGTTGAGTTGAAGCTGTAGCTGAATGCAGTCCTGGTAAGCAGAAAAAACTCTGCTATCTTCTTCTACTGCCTTGTCTGGCTTTCGTAAAAAGTACTGGGCATTGTTAGCACTATTGAGTGGTGGCAGGTCAATACTCTGCAGAAGGATTTCTAACCGATGACAGGCCAAATTGTACCTAAAGGGAAACATTCCAACACACAAGTCAGTAGACAAACAGCAGTACACGTGACAATCCTCCCGCCAGAAGACAACTTCTGGTCTATTTTGAATGCACTGTTAAAACTGATACTGAAAAAAACCCACCACAATACAGTGTACTCTGTTATTGCTATAAAGATACTCTGTATTACAACTCTTCAATAAAGGCAGAGTTTTCTTTAGTCTCAAGAATATCAGAGGAAGGAAAATAACCAAATCTGAAACATTAGAAGTATCCCAATGTTTTAAGTAAAGTTAATTACTAAGTACACATATTCGTTTGTCTTCTAACCTGCACTGTATGTCTTCTTGCAATGCAACCATCATTGCCAAATGTTGGTCAATCTCTGGCTGATTTGCAGCTTCGCCTTCTCCTCTGAGGGGATCGTGCATTAGTTTCAGCTCATTTTCAAAGGGTAAGATATAGGTATGGCCATAATAAAATCCCAGTGGGATTTTTGCTCTGGCATTTGTGCTACCGTATCGACCGATAACAGTGATCTGAAAGAGAATGCAACATACATTGTAACACAACTGAATCAAAACACAAAGATTCGTAAAAAAACATATAGCCAGCTAAAGTATGGTCTAAGGAGAAATTAAGAGAATGTTCACATACTAACAAAGATCAAGAGTTAAAAAGATAGAGTATGCAGTCTATATCCTTTTACCTTCATAAACCTGCAAACTGGGGGTGGCAACAAGTCATGTAAGATAAGTGAATGTGTGCTAATGTCAGTAGCCACTACCAGTCGCCTTCCATCCACTTCTTCTCCTAAAGTCCAGATGTCAATTGACAAAGAAGCCAAATCTCCGCAAGTGGGAATCAATACATCTGTCAGCAATATAGGTCTTCCAAAATCTAAGGTCACAAATCTTCTTGCTCCTAGGGAAAAGACACAGGATTGCCTAAAAGACCAGTGTGTACTAACCAGTGAAGAGATGTTATTTCTCAAACAATAAAGACCTGATTTATATATTGTTCAGCAGGTATATATTTGAAGTTAAAAACAGCTGCACAAACTCAGAAACTCCCACCACAGCTTGCACCCTTTGAAAATTATGGTTTCATCTTAAGTTGTTATGCTTTTTATATGTTATTTCAGAACAGGTGCTCTGTTTCCCCAGCTCCCAGGATATTCCAACTTGATAAACATCACCGAACACTGGGTCATTAATTTCCAGAAAAAACAGAAATGCCAACTGAAAAACATCTTTTCTTTGGGAAGGCAAGTAAGACTTCAGCTAAGCAACTTACTTAAGACCCCAGAAAATATTCTACTTCTTATTATAAAATGTTATCAAAATTAGAATTAGGAATTCTGCTTTTACCTGAGTGCATTCGCTCTATAATAATTGACTGATGAGGCGGAGGTTGAAGAAAATGTGAAGCGTGAGATATTGCAAGGGCAAGACCAGATCCAAGTGGATTCTGAGGAGTGGGAAAACATCAGTAAAATTAAATCATTAAAACCTATGCATTTATAAGATGATGTTCTTTAAAAAGACCGTAAGAAAAGCTCTAGTGATTTAAAGATGTACAATTTTGACATCACTTCACTACATATAAATTTGAGCACACACTATTACAATGTGTTAAATACTAAGTTCAAAGGAACAAGTCCTTACATGGTTAAGCCAGCTCCAATTAAAAGAAACCATCCAAGGTACCACAGCAACTCTATCTTGCTTTATGAAGTCTTCTTTTTCATAAAGTCTACATTTAGTGACATAGTTTTCACACCTCATTCAAATAAACACATATTTCCTAGCACTTGAGTACAAATTAGACCCTGATAAAGGGTTTCAGCATCCTGCTTCTATAAGAAAATAAACCAAAATAATTACCGTTCTAGACTTGCTTGTATTTTTGTTATGTGCTGCCAGGTTAACCGTTGGGGGATCAATGACCGAACCAGGGAAGAGCTGAGCAAGCTCTGCATTAATAACAGCAGAAACTGCCTCATTAGGTGGAGTCAAAGGCGGAGTCATGAACAGAGGAGTTGTTTTTGGTGTGGGTGGAATGACATCTGAAGGATGGATGAAGAACCCTGGGGCTGCTACTGGATTAGAAGGCACAGAGTTGTGGACAGGCCCAACTGCCGATGCTGCCGCCGCCGCCGCTGCTGTTGTTTGATGCAGTTTTGCTTCCAGCTTTGCTTTCTGTGAGCAAAATGAAAGCAGTGTATGTAGCAGACAATACTGCTTGTGAACACACGAGTAGCACTGAAGTTCAAGTTCAACTTTCACTATAAAACCAGATTTAATAACTCCAAGCTACTTTCACCATAGGCTTCTAAAATGTCCAACTATAAGCTGAAAAATGAAATTAATTCAATTTGACCTCACTTGCTAGCAATTAAGGAATTACTTTATAATAAAAATAATAAAAACTCTACAACTGAAAAGCAAAGTAGAGCCAACACATTCAAGCTTAATACTGCCAGTGCCTTTATGACTGGTACTTTTCCTGTGCTGGCAGTTGCACTTTTCATTTCAGGGGGCTTTTTCAATTTCAGACTTAGAATTTTGATTTTACAAACTCCCACCCACCCTCAAAACAGATATTAAAAAAAACCCCAACAAACCAAAACATCTGAAAGAATGAAGCAACATGGAAGACACTCTCAGCAGTTCGCTTAGTAAGAGTGATTCTCAGTGCACAGCTCCTCAAACACTCTGGAGAAAACCAAACCAAACCAAACCAACAAAAAGAGGCAACTAGCTCTGCAACTACTTTCTCCGCTTTTGAAGTGTAGAGACAGCATTAAAAAATAGCCAAATAGCCTCCAACCTGTTGCTGAAGCTTCAAAAGCTGCTGCTGTTTCTCTTGCAGCACCTGGAGCTGTTGCTCGGCTGAGGCCATTGCATGAGAGAGAGACTGCAAAGCTACCTGGGCTGCTGAACTCAGTGCTGTCGAGGCTTCCCCAACCGTTCCAGAAGAGAGGCCACCAACTGCTGGGGTAACCCCAAAGGTACTCACTGGCATGGAACAAACAAACAAAAACAAAACAAAAACATGTATGTAGAAAAGAAATTATAAAACACACCTTTACTATAAATCCTTACGACATGTTTAGAGCAATGTAGAAACAGGAGAAGTATCTCCGTTTACCCAGTTCCTGCAACAGAGTAACATCAGCCTGAACTACGAAGTATATGGTTTATAGACTATGCACACTCATCACACATGCAACATGTCCATTACAGAAGAGCCATCAGTATTTTCTGTCACTTCTTTTGCCACACAAGGCTGCAAGGTAAAGATGCAAGTTTACACGTTATACTCTGATAAAACAAATGGATTCAAATTAATAAATTTGAAATCCAGTTTGTTTGCTAAGCTCTAAGAAGTTAACTTCATATATAGTAACTCTTTAATAAACTCAACACTTACAAAACAACAATCTGCTTGTCAAACAGTCGTCATTACAACCAATTAAAAAAATACCATTATGAGGAACTACGCTAAGTAGAAAAATATGAAAAATTGTATATACCAGTAAACGTACTTGCATCGTCCCTTTCTATTCTTGTTCCATCACTTGTTGAAACGCAGGTAAAGTGCAGAGGTTCAACTTCCAAGAGCCCAGTAAGGGAAGTAAAACTACCTTCAGCAGCTGCACAGCTACTTATTTTCCCATTTCCTGAAAGAGAAATAAGTCTCTCCACTATATTTTCCTGACAGCAACAGTCCAAGTCACAAAGAGTCAAAAGAGACAACTAAATACAACCCAAGTAGTATTTTATTGCCCCATGTTGGAGAGCAAAACTATTACATCCATAATATAAATGGAAACATATTTTAAAATGGATAAGGCTGCCAAATCTGAATACACTTAAGTCAAACTATCAAATATGACAGCAGAAGCACGGTGTACCCTTCTTAGTTCCAGAAATAAATGTTACGTATGTATATAATACAATTCCTAAACTGTGAGAAAGTTAGCTTGCACACTGATGTTACTGTAAAGGAAGAGAGAGAAAATAACAGATTGACTAATATCATATATCAATAATAAAAACTAGACTACGATTCACTAAACTAACAAACTGACAGTGTTGTACGGCGGGGGGAGGGAAGGAGGTGACAAGAGCATACATGAAAAGGAAAGGAGTCACTATGGCTGATGAATATGCTTGTTATGAAAAGAATTTCCTGACAGGTAAAAAAACCCTGTCTCATTCTTAGGACATTCCATGGCCTAAAGATTCCCTTATGAACTAACCTGAAAGGATAGATACAAATATGCTTTTAAGGTATTTTAATGCCTCTGAAACAGAAAAAAAAAATCTGATTAAATCTGTAATATTTAAGTACAAGAATGACATATGGTAGCTTCCCAACTTCAGAAAGTTTCATTTAGGTTTCTCTGTCTGTAAGATTGCTGTTAGCCTAAATGAATAATGACATATCTCAAGGAAGCTGCTCAATAGAAGCAACAGATGCTTCCTAGAAAACTCTGACCCAGGAAATAATAACAGTCTTTCTGTTTAATCTCTAGCCTTTTCTTAGATCTTCTATGGGATAAGAAAAGAACAGATTCCAGAAAGAGGTTTTTTCCTTGCCCTAAGGGCTACAGGAAATGTAAGAGATATCACAAAGCAAGAGAATATCTTCGACTTCATTATGTAAAGCTATAAAACAGATGGAAAGTATATAACCACAACTTCTCTAAAGAGAGAATTCCCAAGTCTTCCACAATAGACTACTGTTAAACATACATACCTGACAGAACATCGGACAAATCAATTTCATCAGACTGTACTCCAATGCTGCTGTTGTACACGTTTTTACAAGAAGAGCCACTTATTTCCAAATCAAACAGAACTGGATCAAAAGGTGAACTATATAATCCATATCTGCAAGTTGAACAAAACAAGCAACACTATTCAATAAGAAAGAATTATAGAAAATTACTTTCAGAAAAAGCCTAAGTATTTTATCATAGTGATTTTTTTTATATTCCAAACTATTATTTTAATTCAACTGATATACCTTAAAATTACCATTTCTTTATACTCCATTAAAGTTGTTTTTTAAGTGACCTTTTCAAACAGTTTATAATGCTAAGTAAGTAACTCTGTTACTAAATAGTCTTGAATACTCTCTTAGAAACATGACGCACAATTGAACTCAGACATGGAAACTAAAACTACAAGTCCCAGATAGTTAACCACAGCAATATGCATGCCTGCACAACAGATATCAGACATTTATCCAAACTCAAGAAAACACACAGTACTGTTGTCCAAAAAAACAAAAGAAAATCCACCTCTGCTTGTTCTTCCAGCTGAAGGAAGAAGAAAAATGTAAATGCTGATCAGCACTCATGAGTAATTTAAGTATCTCAGCAGAAGGAAATCTCATTACTACTACTTATTACTATTCTGGCAGTACTTCAGGGGAAAAAAAAACAACCAACCCAACTGTTTGTATTTACTCGGGTAATAAGGTGGTCCCAAATCAATTTGGGTTCTATAAACCAAGAAAAAGGAAAATCCAGTGTAACAGGAAGGTCAGTGTTGCCTTTTTGTGTATGTATGCGCGCTGATAGCTATTAGGAGCAACTGATGAGAAAAAATGGAAATCAGGCCAAATACTGCAGGAGTAGAAAGAATGTATCTGTGCAGGCCAAATGCAGGAGTAAAAAGAATGTACCTATGTAGGTATAAAGAAAAATGAAACGTGTTTTTTTGATCAAGGGATCACAAAAAGGTAAATGTCTACATGACTACTACAACATCAGACACAAGGTAGAAGAGGTTCTAGACGTCTCTGATTGTTAAAATCCTTCCATGTTGGCAGGGTTCAATGCTTTTAACCCCACTGACTAGTCAGAAAATAGCGTTATATAAAAAGGCAACACTTGCTACTGATTGGGAGGAGGGGGAGGGCAAAAAGGGAAGGGATAAAAAAAAAAAGGGAAAAAGGAGCAAATAAAATCTGAGAATTACAGAGCAACCAATTTAATGTACATTCCCCAACAAAGTTACTTACAAACACCTACAAGGTAGCATATTTAAGATGGCAGCTTTATACTGAGAACACAACAGCTTAATCCAGGCTGGTGTGTACAAGCATGTACTATGCAGACACCGTGCATACTGCATGTGCAGCTAGACTGACATGCTTGCTGCACGGTCATGCTTTTCTCATAAGCAAAGCAAGACAAGTTGCTGCAGTAAAGTGATTACTAACAGAAACGCTCAAAATTCAGTACAGTACCTTCAGAGCCTGTTTTAGACCTCAGATTCACAAACTCAAAACATTAGGTCAGTGCAATAGTAACACTGATTACTTGCTTAATTTAAGAGTTTGATTTATTAAGCAAGCAATAAAAACTCAAAAAGGGGTTACAAGAGCTTTGTACAACAGAATCAGAATTTGAATGTAATGCAGAGAGTTAAATATACTCTGTCCAACCCAGATTTATGTTAACAAGCACAGTGCCCTTTTCTGATCCTGCAGCAGGAATGATCAGTTGCACTGGCAACACTTTTCAGAAAAGGATACAGAAGTTACCTCAGTGAAAACCAAAGAATGAATCAGTATCACATAAAAACCCCAACACCCTATTCTTATCTATGCAGTAACAAGTCTCACTGGAGGCCTCACTCATCAGAGATCTCAACTGGAAAGATATTCACGATTTTGTATTCAACAACTCAAAGAAGATGAGGACCAAAGGAAACAGCACAAGGAAATGCTGTAAAAATGACTGTAGATTTGGAGAACGCAATCAAGATGCAAACATCCTCTAGACATCTAAGATTTGTTAAGAATGAAATAATCTACTCTTTAATTATCAGGGTGGATGGAACACAAACACTAGAAGGCTTTAGTTGCAGCAGGAGAGATTTCAGATTAGATGTGGGTAGAGTGAGACAGCTCAAGTGTTAATGGTAAGAATAATTAAGCCATGCAATAGCTTACAATATAGAGAATAATAAAATTATACCACTACTTCTATCAGTTGCTTTCAAGAACAGGCTGGTAAAAACTCGTTAGAGTCAAACCAATCTGCTTTGTTGTAGGACAGCCTAGTATATGGCCTGAAATCCCTTTTTTGTTGTTCTCTAAACTGCAAGTCATGTAACACACCCACCTGGCCTTACCCTGACAAGTTTTACATGCCTTACTGTGGCACATGACAGTAGAATGAGAGCTACTCTGCCTGAAAACAACATGAATGTGCAAATCCTTTAGGTAGACATCTGCTTTTATTTGATTAGCAAATCTCAGGCTATTGTACCTGAGAACAATGACAAAGGAGAAAGAAAAAAACCCCAAACACACAAGAGCAGGAACTCTAACACAAATACAGTCACACATGACAAAATATAACTCTGAGAAGGAAGGGGAAAAAGAGTAAAGCAATGGCTGCCTACTAATTTCTCATTAACCCTCCCCCCTCCATATTAACACCCACCTTATACATTAAAAAAACCCTGAGAAATAACCATATTCTCTTGATCTGAAGATATATAAAAGGCCAGATAAATTCTATCTAAATAGCAAACCAAGTCAAAAAATAGTCCTTGCTAAGGAGAGAGATACAGTAGTAAACTACAGGATTGGAAGTATGTGTCAGCAGCTATTCTTACCCTTACTGTGGCAAACCTAGTTCCAAGAAGAAGGAAAACTCCATCTAGAAACATTCAGAAAACCAAAGCTTGAAGGATGCCATGAACAGGAATCACTTCAGAAAGCTTTTCCGGAGATGCAGACAGATTTGTTCACACATAAGTGATCTGTCACATGCAAAAACTCAAAAGTGGGCCATGGAAGGGAAAAAACCCTCCCATATTCAGATAGGCTGTTTAAAGGAAGTACTTGGAAACAATCATTATGAAGGAATGAGTCATTTCTTACAGAAAGGTGCTAGTCTCATGTCTAGTGAAATTTTCATGTAATGATCCAAATGTAACACCTGAGAACAAGTTTTTATGGAGCATTTTGGGATTACACAGTCCTTTAAAAAAATAACAATATGAAGAAACACCTCCCCTCAATTTAGCATCCTAAATTTTCAAACATTCTGAATGACACTTCTTCTAGCTTGATCTTGCTTGACTTGGAAGAAAACTCTTGGCCACAAATGACAACTGAAACAGCTGTCTAACAGCAACATGTTCCCATCTTCATAACACAGCTTTGGAAACTACTACAAAACTGAACCAACAGAGATTTCCTTCAATATCATGCAAATCCAAAGTTAAATGATCAATCAGTTCAGTATGTAAAAGATGCAACAACAGTCTGAAGTGACATCAATACATAGCTTATAGTATGAGCCTCATTTCCAGTACATTACTCCAGGACTCTACACTTAGGATCCAGCCATTAGTAGTAACACACTGAACATATTGTCAGCTCACAGAGAGATACCCATTTTTGGTAGCATTATGCAAACTGAAAGCATTCAGTGCATCTGATTCCCTACCATACTCAAAAGAGGACATGTTTTGTCAATCCTTACACTAAAAGTCGTTAAGTATTAAACTGAAGGATTGCACAGGCACAAACACATTTATTTGCTGATTTAAAGTGCACTGTAAATCAGAAGGTATTAATTACATTAACTTTCAACTTCACACAAGTCAGAACTGTTTTCTGGAGCCCTATCAAATGATTCCTTGCTCAGACAAATATGGCAAAATAATTTTTTTTTAAACAGACAACTTTTTTCAGAATACCAGTGGACAGCACTAGACAGTTTGCATGTTTGTTTTCAATAAGTTTACAACAACTGCATTTCTTAGTACCTTGTTTGAAGTAATGCTTCCATAGGTGTCAGGCGATCCTGCAACTGTCGGGACACGGCAGTTAGCAGTGATGCACAAGCTGTACTACATCCTGCCAAATCTTCATCCTTTACGTAATTCAGCAGGACAAAATACCAATACACAGATCCTACATTTAAAAAAAAATTAAAAAATCAGGTGAAACACGATGTGCATTTTCCCCTCAGAAAGCATACTTCAAAGCATTATCAATGGAAGTGATAAATAAATAATCTAATGACTACTGAAAACAGACTAGGAAGCACTCTCCCCTGCCTTTTTGAGCTATTTCAATTTACAATCATTCTGTAATCATTAGTTTCCACTAGTACTTCAAATCCTTTTATCAACTAATTGAAGAAAAAATAGTTCCCAAGAGACAGCCTTTGCACATGCTTCATTCATTGCTTCTACCGACTGCTTCTACCAAGCACAACAATCAAAATGCTCTTGATACGCTAAGGTGCTAAAACTAGGGATTCCAATCCCCTCAGAGTTAAGCTTTACTGTAGATTCAACTCTTCTTCTCCCCTTACCCTGTTTCTGGTTGCTGTATCCTTACTCAATATTTGTTGGAGGCATTGTTTGTTTTGGGAGCGCAGTGCAGTGTTTCTGTACAGAAACACAAATCTCCTCTTAGTAATGCTTCTATCTGGGTCATAGAACAAGCAGCAGTTTGGACTGAAAACTGAATTTCCTGCAAGACCCCTTGGTGATACCAAGCTAAACACAATTCAATGTCATACTGTGAAAAACACAAAGCAAGTCTTGTCACACCAAATCTAAATGCTAAAGTCATCTTCCCATTCTATCTGGCACCAAAAGGCTTCAACAAGGTGCTAAGATACCATTACTCTGCAATGTAGATGAGGAAGGAATTCAATTTAGTTAACATTTTCACCTTCATGTGGCAGTAATAGAAGTGTATTACTAGTCTGCCATCACTTGGATAGCCAGACTCCCTGGAATAAAACTCCTAACTTTTAGAAGTAACAGACAATTCTGACTCTCGTTTATGCCAAGAGAATCTGTGGCTGCTGAACACCTTTGAAAATTCTCAAAAAACATATCTGAGCTCTCCCAAATACATGAATGTCTTAGTGCTCCATTTTAAGCATGGTAATTTTCTTAAAATTCCGTCCACTACAAATGCGCACTTCATTCTTGGATACCATCAGACCAGACTGCTCCAAGAAGTGGTTTGTACTAACTGAACACTTACCTAATTCTTATTTCACAAGAGAGTCTAACAAAACATGCCAAACAACAAATGCACTGTGTATTTTTATGACAACAAATGTTGTATACATACCACCTGTTGCAGCAGCAGGCAAAAGAGGCATATTGTCAAGTAAAGCTTTTAGAAGAACTGATCCAAACCCCTGCTGACTTGGGTCACACCTGCCATTGCTACAAAGAAACACACAGTCACTTTAACAGTTTATGAAATAAGAACAAAATGTAAAAATCTCCAGAAGGTGAAACTGAAGGACTGATGCTCTTTGCAGTCATATCCAAACACATTTTTCCTCAACAGAACATCTTCCAGATTTGCTGCTTTACAAATTCAACATTAAACAGCAACAAACACATATATACAATTCAAACTGCATGCAACTCCCCCAATATATATATATGAAATAGAAATATATAAGGATATGCAGTTAATTAGCACTAACCTGATGCATAGTGCAAGAAACCGTGCACATTTGTGAGCTATGCTTCGCCCAGCCTCAAAGAAGCAGACACGGATTATATCAGGGACACATTTACGTGTTTTAGAAAGCAAACTGTCATTTCCTTCTTTTGAGCTGTAAAAATAAGTTGCAGACCTTAGAAACTTATTTACAACTTCTTTTAACAGAGCAGATACTGAGAAATAGGCATGCTAATTTAAACACAATTTCTCTCTTACCTGCCAGGTCCGTTCGAATACACTCCGGCCAGCCAACAAAGCGTGTCTAGTACAAGGCTCTGAGCATGTTCTGTAGTTAAACCATCGTCTGTCTTCTTGCAAAGAGTGCTGAGCAGCTTCTCATGGAACTCTGAAAACTGCAACATGGCACACCGTTGAACTCTGGGGGGGAAGAAGGAAATAAAAAACCAGAATTATCCAATATGGCCATTCTCCCTACATGTGTTCAAATATCCCTCCAGATTTGAACCTTCTCTTAGGTGCAGGAAAAAGAGAAAACAAAAAAAGAAGAGAAAAAGAAAAAAAGAGGTCTAGAACCACTGTGGAGTGGCAGTTGCTAAGACATATTAAATACACTATTATTTGTGTTTAGGTCTGTAGTTACAATATATACAGACTTTAAACAGTTTTGTGGTTAACAGTTAAATAAATTTGATTCTCAACTTTTTGGCAAATAATATACTCTCTGCTGTAAGAACCAAGACAACAAGTGGAAATGGAAAGATGCTTCCTTTAAAAACCACTAAAAATCTGTCCGAATAATTTATCTAACTCAGCAAGAAAACTTATTTACATTTGCCTTTTCAAGTCAGGCAAATAATGACTCAATGCACCATTTCACGCATGGTGTTACTCTACCAGAACTTGCACAGCACAGTGCACTTGAACTCACAATTCACAGGATTTTCCACATAAAATATGTCTATGAAATGACAACTTGAAACAGTGGTTTGACCTGAGCTATTCTGAGAACTAAACATTTTATGGGAAGGGAAACTAAAGCTATATTTTTTAGAATTAAAAATGCCCACTAACCTTTCCTTTGGAATGGAAGTTTTTTTAAATCTTCGAATTGTTACAGACACTTCTTGGAGTAAGTCACAGCCTCTCAGATTATCTGATTTTCTTGAAGAATTAGTGGCTTCAATTTTGCTAGATGGCTTTTCCTGATTAAAAAAAAAACCAAACAAATCATAAATCACATTGGCCTTGGCTGCTTCATTTGTATACATTTTCAGTGAAATACATGCAGTTCAGTGAATTCTCTCAGTTTGAGCACTGTGTAAGACTATTTTTACTCACTAATTGCTTAAGTACAGAACATCAAATTTAACAGTGGTCTACAATTTATGATGTTCTAACCATTCTAATGACATCCACAAGATGTACATCATATCACCCAATCTTAACACTACAACGGTAAAGAGTAAAATACACACACAAAAATATCTTCAGAAGAGGACAAGGTGTATCAGCCACTGAAACACTCCTTGGAAACAGAATTTTCAAAAACAGGCGCTCAGGTGGGAAAAGTGGCAGAACAGACTGAATTTGCACAGAAGGAACAATTTAGCGATGTTGAACTTTGATTCTTGAAGGTGCTAACACAAAGACAACTCTTAAACAAGTATTTTTTAATGGATCCTCATTCTCCTAACAACTGTTTCCTTTTCAGATTGCATAAATCATTGACTCTACAACTTCAACTCAGATGTCTTTCTTGGCTATTCATTACCTTGCCTGCTGCAACTTTTGCCAACAATGAAGCAAGGGAATGGCCCTTGTTAGTCTGAGGTTTTAGAGACGGTATTCTAACAACCGGTCTAATGCCACCATTGCAGATTTCCTCTGTTCCTCTGTCATTCACTGCTTTGACATGAATTAAAAAGGATCGGTACTTGCCACCAGCCATGCCTAAAGGGGAAAAAAGAAAAAATGGGATGTGTGAATTTGCATAGTTTACTAGGGTGAGTTGTAAGCATGTTTCAACTTCACAGGCACAGCGTCCAAGTGGGGTTCTTCTATATTATTTACAGTGCTTTCACTTCAGTTTGCAAGGGTAACTCACTATTGTGTTATACAGCAAAATTTGTCAATCTGACAATAAATACAAACCAAAGCCTCACTAGAGAAGTATGAGATGTGCTCTAGTCACACATAGTTCATGTGAATAATATAATAAACTTGTTTACCTTTAACAAGCTTTGGACTTGTTAGGGTCAACATTCCAGCATGTCCTGATAAATCAAGTCCAGTAGCCAGCCACACTGGACCACAAAGTATATCTTCCTTATGTTCCTCCAGAAACGGACACAATCTAAGACCTTAAAAAACATGAGTAGCATGGATCTGAATTACTCATAATTGTCACAAAATCCTATTGGCATGGGCTAAAAATGCAGCATGTCAAACTGATCACTAAATATGTATAAACTACACCAAAAAACCTAACAATTACTTGTGGTTCACTTGTAGCCATTTTCCAGTGAAATCAATACAAGTAAATTGAAGTTTTAAAAGATTTTCAGTTATATTGTATGGTCAATATGTACATTGACTGGCTCAACAGAGACACAAAATACACCACTGATAAAATGATGAATCAATATATTTTCACCCACAAGTCTCACTGGGTCTTCTCTGAAACAGGACAGAATTGGCTGAAAACAAAACAAAACCAAGCAACCAAAAAAAAAACAAACACCCCACCCCAAAACCAAACCAAATGAAAAAAACAACCCCAACAAAAAAGCCACCACAAAAAACCCACAGAGGAATTTAATTCTTCTGTGATATACTGAAATTATCATTCACTCATCTGCTACTTTTTTCTCAGTATGAAACACCTCCCTCTTTTCCTTTTATCCATCCCTCATCTTTTGCAACACAGAATGGTTTGCAATCAATGAACGGTCTGGGTTGGAAGGGTCCCTTAAAGTCATGCTCTAGATAAGCCTGATCACATGAAAGAGAAGCCATAAAGACTGTTGAAAAGGCCAAGAAAAAGAATCCCAGTTCTGCAAGTGATTCACTCCAACTATCAATTGTCAGTCTGTATCTCTCCTCACTCAGATCCAGCCTGATTGCCTCTCAGAGTGTGTCTAAGATTTTGTGGAAGAATATTGGTTAACAGAAAGCGTTATAGAAATAGGCACAGTAAGTCTGATGCAGCTGAAAGTCAAGACTATTTATGAAATCTTTACTAGCTGTTTATCATTTTTCTTGGTTTACAACAGCACTCGGTACAAAAGCCAGGTATGTAAAAAACCCCCACTGTATTAAAAGCTAGCTAAGGACACCAAGTGAAATACTGTTGGAACAGGGTAAAAATTTACATTAGAAAGGTGCCATATCAATCCACTTTATTTCTAAATTCAAATAAACATTAACCTGCGTTAAAGCACTAAAATCTGACAGTAGGTTTTTCTGGTGTGTGTGTTGGTATTAAACTTTCAACTCATCCAGGAAACAGATCAGTGAGAGAAGCATCACTGAAAAGGACTGAGAAATTAAAGTCTATTTTAAACAGCTGAGAAATTTTCTTAGAGAAAATTCATTAAAAAAAGAAAAACCCCCACATTTTAAAATAAAACAAGAAAAATCAAACTTACATTGTGGTTCTTCTACATCCATATACTGCATTTCTTCACTGAATTCAACCAGCCCTGGTTTTCCATTTCTCTCCACTTCAATATTATGAGCTGGAGATAAAGGAAATGTGATCTGTCTGTCTACTGCTGCTTCTGAAAACAAAAATATTAGCAAGATTTCATAAGCACTGCTTGAGGCTCACAGAGAACAGAAGCAGTGGTTTTCATAGCAAATTTCAGGTTTCTGCCCAAAACACTATTTCTAATATAGGAACCACAAATTTACAGAGAGGCATGTTTTTCATAGCAGGATTGCAATTGAGGTTACAGCAAGCATTTAAAATAGTATTTCTCTTTGAATGACCTGCAAACAAGCCTGCTTTAACACCGTGCAAATTATTTTCTCCTAATAATCAACTACAGATTACTCCTATGTAATTAGATTCCAGTACTGAAAGTTTGATAATTTAAACTGAATATAACTAAATTGCTCCTGCTGAACATCAGACATTATTTTGATAATACTTAAGTACAGCTCTTTCTTCAATTAAATGGTTCTCATGAATCATAGATGAAGAGAACATGCAAGCAAATGAATAAGAAGCATATACAGTGAAATAACTGCCAGAGCAAAACCATTAGTTCCAAACTGAAAGAATGATGCCTTTGGCCTTCCTGTTGTTACACACTACATTTTTAACTGGTTCCAGGGTCCCTGCTGTACAAAAAAATGAATGAACAAACTCCCCTGTACATATCCTTCCTAACGTCTCATTATCTTAAAATTTCAGTTCGTTGCTTCACTTATAGGAGAGGAGGGAAATAGGGTTGTGGGGGGAGTTAAGATGTCTTAGTCAAGATTTCATACATTTTTAAGAGCCACCAAACAGTCCTGAGTATTCCTTCTCCCTGAGACTGCAACATTTTGGTTAATAACCAGCACAGAGAATTTTTTATTTTTTTTTTTAAGATTTGTCTTCCTTTATAATGAAATCATTAGTGCCCTATATACTTCATTTAACAGTGCATAGAAAAAGAGCAAATGTCATTAATTTTCCAAAATCCAAGAAATTGAGTAGGGAATAACTGCAATGCAATAACACTTGAGAGGATGTTGGTTGGTTGAAGATCATCAAACCTACTGAATCCAAAAGAAAAAAAACCAACCCAAACAAGACTGTCAAGGGTGCCTCGCAGGTGCTTTGACCCACCCCAGTCCTCCCCAGACTGCCTGTGCATAAACTAGCCCTCCACTCCATGTCTCCTCCACCCTATCCATAACATAGAAGAGCATGTTCTGCTAAGCTGCATGTAAGGAAGTGAGATGTCACTTTCTGGAAGCACTCTTTCATGTCCTATGATCAGTATGCTGTACTGTAAAGCATCAACAGAAAGGTCTGGCACTCTATTTCATAGTCAAATTAAAGGTCTTCAAAGAAATACCAACTCATGGACCTGTTTTCTCAGAAATATTTTTATCTGAAACATTAATAGAAGAAGTTTAGGTTTTCTTCCACTGTTTTGTTTCACAGGGGAAGATTTTCAGATTAATTCTGACATTCAGATCAGCAAATGGACTGAATTCTAAAATTCATGCTGAATACAAAGCAGGTTCTGTTCAGAAGAGCTACATGGACTATCAGCCATTTTCTGCTTTAATTGCAACATGGGCAGAATTTGGTTCTATCAAAGTTTTACTTCAAGAATTAAATAAAGGACAAACCTGCAGGAACACCTGTTGAAGGTTGTCCTACAGTCACAGCTAGCACTTCTGCTAAAGCTCTTACACCATCTTTTATTTTGAAAGAAAATACTTTCCTCTAAGAATATTACTACATTGGATTATTTTATTCTTGGATAACTCCAAGTTTAAAGGATTACCTTAAGGAACATCTCCAGCACACTTTTTTTTCTTGTGAAACACAGGGGGATGCTACAGAGCGAGCAGCTGCCTGAAAGCATGTCAGTGATCTTGGTATGCCTGTTTCCTTTTAAAAAATCCTAGCTCTGTTGCCCTTGTTTAACTGGGGTGCTCTTACTTTGCATTTAAGAAAACAGGAAAAGAAAAAAAGCTTTTATATTCTGACTTGCTGTTCTCCCCAAGAGGTTTCAAATCCAGCAGCCAATTTAATAATATCCAACAGCAAGATTTCTCTGAAATACCAGGTTCCTAGAAGCTTTTAAAAAGAGGTGGCCAGATAAAGATAACCAATTAACGCCTCAATAAAAGGAAGCACTGCACGTAATACCTTCCATCCCTAGCAGACAGGGCAGCAGGACATGCAATGAACACTCTCACCACAGGAATATCCCAATGGAGGCACAAACTCTTCCACATCAAAGAAGTGACTTTTCAACTTATGCTACCCCCTCTCACAGGTTCCCTGAGAGCTAGTTAGATGCAGAGTCCAGCTAGGAGTCTTCCCAGGAAGGCAAGAGCATTCATAACTTTGGTCTACCCTGTCAAAGCTGCAAGGAACAAAAGGTGAAATCATACTGCAGCTTTCATGTAGCTTAGTTTATGAGCCAGATGATGACAGAATTGCCAAGGAAGCCAGGTTTTATCTACTGTCATCAATAAAACCCTATTTTCTCTTATGCATCCAAGAGGCACTTGCAAATAGTTTCCTTCTGTGGCTTTGAATAATTTGCCATATTTTTCAAGTATATCAAGAACCAAACACCATTTGTTTCATCTGTCAATCTTTCGGATTGTTTCCCCAATTTACATTCACACATAGTAACTGAAAACACACCATGATGCTGATAAATCAAATAAAATGGAAAGAAGTAAAACCAAAACATTTACACAATTTCAGGCAATTCTTCTAATATACATGGCAGAGAATAACAAGTTTGAGAAATGAAACAATATTCTGAAAGATAAAGCTGAAGTTCTCTCTTACCATTGACTTTCCCTAAGCCTGGAGCCTTATTTTTCAGCAAAGTCACTTGAATCTGGGGAATGTTTGTGATGTTTGAATTCAAAACAAATTTGAAGTCCACATGTCCAACCATGCAGGCTTTTGGTAGAACTAGTTCAAAGACATGCTCATCCCAGCTGTTGCTGTCAGGAAAAAAAGACGACAACGCCTGGTGTTAAGAGAAAATTCAGATCATGTAGGCAGCACTACCCAGTACAGTCTCATCAATCTGTGCACACTTGCTTCAACAAGAAGTTGACATCCACATGAGTTTCCAAAGTAAAAGCCTGTCAAGCTGCAGTGAGCCACAGTCACTTTATGACAAGGACGTTAAAAGCCAGTTGACACTGAAAGCCAGCCTGCACCAGAGGATAAATCAATGTTCAAATTGATTTCAGCAAAGATTCCTTATTGCCTGCATCACAGTATGTTTCCATATGACTATCAGTACCAGTTACTCAATTCTACAAAGAATAAGGAATGACAGGGAAAACCTCACAAAAATCCCCAGCAAACCCCAATCCCCCCCAAACCACCAAGAAACCACTAAAAAAGGATCTACCTATCAGTGAGGTGTATGAAAGCCCAACAGTAACTAGCTTGCAATCTCTTCAGTTGGCCTTCTCTAAGTGCTAAGCAACATCACCTTCCAACAGTTCAACAGCCACATCCAGGAGACTCAAAATACTATTTTCAAACTGGTTTTTAATTACATTTGATAATTACTACAGGATGAGAAGTGCTTCTTGCCAGATGCACACTCAGAAGCCTGCATTGTGAAAAATGGGAGCAGCTTTCTTTTAAGGACTCATACTTTCTTTTGAAGCCAACTTTGGTTTATACTGAAAGTGATAGTAAGTACCCCTCTCAATGATCAGTTCCATAGTCTGATACACTAGGTTCAAAAATAAGGTCAAATAAGTAAAAAAAAAAAAAAAGTTCAAACCAAGGGCAATTCAAATAAACTAATCATGCATTGCCCCATTTTAAAAATAACTTTTAAAAAATCAATTTATTAGTAAATAATTTTTAAAAATTTAGTAACTGATAGCCTGTGATTATTTAATTTTATAACAGGGAACACTGAGTATGCTTCTATAAATACTGCTTAGGTGTTTTTCTAACATCTAAGCTAAAAAAGGAATTTTAAATCAAGTAATATGCTACATATCAAGTATTATTTAGAAAATGTTTGAACAACATTAAGGATTTGTGCTAATATATTTAATTCTGCATTTTTTACAGTAGTACTTCTGAAGGCTGTATTTCCACAATATAAAGTAAGTATAATACACTTATAGTAGGTTCTCAGTACACATAATGAAATGGCATGCCAGCTTTCCAGAACAACACAGAAAAGCTGAGATTCTGTGAGAAAAGCTGGACAAAACCAAAAGACAGAAGAGACCTTGTGGTTATGCCTTAAGAAGCAAGAGTGAACAATTTTTAGCTACATCTACGAATCACAGAATTGTAGGGGTTGGAAGGGACCTCAAGAGATCATCGGGTCCAACCCCCCTGCCAAAGCAGCTCCCTAGCTCATACTGCACAGATAGGTGTCCAGATGGGTCTTGAATATCTCCAGAGAAGGAGACTCCACCACCTCCCAGGGCAGCCTGTCTCCAGGGCTCTGTCACCCTCACTGTGAAAAAGTTCCTCCACATGTTGGTGAGGAACTTCCTGTGCTCCAACTTACAGCCATTGCCCCTAGTCCGGTCTCCACAGACCACTGAAAAGGGGCTGGCCAATTCCCCCTGCACCCCATGCAGGTAATTCAAATAATTCAGGTAAATAAAATGAAAATTTACCCCGCAACTCCAGGGGAAAAACACAAAAAATTTAAAATAGCTTTAAAACTGCCCTTTCCTCTGGGTTGGAGGATACATAGCCCAGTGCAAAACAGGGAGAGGTTTGGGGGTGGTTTGTTTATGTCTGAGTGTTCCTACAGGCGTCATGCAAAGCATGGACTGAACAAGACATTCAAAGCAGCAAGCCTTCTGAAAGGCTAAGTTAAATTCTGCTCATCCAGTTTAAGTTAAAGATCTGGTATAAAACCAGAAATGAAAAATAAACCAGTTTGTCTGCAATAGTCTTTTGTAGTCTACATGTTGCATAAGACACCTATGAACTTCTTTCACTACAACTGAACTTTGAGCTGCAGTCCCATTTCCAGAGTTTAAGACACTGGAAAGTACATCAGTACCCAGCTTTTCCTTCTTTGACATATTTCCAAATATGTTTGCTTAGGATGAATATCTAAAATATTTCCTATATAAATTTGAAAATCCATGAAACTCAGATGTTGTAGCAACACACTTTAGGAATTCCTGTACTTTTTTTAAAAGGATTTACCCAATTTAATGTTTCAGTTAAATTACCACTAATAGGGAAATGCTGATATTTAGATAATTCATAAGGTAAACCAAACTCCGCTTTTTTGTTTTCTTTTTTGCACAGCCTTTTTAAAATAACAAATTAGGATTGAAAGAGTGTGAGTGTAACATAATGCCATTCCCTAAAATACATTTACAGGATTATCTTCTATCTATTTGAGAAACAAAAGAATTACCATATCAAATTGCATTACTCATCCATCTAACCCTGTAATTCCACATCTTGATAGGAATCAGTATGAGACACTTAAAGCGGAGATAAAAAGGAATCTCATATTAAGGACCAACAAAATAATCTAGAAATCAAAAGGTTTCTTCCCAGATAACTTTTAATTAAGAGCTAACTTTGTTCTCAATCTTAAGATTATACATTCTACCCTACAAAACAAAGGGACTGTAACTTAATCATTTTCATCATGAGTCATTTAGCAGCTGTCAAAGATTTCCAGCACTAAACCAATAATTTTTTACCTCTTTACATTCCTGTTCTACTTTGCAGCAGGCATAATTCTTGTCCTCTAATGAAACAAAATTAATAAACCAAAGTTCCACCTATCATTTAATAGGTATTACTTTTCATTGTTTGCTTCCTTATATCTTCATATCGATAGCTTTTTACTTTTGGACTGTTGCTGAACACACTGGATAATACTTCTAACTGGTAGTTATTTTCCACTTGTTACACACCCACAATGTAAATACAGGTTTTTAAGATTTTCAGGGTTTTTAAAAAGTTTTTAACCATAGCTTATAAACATTCAATTAAAGTTCGGCATATGTTAGCTGTCAAGCCTGCAAATGGCTGCAACTATTTCCTTCCAGATCCATTTTCCCACCTGGAATGGTTCATTATCACACCCTAGCTTTCATTTATTTACAGCTTTTTCCCCTGCCACATATGAACTCTAGCTCCCCTAGCATCCTTTGTCCCTTTGTTACCACTGTGTAGGCATTCAGATTCTACATTACAGATATATGCCAGCCTGACCCAAAAAGATCTCATAGTGCCTTGTTCCTCCCATCCCTTAACAAAACATACCACTTAAATGTGTATTTTGTTTCTCCATTTTTCTGGAAAGAGCAACGGAAAGCGACTTCAGGTAGGTTTTAAGCAAAGCTTCAAGGGGATTTTAACACCATGGTCATAGTCTTTAAGATCCCAAAGGAATTCCAGGTTCTCATGCCACATGTGAAAAATAAAACCACGTTTGGTGCCATTCATTACTGGGAAAATATTGCCTAAGTTTTAGCATTACTGGGGCTCTATGCTGGCTTAAGTAAATGTCTCACATATAAAGATTTAACGTGACATGAACAGAGGTACAACCAGATCACAGAATCACAGATTCTACCTTCAGATTTTAAAATAGATTACAATGTCGTTTGGTTTAGCCATACTGGCACTTGCAGTTTGTGATTTCAACTTTAAAAACAGAGTAAGAACATGTGTATGCATAAGAAGGGTGAATCAGGCTTTTATAGAAACAATCAAGACTATATGTAATTCTGGCAAATGTGCTTGTCTAATTATATAATGAAGTGTCAACATTTGGCAAACAAAAAAACAGCAATTCAAAGCTTGATGTTTTAATTCCTTTCCAAGTCCACTAATACAACTCCAACAATCTAATAAAAACCTACAATGCAACCTATCAAACAGGGGTTGTTGCCTTCGAAGTCAAGCATTCTTAAATTCACACACTACTTCAAAATAAATTGGATTAAATTTGTGACTCTATGGCTTTGCAAACTAGTTAAGTGACACGCACATGATTCTTCGTGTGCCGTTACCCTACCTGTCTGTCTGTAGCTTCCAAGTTCGAGTATGCTGAGCCGCATCCCCATGGTGCTGCTGGTGCAGATGCTGAGGATGCCGCCTCTGCTGCTGCTCTTGCTGGACTTCTACCCAGCAGGGAGGGACAGTGGCTGAAAACCGTGGTGTCAAGGTCTCAAAACGGGTCAGTTCCACCAGGGATGTCAGTGTTTCAAGGGAAAACGGCTGGTCCACCAGAAGATCAACTCCTGGATAATTAGAGAATGCCTGTTAAATACTACACAGACATTTTTTTCCCAAAACATCCTATAAGTAGTTCGAAATATATCCAAACTGCTATAGGTTAAATGAAATATGTGTTATATGAAGTTTCTAAAAAAACCCCAAAACCAAAATACCATCAACTCCTCCCCTCCCCCCCAACAAAAAAGACAACAAAAAACCCAAACCAAACAAACACAAGCAACCAAAGAACCCTAGCCTTGAAGCCAGTACCCTTTGAAGCCAGCTCATTTGAATACATTTTCTAAGCACTGAGAGGTCTAAGCACGCTGCCTGAAATTCAACCAGAAGCATCAGGAAAAAGTAATTAGCCAAGCATGCTTTGATGATGTAAAGCTGTTTAAAACTTTAATACCTCTGCTGACTCAGACTTAAAAAGTGAAGAAAAAAAAGTTGTATATTTCCTAAAAATATGCATATGGAATCACTATGCAATTGTAAGTTTTATCACTGTTTAAAACATTACTTTGGCACGTGCTTATCAATACAGACTTGTTTTATGGTGGATTACTAGAATGGTTTGGAAGGCTCCCAATTTATCTTAAAAGTGAAGTAAGGGAAAAGCAAACACGCTTTTTGTAATGGACTTAAAAGACACTGAGCCTAGACAAGCATTTTGTCTTGTTTTCTTATTCAAGTCTTGTCCTGAGGAAACAAGGATATTAATTGAAGTACTGAAAATTTACATACCCCAGGAAGACAAACACCTAAAGAAACATTACAGAAGAAGAAGGTTTCCTCGGGGGGGAGGGGAGGAATTATAAAAAATTAAAAACTTAAGGGAAAAAGATGCACACAATGACAATTTATGTAGGTTTTGAGCATTTTCTCTTAAGAATGCATTTTGGACAACATTTTTCACTTGTAAAGAAACGATGATTTTTCAAAAGGAGGAGTTTGCTACCTGACTACTTCTGTCACCACCCCAGGTGGGGAAATTTAATTTTCTTTCTTTCTTTGACATCTACACAAAAGTAACTCCCCTTTCTTGTCTGAACACAAATCACCCTTCCAATGAAGTCTGAACCTAGAGAACAAGCCAGGTTGAAACCAGAGCAGTAACAAGATTACATCCTCCAGTTTGAAAGAAGAAAAGCATGTGCAGTTCTTCCCCAAAAGTAGAGAAGCTTAAGATGAGATCAAGATGAGCTCAGCATGAGTCAGGCAGAAAAATTCACTCTCATTGCAAGAGCTGTGACTTCTACTTTTCACTCTGAGAGGAAGGAAAATGCTGAAGAGATTAGAAATGCTTTACAAATTTAATTTCAATAATACAGCAAACTGCCAATTTTTTTTACTGGTACATGTGAACCTCATTAGCTAGATAACACTGCAGTGAGAACTGAGGTCATAGCTCAAACTGTATGACTCAAAGATAAACTGGATTATTTCTGCTTTGCTCTCCCTCCCCCTCCAACAGAAACCATTACAAATTCAGAGCAATAGCATGTAATGTAGTACCAACCCCTAAAATTGAAAAATTTTGCAAAGTTATGTTTTCTTGTTATATTGTAATAGCAAGTCAGGACAAAGTGGAGTTCTAATAGCAAACTCGATAAAAAGCTTTAAACTGGTCAGGGAAACATATTCTTTTTCACCTAGCTTCTAAAAAACACCACCATTCTTTTAGATTGCTGCACCCAAAAAACCCCTGAATTTCTTAAAATGAAACAATAATTTTAACCTAAGATTTACAACTTGGTACAGTTAACATACATCCTTGTAAAACAATACAGTTTAAAATACATCCTAGTTATAAATGCAAGCTAGAAAATGAAATTTAAGAAATGTATTCAAACAAACAAGGCAACAAATCCCTCAGGATCTGTGAACAATATATGGGCAAAAGCACATGATTGTTGTGATGGTTTCTATCCTGACTACAGCATCTTTTAGCTACAGGTTCAGAGAACTCCAAAGTCGTTTCATATAAACACCCTGCTGCTGCTGCTGCCTGCCATCGGCTGTGAACCAGACAGACAGATGAAGACGCCATGCTCACTCAGATCCACCAAGAAGTTAATTTCCCTAAACTGATTCTGCTGAGTTATGTCTCTGTCTGAATACCATGCTAAGACAAAAGGGGAAGGGAAAAAAAGGAGGGGGGGAAAAAAAAAAAAAAAGGTTTTTCTGCTGCTTATTACTTTGACTAAAAGAGAAGCAAAATGGATGTTAGAAATGTTGGGGGCAATTTCTATGATCCCCACACACAGCAATAGTTTCATTACTTAGAAAATGTCTGCAGAGTCATAGCAGTCACTCACGTGTTACATGCTAAGAATCCATAGAATCATAGAATGTGTTAGGTTGGAAGGGACCTTTAGAGGTCATCTAGTCCAACCCCCCTGCAGTAAGCAGGGACACCTTCACTAGACCTGGTCGCTAAGAGCCCCATCAAGCCTGACCTTGAATACCTCCAGGGATGGGGCCTCTACCACCTCTCTGAGGAACCTGTTGCAGTGATCCACCACCCTCATATTGAATAATTTTTTCATAATATCCAACCTAAATCTAATCTTTTCTAGTTTAAAACCATTATTCCTTGTCCTATTGCTAAATGTCCTCGTGAACAGTTCTTCCCCAGCTTTCTTATAGGCACCTTTCAGGTACTGGAAGGCCTGTAGGAAGGACTATAAGATCTGCCCCTGAGCCTTCTCTTCTCCAAGCCGAAACAAGCCCAACTCTCTCAGCCTGTCTTCATAGGAGAGGTGCTCCAGCCCTTTGATCATTTTTGTGGCCCAATCCAGTGTTACTGACTTTAGTATCCTTAATGCAGATAGTTCAGACTAAAGTTTGCAACTACCACTTGGTTTTAGCTCCTCCCCAAATCCCCTCACTTCAGCACTGGCACACTATGACTAACAAGCTTCTCTCACAGCTTTCAGTGGCTCAGTTTGATGCTGCAGCAAAACAGTGCTCAATTCATCTGATCATTACTGTGTATTCAACAACTCTTTGGAAAGGATTAGAGCCCTATATAGAGAGGCACACACTACGCTCTGAATTACATGACTATTTAAAGGAGGATCTGCAGCTTGTGGACAATTTAAAGATACAGCTACTTTGATGTGTACACATAAGTAACTCAATTTCTTCTTTCAAGAATCCATATTCAAGCCTACACTGAAGGCTGGATAGGAAGGAGAACATGAAAAAAATCCAACCATATTTGCCCATCACAGCACTGCCAGAATTTAAACAGTAACAGTCATCGATTCGATCCATCAAGTTAGTCAAAATTACCATCAGATTGGAAGCCACTTGAACCTGCTGCTATGCTACTGTACAGGGAATATATCCATATTCTCTTTCTTGTTTTACTTGCCATTAGCAAAAGAAGAAAGGTGCAGAAGAAAGCCACAGACTTCTTTCCCTCACATTTGTACAATGGTTTATTACCCAGTGGCGTTCAAACTTCAGGAACAGCTCCTTTGGTGAGAAACAGTAGGAGCAGGAGAAATTTAGTTCTCAAAGCAGAGAAGACTACAGCAGCTGCTGTATTGCTGCTTACAGATAATCTTACAATAAAAAGCATTTTTTCCTTCCCTTCTTTGATCACCTCTTGAAGAGTAAAATCAGGGGTCACACAAACCCAATACAATGCAACCTGAAGTGTTATAAAGATGGCAGCAAGCAAGAGTGTGGGTAGAAAGACAGCAAGTAGCCTGCTACAAAAATGACATGGTCCTGTAGTCCCTGGGCTGCCACTAAGTTCTCTCACAGGTTTTTTGTTGGTTTTGTTTTTTTTTTTTGGTCCTCGTTAGGCAAAAGGACCCACCTCACCCCACAAATTTAACATCATTTCTCTGAAACAGTCGTGGCTACCTGAATGGTTTATTTCCACTGTATCACTGCTTTATCTTCATGCTTTATATTACTTTTTCTTGCAATTTATTTTCATCTACTCCCAGTATATCCCTATTTCAACACACATGACCAAATCCTCCAAACACCAACCCAACTAAAACAATTACATGCTTTGTGCCTCTAAACTCAACAACTGCAGGCTAAAGCAACAGAAAAAACTGTAACAGATTGACAGCCCTCATAAGCAATTCCCTTTAAAACTCAAAGCCAAACTATATGTGTGTATGCATACACACACACAAAAAAAAATCTCTGCATGACTCAAATCTTCCTCAGGCTTAACCAGCAAAATTAAAACTGTTGTTACATTTTACTAGCAAGTTATCTACAGTAAATCATGAGGGCTGAGAAAATATTGACAAGCAGGAGGAGCCCCTCGCATTTTTTGCTTTCTACCTGACTACAGAAGAACAAGCCTCTCACCCAACTCCTTACTTTACTTAAGTGGGCCAGGATACCACAAAAGGTAGCACGCTGGTGGCAGAACTGGTGTATTACTGCTGCAGTAAAAACAAGACCTAAATATGATGGTTAAGGTAAAAATAGAATTTGGACAATTAGAAACAATTATTTCTTGCTGTCCAAGGGCTGACAATCTTCCCAGGAAGAAAACTAGTATGTAAACGACAGCAGAATTTGAGCTTTGCTCATCCCAGACAAACTATGAAAAACAAAAAAACAAATGTTCGCGTCCTAAGCTTAATTTATCAACTGCAACTACACTGCTTGAACTATAAAGAGGACCAACTTCACTGTGTGCAACAATACCTGTTGAATACATGTTTTCTACAGCTTTATTAAAGTAGAACTGTACAGCTTCTGCATGAAACTTTAACACAATTTACATAATGAACATACGATTTTAATTCCAAAGAGCCCAAGCCTACTTAAATATGAAAGAAGCTCATTGAATGCACCATTACCGTGTCATCCCTGTCTGCCACACTTAAAATAACATGTAGACATTGGAAAAACAATCAATTATACAAAAGTGTTGTGTTTATTTTTAAAACAGGAACTGCTAAGGTGTTATGCTTGTACAGAACCAGTGACAGACATATGGCAACTACAGAACTCCAGGCAGCAGAACGGTATAAAGCAGCACACCATTAACTAACTCAAAATCTCCTTAATATGCAAGTTCCAAAAATTACAAAAGCATTTTTACTTACAGAACATTAAACACCTGTGATTTACCTGTAATTCCTGGGCTAGAAGGGTTAGATAAGGGCTTGGTGCCTTCTGATGACTGTTCTACACTTTTGGAAAGGGATCCATCTACAAGTATATCAGCTTCATCTATGTCATCGCAGGTCCCTCCAATCTGAAGGAAATGAAGTTCTCCACCTAAAGACCATAACAGACAACACAAGAACGTTTAGACAGGCATACAGCTAAACTCAACTCACAAGACAGGCTTGCAGTTGAAGTGCTACGCAATTATGACAGTATTTATGCATAATAAAATAACCTGAAACCAGCAAAGATTACACAGGAATACTCATTTTGCTTTACTACTACAATTTTTTTCAGAGTAAATGAAAAACAAAGCTACAAAAATACTGACTCCAGTTGTGAATGACATCAAAGGGGGGGGAAAAAGTATATTTGGGGGAGGAGGTTTAAAAAGTAATTAACTAAGGAAACCTCAATGGAAACTCAGTCATCATCACATGACATTTTCCATAATCACAATCATGCTTTTAAAAAGAAAGTATTCCATCACGTCAACTGAAGGACTACACTGCCTCATTTCTACAAGTCACAAAAATTTCCTTTTAAAACCCAGCACTTGAGAACTGAAAAATCACTGTCCCACTGAACCCCCTTAACTAAAGGGTTCTTCACATTACTTCATCAAACCTGGAGTTACAACACCGAGAGGCCAACAGTCAAAAGAGAAAGTCCAAAATTTTTAATGGATGCAGTGTTTTGATAGAAGCTTGAAAGCATTGAAGGAAGTTGCCCATTATTCACCACTACAGATATACACAGATGAATTCTGCCTTGCACAGAGAAGTCACCAAGAAAGAACACTCAATTTTACATAAGATGGAGGAGAGGGGAACCCCTATTAACAGTTTCAGAAGTTACAAAAATACTGTTCAATAGATTTAAATAGAAAGGAAAATCCTACGGTTGGCTTTCTGTATTTTTTTCTGAAAACTGACTAGACTGTCCTTAAGCATCTCACATCATGACAAGTCCTGTTACGCAAATTATCCATGTACTCTGAAACAAACTGGAGATAACATATGCGATAAAACCCCAAGATAAAAGCAAAATCAGCAGGTACACGTTCTGCACTGTCAGGGATGAGGGGGGCGAAAAGGAGTGTGATAGAGAGGCACAGTGAGGCAGGCAGCAAGCATGAGAGGCACAGAGAGCGCTGCTACAGGGTTTTTTCTGCATCTCAGTAAGACCCAACAATGAGTGGCTTAATAAAATAGCTGGTTTAACAAGACAGGGGAAAAAAAAAGAGGCAAATAATACCTCAATTGACCAAAAGGGAAGAACTGCTCCATGGACAAGATTCTGCACAGTCTGTGGAAAAATCCATCTGGGGTCTGGGTAATGCTGCTTGAGAGAAGGACTCTCAGCATCTAAAGGAATGTGAAATTTTCTCACTACCTATATTTCTCTTTTTATTCTACCTTATTAAAACCTCTATTTCATTAAGCCATTTGTTGGTGGGGCCTTTCTCACTGAAATCCAGTAAGAACCATCCCTGCCTTATCCCAAGAGCAGAGGGGGGAAGAGAGTGGGATTTTAATCACAGAACAGTTTGGATTGGAAGGCACCTTAAACATAACCTAGTTCCAAGTCCCTTGCAGGGACACCTTCCAATATCTCATGTTGCCCAAAGCCCCATTCAACCAGTACCTGAACACTGCCAGGGAGGAGGCAGCCACAGCTTCTCTGGGCAGCCTGTGCCAAGGCCTCACCATCCTCACAGGAAGGAATTTCTTCCTAATAACTAATCTAAATCTACCTGCCTTCAGTTTAAAGCCATTACCCCTTGCCCTGTCATCCCATGCCTTTGTAAACAGTCCCTCCCTAGCTTTCCTGTAGGCCCCCTTTAGGTACTGGAAGGCTGCTATAATGTCTCCACAAAGGCTTCTCTTCTTCACGCTGAACAAACCCAACTCTTGGCCTGTCTTTGTAGGAGAGGTGTTCAATGAAATAATGAGCTTCCTTGAAATTAAACAGCTCAACTGAGCAATTTTCCTCCAACAAAGAGAACAAGGGACATATTAGAAAACAGAGACCTTGACAGCTTCATTTGATAATAAGCCAAACCTCAGTTTGTCTCCTGTTCTGTTTACTGCTCAAATATCAATGATCAGAATGATCACAACCAGATAATCTCCTGTCCAGGGAATAAAGTTCACTCTCATACAATGGAAGTTCAACATACTGACTTGCACCATCTGACAGTTTTCTGGCTCACTGCAGGAGAAACACTGAAGAACTTCAGAAAGTTGTGAGTTTTTCTAAGGGAAAGTTAATGACAAGGCCTCACTTACTGTGCAGAGTTGGATAGGGTTTGGTTTTAAAGAAACAAAACTTTGCCTCTCTATCCAAGTTTCTGAGTTTCCTTCACTAATTAACAGAAGCAAAAAAATGCCTTTGCCATTTCATCCATACTGCAAGAGGAAAAGAGTCATAATCCCTGAAAGATTTCAGCATTTTCCAAGAAAAATTCTGTGCTACACTTGAGATATCTCACTTGATCATATTTGTTTTTAAAAAGCTTCTGTTAAGTTCATAATGAACTTCAGTCAATCAGTATTAGCCTCTAAAATTTGTAGTGCTGATGCACACTTTCCAAAACCCTGCAGGTGGCTTTGCTTCTGTATCACAAAGGAGACATTTGTTCTCCTAGAACATCCAAATACAACCTTCTGACAATACATGTTTCATTATTTGTTTCAAACATATCATAGTTCCTAAAGTCAAGTGCCAGGGAAAAAAGTGCAAAAGTCAATGCTGGATGTTGGGGTTTTTTTTGTTTGTAGGTTGTTGTTCTGTTGGGTTTTCATTTTGGCATAGTGTTCCTTCTGGCTGTTTGTATGCACTACTAGGCTGAAACAGTGACTCATTTGGTGCTTTTTAGTTCTAGCCAGGTAGCAAACATTGTAGTTTATCTGAAGACTTCTCTGCTTGCACCACTTTGACAGAGCTGATAAATGCTTCTGTTGCCCTATGAAGAAGATATGAAAGCTGACACTGACATAGTCAGCGATCACAAAGGAGAATAATTGGAAATCAGCATCTTTATACTTCCCCAAAATAAGAGGTAGCACATTGAAAACATTACTAATTTAATTCTGAATTGTATTTAAAATCTGTAACTTGTTTGGATTATAGAACCTGGTGGGTTATATACAAACAGCACATAAGAATAATAAATCCATCCAAATGAATCCCACGCTTCCTTCTGGCAAAACAGTTATCGATTCCAGTAAAGCAGTGTTGGCACAAGGTAGAGAACATATCAGAGACTAGACCACTGCGGTCAAAGGCAATCTGGTGAAGCGTTCAGTATCCTGAACATATCCTGCACCCTGGCAGAAGTCTGGGAAGAGTCATACAACTGTGAAATACAGAATAATTAAAGGAATTAAGAAAGCAGAGCCATGCGACAGCAAACTGTCCACCAAACAACTTAGAGTCCTCCTCATCTCTCCACTGAGCTGAGAGAAAGGGTAAGCTCTAAACATACTAGGTTCAGAATGCTTGAAAAATGTCCTCTAGACAGCTTCCCCAAAATGCTAGCTCCAACAGTATTTACACTGTTTCTGGAGATTTCAGCTGTAAAATTCCATCCCAGCTTCTGAAAAAAATAGAATCCAGTTGAATAGGGACAAGTGAAAGTTACTATGCCTAGCAAGAAATAATTAAATGCACTATTAACAGGATGAAGAAAAATCAGCTAGCCAGCAGTTCTGTAAAAGAGGCTCTTGTGAGTCTGAAGATAAACCTGATTCAATTTCCTGCTCAGAAGTGCAAACATCCCCCTATGTATATGCACACATGGTATGTACAGACTGCAGAGCAGCTAAGAAATTCTTCTGTTCCACTCAAAGACATCTGTAGGATGGGTATCTCATCAAGAAACATGTGAGCTGCCATAAGCAGGTCTTTTGGGAGTAAAGGGTTGGGGTTTTTTCCTTAGAAGTCCCTGAGGAATGTTTGATGGGATTGGAGATATTCAGCTTAAGAAAATAAATGGTTGAAGGAGGACAGTACCAAAATAAATTATCTTCCTCTCTTTTTTGAAGCAATGTCTCTGCCATGTTCATAAAGGACTGCAATGACTCCAATCAGTAAAAGACGATACAGACTAAACACACACATACAAAAAATATGATCAAGGACAGCACGTAGGAGAAGAAATTTCCTGGGCAGGATGTTAAATGTTCATGTTGAAGATCTTCAAACACAGGCTGATGAGTACTCTACTTCTTAATGAGCAAGTGTAACTGATCCTGACTTGAAGATGATCTCTTAGCATCATTTCCAACACTAATTCTGATGTGGAAAAAACCCTGACCAGTCCCACAAGACCCCAGTGCCTATGAAGGCAGAAAACACTAAATTGATTCCTGAGCTTCAAATACACCCACACACAAGGCTGACAAAGCCTAACAGACGAGACAAATAAGATATCCAAACAAAACCGGAAACGAGCTACAGAGAGCAGTACACTACATAGAACTCAAGGGCAAAAAATATCTGTACTAATTGAAAGGTAGAAGAGTCGGGGAATCAATTCTCAAGCGTATGCAAGTGCCACCCAGTTCTCCAGGCTTGCAACAGTAAGAAAGATCAGTATGGACAACTCACTTCCAACATACCAAACTCCAGTTTAAAAAAAAATCTCCAACACAGAAGAGTGACTAGAAAAACGACTTGTTATAATATAACTCTGCAGACAAGAATTTAGGAGAATTATAGAAAAGAACATGAAAAGATTCATCACTAAACAGATACTGGAAGAAAAAAGCGCATATGAGATAGGGAGCCTGCTTTGGCAGGGGGGTTGGACCCGATGATCTCTTGAGGTCCCTTCCAACCCCTAAGATTCTGTGATTCTGTGATTCTGTGATATAAATGCAAGCGTAAACTAATCAGTGAGATACAAGTGTACATGATGTGTTACATTCAGTGGTTGTGGCCCTCTTTTGCAGTTTCTAAGTCTCACTCAATTCAGAAACAGTATCCAAAAGAAATGATGCAGTGTGATCTAGGAATCACTGTGTGAGAGGCTGATTAGGGAACTTCAAGTGGAGCTGGTTCTTTTCCTCTATCGGCTCTGAAGCAATATAGGCAGAAAAGAGAACTGCTAGAATGAAAAAATACTTGAGTTCTTTCTGATGATGAAAACAAGCGGAAAACCTCTTTCTCTTCCCTACTTTCCCCTGGACTACTTCCAAATAATAATAAAACTGAAAATGTAAGTAAATATATTTAGGAAGCTACTGAAGAACCACTTCTTAAAAATGAAATTGACTTTATGTTCAGAAAGTTTCTGCTAGATGTAACACAAAGACAATTACTTCAATTTTTAACTGGACTCAACAGGGAAACCTTCACTCACTACAGACATTCAAAAGCTAGATCTGTAAAAGTATTAGATTGCAAGTTTCAAGTGAGCACAATCCAGGAATCCTTCACTCATTAGAAAGAACTCAAGCACTTAAACAGATCATACCAATTTCAACACCTACTCCATCAGTCTGGCAGGGATGTACCTGCTTCACCACACCACCAGGAACATTTCCACTTCTGGCAGCATTTGTCTGAAATGCCACCTCACTTTCCTACTTGGTAATACTTCTTTCAAAGAGTTTCAGTCACTGACTTTTGTAACTTGACAGGAGTTCTCAGTAGCAGTGAAAGATGGGAAATTGACAGCACTTAATGATCTTTTAAAAAAGACTCCCAGAACCACAATAATATACAATTTTCAAAACTGCCAAAACAAGCCACAGGCAGAGATTTGCACCTTTATGTTAGATGAAAAAAGGAAGATTTCAGGTATGTGTGTATTTCCACCTCATTCCATATTCCAAAGCAAAGTTCCACAAAATTGCCTGAATGGCAAGCACAGCTAAGCAGCTAACCTACAGAAACAAGCCAAAGCAACCCCAAAAGAAAAAGCAAAATGTATACTGTGGAGTGGTTTTTGGAGTAATTTTCAGTAGGAATACAATTTAAAAAACCAAATATGTTTAGATGAAAATTGAGATACAAAGATAATGGTGAAACCTGTAGCTCTGGAAACTTAGGCATACAAAGCGACCTATACCTGATCCCCTAAACACCAGACAATAGGCTTCAAATATTGTAAAGAGACCACCCTACAGCTGCCACCTTATTAAAAAACAGTATCTGTCAGCCCACCGAATAGATTCATAGGAAAGAATTTACTTATTTGGGATGCTACAAAAGCTGGATTTAAGCTGGTAACTCCAGGTACTCCTTGCAGAAACAGAGAAGCATTAGAAGCTGACACAGGAAAAAAACATTTTGAACTGGGTAAGAATAATTAGTCCCAACTCATGAAGATAATGTCAAACCAAGTCTGAAAAAATCTTTACATGAAAACACTCAAAACTTGAAAAGCCCGTTCACACACAGGTTTCTTTTCAGATGTATCTCACAGGCGGCTATGGGAAAAATCGCACGATCTACCAATGAAAATAAGATGTCAACATGTAGGAGCAGCAGGAAAAAATAAGTCTGTTCTGCATACCTTAAACGTACCTCTTTGCCTACTCCCACTATCCAAGGGGATAAACAGGAAAGAATATACTGCTCAGCTTATATTCTTGAATAGCTTTCCAACAACATTCAAGCTTTTCCAGCGCATGGATGGACTTTCCAAGTCATCTACTTAATATTTTCACTTACTAGAAACTGCACTGGAAACTACTTGCTTGAAAGATTAATACTGAATACACCAGTGTATATAGCTACTCTACACATCTTTACACTGTCAGGCTGCAGGCACCATCCAATACGTAGTATTAAATAGGAGAGGGGAAAAAAAAGGTCAAAGTAATTTTGGAAGAAGTAAAAAAAAAATTGTGATTTAAAAAAGAATTGTCTTCAATTGCTTAGCAGATAAGCAGGCTAATTTTACCCAGTACAGCAGAAAGATTAAAGGACAATTATGAATCACACAAATTAAGCAAAACCTATTCATACAGTGACATCTAGGATTAAAAAAAAGGCTATATTAATAGGGGAGCTTTTTAATTTGCTTTTTGTTTAGTATTCCTAAATTTTATGCTGTACATTTATTTATGAACATTTATGATCAAGTCATTCTTAACAGCACTTCAAATTTTGGCATAAATGTTAGGCTTCAGACACAGCTAGCCTGAAATCCAGGCTTCCAGTGGACATTGACCCCAAAATATTTATGATGGCTTTCGACTTAATTTCACAAAAGTGAGAAAAAGTATATCAGAAGTGACCGAAATGTTAAAAAAAAACCGAATAGAAATTGAAAGCTCCTAAAGCTATTTAAACAATTAAAATAATGAATTCTGAAGTCCATTCTAATTTGGTTGCAGAGCAGAAAACCAATTATAAATGACAGATAAGAATAATCAATGGAATTTTTAAAAAAGGGGAAAAAAAGGGAGGGGGGGGGGCGGAGGGGAGGAAGAGTTATCAAAGTACCATTTTCCAAAGGGGAAATTTGAGGGCAGAGGGATACCTGTGGCATAGAGGACCACAGAAGAAAAAAAACCCCAAATCCCAGCCATTTTAAAATGCAGCAAAACCAAAAGAAGTCACAGCAAAGCTCTTTATAAATTACTAGATGGATATGATAATACTCTTGGAGAGAAAAAAATACAGAGATATTTACTGAAAGTAGAACGCTGTGTTTGTCTATTATGACGACGACCAAGTATACTCCAGTCAGTAACAGAGGTGGTGGTTAGCTAGTTAGGAGACAAACACTCCTACGCACACAGAATACATGCTCTCAAGTCAACAGACCTGCATGTCTTACACTCAGAGTCCCAAAACAGGTTTAGATAATACCAAATGCTCCAAGAATATAATTACCATACACGCTAACACCGCATGGGAAAGTACCATGCACAGTAACAAGCCCTTTGACTTTTATCATTAATCTTTAAACACAAGACAGAATAGGTTTGATGTAAGAAAAAAAATAAATCAATAATAATAGTACAATTCTATAGTAGGAAAAAAACCAAACCCAAACAACTGTAGCAAGGTTTTGGGTTTTTAAGTGAGACTGCAGCTTGATCAGTGAAGTACAGGTAAAAACATTATGACATGGATACGATATACTAACAGTTTCCAAAGGCAACTAACCTTTCAGTTAGAGTTCCATTTTAACTAGGAAAAAGCATGCATTATGAAATAAAGCTAAAACAGTTTAATAGACATTTCTCAAAAGCAGTTACCAAAAGAGAATAATTTAGCAAGTATGTTTCCATCAGGAACCTACAAACAGAACTACTAATTGTAACACATGATGTTTCCATCTATACTTAAAAAGCACATCTAGCGTCTCCACTGCTAAAACTCTTGGGAGATTAGTGATAAACACAGGGCCTGTAACAGACAGTAAGATTGACTTTATCTGTTGGAAATAACAGATAAATCTGACTTGAGCTTAACATCCTCTCACAGCACTGTGTCATTATCATGACATCACTATAAAAGGAGTAAACGTGTCAATTTAAATTCTTCTAGTAAAGTTCAACATGATATTGGTTGGAGTTCATTTGAAACTTCACTTCTGAGAGGCTATGCATTTCCACCAGAGCTGCATTCAAGTACAGAACTTGCGCATGGAGGAACTCAGCTAGATGACAGCCAGAGATGTTTCCACTGCCTCAATGTGACACAAAGAAGTGGGGAGGTGTGTAATACTTTAGGAACTTCTACTGGTTGCGTGAACTTGAATTAACATACACTCCTCTCCCACATGCCCCCTTCCCCCAAAATATCTTGAGTTCATTTTGAAAAAAATTAACAATCCTGGATGGATAGTCTGTCTCTCATGCTCAAGGGAATGTAATCCCAATCGCAAAGGACTAAAGCAGAACCAGCAGCCCTGTCTTAAAGAGGATGCAACTGATCACTTGACTAAGGTATAAAAGCTTCTCTACCCTCTTGAATATCGCCTGTTACAGACAGTAGACATTTTCCTGAAACATGGATCTCTAGCACAGAAATAATTACATACAAGAATTCCTTTTATTTGTTTTGGATTTAAGAAAATCTGTACCTCTACAAGAACAGATTTATCAGTTCACTGGACATACTCAAGAGTTTCTTCCATTTCAGAGATTAACATCTACATTTAAGATGAGGAAACTAGAGTTCATGCTCCCTGGAACAGTATTAAACTGTACATAAATTCAACAGAATTTGCCTACTGCTATTTTGAAACTTAGAATGTAACATCCTGTAACATAATCCAAATATAGGCAAATAAATAATTTTTTAAAAAAAAACTTTGTAAAGAGAAGTCTTACCTTTGGTGCATGCACATAATCTGTCTGTGCCCGAACAGTATATCACAGAGACAAACATATCTGGTTCCTCAGTGCCCTCTATTTTAGGTGGCTCCACTTTGGCCAGAATTTCAAAGTTCGAAAGATCTAGTATTTTTACATATCCTCCCTGAGTAGTTATTACCAGGTGCCCAAGAGTAGAGATCTCAGATCTTCTCTCTCTCCCATTGCCATTTTTAGAAGTTAATTGTATTTCCTCTACAGGCTCCTCACAGTCATCCTCTCGATTATCCAGTATATCTGGTGGGAGCAAAATCATTGAGGTAATCGTGTCTTGGGGGTCTTTGATATGCTGGATTTTTACCGGTTCCTCCTCTAGAGTAACTATTCTAGTGGCATAATTCATCTTATAAAGCACTAGGTATCCACCACTAACACTTCTCTGTTCAGGCTGAATTATTAAAGGAGTTGGTACTTCTGCTGGTGACTCATGTTGGATTACATCAATACTCGTGCCATTCACTACAGCAAGACTTGATTCTAGTTCCCCCTTCCTTCTATTACATAGTGCCGAGTTTAATTTATTTAAATTATTCAAGGCCTCTACTTGATTTATTGCACTCAGAGATTCGACAGGACAAGTCCGCAGTCCTACTAGTAAATGAACTCCATCTGCACAAGGAGTGATTGAATCTACACACAGGTTCTCCTCCTCCGCAAACTTGGGCAGACGCAGGCACTGAACCAGAGTCCCAGGCTTGGGAACCATAGAGCTCCACTTGTCCGAGTCCGGAGAAGTTAGGTTGGCTGCAGCATCTGCAAACTGCTGAATGTAAGTCACAGGGGGGTCCTGTAACAGCAGCTGTTCCTGACTGTCCAGCTCCATTTCAATGATCTGTGGAACTGTGAAACCATCATCGTGTATACTTTTACTCATTATATTGTTCATCTGTGAAAAGAGTTTTCCTGCTTTTTCATCAGACTCCTTAATGCTGTATAGCAGCAATACAGGTAAAGTCCTCCTTACCAGAGGGGAATTCAGTTCTGAATTAGTGCAGGATTCATTGTCAGTTGAGCCCTGTTCCGAGACACTCTCACCTCGAGTCCTACTTAAGCCATCCAGTGACCTCTGAGAGTTACTGCTAACAGGAGAGGTAGCAGGTGATTTGTATGTTAACAGGCCTCCAGCTAATAAACAAGGAAAGGGAATATTGTGTTGTTCTAGATGTTTTTCCTTCATCTTTTCACTCTTACAGTTGGCCAAACATGGATTTGCCCCAAGTTCTTCTAGATCTTTAACCGTGTCTTCCAGAACATTTGCAACAATTTCCCACTGAAGCTTTTCAGGTTGCTGAAGAATGCTGAGCGCTGTTATATCAAGGCTGACTTCCATAGTTTCTTTCTGTGATGTATGCCCTTTAAAACAAAAACATGTAATAAACGTTCAAGAAAAAGGAAGCATATTGCATATATTATGGACTTATCCTCATAATTAAGCAAATAGTCACTTCTCTACAGTTTCAGTATACTAAAACATTCCCTATGCTCAAGATCTGATAGTCAAGAAACAATAAAATAGGCCCAGAAACATTCCTTCCACGCAGATTAATGGTTCTCCTAATTTTACTAACAAGAGTGAAACCAAAGAGAACAGGACATTAGCCTTTTTAACATATCTCCCAGTAAACAGCATTATCCTTCTATCAATTATTCTACTTAGGCAAGACCACCATTCATCTTCTGCCATACACTACTCCCCTTCCTTCCTAGACAATCCAGTACTATAAAAACCTGCAATTCTGCAGAGTCATTCTCCAATCTTAGTTGAAAAATGTGTCATTTTACTCTGAAACTCAATACTTCCCATCATGTAACAGACCACCTAACAGAAACAACTTGTTTTGCTATCATAAAACACAACCTAAGCACGAACCCACAGGGAAAGAACCAAAATACAGGAACTCTCTCTGGCAATTCCCCGAATTAAAAGGGGCTTGTACAGCTGTAATTAGTTCCTGTCCTAAGTAAGTTCTTGTAAGTTGGCTTGTGTTTTACTGACAGCAAGACAGGTAATACCCATTGTCAAATGAGACATTTATTAACCTAAAAAGAAGAGATTTTCTTTTCTCCTACACGCAATCTCTGCAGCACAAGAAACAGCCACTTAAATACTGGCATTGCTTCACTGTCAACCTTCAGTTTTTATAACACAGCGAATTGGCTTTGGTTTCAGTGGTTTTGACAGGGCTTTTTAAAAACCCTGAGAAGAACAATTTTCCACCTGACCTCTAAACTCCTACATGCAACATATATCACCTATAACCTACCTGTCACGGATTCCGATCTGGAATGCTCTTCACTGTCTGAATCCTCCAGTAGGTCATCACTGAAACAAAACCCAAATAAAACAAAACAAAAAAATAACCCATGAATGACACCATGTACACTGTAGCCACATTCTTATTTTCAATTAAATTTTAAAAAAGAAAGCAAAACTACAATATACTTTACAACCTAGCATTCCTTTTAGCCAGTGTTGTATTTCCACTGATGAACTGGTCACAGACACTAATAATACAAAGATTATTTTTTTTCTCTGTCACAGAACCAGCAGAACCACTTTTCACTTACCTCACTGCACTACCGTATTCCCAACAATTCAGACATCAATGGAATTAAAATGAAAGCCAGTTCTCAGGAATCTTTCAGAGAAAAACAAAGCCAAACAAAGCCTCCAAAACCTGATGAAACTTTCTTCAATGTTCCTCAAAATAAGTCTCTGAAATGTAGTGCTGCCAACCTGGTCTTTAATTCTACAGAGGCAATTTTGTGGCTAGTACAGAAAGGGTGTATAAACAGTGTGTGTTGCTTTTAAAAATACTACCAGATGAATCATTTTTTCATAAAAGCAGATTCTGCTCAAGATACCTCTTCAAGAGAAATAGGCCACTCAGTAGTTCCAAGAATATACAAAGATTTTATGTATCTGGCTTTTCCAGTATAAGAAACGCTTTCCTATTACAGGATCTGTACACACAAGAACAACAGTAACACTTGCATAGCTTCAGGTATAACTACTCACAGTATCAATTTGGATACCCAAATTTCACAAACCAGGTGCTTCCTCCTCACACCCAGAAAGAATGAATTTATTTTTTTTTGGCTCAAACCTGATCAACCTTTACTTCACAATGAGACAGTGACAATTCAGTACTCTGACTATCATACAACTTCCCCTTGAGTGGGAAAACTGTACTAAATTTCATATAGATTAAATGAAGTGAAAGATGCTTAGCTCTGAGCAGTATGATTGTACTATCCTTTAGCTAGCTCTTAAAATTGGCTTAATTCTTTAACTCCTAGGGAGTTTAAAACCCTAGAACTACAATAAAAGTCTAGGCCTGACAGCTGTTGGGGCCCACACTCTGATGTTGCCCATGTATCTACAAGCCCTGTAGAGAAGAGCAAGCCTCACATTTGCTCTGTAGTACTGCAGCAATCATACCAAACTTAAACCCAAAGATTTATTTTCCTGTGCACGTGGCAGTACTATTGCTTTCCATGATGCTGAAGTTTCAGAAGAAACATTCAAAAAACTATCAACATTCTCAAAACACTTTTTTGTGCTGTGTATTCCAAGAATTATTCACTCTCTTGTTTGAGTTTTGGTAACGTGAGGAGGGAATTTCCAGTAACAGACTATAAGAATCATAAACAAAAGACTACTGCTTTTTCTTACATGAGACTTTCTAAGCATGGGCATACCCTCTAGCTCACCTAAAAGGTTGCAAGAGGCTTGTCTAATTGTTTAGAGACAGTGTGCACGTGTTAAAGGTATAAAATGAAAGCAATGCCTAGCACATCCACATAATTTATTTTCAGAATGACATAACTAGAAATCACAGAAAAGCGACCAGAAAAAAGCCTTTCCTTTCAAAACCTGAAAAGCACAATCCATAACTGAAATTAAAAGCTGTTCCAAAATTTGTATTCCTTCCTCTTTTTTTCTCTGCCTCTGGAATATCAGCATTAGGCAGCAGTGAGCTTTGGTATCTCTTTGTTAGTGGAATAAAATGGGACTGACTATAGAGAAATTTACATTACTGTTTAAGTGTGGACTTGCGTGCAGATGCTGAGAGATCAACAAATTTATCTCAACTAAAAACCACCAGGACAATCTTGCATTTCACAAAATATGACTTAACTAAATGGCATCTACCATTTAGCAGCATTTCCTATTTCTAATTTTGTAGATAGGCATACCTGTCTCCTTCTAATTTTGGTATATCTGAGCAGCTAGATGAATCTTCTAGCCATGCTAGTGTTGGTCTCCTTGAGTCAACCCCTGAGCTCTGTTCTCCTGATAACATAAGTTGCTGCACAATAGCTGGATCATATGCATTGATCTCAAATTTTAAGTGGACCTGAGAAAGAACACAAAAAAGCAGAAGAGGTCTTTGATTTAAATCGAGATATGCTTAATCAGTAATTAGTTCACAGAAACCAGTTGTTTATCTTGTATACCTTCATAAGTTTGGAAACATCCCATATGCAGATCTTTCCTCGTTTTGTTGCAGCAGCTAGAAAATGAGGGCAACTTCCAGATCCAAAGCAGGCTATTCTGTCAGTGCCATCTGTGCAGGGAAATTGTGCTGGACTTGTTGCCAGCGTGACCGAAAGAGGTACGTTCTGAGTGTGCTCACCCTTGACAAATGGGCAGTTTGGGGAATGTCTCTCATGTTCAGACCTTTTCGTATTAAAAAGAAAAGACAGTAAACGTTGATTTCTTACTGTAAAAGCCATACACATCATATAGAAACTCAGCCCTTGAAGTGAAGATGAAAACTGAACTGATCGAACTGTACTGCAGTCAACCACACAAGAAAGCTGTGGAGTTACTAACACAGCCTACCCTGCTGTTTCTCAACAGCGGACTCTATGAAAGCCTTTGATCACTTAATGGATATTCATATTCAAATGGAAGAATCTACACACAGAGCTCTTAACATAATTAGGCCACTTAAAAAGGTAATTGTTCTCTAGGCAGTAGCCCACCATGTCCTCAAGAAGAAAAGTGCAGATTAAATTCTACAGAGCCTACATTAGAATTCCAAAGTTATGAGATATAACTAAAAGTAACCTCATAAATCTGACATAGTATAGGGAATAATTTTGTGGTATGTCCCATGGAATCATTCTGGAAATCCACTCCTGTCCATGACACTCCCTAAACTCACCAGAAATCCCATGAGGATAACACTGACCTTTGTCCTCCAAAGATTTCTAGCCTCCTCAGCACAAAATTAAGTCTACTCCAAACATCATTAAACTTACCAAGGTTCATCTGTGGGCTCCCAGCATACCAAACACACACTACAGGTAAAGCACATTGCTCTGTCATCTCCTGATGAAGCAGGCTACAATAATAAGAAACACTTGAAATGTATATAGCCATGTAGTATGAAAAACTAAGTCATCAAGTCCTCTCCTTCTAGTGGTATAGCAAAGCACAACATCGAACTTATAAAAGGCCACAAGTTACACACTATAAAGTGGCAGTATTTGATGTTAAACCCTCCACCCCAATAAACAAGGATACACCACATTAATATATTTTAAAAAGATTCAGAACCCCCACCTGTGCAAACCACTGGATAAAAAAAAAACCACAGACATAGAACAGAATTCAGCATCACTGCTAAGACTTTTTTTCTTTCAAAAAAGTTTACAAGGTTTAAAAGATTTAGAAACTGATCAGGGAAGCTGTACATCTGCATGTTGGAAAAACACAGGTTAAGCAAATCTTTCCTATTATGGAAATGCTGGAATATAAACCATTCTATAGCACTCCTCTGTAAAGAACAGTTGCTGCTAGCTGAAATGACAGAGGAAAGAGAATGGAAATTTCCATTCTCTTAAAATGTATTATTTTCATGACCACAGTTCGAGTGCCTGAGATATGGCTTGGGAATACTCAGGTGCAACTCTAATATGTGAATTCCCTGCATTTTTTAACAAGCTCAAGAAATCCCCACAAAACTTTTATCTGTTTGCAGCTAGCAGGCTTTGCAGCTGACAAAGTGAGGAAGGCAATATTGATATCAAATGAAATGAACTGCCTAGTGATCGTTATCTACATCCATACTATACATTTCTTTAAAATAGAAATAATTTCAAAGAACAAAAACTGGAAATAAGCAAAAGGAGCGGAATAAAATGTTGAGGTTGTATTTATTCACTAAGCTTAATAATTTAGCAATGTGATCTAGGACTGCTGTTCATTACAGTACCACTTAACTCTGACTAGGGAAGCATGGTTAGAGAATTCCAATGTTAAACTTCCTGCATTTTTGGGGGCTTTATTTACAATATAAACAGTAAGGATATTTATTCAGCAATCTAACAAGGAGAAAGTGCATGTAACAACCAACTTCATCTTTCTTATGGTTGCTTAACTCAGACCAATTCGATACTTAAAGTGTTTTAGATGCTGAGGTTCAGAACAGTATTTTCTGTGATCTGTTCACAAAAAAAAAACCAAAAAAAGAAGCAGCATCGAGGCCTGGAAAAACCCTGAAACTTAAAAAAAAAAAAAGCAGCTAAAGAACAAACTTTTTCCTTATGGTTTTTGCCATGTTAAAAAAAAGAAAAGGAAAGAAAAAACCACAAGCCCCACAAACAAAACCCAAAACAAAACAAAAACCCCAATCTTTTTCCTCTGGTCACCAAACCTTTACCTAGGAAACAAACACTTGGAACAACTAAACCTTTACCTGGTGATAGAACCCAGCTTGAGCCATAGGATCTGGCTGTGCCCACCTATAACCCACGTGAGGCCATGAAGTAAATGTCTCCCGTCTGTTAGCTTCACTATACATCAAAGACCTAGAACAGTGAAAAGTTCTACGTTACCCAAAGCTGCCACTTCAAAAAAAAATATTTAAAAAGCAAACTATTTATGAAATATTTTCAATTTTTAGTAAACATTAGAAATACCACAGGTAATTTTCTATAGCTCATACTTAAAATTATTATTGACACTTACAGAAAAGGGAGAAAATTCTCTTGTTTGAGTCCCTAAACTACAAACTCAACAAAAGATCAAAAGCAATGCAACAACCTACAGGTCTTAAAAGCAAGATTAATATAGTAAGCTTCCAGGTAGCCAATTTGGTCTAACTGCAGAAAAATATCAGATACCCAAAGCTACTCTGCATTTAGGGAAGATGCAGAATCTAGTCCAATACAACTGGTAGAGTTGTGGGGTTTTAAACGTGGTTATCTACTGAAAAAAATAATTGGCATTATTAGTTGAACAGATACAAATATGTATATTTAGAAATACTCCAAAGTGCTATTTTAGGCTTAACTGAATACACAGTGCAAACCCCCCAGTATCTGTCGCTCACTGCATACTATAATACTGAAAAACTATAAATTAAGTCACAAAACAGGAACTAGTCTGCAACTCAACATCTAGAAAAAAGCAGCTGCTTTCCCACCTTCACTCCGTGCATGTCCCTCATCTAAAACAGTACTTAAGAAACAACTATCAGCTTTTCTTTTCACTTGACAGAAGACTGTTCTCAAGTATTATCTCAAAAACTAATGCTGCTAGATGGAGAAGTGCCTCATTTCTTGTTCCTGCCCCTCAGTTTCAGCTTTTTGCTATCTTAAAAAAGAATGAATACATTAAACATTTCCTACCACGGAAGTACACTATTCTTGCAACACCCACATCAGGGCTTATAATATGGTATAACATCAAGTTTAGACATGAGACAGATCTCCGCTTAAATCAAAAATTCAGTATGGCAATGTACAGGTAGATCTGGAGACTTGGGATGGGGAAGTAAGAGATTAAATCAATTTTATTAAATTACTTGAACAGTATGAAATTATAACATGATTGCAAAATAGTATCTGTGCAGAAACTTTCAAGGAGGAATTAATTTCTATATATCAAAGATTTATGAATTGTCTAGTCCTGGCTTAGGAAGGTTAAAATAACGAGTTACTCACTTGTGTACACATTATTATTTGGATCAGAGAGAGATGAAGCAACAAACCAAGGTAAAATTTTCTCTGACCCCAAACACACAGCAGGTGACTAGAGAGTTCAGAGGTAGCATATTGGTCTAGTGGAGGGTGTCCCTGCCCATGGCTGGGGATTGGAACTAGATGATCTTTAATGTCCCTACCCAACCCAAACCGTTCTATGATATATACTCTGCCAAGATAACAACCTCCTAAACTTTTAAAACACAAAGCTCCTTCTTGTATGAAGATTTTATGATGCAGCATAGTATGTACACTCTCTCTTGGGAGAAAAACAGGTGCTCTCTTTGCTTTCAGAAGCACACATGTGCTTTTAAAGCTATGCAGCTTCTGAACATCTCAACGTTGCAGTTTCAGTAAGGTTTCAGTACCAGACTGAATAAAGCCAGTAACTCAAGTAACTAGCCATACACACTTGACTGTTCAGATAAAACCCATAATCAAACATGCTGAAGAATAAAGCCCAGGTGTACATATCACATTAATGTGTTACGATACCACCTACACACCTATAATTTAAGGCTGCAATTGCTACCTTTCTGAAAATATTTAAGAGCAAAGTGAATTAAATTTGGAATCCAAACAAAACAGCACATTATGCATTAAACAATTCATCAGTGGCATGTGTCAGAGAAAGAAGGTACATGACTGGACTAATTACTTTGGCAAATAAAGTCACCTAAGAGTTTATTCTGATATAACTACGAGGTCAAATTCATCACTTATTTTGTCTTAATATACCTGTCCACAGACCGACCAGGTCCCACACCAAGTTCTGGCCGTGCGCTGGGTAAGAGGTAAGATAACCTATCCATCACAGAGGATGCTACAGGTAAGGCAGCAATATTTTGATTTATCTTCTTGAGTTCATTTACAATGGCACTGGCGACAGACTTCAAAACATGATGAGGAAGGTGGAACGTAACCGTTGCCCACTAAATTTAGAAAAAAAAAGAGTGTCTAGTTTATATTTTAAAATTTTAACATCTATATAACAAATAGATCAGAAAAGTGTCAAAAGCAGAAACAAATGCATGACTTGTGCCCTCTCTTGATTTCAAGGAATAATACAAGAACATACAAAAGAAACATGTACATAAATGAAGTCACTAAACCAGATTTTAAGCTCAGTAGGGTTTATTAGTTGGACTTATCAGCCAGAAACTAACCGTGTGCATTGTTTAAGGAGAGAAGCTTCACACAGAGAAACTGAGGAACACATAAACAAAATCCACCACACCAACTCAAGCATTTTGGGTGCTTCAATAATGGTAGCCCAGACTTGGGAATCCATGCTAGCCAGCATAGGGATAAATTCTTACCTTTGCAACTTTATGATTTGCTGCTGTTTCATGTGAGGTATTTTTTAAACCATCCTTCAGTTGTGTGATGAATAAGTCATATCCCTCTGTGCTAGAAACATCTACTTTTTCTATGCAAGCAGATAACAGCTGCTGAGCCTAAAATGCAGATGTGCAAGAAAAGTTAGCATTCACACTGAAGTAACCACAGACAAGAACTACACCTGTTTCAGTTCTCTAGGAAATGCAACATGTCTTATTTTCCTTTCTCGTATAGTTTATTAGCATAATTCCCATAAAAGAGTTGAGTAAGCAGTTCCAAATTTTACTTTGTAGGCTAATTAATGGATAAACTTCAGCAACAGTGACAGTAATTACTACAAGTACCCTCAAGGACATTATTACCAACTGTTAATCAGTCACACAAACAATTAAAATAGAATATATATTAAAGCCAAGCATAAAAAAGACATTTATTACCCCATACTTCCCCTTCAAAAGGATTAATTCAGCTTTAGGGAGGGAAAGTAAGAGCAAGAACAAAGTCTTGACATTTTTCTGAGTACTTCTGTATCTTAAAAAAGTAGATGATAATAAGAAAAACAACATGGCAACAAAACTAGAGGTAAATTATATACAATGAAATACATAATGAAGCTGAAATATGATGCAGAAAAAACCCAGGCTAGTTTAGAATCTAGAAATTCTCAAAAGTCGGAAATAACATGTTTAGAAAAGAACAATATAAACATCCGTTTACCAACTTTTCTTTTATTCCAAGTCCCACCTGTTTTCTAACTTGTCCCTCTAAAACAAGAGGAAACGGTCTCAAGTTGTGCCAGTGGAGGTTTATAATGGGCATTATGGAAAATTTCTTCACCAAAGGGTTGTCAAACACTAGAACAGGCTGTGCAGGGAAGTGGCAATAAGGGATCACCATCCCTAGAAGTATTTAACATGCAGATGTGGTGCTTAGAGCAGTGGGTTAGTGGTGGACCAAGTGAGTGGTAGTTTAATGGTTGCACCCGATGACCTTAAAGATCTTTTCCAACCAGAAAACCACAAACAGCTCCAAATATGGTTCTGTCCTTGGGAAGTTCAAGGGAAGACAGTCAAAAATAAGGCAGATCAGTTCCTTAGCTAAGGCTGTACCTCTTTTCTCAGATTTCAATAATAAAAATACAATTCTTGTGGTATCTCATACTTCCCAAGTCTCTTGCCTGTGGAAGTTCATAAATTTGCAGTGTCCTACGGGGAACCAAGAACAGCACAGGGCTACAGAGCTACATCGTAACTTGTCACTGCTGCCGATCAGAAAGGAACAGATAAAGGTGCGCCGCGCTGCCACTGGAACAATTAAATAAAAATACTACAGAATTTAAGGGCAACACTTTTCTGGAAAGTTCTAACAATTAACAAAAAATAAAGGCTTTTGCTTGGATAAAGGTTCTTGACCTTCCTATGATGAAAAGAGGTGGACTGACGCATTTGTATGATACTTGCTTAGTATTTACTAACATTTTCTGAGGTCTGGGTACCTCCTCTTTAAAAGTAAGAACTGAAGACAGCTCATAGTTTTTCCTCCCACCTCACTAATTTGGTTGTGAACTCCCCAAATCTGTTCCTACTGAACTAGATTATCCTTTTTTTTTTCCTACAAGAAGGACCTTTACAGAGCAGAGCTCTTTCAGCCTTGAAATAAGGGTCCATAAACTCTTTAAAACCAAAGAATCTTTAGCTAAAACTAACATAAACTTACAGGTTGTATTGAACCATGTGAGACTACAAAACAGTGGCAGCAGCAGTTAAGAACTGCTGACTCCTGTCAGTCTCTTCACTCTCAGCCACACGTACCACAATTTTGCCATTACCCACAAAGACTGAAAAATTATGCCAGCTACAGCAAGCCCAAGGAACCTGAAAAGGTCTCTTCAGAGACCTCTATGAAGCCACATTTTATTGCTGTTACTCCTACTCAAGACAAGCAGTTAAAAACCTCACACACTTGATTCAGAATAAGCCCCTATTATTCAATACTCCAAGAGCACATAATTTTTTTTAATCAATGCTCTGGATAAGTTTTTGTTGGCAGAGCATCATTCAATATTAATTTATTCCCCACACAGATGAGTGGGAAGTGATCTTTATTTCAGAGTATTTTAAAGATTCAGAATCTGGATCTAGCAGTCCAGTTTCAGTTTTCTGACTGTAAACACTACTCTAAATATTAACATTGGCAAACGGTCGATGTTATTAACTATTAATCTTGCTTCTAATTAAAACTGTTGTACATATTTGCTTCCCAGTCTATTACTTCATGACTGCTGGAAAGGGGAAAGTTACAGTCCTCAACACCAAGTGCCTTAGAAGAGAATCAACTGTTAGCCATCGGGTATTAGACCACAGTTTAAAATAAGAATGGACATGCTACCTCACCTAAGGAACGCGACCCTAGCTCAAGGTAAACCAATGCAACAGAATCCTATGCACTACAGTAAGCAAAAATGTATACACCAGATTCCTTTAAAGTGATACTAAATGCCTAGTTATACTGTCTCAAACCAGGAGGAATCACATTACAGAGGTAACAGTCCAAACATAACAGGGAAGCCATGTTTGCAAAGGGAAAAAAACCCCCAAATAAATAAATAAATAAATAGATAGATAAATAAAGTCTTTCATTACACTGACCTAGCTAGAAAACTTAGATTCCAGCATTAATTTTTCACATATAGCCACACAGTATTAGCCAATTTGAATTGTCTTCTTTTCCTGAAAGCCTAAACCAAAATATTCAAGGGTGGCTAGCAGCCTGGACTGACTTCTAGAAATGCAGAGATATTCCATACATAAACACTGACAAAGCTTCGGAACTGAGTCCTTATTTCTGGTGACCAGAAAGTTCTGCCATCTGAAATACTAGGCTCCTGATAAGGCAAGCTCTTATTGTTTGAGATAGAAGGCAATAGCTCTTTGCAGTTCTCTGTAACAGCTAATAACTAAGAAAACTTTTTCATTACATGCTGTTGATGTCACACTAGAAACTCATGGCCATATGTCTGGTTTCAGTACTTCTGAATACTTTCCACACACACACACACACACTCCCCTCCACATCTTACCTCTGTAACTGGCAATTCAAGCTGAACCACGTCATCTTGTTTTGAAACAGGTGTTTGCAGAGCTGTGTCTAACAGCAAGATGCCATTGAGATCTTTTCTACATCCTACTGCATAATCATCCACAAAGATCACTTTATCCACAGCAGAAATATACTGACACTTCACCCGTCCACCTGGTTTAGCTATGAAAGGAAAGGCAAAAAACAAGATCTGATTAGAAAACAGCTTTTATCAAGGCAAACTTTTAACACCTGTTCAGCGAAGTAACCCAACACTTGAGCACAATCTTTACTTCTTGAGTTGATCAAAAATCTAGCATTTTAGCTACTACAGCTTTTACCAAATTTTCATATTTCCTACATTAAAAACCAAACAACCAAAATCTATACATCCCATCAACAACTATAGCCACTTTATTCCTATAATAGAAGCCATTATTCAAGTCCTGCTCCTCCCTGGAGACCTAAACTAATGTTTTCAAGCCTAACATAGATGCCTGATGCACTTGCTGTTAGCTGACAATCAGTAATAAGAATTAAATTGTGCAAATCAGCATGAAAATTAAGACAAAGTTGCTAATTGACCGTGAAGGCTGATTAACACAATTTCACCAAGGAAAACAATACTCAAATTTCTGAAACCTAAGTACAGCATACAACATGTGCCAGTGCTATACATGTTCACGGAGACGCTCAGGTAGTTTATTTCTGCTCGGTGCTGCACACGCAACATCAGTACCAGGTTAGAGAAGTTCACACTTTGATATAGATACATGGAAATGAAAACTTTTCCAAACATAGGGCACATCGATCCGCCTTCATTTCATTTCTGATATCCTCTCTCAAAAACTCAGGTTAAGAATAGTTGTCAGCTGCCCTTCTCACCAAAACTTTGGAAACAATGACTCACGTACTCTCAAAATATAGGACATGCCTTTGCCTGCATGAAGTATACTACAGTTGTAATCACTGCTGTAACAGTCAGAAACACTTCAAGAGCCCTGGTATCACTTGAAAATTGTGAAGTCCTTAGTCCTAGCTCAACAAAAAAGGGTCCTCTGAATGGCAAATCAACTAGTTTCAAACTGCATTTTTGCCGATATATTGGACTTTGACTGCAGCTGTGTTGTCTGTAGAAAGAAATAAGTCATTCTACAGAAAAACAACAGTTTTGACAAAAATAACAAATGCAAAGTATTTCAGCAATGCACTGGGATCTATTATGTAAATAAACTGAAGGGTACTGAAACTGGGAACCTCAGTAAATTCACATAGTGTTTGCAGTGGTGGATCACTACTGGGCACTTTCCTTAACCCATCACTTCTCCTTCCCAGAGGAAACAGCAAAAGCAGCTCCCCTTTTCTGGCACTGCTAACACCACGAACACTTATTTGCACTTCCCTTATTTCCTGTCAAGCAGAGGAGGATGCTGAAGCCCTGTCACCAGGAGCTCAGGAGCTCTAGCCAAAAGGCTAATATCTTCTGTAGAAAGCAGTCACAATTTTCAGAAGCAAATGAAGACTACTAAAGAGGTAGATAACATACCTAATCAACAAAATCTTTCTGCTCTGTTAAGAAACAAAACAAAAAGTTGGTAACTACAGCACAAGAAGTATGCTGCCTAACAGCTGTGGTTCTCACCACACTGGTTAACATTTTGGTTGGTTACCTTGACAAAAAGACTTTGGCCAGACTGTCTCTAGAAGAAGTTGAATTTTACTCAAAGCACATAAAAACAAAACAAGTTCCCTTAGCCTGAGCTGATGGAACTTGAAGGAAATGATTCAATCAATATTTAGTGTCATTCCAACACCTTGGGAAACACATTCTGCTACTGACTGGCTTGTACACTGAACCGCCTCTGAACTGTTGACAAGCTATTTTGCATGCTTAGAGGAGTTTAACTTTTTAAGATCAGGAAACACATTTCAACATGGTTCTGCTACTGTAGTCACAAACTACAGCACAGTTCACGTATGTCATACTATACAATTAAAACAAGAGGTTGAGAACTAGGAGGTCACCAGAAGAAAAGTCTAAAAAAGCTTACTCATCCTCAGCGCATTGGCAGACAGGTCCTTTCCAATTTAGGATCAATGTTTTACAATGTGCCAAATGAGTCCAACCAATATTCTCCAAAAAACCCACCAGTGGCACTACAACATGATGTCCTGCCTGGCTAAGTTTACCAGCAGTTAAGCAGCGAGCTGTACCTTCACAAAGCTCAGTTCAAAAAGTTTCATATAAACTACTTAAGCCAAATCATCAAAACTTTATTGTTATTCTCATTTTAGCCCTACTTCCTTCACCTGCACCTTATTTTGAGTGGTAGAAAGAGAAATAGTAAAAGTTTTTAACAATTTTGTTTTTCAGTCTTGGCACAAGTAGATCATTGTTTCTCCCAATATCTCTGGCTTATCTGTTTGGGATTAAAAACAAGACAATTCATAAAGTCTTTTGTCAGTTCCTATAAAGAAACCTGGCAGGCTGCTAGCATGCTAGAAGTGCTACATTATGGTATGTCATCTGTAACAACCTTAGAACGAGCAACCTGAAAACTCAAAAGCAAACAGACATCAGAAAGCAGAAATTAAGATTTGAAAAAAGGAATATACTCCTTCCCCCTTCTTTGTTTCAAACTATACAGAACAGAGATGAGCAATTTCCTGTGATCAAAATCTGACCTACAAAAAAAAAATATCACAGAAAACAATTTTGTTTGGAGAATACCTAACAGTCTGAGCAGAATCTGTTGTGCACCTTTGCCTGCAGGCAATAAGGTGAACCAAAATAATTATGAGAATTAGCCTTTGAGAAGTAGGAAAATTAAAAAGCTTGTCTCCATTTCTCTGCTATACACAGCTTTAGCCACAAAGCTTTAGAGCTTAAGAGAAAGTGGCTGTCACCTGAATGTGCGCGGCCACCTCATGAAGAGATGTACGTTAATTTTGTTAGTAACAACTCGGATATTTTCTAACACTGAAAAAAGTTAATTCACCTTGAAAATTGCAAGCCAGGAGTGACACTAAAACCAAGTCAGCCATTTTCTTGACAAGAAGCTCCCAATGCATAGTGTGCAAAAAAACCCCCAGCATGCAAAAACCCCAAACAGTTTCTAAATTACACTAAAATAACACTGCTATCTGCAGCTATAAAATGAGTGTGGGAAACATGTATCACCACACTAATTCCATAATGCTAAGGTCCAAGACCAATCAAATATCTAAAGGAACATCCATAACTTTGATCTACGAATGCAATTAGGTCTGTAGAGGAAGAAATGAAGCAACATTTTTTGAGAAACAGAAATCCCATCAGCTCAGCAAAACACACACATTACCTGCACTGATACCAGTTTTTGCATTTCCAATTCAATCTAAATATCTAAACAATATCTTGGTATTCGTTTCAAAATACTGCAACCCTGCAAAGCTAAATGGATAAACTTTCAGGATCAAAAGCCCTATCTAGCCTATTCACTTTGTAGCATTAGATTGAAAGGCATGCTATTTAAAGGCAAGAAAATCCAAAAACTCAAGAGAAGGGAATGGTACATCTGCAGAAGTCCTTAAAGTTTACTGTTAGAATCAAAAATAAAATCACAATTTTCCCCTTTCTATTATGAAGTATGGGTGTAGAGCTTCAAATTTAGGAGATATTATCACTCATGTTAATGTGTGGTGTGAAATTTGCCTTCCAGAAGCCAGGTTAGCAGACAACAAAACTATCCTTTCCAGTAGGGACAAAAAATATTCTTGCCAAACACTGCCTAGCCATTTCTCACACATTTTCTGTATGTACCTGGGATTAGAAAAAAAAAGTGTCAATTGTCCTCCTTTGCTGTGAGGCAGATGCCTTTCCTATTGCTACATTTCACATAATCTCAAAATCAACTGAAAAATTAAGTTAGCAAGGATAACATCCCATTAGTAACACAAGTTTGCCAAGGCAAGTATACCAGAACACCTCCAGTTTGAGGAAGTTTTACACTACAAATAATACAATCACCCAAAACTACTTTAACGTTTAACTTGCTGTCTTAACTCACTGTATTTGCAGGAAGCTTTATTGAACTAATACTACATAAAATCACAGCTATGGATTAGTTGCAAAGGGTAACGTTTTCACACAAGACAAAGAAACAAACCACTGCAAATCTGGTTTAAAAACAAAACATAAAAAGAGATAAATTTGACTCCCAGTTGTTTTACATCAGTGGTTCCCAAAGGAAACAAAAGCATAGTGGTTATGAACATCTGGGAACACAGTAACCAGAAGACAGCCAAGGCGTAGACAATCCAGGGTGATTGCTCATCTCTACTGAATTTATCAGTTACAGATTCTTTCTTGTTGCTCCTCTTCTTCTCCTCACCTACATCGTCACTGGAAACTTCAGCAGTGCAGTTTTATCTTCCAGGCCCAGCCCCAGCCCCTTCCTTGCCCTGAACATCACCTCAGCAAAGCACCCTGCTGCCACCATGAAGACACTCCACAGGTCCCTCCTTTCCCAAAACAAGCATCCTAAGACATGGGAAAAGACGGAAAAGAATCTACTGGATGAAAACAAGTTCAAGGTGCTATTTTAGACAAATTATGTCAACAGGCCTTAACCAGCTATACACAAGCAATATTTTCAGATTTCACTATATACACACACTCCCCTTCACCTGCTACATCACCTGGAAGAGCAGTTCAAAGTGACTGAATAAAGTAAAAACACTTTCAGAGCTGAAACAGGAAAGACAACTAAAAAACGTTCTCCCAACAGCAAGAACACTAAAGGTGGCAGAAATACACAGCTTAACATCACAAAGTGCCTTCAAACTCCCTTATTTGCCAAAACTGGATTTAACTAATCAAGAACAAGACATGTGATCTACAGTTTACCTTTTAGCAACAAAGAGGGCAGGATCGTTTCAGTATCACTTTCATTATATGATAGCTGATTTTAATAATCCGTGTTAGAGCAGGAGGATGTGTTATCTGGGCCAAAGTACTGGAGGTTGCCACATGAATATTAACTAGATGTGTCACATCAAGCAACTACTAACAGAAGCGAGCATTAACACTTAAAAGGTTTCAGAACATAAACAAAACCCCACTGAGATCAAGGCAGTTCATATTTCGCTAGCTTTGCAGGCGTAGGGTGTGTTCTTCCACTCTACAAGCTTAAACTGAGACTGAATCAGCAGGAAGACAGTGGCATGCATTTTGTGCCCATGCTCTTCATGTTGTTTCAGATCTCCGTGCCTCTAACATTACTGCTGCCTTGTATGCCGTACAGAACACAACTGCTCGCAAGGCTTTATACCATTATCTCACAAAAATGATGAGCTATTTCACAAGGTATTCTACAGTCCTTCCTGCAAATTCAGGTAAAGGGGGAAAATTTACGTCCCTGCAATTCTCCTGCATGCACCTCACAGTGTCTTCTTCAAAATTTTTCTCCAAGTGAGAAACTGCAACTCAAAATTTTCAGGAAGGTTGTCTTTCACAAATTGCAGACAGACAATTACACAGCAGCCACTCCGAACAAGAGACAGGCAGTAACAGGAAGTTCCTGTTCTTCAAGAGCAATTCCCACTGCAGCATTTCACAACAAAGAACCCTTGCCAGCTGAAATTTTACCACTAGTTCCTCTTTTTGTCACTGAAGTGGCTACAGCATCTGAGTTCACCCATTATATATCCTGCAGTCTCTGGAAGAGGAGAAAACATCTCAAGTTATGCCACTTTTTAAACTCCTAAGACTGTTTGGCAGGAAATGGTTTAGCTTCTCCACCAAGGCCAAATATTCTAAGGAGCTTCCAAAATATCAAGCTGGGAGAAGGAGCAAGCTCTCAAAAGCAGATACAAGATACAAAAGCAGATAAAGATGAAAAACTGGCTAGATTCATGCACAGTTAGTAGGTACTGATTCAACACCTACCTCACAGTGAGTTAGGAGTAGCATTCAGCAAAACTTGGTATGGTTTATTCAAATGATGGAACAGAACGCACCTTTAGCAAGACTGGATGACACCAAATCGGAAGCCACGGACACATTAAATGGCTGGGCTGCCTTTTGGAAGGCTCACAAAAAACCACAGAAATGGCTTGACACAGACCTCAAGCTCAAGTTTAACAAGGACAAATGGGATGGAATATAACCCCATATATGAACAGAAGCTGAGGACCAACTGTCTAGGCGGCAACCTGGGAGAAAGAACTTGGGGATCCTGATGGACAGGCTGAACAAGAGGCACCAATGCATCTTTTCAGTGACAAACCGTTACCGCACAGATGATCACACAGGCAGTAAAGATTAGTCTTCTCTACACTGCAATTCTGAGCCCACATCCAGAATACCATGTCTGGCTTCAGTCTTTCATCTGAGGTACTAGCACATATGGGACAGTCCTCTGATGGGGTACTAAGACAGCAGGCTGGAGCACACAACACACGAAGACAACTAAGATAACTGGGTTCATTTAGTCTGCAGGGAAAAAAAAAAAAAAAAAAGGTTTAGAAGGAAAACTAACAACAGCTTTCCATCACTGCAACAGTAGTTCAACAGCCATGTTAGACTGCTCAGTTACTACCTATGAGTGTGGTAGATCACTGGAACAGGTTTCCCAGAGAGGTCGTGGAGGTCCCATCCCTAGCGATATTAAAGATCAGGCCTGATACAGCTCTGAGCGACCTGGTCCAGTAAAGATGTCCCTGCTTACTGCAGGAGAGTTGGACTAGATGACCTTTAAAGGTCCCTTCCAATCTAACACATTCTGTGATTCTATTTTTCTCTTTTTGACATCACTTTTAAGGAAATACACTTTATCCAAGACAGCTGTGTAAACCAAGTGGTTAGTGAAGAATTTAAGGAAGGGTATGTATACTATGGAACTTTCCTCTAACACATTCAGACCCTGCTAATTCATGCTTAGGGACCTTCTAAGCCAGAAGTGTCTTCTTTTTTAATCTTATGAACTTTGATAGGTTGTTATCCTATCAGTTTGTCCAACACTGTTGTAATTCTGCAAGCATCCACAATGTTCTGCAGCCAGAAGCTCCATATTTTACTATTTCTTGCAGTTACTTCTTTTGAGTCTCTTGTACTAGGGAAGACAATTAACTTCCACTTAGATTTTTTCACTCATCCAGAATTCTGCAAACCTCTCTCATTCTCTTACCTCCCCACTCTCAATGATCCCTAACATCATCATCTTTTTCAGGATGAATACTGTCTCACATAAGCCATCCCACAACTTAAGTTTCTAGTTCGTTCTGTTACACTGTTTTTGAGATGGAAACATCAAAATTGCACACATAGAAGAAATGGACTCATATTCTCAGATGGGTTCTTGACAACTTCTCTAGTAACTGCTGTTAAATCAGTGATTGGCTGGTATTTCATGTTTCTAGCAGAACTCCAGGATGTCATTCTGGAGTCAGTTCTGAGTCCAATACACCAGGCTCTAACTCCACCAAATTCTTATGAGCATTTCAAATTAATTAGCTGCCTTCTCAAATCCTCCTAATAACCTGCTTGCACATAAGAAAGCTGAAGTAGAACAGACGAGATCCATTCATGTTTAAGTTAGATTTAAGAGAGAAGCTATTCTTTATGATACCTTTTCAAATCCTTTGGAGAAGCTGATAAAATTGAAGGACCTTGTACGTTTAAGACACCCATCTGAGGCATAGGAATATTCAAATATGATGACTATATAAATTTAACTTTAGTTCTGTCAATAAAATAGGACATTCAGAAAATCTAACTTAAGCTGTATGGGTCTGGTCTTGACAGGCTCCTTCTATAGGCAACAGGAAGCAAAGGTTCCTCCAAAAGTTCAGAGTAAGGACTTCCCTTTCTATGAATTGAATGGAGAGGGAATCTAAGATTATTTGTTGAAAAATGATGATAATCTTAATTCTGACTTGCAAAAGCCATAGAAAACCAAACAGAAAAAATCCACTATTAAAAAAAAAAACATACTGAGCAGTGCTGCATGCCATTGTTTACATCATGACATGAATCTAGGAACCTGTAGAAGACAAGTCAACTAAGTCTACCACAGTATTTCTCCACGATAACCACAGTGCTTTCTTGCTCTCCAATAAAACACTCCCTATCTTCCCAGTCTTCACTGCCCAACTTCCTACTTCCCTAACCCTTTCCCCATTGTGGATCCAGTCACTTCAGAGTTCACAGTCCCATCGCTCACCCTCCCAGCTCTTCCCTCCCATAAGGAGCCTTTGATAAGAGTCTGTGGAGCCTGTTGCCCAGTAAACAGAGTTCATCAAACTCTTCTCCTCCAGCTGCCAAAACATTCAGATGAGATCCCGATTGCTTCACACTCAACCAGGTCAGGGAAGTGCAGTGAGTTGAACTGTTTCCCCTCCACAAACTGTACAGGGGACAGAAGAACTACCACAACTGTATGCTATGCTATGCAAGCCTTCACTAACCAGCACTAGAGACTGGATAGATGCTTTCACTAAAGCTACTAATTTTCAAGACTGCAACTGATAAGAAAAATTTCCTCCCAAGTTACACACTAAAAAATAATCAATAAAACACTGACTGAATAGCCCTAGCAAATACCTTAAGAAAACTGTAGACATAATAGCACATACATTTATAGGACAGGTAAGTTATTTCCATAATAGCACATTTTTAATCTAGTCTGTGAAATAAAAGCTATTTTTCTCCCCTACTTCTTGTGCATCACCCTTACCTGTAGTGTGCTCCTTCCCCTAACATAAATGCAAAGCTTCAAAATAAACGCGTTGCACAGACTTCCCATCTACTAGCAGCGGGCACTGGGTCCTTACCAAATCTTGATAGTCTTCCCAAAGACAAGGCAGCAAAGGGATTGGGCCAATATACAATCCAGTATTTGACTCCACAGAAACCAGAAGTGCAAGTATCAGTATCCACACGCACTGCACAACTGGAGAACTGAGGGGAAAAGCCTACCACCCACTCGGTGATCAGCACCCATCTGGTGACTGCAAGCAGTCATTGCAATTACGGGAGCATTAACTATTTAAAGGACAGCTTTCTAACAGCACAAAGCAATACTGTGGCATCACTTAAGAACCATCAGGAAAGTGAAAAGATCCACATGTACATTTTTTATTTAAATGTAAAAAAATGTCGAGCGGCTACTGATCCCAGTGGAATAGACAACATGCAACAAGCTATCTCACAACATGATCAGACAGACTTGGACACCAGAAATCTGTCCTACAATCCACATGGTTGTAACCTTCTCCATCTCCAAAACAGCCTAAGAAGCATTTTTTGAAAGACATCATACTGTTCAGGGAAAATTAGAGAATCCTCACAACAGCGAAGATGGACTGTTTTGCTTCCTGATTTGAATGTAACTTGGAAAGAAAACCTAAAATAACAGATCAACACCATTCAAAAGAAAAACCAAAACCAAACAAAAAAATCAGACTTAATCATTATTAAAAGCTTGAGAAAAACAAGGTGAATCTTTAGTCTTTGGACAGATTTTTTTTCTAATGCTCTGTCTTATCAGTTCCTAGATGTATTTCCCTTAAGTTCAAGTTATGAATATGCAACAGCAACCATAAAACACTCCTATAAGCAATGTAACTAAAGACCCAGAAAGGGGTTCTACTGAGCCATAACATGGTGGGCTGCTAGAAAGGACCAATTACACGACAGGAGAGTATACTAGAACCAAACCACTGATCACCAGGATGTTCCGAACAGTAAAAAGATCACGGCTTCTAAAGATCACGAAGGTGGGGGGGGGGGGGGGGGGGGGGAGGGGCAATCCAAAGCAAAAACCTTCTTCATGCTCCCATTACTTTGACATTTACCTGCTTTCTTTCCTAACATTCTGAACAACTAATCAATTATCTCTGCCAGAACATATTTCTGCTACATTTCTTTCACCTTTTATATGTTACAGTATATACACCATGACTGGGAGCAGAGGCGAAGAGTAAGTATATTGAAAGCAGTCTTGAGCAAAGCTGGAGCACCATCAGCACTGAGGCTGAAAACGAGTATTTTCTGGAGCATTCTTCCTACCACTGAGAATCACAGAATTGTTGGGGTTGGAAGGGACCTCAAGAGATCATCGGGTCCAACCCCCCTGCCAAAGCAGCTCCCCAGCTCATACTGCACAGATAGGCGTCCAGACGGGTCTTGTGTATCTCCAGAGAAGGAGACTCCACCACCTCCCTGGGCAGCCTGTCCCAGGGCTCTGTCACCCTCACTGGGAAAAAGTTCCTCTGCATGTTGGTGCGGAACTTTCAGCCATTGCCCCTTGTCCTGTCTCCACAAACCACTGAAAAGGGGCTGGCTGATTCCCAGTTATGCTTAAGATAACTGTAAACACCAATTAGGTCTCCCCTTACTCTTCTTTTATCCAGACTGAACAGTCCCAGCTTCTTCAGCCTCTCCTCATAGGGGAGATGCTACAGGCCCTTAATCATCTTCGTAGCCCTTCTTTGGACACCAAGCCAGTTCTGCCAGAAATGCTCACCCATCTTCCCAGTGCTGCTCTGGTTTAGGTCTTATTTTACTACCTTAACATCCTGTGAGATGAAAGAGGGCGGGAAGTCAAAGTTCAAATCCCTGACGCAGCGCACAGTATTTCCTCTTTGGGTCAGTAAGAAGCACTTCAAGAAGAAGGCCTTTTTCAAAGTCCACTTGCAGAAGGCTAGGAAATTTCTGATTACCTGGCACTACAGCAGAATGCAATCTTTAATATGGGGCTAACGTTGCACTGTTGCAACGACAGCCATGAATCCATCAGTCCAGATAGGAGTGCTCTGTCAATAAAATGAAAACCGTTGTGCTAACTTCCCTGGCAACATAACACATGCCTGCATTGCTGCCTGTTGTTACTTCTGAATCCCTGCAATAAGCATAGGAATGCAAACACCCCTTCAAAGGCACGTGAGAAGAAGAGATCAATATTTTTACTCTATTTTAGCTTTTGCAGAAGATATCCAGATGTGCTTCCACACTGCCTGGAAATATCAATTAATGGCATCTTGACAAGAAGGGATAGCTGACGTACTCTGATTAAACAGACAGGCAGAGCACAGAGTGGTCTAGAATCTTTATTGGTATAAAAAATAGAATGCTAATTAACAATTGTCCCATGCTGATTTTTTCAAATGCCTAAGGTGCTTCACTTGTGACAGTAAGATCACATAAATCAATGGAAGGATCTCTTTGAGAAGCACTTTACCCAGAACAGCATGTCATCCAAATATACTCAAATACAAGGTGGGCTACAGCAGATCACTAGGTATCTGACAATACTCCCCATTCAATGGGAAAATAAACAAGGAGAAATTTCTTTATTAATAGCAACAGCCTATGTTAGCATTTTTGTCTCATATTTGAACAAATTAAGACTGAAGTGTATGAAGAAACTTGTCCTAATTTTGAGGAATGAAGGAGACAACTTGAGGATTATTACTACAGCAAGCTTAAAACTGTTGAAACTGCTACTGATGCCTTCAATAATTCAAGCCTACAACTGGATGGCAGAGTATCCCAACAGTTCCTTACCAGACTCTAAGTCCATACTCCCCTATGACTTCCAAGTCACAAAGAGAATCTCTTTTTTTCTTGTTTTGCTTCCTGCATATCACATGGAAAGGAACAAAAAGAAACCAAACTGGATATCCTTAAACAGGTTTCTAAAGTTCCATAATTTAAAGTGACCCAGCTGCAGACAAATAGGACTTCCCAAAAGGGAATATGACAGACAGACAATGGTGTTGAACTTGCTGGCACAGGTGAGACAGACAGACAATGGTGTTAAACTTGCTGGCACAGGTGAGACTCCTGGGCTGGGATCCAATCACTAAATTCTGTTGGAGGAACAGAGGTGATAATGCAGTCTCTGTTTCCCCTACAGGAACCAAGATGCATGTACAATGAACACATCCTTTCCTGTATGGATTCAGAATTTGTATTTTGGCTGCTGTTAGGGCCTCTACAGTACTTTATCACAGAATGGAAGGGATCTTAAACATCATTAAAATGCAGTCCCCCTGTCACAGGCAGGGACACCCTCCACAAGCCCAGGCTGCCCAAAGCCCCATCCAACACTGGCAGGGGAGGGGGCAGCTGCAGCTTCTCTGGGCACCCTGTGCCAGGGCCTCACCACTCTCACAGGGAAGAATTTCTTCCTAATATCTCATCTAAATCTACCCCCCTTCAGCTTAAGGCCATTACTTCTTGACCTGTCAATAAATGCCCTTGTAATAAGTCCCCCTCACCAGCCTTCCTGTAGGTCAAGGCTGCTATAAGGTCTCCCTGGAGCCTTCTCTTCTCCAGGCTGAACAAGCCCAAGTCTCTCAGCCTGTCTTCACTGGAGAGGTGCTGCAGTCCTCTTATCTTTGTGGTCCTCCTCTGGACTCACCTCAACAGGTCCATGTCCTTCTTACATTGGGGGCTCCAGATCTGGATGCAGTAATCCAGGTAGGGTATCACAAGAACGGAGTAGAGGGGGAGAATCATGTCCTTCAAACCTGCTGATCATGCTTGGTCGGATGCAGCCCAAAATACAGCTGGCTTTCTGGGCTGTGAGTGAACATCACTGGTTCATGTTGAGCTTCTCATCCACCAACATCTCCTAAGTCCTTCTCCAGGCTGGCTTGGAACTGCCTCAATCTATATGCATGCCCTTGCACTTGGCTTTTTTGAACTTTCCAGGTCTCAAGCTTATTAAGTTAGGGGCAACCTCTCCAGCTCATCAAGGTCCCTTCCCTCCAGCACGTCAACAGCACCACACAGCTTAGCGGTGTCAGCAAACTTGCTGAGGGTGCACTCAATCCCACTACCCATGCTGCAAACAAAAACTTGTAGAGTTTAACAGCTAGAATGCTTTCGTTATGAAACACTGTGCATTTTACCAAACAAGGATCTGAGGCTATTGCTATGTCAAATTAACCTAGAAAATGACCACAGAAACATTCAAGATGGTGACTGTCCATCTGACAGTACACTTTAGCTTCTTATTGTGTCCCTGGCCAAGCTTCTCTGGGAACACTATCCCAGTTCAAGAAGTTCTCTTGCTTTATTTGTAAATAGAAGGAACTGATAAATCAAACATTCCTATGAACACTGAGAGAGCCACTTCAGATTTTTCTGGAAGGTTGTTTTGGTTCTTTGTGGTTTTTCTGTTGGGGTTTTTTGAGGCAGAGGAAAAGGCTCATCCTCGGTGCTGTATCTGGAGATTGATCACTCCTGCACTTTGGCTGCCAATGCTGAACTCGAAACCGAAAGCACACAAATATTTAAATGCCTAAAAAGGGGAAACAAAGTACTTGATAGTCCTGCCGAACCACTACTAGCCAACACACAGAAACGCCTAAGAGCCAGCAGTCAGGAGAACTGACCGTGCGCTCCCTTGTATGCACAGTGTACGTGCAACAGCCTTGAGAGAACAGAAAGGACAACCTCACAACCAGGTAAGGCAAAGATTAATGTGAAAGAATCACATGATTTCCCCCTTACCAATGGTACTCTTACTCACTACCACCCTATGGGCTGTTGCAAATGATTATGGGGCCCTCTTGAAGAGGCCTACTGTGCTCCTACAGGAAACAGATTAAATATTACCACATACTTTCAAGAGACAGAGCTGATGAAGATTCAATGTGCTATAATCATCATCATAATCCTCACTGGATTCCTACAGTTTGGGCTCAGAACAATCCCTGGATCATCACATGCGTCAGGCCAATGATGCTCACATAAGAAACTGAAGCATGCAGACTGAGATCACATCCAAATGGCTGGATCTGATCTATAACTGAACTGTCTTTTGGCTGGGAATCGTTTGTCTTGCTCTTTTACACATCAGAGAGGGCAATCCGTATTTACATTCTGACCAAGGCAGCCTCCAATGCTCTCCCAGACTCAGTATTCCACAGGTTCATTCTTTTCACTGAGAATGAGCTCAAAGCTGATTGTATTGCTGCTTCCACTGCAAACAAAAGCAACACTGAGGCTTGGTGGTGTTTCCTTTTCTCCCTCCCCTTCCCACCCCCTTGATGGGGGATCCTTTTTCTTACACTGTTTCTATCTAGAAAAAGGGGCCTGCTATGTTTTGTTTTTCCTTGTGTACTGAGCTACAGAATTTCTGTCCAACATAAATCTTTTGGCAGGGCAAAGGACCTGCAGCCCAAATTACTAAGGAGGACAAGCAGTCTCCCAAGCATGAGAAGCAGTTTTAATTCCTGGGGACTCTATTTTTAGTTATAGCAGCAGAAGTCCCTGAAGCAACAATATCCTTTGACATGTCATTTATGGCGGGGTAAGGAGCAGGGACAGAGTTGGTCTGCAGGTCTGAGTGTCCACCTACTACTGTCCTCCAATGAAAGAGCTCACACTTCAGAGTGGGCAGACATCAGAGCACGCCCAGATTCCCTTAACCTACTCTTCCCAAAGAGGGGCTGAAAAGGGAGAAAACAAGAGTGAAGACAGTTGCTGACAGCCCCAACAGACACCTACATCTGAGAGGAACCAGATTTCGGACAGACATGCTGGTCTGAATCTGTAAGAACATTCATTTTCTTTCTTCAAACTAAACTAAAGGTAATTTTTTCCCCAGCAATCTAAGCATCAGCTATACTGCACAGATAAAATCCGTGTAGGTCACAAGCAATTCTGTTGTTTCATGGGAGGAGGAGTAGAATCCATCTTTTACAGTCATGCTGTCACAGAGAAGACTGACACTAAAGGAAGTATACATGATCATATACGTAACAGAAGCAAAGCAATACGTTATTTTTAAATAGCTACTATTTAGGGGAGAATTGTCATTAGCATTTTGAATACTAAATCAAATCCCTTGCAAGGCTTATATCACAGAAAAGTGTAAAACAACAGCTTAGGCTTTGATTTACAGTTTGCTTCTTTTTCTGTTCATGAGAATTAAACATTTCCTATGCAAACAGCCAATTACAAATTAAGTCCTCTATTCATGCCCCCTTCATCCACAGCTTAAAAGCAATTCTCAAATTCTGGCTTTAAAAGTAAGAAATTAAGCCATTGGAGAAAAAAAAAAGCCCTTTAGGAGACAGCATGGTAGAAGAAAGGGAATTAACAGAAGCAGCTGTGATCTGAATCCTGAACAAAGCAGGAAACACCATTTAATTTTCAATACAAGCAATCGACAACAAAAGCAGTTGACACCGGCTTAGTAGGTCCACATTTGTTGTTTGGGTTTTTTTTTTTATCATGGCCCCAACCACTCAACTTTTACACTTCACGATGCACCGACTTCAATATATGACAGGAAAACACTGATTTTTATCCTGTTCTCTTCGGTCTGCCATTGTAATACCGCTGCTGGTTTTCAAGGTGAAAGTATACATATTCGCTAGACTATGACATCTCCGTACGATTCCTGGCACTACTGTACCGCGTCCAGGCAGCAAACACCAACCTTCCACTACCACCACTCAGCAAAGCTCGACCTTTGTAGCAACACACCACTGTAAGGACAACCTGAACACGGGAAACACAGAACTAGGAAGAAGCATTAGGGCTGGTCTCACAACATACCAAATAACCCTGAAGTTCCCCGCCAATATTCGGACAAGTACCGCAGTTTAAGAGCCGTTAATTAGCGAGGAACAAAAGCTGTTAATGGCGTAAGGATGTTTTTCCACAGAGCTAGTTTGTTAACGGTGTAAAAACACTAACGGGCAACAATGAGAGCTGCCTCACAGGTACGGAGATGGTGCAGCCTTAGCCTCCCCAAATGATCGCGCCTCTTTAACATAATAGCAGGCATAGTGCTACCAGCACCAGGGACAGTCAAGATACTCAGCACCACGAAGAACTACACAAATATACGTTAAAAATGTACCATCAAATAACTTTACGACGGATTCTGACCTTAAATAAATCAGAGCTATAGGACAAAAGACACTTTTAAGAAAAAAGCCTTCTCAACAAACCCAGACCGAGGCCAAATAAATAAATTACTATAGCGTCGCATATTCAAGAGCCAGAACTACGCCTGCCCTGCATAACGAGCTGCTTCTGAGCTTTGGAAGGCTCAACGTTATGTCACCCACGAGAACAACTGGAAAAATAAGTCACAAAAATACACCTCTCCACATCGCAGCCTCCGGTGCCCGTTTAGTATTTTAGTAGCCACGGCAGTAACATTCTCCAGTAGAAGAACGCCTCGGTGCTGCCTACACGAGTATCTTCTGCCCCCATGAGCACGGACCGCTCCGCCTTGAAAAGCAAGAGGGGGTGAAAAGGAGCCGGGGAAGCCCCCGGCACCGAGGGCCTGAACCGAGCGGGCCTCTGCCCCCCGAGCCTCCCCCGGCGCAAACCCTTCGCCCGCCGCGACACCTGTTTTCAGGCGAGGCACCGGCCCGCCTCCCCCACGGCTCCGCAGCGCCGCGATCGTGCCCCGGAGCCGCCCCGGGGACTGCCACGGCCCGCACCCCTCCGCCGCCCGGGCCGCGGCCGAGGGGCCCGGCAGGCCGCGGGAGCCCTGCGCTCACCGTTGAGTGCCGACGCTTGCAGCGTGGCCCCCGAGGTGCCGTCGATGACTTTGATGGCGCCGCGAGCGGTCACGGCCAGGATGGCGTTGAGCGCCGGGTGGTAGCACAGGCTGCAGAGACCGTCGGCGTCGCAGCGCAGGCAGCCGTCCCGCAGCAGCAGCCACTCGCAGGAGCCCGGCCCGGCCGACACCGGCCCGGGCCCAGCCGGCGCCGGCGCCGCCGAAGAGCAGGAGGCCGCCGCAGCCATCTTCCCGGCCGCCGCCGCCGCCGCCCTCAGGACAAGAGGCCCGGGGGGAGCCGCTCACTGACAGTCCCTAGAGCCGCCGCCGCCGCCAGTCACCATCCGGGTCCGGGGAGAGGGGGAAAGGGAGAGCGCCAGCGTGAGCAGGAAGTGACACAACCACGCCGGATGCGGAACCGACCGCCGGCCTGGCGCCGCGGGGCGGGGGTGGGGGGAGGGGAAGTTAGCGGCCGGGCGGGAAAGGGGCGGGGGGGCAAAGGGGGGCGGGGCCCCGTCGCCCACTTCCTTCTTCCGCTCACGGGTGCTCGTCTGTTTCGTGGCCGCCGTGCGCATGCGCGGGGAGGGAGTGCCGGGCTGTTGCGCGCGGCTGAGGCGAGTCCGGGCTGGGTCGGCTGCGAGGCTCTGGTCAGCCCCGGGTTGCCGCTCTTCTTGCCGCCCGCTCTCCCTCCCTTGGGGGTGCCTCCGCCTGGCTGGCGGCGAGGAGCGAGGTCCGAGCGCGCCGCGCCTCCGGGCGGGCGGCAGTGCGACGGGGGTGGCCTGCGCCGCCTTGTCCCTGTCGGGGGAGCGGCGGTGCCGGCCCCGGCCGGCGGGGGCAGGTTTCCGCTGTCTCTGCCGAGGAGCCGGGGTGACCTCCCTTCCCTTGCGGCTCCGCTCCCGGCAGCCCGCCCGCCAGGGCAGCTGGCCGGCCTCTCTCCCCGGCCCTCGCCGCTTCGGTGTCGTTGCGGTGCGGGCAGCGGGCGGCGGTGTGTGCCGCCTCCCGCCTCGGGGACACCGGAGCGGGGGTTTACTTGGTTTGTTTTTCGTGCCCTGGCTGGGAGGCCGGTTTTCTCTCTGTACCGCAGGCGTGACCTCAGAGAGCGCACGTTTCAGTCGCCTCCAGCTCTAGAGCCGAGCGACAGGGTGAAGCGCTGGTGCGCTACAGCTGCCTCTCGGGGCAATGCCGGCCCGAGAAGCGCGTCCGTGGCCGCCCGGGGGGCTCCTGCCGCCTCGGGCTGGGATTGTCGCGGGGCCGAGGGTCTCCCCCTGAGTAAATAGAAACATGAGCGCCGAAACGATAGGGGGGTTTGCCCCCTAAAAAGTAGGGATAGAATCGCTGTGCCCGCGGCGGCACTTTGTTGATGCTGCTGCAGAAAACGCCGTTAAGTAAAATAAACCCCTTTGCTGAGTTTCCCCTTCGGACCCAGGGGACTGGCCGTGCGGCCCGCACAGCCAGCCGTGCCCGCAGGCGCTGCACTCCAGGGACGCGTTCGACAGCTGAGGAGCCGTTTAAGCGGTCAGGGAGCCTGATTATAATCAAGTTTCAAATTCAGTGTTACTTCCTACAGAAAAGTATTTTTATGAAGGGACCTGAGTGAGCACGGGCTGGTGTAGCAGGAAAATGATGGAGGTAATAACCGCATCTGTGTAAAAACAAACACCCAACCAGAAAATTCCACCCGGGGTACTCAAAATTGCCCTGAGAGCAAGATAAGCAGTTTTCAAGCTTGCTTCGCTACTAAAAGCAAAGCATTAAACACCAGTAAGGGGAGTGACAACAAAAAAACACAACCTCAAGCTGTGTATTGTCTTCAAAGCAAAGCAATTGATTTCACACACTTTTCTAGCACTTTTACTGATCTGCAACAGAGTATGTCTGATGGATAGATAGAAGACATACACATGTACATGCTCCATAGAGACGACCATCCAAACAGCATGCCTCTACCTTGAAGTGAGGCGTTGCATCTTGGAAAGGGAATGTTTTCCTAGATGGATGTTTCCAGTTTTGATGGAAGCAGTATACATATTTACTACCACAAAACCCGTAGCTGCAAAGCTCAAGATTGATGATGTGTATAGGAGTATAGATGTATCTTATTTCAGTAAACATAAATGAGCTTCATACGTTCTGTAAACAAGTTTAATTCAAAATTTTTATAAAATACATCTTGTATTTACACACATAGCTCATCTAAAAATATGAGTTTGTTGAATGCAAAGTTATTACAAACCATCAGAACCATTTGAGAGCTGTTTGTACACATTTCTTGCACAGCATATGCAAAAGGTGACCCTAGAGATTCTAAGATTAAAAGGTGCAAATCTGCAACTGTGTACAAAATATGTACCATGGTAAGTGCATATCTACATTGCATATTACACATGTGCCAACAGTTAAAACTGCAACTGTAAGTTTCACAGAACATTAGTATAGAAGAAATTAAGATAGTTGGAGATTAAAGAAAACATTCTTGCATACTTTGAATATTCATAGTCCTTTCAGATGCACAGGATCCATTATGGACACCTAGTGAACAGCTAACCAAAGAACAAAGCTTAAAGCTCTCTGACAGCCTAGTAAGCGAACTGTGTCCTTGCCCTTCATGCTTGTGGGGAGTTAAACATGAATTCAGGGGGGCTGAGTTGTCTAATGCTAGTTGGATATTCCTGTTAAAAAAAAAAATGCAAGTAATGAAAAAAGAAGACAGACCAGATTATCATGAAAGACTCCAAAGCTACCATGCTTGCATTTTTTAATAGTAACTTGCTTTCTTTTATTACTTGCAGATACACACTAAGGTGCTGGTGGAATTGGTTTAGTATGACTCTGCAGTAATTCCACAAGAACTATGTCAAAAATTCAGTGAGAAGTCATCACTCTACCAGTTTTTCTCCTTTAATGTATTACAAGCTAGAGTAGTGTAATTCATGTCAAGCATCAACTTAATTGTGTGTAAAACCAACAGTAGCATCAGCCAAAAAGCCAGACTGAATAAGCTAAAGGTTTGTGGGAGAATTGGAATTTAAAAATATATTTTGCATCATTAATGAGTGCTAAAAGTAAGTTACTCAAGCAGCAAGTTACACAGTCTAAAAAGCTGAAAAACTATGGTTCTGATAAGGAAGTATGTCCATCAGGTATCAAAGACAGCCCTTGCTATTACCTTGTCAGCGTTGATAAAATTTTAATTGCTGCATTAAAAACAAAAAACCCCCCAAAAAAATCCCCATGGCCAATGTGGGGTTTTTTTCCACTAATACAAAAAAAAATTTAAGAAAATGAAGATGTATTTGGCAATACAAAATATTGAAAACTGCAAATGCCTACGTACCATGCAGTGAATTTCAGTGGACGTCCCTTGTGAAGAAACATTACCATAAGGACCATTACATAAGCAATCAACACAGTACACAGGAAATATTTAACATGTCATCACGTTATTACATAATCCTTGGATAGTCAAAATTAGCAAGACTGTAATTGTTACTAAGGCTGTAATTCTGCCTTATTTAATGGAGGGGGATTCTGGCCTTACAAATCTTTTCTATTACACTTTACAAGGGATTAATAGTACTTGGGGGGAGGGAGGGGGATGTGGGAAGGATGCCTCTTAAATACCATGCTATTAAAAGCAAGACAGAGCAAGATGTTGTAAAACATAGTTAGGGAAGCATTATTTTTATTTGGTCATCAGAAAATAACATTGTTTAAGGATCACACAAATTTGCTAGTTCATCTTTTCTTCTCCAACATTAAGCCAGCACTACAGTTGAGAAAGGTGTTAGCCCATTTCTCTGTAAATTTATACTTTTCAGTAAAATAATTTGAATCTCTAAATATGCATTTTAATTATGTCACGCAGTAAATATCTTGCTCCTTTGGTCAGAGATAGTAAATGAAGACTTAAAATAATTCTATCTTCAATTTTTAAAAACCCAATATACAATCCTTAACCAAGGAGTATTTACGCTACACACAAGCCATAGATACAAAATACACAGTATATACATGTTTTGAAAACAAATTGGAATTTATAAAAACTCAAGAGCCAAATCAAAGTAATTGAGGCACTAAATTAAAAGTAGTATCTTCATGTCTTGATTATACAGACTATGCTGTGAACAATCAGGACTGTTTCATAAATATATATTATCTACAGAATTTGCTGTGCCAAAAAAGCCAGCTGTGTTTAAGCCCAAAAGAAAAATTGCACTTCAAGATTGTTACAGTTAACTTCTCATTTTTCTCCTCAAATGTAGTAATCTGGTCCTAGTGCTTTTGGCACAGGTACTGAGTTGTGGTTTTGCTATGCTTTCTTGTAAAACACAAGGTTCTTTTATTTTGTTCATTAAAATCTGAAGAGTCTTAAACAAACCTAGAACTTTGATACAAATCTATATAGCTACAATTGCTTCATTAAATAATATACACAAATATGCTCTTCAATCTTAAAACATCTTGACAACTGGATACAAAACAGTCACTTGGATTATCTCCAGCCTCCTTAATCTTACATGTTACCAGTCTGCAAATTAATAAAATATGGTTTCTGGCCACATCTTGCACTAGATCACACCCCAGTGTACAAGGACAGAAAATAAATGTATAATAAAAAGATTGGATAAATTAGAAGGGGTTTCTTGGTCTTGAATTCTTCTCCAACTAGTAAGGATGCAGCACTGTATGCAGCCCAAAAGACTCCAAACAACTGAAAAGGAAGATAAATAATCTTAGCTGACATGACAAGAAAACCTCTCCAAATAGCAAGATAAAAATCGGTTCTTCTCTCAATATCAAGAATCCCCCAAAATAGGGATTTTGAGGGGAAAGAACTCCGCGCACACACAGTGAATACACTCTGCGTTTTCATTTACGTTTAGAGACGTCGCTAACAAATAGGCATGCTATTTTTGGCTGAGACATTCTGACTACAGTGAGCAGCTAAAGATTTCTCTCTAATGTAAGACACATGGATACCATAAAGCAAGCTGTAAGCTTACATACACTGGTAATTTGAAACTTCACTTTCTACCCTGCTGTCCCCAACCACTGACCCCTTGCTTTAAGCAAGAGTTATTGTATGTCCTAGTTTTGGCTCGGAAGTCAAGACACTGTGCTTGGCTCTTCCTCCTACACTATTTAATCAGAGCTTAAATTACCGTGTTTTTATTTCAGGGTTCATCTGACCCATAAGCTTTTGTTTAATTACAGTGCCCTCACCTCAAGGTATCTAAATCTCACATCCCCGTTCCTTTCAAGTGCAGTACGAGCCTGACAAAATACAATCCTTACCAAAAACTGTATCACTAAGTTAAGAAAGAATCACCAGTTTTAAAGACTGGTAGAAAGTAACATTACCTCTAACCATAACTGCTTTGTTATACAAAGTTAGCACACATACTTTAAATAAAAAAAAAAATTGAAAAGATGCTGTGGTCAGTGAACTTGACTCAAACCTCTAACAAGGTTATAGCAAAAATTAGACATCATTATCCTCCAGCAGCATGTTGATTATTAGTATAAAAAGTACTTAAAAAAGTGAGTGGTGTGCAAAACCACTGTAACCTGCAAAACACAAGACTCAAGAGACAGACATAACAGGATCCCAGCAAAGAACTTGCTCCACACTTTTGTCAGAGCAGCTCAGGTCCCTCGAAGGATTATGTGGCCTGTTCAGCTGCCATTGGAAAACAAACAAAAAAACCAACCCAAAACCCCAGAGATGGACAGGAAGGACAATCAAATCATGACTGAATTCCCTAAGATACATTAGAACGACTGCAACAATTAAAACAAGCAAGATGCCTCACTTGAGTAGTTTACTTGCTGATTACAACTGAGAACTGACTGGAATCTCACTACTTCACTGTAAGCCCCCCAACTTCAGGAGTGGGAAATACTTCCCCAAGCACAGGGCTCTCATGCCCTAAGCCGCAGGACTGGCCGCAGTTTTGGCCCTATGGGGTGTGCCTGCATTTTTAATCTAATGATGCAAAGGTAGGAACCCTGCCCTGAAAATAATGTAAGGCTGCTAGTAGTAATCAAGTACCAGAGGTTTCATTAACATATATTCAAGTTATGTATTAGTTATCTGGCAAGTCAACGATTTGCTTTCTGACTGTATCACTTGGTAGTAACCACGCGTTCTCACCACAGTTTTGTTACTTAGCACACCCTTTAGTTGTACTTCAACTGCACTGTTTACCAGCAAGCTGAATCAAACCAACAGAACAAGAGCTCAAAAAGCATACACTTTAGCTAGGTTTTCCTCAGTCAACCTTTCCAAAAGTTCAGCAGTAACTTCAAAGGCTACCTAAAAGGGTTTTAAGAAGTACTGCAATGGAAGCGTTCGAGAACATTGTGTAGTTCTGGGGCCTACCAGGGAACATGGCTGGTTTCATGAAGGACGGCCAACCGCAGGGGGCATCAGGCAAGGTACTCCTGCTTTGCGCCTTACATTCCCCATCTGTACAATCAGAACAACACTTACCTTCACTGCAAAGGGTAGCATGAGCTCTGTACTGCTACAACTATGGGAAGGTCTCAGAACAATGACTAATGTCATATTCATGCTGCAGTAACTAAAAATAAAGTGGATGACGGGGGAAGGGATAGAACAGCTTATTTTCTGATTCTTCATTCTGAAGTTTGATCATGCACCCTCCTCTCCAAATGATAATCCTATTTATTTTAATGCAACTATTACAGCACAGCAAAATACTTAAGCAGGAGCTAACCTGTTAACAACAGGTGTTGCTATAGCAACAGCAATGTCTGTCTCCAAGCAGTCAAACATTTAAAACAGAATTTGCTTAGCAGGCATGCTTACTGTGCAAAGGATGACAGAGCTCATGTCTTAAGTTATGTGTATTTTGGCACATCATTATGTTGTCCTGAACTTAATACCTGAAGTGTTAGTAAAATGACTTAAAAATAACCATACACCATTTAAAATAGATGATACTGAACTTACTTTTATTAGGGTAGAAACAACTTCAAATGATCCAACCACCAAAAGTACAGGTGCTATGACAATGAGAGGAAGTAAGGAATATCCTATCACACCAAGAACTTGGCCATAAGCAACCTGAAATTTTCAAGCATATAAGAAGAATCTTTATAATAGTCAATCTTTTTTGTCACCAAACACAGTTTGATCTTGTTGCAACAGTATGAATAGCAATAATAATGTGTTAGGTACTCATGACATTTCAGCTAAAGGAAGCTTGCTAGCATGAAAATTGGTTTTGTATGCTCCCCCCCAAACTTTGTCATTAATTGCTCAGTTCTGTAAGAAATATGTTGAGTTTGATTTCTTTGTGGGTTGTTTTGTTTGTTTGTAAACGACAATTTTATCACTTCCAAAGGAAGTGATCACTTCCAAAGGAAGTATTTACACAGGTTTAAATACATAATCCCACCCACCCATCACATTTTCATGCGAAGTGGTTCTCAACTGCCACTCTCCACGAGTGTACAAATGATATCCGGGAGCACAGAACTACAACAGACCTGTCAGTCATCAGCTGTAGTCCCAGATGTCACAAGCAGCAATGACACAGTTTTCTGCATTAACATACTCATACCCGTTGTACATAAACAAATTCATAAAGTACAGTCAAGTTTTTGGCATCAGTGGAAGATCTAAAACCAGACCCTTCCAAGGCACAGAAATCTTCTCATTTCCACTTTAAATTTATTATGACTATCTTATTTCAAATTACTTCCATAACTGTTTTCAGCTTTGTGGGGTTTAAAATCTCTGATTTTCCCTACTATGGATTGAAATGTTCCTGGATCCAGCCAGGCTTCTTGGATTTAACAGGAACAACAATGGTGAGAAGTGACCATCTTGCAAATAATCTCTTGTGGCTGTTGATCCTTCACAGTGAACTGTACAGACCTGTATTTTCTCCCCAGTTTATACATTCTGAGCCACAGAACAGGCAGATAGAAGGCACGTGGATAATGCTAGCATGAAAAAAACTGATGTAATCAGATTTATAAAAGCTTGTGTCAATACTGTTTTGAAAGGGAAAAAAAAAGACTCTAGGAGTTAAAAAGGAAAATCTAAGAAAAATTAAACAATGTAGCAAGTCTGCAACACTAGATCATCATTAATGCAAGATGCACAGTAAAGAATAAAAATCAAGTATGACTGAACATTTAGTTCTTCACGACACAGTTTAATGCATTTTATGCTGCAGAGCCATTTTGAGAAGTTTCTACCCTCCTGAATGTTCTGCTGTAGGTGCCTCTGGGCCTCCCTGTAAGTCCTTTTCTGCTGTTTACACCGGAATCGCTTAGTGACTCCATTTGTAAACAGCTCAAACAGCTATTCCAGCCTTGCTGCTACAAGCAGCTGGAGGGAGGCATGTAGGCCAGAATTTCAATTGGCTTTGTAGTTGAAGAACATGCACTGACTTTCATCCTTTAATGGGTTTGAACTGCATCAGGTCAAGGATGAAAACAAACACTGGTAGGTTCTTGGACAATGTGTCCTTGGACACAAGGACATTATAGAACTGCTTAAAAAAATAATTAGAGAGCAGTGCAAGAGCAGCACAAAGGAGGTGAAAGGGTCCCATTTAGCTCATTTCATGACTGAAAAGTTGAAAGCACTTGTCTTCAGTTCTGGATCACATGCACCTGTAGTTTTTGTTTATCACAAAACTAATTGTTTATCACATCCAACACGCCATCTTCACCAGATTAGCTGACCATCTCTCTATTTTAGATTTTCTTTTAGAGGCCAAGAACCTGAAACTGCATCCATTCTTGTGTGGTTACAAGGTCAAAACCGAAGCACAAGAAAACCCATAGAAAGCATAGCCAAGAGACTTTCTATTACCTCCCTCTATGTCCTTTTTGCATACAGGTACTTACTTCTCCTCCAAGAACCCTGGCCAGTAAAAAAATCGTCAAGGATCCAAATATCCAAATAGTTATAATCCAAGAAACAACCTTAAGAGATAAAGAACAATTGATTTACATTATTGATTTTCATTGTGAGAAAGGAAAAGTCATTTCTATTAATCACTTTTGCTGCAGTTAAGGATTTTATTATGCAAAACTGCATTCTGAATAGCTGGAAGAATCATTTTACTCAGTACCACAATGCAACTTGAGAATACAGAATCATGTTAATGGTAAGTTCAGTGAACATGGAACGCACATGGAAGTGTCTCAACAGTGTATCAGAGTAGGAAAGGTTTAGTTAAAACTGAAGCTAAGGCCACCCTAGCTAAGTGTCTTCATATCTGGCCTACCACAAACGGTGGGTGCAGAGAGTTTTTAAAAAGTCATCCCAAGCAATACAAGGAGCTGGAATTCTACTTCTTTGACCCATAAAGGCACCACTTAATTCTTTACTCAAACCAAGAATGCTCACAAGACGGCACAGGACTTCAACTCTCAGAAGAACCTGATGACTGTTAACAGTTTAAGGAACACCCCCAGACTCCTGGGACAAAGTCTGTAATTGGCTTTTCATGCTTCACTTATCAGTCTCCTCTTACACTGAAGAAGATATCTTAAAATAATTTTTCTGGCTTAACAGAACCTTCAGAGTAACTTAGCTATTGTAGTTGAGGCACTGGGGTGGCTAGAAGTGAAGCTCTCCCTTTCGAAAGAGCTTTTTAGAGGGAAACAGCAACATCAGTCCAGTCTCTCTATTTCCAAATGTAGGCGGGTGTACTCCAGAATGAATTTAGTACTCATAGGTTCCAGATTCATGGGAGAATCAAATAGGGGATGGTTTTTCTTTAAATTTAAAAATCAGAAAAAACTCATAGCACTACTTCAAAAAACCATAAATATAATGGCTTTATGCTATTTGTGAAAATAGCCCATGGCCTTCTTTTACTTCTCCTTTCTTCTACTGTTTAGAAGAGAAACAGATTATTGAAGTCTGGGAGCAGGAATGCTCATCTCTCCCGCCTGCACCCCATCACTCAGTTCATCTAATCTAGCCGCTGTCAGTCATGCCAGCTTCCCCTCCTCACACATATACAACACTCATATCTGTACAAGGAATCCACTGTTCTTAAGAAACATTAGACTGACTGTGTACAGCAGGTACACGAACTGCAGAAGGTAGTTATCCCTCATGGGATCAAGGAGTGGACCATGCTTTGCCTAGGAGACAGCTAAGCGATCCGCTTGAAACAAGATACTGAGAGCGAACTCTCAGCTGATACCAGGACACCATACGGAAGCCAGAGGTTGCAAAGGGAACGATTTTACCTGACCACTCACAGAAGTCCTTGTCCAAGCACATTCTGTTGTGCCACATACTATGTTGTATTTAAAACGCATGCAAGCACATACAAAGACTTCTGAAGCAGGATCACCTAGGCTCACATTCAAATTGTGACTACAAATGATACCACTTCTCAAATTCAATCTTAATTCAATCAGTCTGCACAATGCTCCTGAATAGTTATTCACCCTGGAGTTCAAAAGGAATTATGGAGAAAGTGTACTGACCAGAGGAAAGTTATTTGATTGCAACTGAGCAGAGAGAGGACAAAATAGCAAAAGGCACTAATAAAGATTAAATATACCAGATAACAGTGGTCACATAGTATGAATTAAACAAGCAGCTTTGTCAGGAAATTAAAATTCATTGCATTGAAACAAATGTTCTTCAGAAACGTTTTTTCAGTAATAAAAAGCAAATTAACAAAAGGTCACAATTATGCTGGGAAGGTTCACTAATATCACTATAAACCCCTTAGTATCAATCTGTTTCCTCTAGAAACCACAACCTTCCTTGGGTTTACCATATAAAACCAAACCTGACATTTCATCATGATTAACTTATTTGTGGGCTATTTAACACATTTTTTTACCACTGCTTTCTCTGTATTAACTTGAGAAACGGCATTTGAAATGCCCCACGTTAGCATGTGAAGACTTTTACCCATGTAAGAATGCAAACTGCTTAGCAACCGTGTCCCCGGATTTAGTTTCAGGTTCTTTTTATTCAGAAGGCTTATACCTACCTTAAATTGTCCATATAATGAAATCATTGAGAAGAAGAGGACAACTGTCAGAGGACCCCAGAAATCTGGATTGTCTCTCACTACCTGCCTGTTAAACCCAAGAGATGGCATAGGCATCAGAACGCATCGAATTTTGTAGTAAATATCCTTCAGGTCAATGTCGAGTTCCTCCCTGGAATTGTAAAGCAAGGGAGTGTTACTACACGCTGCAGTAATGAAACAGAGCATTAAAAAGTAAGTTCAGGGGCAAATGGTAGCTTTACAGAGCAAGTTTCCTGTCCTGTAAGGCTTTCTGAAGCCATGACTAGCAAAGGAACAGTCTGTCCATAAGAAAGTGACACCATACCTTCATTGTGCATTCAGTAACCAGTGCAGCACAATTAGATGTATTTATTTACATGACCAAGAATAGCAAACATACACAGTGTACCTTAACAGTCTACAATAAGACAGTAGGTCTGTTTTCTGACATGCAGGAACATGTGACACATTCATACAATTGTAACTACTTAGAAGTCAGCAACATACACAGAAGTAGGATGTCTGTGTATTCCTACGCTGAACAGGTTGCTGTGAGCACACTTATTATGGAAAAACTGTAGTTCAAATTCTACAAGCAAAAATATATTCACTCATCCCAAACCAATAAAAATTCACCAGGTAAAAGCAATTTTGCAAAACAAATTGTGTTTCACTTGCTTCAACAAGCACAGCTTTCCACAGTCCAATCTTTGCCAATTGTTTAATGACTGGGTTTGTTCCAATATGGGTAAAAATAAATAAAAGCCAATTAAACTAGCAATAAGTTCTATCAACAGATCTTGCAATTCTTGACTTGCCTTCTCTACTCCCTGCTACAAACCATCTGTAAGCAGCTACAAACTGACCAGAAGCCATGTCTGCATAGGAGGTTCTTAACTGGTACATCTTGCCCTGGTTGTCTGAGCATAAAGGGAAGGAAGCAGACTCTTCAGGTAATGGGCAATTCTACCTCTAAGTTTGCACATGGAGCCTTGAGACGGAACTGTACGCTACTGTTTTCCTTACGCAGTCATGACAGAGGAGCTCTGAAATGTTTCAAGAGACTTCCAGGAGACAATATTTAAGAGCACAGAGGAGAAAAAGGTAGGATCATATCCTAAGTCTGCTTATGAAAAATTTTTTACAAGGCTTTATTTATGTATGGTTTTTTCCTCAGAGAAGCTGAAGGAAGAAATAAACATAAAGACATGATTCACCACAATTTCTCTTTAAAATAAAAATTATTCAATACTCCTCAATTTGTCTCTCAAGGCAATTCCAGGATTGCTATTACGGCAGCTATTTCAGAACTGGTATTACTAATCCGTGACTAACAAAAGCTGTTCTTTAACACATGCCTGAAACTAAGGAGCAGTCTAGAAGCATCAGTTTTCCTGCATTTATCTAAACAGGATGTAGCATTCTTCTATTTTAGCCTGAAGACTGTGTAGCACAAGGATTTCCTGTCTGGAAATAATTCCTTGTCATCGCCTAGGCCTTCTGACAGTTTCTCACATGAATAAAGTGTCTTTCGCATGCAGCTGACAGCTACCTCACCTAAGAAGCGATGGCAGCTGTAACAGGATCAAGTGTCTGCAGTAAGGCTGCCCAAGGAGAGGGAAAAGATCACACTATTGAACAAAAGGCTTGCACAGTAGCACCATATTGGTGAACTTCCTTTAGCTGGCTGCTGGTTTTTAAATCCATAGTAGGATTTAGGTTACAAGGCTTCATTACGGCACGTGTTCTGGGAATAATCAGAATGGACTTTCATGTGGCAGCTTTTATGCAGATTAAGGTCATTTCTGTTCGGATGAGTCTACTCATCCTGTTTGCCATAAACTGAACATTTCCCTGGCATGTTCCACTCACCTCTAGCAATCAACAGTTGACACCAACGAGCTGTCTTTGAATCACACACTTGGTTTTTGTTGTGTAAGAAGTTACACAAAAGAGGGAACTCCTATGTTGTCACCTCAGCACGCCATTCTGTCTTCTTAACCAAAAGTTAGAGCTTTACAGAACAAACTTATTCACACAAGGAGCTAATTTGGCACACTTGAAATTCAAGTACTTTTCAAGTAGCAGTTCCATGATTAAGCTCTCCAGGTATGTGTTCTCTCCCAGCACACCCACTGGAGTTCTCCAGGGTACTCTCCTGCTCACTCCCTATTTTTTTCTTTAAAGCATCGTTATCTTTCATTCACACAGGAGAACAGCAACAGTGAGAATGAAGTTGCTTAGGTGCAGAACAAGGACTAAGATACAGGCTGCCTGACTCACAGCATAGTAACCTTAGAGATACAGACTTCCTGCAGCCAGCCACGTTTCTGCAAACAGAACAAGGGATGCAGAGGTTTTCAGGTTTCTTTCAATGCTAACACCTTTTAAATCTAGCTTTATAAAGTAAGATAGCATCAAAGATTACAAAGTTGGCGCTACCTTGCTTCTAGCATCCCTACTGTAATTCACCATGCATTTACTTCAGAGTAATTGACAGGATTGACTAAGATTACTTAACACAAATCTTTCCACAGGATTGTCTTAGCCTCTCATTCTTTGACAGCATTAAGGAACTCGCAACATCAGCACAAAAGACAGTAGGAATACAGTCTAATTTTTGTAACCATTACAAGATCAAAAGCTTTATGCTTATAGAGACTGATACAACTGGATTTTACTTCTTCCTTCCTCCCTCACCCAGCCAATAAGAAGTCTCTCTTTTACACTAAAAATAAAACCCTTAATGAGAAACATAATGTTTTCATTCCCACATCGGAAAACACTCTTTGGTCAAGCAATTTATCAAACGGATTTCTAGTCACAGCAAAAGGCTGTGGGACAGTTTAGGAAGCTACAAGTTGTTTGGTTTTCCTACATGGCTAATAAAGATAGATACCCAAAAAATAATTATGACATACAGGAGTGGCTTGTTATCTTCTGGGTCATCATCTTCCACTTCCAGAAGCCAGCCATACCCTCTCTGTCTTAGGAATGTAGTGGCAGTAGATTCTTTGATGAATTCTCCTCCAAGATTTAGCTTAACATCTGGAGTTGCTATGGAGCCGCTAAGATCTTAGACAAAAAGAGAGAGAAAGATACTCCTTTTTATGTCTTGCCAAAAGCCATTTGATTTCCAAAGTACTGGAAGATAAACAACAGACATATAAAGCTACAAGTGCAGGTCATCACCATAAAATATTCAAAGTTACTGAATAAAACTATGCTTTAACAGATAGATAATCTGAAAGAGTACTTCTGCTTTTAATGCAATAGTAACAACGGTGGTTTATGTTTCAAACTACTGAGTTTTAGCTTCCAGATGGAAGCTAAAATTGTGTTGATATCAGTATGAAAGGCCATATTTGTAGATTACATTTGTGGCACCTATCAAAATGCAATGTTGGCTTATAGAAACAAAATTCATAGTGACAGAATCTCACACAGTCTTCACTCACAGCATCTGAAGTGTTCAGTGACTGCTCAGTATCACAATTAATTTCCCAGAACTCGCCTTCCCAAATTAGCCTGCTCGGCCATTCAAGCTTAGATTTTCTCCATAAATGCTTCTCAACTGTTTCCTAATCATGACAGTTAATGATCCATTGATTTGATTCTTGGAACACCATCTGCACAGGATCCTTCTTAAGATCACTCTAACTTAAAGAAGGAATTACTCTTTGCACACATACACTGTTCTCACCAAGCAAAGCTGCCTTCTGCTGTTTACAGAGGCAGGAAAAAAAGGTATTCTTAATACCTGGGCATCGAGGTAGAGAAAGCCTCGGAAGTTCTCTATTAATAGTCATTGGGGCCCTTTGTCATTTGAAAACATTAGTTTATGCTACAATACAACCCTGCGTTGCAAGGGGAGGTTCTTGCTACCATTTGTGTACAGACACAGCTGTCACAACAAGCAAATACAACAACAGTCCAACCAGCCGTTTATTTCTCATTTCACGGTGACAGCTGACAACCCAGCCTGAGGCAGGGAAACTTCTACACAAGTCTAATTTACCAAGACTCCTTCAGCACCTGATGGTCGGTGAATATTTACAACCGTGTTTTTTAATCGTGAAACCTATTAACAGGATCTTAAGTCTATTTGGCAAGATAGCTCAGGTGGGACATAAAGCTACAGAAACCAAGGGGGGGAGGGGAATCTGCCCTCTCCTCTTCGACAGACCACTTTGTGTAAGATGCTTAACAGCAAGCCAAACAAGTGCTGAAGAATCTGTCAGGAATTGATGGTCCTGATGCCCTTCTGCTCCTGGCTCAGGCAGAACACCACAGAAGCCAAACTGAAGTATGTGACACTCCTTATTGTAACCAGGCACTGTGGGAAAATGGCTTTCAATACAGACTTTGCTCTCCATTTTGAAAAAGCAGCAGAAGAGGCAAAAACTCCAACCTCCAAACAGACTGTTCTTTATACTGCATCTGTCCACTTCATAGAGAACACCTCTCCTGTGCTCCTTCCCACAAACAGTTCCTACCTCTCATGGAAATAATATGTGAAAATAAAAAACAGCTTATAGTTTATTTTTCACATGGCCCAAGATTTGAGTTACAAATAGAAATTACAGTGAAACATGCAATATTTTAATTTAGAAATATGAAGCTGCTTAATTTTGCTTATGTTTTTGTTTGCTAGGGTAGTTCTATGCAGCACTTTTCAGACAAGACATGACACTTTGCTCATATTTGTAAGAAACACAGATCTGAGTTCAATTCAGCACATCCCACTGGAAGGGCGTCTGTATTGGACTGGGTTCTGCATTGCTCAACACATACTTTAATCCCGAAAGTTTCCATTCACCGGTATACATGGATCTTTTTTCAGGCTAAGGCGAAGAAAAGCACAACAAACAAGAACAATAGAAAGCCTATGCTGAGACTGTATTTGTCGACTGGCATTCCCTGTCAGAAGGACAGGGAAGTTCACCAAAGAACAGGTGTTCTACAGCAGTTTTTTCAGTAATTCTTTTCCAGGGTGGAGCACATGAGTCAGGATTGACACGATTCCCTACCCACTCCACAATTCCAACAGTGACTGAATACACACATCAAGTGCTGCTTGTTTAAATAGGTAGAGCCCAAAAGGTCATTCTTCATCGACACAGGTTAGCACGATGTTGCCTCTTGCACATTCACTTTAGCAGCCTGAAGGCAGATCTTCACAGCATGCCGGTACACCACAGCAACTTGCGCAGCATTTAGGCAGCAGGCCACCCTAAACTACACACAGGGCTTCTCCCCACCCCGCCCCCATCACTGTGCTGACATGAGACGTGACACAGAGACCTTCACACAGCACTACAGCGAGTGTGAACACACGGCACAACCTGCAACAGACACCCGACCGCGCTTCCAGTAGCCCGGGGAAGAGGCCTGTGACAGCGCTAGTCACAGGCTGTGACCAGACCGGTTCGGAGACCGCCAAGCGCACCCTCGGTCACGGCTCTCGGAGAGCCCGAGAAGCGGGCCGCCGCGGCCGGCTCTGCCACGCTGTAACTCCCGCCGCAAGGGTAACACAGCAGCTGCGGCCGCCTCCCGGCACCCTGCCACAGCGGAGCCCCGCAGCGGCGCCCCCAGGGCAGCGGCCGCCTCAGACACCCCCGCTCCGCCTCCAGCCACGGAGGAAGAGGGGGCAGGGGGAAGAGGAGGGTGAGGAAGGCGCCCTTCGCCTGAGCGGCACGGCGCCGCCCGCTCCCCCGGGGCCTGGACGAGCCCTTCTTTCGGGACAGCGAGAGCGGCCCCAACCGCAGCCCCGCGCTCACCTTCGGCGTCTGCCGAGGAGACAAAGGTGAAGTCCCCGTTGCCGGGCACATAGAGCGGCGGCTGCTGAGGGCCCGGGGGCTGCATCTCCCCGCCCTCCGCGGGGCTGCGGGGCCGGTGGGGGCAGCGAGAGGCGAGCGGGCACCAGGGCCTGGAGCCTCCCTAGATCCCTCCTGCGGCTGCGGCCGGCACCCAACACCCACAGCGCAGCCGCCTCACAGGGCAACAACAAGCGACACCGCCGCCCTGATTGGCTGCTTGCAAGGCGTGCCGGGATTGGCCGCGAGACCAACGCTGGCTGGCTCCCCGGCTCCGTCTCGGGGCGGGAGGTCACTGAGACTCCGGTATAAAGCGCCTTTTGATTGGCCGCGGCCCGACCCGGCCGCTGGGAGGGGTGAGGGCGGTAGGTGGCTGTGAGGCGCTGTCACGTTGTAGTTCTCCCTCCCGAGGGCCGGCGCTGCCACCGGGCTCCTGCGTCATCGCCCAGCTGACAGCCGCTGCAGCTTCCCCCGCCTACAAGAGCGGCCCACTCGGCAGTGGGCCCGTCCCGGCGCCGCTGGCGCCTGCCCCCGCGGCCGCGGGCAGGGACTGCGCGGAGATGCGGTGCTGGGGGCCGCGGGCAGCGGCCGCTCCCCACGGGTGGCCGGGTCCTGACCTCTTGGTAGTGCCCTGTGCGGCTCGCCTGCCGGGCACACGCGAGGCACCCAAACGCACCACCCCGCCGCCCTCCAACCCCCCATTCCTCGAGCAAGCGCTTCCCGCGGAAGGGCGGCTGGCGAGGCCCTGCGAAGGATGAGAAGCAGCGCCCTTGCCCTAGGGCTCAGGAGGGCGGCCGGGGCAGCTCTGACCCTGCTGGCAGTGCCCGCGCGGGAGCTGTGCTCGTCGCGGTGGTGGGCAGCGTTCAATCCGAGGCCAGATGCTGTAGCCCCCTCTGACCTCCCAGAACTGATCTGAAGGCTGAACCCAGCATCTGCAGCACTCTGTGGCAGCAGCTTCATCCCCTTTCTGCCACCTGCAACGGTTTTCATGGTTTCCCGCTACAAGTTGTTCATCTGCATGAACAATGCCCTCTGCCTGCCCCCACCTACCATCTGCCTGTCGTCGTGTTCAGTTGTAAATCTGTTCCTCGTTTCATAGGGAGGTGTTTTCTTCATGCCTTTCTGTGTGCTGCTTGACCTGTGTAATCTGCTTCCTGCGTACTGCTAAAAATAGCATTTTGAACTTTCAGTATCAAAAGATTGGCTGGCAAATGTTCAGCCTTTCAAATACAAAAATGTACTTTTTCTTTCTTTATTGAATAAATGCATTGTCCCCATTATTTATGGATGTGGGAAAGTGCATCCCTTTGTTCAGGATGCACCTCCATCTTTACTATCCAGCAGTATTTTTTTATAGCTCCACCTCCAATCATTATGGTAATCCACAAGCCTTTTGCTTATTGTCCATATTCAATGCTACATCTATTCCATTACCCTGCATCCTTTTTTCCTCTCCCATTCTTTTGGATTTGCTCCCTCTCAATACCTATATGCCATTTCCATGGTATTTTTTAAGCTATGCCAAATCCCTGTATATTAGTGGCATCCTTGGTAGTCCTCTGCAGTTACAAGGTTTCTGGATGGCTGTCCTGCAGTTGCCTTGTCCAGGGAATTTGTTATAGTCACCCACTTACTCCCCCCCATGGGGTGGGGGAGAGAATCGGAGGATCGAAGATGAGAAAACTCATGGGTTGAGATACAGACAATTTATTAAGTAAAGCAAAAGCTGCACACACAAGCAAAGCAATGAAAGGAACTCATTCCCTGCTTCCCACAGGCAGGCAGGTGTTCAGCCAGCCCCAGGAAAGCAGGGATCCATCACATGTAATGGTGACTTGGGAAGACAAACTCTGAATGTCTCCCCCCTTCTTTTTTCTTCCCCCTGCCCTTTACATGCTGAGCATGATGTCATATGGTATGAAATACCCCTTTGGTAAGTTGGGACCAGCTGTCCTGGCTTTGTCCCCTCCCAACTTACTGCATACCCCCAGCCCACTCACCTTTGGGGTGTGAAGCAGCAAAGGCCTTGGCTCCGTGCAAGCACTGCTCAGCTGTAATGAAAACATCTCTGTGTTACCAGCACTGTTTCCAGCACAGCCCCAAAGCACAGCCCCATACCAGCTGCTGAGAAGAAAATGAACTCTGCCCCAGTCAAAGCCAGCATGCAATCAGATCTGGAATGGAGCAACTCCAGAATGGCTGCATTAGCATATCCAAACATTTGTCCCACAGTTAAAGCTGCTATGTACAAGGTAGCCCCTTTACTAGGCCTTGCTAGCAGCAATAGTGAATAGAACAGAATAAGAATAGAATAGAGTAGGAATAGTAGAATAGGCAATTTTGGTTGGAAGGGACCTCCAACAGTCCAACTGCTTGATCACTTAAGGGCTGACCAAGTTAAAGCATGGTACCAAGGGTGTTATCCAAATGTCTTCTAAACACTGACAGGCTCGAGGCACCGAGCACCTCCCTAGAAAGCCTGTTCCAGTGTTTGACCACCTTCTCTCTAACGAAATCCAGTCTGATAATCTGCGAAACATCACCAAATAGTCTGTTTGGGGTCTGGTTGCTGGTAGTGCTGTGAAGCATGGTTTTGAGTTACCTGCAGAGACACTTACATAGTGCTAAAGAAGTTAATTATTACAATTGAGAGGACAAGCATAATGACTCTGTCTGTGCTTTGAAGATTCAGGAGCCTGGACCTCACTCTTTATGTGTTCAACAACCACTCGAAAAGGTCTCAGATAACCCTGCTTAGGCTTAGCCATTAGCTTCTTCCCACTGTGAAGAGGAGGGAGTTGGACTTGATCATCCTTTTGGGTCCTTTCCAACTCAAGATATTCTGTGATTCTGTTTACTGACACTGCTATGATTGTTCTGGGATATCTCAGATGCTTCTGGAAGCTGTGCCCTCCATAGGATGCACACATCTGGTTTTGGACAAGTTAAAATAATGGAATCAGAATCCTAGAATCATATATGTTGGAAAAGACCTTGAAGGTCATCCAGTCCAACCATTAACATAGCACTGCCAACTCCACCACTAAACCATGTCCCTAAGCAACACATCTACAGGTCTTTTAAATACCTCCAGGAAAGATGACTCAACCACTTCCCTGGGCAGCCTTTCTCTGTTTTCAATAGACTATTTATAGACATTCATTATCATTCACTATTTTCAGTTTCAATGTGATTTTGATAAGAGAAGGAAACTTGTTTAAATTATTTTTTTTCTTAAGGACTATGTGACAAGCTGAGATCCAAATGGAATTTCACATAGAAGACACACTTAAGGAGACAAAGACATGCTCCCCATGCTTACCTAAAATAAGACCAGTGAGGACATTCTCAAGTATCACTCCTCTTCATGCCCTGTCATACAAGCACAATGAAGGATCGAGAAACACATCTGATCTGGGCACTCTGGATTTTTCTCTGCATTTGTTCAAATACTAAGCTTTTGCCTGTCCTCCCCCTTCTTTCAGCCCCCTTACCTTCCCCTTGAAACTCTGCAAGTTGCCCGGGGTGGTGCCAGAGGAGGGCACTCTAGCACTGCTTTTGCCACTCAGCCCTTGCCCAGGGTTTCAGTTCGGGGTGGGATTCTGAAAAAAAAAAAAAAAAAAAGGTGTTCAGAAGCAGTTGAACAACCTGTTTCCCCCAGATGCTGCCAGTAGGTTTCTCAGCATTTTATGTGTTTTCCCTTTCTGTGCATTTTAGAAATGACATGAGCAATGATAAACTGCGCCAGTTGGTCTGCGGAAGTTGAGGGTGTCTTACAGCTCTTTGCACATAACCACCCTGCCCTGTATCGTAACTGTTTCCAAGTGCTGGCTTCACTCCTACCAGCAGTGTGACTCTGCTTGCCCTCTGGCTTAGTATTTAGTAGTTTGGGAAAGGCAAAAGGGAAAGGGAGTATTTAAAAAGGGTGTAGGAAGTTGTGCTGCATACAACTGCCTCGTGCAAGAATCATGCAGTATGTGAACTTGCTGGAACATTTTGTAATATTTCATGTGTGAAAAAGCAGTCAGGATCCCTGATGTTAAGAGTCATCTTCCGATTTCTTGGGGGAAGTCTGGAGCCAACTGCTGTGACAGGCGAAGTAGGCAGAGCTGCTGGAGGGTTTTGTTCCTAATGCCTCAGAGTAATAGCAGATTAGGCTAATCTTGATGATGATAGTATAAATCATCCACATTGAAATGGCTTTTGAATTTGCATCTAGGGTTGCTAGACTCTCTCTTTGGCCTTGACTCACCATATCTATTTGTGTGTGTCAGTGCTGGTCTCATTAGTGAGCACAGCCCTGAACCCTGGCTTCTTGGAACAGTAAGACTCCATGATGTAGTCCAGACATCCCAGAGTCCCACAGGGAACGTCTCACTCATGGATCAGTTACCAATGAGACCATAAAAGAGTGCATGAAGTAAATGCATCCTAGATACACTCATTTCTACTGGTAGTAGAAATATTTACTAACTTGACCATTAACCCTGGACTGAAGGCTGGGTTTGTGATAACTGCTGTCTCGTAAAATTTCCCATATCAACTGGAACTTGCTTTGCATCAAGAAACAGTTCCATATGTTTCTGGCAGCAGTAAGGTATTGCATAATGCACTCTTCAAGCAAACAAGATACTAAGCAACTGGAGGAACAAGGAGTAACAAGGAGGAAACTGCAGAGAAGGAACCCACAGATAACGTGGAGTTGGTTTTTGAGAAGCACTATGACACTTTGCCACTTATGGAATGTTTTTTATTTCAGAGCATGTCGATGTGGGTAAACAGCTTGCTTTCTTTCTTACCACTGCCTCACTTCTTGAATATTTGTGACAAAGAAAGTTCAGACATATTTTAACTTAATTTTGATATATTTTTTTTTCTCCTAAGAAACCTCATGTGCCTTTGGCAATGGGTATTTTACAGCTATTTATATTAACTATTGCGGTGTCCAGTAGAGAGCAACATGCAATTCGATATGAATTTTAGGTGAAGCCAGGAAGCCAGCCATTTTATTAGGTGAAAATCACACAGATTATATACCTTTATTACTGCAAACGTGGCAAGCTAAAAAACTGCTAATTGGTTACACACACTGTACACACCATATTGATTGGTTAGTAATTACAACGAGTTCTGATAAACCTATCTTATAGCTAAATATTCTTAGTTTACCTTTAATACCTGAAAGCATCTGCACACCTGCTGTTTTGAACCTCTTGTTATGGTTGGTTCCTAACACGTTCTCTTACTCCCAAGTACCTTCCCATAACTGCTTCTTGGTTTAGGGCAGCCTGTACCCCTATCAGCAAGGCCGTTGTGTTTTAAGAATGTGATTATTAGGATCCTCTCAGCGTGAGTAACTTTTTCTCATGGGAATAGGAGAATATTGTCAGGGCCTAAATCTTGGGAGAAGAGAGCTAGGCCGCTAGCAGGCCTGCTGTCTTCCCCGACAATCTATTCCTTTAAATAAATAAACAAATAAAAAGCCTGTGCACATTTGCCTAGAAAAACTATTAGAAAAGTCCTATTATTTGTTACATTTTACAGGAGCAGGTTCAAATTAGTGTTTCAGAATAGTTTTCCAAAACTTGTAACTCAGTAGTAACCTGGTATACTAACAATTCTTATTAATGCTGTTAACATAGTATTGTGTGTACTGCAAACTATGATACTAAGTAAAGCTGGCAATATTGGAGACTGCTGTAGATGCTAGAAGGTTTAGAATATTTAAGTTTTGGCTTGGAGAGGGTCAATGTCTGGAGACAGTGCTTCTAGACTTGATATTTTAGTATTTTAATGATTTTTTAAAAAATCCTCATCTAAGCAAACAGTATTTCTCATTCAGTATATTGCTAAGTTACTCTTAAAAAATATGCATTTTCTTATATGAGGATGATGACAAACATTTACAAATGAGAGCCAGGGGTTAAAATTGACAGCTCTATGAAAATATCTGCTCAATGCCCAGTAAAGCCAAATAAAAGGAATTGTCAGAAAATGGAGACTGAAGCAGCAAACGTTGTTGTGGCCTTGTGTCCATTTGTGAAGCCAGATGGTGTCTTAATCCCATGGTCTTCTCTAGCATGCCATCTCAGAAAGAATATAATGGAAATGGAAAATTCTAATTCAATTTGTATGGCCTGATTTTTTTCATCTGAGAGAATAAGGCAGTGAACATTGATACATTTTACAAATGTTGAGACACAAAGATGGCAGATGCCTGGTTTGGATCAGTTTGAGAAATGTTATATTGCTAGAATGCAATTCTGTATTCATGGGGAAAATGTCTGCAGTCTACTCAGTTATCTAAATTTACAGAAGTTATTTAGTTATGTAAGGCAGGCCTGGCCTTTGAACTCCTCTAAGATGCCATTTAATTATCTACTTGATTCTTGCTACACAAAGGCCTTCAAATTCTTGTAAGTTGCTGTTCCATTCTATTCTTGGTACACAATATATGAAACCATCTGGTTTCAATAAAATAATAGATGGGAGAAAAGAATTAATATCTCTGGTGCAAATAACCCACAGTAAATGAGATAATGTGTATACACTCACTAAGCTTTGTAAGGCCCATGGGATACAGCATACCAGCACTTTTACTTAGTTTTCCCAACAAATGCATATGGTTTTGGCAACCAAATGAAAGTGTTATAGCCTAATCTAAACCTGTAACATTGAACAGAGATTTTCCCTCATTGCTTCCTCTGTCCCTGTCGAAATTTCTGGATAAGCATTTATTTTAAAGAAGTCTAGTTCTGATGTTAATACCTAATATGGTGGGGAAATGCAGTATCTTTTGGTAAGCCTTCACAATAATTAATTAAATGCTTGTGCCTTGAATAATTGTTTTCTCTCAAAATTACAGTGGCATAATAAAGAAGAGTGTAGTAACTACAGCATAGCCAAACTTCAGACATGGCTGAGGTGACGGATTCTGCAAGTAGGATGAGGGACATGTATTTACTGTCATTGGGAATCACACCATACAGGATCCTCACATGAATGTGTTTTGTCCTGAAAAATGTGCACAAGTACTGATGATACCAAATCTCAGAGGTAGGTTATCATGAGCTAGAAAAGCACTCTTGCAGTGATAAAGGCTAAGCACATAGTGGACTGTGTTAGCAATAGTGGTACCCAGGGAAAGGAAACAGCTATTCCCTTCTCTTCTGCTCTTGTGGACAATCTCAAGTATTATGTGCAGTTTCAGGCTGCCCAGCGTAAAAGAGATAGCAACAGCCTGGTTAGAAGCCAATGGAGGGCCACTAATATATGTGGCCAGGGAGCTGGTACACTTAGTATACAAGGAGAATTTAAGAGAGCTGGGCATGATTTGCCTGGAGTAGAAAAGGTAGTAGTAATGGAACTCTACCACCTCAGAATTCCTAACCTGAACTTTTCCATCATTCTATGACATAAAATCTCAAGATTCTTCTGGAACTACCTATTAAATATTTTTTTAAAAAAATCTTTCCTGTGTGCACACATGTGCCAAAGGCTGTTAGGGAGAACAGCATAAGAATATAGTAACGACAGCCATACTGATTGAGAGGAAGGAAGCACCTACCTTGGTTCATTGTCTTCAACAGTACCTATACAAGGATGTCTAAAGAAGAGCAAGAACTATGCAAGAATCTATAATACTTTCTTCTTAATAGTCTCACAGGCTCTATTTTAAGGTCAAACTAGTTTCCTATGCTTATGGTTTGTTTATTCAGTGACCTCACAAAAGAGTCCTGCTAATACTTGTCTGTCTTTGCTTTGAACCTGTGTAAACTTCCTGCATCTACAGTGTCCTTTGGCAAAGGGTGTGAAGTACTATGTCCTTAGCACTTGTTTTGGACTACTTTCAATCAGTGACCTCTTGTTCTTGTACTGGAAGACAAAAATCTGACCATTCAGGCTCTACCCAAACTTTTCCACACACTCATTAATTACAGACCTCTGTCATATTCTCCCTGGGTCATCTCTTTTAGGCATTCATATTTTCACAGAAAGCTATTACTTACTCTTCACAAGAACCAAATACCACTGAAGTGTATCTGCTGGTTGTAGTTGATGGAATAAACTTGTGAATGCCGAAGGGCTTGTACTTGACAACATAAGTACAGATGAGGGTGATGCAAAAAAGTTAGGTAATTTCCTGTCACTCATTTCACACCATAATCAAGTACACAGTGCTGAGAATGTGAATGTTTTAACAAGTTGGTCTAAAGTTTATATGCCATGAGGATTTGAAAATCCTATCAGTTAATATAAAGAAGTGATTTCTCATATATTTGCATTGATGTCTTGATATGTTTTGTATCCTGATCGTCACAGAATATTAGAGTCCTCCTTTCAAGTTAGTAAAGCATACTGTAATCAAACAGATCTGACATACTGATCCCAGAACTGGCTAATATGCATGAACTGCAAGACAGGAGATAAAAAAGGATATATAGTTCCCTACCCTGACCTATTGCATACTTTCTGGAAGGTCAGTCACTGGGTACCAAGGTTGAAAAGTTTGAATAATGTTTGCTAGGGCCACACAACCCAATAACTGAAATGGAGATGGCAATCTATGTGTCTACCCATTCTCTCTTTGAAGGCATGGTAAAAGAATGCTTCTCCTAGATTTGTTCCACAAGAAGATCACATTTATCTTCTATGAGTTACTTTCTCTTGGCTGAGGGGCAGTTTATACTGATTACATGATACAGTAGCTGAACAAGAGGCTGTGTTTATCTTCTTTTCAGATCACTGGAATAGGCTGCCCAGGGAGGTGGTGAGGTCTCCTTCTCTGGAGATATTCAAGACCCATCTGGATGCCTATCTGTGCAGTATGTCCTAGGGAGCTGCTTTGGCAGGGGGGTTGGACCCGATGATCTCTCGAGGTCCTTTCCAACCCCTACAGCTCTCTGATTCTGTGATTCTTTTTCCAAACAAAATTTATCGTACATTTTGTGGCATCAGAGTATAGATAGTTGAGTATGTCAGGCAGTAAATATCCAATTCTGTCTAGCCATTTGCTGTGATCAAGGCATTATGAACATATCAAAACTGTTCACCTAGCAATGTGACCTTTTTTTTTTTCTCCATTGTATTAATAGAGGTGTCAGAAATTTGGGAAAGCTGTGCTTACTATACATCAATCATTTGACAGCTACTGGGGAAGACATAACCTACATGTAAGATCGATCTCTGATGAACTAAGGGAACTTGAAGAAACCCAACCGGTCAACGGCTGTATCTCCAGTGGTGCTGTGAAAATTCTAGGTAAGAACAGTAATAGGGCTCTTACAAACTGAATATGTGTATTTTGAAAATCAAAACATAATTCCATAACAAGAAAAAAAGCACCTAAAGATAAAATCAGAATAGGAAAGTAAATAATGGATGATAGAAGCAAAACTAGTCTTCAAAGTTGTTCCTGATTCAGTCATTACCAAAAAGATTCATTCTGATCAGGGACATACTCAAATCATTTTAACAAGGTCACAGGAATATAAGTAAGGATAACCAAAAATTATTTCACTACAAGAGATGCATGGATGTCAGCAGAACTTAGGGTACTTCACAATTAAGTCTGTAAGCAACAAGCTGAAAGAATCCTTGAACCATCAACAACTGTTCCTGAAAATCTGTGGAGACAGGAAAGTGAAAAATCCAGTATCTTTTCCTTGAAAGGAGGAAATCGTAGGCAAGACTACCTCACTTTGATACCAAGAAAAATTCTGAGACAAATTATCACACAAACATTTTGTAAGCACTTAAATTATAGAGATAAAAGGTAGTGTGAATGGATCACATCAAACTTTTCCAGGGAACAGGATAGTAAGACTATCAGAGAACTGAAAAACAAGCCCATGAAGTCACAAAAGTGAGCAGATGCTGTGGCTCAGATAGCTGGGGACAAAGCTGTACAAATCTGATTTGACACTGCTATCCAATTGAACTGCTGACTTCATTTGTTTTCAGGCTTTCATGCTATCCAGCCTTATTCTTCCAATGTGACTTTACTGTTTCCTATGAAAAAATTAATGAAACCACACATAATTTAATTACTGTAATGAAAGGACTATCCTTTTCTTCCCAGTGTGTTGTCTTTTATCCCCAAATGTCGTGTTTTCAGAGAGAGTGCTTTGCAATGGCAACCTTTTGCCCTCATTTTGTGCTGATATAAATAAACACATATAGTGCATAGCAATGGAAAATCATGCACTAGAAAGGTGGAAGATTCTGTTGTATAGAGAACTGGAGTGTGTTCCATGTCTTAAAAGATCAGAATCAAGTCCCATTAATTCTAGTCCTTGGAGGAACCATTTACTTTTCCCTCCTTTTGGTAAGGAGTGGAAAACTCTTTGTTAGGACAGTTGATGGGGAAAAGAACAAGTCGCCAAAGAGTAGTTTTAACACTTTTCCAAATAGGTAACTGAGCCTTTGGAAGACAGATTTAAAGAGTCAGTGAATTAGGGTACATTTCTGTGTGCTGATTTCCTCACTAAGCCAGCACATTTCAGTACTTTTACAAAATATTTTAAAAGTGAAAAATGAACCAGCAGTTTCCTCCTCTCCATCCTATAAAACAAAAGAGCCCGGGGCATGTATAAATCTGATTTTTCACATTTCCTCAGTTGCTCTCCACAGTTTTCCTCCACAATACCTTGGATCTTACTCTTTTATATTTTGCACATGCTTGTAATAGGCACAGTAGTGCTGCCTGTAAACATGAGCAATTTTAGGTTTGTTGTTACAATCTTTCCCCTTCCTTCCTAATGGTCTGCTACACATTCACAACTTAGGGATAAAAAGATGCTGATGAGATACTTAAAATGTCAAAACATAGATATATAGAAAGCAGGAAACTGCACCCTACAGAAGATCATTGTTTGTTGTTACAATACTGAATAGTGTATGTTTTCAATGATTTATGAACGATCATTTAATCTACCTTCCCAGCCCTCTAGACCTGAATTAGTCTCTTGATAGCTCTGATTAACTTGGCCCCCTTCAGTCATATAATGCTGTTTTTGCTTGCAGATAAGCAGCTTTTGGTTCGTTGTATTTGGACTGTTTCCCACAAGTGGTATAAATGTGTCCTTAATGCTTCTTACAAGTTTGTTAATAAGATTAGAAGGATGATTGTAATATTTGTTGATTACTATCCAGTATACTGCTAATCCATTATGGCGGCGAGGAAAGGGAAGTACCCAGCAAGGATTTGAACATAAATCTCAAACAGTAGCACTTGTTAACTTTCAGCAGCTTATGTATTTTATTGTGCTCATTGCTAATTAAAATTCTTACACAGAAAGCTTCCTTCACCCTAGGCTTGACCTGCCTCATATGATGCACTGAGGTGGCAATTTCCTTGAATTAGGGTAGTTTGGGCATGTGACAAGTATTCTCTGATCACCTTCCTTATTGTGAGCCTCTAAGAACTAGCTAGCACGCAAGAAGAGCATTAGCGTCCTTACTGTGTTGGTTCTCCTGTGTGAAAACAGAATGGGTTCCAGTGGAAGGAAAATAAGATTCACACTGGTTTTAGCCATAGAGACTCCTTCACATAGGGCAAGCAGTCCTTTAAATCTACTCCTCTGCATTTGCTTTCCTTTAATTTCACTCCTGTCAACTCCCATTCCTTTTTTCCTGTGACTCTTCCCTGACATCCTTAGTTTTATGCAAAGAGATTTTTAACAAAATGTATTTAAATAAATTTTAATTGGGATGTAGGAATAATTAGGTTACTTTTGTGGCAGCTGCAACTTCTCACATTCTTTCAGGACTGGGACCTCAAAGATTAGCTTGAGATTTGTACTGAACAGTGCCACTTCAAAATGTAGAAAATAACAGTAAGAATAGATTTGTCAGCATCAAAACTCATAGAAATGTCTCCAAATGACAAAAATGCAATGGGGAAAAACAACAAAGCATCATTCCTCTTCAAGCCTGTGAATACCCTGGTATCCAGAGAAAGGTCTTATTGGTCTGGACATACTTGCAGAATCCTAGCTACTTCTAGGCCTTCTTCATGGCACACAGATGTCTCAGGAGCTCTACTCACAATCCCAAAGGTTCTCAGAATTACTGCAGACCACTTCCAATTGAAGGTTTGAAGGCATGAATGTGAAGCACACTTAACTCAGTGCTGCTAGTAGCAATGGTGTGTTACTGGAAAAACTCTGGTAGGAACTTATGCACTCAGGGCAAGAGGGCATGTCACATCACAGAAGAACCTAAACAAAGGCCTAAAGAACCCCTGTTCTGAATTATATATTAGAAGAGAATCACCATGTGTGATTGGTAGGAAGAAAACATTTTCCAGACTACATAAAAATGAGTAACAGTGTCTAGAAGTTTTTTTCACAGGCTTTAGAACAAACCCAAGTATTTCATTAAAGCCCCAGCCTGGTAAATGATGTATATTAATATATCATAACAATCATGTTTACACTGGTGTAGCATATTAGTCAGCTCATAAGCACATACCTTCCCCAATCCTGAGGGATTTTCACTAGCAGATGTGCATGCAGCATGAATGAGCTGGGCCAACACTCACAGGCAGCTACGCTGAGTTATGGTCCGCTGATATTGCCAGGAGTTTTCCTGGTGTCTTCAGGAAAAACTGTTGCACTTGCTCTGCTGATTGTAAGAACAACCTCTGTGACTCTTCAGCAAAGACTCAACAAAAACTTCAGGTTGAAGGTAATTGAATTACTGAGCCACTGCTTTACATAAACAAACACTGACTCTACAGCTAGGTGAAAAATCAGGAATCACTCCTCAATATTTGCTTAAATTCGGGCAAAAAACCTATTTATGTCAAAATAATGCAAAAGTAATTTTTTCCCTTTTTTTCTCAGCCCATGCCTTGCATGGGATTCTCTAGCCAAAACACTAAAATAAAGATGGAATAACAAACTGAATGTAAACCATCCTATTTCCTGCCCTAAAGACAAAATATAGAATATTTCCTCTACAAACTTGATTAGCAAAGGTTTTGTGACATGTGAAAACAGCTAATTGTTTAAATTGTACTTGGGCCAACACAATTTTATTTAGCAAGGGCTCTAGGAAAACACTACATTAACTCATGTTACTGTGGAAAGTTCAAAGAATCCAGAAGTGTAGGATTTTCTTTTCTTAAAGGAATTTTCCAAAAGTACAAAATGTTACCTAAAAAGATGGTGACTTGTCCCATTTTTATTATTCTTTACTTAGCATGATTAGTGCTGTGTATTTCTATTTTTGTTTAGGAGCTACAATACAATATATAAAATATAAACAGATACTGAATCACCTTTTTTTTTCTTTTTTTCCAATGAACAACGTACACTGGAACTTTTCTACCTCCAGAATGCACATGAGCTGGTTAACATTTGATCCAGTGCTCCAACTTATGGGTCAGCCTATTACATTTATCAGCAACCGCTGGGTGTCACTGTGTCTCTACAAATCCAGCTAACGTAGGCTTGATGAAATCCTGAGGCAGCAAACGCTTATCAATTGCATGTAATGCAAGCAATTATTCTCTCCCTCTTTATGTCAGGTTGCTTATACTGCCGTGTATGCGAAACTCTTAAGAAAAACCTGAAGCAAGGAACAGGCCATGATCAGGAAACTAGCAGCCAGTGAGGGGGTTGCCTTATGAAAAAGGTCCTCCTCCATTTGCTTTCCATGCAATCTGTCAGTGTGACTGCTGGCACCAGCACGGCTGTAGTTCTTTGTATATTTCTTTGTTTTGCAATGCATGGGCTGAAACAAAAAAGGGAAAAGCTAACATTCATTTTCTTAAAATTCTGCAAGCATTGTATTATTAAAGCCTCATACCTTACCACAGTTAGAGGCCATTCTCCTTTAAAAGATTCATAGTAGCTATAAATATCAACCTCAGCATGGAATTCAGTCTGTAAACAACGTGTGCTCCAGAAGGAAGTTCTTTCTTCAGGGAGTATTTTAAAAAGCTCGATTATGGCAGACAACAGCTCCAAACTATGGTTTCCAACCCTCTGCTTTACCAACATCTTTCCTTCTGACTGAGGAAGCAAAGACCAGGGTCACTTTTAGGGCCTAAACAGACCATTGTACATATTGCACACACACACACACACCCTGCCCCACAATACTTCAACTATTTAGTTTTCATAAGATAGAGTGAAGTTGTCAGAGAGAGTTACCATGCCCTCCTCTCAGGGACAGCAAAGCTAACCAAAGCCTAGAGGTGAGCCCTCCTGCCAGCAACGTGCTGAGGGCTTGTTGTAGGACTGACAGCAGGTAGGGCAGGGGCATAAAGAGGTGCTGCTGTCAGAGGAAGAGGGAACCTGGATCCTGTTCACCATTATACTTTAAAGTCCTCACTGGAGAGTCCATGCATGCAAGTGATCTATCACAGTGTTTTTCCAAATGATTCTGCCATGTATTGCTGCACATATGCAAGGCTCAGAAGAAATACATGGTGATACTCTTATGGCAACTGTGGGCTTAACACCAGCTTCAGCAAATGATGACTGGCCAGTTCTCCTGAAGATTTGAGATGCAACATTTCTTTAGCCTTGCTTCTATGGTTACCACAGAAAGTGCTGGTAGAGGCCTTTTTATATTTAGGGTCAAGTTTGTGTTATACATTCAGCTATCTGGAGCATGTATAATAGAGGCAGGCAGCTGTAGGTATCAATGACAATATTCTGATTGATCAGTCACAGCAAGAGAAGCAGAAAAATCTGTGTCCTGAAGAAAATACGAGAGAAGAGTACTGGCTTAATGTGAGCCACACATATTTTGTCTTCTAAAGTCTGAATAGACATTAGAAGTATTCCCCAGTGAAGAGCTGCAGCAAGTATGCAGTTGTCTCTGCCTCTATGAGTCTGTAGGTGCCTGAGCAGTTGCATAGATTGAGACCCTGAGACTGCAGCTAGAAATGCCTACAACTCAAATTTCTTGTACTTCAAAAACATGGAAGATTTCCCCTCTGATCTGGAATGAAAATTACAGTCATTATCACCCCCCTCCACCCCTCACCCTCCCCCCCCCCCCCCAATTTCTCTCATCTTTTTTGCTTTGGTTTTTTTTCCAAAAGGTGAGGAAGCTGACTTATCTCCTGGGGAGTCCCTGGCGGGTTTGCTGCTGCAGCCCTGCGGCCTGGCCCAGTGCTCTGCTCTCTGGCAGGGAGCCCAGGACACTCAAAAGCCCCCGTCTGTGTCCTGGCTCCTAACCCCAGCTCTGGCAGCTTAAAAACTGCATTGTCTCTGCATTTGGCACCCAGTCTTTCAGCGGGGAGAGGGGAAGTCTTGTCAGCCCCTGCGTGAACCAAGGCTCCCAGCGCTCCTATGCTTGGTGTTACAGCCCCGGGGTCAGCGAGAAGTGAATCCTCCAGCTAGGCAGGCAGGGCGCTTGAAATCCTGGGGACCTCTAACCATCGGCTAGCCCGAAGAGTAAGCACCTGTGCTTTGCATGCTGTGTAAACATGAGGTGTATCTACATAAATCTACTGAACTGCCATTAGCCCATCCCCAGTCCAAAGATGAATTAGATCTCTCAAGCCTCAAATCAGGTTTATACCTGACCTATGAAGAGCTGCTCTCAGAGGTGCTTCTTCTCTCTTCCCAAGTCTCATCCTCTTTCCCAACACTGGGCAGAGCTGGGTGTTGTTTGGCCCTTCCCCTTTCACAGTGAGGTTTTACAGGGATGGAAATGAGAGGAGTAGTCCTCTCGCTTTCAGGATGGACCTTGAGGTGCTGGATCATTTCTGCTCTGGTCATCTTCTGTCAGAAGGGACAAGCAATGGATCTTGCTTACTCTGCAGAAACTGCCATCAGTGGCTGTAGCCTACAATCAGGGCTAGGAAGCCAGCAAGCAATTAGAGGGATTTCTTCTGAATATTTTGTCAAGTGCTCTCTTCTATAAATGACCTTTCTGTTCACAGACTACAAACTCTGGGTCTTCAATTCCTTCGATCCCAACTTATTTTAAGCTTTGCCAGAGCTGTCCAGAGCTTTAGACTTTGGAAACACAGACTCCCACTACATGAGTTGTCAGAAAACTGGGCAAGTTTTTAAAAGAAATGTGACTGTGAATTGGGAAAAGTTTGTTGAAATCAAACTATTTCCAAAGAATATGTTGGTTTTGACAGATCAGCATTTTCCAATGACATTATACTTTGTCCTCAAATTCTTGAACAGCTCCAGTCGGGTCTTCGTTCTGGTTCAGTGACAGCAATGAGATCATAGTCCAGTCATGCCAGACAGCAAATCCAGTCTTGTAAAAGGACCTTTTCTCAAGCTGTGAGTCTCTACTTTGCGAAGGGTCTCACTGCTAGTTTAAATTGCAGTTAGCATTTCAAATTTCCCTTTTCTTGAAGGGAAAATCACAGGATGCTGTGAAAGAGGAACACCAAAGGCATATGTTCAGTGTGAGGTCATTTGTTCAAATGCAACCAACTGCAAGTATGGATGATGTTTTTGGAAAGGAAGGTTAAGGTGATTATCTTGAGACAAATAACAAGAAATCAGCATGTTTACACACTCCCTCCCCTATTCTGCAAATGTAAAAGACACATCTGTGGATGCATGTCTCTTGGTTGAAGGCAAATAGGGGCAGTAAGGTAGGAAATGACAGAACTGATAGGAATTTGCTGACATTCAACTCAGCCTGTTATACACTTGCAGTGCTGCTAAGGAAGCTCTTCACCAGGAGCATCTGTCCTTGGATATTTAGAATCACTTTGTGCAGAATTACCTCTTAGGTCTTATGTGGCTTACTGTGTCACACATTCTTTGATTAGCTATGTTTATTTTCTATCCTACTCTTAAAGATATCCATGGAGTATATCCAGTTTCCTACACCTAAACCATTTTTTTAAAAAATGGGATTTACTCAAAGTGCTCTCTGACTGTTTTGAGGTTTTTTTAAATGTCTTTTTTTTAACAACTTTGAATTTTGGTACCAGACAGACACTGTGATTTTGCACTGCAGTCCTTAGTGGTAAGATCACCACCTAGAACATGCATATAGAATGTGTGTATATTTTTAGATTTTGTTGTTTGCACTGAATAGCACCTCAGAATGATGTAAAAAGTTCCTTGTTTCACAAAGGTGTGTGGGCAATATTGTTGTATTACTAGGATTCGGCAGTAAGGTTTTGTTCCTTTAAATTTCAGCTGCTTGGTAAATTCAGATTCAAAGTTCATAATCCAAATTGACCTCAGAAGTGTTTAATTAAAGTAAAATCAAAATATAACAGGACTTACTCTTCAGGCCTGTTTGTGGTTTGCCTCCTTGCTAAGAAAATAAGAAGTTAACCAGAGGGGAAGAGGCAAAGCATTCTGGAAATATCACATGAGAATTTGGTACCATCAAACTTCACCTGGTAAGCCTTAAATTAGTCTTCAAAGTGGGACTGGATGCAGACTAGCTGTAATGCAGATTCAGTCCCAAAACTTTTCAGTCCACTCTTTGGCAACATTAAACACAATGACAGCCATAAATGTCCACTAGGCACTAAGGAAACTCATGCTTGTTAAAGCATGCACACTTCTGCTCACTTGAGACAATAAATAAACTGAATAGCAAGCACTCCTAGGCCCAGAACTGTCAGTGAGTTGACTCAAAAATACTTACACCTACTAACCTTAAAGTGAATTTTACTGAATAGTGGGCAGATGGGGTTACCTTGCATCGTTTGTAAGGCACGGTAATGGCACAACTCCTGACACATCAGGCACTTCCAGCCCCATCTCTCAAGAGAACCGAACGAAATAGCTGAGAATTAGAATTTTCTTTCTCTGGCCTTTTGTACATAGACATAAGTTTTGTTCTGAGCTTCACAGTTAGACTGTGGGCCCATCTGCCCAGTTCTGCAATGTGGGATTTACCACAAACTTCTTTATGGGTCACTCAGGAGCCTCTAAACTATGTAGCATGTGAAGCGCTTATTGCTGAAGTTTTACAGGACTCGAGCAAATAAAACTGTTTGAATAATAACAACATCTCTTTAACTCAATAAACCTGGAGAATTTTTAGACACAGTTAAAATGGTGCACAAGCCAGAAGTATTATTTAAACTGATTAATCTCAGAGCTGTTTTAGGCTGAGAAGCTCGCAGCTGCTTTATGTCAAGGTTACTGTGGCTGCAACATCCTGATGAAACCAATTTAAACCTCCCTTATTCATTTTTCTACTGTGTTGTAGCTGTCATCAGTGTATAGACCCAGTGCTAACCTCAAGGATATCTTTGGAAAATAAAGGTAAGCTTGAGTGTACAGTCTTTGGTTAAACAGATTAAAAAGCCTATAAAATATCAAGGGCATTCTAGATCTTCAGTTCAATGTAAATTCAGGGAATTGCCATAGAAACAAGTGAGCTTTTTTTCATACTGGAAGAACCTAATGAATTAGAGCAGTGAGTTAAATAATTTAGAAGATGAGTATAGATGACTGCTTGACTCTCAAGCAGCAATCTTGTTCTATTTATAGCATGTTTTCAAATTTTTCTCCTTCTTTCTGTATGTATTTCAATAATTTACTTATTCACTAATAAAGTATTAATAGTGAGGTCTTTGCCCTTTTCTATACCATTACGTGGAAAATGTGAGTTTAGGAGACTTGCTTCTGAGGCCAGATGAAGAGGGTGCATAGAGAAGATGATCAGCTTGAGGACAGAGGTAGTGATGCTGACATGTTGGCATATAGGAACAGTCCTGTGACTGATTTATCAAATGTAGTGTGATGACACCCTTGCATTTCATTTCAGTTTTATTTCAGAATCTGGGATGACACTACATAATTATCCTTCTGCCTAGGAATAAAAGGGCAAGTTGAATGCTGATCCAGTCAAATAGCTCCAGGAAGGCAATGTTTCACTGGCAGAAAGTGCAGTTGCAATGCAGAGTTCCCATTTGAATTAGGCAATGCATTACCTGGTGTATGACCTCTTAGTTGAAAGCAGGGCATGGGCAGAATCTCTTGTCATATTTGAAAGGGGGACAAAACGGCAAGCTGTTATGGCCAAATATTCAGACAAGTGAGAAGGTCCCACAGGCAATGACAGAGGCTCCAGAATGGAAAGTTGAGAGATACATGCTCTGGAGGTCAAATAGCAGCATCATGTGTATTCCCCTGGCTACCGATGAATGTTGTATCGGTGCAGGAGAGATCACTGATGGGTATCTGTGGGCAGTTTGGTGTTCATACCCCTTTTAAGCTTTTTGTTGGACATTCAAACTCCCTTCAATGACAGTTTTAGATCTCAGCAGCCAAAAGGTGGACAAAGCAATTGCTACTTAGTAAAAATAAGATCAAGGAGGTCCAAACACTAATATATGCAGCTTATGCCACAGGACAAGATAGAGAGAGGCAGGCAGATAAGATAATACATGGCATAGTGTCAGGAAAAAAAACAAACTTAGGAATCTTCCTATGAGTGAAAAAGAACCACTGACTATTATACACTTAGATTTAAAATCTAGGGAAGCAAAATCTTGGGAAGCAGCAAGGCTTCAAAAATCTATTTGGTAGTAATTGATTTAAAAAACACCCAAACAAAGCCCTATATAAAAGTGAGTAATTCTATTGAAAAAAAAAAAATCAATCCTAAAGGGGGCAACTGAAAGAGTAAACATTTGCATTTAACATGAAGACTATTTATAGAAAAAATAGAAAAGTCTCAGAAAGCTAACAGGACTTCTACCACACAGACTTCAGCAAACTCCACCCTACCCCCAAAGCAATCAATTGACATGATTTAATATGAGGTTAATGGAAGGTATTCGAAATAAGAAGACAACTTTCAGATATCTGAGACTATGTTGAAAGGAGAAAAATGGAAAATAATATAAAAACTGTGTGGGTTAAATATAAATGCATATGAAGGCAAGTTGGAAAAGAGTTTGAGGAACAACTTGAAAGAGACATAAAATGTCATGTAAATCCCTTTTCAAACAGATGAGGAATAAAAAGTCATCCAGAAAGTTTGCAGGGCAATCTATGGCCAAGCATAAAAGGGAGTACTCAGAGAACATAAGGTCAGAGCAGAAACAGTAAACAGTTTTTTCTGTAGCTGTGCTCTCTAGGGATACTCGTGGAATGTTTCCACATTGGACTCCTTCTTGCTGGTAGGTGAATCTGAGGATGTTTCAGGGAGTGAATTAGCAGTGGAACTGGAGCAGTCAACAAAGTGAATAGTAACAAATCACCATACCCAGATATTGTTCAGAGCAGAGTTGTAAAGGAATAGCAAGTCTAAAACAGATGAACTATTAACTGTCACATCTAACTTCCTGTACAAAATCACCTCAATACCAGATGAAAGGATTTTCTTAAATTTGTCAGAAATAAGAATTCAAAACCATTGAAAACACCAGCAAAACCAGTAAAAACAGTGCTAGATAATAGAATCAGTGAGCTGGAAAAGGGGTTAAAATTTGCTGATGATGCTGTATTGTTCAGAGTAATCAAAATGAAAGCTGACTGTGAAGATTTGCAGGAGATGCTTTTGATGCTAAGGGACTAATAAAACATCTGAAACTATGCAACACCTGTGGGAGAAGCAATCCTATAGACATGTTAGACTCAGAAATAGCTTCTGTCACTCAGGAGAGAGATTTGGAAAGGTAAGGCCTTCCTAGGGAACTATTAAAGCACAAAAATGCTGAGACCATAGTGGACTCAGAACTTGAACACCGTTTTCACTTCCAGTGCCCTCATCTCAAAAAGTTGATAGTTTAAATAGAAAAGATAAAGAGAAGGACAAGAAGGGCTGTTGACATTAAACAATGGCTTCCCTGTGAGGAATGGCACACAGCCCAGAAAACAACAGAGGGATGCTGTGGTAGACTTCTGTAAACAGAGAGTAGGAACGAAAAAGGTGAATAGGAGTCAATTTTTCACTGCCTTTTCTAACATAAGAACTACATACCTTCCCAGTTCTTACACTTGGATTCTTCCAAATGTACTTGGAGTCTTAAGGGTAGGATGCTATTCTCATTTCTTAGGAGAAGGTTGCTGTTCTCATGCTGTAAGGCAAATTAATTTCATTCCTCTCTTTTCCATTTTCAGAGTTTATTTGTTAAAGGGTCTTATCATGTCAACAAAACACGCAAGGACCTGGAATTGAACCACTGAGGCAAGAGCTTCCCAAGAAAGCTGGAGATAAACAGAAAAGTTTAGTTTCTGTTGAACTTCAAGCAGAAGTCATTTGGTTAAACACGTATCTCCAGAGAGGAAACATCCCTTTTAAGGCAGAACAATATTAGATTACAGGCTATGTAACACCATTCTTCCACATTCCAGTTTAGTGTTCACACAAGCTCTTCCTCCCAGATGTGTCATTTCACCAACACTTACTGCATGTCATGCAGTGGCCTGAAGGCAGTAGGTGAAAGTGACATGGCATTTAAAGAAAACGTTCCGGACAGCATTGTCATGATCTGCAATCGCATGAAAATCACTCCCGTTTATTTACAGTGGCTTGGTGGAAGATCTGTACCCAGCCCAGGGGCAGAAAGCAGTGACCTAAAGTCTTAAATTGAATTCCACTTGAAATAAAATCAAACAAAGGAAATATGCCACACTAATAATATTTGAAAGATCTGCTGAGTGGTAAAGTAAACGCTGCCTCTATTCGCCTGGCTATCAGTCCATGGAGAACACGAAGTAATTTGTCACACTGGAATGGTGAGACTCATGAGCATCTTTGGGATCACTTAACTCGTGTTCAAGAAAACTTAGTGGTATGACACAAGATCAAAATCATTCCTTTTTTAGCTTGGTGTTGCAGCCAGCATGGAGTAAATAATAATTTCCCTTCCCTTTTCCCAGCGGTCATCAGTTTTATTTACCTCAGGGATTCCAGCTATGCTCAATTTTAATTTAATGTCTGAAATAATCTTGTAATGTGCACTGAGAAAGCATTTGTGTATATTTGCATATTTTAAAAAGGAATTTACAAATAAACTGCATTGGTTTAAACAACTGCATTTTAAGGCACACATAATGGTCCATAAGGGTAGTTGGAAGACAGGATGTGTGGATTACAGTGATTTCCTTCTGCAGATTTGATGGATAGGCTTAGAAACCACATACAACTGGCCCCATGGTGTGGACTATATAGAGATCTCCAGGGCAGAGGACAAGCTGGTGCATGGTGGGTGCTCACGCCTGCAGTGCTTGCTGCAGCACACCAGCCACATCCCTGCAGCTCAGAGAGCAGCCAGGGGCTGTCCCTGTCAGTCTGATGGAAGAGTGGTACCTGCCAGGTAGATTAAAGCACTCATGGAGACCACAGAATCAGAATGCTTTGGGTTGGAAGGAACCTTAAAGATCATCTAGTTCCAACCCAAAACTCAAAACATCTAGTTCCACCCAAAAAGATGGATGCTTGAACTGTCACTCAGGTGCAAGGCATGACCAGATCCTCTCCCCTTGTATGTGCCTGATCCCATTGCCAGCCAAGTCAGGCCTTGCATTCACTTAAGGAAAAGGAGCAAGTCTGGGCTCAAATATGGCCCAATGAGTGATACAGATGTACCCGTGATTCTGGGGAATTTTCTACCTAGTCCTCCTTCTGGGTCATGTTTTCGACTGCCTAGTGGATGGGTGTGAAGATGCTGATGCCTTGGAAAGCTGGAATCAAAACTCAGTCGCCTTGGTGACTATGAAGCAGGTATCCTTTATTGCAGCACCGGGCACACATTTGGAGGAGCGATCCCCTGTGTGCCCAGCGCTCAAGAACAGAAGAAGCAGCCATTGCTGTTCCTAATAATTATCTATTCAGGTACATAAAATCAAATAAGAATTACAGGGCTGTTCTTTCATTTTTCATATCCTTGGGCTGCATTTACCACATGCTTCCACCTTTTCAGAAAGCAAGACAGGAGTCCTACAGACAGTTTCAGTCATGACAAAGCTGCTTCACTTGCCACGTACACCACTGAACACTGAACAAAAATGTTGCTGGACAAAGCAATAGATAAAACGCAAAGATTCAGTGCAGTGCTTAGCAGCAATGAAAAAAACAAATCCACAATATATAAATAGAAACACTGCCTATAATCTGACAGAAATATTTTTAGAATGGTTTCAAGTGGACAGCAGTATGCAAACATGAACAATATGCACAGAGATGAATACTGAGGAACTAATATGAGGGGGAAAAGTGACCAGAGTAGTGTCTGAGTACATATTCTGGGGTTATGGAGAGGGTAACAGAGAAAATGGTCTAGCTCTCAAAGGGGAACTGCATGAGGAGTTCCAAAGGGGTTCCATTTTACTTCCACGAGGAAAAGAAAGAAAATGATCTTGAAACAAAAGATAAACTACTTAGCACTGAAACCCTGATGCCATCCACTCTTCCTGTAAATGCAGCGGGCTTTTGATGAAGCCCCTATATATCCAGAGCAGGGAAAAGAAAAAGCATCCCGAAAAGTGGCTTATTTATCTGTTGTGGGGATTTAAAGAAATGGCAAGGAAACAGCAGTGAACCCAGAGCAATGACACTGCTGAATCTCACTTTCTTTACATTTTGCTTCTCCTTAGGCTTCTCATTAGAACTGTATCTCTGGTATGAAACAGTAGGAGTCAGCAGGATATATGTACTGTAAGAAACACATTTTCATCCAACAGTTCAAAAGCCTCAGTAAATGCTAAAGCTTAATCTGTCCACTGTGGGTTGTAGCAGCAGACAGCATGGGTGGGGCCTCAGTGCAAGTCTCGGCAGCCTGTTTTTTTAGGGAGCTTGAATAAAGATATTTATTCTTGGAAGAAAATAGGTCAATTATTTGCTATGGAAACTGGAAAATAAACACACAAACTGGCAGCGAAGCATCTATCCCGTTTAAAAAAAAAAAAGACAAAGTAAAAGGTTACTTCATAATATTCGTTGCTAAACTATTTATTCAGTTACATTCAATGTTGGCTTTTTACAGCCATGCGGAGCACAGCCTGCAGCTCTGGGAGCTGATGGGACAAGCCCCAAGAACTGCTGTGCAAGCTGAGCCTGAGCCTGAGCCGAAGCCTGACCCAGGCCACTGCTTACAGTGAGTGTGGAGACATTTCACCTGGATGCTCATGCAACAGGAAACATGAATCATGTGCACTGTCTCACTTGCATATAAGTTATATTTACATCTTAAAAGATGTCAGTACTACTGAGTTCTTGAGGTCAGAAGCCGAAGGTATGTACTCATTACTTCCCCTGTCTGCAGAAGCCAGTACCACTTGCTTTCAACAGGCAGCCAGCCTGCAGTTCATTCACTTCTCTTAAGCTCGAGCCAACCCTGTTTCCTCAGATAGGTTCCTCCTTCCAAAAGTCAGAGGGTTTCCTCAGAGGCAGGAAAGGATTCTCCTGTCTCTTCTCAAAAGAAAGCTGACTGTCTTTCCTCCCTTTAACAACAAGGAGCCTTAGGCACTCAGACTATTTAGGACTTTCAGCTGTACATCCCTCTGTCAGTCTACCCCTTTGCTGACAATGGTGATGTGCCAAGCCATTGATCATGAGAAAAGACAGTGGTCAGTGGGGACAGGACTAGGGGCAATGGCTGTAAGCTGGAGCACAGGAAGTTCCGCACCAACATGCGGAAGAACTTTTTCACAGTGAGGGTGACGGAGCAGTGGAATAGGCTGCCCAGGGAGGTGGTGGAGTCTCCTTCTCTGGAGATATTCAAGTCTCGTCTGGACGCCTATCTATGTAATATGAGATAGGGAGCCTGCTTTGGCAGGGGGGTTGGACCCGAAGATCTCTTGAGGTCCCTTCCAACCCCTAAGATTCTGTGATTCTGTGATTCTGTGATTCTGTAACATAGACCGTTACGTTCTATACTCGTCAAGTGAGACTCAAATTCTTATTTCTTATATAAATTTGGAATAACTCAATGGATCTGATTTGCAGGATTCACTTCAAATGTAAAGTCAATTGATGTTGATGAACCTTTACAGAAGTACAGCTAACATGGGAAGCCAGCCTCTCTTTGTGGGAGAGTGAGAGAACTCACAGTTATTTGAGTTATTTCAAAACAAAAGGATAAAAATGGTGGACTACAACTGAAGTCTGGTTTTATAAAATAATAGTACTTTTGAGTACCATTCAAAGGGGCAGCAGTAGAGAGGTAGTAGGCACAAAACTGAAAATTCTTCAAAATATCTTCAAATTCCCCATGAGTGAAAAGGAAAACATGCTTCTGCTATTAGCAGTATGTTTTGTTCTAAGCAGCTAAAATCTGCCAGTTTGGAAGAAAACTTAGTAATGAATTCAATCATATCTCCTTTATGCAACTTGACTTACAGGGATGTACAAATCCCACTTCTTTGACTGTAGAAAAAAATGAGCCAACCTATGACAGCTTCTTCACTTACCCTTTCAAGACACTTTCTGCCAGAACCTTAATCCAAAAGCCACCTCTCCAGGTTTCCTACAAGCCTACGTAGCAGAGCTATTCAAACTGCTGAAGTTCCTTTTCCTCTGTCTTCCAGTGTGTGGTCTCTGTGACTCCCTGAGCTGTGTCATAGAATCATAGAATCATAGAATGGCAAGGGTTGGAAGGGACCCCAAGGATCATAGAGTTCCAACCCCCCTGCCACAGGCAGGGCCACCATCCTCCAGGCCTGGATCTACACACAGTTGCACACCGGTGTGTGTATGTGTGTATGTGCACACACATACATACAGGTGCACATACTTTTACTAGTGCCTCACGCAGCAAAAGCATCTCTACTCAGAGCATGCAAATTCCCGAGCATCTCTGTCTTGATGTTATTTTCTGTTGAGTATCTAAGAATACAAGAGTCCCAGGGCAAGAAAGAAGCCAAGAGAAATACTGGAGACTGCAGGATTAGGGGTCCTCAGCCCTAAAAGCAGGCAGATAAAGGTTCTAGTGCCTGCTTCTCTGAATTCAGCACCCTGAGTCCTTGCTTGAACTAAATGAAGAACTATTCTTTCCCAAATTCCCAGCATGGCCCAGCAACACTAGAAACTGAACATGTGATATAGGAGACATCCTTTGAGCATATTTTTTAGATAAACTCTGTGAAGGGTCATAGGTAAAGAAGTATGAAGAGTTAGATAACAACAGAGCTAAATTCCCAGATTAGGTTGCTTCTGAACATGGATGGTATCTACCTTTAGGTGTGTGCCTAACCACTGATCTCTAAGTACTTTTAAGATTAAATATTTTAAGGCAGTAGGCTTTCTGGACCTCCTTCTTGAAATTCCTACCTATATGCAACATAGCTAAGGTTCAAACAGTTTGTACAATGCCTTTTGTTCTGATGCTCTTTTTTGGTCAAAATAATGTTATTTACCTCAGTGACACTAATCTTCATTTTTTCCATTGAAAATGAAACAGCATTGGGCCCAGAAGCTGTGAGCCACTGGAACATAACTCTAACAGGCTTACTGTTTGATAATTTTAATTAGTAAAGATGCCAAAGGGTACTGGAGTTTGGAGAGCAAAACTTTTTCAGAGTTTCTATCCACTGTCAATGCTACATGAACTTCTATTGGTGCAAACCAATTCTGTTAAAAGGGACAAAGTATGGAAGTTGCTTGGGTTTGTTTTTTTTTTCAAACATCTCCTTCTTCACCAATAAATCTCTGGGAAAAGGAATTTTTTTAAAACCACTAATTTCACTCTTCTCATTTTTACCATCAAAGTTTCCATATACCCCTGCTTCTTCTTTTCTACTTGTGAAACTCACCACACCTGATGCCATTCTCATAGACAACGTGACTCATAGGCTTGCTTAAATAAGAGTTAAGTGGAGAGAGAAAAAAAAGGACACCCTAATTAACTCTTGCAGTTTCTAATGGCCGATATCCTATTTAAGCCATGGCCACCTTATATTTTGCTAGCATAAATTTCTTGGGACAGAGAGGAAATGTGGGGAGTTTGTTGTGCCCAGATATGGCAGGAATGGCTCAAGGAGTTGAGCCTTGTGGGTCGTGCAGTGCCAGAGGTAAGCCAATGACCCAAGTCCAGACCATTCCAATGCAGACTGCATGCTGGGGATGGAGGGCTGAGCAACTATGTCTTCCCAATATACCATTTTTGAGGTGTAACGTAGCCTTCAAATAAGGATAAAATTACACTTGTGAGAGAGTATTTCATACCAGCCAACCAACAAGCTGTGTTTTTCACACATGAAATGTGGATTTTAATGTGGAAAAGCACCCTGAACGTTTCTGAAGATTCTGAGTACTAGAGAGTTAATTAGTTACTTATTCTGATTGAAATTCTCCCTGCAGGCTGGTGTGAAGTTTTAAACAGCTAGACATATTGCCTTACAACATACAAATTTTTATTCCAAAATACAAAGAAGAACAATGAGTGTGGTTTATTACTCGCTCCAGTGAGTAATTACCAGACAATGGTAACCAAAGTAATTTAGGGAAGACAATGCAAGTGACCACTAAACCCATTTTCAGTCAGTGTATCTACAGTATTGAATAACTGACTTCATTCGCTTCGAGTTTCTGGCCATCCGCACTGCTAAATAATAGTTTTTTCCCAGCAGCTTCTTAATACCTTCTAAAGCAAAACTGGGATATGGGATTTGCCATCATGTTGCCAAGTGAAAAACTAGAGCCAAATATTCCATGCTGTGAGTGCCATTAGTCTGCTCAGGAAGGAGTTTGCTCTTATTTCTGAACAAACTGATGAAAAGAGGTGCTGACACTGATGTTGGGTATGAGCAGGATGCTAACTAGTATTTGGAAGTGGAGACAGAGGAGAGAGGGGAAAGACAGAACAGAAGTTTTGGTGATGCTGGGTTGTCTATCTCGGAGAAGTCTTCCTGAGAACAGTGTTACAGGGTTATGTTTTGCTTGGTTGACCTGAGCACTCCATTAGGTCTCTATTTATTTGAATTCCCTGATACTTCAATAAGATGCTAGCAACCCCCGGAAATTAAATTGAGCAATATTTTTAGAGCAAGCAACATTTTCTTGTAAGCCCTTCTACCAGTTTCTCCCCAAGCTCCTGAGAGAAGGAACAGGCTGAATAGCTGGCCGAGAGAGATGCTGAAGTCCAGTTGTTTTTTGCATGTGGGCCAATCTTGGAGAAAGCCAGGACATCAGAGTCTACTATTTAAAAGGAACAAAGTGAGGTTCAAAGGCTTCATTAAATTCCAGTCCTAAAAATAGAGCAGGGAGGAAAGCCATTTTGCTGGTAAATGGGTTCCCATTTATTTGCAGGCTCATGTAAATCTAAAATTCCAAATTTTGTAAACTTTTTACCAGCTGGTACAGACAGGGTAGGTTGCCACACAATCAAGGAATTCCATGGACAAGAGGAAATGGAAGAGCAAAAGATAAAATTGGAATATTTGAGAAAACAGTAAATTTGCATAAAAGAAAAATACTCAAACTCTGTTAATGGAATACAAGTAGTTTCCTTCAAGTAACACATTTACAGATAACGTGACATTTTCCAAAGCAAATTCCCTCACATGTGAGCATTTTGAGTTGTTGAGAAGAGAATTAATCTCTTATCAATGCCTTGTTTATTTGGAACATTTACAGCTTTATGAGACTAACAGAATGATTTATCAGTGGCTCTGAAATACTGTAAACATGTCATTTGGAGTTTCTACATGCGCTTTTGCTTTGGGTTCTCTAGGATAAATTCTACAATTGCATTGGTATTCACCTATGCTAGGATATTGATGTGATTTCCATTTCTAGGATTGTTATTAGATGCAGCAAGCAAAGAAAAGAGGAAATATTAAAGGAAGAACTAAAAGAATCAACCTTAATTACTACTCACAGCAACTTATTCTGAGGACCTATCAACCTTAATTACTACTCACAGCAACTTATTCTGAGGACCTATCAGCTACTTGGAAAAATGCTCTCCCTCTTAATGTTTTTGATTCTACTTCCATAAAGAAAAATATAAATTGCCTTTAAAAAAAAATTTAAAAAAAAATTTTAAAAATTATTTTTAAGGTGGCATCCAAGATTTGTCAAATTAGCCACAGGAAACTGAAACCACACAAGAAAATATCTGAAGCATAAGCTTAAATCATACTGGAAAAGAACTGCAAATGGAATAGCTAATACATAACACAAATCTGTTTTCCCTCAAAACAGTGGAGAACTTTAGTGTTTAATCAGTGGAGATAACAAGCTTGAAATGCTTTCAGCAGGACTGAATTCTTGCTCAGAATCACAACTGCCTTTGGAATCTTTTGGCTGATTCGATCTTCAGCACAGGGAAACAAGAAATAATTTACAAGAACCAATGTCATGGAAGGGCATGTATTAGCAAGTTCTAACTTGTTAGTGGAATAGGAGACCCTACTGTGTTCTTCTGTTGTAATAGAAAGCTGCAAAGTTTTCATAACTTGAATGATAGTGTGGTTTAATATGCTAGAGGTACAAAGCATGTACTCGGATGTTTCATTTGATAAACTGCCAATCCATTCCTCATTGTCCACTTCTTTGGTAGGAAAAACAAAAAGTATATATGTGGGCAGGAAAAGTAACAGCCCTGATACAGTTATACACAAACTCACATCCCTAGCAGTGCTGACAGTAAGTAAATTCGTATGTATTCTTGGTACTTTCTTCCTTTTATCAGTGATCAGGCTCATCATTCATGATGTAAAGGCATTCTTTAAAAATGAAACAACACAAAATATTTGAGCCCCAGAGGGCTTTAAATGAGCCTAGGTGGTCTACTTACATCCCCTGCACCAATTATTTCTCTGTTTGTTGGTTCATAATGTTGGAGGAAGTTTCTGTTTTCCTGAGATGTGATAGAGCAGACATATAGCTAGCACTATATCTTTCAGGGCTATGAAAGTCCAAAAAGTGTCTTTGGAAGAAAATAGTATGTATTCCATGAGAAAGAGACCAACAATGTAGCTGAATGACACCCTTGAGTTGAATTTGTTCTTTTTCACTATGATCACTGACAAATTTGAAAGCTCAGAGTACATACAGAGTCCCTGTGAATTTCTGTAAGACTATCTATAAAGAGAAAGAGTTGTAATGAGCTTAAAACTTCACTCCAACATTATGATATTTAAATAATCATTAAGACTTATTAAAAGAAAAGATATGGGTTTGTTTTGATATTTCTGTCAGTGTTATAACCGTTCCTACAATTTTTATTCTGCCTGTATACATGTAAGATTGAGAGGGGAATAATCAAGCAATCATTATGAGCATATACAGTCTAACAAGGAGAGACAGACATATCTTCTCCTCCTTTATAATTTCGAGTTTCACTTCCACACTGATAGAACAGTTGCTAGACTGAAGATACTTTCCTACACAGAACTGTAAGAAATCTGTGAAAATTGCTTAAAAGTAATGAGGTTTCATTGTGATGGCCTCAGACTAAAGGAATAACAGTGTGGCCCATAAATCCTTCATTCCATCTCTTCATTTATACATGCAGATGCAGTAATTAGAAGACCATGCATGATTTTTTTTTTCCTGCAGGACTTCTATTTCATTCAGCATGGTGTATCATTACATGTGTCAGTGACTTCTCTAAAAATCTCATTAGATCCTCGCTGGCCTTGCAAGACCTGAGCCTATGAAAAGAAGCTCATTTTTCCTGATTTTTCACAGCAGTAACCTGCAAAACCCTTCATGAGATGGGCTTCAGAAGCCCAGGGTGAGGTCAAAATCTTTGTTGGGAGCCTTCAATTTACATCTAATTAAGTCTATGAATAAGTAAACCTTGCTTTTTGCCTGCCATAAATTCCCTGCTCTTTTGAGACTTTCAATTGTCACAAATTCACTGTTGAAACCACCGCTGAGCTATGAATATCACCTTCAATAAAACATGCCTCCTAAAATCTACTGGTAGAATGCATACAGCAGTTTTTAGCACTGATTATAGCTGCTAGGCTATAAGATGCTGTCAGCACTAACCCTTTCCCATTGTTGGGGCCTCCTTTCTGCTGCTTCTTTACTGCTTTGATTATATAGCAGCAGTGCTGGAATTATTTATGTTAGGATTTTATATGAATGCGTATCACCATACCGTGAATGTGCCACTCATTTATATGCTAATTTAGAGGCAAAGTCCATATTATACTTCTTCAATTCTTGCTCCTGATTGGAAATCTAATTGTAAGGGTAGGATTCAGAACTGTAAAATTAGTACAATTATCAGTACTCTCAATTCTTTGGGGTTTTTTTTAACAGTGCCACAATAGTTGTTCCCTGAGATTCTCAGTTCCTACAATAAGGATACTTAAAGGCCACAGATGTTCTCATTATAGGGGGAAAAAATAGGAAGAAAAATTTCTAGCATTCCAGTTTTGAGGGAAAAAATTTAAAATGCAAATTTTTAAATGCTGACAGCAAGAAACATGTAAAAAGAGCCAGAAATCCTTTAATTCTGTACTGTAATTTTATTTTAAAGCTAGTCTCAGTTTGGGGGGATCTGTCTCACATTTTATAAAAATGTTTGATATATGACTTTTTATTGGGAAACATAAAGCACTATATGGAAGAAATTGATTTTAAATGCAGAAGAGAAAACCTCACTGAAATGCAAGTTTATAAAATAATTCAACCTAGAAAACTGGGGAGAAAAAAACCCTTTAATCATATTACTTAGGAAGTAGAATCTGGATTATTGTAACATTTCGTGTGGGTTCACACTGGTTTCAATCGCAAATAAACTCTGGATAGGAGTTACAGTCTGGTAGGCAGCAGATTTTGAAAATGGCAAGAAGATTTTTACTCAGTGCTTTCACATTTATTGTATTTTCATTCTATGCAACATCAGCAAACAAAGTGATAGATGGCAGCTACTTACATCCTACATTGAACTTTCCGTCACAAAGCTGCTGACAGTGTGAGTCACCTTGAAAGACATTAGACAGCCACAGATTCCTTATTAAATTATCTAATTTTTGCCAAATTTACCAACTAATTTTTCAGTTTAGCACTGTCAGACAAGAGCATGCTGTTGACCTCCTTAATCTTCTAACTGTCTTTATTAAGTGATACCAGAGTCTTGGCGACACCATATAAGCCTGGAGAGCTTAAATTTCCTTAAGATACCTGCTTCCTGACTCTGTCAGCAAATGAAGCACGATGAAACATCTTGTTTGTATAGTCACCTAACAAATCTAACTTTTGTATAATCTGGGACAATCTCACCTTTCTGCAAAAAAACCCCAAGTTTTAAGGATTGTCACAGCTAATCTTTGAGCAGTGCTTTTAGAAGCTCAGGGACAGCACACACACATCAGTCAGTGTGCAAAGGGGTTACATCAAGGGCCTCTTTCCAGAAGCTCCCTAGAGTAGCAAGAAACTCCATAAACAATTTTTGACAACCTGAAATCCAAAGATATGATCTGAAGGCATCTACTGTGGCAAGATCATGATAGAAACAGCAACTTTCTACAGAGACACTGTTGAAAATGAAGATTAATGGTAGAAAGGCACATCTGTCTGACTGAAATAGCAAATAAATTACATTGGATTGACATACTGCAACACAGATGGGTAATTATAATCCTACCTATAAAAAAAAAAGAGAGAAAGTGGCAAGTTACATCATCTTTTCTGATAATAAAAATTATAAACAATAAAAATGCATGAAATCACCTCTTCAGAATCTTATTATTGACATTCTGTGTGCTCACAGCTCCGATGGTGTACATACAAAGAGACATGGTGGATTTGGCAGCTGCATTACCACCATTTTTAAAGTGAAATTTTCAGGCAAGAGTGTGGATAACAACACGGTTCCATTTCTTCATGCATTGAATATGGTAGAAGCAATTAACTCTTGGCCAGTATATTTATTTCCTAAGTTTCTTTCGCTGTAATACTCTGTGACAGTCCGGGAATGTACTCTTTGATATGTATTTACTGTTGAGTCTCAGAAACATGGTACTGTTTGTATAGCAAAGTCAGAGCATCAGTGAGAAGGGCACGGACCTCTCCTCCAAGCAATTTCTCTTCTCTGCAGCCTCACAGGGAACTTCTCAAAGACAACACAGACAGAACTTCTCAAAGGCTGTTGCCAAAGCAACTGAAACCTTTCACAAAATAGCATTTCTGATGTAAGACAGCTGTGCACCAGGAAAATACAAAAGCAACTATTTTGAAATGGCTAGTGTTGAAGTATCTTGTTATGAAAATGCCATGCTATGATAAACAGTTGTAAGAAATTACAGTTTCATGGCTGGTGGGATCATCTTTTGTAATCCTGCTTTCCTGATAAATAGAAAAATAATCTGTGAAACAGTGTTTATGGGGAAGCTTTTAGGATAAATTCAGGCCTTTTGTCCACAGATGGAAAAAAAAAAAAGCTCTTTCTATTGTAAGCCTAATGACTCAACTATGGGATAAGTTCAAAGGACTGTCTGAAAAGGGTCATGATACCATCATCAGTTCCTTACGCATCTGTCCAGGGAGCAAGAAGAGGCAAGAAACCAATCTGCACAGAGCCTGAGGGACAGTAAGAGAAAAGAGGGTTTTTGGGTCTTGAGGTTGAAGGTTGAAACTATGCTTTACTGCTGTACTACAGATGCTAAAAATAACACTTCCATGCAGGTTTCTTTTCCTGTTTGACTTAGCCGGCAGAGCAGACCTTCAGTGAGGAAGCAAATCCCTTTCAGTCTTTAGCTAGAGAAGATGCATCGAGGTGTAACAAGGTTTTTAAAAAGCAACTGAGGATTGTCTGAAAACAGAATCTCATATTAATAATAAATATGTCTTTCATCTAGTCAGCAATATATTTTTTCTTTTTTTTTTTTTTTAAATTTGGGCTCAACTTCAAGTTTAAATTTATGAAGAAAATGTTAAGAGAAGGTAAGAGGCAAGGAACATGTGTAAGTTGAGTTATAGTGTATTCAGCAAGTTAAGTGGCATTGAGTTATTTGAGCAGGCTGTTTTCCATTCTCAGACCATACAGCTTCCCCATAATTCTTAGGCTGCGAAGCACATGAAGGTAGAATGGCAATCACTGTACTAGGTACTTTAATAGATTAAATTCAGAAAAATAGGTTTGTGTGGGAAAGGGACTGTGACTGAAGAGAATTTCTAGGGCAGCAAATGTAATTTCTCAGGTTTCTTGGAGTTGGAATCAGTGATAAAGAAAAGATGTGTTGCTTATGAATGTCACTCACACCTACAGCCAGCTACCTTTCTCTCAGATACGGAAGAAGATAAAGGAAAGGAGGGGGGATTAGAAAGTGATGACTGACTCCTGCATTTACATTTCTTGTTAGTGATATTGAACTGCAAGGTCCTGAGCATGCTGCCCCATATTAGACTAGCCCTGTTGTTTTAGGTTACCCTAATAAATTATTTAAGTCCATTGCTGGATTGGGTTGACAATATTTGACATTTTGCAGAACCATTTTCAGAGCTTTCTCACTGGTGTATTTTTCTTCAGAAGACAAAACTGACATGATACTCATTTCAGATGTGTTCATCTTTGGTTATGTTTTGAAATCTCCTGACAGTACATGTCATGACTGTTAGGTCATCCGGAAAAAAGCATTATCTACTCCTCATAGGAGTATCTGTAGGGAATTTTAAGAGTTTAAGACTCTACAATGCTATCATTTGTCAAACTAACTGAAAAGTAGTTTCTTATTTTTTTCTTCACTTTTTACTGTCATCAATACTTAGATATGTAAGTAGAAAGATGGATTTTAGCTTTACAGCTGTATTCATCAGGAGTCATTCCATCAAAGTTAATGGATTATATCAGGCCCAAACTGAATAAGCATCATTGACTCAAAGAAATCAGTATAAACCTCTTGAAAATAGTTATTAAGAGCTTCTGGGAACTTTCTTATCAGATTAGTCTGTCTAACCCATGTTATATGTTTACCACTTTGTGTTATTTCATGTTTTCTCTCCTTTTTCTAAATGGATCTTTTTTTTTCCATTAGAATACAAGATTACTGATATTTGCATTGCCTGTTTAAGATGTACCTTTCCTGATAGTCTACTTACCTTCTTCAAGAATTAGGACAAGAAAGGTGCCAATTTGCATAAAATGCAGTTCACTGTGAGACATTCAGAGTGCTCTAACATGGCAATTTCATCATGGGCTTGTGAGCCTTTTGATGTGAATCAACTTAATCTTACACAGTTTATGCATCTTTTAAAAATCAGTGTTAGCAATGTTTGGACACAAATGTAAGTACAGAACAGCTTGCATTTCAGAATGTCTGGAATCTAGCTATGAATGTTTTTCTAAATGATGTTTCAGCTGTCCAGCTTCCAAGTGCTCCAGCACTGAAACACTTAAATTAGAACATTTGTATTTATTAAAGTGATCATTTCTAGAAATCTATTTGAAGATTCCTTGTGTCATTAATGTTGTTTCTATGCCAATGACTTTTAAGGCTGGAACTTTGATCACTTTATTTCTTTTTATATGATGCTATTAAAAAAATTTAAGTACTATTACATAATATTCAGACAGTGCTATCATAATTTCCTCTCTTTCCTCCATTTCTAACAAGTGAAGTTCTATCCACTGGTAATCAGCTTCCATAGATGGGAACTTAATTTCATTTCAGAAATAACTCCTCTTACCCACAGGTATTTATTTTGCTTTTGTCTCTGTAACTGTCTCAGTTTAAAAAAAAAAAAAGGGGTAAAGATGTGGAGGCACCTTCTAATTTCTGAAAAAGTATGTCTTCCCTTTGATCTCATCCTTTCTGTGGATCCAGTGCAGCTCTTTACTCACATCATATCTCCTTACCGGAGACAGGATGATTCAGACTTCCACATATGCAAAGACTAGAAATGAGAATACCATCAGTAGGTCTGTGGACCTCATTTCATAAGTCTTCATTATCCAAGGGGAGTTACACACATCTACTAAGCAAGTTCTGAGAACAAATGCTGAGACAAGAAGCGAGCATTTCCAGAGTCTGAATGGAAACCTCGTGTGTCTACCAAATATCCTGAGATAAACTCCTGAAGTACCTTTGATAATGTCAGGGAATTAAACAGGCAAACATGGTTTTGCTTCTGTGTTAATAAGCTGAGCCAGTGTGCACCCTGGTAGAGGTCAGGGAGATCAAGGTACTCCACAAAAGGACCTTTGAATAACTTCCTCTGTCTTTAAGAGCTCCTTCAGACAACCTGACTGGGTAGAGAGGAGAGAAAATACAGGCTTGCTTAATTTCCCACATTTTTCTCATAGTAGAGTTGAAATAAAAGATCTTCTTTTTGGGGCTCTCAATTATTAAAACTCTTCGTACCCTTCTCCCTCTTCTCTTATGTCTCTCCTTCCTTTGCCCCAAAATTTCCTTTCCTGAGCACGGCCCCATGTTACGTTCCCAGCAGGTCATGAAGTCCTGTTTGCAGTTATTGGTTATTACTTTCTGGATGCTTTTTTAGTTTAAACAGATTATATGCAAGCGTTGTAATATCTTCTGCCTTTGAAACACAAAGGAACATTATTTTTTTATTGTGAGATCTTAATCATAAATTGGTTTCTTGGAAAGGAATATTCACTTGGCATTAAGCAACAGTGAAGGGCTTTGCTTTCACTTCAGGGTGCTTTAGAACATTTCAAAAGCCTCAGGAAATATTCTTTATATGATTTACACTCTCTATTAATTGTGCTGCAGTATTTCCAAAACAATATTTCCAAAACAATATTGAAGGATGTTCTTTTCTGGGTAGCTAGAAACAAAAATATGTTGTTTAACTTTTCAACTATGTATACTTTCTTGGCAAAGGTTGGTTTGAGAGATAGATAAAAGATAGCTTTTTGCTCTGAGGAAGGGTTTTACTCTAGCAGACTGCATTTTGTTTCCAGTGTAAGCCTCTTTCAGATTGAGTTCGATTATAAGAAATAAATATAAGAAATAAAATTAGGAGAACTTATTTCTCTGGCTATTTCCCAGAGACTGTTAGTTTGACAGTTTTTTTGTAAATCATGCAAGGTATCTGAGTGTTTGCCCTCTGTTTCTCATTTTTTGAAAGGAAACTAATCTCAGGGTCTAATACAAGTCAGGATGGAAAAGATGAGGAGTGAAGAAGTCTTTCTGACTCTATCTTTCTCTGAGGTGTATTCTGTTTTTTCTTCTCTGTTCATCTACTTCTGCAGTCCTGTATGTGGGAATAGAAACATAAGACTTTCTAGAAGTCTCACAAAAGGATAATCTAAAACAACCCCTCTATCAGACCCAATGTCAACTGGTTTGCAGACCCTGTCAGGGAAGAGCACTGGGCTGCCAGCGGAGGGAGATTTCTATACAATGTTGTGCCACAAGAGTCACGAGCAGCTGGAATTAACTGGCATTTGTAGGCTTCAAGAGGCTGTGAATTCTTCACTGGGTATATGTCTTCTATGAAGATTCATCCTATTTTTGGAGTAGTTTTCAAGATGCAGGGTTTTTTGTCACAAGGCTGTGGCACTTGTGGGATGCATGGGGGTTTGGGGTTTGGTTTTTGGGTTTTTTTTGAGAATGCAGTAATATGTCTAGATTTATCCAAATGGGTATTTTCTTTAATCTTTATTGCCACTGAATGTAGCAGTTGAGTTTGATTTAATTGACAGTGGAATTTATATAATAGGAGTCATGCAGTATTTCCTCTGTGCTTGTTTTAACTTTCCTACTGTCATTTAAAATATCAGCATTCTTACTCATTACTGAGATCTTTTGGAGAGATTATACATTGAGCTGAAGTGCAAGTTCACTTAAAAAGTAATGATATGCTATAAATTTTCAGAAGTTTACACTGTAAAGCCCAGTCAAATTTGAATGGGTAATTTTTGAAAATTCCATCCCTTGTTGGTATTGCCAATCAGATACACTATGCAAATTAAACTGAGGTGAAACTCCTATTATAATGACATCTTTTGTTGCAGGTGATGGTCCATGCATCCTCCCTGGATGTGTACAGCTAACTTCCACTCACTGAAGTCACGCTTGTCACCATGTGTATATGAGTGCATCCTGTGGTCATCAGGATTACTTTTATTCCAAAAGAAGTTGGCTCCTTTTGGCCAGCCATGCTTTCACCTCCCCAAAATGTGCAAAATTACACATTTCCCTCACTACTTTTGTGTTGAAAAAAGACCCTCACTGCCATACCTCCCTGGGGACATGGCAAAGGACATTTCTACACGTGTGGACTTTTTATATGCCCCTTTTGAAATATGCTTCACTTTGCTATTTGAAAAGCACTTTCTACAGAAGTTTATACTGATCTACCCACAAATGCAGCTGGGACCACAGTGGCAAGTTTGTACTTACTTTCAATTCTCATATATTGCATTTGGTTGCAAAGTATCTGGTTTTCTTTCTCAAAAACTGGACCATAAATGCTTTACACACATCTACTGTGGACTCCTGGCAATCTCTGAAACTCTAATGATGTTAAGACTGTGGCCATAACATGTGCGCAGGCAGTATACAAGGAAATATTAAATATATAATAAAACAATACATATTTCTGAGCCTATTAAACATGTAACATACAGCAGTTCTGACTCAAAATCAATTTTATAAAGCAGAATATTTGTGTGTCTGTAAAATGTATAGTTAAAGATGACTCATTTTCCTTCCTCTTGTCTCTTTTTGGCTCTGATAAGAAAAATAGGCCATATTTAAAGTGAAGCATGGCAGTTACAACTGAAGTGTGGGTTTGGGCTCATAAACACACTTAAAAAGTTGTCAAATTGTGTTTACACTTATTTAACTGCAAATTTCTGTCTAAAGAAGAATTTAAATGCTTTCAGTCAAGGTCTGGTTTTCCAGCCTAGACAAGCTGGAAACATTGCCCTTTCCAAAACAAACTTATTTTTTCCAAATTTGACCTACCTTTAAGAATTTCCAAATAAGCAGCTATTTGTCCTGTTTCTGGTTTCAATCAAAACCCAACCAAACATATTTATATTTCATAGTGCTGTGACTGGTGCTACTAAACATTCTTTGTCTGTATTAAGTTGAACACAGCACACTAATCTTCAGTTGCAGGGATGCTGCATATGTGAACCAGAGTACCCAGAAATTGTTGATGCCAATGCAAATCAGAGTTGGCAAGGTCTACAGAGTTCTAGCTTCTGGGTTTGCTCCAGAACTTTTCATATTGCAAAACAGACTTCTTAGCTAGGAATCCTAAAGATGCTCAGAGAATTAAACATTTAGAGAAAGGAAAGGCTGTACAAATATTTACTTATGATTATTATTGTGGTACTTTCAGATCCAGGCTCCCAAACACTTAATAGATGTACTTAACTTTAGTGGGAGTACTTCCACTGAGTTAGTTGAAATATTCCTGGGCTCAAAGCTAGGCACAGATGTGTCTGCAGGGCTGGAATTTTGTATTTTACGTGACTGGTATTAAATTCACCTTCCAACTGTAGCTTTAAAGTTCATTTCATAATGGGACTCCTGGGGAAACGAGCTTAGAAATAATATATGGTCCTGGAAAAATATTTTGAGTTCATAAATAATATGATAGAGGGTATTTTCAAACTTTGGAATAACTTTTCCATTGAGGCAGGTTTAAAGTCTTTTTAAAAGAAACACGAAGCTTGATTTAAACATTGGAATATATTGCCAGAGGGAAGAGAGTATACATTTTTATGAATTAGGTTTTGCTGAATTATCTTATTTACTGTCATCCCACTTGCATTTGCAAGGGGCTTATTTTACAAAACAGAAGAGAAAGAACATTTCATGCCTAAGGTGGATTCTCATATTCTGTGAAAATGTGTCATGTATTTCTTGAATGTGAAATTTAAGTGTGTACACGTGCTATATAAGTAAGAGACTATGCTAGGGTCCAGTTTACCCTTTGCATTGCATTGTTATACACTGATACAAGGTCTGTAAAACTCCATTGGGTCACAGTGCCACCTGCCCTGGTAGAAATGACCAAATGTGGTACAGAGGAGCCATGCATAAGACCCAGGACACTTTTCGTTGAAACAAAGCACTGCTCATAAATATGTAGTGAATGGGAAAGATGCGGGGAGCATAACCCCCTCATTGTGCTAGCTCTGAAAGTGGGATCTGATCTGGAGCTTGCAATGCAGTGCTGAAAGTTGAAGGAGGTGCCTGAGAAAGAGAAAAACCACAGGAAAATGACAGCAAAGCCCTCTTTTATACGACAGAGAATTATAGACCAGCTGAGAGAGAGAAGGATTTTGGAAGACAGGATACAGTACAAACAGTAAGTCATCTTTTTGGTTAGAGTTGGGCTTTTATTTTCAGATGATTTCTAATTTAAGGCCACAATGAAATTTAAACTTTTAGGGCTTTTCTATGAGGCCAAGTGGAAGATCCATCTATAGTTCAACACAGCGCTAATGAACCCAAAAACTTACACTAAGGAAGTATTTTTCCCCCACCTGAGGAAATATTTGTGGAAAATACCTAAAATGTAAGAAGACAGAAAATTGGTTTTTGTAGACTGTTACAGAAATGAAAAAAAATTAAGACCAAGGAAGATCTTCTTCATAGACTCCATTTAACAGTTCTGGGAATACTGCATAAAAAGATGATCACTCTCCATCATGGCATATGTGACCTAGTTAAAACACCAGAGGTCTTTTAATGTGGTCAATACCACATTTTTAGGAGAGAAGGTTTTCTAATGCAAGATTCAGAACAAGAAAAAGTGCCAGATGGTATAAAAAGACTAAAATTTCTGTGTTTGACTAAGGAAGCATTGGCTGGGCAATATAGATAGGTGACCATAAAAATTTTCCTCTAGGACCTCTTTCCAAGCACAAGAAGCTCTCTGATGTCAGAAGGAATAAGTTTAGAGGGGGTTAAATGCCACTCAGTGCTTAGGAAATTACAGACAGCACCGTTTAAATTAAACCAAATACTTCTCCAGCCTCTAGGGTGGCACTAAAAGGTGCAAAGATTTTATTTTTAAGCTACAAGAATTGTTTACAACTACCTTCCTTGTCAAGATGCCAAATGCTGTACAGCTAGTTTCCTATGCTGCATTTCTTGGCCACATATCTGAGAGACAAAGGAACGTGATTCTACATTGACACAGATGTACTGGGTATGCTCCTACCGTCTTCCCAGCCACTTCACTGAAGGGATGCAAACTTCCTCAGAAATCTGCTCTGAATCCAGTCACTCGGTCAGTCAACCCCCTGCATGCTGCATTCAGGAGCTTTCTTCCTAGAAAAGAATTAATACTGTAATGACATTTATGAAACTGAAGTCTAAACATGGTTTCCTTTTTAGTAAACATGTTCATTTTTTATCAGTAATTTTGTGACCTTCATAACAGAGTTTTAAAGTTTTTTAGGCTTTCTAACAAAGATATGTAAGTGTCTGAATTCATAAATACTCTGTAGTTCCCACTAGTCAATAAGTTATTACTGGAAGATACTGATTTCACCCTCTTGACATGACATACAATTAAAGAGCTATCATTTTATATCAGCTTTGCCTATGTTAATGATTTGATACAAATTCACACATTTTATGATGTCACTGGTTAACTATAATTCCATGTGTAATGCCAGTGAAATCTGTGGAGTTCCACTGCTGATAAAATCATCCCAACGTTGTTTTTTTTTTAATGAATTTACTGTAGAAAAAACTCCTGAATTAGGGAGCAAGTACATTTTTTGCTATATTAGCAACCAGTGCAACAGATTTGGGTCTGCAGAATGCAACACAATACAGAGAATTCAACCTCAGCTTCACACACAGCAGTGGTCTCGTCCCATGGACTGAAGGCTTATTAGCAGTTCAAATGCATTAGATGTGCTCTTGGAGAACCTCCTACTCAAGCTTCACCTGGAAAGATGCCATTTTGCATACTCCAGAGCTGCTCCGTGATGCAAACCAAAGTGCACAAGTGCAGGTTATGAGATCCATTTCACAAGCGCCCTCCTGATTGGCACTGAAGAGTAAAAGTTGATGAATCTTAATGTTCAGACATGTGAAAGTCCAAGGTGAACTACTCAGACCTTACTTTGCAGCATTGCGTAAGAGGCCTGAGACAGATGTGTGTGAGCTAATTCCACCTGGAAATACAGGAAGTCCACCTGAAAACCAAACAACACTGGGCGTTCTTGAGCTCATTAACCCAGGGTTCTCATTAGGGCTCCTTCCTCAACTATTTTTTTCGGTCTTATCTCAACAGTGTCTGGACTGCCAGGGGGTCCTGGCTGACATGCCCTTAAGCAACAACTGAACAGAGGTATTACTGCCAGAATAACAAGGGTTTTTTAATGCGTCGGTGGAAGAATCAGGTTCTAAGGGAGACATCACTGTGCTTTGTGGGAGTGCATGATCTAATCCTCAGTTGAACTCAGGTCTGACTCCAACTCTTATCTTTAAACACAAAACTATCTTTCTCTTTAATACAAGCAGTATGAGCTGTGACTGTTCACATTAATGATGAATACACTTACTGCAGTCTTGTAATTCAACTTTTTCCTTTCCAGTTACCACAAGATTCACAAGAGATGAAGTTATGGGCAACAATTACCACATAAATTAGTAGTTTTCTTGTCTCACTGAAGTTTGAGATACCAGAATACTTTGTTATTAGTTTCCTTCTATTTGCTTCAAGAATTTTGAAAAGTTAATATTTTTAACACTACAGAAAAGCAGAGATTGTAAGGAGAGACAATATTTTACATTACGCTTAGGTGTCTAATTTTCATTGAAAGACAAATATTGATGATTCTGCTGATGTTTTCATGATCTCTGACTGTGCAGAGCATGAATTTAGGTGTTCAATTCCACCAAAGAACCCCAGAAACAAAGCCATCATTTCAGGGCTGTGAGAACTGAAAGAGTTAATACACACGTTGAGACTAACAGGCCAACACATGAATTAAAATAAATGGAGATATATTAATTCTTGGCAGAACAGATTAGTTTCATGTGATCTCACCTTAAAAAGCCATGACTAATACAGAAGCACTGTTTGGTTCAAGATATGATTTTTTTTTTAACATGCACAGTGATGTCTGCATGTATGTGGCTTTTAGAAGAAGAAAAGGAGTAGGAATAGGAATAGGAAGAGAAGGAAGAAAGCAAAGATGGAGGTTAAGGAGAGGAAGGAATATCCTGTTTGGTCGATGAGATCAGATATCAAAGCCATCATGTTTCTTGTTTAAGGACTAAAAAAATCTCCAGGTATACTATTGTAAAAGGCTACAATATGATTCTGATTTGGTAGGAGATACAAATAATGGTGTAGACAGATCAACAATATTGCAACTAAATCATGGGTGTAAAATCATGTGTAAAAACCCCTGTATCTTACAAGCTAAGAAGTGTGAAAAAAATATTCTGAAACATATTGAATTGAATAGCAAGAAATATTACTACGAATGGAAAGGGACTGTTTGAAGGGAAACAGTGATGCTGAAAAGACTTCTGCTATAAAGAAGAGAGGTATTTCTTTTTACAACAAGATCACCCAGCTGGCTGACCAAAGGAAACCCAGTAGATGTTGTTTTTTTGGATTTCAGCAAGGCCTTCGATACTGTGTCTCACAGCATCTTGCAGGACAAGGTGTCCTGCATGCAACTAGAAAAAGCCATAAGGAGTTGGGTGGGCAATTGGCTGAAAGATCAGGCCTGAGGGTGATAGTAAATGTGGTTATGTCTGGCTGGTGCCAGCAGTCACTAGGGGGATTCCCCAGGGCTCCATTTTAGGTCCAATTCTTTTTAATCTTTTCATAAACGAACTGGACACAGGATTAGAGGGTGTCTTAAGTATATTCGCAGATGACACCAAATTGGGAGGAGCTGTTGACTCTTATGAGAGCAGAGAAGCCTCACAGAGAGACCCAGTCAGATCAGAGACCTGGGCAGTCGCTAACAGCATGAAGTTTAACAAGGGCAAGTGCCCGATTCTGCACCTAGGAAAGGTGCACACACAGACCAGGGGATCAGACACTGGAGGCCAGCCATACTGAGAGGGATCTGGGGTTCTTGGTTGACAGCAAGTTAAACATGAGCCAGCAGTGTGCCCAGGCAGCCAGGAGGGCCACCCATATCCTAGGGAGCATCAAGCACGGCATGGTCAGCTGGTCCAGGGAGGTGATTGTCCTGCTCTACACCGTGCTGGTGCAGCCTCACCTCGAGTACTGTGTGCAGTTTTGGGCGCCACAGTATAAGATGGACACAAAAATATTGGACAGTGTCCAGAGGAGTACAACATAGTACAACAAAATAGTAAAGGGTCTGGAGGAGAAGTCTTACAAGGAGAGGCTAAGTCCCTTGGTTTGTTCAGCCTGGAGAAAAGAGAGACTGAGGGGAGCCCTCATCATGGCCTGTGGCTTTCTGATGCAGGGGAGCGAAGGGGCAGGTGCTGATCTCTCTTTGGTGACCAGTGATAGAACCTGAGGGAATGGTATAAAGCTGCGACAGGGTAGGTTTAGGCTGGATATTAGGAAGAGGTTCTTTACTGAGAGGGAGGTTGGGCACTGGAATAAGCTCTCCAGGGAAATAGTCACAGCACCGAGTTCAAGAAGCACCTGGATGATGCCCTCAGTCCCATGCTCTGACTTGGCTGGCCCTGTGTGGAGCCGGGAGTTGGACTTCATGATCCTTATGGGTCCCTTCCGACTCAGGACATTCTGTGATTCCATGAATCTAAGGCAAATACTATGAACAAGTTAGGTGGACTTAGACCTTCAAAAAGTATTTGCACATGAAACTCTTGATTTCTTCAGGCAATTGCTTCAGTGAGTCACTGGACTAGGACTCTGAAATACTATCGATAATATTTCCAACTCCCTGCTTACAAACTCTTTAACATGCTTGCTTCTCTGCATACTTCCATGCTTTTTCTTTCTTATTTATTTAGCTTGGAAGCCTTTTGAGGCAGAAACTTATTCTTGCTGTAGAAATACACTTAGCCAAGGACATGGGAATTTCTAGGTACAGTTATCACACAGCAATTCAGTATAACCTTTTAAATATATTTTTACAGTAGAAGTTACTTCACATCATCATTTATGTCTAAACTCCATGACTCTTACTTTAGCTTTTTGGTTTTAGTCATAGAAATGCATTTTAAGAAGGGTTATATCCATCTGAGAGAGAGAGTTTTGGATTAGCTGGATTTAAAACATTGTAACTCTGTACTTAGATACAGATGTAGCTGTCCAATATAATTTTGTCTAGAATTCTGTTATCTGTTCACTGTTACAAGTGATACAGTATATATATGTAGCATATTTGTACTAGTGGACTATATATAATTAAGCAGAAACCAAACTTGCCCAGGAAGCTTATGAAGTTTAGGATTCCATTACGAATGTCCCTAAAATATTCTGCTAATGCAATTCAAATAATTTTTCTAACCAGAATTACCTTGTGGCCTTGGACAGCTGTGGTTAGCACTAAGCAGCATAAAACACTGAATCCTAAAGGAAAAGTTTGCTTTGTCAGCTAAATGCACAATGCATGAATTCCCAAAGAGGCTAAAAAATGTACAAGATGATGGAAGATTAATCTTTCAGAACAGCAAGTTGGCATACTTGTAGACTAGCATATGAACTCTAAAGTAAAGAGCACTCTGAAAGGAAAGAATTTCTTCAAAAGCCTATGGTTTGTTCTTAAAACATCATGTTTTGCATAAAATATTTTTGCAGATTTTCTATCAAACCAGTTCATGAAATCATTAATACAACTGACAATGTAATAATGCACCTTTGACAGCCTCCTAATGAAAGGGCAGAAGTTTAAAGATGATTTTATTAAATGTCTAATGCCACATTTAGATTGCATTTTTGGGATGATGACACAAAATCAGAAAACTCAAGATACTTAATTATAGTTACAGTTTCAGTGAGTTCCTCTGATAGTTGTTTAAGTATCAAGTGTAGTGGGCTACCTACTCTCCATACTTCACCTCACAGTGGGGCTCACACCCTACCAAAACCTCATTTGGTTTTAGGTGAATTTCCTTCTCCTCTATCTCTGAGTGATGCCATCTGCTCACACCACCCCATCCTTTCTACACGAAGTTTCCTCTGACCCAGCTTTCTCTATTTAATCCAAAATATGAGCTTATCTCCACACCTTGCCTTCTAGCATTTCTCATTTCCACTTACATAAAACATTTCCTAAACTGAACTGCTGGGGAGAGATTCTTCCTGCCACGTAAGAAGGCTGGAAGAGCATCAAAGGGCCCTGAAGTATCTGGTGAAGGATCTGTTTTTCAGTGTTTCATCATCTTACAGTTGGGAAGTCTTGCCTAGTGTCTGACCTGAATTTCCGGCACTGCAGTTTAAACACGTTATATTTTTTCTTCATATCCAATAAACATGAAGAACAATTGGTTTCTATCCTTCCCAGGGCAGTCTCTCTGCACTGAAAGACTGGTCGTACATCTCTCCGTAGTTGTCTTTTACCCAGACTAAACAAACCTCATCCTTTCAGTCTCAGAGGTCAGATTTTCAAGGGGGGTTTTTTGATCACCTTTGTTGCTTCCCTCTGGTTCACACATTTCTTAAAATGGGCTGCCCAAGCCTGAGCATAATGTTCCCTATTAGGTATTACCAGAGCTAACTGGGAGAATTATGATGCATACTTTTAAGGTGTCAGACACATTTTTATGCATCCTTCATTATATTCAGTTTGTGATCTACTAAATCTCATAACCGTTTTGCCCAGAAAAACCATCTAGCTCTTTACTGGCCACCTTTCTGTCATGTAAATAATTATTTCCAAGTGTGCTACAAACGTAATTTATTTATTTAGTATTTTAATAAAAGACCACTGGGTTTTTTCCCTTCATCTAAGACACTGGTGAAAATTCTGATTTTGGAAAAGACCTTTCTAAACACACTTAATACAACCATCTATTTTGACAGAGCAACATTAATAACTACCCTTTGAGTACAGTTTTTCTAACCAGTTTTCCATTCACCATATTATTAGATTTACTTTACCATATATCCCTGAGTTGCTAATATAATCTAAGACCAAATTAAGGTAGACCATTTTTACTATTTCTCCAGTATCCACATGGCCAATTACTGTGTTACAGAAGGAAATTAGATTAGTGCTACATCACGTGTTCTTTATAAGTTTGTCTTGCTATGTACTTATTACCCTGAGGCCTTCTAATAATTACAAATGCATTGTTTAAATACCTTTTCCCAAGAACTAAAGTTCAGTCAACTTATCTCTCTTTTAAAGAGGGACATTATGTTTCTTTTTCTATGTAACTGGGAAGAATGACATAAGGCCACCTTTGAAAAATCCTTTTGGCTCTTCTTGGTAGAAGCCATGGCAGGATCAATACCCAAAGTGGTGGCAGAAGGGCACAGATAGTCCAGGGTGGTTGCACTGAAGACTTTTCAGATGCTGCTGCTACATGTTTGAGACACATAGAAAATACATCACAGAAAATACACTTTACTCCTGGCCTGACTAGCCCAGGCTGTGAACATGTTTGATGAACTCAAGCATCCCCACCACTTTAAGTTTCCTCTTCTTCTTTGTAGTATTAACCCAAATGACTGGAATTTTAAGCGATACCAAGTGCCTATCTTAATGGGATATGAATGAACTGGCATCTTCTTGGGCAAAACATCATGCGCCTGGGCAAGTGCAAGTCATTTTTCCCTGAAGAGAAGCTCAATGTCTCCTGTCATGTTGAGTTTTATAACTCCCCAGCTGGCTTCTTGCTGCATGATTCCCCCTTTTCATCACTACAAAACACAGGTGCTATGTGCTTATTACTTTATCTATTAATTTTTCTTTATCGTTCTGATAATATCAGTTCCATTCTTCATGCTCCCCATGACTTCCCCGCCACATGAGACTGAAAAGCAGCAGCAATGAATCACCCCTAGCAGCTATGTTTGCACCTCTTCTATAAAGCAGTTTGGGAGCGGCTGTGAACACGCATCAACCTGCCTGTCTCTTACTGATGTGGGTGAGTGACAGACACCTGCAGCCACCCAGAAGCCAGCCTGCCTGGATACGCCGGCGTTGTGCTAACTCAGTTTGGATGCTCAGGCACACCAGAGCTTGCATGCTCCATTAGGCACTGGCCCTTCACATGCAGAGGGGTGAGTTATGCTGGGCTGAAGGCAGAAGGGTAATAACATGAGATCTGACACTGGCAGGAGAAAATAAGCAAAATCATCATAATAACATCAAAACAATTTCAACAACAACAAAAACAAAGTTATAAGGAACGTATTTCTTATTTAATGAGTGCTTGGCCATCTTAAAAATTTGAATGACTAATACTCCTTTATTACTTACACACCAAAAGTCTAAGGAAGAAAGTTTAAAGAGATTTTTTAGACTGTGCAACCAAAAAGAACTTGTGTAGAAATAGGATGTAAAGACTTAACATTAAAGATGGTGAGTTTTACTTTCCTCCAGATGCACCAAAAATTACTCTGACAGGTATTTCCTAACAAGCATGTCAGAATTCACTGTAGTTTTGTGGCTGTAGTTTTGTGTACAGAGAGATGCTCATCTGGGTACATGGATAACCCAGAGAGTGTATAGTGAGGCAGGCTTAAGCTCTTAATTACTGTTCCTCATTTATCCTTTCACAAATCCTCAGAAGGAATAGAATGTTCTCTGCCTTGAGTTATGATTTTTCCTCTTCAACATCATATCATAGGGGATTTTCCAGTTCTTTTTGTGTTTACTTGTCTTTGGTCCCAGGCTTTCCTAATCAAAGACTACCAAAGTAGTTAAGGGGCATACAATTTCAAATACATAAGTTATATATTAGTCTGCCTAAGCTCTTTGCTACAACTATGTGCATGTATAATGTGTTCCCACTGGACTTACTCTTTCATTTTTGTTTTGACAGAAAACGAAATTGAACAACTGCATCTCTTTATTTGCAGCCTTTGAACTGCTCACCTTTATGCCTGTATTGATACTGAGTGTCCAAAAATGCAGGCAAGGATTTGATTTCTTGCAAAACAAGGGGACCTCTCCTGAGTCCTAAAAACTCCAGACAAGTTATGCTTACCTGCCTAAGGGCTGCAAGGACAGATTTAGTCTGTACATGAGTTAGTCAAAGTTACCAAAATAACTCAAACCACCTCACTATAAACTGTATTATTCCCTTAGAATAGGGGGACAAAATCAAAAGGGTATGGGAAGCATGTTTATAGATCAGTCTGAACAGAAGCCATTAAATGGGAGAAACAGCCATACATAATCAATATGAAATTGCACTCATAATTAGAGCCTGTGAATGAGGAAGGACCCTCCAGCCATTCCTCTTCTTGTGGGTTTGGGAAATAGGGAGATTGTTTTTTTCCAGAAATTTATGCCAACATCTTATTTATAATTTTTCATTTTTTATTGTTTTAATTTACTTCTGTTGCTCCTTTGAGCTCTAGCAACCCAAAGGAACAACTAGGTTCACCGAGCTTTCAAAGCTAAAACCAAATGAGTGGAGAGGTCCCTCTGTGGCTTCTCCAGCTCTGTTTTATATCTTGCAGAATGGCTCTCAAGTCTTGCCTTGCCTTCCCAGGCTTCTCAGAAGACCTACTTAAGGGAATGTATTGAATTCTGGGAAGAGAATTAATAGAGATGGCAAGGAAGAGAATAAAGGTAGATGCAGGACAAAAAGGGCAAAGAAATGAGACACAGTAAGAAAAGAGCAGACAGTGATTTTATCTAGCCAGAGATCCTCTTAAGCACCTGAATTCAAGTTTTGGGATTGAGTATTGCAAAATCATGTCAATATCTTTTATCTTCTTGCTAAGTCGTCAAGAAAGCAACTGACAGAGGTAACAGTACCCTTCCCCAGCCTTTAACATCTCCACAGTAAATTGTTGACCTGCCTTCCTGATAGTCCTTTACAAGGGAAACATGTAATTTATGGAGATGTATATGTAACATTTTTCAAGTAGCATCTTTTTCTTCCAAAAAGATGAAGACTGCAGCATTGTTGCAGAACAAGGTTTGGTATGAAAATAGATTATTTGCAAGCACATCTGCTCACAATTCATGCTGATCCCAGGCTTGAGCACCAGACGAGAGAAAGCAGGAAGCACCATTTCCAAGCTGTTAATTCATTTTGTGTGAGCAATGGCAGTAACTATTTGCCTGTCAGACTTGCACATGAATAAACCAAGATCAGGAGACACTCCTGATCCTCCTGATTCTCTCTCTATGAAGTATGAAAACCTTGTTCTTGAGTGCTAATACAGTTTTCCAGAAAAAAATCAACCAACAGTGTTGAGGAAAGAAATGCAGGACCACAAGAAAAGGAAGGGGAGCATTGGGAAAAAAAAGTAAATCACAAACTTTCGTGTGACTAATGCAAATGACTGGAGGTCCAAGCTTCTGGGGTCTATTGAAAGCTTCCCTAATGATCGACCTAGCCTCTCTTCCTTTTTAAGTATCTGTGCATGTTCCCAGTGGTATAATTCCTATCGTACTGCAGGCATGCTCAACAGCTTTAAATAGTTGGAAGGAAAGTATCTGATGTGTGCCAAATATTATCTATATTAGAGGTCATCAGATGTTTCAGGTAAAACTAACCTTTCCCTTTCAGGCAGTGTCCCTGGCAGTGCTCTGCAGTTGTGTCAGACTCACCAAAAGGCTAGCTCCATGGCCCATGATTTCAACTGACCTATAGCAGCTTTGTGGTTAAGGCACTCCAGAGCTTTTTTCTTATCTCTCTGCCACTGCTTTCTCCTGACAAAACACAAATTTATTTATGACCTAGCTCCTGATTTATAGAATGGAAATGTTCCTAACAGGCACATTAGAAAGATTAGCCCATTTATGATGTGTTCACGCTGTCCATGTGGTTCTGTATTGGGGGGGGGGGGGGGGGAAAAATCTTACCTAAAGAGAAGGTTTGTTGTGAGTCAGGACAAATAGATTCTCAACCTGCTGCTCTTGTCCAGCACCTACATCCCACATTACTGACACAGATGATATCTGTATCTAAAATTTCGTGAGAGTGCATTAGAAAAATGCTGGACAAGACTAACACATACCAGAGACTGAAATAATGTGGACAATTATCTTGTTGGAAAAGAAAAAATAAACACAATTATCTGAATAAAACCAGAACTTGCAATACTTAGATAGGAAGCATACCAGTTTGGATTTGAATGAGTTACCAATTTGGTGCTCATATATCTACTTAAGCTGTCAAAACATGACATGCTGTGGAATATATTATATATATTAGATGGGTCAGATTTAGGCCACTTCCTTCCCACATACAAAATCAGAGGTGGTTAAGTGGGATGCAGATTTTAAGCTTGTTCATGGCCTCCCATAATCCTTCTCTCAACAAGTCCTGTAGTAGGAGCCAAAAGGCAAACATAAGGAATCAGAAGGAATAATTTATATTTTTTTGTCATTAGTGCCTATCAGCCTAATGTTCTCAATGCTTTCCCCAACAGAAGTCCTTAAACAGCCGGTCATGATTTGGAGCAGATGACTTAATCATTTTACCATGTCTCACACTCTCCAGATGTTGCCTGAGAGTCTCAGGCACTTACTACATGTTGTTGCAGTCTCTACCATTCTCTAACCCCACACATCAGTAGTATTAGATTGACTTGATCTACTGCTCTGTAATCTGCTGACCAACTGGCTCTTCTACACAGGGCTGTGGAAAAGGGAGGAGAGTAGGATGCAGTGAAGAAGATGCAAATTATTTCTCACAGGCCGCAGTGTTGAAAATAATAAGATATATAAGAAACACCCTATGATGCTGGACCAATATTCTGCCCCACCAGTGACAATAGGAGATGCTATTCAGGGAGAGCTTCTTGGCTGCTATCTGCCTACTACCCCTTCCATCTCCATAGTCATTGATTAAGGGATTCCTGGTTATTTTCTTTAATGTAATGTTGGATTGCTTTTCCAGGAGTTTCTAATTCATTTTATCCTCTACTGCAATTACCTGCCTCCAAAATTCATGGCCACAAATTTCAGAACTTGACTGTGAAGCCTGCTGTGTGCAAAAATATGTATCTTTACCTGTTTTAAAGCCATTTTCCACTAGCTTTAATGGGTGACACCTAGTTTTATTACTGAAGGATTTGGTGAGTTAGCAGACCTGCATTCCTTTCATTGAGTGCCTTCACATTTGTTCTTGAGCATTCTCCACTCAAAATTATAGATTTAGCCCTGCAAGTCTCTCCTCCTTTTAATGCTGTTGCTTGACATCCTTAATCACTTCTCTTGCTTTTCCCTGCACGTTTTCTAACTCCACTGATTCCTTGTAATGTCTCAAAATGTGCACAGTACCCAAGATGTGAGTACAAGATTTTGTATTGCAGCCAAATGATGCTTTTTGTTACGTTCTTTCTGTCAAAGTTACACCTTTCTTTTTTTTGGCTTTTTGACTGCTATTGTATTTTAAGCTGATGGCTTCAGAGAACTGCTCGTGATGATTTCATCTTCCTTGAGGTGTAACTGCCAATTTCCAGTTCAGCATCCCATAGACATTTTTTCCCACAATTAATTACTTCACTTTGTCTCACACTGACACTAATTTGACACCTTTTTGTCCACTCTCTCAGCTTTGTGAGGTCTTTCTGGAAGACCAACCAGAAGGCACATTCCTTATCTGCAAAGGGCAACTGCATGAGATCTCTAGTGACTGGAAAGTGCTTTGCAGATACCCTGCAAAGAGGTGACTCAGCACACAGGAGCATCTCTCCTCATAGCTGAACAGGCTCTCAGGTGCTAGGACATGAAGCTGAAATACATGCACGCTTAGCAGGGATTGCTTATTTGCATAATAGTAAAATTGTTCTTCAGGTGGTTATGATTTAACCTTTAGGATCAAAAATGGGGAAAGAATTTCTTTGCCTGAACAGCTAGGAGACTTTTTCAGCCTAGTGAAGAATTCACACATTCTCTCCATCACTGGCTTCTGCGTGCAGTGACAGCTGGCCTGTCAGCTCATCGGATCATTCAGTTTGTTTGTGCAGTCCTTTGGGATCCATCTTCTGTGTCAGGCTATCTTTATCTAAATCAGAAACCCCAATTCCCCTGCTATGTCCATGTGGAACCAGAACACAGGAAGGTGAAGGAAGCATACTTCACATCCTATCATGAATTTAAGTAACACTGTAGTATAGTATTGGGAAGGCAAATGAATTTCATCTGCAATGACACAGTGAGATTATCTCAATGCTTTCAAAGTTTCCCCGCTATGAGACAGATTTAGCAATGAGAAGTAGCAAATGAAGATCTGCAACTGGCCAGGGAAGACCTGGCCAGGGAATGTCAGAGACAGGAGACTTATGTTACAGCCTGTAAGAGTCATACAAAGGGCTGTCAGAGTCAGAGTAACAAACATCCTTTGGACTCTTGAATCTCTGAGCTATAACAGTAGCACACAAGCCATTTATTTTGATGGAATGAGCTTTATGTGCTACATGAACCTTGCTTCCCTTGATCCATGTTTTGTTTCCAAAGCTTGTACTGAAATGAAATGCTTCAGAAACAGATATATTTTGCAATCTTTCAGTCTTCAGCAATGTATGTGAAAGAAAAGTCAAGCTTCTAGTGCTCTCCTACAAAGTGAAAATTAATGTTTCATTATCTTCATGACATTTGTCTTCAATTTAAAAGAATCCACCACAATAAGATTACACTGTAAAAGGTAGATCATACATTCTGCCTCAGGTGGCCACTCCTCAAATCCCTCTTCCAGGATGACTTAGTCTATACTCTAAATTAGCATTCCCTAGAAAAAGTGAGCTGTTTCCCTTTAGAGCCTGTCTCTGCATGCCAGTAGAGACAAACCTTTCCCAGCAGGCCTGCCACCTGCTTCCAGGGCAAGGCGCCTCAGGCAATCAGTGTCAGCCTCAGTCTAATCTTAATTCCTGCCAGTGAAATAAAGGGAGAGGCTGAGGGGAGCTGGGATTGCTCAACCTGCTGAAGAGATGGCTCTGGTGGATCTTCTCAGTGTGTGTAACAAAGAAGATGGAGCCAGACTTCTTGGTGGTGCCCAGTGAAATGACAAGAGGACATATACTGAAATACAGGAAATTCAATTTAAACAAAAGAAAAAGCTTTTTTCACTGTAAGGCTGGTCATCAGATTGCCAGAGCAGGTTGTGAAGTTTCTATTATTGCAGATAATTGAAAACCTGATGGGTTGCTGCCCTTATCAACCTGCTCTGAGCAGGGAGGATTGGCTTAAACAGTTGTCAGAGGCCTCTTACAACCTCAGCCTTTTTATATGGTTCTGTATGAACATCCACAGGCTTGAAAACATTAAACTCCCTGCTTTGCTTTCGTGCAGATTTGTCACAGGATATGCAAGTATTTGAATGCAACTCTCAGGCATGTGTGTTTGGGATAGGATGGATTTACACCAAGACAACTCAGGAGAAGATGAGCAAAAAAACTTGAAAGGCAGGTGTGTAATTTATGTTTTGACATCTGCTTCTGTCACTTGCTGTAAGGCTGACTTTCTGCTGAGAGGTGAAAGAAACTCAGTAATAACAGTTAAAGACCATGTCTCAGAAAAGAACATGCACACATATTTGCCTAAGGATTTTAGTGGAACTTGCTTAAGCACTCTGATGAATCAGGACTAAAATTCACCAATACCAACAAGCACTTCACCTCTAAAGGTGACCTATTTAATTATACTAATACCTTTTAAAAGATTTATTCCTCTCCTGAGATATGCACTTTCCCCTGGTGTTTTAGGAAAGCCTATGACAGACATTATGATGTGTTAAGTGAACTGCTAAAGATTCCAAATACTCCCAGATAACAAAGAGCACTTTTTCTTTAATGTGCTTTAGAGTAGTAAAGTAAATATATCTGGAAGTTTAATAGCACTGTTTGGAGTGTTTATGAAGTTGAACATGAGCTATTTGGTTGTAACAACGCTGATCTGTAATTTAGTAGTCTTATTTGCAAAATGCTTGCCTTTTGTATGACTTGTTTTTTATGAGACTAGGCAATTTACCATGCTGTGCCACTACTAGTTAGAGTATTGAACTGCAAGCTGAGATCCACCTTTTGTTGTTTTGTATGGCAGTCCAGCTTCTTAGATAATTCTAGAAATCAGTTTCCACACATATGAGTACAGAACAAGCATCAGTCCATCTTGAAATAAAAGAAGTTTTAGGCAAAAAAAAAAGTCCCATGGAAGAGACTTCAGTTGCCTAACCAAACCCATTAGCTATTCATTTCCTGAAGAATGCAAAGATGTAACCACAGTACAAATATTGCTAATAACCATACCAGGGCTATCCCATCAGCTCTGGAAACAGTTGTCTTTTTAGCATGATGAAGGTTAGATGAGTTCAGCACCTGTTGTAGCAAAATGCAGTAACTATTGAGCGTGCTTTGCTAAAGCAGGTGTTGAACTCCCTTGACCTTATTCACATCAGCCAGACAAATGGAAGACTGTTTTTTCTCAAGAAAGAGCACGTGTGTCATCTTGACATGTAGAAGTTTCTGTGATTTTGAGAAAGCTTAAGAGTAAACTCTGAAGTCTGTAGCTTAATAATTCCAAGAAAGTGGAAATAAGCCCAGAACTAAACACTTCTCCAAACTAAACTTGAACTTGAAAGGTTTGTGATTGATTAGTTCACATGATTTCTCTTACAAGGACAACAGTTCTTATTTTGTCTATTCAGACATCTGGAAGCCTATATCTGACCCCTCCCCAAAAAATCTCCAGATGCACTTGCTTTCCAACCTCAACTACTTCTGAAACCTTTGGCACCCTAACCTTTGTAATACCATTCAGCATGGAGCTATTGCTTTCTGTAAGATTTATTTCTTGGATATTTATATTAGATAGACTTTCCTCATTTCATACCGGTTCCTCCAGGAAATTAAGTGAGTTTGACCCATTTGATAATGTCTTGTTAGTGTGATAATGACATATCAAGTAAGATTTATCTGGGTAGATGTTTTCCTTCTGCTTTAGGCCTTCTTTCCTTCCAAATTATAATCATGTTACTGTTTTCCAGAGGGAAAATAGGCTATTCTATAAAATGTCATTCAATGGAAGTTAATAATAGTGGTGTTCACAAGCCCTTTTCCTTTTAATTTTTTTGGTGATTTTCTGATGCTTGGTTCAATGGAACAAATAGATAAGCCTTCCATTTACAGAGTACCAAGCTGTACTGGGAAGCCCCCTCCACCCTCTGCATTTGAAAAGTCTACAGTTGCACATAATCATGAAATAGTAGTATTTAAACTTGTTTTCAAATAATTAAAATACATTAGCATTTATATGTAAACATGAGATGAAAAGAACTGCAAAGTGTACAGCAGTGTATATTAATGTTCACACTTAAAAAACTTAAACACAAATGATTCTAAGTTATTAGAAGATTAGATAATATGTTGCCATAGCAAATAGTATTTTACTGAGTAAAGCTAATTAATGATCTCTTATTTTTATTCTTATTCTTATGATTTCGTATTCTCTTTGCCTCTACCCACTAGATATACAGAAATAAAGCAATTTCGTAGAATCATAGAATTGTAGGGGTTGGAAGGGACCTCGAGAGATCATCGGGTCCAACCCCCCTGCCAAAGCAGCTCCCTAGGACATATCACTCAGATAGGCATCCAGACGGGTCTTGAATATCTCCAGAGAAGGAGACTCCACCACCTCCCTGGGCAGCCTGTGCCAGGGCTCTGTCACCCTCACTGGGAAAAAGTTCCTCCGCATGTTGGTGCAGAACTTCCTGTGCTCCAACTTGCAGCCATTGTCCCTTGTCCTGTCTCCACAGACCACTGAAAAGGGGCTGGCCATTTCCCCCTGCATCCCCTGCTTCAGATAATTATAGACATTAATTAGGTCCCCCCTTAGTCTTCTCTTCTCAAGGCTGAAGAGTCCCAACTTACTCAGCCAGTCCTCATAGGGGAGATGCTCCAGGCCCCTAATCATCTTCGGAGCCCTTCTCTGGACTCTCTCCAGGAGATCCCTGTCCTTTTTAAACCAAGGAGCCCAGAACTGGACACAATACTCCAGGTGGGGCCTGACCAGGGCAGAGTAGAGGGGGAGGATCACCTCCTTTGACCTGCTGGCTACACTCCTCCGGATGCACCCCGGGATCCCATTGGCTCTCTTAGCCACCAGGGCACACTGCTGGCTCATGGACAACCTGTCATCAACCAGGACCCCCAGGTCCTTCTCCACAGAGCTCTTCTCCAGCAGGTCATCCCCCAGCCTGTACTGATACATGCAGTTGTTCCTTCCCAGGTGCAAGACTTTACACTTTCAATTTCTATGTTTAATTTCATGAATGGCCCCTGTGAGCCATACCTAAAAACTGATTCGTTCAGAAAAGAGATTATAAAGACCAAGGAATTACTGCTGTATTTTTAAATTTAAAAAGGGGGTATGAAGTTAGTTCAGTATATGAGCTGTCTGTTCATAGGACTTTTCAAGGTGTCCATTATGTGAAAAAATAAAATTATTTTCCACTTTGTCTATGTTCAGAAACAAAAGGAAGAAAACAGCCTTATAGATTCTATACTGAACTGGAATTTGGGACATCAATATAGCATGTGCAAAATAAATGCCTATTTGCTCTTAGTGTTAACTCTAGTGTCCTGGAAAAGTTGATTAAGCTTTCCCCAAAAGATATATATATATATATATATATATTGCTCCTGCTTTTGCTCATCTTCACTTTCTGGCATAAGAGCTATTTTAGAAGGGAGCTAATTTCTCCCTCATGATATAGAACTAATTGTGAATAACTACTTTTCAATGAAAACATGTAAAAATATAAATAGACTACAAAAGAAAATCAATTTATGTTTTCATGTGGTGGACGCTGACAATTTGTCATGCAAGTGAGATTTGTTTTCTTCTCCACTTTTACAAGCAGTTGACTGTTCTTACATTCACACTGAGCGCCATACACATCATGGTCTTCCTCCTTGCCACAGGAACAGGACTGCTGTTTCCAAAACTTAAAGGCAGAGCATACACTCTCCTCGTCCTCTCCTATTACATGTGTGACTTACCTTGGTCCTGTCCTTGCTACCAGACCTTCTCAGTTTTGGTCCGCCACCTGTACTCCTGTAGAGCAGCACCTCATACATTATGAGCACTGAGGTTGGTTAGTTCTCACATGCAGAGCACATGGCACCTCATATGGCCAATTCTTTACTTCAAATAGAAAGGATTGTATATATATTCCTGCAAAGTCAGCTTGATCTCATGTTCTGTTTGGTACATTTTTGACATGAAATCACCTACCTTGTGGCTAAGTGGGACTGAACAGCTGAGCCATCAGCCCAGGCATGGGGTAGTCAACAGATCTTTTTAGTAAGAATAGCAGCTCTCACAGTAAGAGGCGGCTCTGGCCTTTCTTGCTCCACTACAGTAGAATTCACTGATGTGTTGGTGTGGGTCTCTGCCTGATAACAGTCCCAGTCCTTGGAGGAGCTGAATCTGTGCTTTACAGGTCAGTCAGGAGTGCCTCCTTCATCTCAGTGAAAACAGTCTTCTTTATGTTTTCTGAAAAAGTCATGCTTAGGACTCCTCCTGGATGTCTCTCCGAGAGGAAGTCCAGTTTCCATCCTAATTGAGAAATTAATCTGTGATTTTTTTTCCTGCCTAAACTACTCTTGCATGTTTTTTTTTGAAAATCTGGACAGGAAGAAAAACACACAAAGTTTTTTCTGACTTTTGAAATTTGTGTGTTGAGTCTTACAAAGGGTCAATTATCTCCACAGGGAGACTGTCAGTGGGTTACAGATGATGTTAAAACTTGTTAAGCGTCAGTAAGACAGGGCAGCACAGTATGATCTGAATCTCCATTAGAGCTCAGATGGTACTAGTGACCTCTCTGTAGGATGTTTTTGGCTCTACAAATTGCATAGTTGCCATCTGGACTTCATTCACTCTCCCTGTAACTGCACTACACAAATACAGATACTTTTAGGCACAAGAATGCTGTGTCATGAAAAAAAAGAGTGTTTCTCTCTTGATTAATTTAAAAGACACCAGGGCACTTCTCCAGCTACACGGTGGTATGCTGGAGGTACTGCCTGAAGTCTCATACTGTGTGAATACATGCATAAATAAACAAAGATAAAGAGATTTTACTGGTTACTGGGATTCTTTCAGTTGTGTTGTCTATGGGTATACTTCCAGCATTCTCCCCAACAACTCTCTCCTGGGTCCCTGTAAATGTACAGGACTTACGAAGCCAAGTAGAACAGCTTAGGGCCATAGCATCACTTAACGTGCATAGCTTTGCCTTCTGGGGAGGACAGCTGAGGAGTGTAGGCATTGAGCACTGCTACAGGTGCTGTTCAAGCAAAAAGCCCCCACTCTGCTGCGCCAAATAGCACACACAGTGCTTATCACGAGGAACTCCAGCTATCGGTGAGCAGCTTCCCTGTTCTGGAAAAAGAGCCCAGTGCCAGGAAGCTGATGTTGTGGTCTTGGGGTGCTGTGCTGCTGCCAGAAGTGCTTGTGGAATAGTTACAAGATGTGACTGGGCTCCCTCCATCAGGATAGTCACTGATACAACAGCAAATCACCCCGCTGCCTGCCGGCCTCTTTACAGCTCCATGGTCTGAAATTACTCAGGTCTGACTGTGTGAAGCTTGACTTTCATCTCGTAATGCAACATTTTGTTCCATTACAGTATTATTATCCAGCCACAGGTTTTGTGTTTAGCTTGCATTAAATATTTTGTTCAGTAGTACATTTAATGAACATTAGCTACCTTTGAACTAAAGATTTATGTAAATAGTAAGTACAAAAGTACTTTTGAAAATAAAAGGAAACTAATTACTTAGTGGGTAACAAGTAGAATTCTGCCCTAAACCAAAATAAGTAAGAACTTCAACAGCTGAAACTGAGTTCTCTTACAAATATACATCAAGTATTTGCTTTATTACTATTACATAAAAGACTTGTAAAGTAAACCTCAGTCAGAAGCTCATCCAGTACAAATGCTGGACTGCAGCAACTGAATTTCTGGACCCGGAGTACAAATTTAAGGAAGGCAGAAAACATTTTCCATCTAGTAACCTTCTACACAAGAGCACCTGGCCCCTACCGAGTCTCCCTCTTATTAGAAACACATTGACTCCAACGACTGCTTGGGAAGCCAAGAACCACATTCATCACTGGGGTATCTCATCTGACATCAGTGAGATCAGAATTTGGCTTTAATCCTCCAAACCACACACCACTTTTACACAGGAACTCTGTGAAAATGAACTTTGAGTGCTATGCTAATTTCACTGTATTCAGAGAAGGACACTGAACACTACTCTTTGTTCACAACTTTTCTTAATGGCATCTTTAGTCAGCTACCTTCATGTGGAAAGCCTTTTGTCCACTGGTATGGAAGCAAAATTTAGAGCTGCTTCTCCATCAGCCTTGGCGTGAAGACAGCACTTGTGGCACTGAGTACCCACAACAGACACAGACTGGCCCGAGGAGGCAGGAGACAAGCTACTTATGAACCAAGACTCAGGAGAAATGCATTAAGCCCCTTTTTCCCCTAAAGTACCTGTCTAAGGTTCTGGCAACAGTCAGTATTTCTAGTGGCAGTTGAGCTCTTATTTTGCAGGAGCAGATGGGGCTGGGTCTTTACAACACATGCTGTCAGGAATGTCACAGCCTAGAGAACAGCCTGGCTTCTTCTTTTCATTGAAGAATGGAAACTTACTGTGTATTATTTGATTAGTGTGTTCTGATTTTGCTTGGATTTTGGCTGATCAATAGGAATAGGAAGACAGAGTAAGTTTTGTTTATTTGACAGATAGTGTATGAAACAGGGTATGATGGGAAAGATAATCAGTATAGGACCTGATTGGTTAAAATTACTGTTTTTCCTTAATCTACAGATGTTTCAGAGAAACTCTGTTATTTTAAAAATTAAGCAAGGACTTCCAGGAGAAGACTTTTAATGGTTAAATTTTCATTTGAGCTGGATTTTGGATGAAAAGTATTTTTGTATTCATTACATTTTAATGGTATTTTGTTAATTCTCTATGGCATGAAAGTGCCCATAATGTACAATTTCTCTCTTATGCAATGTCAAAATTCTGAGGTTTATACCTCAGATCTTTCAGTCTCAGATCTTATTTTTAATAGTTGATTAGGATGTATTTTAGGTGTTTGCACTTTGAAAAGGTAAAAAATGGTCATAGCTTAATTTTCAAACTGAACTTCCCTCTGAAGATCAAAAGCTTCTTACTGCCTTGCATTTGGCTAATTAGTCACTTTCAAAAATGTAGGCTGGTACTCCCAATAAATGAAATAAGAAATTTCTATGTATCTCACAGGATAAAACCACATATGCTGGATACTCCCTCATTGTCCCTGTGTTTGTGCATGTGTATGCATGCATATATATATTGCTTGTGCAAAAATGACTTCATTTTTCATATGAAAGCTACTCTACCTACTTAATAATTTTTATTGTTCTATAGATTGGGAGTGAAAATTGAAGAGACTTCTGAACAAGGTGACTTTTACAGAATTATCAAAAAATCAGCTTTCTGCAATATTTCTTGTATGATAAATATTGCTTGAAAAGTAGTTTTATGACTTATAAATAACAGACTTTTAATTAACTTTTCTTTTCACTGGCCTTTTATCAAATAAAAATAAACAATGATACACTGTTAGAATCAATTATGTTATTTATTACAGAGCTTTTAAAAACATTCTCACGAATGGTTGACTAATGACACAAAGATTTAGATCCAGCACTCAAACCTGAGCTTGCTCTAATGATCTTATCTATAAATGATTAGCAAGTTTATGGGATAGGAAAAAGTGGAATTTTCTCTGGTTTTCAGTACAAATCATGCCCAGAACATGTTATTTGGCATTCTGAAACTCAAAATAGATCAAGAATGTGTTTCTTAATATGAACTATTAATCTAAACTGAAGTATGTTCACCCTCTGGGGGTTTTATTTTGATTTTTAGTGATTGCCAAGTATCTTTATAGATGACTGATTTGGTGAGTGCTCTACCCAGCATTCAGCAGTATAAGGACGAGAAATATGCAGTTGCATAACATCACAGAGATGGGATTTTGCCAATCAGACATGAATGTAATTTGCAAATAAGAAAAAAAGATGTTTTCACCTTTTCCTCTGAAGAGTGCAACTTACTATGAACCCCTTCCCCCCTCATATGCTACCCTGCACATGAGGATACCTAGTCTAGAATAAAACCAGTCTCAGTGGTGTAAGTCTGGTGGAAGTCTTATTGCCTTCGCTGGGTATCTATGATTTTGGAAATGGAAAACATAGAGATTCACACAATTGAACACTTGCCTACAAAGCCTGGGGCATACTGCTCATTAATGCACTATTTAGTGTACTTACACTGACCACATCTCACAAAGCAGCTGCTTGAAAAAGCCATCCACAAGTATAAAGCCAAAATATTTTTAAAAGAAGCAAAAGCAAAATTTCATTTTGGGTCAAGAAATGGTACTATTGAACAAACAGGTGCTACTTTGTACTCATATATTAAGACTTTGACTATTAGTGTCATTGACAGTCACAGATCACAGCCAGTAAAATTTATGTCTACTCTGAAAAACATATGGAAAATACGTTAAGTGCTTATTCACAGATTTGGGGTGATGCTTCTCATATCCCTTTTGCTTTGGGGAGCTATTAGCAAAAGCTCTTATGACTTTTGAGGAGATCCTATGTTAAGGCAGTTTACATACTCTTTTCAGATATTATCACAAGACATTGCTTTACTATTATTTAATTTTAAAAGCAGAGCCCCTTTCTTACCTGAGATGAGGTACATGTTACATGAGGTAATGCATACAGCAAGTACTGGGTAAAATCAATGACAGAAATCTCAGCAAGTGTTAAGCCTTAAAGGCTTCATAAAATTATATTAATGTTAAGAGGCTAAACTAAAAAATATATTACAATTTTAGCAGTTCATTATGCTTTAATAAAAAAAAAAAAGTGCCTGTCACTTCATATCTACAACTACTGTAGTTGCCCTGAGGCCTGATAGGAAGGAGGTTTTTTTGCAAGCTAGTCCAAAAAATAGTCTATATGGTTAGAAAGAATGAAAAAGTCAGCATGCATGTATATAGATGTGTATATAGATGAGAATACAGATGCCTTTATCTTTCCTAAATTTAGTGGGAAAAGGCTCAAATGAAGAGTGAAGTAATTTTAGAATTTGATGAAAGCTTGCAGTACACTGAGAGATCTGTCAGAGGCAATGCCCTCATCAGAAATAATACTGAAAGGATAATTGATAAGAAATGGATATCCACAAAATGCTGGCAAGAAGCAGTGAAGCAAATAATCAAAATGCTGCCATCTCTCTATCTCTTGCTTATATATGACCTAAATCTATTTAGCACCAAAGTAGGTAGGTCTACATATTGCACAGGGACAGAGACTACTTTGTTTTCATGATATAACTCTTATCCCATTTTAACTTAACAAGGATACCCATCAGGATACCACTTCAATATGTGTAAAATAAAGTACCGGCAGCAGGACTTTATGGTTTGGAGTCCTGCAGTTTTCAGGCTCTATTAATTTCTTTGTGGCCTGACAAATGAGAGGGCAGTAGAGTGACTTCAAAGAACAGGGAGTCCCTCAGACTTCATTGTTGCTCTCACTACCAACTGTCCAGTGCCTTTCATTCATACCACCTACTTGTTTAAAGCCAACTGTGATTGTAATGTTAAAGAAAGCAAAAATTAGCTAGCAGAGACAGTTGTTGACATGTAATACTGAAGAACATGTCTTTCCCTGTTTCTGCTGGCAAGATGGGCAATGGCATTTCAGAACTGCAGAAGCCATAGGAAGTATTACTGCTGCACAACGACACTTGTTTGTAAATGTCCATCAGAAGGAAGAAAAATATTAACCTGCATGCACAGCTGCTAAAATTCTCTCTCTGCCTTCAAGGGGCGATTCTTTTCAGTTCCTCAGGGAAAGGTCATCCTGTTGTCAGACCTTTTCATTGTTATTACACACCATCCCTAAAAGATTCCCATTGCATGAGGTGTACACCAAGCTCGCTGCAGCGATGCAGTCTGACTATAAGATACCTTTGCAGGAAGGTGTGCAGGGCCCTGCTCATCAGGCACTGACTGACACTATGGAAAATTGCTGCTGCACGTGGTCAGGCTTTCACCGCTCACATCTTTGTGAATATAGGTGCTACTTCATATTTTCCTGTATTTGCTACATATAAAATGCTGGGAATAGAATTTTCTTACCAGGGAAAAGAAAATCTGACTGAACTGAAAAAATGCTGGAAAGGAATTTGCTCCAACTTTCTCCCCTCACAGTATATATACAGAGTATTAATCTTCAGACAGGCGAAGGATGATAACTGGTGTGAGCAGGCATGCACTACAATCAACAATGATTTAATTCCATTCCAGTGCTAACATTTAAAAACATTATCCCTTCCAAGTGTCATCAATCAAGTCCTTGTTTAGGAAATACCAAATTAGTTGCTGTTGCTAAAAAGCCATCGATAGACTTTTATATTTGGGGGGGAATATTCCACCATTCTTTTTTGCTCAGATTTGGTTGTTGGCTATTAACTTTTCAACAGGAATGTTACAAAAGGCTTGTTCAGCACATCTCTATCTTCAGACTTGAGACAGAAGGGAACCATCTGCAGAGTGTAAAGTATCCTTGGCACGACCATGATCTTACAGGCAGCTGCTCTCCCATCCATGAGCTGGTTTCAGTGCCTGCAACTTCCTTCTAAATTATTTGATTTTAATGTGTTTCACACAAGTGACTGGGGTTATTTTGGCATGTAAGTAATCTAATTAAGATATGATCACTAACTGGATAACTCTGTGGTTTACTAAACAGTCTAGTAGGAAAAAATGTGTTCCATGTCTATAAAGAACAAATAACAAGACACCATTCTTCAGTTAGGAATAAAACTGTTTACATCTACCTTAAGTTACCTCACTGAGTTCAATGTTGCTTCATAAGGAGAGGAAGGGGAAATTTGAGCCTGTTTTCCCTCTAACCATATTTATAATTCTTATACTTGCACACGGTTTATAGTCATTTTCCTTCATTTGTCATTTTGCAGCTTATTTTTTATAGATAATATTAACTGTGTTTTGACAGATTAGGTTTGCACATTTTGTGGCCTCCTACACAGTAAGTACCCTGCATGTTTGCCCAGTTGGATTAAATACAAAGCATGCCCATTTGAAGGTATGGTTCTGTGTATGAGTGGCAAAAACCTCTATGAATATTTGAATGATTTTGTTAAGATGAGTGAAATAGGGATGTGTGAGCAGCTGGGTAACTGCTTCATGAAATGGCTGCTCCATTAATGTCATGTGAAATTGCATTTTCTCCAAAGATGTCTGGCACCTGTGTCAAGCTAAATTTTTTGTGGCCAAATCACAATGTTGAGAATACAATGGTCCACAGAGGACATAATATTTTTCTAACTGAACACTTCAGTCAGGCTTTAATTTTCAGTCTAATTCAATGCCTGTTAAAATCAACGGAGAAGGCTTGAGAGGTTTCAATAGGCAGTGAATATACAGAAACCCTCAAGGGTTCTTCATAGAAACACTCCCTCTAACATTAACCGTACTTAACTTAAAAGTTGTGTTTTCTTCTCTTGTTCCAGGACAAAGCTGCTATTTAGGAAAGGATAAAATATCCAATAAAATATCCAATAAAATATCTGGAAATCTAAATATGCCCACTAACCTGAAATACAAAGTAACTTTTCTGGAGCAATGAATCAAACTGATGGAAAAATCCTAATCAGAAGTAGTACGGACATCTGCCTAAATCTCTAGGCTGCAATAAAATACCTTTGTCCCCAAATGCCTTTCTAAATCAGCTTCTTCATCTGTAACACTGAGGATTACATTACATAGCAAGGATTATGTTGTGATTATGTCTCTGTTCCTTTATATGAATGTACCAATTGATATTGGTGTGTGTTCAAGTAAATTTGGTGAATGCTTTCTTGGAGGATTGGCTTACTGTGGAAAGGCTCAAAGTATCAGTCACTACAGTCACATGACTAATCTAAAAATGATTAGGAGGATACATGGAAATTTTCTAATACATTTGGATGCATTTGTATTGATCCTTCAATGTGCATAGCCAGGTCATCTCTGGAGGAATTAACGTGGGCATCCAGAAAGAGGATTAGCTTTGCAGCAGCATGTGCTATAGTAACAAAAGTTACTGTGCTGTTTCTGTAATCTGTAAACAGTGTACAGTGTTTTGCAAAATGATGATGTGAATAATGTTCATCTCATCTCTTTGTTTTACCTTGACAGCCTAATACAAGAAACTTAGGTTGGGTTTGTTGGGTTTTATTTTTTGGGGGGGGGAAAGGGGGTGATTTGGATTTGGAACTATTTATTTATTTTTGCCTGTGCTCCTTGTCTGCATCCTTCCTTGTCTCCTCTTCTTCCCCATGTCTCAGTGTCTTCACAGCCCTTCTCTTCCTTATCATTTCCCCCAAATTTTCCTCTTTCTCTGTTTCTAATTTTGTTTTCATTAACAGTTAATTCAATCTAAAGTAAACGCTCTGTTTCTTACCCATTCCTGATAGATATTGGTTTGCCTCAGTCTGCAATTCCTCTAACTGACTCTAATTCCTCTATAGTGGTTTTCTATTACACCATTTCTAACATCACTTTCATAACCCTCTTACTCTCCTCTGTCTTTTCTTTCTGGTTCTACTGTCTTTGAACCCCCCTCCCCTGTCCTAAAAATAGTTAACAATTTTCAGTTTCCTACTGCTCATCTGACATTGTTTCCATGGCTTTCCTCCCTTCTTTCAAGCTGTCTTAGGGCTGTCATGCCTGCTCTTCCCTGCTCTTGCTTCCGGCCCCCCATTCCTCTTTCAAAACACTGTGTATCTCACACTTTTCTCTGCGTGGCTGTCATCTCCTGCCAGTTCTGGTTATGTATCATGTGCTGTCACAATGGGCACATGTGGGAAACAAGACATTTTGAAGAGATTGCTGCAATTTGCTTCTGAGATCAGGCAGTGGAAAGAGAGAGCGCAGCCCCTCCAGCAGGCAAGAGACTGGATGTTTGATTCGATAATCAGGATGATCATGAACACATCTCATGAACACATCCCTGTGTTACAGGTAGATCTCCCTATCCTCAACAGTTTTGTTATTTGCTAGTATTATAGAAAATTGTAGGCCACCAACCTCACTCCAGTTCTGCAAAATTTCAAAGAGACTCTGAGTGATGTACAGACCAAACCACTGCAGTGGCTGCCCTCACACTCCCCACACATGGTTTTTGCTTCTGGGTGACTGTGTTTTCTTCAGCGTGGTAAGTTTCTCAACCTGAAGTTGACAGTTTTCTATAATGAGGCCAACCATTATGCTCTTAATTCTGAAAACCTGTACTTTCAAGCTTTCTGGCTGTGACCAACTAAAGAACTTCAAGGAATATTGAACTCTTGGTGAAAAGCAATGAGAAACTGAAGGCTGAGTACACTTGCCTTTTGGACCACAATGCACCAACTAGTACATCAAATTCTGCACATCAATAAGCCAACCTCAGACTGTGCAGTTTCCTAATTGGTCTTTGCCTGCAGAAGACATACTTAAATACAATGCACCTAATTTTTAATTAAAGAATAATTCTGTTTCTCTCCTTTGAGGAAGGTATTTCCCCTGTGACAGATGGGTGGAGTTCCCATAAAGAGAAAAGCAAAAGTCCTGTTATCCTTTCGTAAGGACAACGTATCTGACACATCTAGCTGAAAGCTGGAATTGCCATGCATAGGCTTGGAAATGCTGTCACCTCTGGGTAGAACTAAGTAAATTCTGCAGTCAACAAGCTTCCTTGTTTTTTGTGCCTTCAAATATATTTAATACAACCTGCCACTTAAATAAGTCAAATTTCAGTTATCCTAACAAGGGAGAGTTTTCTCAGCTGAAGGGAGCTTCAAAAGGTAAAGCGATTCCCTGCTGTTCATGGCTGCCAGAGCTGTTCTTCCCTGAAGCTGCTGCTGGCTGAAGTTCCTGTTGTAACAGATCTGTGGACCATATTATGAGAAGAAAGGTCAGATAAGCACTGATACATTTTTCTAGTGTGCTTGAATATGTCAGTAATAACTATGAGATTGTAATCTGGTGAGCTAGACTTTGTGTAGTTGCCAGATACAGGCAAGTTTGTTCAGTTCAACTTTTGTTTCATTAATTCTTCTCTCTAGTTTCTAATATAATCAATATTGCTTTCTTTAACATCATCTTGCCTCACAAATTATTACTGAAGCAGGCTGCTTCAAAGCGATGCAAATGAACTTCTGACCTCTGGGGGTGAAAGAGGGAGGTAAAAGATACTTGGCCTGTAACACTACACAGAAGATATGAAGCCAGAATGTTGCCAAGATGCTAGCAAGAGTTAGTTGGCACATAAAGCAAGTCAAGAAAGGCAAGGAAGGCATGTCAGCCACAGGGCCAAATACTGACAGGTGTCAAGAATTCTCTTTTACAGTGTCAATATTTTTGTTTTACTTTGTAAAAACACTTGCCCTCTGCTGTCCTTCAAACAGCATTATTAGAAACACATTTTCAAATTATATGAAGAATCACAGCCAGAGGTGGCTGTTTTAATAAAATATATTTCACTTAATTTGGACACATTTACTTGTGACAGATGCTTTATTGAAAAAGCTTCTAGAGAATCAATTCATGATGGTACATAGAAATGTCTGGGATTTAATTAGGACAGTAGTCACAAGTTTTCCTTAATGAGGTGTATTTGGCCACTGCAATGGGTTTACATGGTGTTTAACCAGGTGTTAAATATGTGTGAAACACTGAACTTCAATCTTTTCATAGAAACATTTCCAAACAAAGATTTAAAGAAGAACAATAAATGAAATTCAAGTTTATTATTCTTATTTCATTTAGCACTTCATTTCATTCTGAGCCTGCTGCTCCCTTTTGTGTGGGTTTCAACATCAGAACGGGAAACTTCAGATTTCCACTTGTGTATGTGAATGTCAGCATTATAAAAAAGATAATTTCCTGAATAAGCTAGGGACCTGGAGGGCAGCAGGCTTCCAGACCCTGGAAGGTCAGATGTGTTATTCCTTTTATGTTATTTTAGCTCTAGCATCCCAGTTCCAAGCCTCAAATTGCTATAGAGTCCAGGTGAATGTGCAGGCCTGAATTATTCAAAATCACTGAAACAACACCAAACAGCTTTTTCTAGCAGTAGATGTTTTGGAGTGACTACTGGGAGTGCAGCTTTATGTGAAGGAAAGTCAGCCCATAAAATCCTCCCCTGGTATCCAAAGGACAGAGACACATTTGTTTCCTTGCATGGGACTTCATCAGAAACTGCAGACTACTTGTCAGCAAATTTCAAGGCCTTTAAGCATGTGCAGTGAGTTTTCCCCAAACTGTGAGGTTTAAAAAATAAAATGTACTCTTTGCCATTGCTTAATATTTATATTCAGGGATCCTACCTATACAAGAAATGTATTTTTTTCTGTACAGCCTGAGAGATGTGAATTCAAACTGATGCACAGACAACTTACACTTTCTGAGCAAATAATTTGTTTTACTTCTAATGTGCTATTTGATTTAGTTCATTCATTTTGAGAACAGCTAACGAAAAAAGGTGTTCTAAAATTTAATACCTGAAAGGCCACAATTAGACTAGTGAACTTGGAAAAAGCATCCTTTGTTTTCAGCCTCCCAAGAGACAGCACATTAAGGTAAAACTGAAGTTCTTGTAGGTCCTGCAGCAAGAGGGGTCAGGACACTGCTAATTTAAGAAAAGAAAGGATTTTAAAATGGGAGATGATTCTTCAGTTTTCTGCTAAGTACATGAAATGAAATTGTTTGCTCTCTCCATGCAGGACAGGTTCTTGTCAAGGCATTTGGATGTCTAAACACAGGAGGTAGGTTTCTAAGATACTTCTTGTTTTGTCAACTCACAGTCAAATCAGTCCTCAGAAATTGTAAGAGACAGCTAGAAATAATCTTCTAGAAACAACACACTAATGAAGAATGTGACTACATTAATTAGTGGGAAACTAGGTTTCTCCCTTTCTTGTGTTGGGGAAAACACAGAACTTCAAAGTCAACTTATTTTTTCTCCTTACCTGGATATTCTCAGCTTCATATTCTGCTTGAATTTGCTCTGGTGACTCAGAATAGTGTTGGAAAGAGGAACTCTGGTTGTTTTGAAGAGTAAGGGCCCTGAAAATAAATGTTTTCCTTTTCAGCTGTGAGCAAAACTCAGGAAACTGGAGAACAGAGCCATAAGTCATGGGATGCTTTGATATTCATCTTGTTTTGTGCAGTCTGGAAAATGTTCTCCTTGCAATAGAAGTGAGAAAGAAGGAGCAAGCTTGTTTGAGTTATTATAGATGTGAGCTGTCGTCATATGGGCTCAACTTTTTTAGGGACTGAAGGAGACACTGCCTTTATTCTGGCCTGCTTCCATCCGGAGCTGAATTGGGGTTTTTTTGTGATAACCAGAGCAATCTCCTGAGACATTAGGCTGTAAAAGGAGGAGTAGTAAGAAGCAGCTCAAGACATCAAGAGAAGACAGAGATTCCAATCTCTACCCACCTCCATGTAAAGCCAGCTCTGTCCCTGTAGCCATCATGGTATACCATAGAAGAGGTTTCCATAGGCATGATTAAGGACCATACTCTTGGGGCCTCTCATCTTTTTTATTTTTGCAAGTTAGACCTGCAGCCTTCATCTCAGCCCAAGTATAGAAAACGTGACCCTCACTGCCTTTCAAACTAATACACAAAGCAGTTATATTTGGACAGCAGCATAACTGGAGAGGTGTCCAGCAAAGTGTGTCAGCACAACTCCAGCATATTTCCTATTCTAACAGTCTGTAATTTGAGTGTTTGTTCTCTTGACTGCCTTCAAATTATGCCAATTTCTAGAGATTAGAGTCTAGGCTAAGTACTCTCCATGAGCAGATATACAGTAGATCTCTGTTTTAGTTGGAATAAGGGATATATTTGAACTGATTGCTCATTGCCTGAAAGAGGTATTCAGCTGGCTATAAAAATTGTGGTTCAACAAGGGAATGTTCTTGTGGCATTGTTTTACATAGCAGTGGTTGAATCTGAAACTTTAGATTCTCTTTGGACACTTCAGCTGTGATGTGGTTTGAACTGGAGTACCCAAGGCTCTCTTTGATTCCCTACCAAAGGAGAAGTAAAATATTATTGCATGTTTTTGATCTCCAGAGAGGTCTATGTTACTTTCTCTGCAGGATCACCTTGAGTTGCAGGTATATTACCTTCCTGGTAAGTAATGACAATTAATTTATTTTTCTGCTGCAGGAAACAGAATTAAAAGTGTCAAACTAACAAATTTGAACTTAGTCTAGATCACTCACTGCAAAATGTTTCTGTTTACAGAGTGGTAACTAAAGGTCTCTTATTAATCCTGTTTCAAGTACTGACTCAAAACATAATCATGGACATATCTCATGACCTCATAGGCTTCAGGCAATGCAACTAGAAATTTGGTTTAAAAAAAAGCATTGTGGATGCTGTGGTCTGTATACAGCCTGAGTGTTCACTGAATAACATAAAATTCTTGAAAAATGGAGATTTATTGCCCAAAAAAAGTTTATGTGCCTGGGTGGATTACCAAACTCCTTACAAAGTAATGCTGCCTCTTGGAAGAAGAAAGAAATTGGAGAAGTCAGCAACTCATTTACATGAGTGCCTAGAACTAGAAAAATAATTAGGAAACACGTGTAATGAAAGACTGAATTTTATGCTTTAATGCTTATAACAAATCGATACGTTGCTTATTCAGGGAGAGTGATGTGGTGCAGTTGCTGCTGCAGATTAATTTCACAAGGCAGTGAGCATTTTTCAGACCATCTTATTTACAATTCACTGTAAACACAAATTAGCTTAATTTCAGCTTGTGGGGAATCTTCTGTGTACTAGGTTTCATCTCACATATCACAACTGGAACTTTGTATTGAAGGAGTTTCTGATGTCTATTCTTAACTGAGTTTTGAATTAGGTATTTGAATTACGTATTTTGAGCAGCAGCTCAAATAGGACGATCTGGGTTTTCTAGAGTACACTGTGAAAAATATGGAACTACTAAACTCCATTTCCGACCGTTCTCAGATGTATTGAGGCAGTTTCTTTTGGAGTTTTGCTTGAGTAAGTCCTACAGGATTTGGCCTAGTTTTGCCTGTCTTCAACAGTGTAACTCTGGTCTGCTCTTTGCCTGTCCCAACACAAATGGCTGCTTGAAACAAAGACCTACAATGTCAACTTCAGCACACTGCATGAGTATTGACTTTCACTTTGCTTAGTCAAGAGCATTGTCAAAAGAAAACTTCAGATGGACAGAAAAAAGGCCAAAAGCTTTAGAATGAAAATATTCAGTTGTTTAAAAATAGGTAGGGTCCTATGTGACCATTAAAAAAAAATCAAGCTCTAGCAGTCATATTATTTAAAGTTAAATAGCTGTACTGTACAACTTTTTCTTTCTTCCAACAGAATGGTGGTATGTTGAACTTCAAGGCTGACCCTGGAAAGCATCTTAGGTGGCAAAGCAAAGATGAAGGCTAATGTAAATTTTTTCTAATTTATATTTCTCCGATGCTTTCAGAGTCTGGAGGCAAGATGAAGTCTGACAAGATTGAGAGTGTCATATTCCCACATATGTCTCATAAAGAAACTTCTTGGGACTAAGAAAATAAAAAAAAATAAAAATCCCTTATTCTTTTTGGCTTAGTATAAGATGTGCATTTGTAAAGTGTAACTTGGGCAAGGCTTTTCAAAATCTCTTGTTTCAGACTGATATTCATGAGTGTGGCAGGTATCCTTAATTGATGAAGCTGCTATCAGCAAATTAGGCTCTTCTTCAGGATCACATGAAGGCCCCCGTGCTGTGCTGAAAGAAGAAAAATGCGTTCATATTTCACTGAAGGACAGAATGAAAGCTGGAACTGGTTTCATTTTCCACTTTCAGTGATATCTGCATGGCTGATGGTTAACAGGGTTCTTTGCTTCTATGTGAGGAAGCATTTGTTATTGCTTGCTCACTATTTTCCATAGCAACACAATGTCTCTGTTTAAGATCCAATGGAGATGAGCAAACAGAAAAGGCTTTAAGGAGTTTGTAAAGGAAGCTAAATTAAACTTAACTCTTTCAGGTTCAGGTTAACTGTGCAATCAGTATTTGTACCTTGACGAGGGTCAGAATGCCCTCAATTTTTAAGCACAAGAATGGCCATATTGGTCCAGATGCACTGCTGTCTTAGCACAGAAAGCCATCTCTGCTCATATTGGGTCGTGGATTCCTACAGAAGAACATAAAAGTAGGGCAGGCATGACATGATAAATGCCCTGCTATACCCTTTCCCTCCTTCTGTCCCTAAGTTCCTACAAGTTGCAGCTGGGGAACTTTCTCAAGTAGAAGAGGTGTCTGTGTTTTCAAATACAGGTGGGTACAAATGAGTTAGATTGAAAATAATTTTATCCTTTATTTACTCCACTAATGACAGGAGACAAATCATAGTCTCTGGTTGCACTCAAGGAACATGTAAGAAAAAACAGGCTCAAATGTGACACAGAAATCGGAGGCTATTTGAAAGGTCCAAATCATTTATGGAACCTTTTAAAGCCACAGAACAAATATAGAAGCACACAGTTTCAAGTTTGTATGCTGATGACCACATTATGTTTCTAAGGTTTTAGAAGAGCAAGCGAATAGTAAATTAGCCTCAGGTCAGGTTGTGAAAGATGAAGTGTCCTGGAGATACACTCAGCACAAGGAAAGGCTACATGACTGCATTTCCTGGTGATAGCAATAGTAATTAAGATCAGAGATTGACAAAATCATTACCTGAACAGTCCATCAACGATTTTGAATTGAACAGACCGTGCACCAGTACTGTCAACTCTCATAACTTTCATTTTAAGTTCTTCCATATATGGAAGGTACTTTAAACCCTAAGTCCTGGAGTAATGTTCTATTTTGTAATATCTGCAATTTACCTTCCTTTCCTTATGTTTATCTCCCTCGTGACTGCAGAGAAAACCTTGAAAACACATGCTCTAAAGCCTGAGAACATAACTGAAAAAATTAAAATAATTACCAATTTTAACTCACATAATTACCAAGCCAAACCCAGTTCACATGAGCCTTGTTTGGGCAGGCCTGCCAACAACTCACAGAGTTGACAGACCCCACTCTGCATCAACTGGGTCTTTTCTTCAGTGTCTGATCAGCCAAAGGTGCTGTCATTACTCTGACAACAGAAAATATCCTAAAGTTGTCATGTACTTACTCTTCAATTTCGAAAAGAAAACATTGCCACTGGTTTGAAAATAGCATTAAAAATAAATGTTAGTTAATCTCTGGCTGCTCCCTAAAAGTTCTTAACTTTACAATGTTCATGTTCTATTTAACAGAGATAAAATTGTATTTCAGGTATAATGCTCTGGTATTTCTACTTTGTAAAATCATAAAAACACCATATGGATGTGGTTTGCAAATACTAGTGAAATATGCACTGTAAGAGCAGCAGCACTCTAGTGAAAAGAGCACTGAGTAGATCAGGACATGAGGAAGGGTAACAACTCAAATATGTAAGCAAAACTGTATCTTTTTGTCAGCTTTATGTGAACTGGCATAAGAATACTATTTTATCTCATTCCTGGTTTTAGTCAATTTTATTTTCATGGTTTGTTTCATCACCAGACCCACACAACTGAATAGCAGCCATTTTACACATGACTTAGAGCTACTGTACTGTATCAAAGTATTTCTCTGTGATGTTATAATTAGGGTTTATTTTTCCTCTACTGCAACAAAATTGTGGTTATGGACATTTTTAAAACATGATTTATCAATCTCAGTATACCCAGTGAATGATGATATGCCCAGTAAATGAAAATTACCTTAATGAAAGCAACAGACTGATACAAAATAAGTAGCAGCGAAAAAGAGAGTAGGGAGAAAATAAAAAATGCCCAGGAATGTAGGTCTTCAACTTAAGCATGCCACCACAACAGAACAGAAGCAAGAAGATGCACAGAAATAAAATTGCATACTGCAATTTTTGTAAATAATTTCTGTTTTAACAATCCAACAGTCATTCTGTAATAGCTACAGAAATATTTACAGATAGCATGGGGAGTATTTTGGAGTCATTTGTAAGTTATATGACTATGTGTTTCTTGTAATAACTGTTTTGGTTTTTTTTACTCAGCTGGTCAATGTGCCAAACATAAGATAAAAATAATGCCTGAATCAATTTTTAAAATTTTTTTACATGAGGTTGGATCTATCATACTCACAAAGTACCTCAGATCCTATGTGATTTTAGAGGTGTCAGCTTACCAGTCACGAGGTTAGAACAACACATCTTTTAAGTGCCCATTCACAGTTCTGATGCCCATGTGCACCAGCTACAGAAATTTTGGCTTTTTGCTGCACTGTAAAATGCAGCCCTCACTGCTGGCACACCTCAGCCAGGCCCCAGGACAGCAGCCAGGCCTGGGCCTGGTGTGGCAGTGGGCACAGGCTTTCAGCTGGGCTGAAGGGACACCCGTGACATGCAAGGCTGTGCTGGAACATTTGGCCCTACCAGAGCATCCAGGCCAGTGGTGCTACCATGGGACCTCTTGCCTTGCCCTGTAAGCTGCATAGCAAGGCCATCTTTCATCTTGTCACGCTGTCCCTCAGAACCAGCATTTTCCCCTCATTGCCCCCAAGTGTGGGTGAACATTCACAACATTCAAAAGCAAATGAAGAGAAGGAGAATGTAAATTCAAAGGAATTTAGAAAAAAAAATAAAATTCAAGATTCTTACTGTCATGATGTCTTCTAGGGACACTTCTCCTCCTGAGGTTGCCAGGGTCTAGGGGCTGCCTTTGCTCTCTCAGCCACCTCTTGCTGTGTGTAGTGGGCAAACCCTTACATTTAGGCTGGCCCAGACCTTCACTCAACATCTCAACAGCTGGGACAGAGAGTGATTCTCTCCCCAGGGCACTGCACCCAAGACCCTAGGACTGACCACCCATGGCTGGGCTGCTGTGGCCCTGCCTTCCCCTCAGCTGCCTCTGCATGGATGGGCCGCCTCAATGTATGGAACTGCTTTGAGGCTGCCGCTGCTTCACCTCAGTGCACAGGAAGGGGAGAGGGATACACAGGGCCTTTGAGGAAAGAGCGGGAGCCCTGAGAGAAACCCTCAGTTCTCATAATCTCCTTGTTTTGGGGTAGTCACAACTTCTGCAGGCTCCCATCACCCTTCTGTCTTCTGGGTCCACGACACATCTCTTCATTTCAAGGTATTACCTCTATTATGCTCTGATTAAAAATAAAGAGTATGGTTTCAAAAGGGACTTCAGGCCGATCTGAAGCTCACTGCCACAAAAGACTGCGTGTTTCCTCTCCCCTCCTTTCCATCAGGCTGGTGCTGGCACTTGCCAGAGCCATTTTTATGTACCAATTCCATCAGCTAAAATGGCAAAAACCCCACAATAAAGAACTTAATAATTCTTTGACATGCTAATGAGTCAAGTTAGATCACAGCAGGGTCCAAAATGTGACCGAGCAAGTGTGAGAGGTGCACAGCCGGAGGAATGGGAACAGGAGGGAGGAGAGGGTAAATCTCACCTTTCCCATGTTTGATCAGTTTATTGAATTTCAGTCTTCATTTTATTTTAACTCTGAAACCCAAGCTAATCAGCTTGGCATTGTCACGTCTTTCCCCTCAGTCACTGGTATGTGCCAATGGAGGGCTGCCACCATTTTGAGGCCTGGCTTCAGGCAGCTGTTATTGCTCCTCTTACCACTCAAAACAGCTAACAGCAATTAGTCTTCTCCTTTGTAAGACAAAAAAACCTCCTATGACAGGGATTACTTTTTAATATTTAGAAACTGGTTTTACATTTGTGCAACATGAATGCTACATGTTTCATGAATGAAAAACAGAACCTGCTACAATGCCTAGATGTGGTTTTGTTCAGAGAAACAGCCTTCTAGAGAGTAATGTTAGCTTCTCCTGTGCAAGCCAACACACTGATACAAATGCCTGTAACTTTTGTTAAGTGGCATGTGAATATTTTCTTAAAAATCACCTGATACAACCATGAGAAAAATAGCATGCAGAAGAAAGCATTATAATTTACATATGGACTAATCTAATAAAATGATCTGATTATGTGTTTGTATTGGCATAATCTTGGAAAGCTCTCTTGAGAGTGATAGAATTTAGCAACTAATGAAACACACTTTTTTATGACTATCCTGGAAAACTGGAGAGCGCCAATACATTACCTTTTAGCTTTACTCATCCCTTTTCTCTCCCCACAGGCAGAATGTTTTTTATCAGTACTGAAGGTAGATTGAAGAGTTTCTAGTGTAAAGACACAGGCAAATAAAAATGCAGTGGTTGAAGTTCAAATCAGCAAATTTTAAACAGGAAATAAAATATATTTTTAATACCGAGGAACATAACTACTGGTGCAGTTTACCACAGGCATGGAAAACTCAGCATGTTTTGCATTATGTAAATTTGAATTGGCTATCTTTATAAAAGATATTTTCTAGCAAAGGTTTTGAGGTAACCATGGATAGGAAAGGCAGGGGCTCAGGTCAGGCCAGACCATTGCAACCATCCCTTTTTACTACAAACCATGGTTATCATCCTCTGTACCTAAGAAGCTATATGCTGATAGCCTTCCAGACAAGCAATAGATTTTCTTCCGAAGTTAATGTGAAATCTGAAGTTGGAATGTTCTTTTCCTGATTCCACTGAAGTCTAGAGGCCCTGAGAGGCCTGCAGAGAACTGTGAATTTGGAGGATACTCTACAGTTAAGGCCAAGTACAGTTTGTTCACCTTACATGAATACAGATTTTAGAAAAAATAATCATCCCAGAGTCATCCAAGTGGTATACAGTCATGCATCTTTGCTTTCTAGTTTCATTTAGTATCAGTCACTTCCAAAAGCGTATTTGGAAAATCTTTTTTGCCTATATTGGCAATTTCCCCAAAGATCAAAGACATGGATGTCATTGACTTTAAATTCACTATGGTCATTCGTTGTAATTGTCTACTAGCAAAGTATATATATATATATAAACCTTACTTAAAAAAATAACCTGTCAAGTGTTAAGTCCAATCAAATTGACTTGAAAATCTGCACTTGATATGGGGCATTTTGGTCTAATGTCCAGCTAGTAATAAATGTTCAGAAGCTAAATTTGATAGAAAAAAATAACAAAAAACAATAATCTGTAAATATCAATACATAATGTAAAGCTGTCCAAGATTGCTTAGCAACAGTAATGGAGTTAAATCAATATTCTGGCATCAATGCTGTGCATTTCAGGACGACAAGTTTTGGTATTTTCCAGACTCTTTCACCTTATAGCTGCCCATTAATTACCTTCATTTGTCAGCTGGCAGTGCAAACAAGGTGCAAATGTTTAGTCTGCTGCTTGTGTTAATATCTAGAAGCTGCAGTAGACAGAAGATTTCCAGAACTCTGCTGTATAATCACCCGATCAAATTGCTTAGCTCTGTTGTTTGGTAGCACTACTAACATGTTTTCTTTTTCTTACAAATAAAGTAACAGATGAAAATGTCTCAAGCTAACACAGACTTGTTTGCATTCTTAACAAACCCCATTTTAGAGCAGAGCAGTAATTCCACCTCAACAGCAGTTTTAGCTGTGCTTACTTACAAGTTGCATTTTAGCATTCAGTTTTAGGGCCAGACTGATTTACGCAGTGGAATATTTGCGTAAACCTCTGTGTGTTCCCACCTCATGAATAACAGTGTAGGAAGGAATGGACATAAAAGGTCCATAAACTAGCATATTCTGTAGGTCTTCTTGGGCAGCAAGGCAATAGCAGAATGAGACAAGAAGCCATTGAATGTTACTGTTGTGCTCCCACCAAGGGAAACAAACTTGATCCATAGCATTGGCTCAGTCACTTGCTGGGGCAGAAAGCAAAACAGAGTATAAACATGTATATGCACAAGAGCTTTCCACTGGCATTGGACCAGGCTTCCTCACTGCCATGTTAGCCAGCCAGTGCAATGCATCATCAAAACTCTGACTAGAGATAGCCTATTATTCCTTTTGTGAAGTACCCATTTATTAATGGCAGTACCACACTGACTGACATCCTAGCAAAAGGCAACAACTAGGACCCTGATTCAAGACATCAACTGTCACTTTGTCAGGAGGTACATTCAGCGTGTTTGGTCACTCAGCCAGGACTGTAATCCTGTCAGCATTCCTGGGACCAGAACTTTTCTGTGAGCAGCAGTATCAACTACTCTTAAAGCCACTTCTTTTTTTACCATCTGGGAGCTAACTGGATAGATACAGGTACGATTCAGCCCTGTTCCTTGGAAGGCTTTCTCAGACCATGACAGTGTGGATTTTTTGATTTACACTTGCTTTCTCAGGCTCTTTTTTGCACTGCAGCTGCACGAAAGTGGTAATCTAGTGACCTGCTAACTTTTTCCATGTAAATAGCCAGATGCAGAAGAACTGGCGTATTGATGTACTTCCTCATATTGCAGTAGTCTGGCATGAATGTAACAGACATATGTGAGAGGTACCCTGATCTTACAATGTTTTACAAAGGTCACCTAGCATAAAATATTTCTCATCACGAAACTAAACAGAAGTCAGTATTTGCAGGACTGGTGTTGAAGTCAGGTCCAATAAAACTATGGGTCTGCACAGAAGAGAGAATCACAGAATCACAGAGTTGTAGGGGTTGGAAGGGACCTCAAGAGATCATCGGGTCCATCCCCCCTGCCAAAGCAGCTCCCTAGCTCATATTACACAGATAGGTGTCCAGATGGGTCTTGAATATCTCCAGAGAAGGAGACTGCACCACCTCCCTGGGCAGCCTGTCCCAGGGCTCTGTCACCCTCACTGGGAAAAAGCTTTTCCGCATGTTGGTGCAGAACTTCCTGTGTTCTAACTTGCAGCCATTGCCCCTTGTCCTGTCTCCACAGACCACTGAAAAGGGGCTGGCTGATTCCCCCTGCATCCCATGCTTAAGATAATTGTAAACACCAATTAGGTCTCCCCTTAATCTTTTTTTCTCTAGACTGAACAGTCCCAGCTTCTTCAGCCTCTCCTCATAGGGGAGATGCTCCAGGCCATTAATCATCTTCGTAGCCCTTCTTTGGACTATCTCAAGGAGATCCCTGTCCTTTTTACACCAGGGAGCCCAGAACTGGACACAATACTCCAGGTGGGGCCTGACCAGGGCAGAGTAGATGGGCTGGTGTTTGCTTTCTGGAGCCTACAGAGAGCTTCTAGCTGCTTCTTGCAGAAGCCACCCTTCCAGCCTCCCCTTCTCCACCAGAACCCAGCCACTCAAAAGTACAATACTTCACCTTGTTTGTAAGAACTACTGGAGACAGTGATAATGCCATTTTAGTTGTATCTGTATGTTACAGGAATATGCTGAAGATTTGTCTTCAGCATTATTACTTCCAGCTCTTGCTGAGACAGTCTGTAGGTTTATACAGCTGAACTTTCTTCATTTGTTTTATACATATTCCTTTTGTCAATATAAACACAGATCAAAGCTAAAATGTTTTAAAAATTAAGCTAGAGAGAAAAGATGACAGCTGGTCTCCAGAGGGAGGGTTTGAGTCTGCAGGTCAAAGAGACTAGGGAGTTTCCTCCTTGTGTCTCAAAGGCTGTTGCTAAGGAGACCACTTTTGCTTCAATGAGCCTGTGGGACAGACTAGTTGACATATATGCAATATTTTTGCTGCTAAGACAAAAAGGGAAGCACAAGCTGCAGAGTCTTTGTCAAGATAGAGCACAGAAACCCACTTAACATGACCCTTTTCAACTACTATACTTGCTACTACTCACAAAAGTTGGTAACCCCACTGTTTTCCCCTTTTCCTTTGCAGTCATCTTCATTTCAGATGAAAAGGAAAATGTTGCTGTCAATCGCAAGGAGATACCTTACTATCAGCAGAAATCCAAGGAGAACACAAGCTTTCCCAAGGAATAGCTCTCCAGCTAGGCATAATGCTTCCATTACAAGTTCAGCAGGTAATTGTTCTAAACTTAGCACCATCTGTATATTCTCTAATAATATTTTTTTACAGTAACAGAAGGTACTGTAAATGAACGTGAGCTTGTTTAACCCCAGAGAGTGTTCCTGTGTTACTGAATAGTTTCAGTGGTGCTTCTAAGTAGCACAAATATTTGTCTTGTTTTAGAACTTATAATTACTATTTTTACATGTAACCTTCAAGCATTGCCAGTTTTGATAATTTTATGTTTTTTCACATTGACTTTTGTATCAATAGATTTGACATTCACATTAGTTGTATGACTGAGTTTGCAAGGCCTCTATTGTCCAATCCATTGTTTCCCTGTGATGATCTTTCTAGGAGATAAATTAATCTTGACAAGCATTTCCTAAAAAGGAAGAGAGAAGTTTCCACTGTGGGACTACTGAGAATCAAAAGGTCATTCAAATCTGATATACTATAAAAAGTGTTACTGTTATTACTGCTTTGATTCAAAGAGTACTGTTTTACCAAAACAGTTATATGCAGGAGAGGCATATTCCATATTTACATATGGGCACCCATATGTAAATACGTTAAACTGAAATAGCTAATAAAGCTTCTAGAATGAGTTGTTTTTAAATAAACATGTTCATCTGCTCTAAGGACATTCTGTAAAACCTTGTGGCAGTAAAACTAGCATAAATAAGGAACTGGCTGGATGGTCACTCTCAAAGAGTAGTGGTCGATGGCTCAATGTTCACTTGGCGGTCCATGGCAAGTGGGGTTCCTCAGGGATCAGTACTGGGAGCAGCATTGTTCAACACCTTTGTTGGTGACATGGACATTGGGATAAAGTGCACCCTCAGCAAGTTTGCCAGTGACACCAAACTCTGTGGTGCAGGTGACATGCAGAGGGGAAGGGATGCCATCCAGAGGGACCTTGACGGGCTGGAGGGATAGGCCTTTGCAAACTGCATGAAGTTCAACAAGGCCAAGCGCAAGGTCCTGCATGTGGGTTGGCACAATCCCCAGCACAGCTACAGGCTGGGGAGAGAATGGGTTGAGAGCAGCCCTGAGAAAAAGACTCGGGGGTGCTGACCCATGAAAGCTCGACATGAGCTGGCAATGTGCACAGCAGCTCAAAGGCCAACCGTGTCCTGGGCTGCATCAAGAACAGTGTGGCCAGCAGGTTGAGGGAGGTGATTCTGCCCCTCTGCTCTGCTCTCGTTAGACCCCACCTGGAGTACTGCATCCAGCTCTGGGGTCCCAAGTACAAGAAAGACATAGAGCTGTTGGAGCAATTCCAGAGGAGGCCACGAAGATGATGAGGGAGTTGGAGCACCTCTACAATGAAGACAGGCTGAGAGAGTCTGGTTTGTTCAGCCTGGAAAAGAGAAGGCTCTGGGGAAGGCTAATTACAGCTTAAAGGGGTCCTACAGGAAAGTGGGAGAGGGACTGTTCACCAGGGAGTGCAGAGATAGGACAAGGGATATTGGCTTCAAGGGGAAAGACGGTAGGTTTAGATTAGATTTTAGGAAGAAATTCTTTACTGTGAGGGTGGCACAGGTTGCCCAGACAGGTTGTGGAAGCCCCATCCCTGGCAGTGTTCAAGTTGAATGGGACTTTGGGCAACCTAGTGAAGGGTATCTGTGCCCATAGCAGAGGGGTGAGAACTAGATGATTTTTGAGGTTCCTTCCAACCCAAAAGCATTCTATGATTCGATGATAAGGCTCCCCTAGCAATCTATGGCTCATATGGATATGATAAACAATAAACCTTTCCCCCGTTCCTTGAACCTAACTTTACAAAACTGCTGCACAATAGAGAAAGGACATGCAGTTTTATCAATGAGCTTTATTCATGTACCAGGTGAAGAGAATATGACTCCCTCCCCCAGTAACAATGTTATGTTATATTCTTATATTGGCACAAGCTCCTTTACATTAGGACGTTTTGATCTTTAACCTTTAAAATATTCCCTCCATCAGTGATGTAACGTGGCTTGAAATATATAGTTGAATAGCACAGACCTTTCACTTTGAAGGAAAATTCAGCATGTTAAGTAGGTGGACGGCAGAAGAGGATCCAGGAAAGCTCACTAATTTCTTTTCAGTTCATTTAAGCTCTTTTAATTCACTATAATAGAAACATTGATACTCAGTCTACAGAGAGGTAAAAGCAAAAATAGAGAATGGGAAGACAATGTAGAGCCAATGGGCTTCATTTCAGTCACCATCTATTTATAATTCTTCAGAGATTAAAATTACTTCTCTAAATAACCAATTCAATAAAGCAAAGACAGGTATTTACATTTTATTTCTCTTTACTGCTTCTATTAGAGGAGTGTGGGCATTATTAATTTTGGAGTAAACAGAAGGCCTAAATTATTTGATTCCTTGATAGTTGTTTGCTCTACACTCTTAAACTTTGAGAGAAGAAAACGAAAACTATTAAAGATGTCATAAGAGCCAAACTATAAAAAATGTGCTGCCTTCTAACCAGCTACTATTCCTGCTGCTGAGAAGGAGCAGGTTCTAAAGCAGACAGGTGAGTGAGAGCTGGTGACAGCTGGAGAAAAGTGAGGCTTATTTCATTTGGGGGGTGACTGGTTTCCCAAGGTCCAAAATTGCAGAAAGAACACTTGGAAAAACTCTTGAAATGACCTAATGTGCCACACTTTCCCTGTCTTTTAAACTAAAAGGTAATTGTCTTTTTTTTTTTATTTGGGGGGGAGGATAATAATGTTCTGCAATACATTGTATTTTTAGGGAGCATTGTTTCATAAAATCATCACCTCCTCAATGCTGAGCTGGTAGGAAAGAATGAAATTTCATTGTAATGGCACTTAGATCTATCACCAATCAGCTCTGGTTTCTTCTCACTTAATTACTCATCTCATCCTAAACTATTTATATCTTAGAAATACTTGGTTTATTTATCCCACTCAGAAGGAATGTGACTAGAACAAATTGAAAACAAAAGGAAAACACCAAAGTTGCTTCAAAATGAGTGAACATGGAGTTATTCTTCAGAAAACACTTGAGCTTCTTGATAAATATTCACACTTAAAAAGAAGAAGACTGAATCATCAGATATTTAACTGCAGACTTTTTTTGCTGAATATTTTTCCCTTTTAAAGATTTATAGTAAAAATCCTGCTTGTAGAAATTATTTTGGAAGGTAGCATATTTTAAATACAAGTTTCCAGTAATTTTTCCACATTACTTCTTTGGTTTTGTCCTTGAAGCCAGTAATATACAACAATGGCTTTATTTCTTTCAAAGTTGATATATTTTACATCCTGAGTATATTATTTAGTTTCTCTAAAACAGTCTGGAGAACTCCCACAATACATGAAGCTGTGGCTTCCCAGCACTAAACCAAAGTGAATCATTACATTGTTTCCCACACATTTAAAGTTCCTAACACCTTCACTATTCCTGTATTTTAAATGTGTGGGAAACATTCTTTGCTAATATAATCTGATTTCAGCTAAACTGTGACAATTCTCAGCAGCTGAGGATCTCTTGCTTGGTTGTTACATATTGCTGTAATTCATCTTCTCTGCAATAACATTTGCATTACAGCTATTAAAATCCATTAAAAATAAGCCATGTGCAGAGTTTTTGGCTTTACCAAAGAGGATAACAAATAGATGCTGTGATATTATACTTTATGGTTAACATGCACACCATCTGGGCCCCAGTAAAGTCAAAAGGAATTTTTCCATTACTTTAAATGACACCAAGTTTCACCAGATTCTGCAACTAGAGCTGCCTAGATATGGGTTTTTTACCCATCCATAATTCCATGAAAAAATGAGACATCTTCTCAGAAAATGAGATTCATAGCCACTGTTTCTAAAAGGGTTGAGAGCTACCTCTGTGATATGCTTCCATTTTACCCTCAGTGGTTCAGCTGTATCAGATTCTGGCTTTCCCAGATCAATGGAACCCCACAACACCTTATCAATAAAGGATGAGAGGGAAACTGCATGAAAACTCTGAGATTTCTTGCCACCTGAGACTTGCAGAAGGGCTGTAGCTCAGATGCATCCTTTTACTTCATGAGGGGGTGACAACTGCTCTGTAGCAAATCTGCAGAGAATGAACTTTTGCTGCTATAGAGTGGGTCATGGTGAAGGAGGGTGGGCAGCAAGGCAGCACACAGTACAATCAGTGGGTGGTTTTGATCCAGGTCTACAGGGTCTTCATTTCAAATGTATGTGGCACAACTCTCCAGCTTTCAATCAAAGCAAAATCAAGCACTGCTTTGGAGACAGCCCGCTGCAAGTGAGTGGGACACAAAGATGGCCTTGTATCGAAAAGAACTGTGGAAAACTATCTAATTCACACAAGTGCTCAACAACTTTTAGGTTCTTTCAAGTGTTTCAATTCTATTAGGTATACAAATAATGTCTGCTTATGCCTAAGGCTGGACTTCCCTTTCAGAAGTAGGCCTGACCACAGTGATCTGTAAGTTCAGGAATTCAGAACTATGTTACCATAACACTTAGCAGGATACAAAAACACCTACCCTGATGTCGCCTCTAACTGCTTCACCACATGGCAGGCTTTCTACTTAGCAACAAAAGCCAGAGATAGCATTTCACTTCGCTGCTTTAGCTTCTCATTTCATGCAGGATGTAGGGAGCCACTAATGCTAATCAAGGCCCAAGACTGTAGCAGTCTCTTACAGTACAAATTAGGGAGTCCAGGCAATAGTGAAATTACTTTTGGGAAATTACATAATCATTTACGTTCAGGAAAGATGAACTTAAACTGGAATGTTTGCAGAAGAGAGCTGGAAAGATCATTAGGGAATGAAAGACCTTTTAAGAGATTTAAATAAAGCAGCTTGTTTAGTCTAGCAAAATGAAGATGGAGGGAGAAAATGAATGCTGTTGACAAATACACTGGTGAAGAGGGGTAAATACTAGGAGGCAAAGCTATTTAGGGTAAAAGACAGCACTGGCACAAGGGTATAAACTGAATCTTAACGATTTTAGACTAGAAAAACAAGGAGAAGGTTGCTGCAAAAGTGAAATTCTGGAGTTGTGACAGCAGCAGTGGAAACAAAGGATTTAAGATGGAGTCTGTATCATGGGACTAGACATGATGTGGGAGATGGGTCTTGATAACTGTGATACATAAGGCAGTTTTATCTTTTTAAGACCTAGTCTACAAACAAACATGTACTGAAATAACTCCAATCATTGCCTCTCCAGCTGTGAGCACAACCTTCACACAGCAGCTGCATTCCACAAGAACAATAAAATGAGACCAGGCTCCCTCACGAGAGACAGAGTCTTGGCTTTAACTACATTTGGAATATGTTACTAAGGATGAGCTTCAGATCTCACTGTATTCATAACCAAATATAAAACTAATTTGCTTGATTTCCTACAGTAAGCTTTATAAGCACATAGACACGTTCTGGTTTTAATGAGTTTTTCATTATTTCTATAACTGGGGAGAGCAAGTGAGGGAAAAGTGTGGTTGTGCTTTTGATAACCGCTATAAAATGCTAATTTTAAAAACTTTTTTGAGAAGCATAGGCAGGTTTCTAACTTTAAAAAAGGATTCTTCACCATTTCCTTACAGCGGTTTCTTCTAAGCCGTGTTCTTAGACATATTAGGAACTTAGAAAAACAATTTCAGAGCTACTTGAAGGTTTGCAGTGCTGAATTAATAACTTGAGCCACATCATTCAAGCCACATCTCTTTATGATCAGGTTTAGATTTGCTGGTTTTAAACTCCTCGATATATTTTGCCTGATTAGAAGAAACTGTTTGTCTAGTACAGTAAGTGCTTACAGGGAGACTATAAGTATCACTTAAACTCTTTTCAGCATATTCAGCTAGCAGGTAATCTTACCCAAAGATCTAAACTATTTATTTATAAAACACAATTAAAAACCAAAATGGGCCAGTTGGATCTAGCAGTGCAAGTAAGAGAAGGGGAAAACAAACCTATAAATGGATGAGATGAAGAAGATCTGTGAGTTCATCTTGAAATTCCCCCAAGATAAACATCAGAAATAAGTTACCATAGAAAACAGGGGGTGAATATGTATGTATTTAAGAGATACCTGGTTCTTCCTGAGGAACACTGAATATATTATTCCAGAGTAGGATCCTGTAATGGTTGCATTTCAGATCCATGGTCTAAACTGGGCTGAATGGGAAACTTGCAAGGCCACCTATGTATTACTGGAAATAAAACTGGGGATTCTGTGAAGGATTTCCTAGCTCAGTATTAATTTCTGCATACATTTCGTGTGCTCTAGACTGGTCAGGGGATGGCGCCCAGAAGAAAGACATGTTTAGTACTTCCCTCTGGCCTTTTTGCATGGAACTGGGAGAAGAAGGAGGGAAAGCTGGAGCCACTAGAACATTATAAACTCATATAACTGCCTACAGACAGATTGATTTTCTGATTGCTTTCTGACAGCCTCTCAGATCTACGGATAAGATAGACAGATACATAGATTTAGATAGTAATATTTAAAGTAATAATTCTTCATTCCACAGGAGCTAAATCCTGCTTCACAATAAAAATGATCTGAAGGATATTCAACAGGATAATTCGGACAATCCAGTGCACCATGGACTCTGCTTACCCTCAGGTCAGATCTATAGTTTTCAGTTTGTTGAAGAATCCCTCATGGTGTAAATTGTTACAGCTTTTCAGATGGATTTGAGATATCTCTTTGTTTCTTTTCTTCCTTTTTTTTTTTATCAAGGTTAGGCATTACTGATTATATATTAAAAAGACAATATAAAAACCATAGATTAAATCCTATCTAAAGCAACATCTTACATTGTGGAAAGAAGGAAACCCACTAAAACTGTGTCATACTTTGCTTTTCAAGATATTTTTTTTCAGATTAAGTTATGAAGTCTTACTTTGTTTAGTTAGAGTATCAATGGACATTTGCCAGAAACACAGCTTTCTAACTGTGAAAAAGCTATGTAATTTTCTGAACATGTCTGCATAATACCCACATTTGTAACTAGTTTTAACTGGACAGGAAAACACATTCAAAAGAAATTTAGATTTCATCAGGAAACGTGACTGAATGGCTCATTGCATGAGTTTTAGAAAGAAAATGTCTGAGTATTTCAGATTGTGTATCCTCCCTACTTTGACTCCATCGTGTGCAGACTTTTTACATGCGTAAAGGAAAAGACGCATCTTATCTGAAAAGCTGTCATGTAGCAACTAATAATTTTAATATCAATGTAATGTGGGCAGAAAGTATGATGAATATGAACAAACAGGTATAGAATGCACATAACAATATGTGTCTATGTCCCTTGAATGGGGTCTAGTGGAAGTTTGCCCTGTTAATAGATCTTCCCCTAAAATGAAAAAAAAAACCTGTTCACAGAATCCAAAAAACAGCCATGCTCAAGCCCAGTTGTTCATATCTCTGTCTGAGTGGGATGAACTTTGTACAAGATAGTTTATATCTTAAGACATTTCCTAAAAAGGAAGAGATAATTGTCCACAGCAGATTAGAATATGTGTTAAGAAACAACAAAGAAGCAATCCAAAATTGGAGTCAAATAGTATTTAAACTTATTTGCACTTAGCACACATCTGAATATCAAAACACTAAGTCAGCATCAGTTTATACTTTCCCTGAATTCCTAGACTTCAGTGTGGGATACAACACAGTACACAATTAGCCTGGCTTTCTAAAGAAATGTGGTTTGGAAATCTCACTGTGGCTTCGTGTGTGTATGAGATCCTGAAGCAGTTTTGTAAACCCTGGTTTGTTTCAGTCAGAGATGATGGACAGGTAAATGGCTCAGTTCTGTTTCCTACAAACTTGATGAAAATAATCAGCTAGGCAGCAAAGACCCTTTTGGTATGCTTATACTCCCCCAGTGAAGAAAGGGCTGTATCATAAGGAGAGCCTTATTTAGACATGAGAGAATCCACACAACAGGATTTCTTGCTCCCAAAGACGTGATAGCTCTTAAAACCTGTGATACATGGGCAACTCTGGTTTATTTGTGTAACTGTGTGTCATTATGTCTTAGCATCCATATAATGTTATAGATTGACTTTCGTTCTATGCAAAAAAGGCTGTATGACACAGTGGCTCAGCCGCTAACTTATGTTCTGTTCTCAGATTTGCACCCTGGTGTGATGTATGTTCCACCATGCCATGGGCTGAACTGCTATGATTTGGTGTAGTAAGGAAGCTTTCAGAATTCACCTTGTAAATGCAAGTTAACAGTGGAGAGTGGGAGGCAGAAGGGCTTTTTTTTAATCTATATTCAGTTTTCAGAACTGCAAGGGGAGCCCTACAAATGGAAAACTGTGTAATTTTATATTTTGCTTGCTGTCATGTTATATGATACACAGAAAGCAAGGTCCAGTGGGCATGCTTTCATCTGAGTGACACTTCACAAGGGGCATGGCAAAGAGGCAAAGCCCACAGTTCCAGCAGGCGAATGGTCTAGGACTATGGATAAACTGGCATGCTTTGGGCTGCTGACTGTGGGGTATGCCCTGGCAACATCCTGCCTGAGATGAAAGCAAGACCCAAGTAGGCATTTGTTTCCCATTCCTATACTTATTTTTCAGTAGAAGGAACTGAACATATGAGGCAGAGGGGACCTAGCCATGCTTTAGCTCTGTCTTGATGCTGTTTCTCTGCAGGATCTTAGCCTCCATATTCAGTGTCTCCATTGCTCAATGCCAACAGTCTGAATGAATTAATTTCTACATTAAGTGTTTTTTTAAATTGCTGTGATGGCACTGAGACTTAGTGAGGAATGGTACAGCCTCGTGCAGATTGTGGGAGAGCTACATGTTGGGCTCTCAGGGCCATTTTTTTGCTGCATGAAGTGCAAAGTAATCCTCTTGCTATACAACTCATCCTATCCTGATGAAATGATCTGGTGAAAGGATGCCACCCTACGTGCAGACTACTTAGGAGTTTTCCTCCTTTCATTCAGTAACAGTAGGAAAGAAAAATATCCCTTGATTACTCCCACATCAGGGAGCAATTCACAATATTAACAGGATAAATATTTCTCATGATGCACCAGTAATTAAGGATGTCCACTTCTCTTGCTTGCTTGCCTTAGGAAGTGTCAGATACTCCATGGCTACAGGATGGTTTAAGATTACAAATACCGCTGGGGTAGACTATCTCATGCTTCATTTGGAACGACTTAACCAGACAGTTATTTCATGGTGGCCTGGTCACACCTGTTCACACTTAACTGATTCTGCACAAATTTGACCTTTGCCTGACATCTCTGCTAATGTGTCATGGCACAGTGAATATCCCTCTGTTGCTGGACATGTGCTGTATTATTTTTTGAACTGTGGTAAGAGCCAGGTTATTCTAACTGCTCTCCAGACATAGGATCAGACAGTCTTTGCTGCCCAGTACAGTTCCAAAAGGACAAACAATAATAGACAAACAAATAAATTCAATGACTTGCTTGCAATCACTGAATATTAGATTTCCCAAAACCATCACTAGTCCATCTTGCTTGCTTTTCCAAGTCATATAATCATATTGCCTTATGACTGATTATAGTTCAAAGTGAGAGCAATGCCTAGATTTTTTAAATTCAAATGATACAGTTTTTCATGGAACTTTATAGAAAATATTTTCAGGCATCTATCACTGAAACCTTACACAGTCTGTTGAACGTATTTACAATACCGAGCTCTGTATAGTCCAGTGAAGCACTGCAGCTCCATATAACACTACTCAGTACTCCTTAGATACACCAGCTAATACTCTTAGGCTAAGCACTGCCCTCCAAATAATTTACCCACAGATTTTTCCACCTAATTTGACAGAACAGACAAAAGCTGATTGAAGCACAATGCTGTTTTTCTTCTAGAGATGTCAGTTTCAGCTGTGGAGAGATAAATGATTTTCCCAAGTTCATGCCCACAATTCAAGTCTGTTCTAGAGCCAAGAGAGCCTACAAGTCCAGGTTAATGCTGTAGTCAGAAGAATCTTTCCCTCTCCATTTGTTCTTCCTATTATGTTGGTTGTCTGCCCTGGCAATGCTAGGGAAAACTCCCTTTACTGTACCAGTCCAAGAACAGCTATGTGTTCTTAATTCTAGTATGAGAAATGGCATTACTCAATGAGCAAATCCTTAGCATGGTTAGGATTTTCATAACACGGCCACAGGATATAGGACTCACTATACAATCCTAGTTAACATTTAGCATATTTGTGGCTTACATTCAAAAGTCATTTCATAAGCCAAATGCAGTGAAAGCTCTTGTAACCCCGTGGATGCAGAAGGTCAACATTTACAGTCAGCTTGTTAAGTTGCTGTCTCCATTTGCATTTTTTTAGTGAGATCAGTTTGGATAAAGTAACAAGTGATGTGAAGCTTTTCTGAATTTAGAAAATACTTGATGATTAAACATAAATACATGAACCATGAGCTGCAGATATGTCTATCTGCCAGGAGAGGAAATAGAAATATTATGAGTCCGTTCTCACAATTTTTCCAACCTACCAGACAAAATTGACTAGAAATTAAGGTGGAGGGAAAGAGAGTATATCCCCAGAAATGTGTCTGTTCTGCAGCAGAGTGCTTTGTCAAAAAGGAATAGGTGGAAGCCCTGAGAGATAGGGCTAACATCCTACAGTATCATTCAGAAACAGAAAGTAATGACTGGAATTCTGTTTCCTATAAAGGGAATAAATATTATGAAACAAAAAGGCCACCCAGTTATTACATCATAAAATAGATGGCAATGATAGCTGTTTTGGACTCCAAGCATTTAAAATCTTTTCTTTTGATTCTGATACTGCCTTTAAACTCGTGTCTAAGGAGCCTGACGTAAATGTTTTCAGTTAAGGTGTTTTTCTTTCAGTTGTCTTAACATAGTGGCAGTGAGCATGGGTTTCTTAAATATTATTCTTGGTGCACATTTTTTTTTTTTTTTTTTTTTTTTTTTTAAGTATGTACCATATCTGTTGGCAGCTAATGACTAACCTAAACCTTACTCTGTACTATAACATGTAATGCATTTTTAGTCCACATGATCACAATGAGCCGGGGATTTGAAGCTTAGGGGCAGCATTGGCGGTAGTGCAGTGATCATGAGATGATGGAATTCCACCTTCCATCTTGAGGGATCTGGGCAAAAGTAAGATCTCAGCCCTAGGCTTCAGGAGAGCAGAGTCTGACATGTCAGGGATCTGTTTGGAAGAATCCCATGGGTTATAGTTTTGAAGAGTAGAGGGATCTTTTATTTTCAAAGATCACCCCCTTCAAGCTCAAGAAAGGTTCATCCTGATAAGAAGGAAATCAAGCAAAGGTGGCAGGAGACATGTCTGACTAAACTCAGGAAGGAAACATATAACAGGTACATTCAGGGACAAGATTAGGAAAGCTTAATCCCATTGAACTGAATGTGAGGTGATGGTGAGAGCTGTGGAGGGCAACAAGACAGGCTTGTGCAAGTACATCACCAGCAATAGTACAGTAGGGAAAATGTGTGCTCACTGCTGATGGGGGCAGGGAAACTGGCAATAAAGGTTGTGGAATGAGCTAAGTTATTTGATGCCTAATTCACCAGTCTTTACTGGTAAGACTGGCCTTCAGGCATCCTGGGTTCCTAAAACCAGTGGGAGAGTCTAGAGCAAAGAAGACTTACCCTGGAGGGAGGAGGATCAGGTTAGGGAATATTCAAATGAAACAGACATATACAAGTCCATTAGGCCTGATGGCATGCAACCACAGGTGCCAGTGATAATCTTTGAATTATCATTGATGATCAGGAAAGGTTCCTTCCTATGGATTGGAAGAAAGGAAATGTCACTTCTATCTTCAAGAAGGGAAAGGAGGATCTTATCAGCCCCACCACAATCCATGGGAAGGTGATAGAGCAAATAATCCTTTAAACCATTTTGAAAAATGCAAAGAAAGTGATTTGTAGTAGTCAGTTTGCATGCCCAAAGGGGAAATCGTGCTCATCAGCCCAACAGTGCTGAGTACTTCTCCCTGGGCACTCACTTGTGGTTAACACAATGTGGGCTTGATGGAGTTTGACATGTTTTTATGTTCCTGTGACACTAATCTGTGTCATTTCAGATTTAGAAAAGTATATCTTCTCCCAAGATGAGGGGGGAGGCCAATTACTCCCTGGTAAACCTGTGTTTATAGACACTATGAAAGGCCAGGGAGATGTCTGCTATCCTGGGAAGTGCGTCCCACAAATTTACTGTATTACCTAAGACTGTACTTCAGATTTATAACCCCCAAGTCATTTGCTGAAATCTGACACATGATTATTTATCTGACACATTATTATTATAATCTGTTGGGCCAGGTTGAGGGATTAGGCCTGGCCTAACCTAACTTTACTGTGTCTCCATGACTGTCTAATTTGCTTTTAATATTCTGCAGTAGGATTCAGGCAACATAAACCTGTGAGGAGGAGGATGGGGAGGCAATACCCTGGGAGTGAAACTTTGTTGGATATGGGGAGCTTCTGTGCACCAGGTGGAAACCTCGTGGTGGTCAGACCATGAAGAGCACAACTTGGTGGTGTACGGCAAAAGGCACGGTCCACAGAGGCAGGGAACCAGACTCCCCTGTTGGCAAAGCACCTGGGAGGTCTAGGTGTGCCCAGAGGAAGAAAAAACAAAAAGCTTGAATCTACCTCCTGAGCAAGAACACAACTGATGGTAGAGCTAATATGCTTGCACACAGAGGGCAGCTGTAATTCCCCATGACTTTATTGAGGGTAAATCTTGAAGGGTTAGCCACGGTCCTTCTTTGATTTAGGTCCCCAAGATACGTGTTTGGCACAATAGATTACATTATTATGGATCCATTCCTGGGTGTCTCCTCCCAGCTGGTCTGTCTGACTCCAGCTGAGATTGCAACAGGTAACTCTTGGAGACTCTAGTTGCTGAGCACATGGTTTCCAGCATAGGTAGTTCTGGCTCTGGGTTGGGTCTGGGCCTGACTTGCTTTCATTAGGCACAACTGAGCTGACTATATATGGAGGAGTCTGGTAACAAGTGAGGAAAAGCTCAGATCCACTGATCTTTCAGAAGTACATTATACTATGTTATAGTATAAATGTGATCACCTCAGGGTGAGGACTGTGACCTCAGAGGACTTGGAGCTGAAATGAAGCAAGAAGGGACTGGCAAAAAGTCATCTTGGCTAACTGCTGACATGAGGTATCTAATTTGGTCTGATTTTACCAAAATAAAGACACCTCTGCAATAGGTAGGAGAAACTTTCTTCTTGGTAAGTTTTACAAGATGAAGTGCAGATTTAGTCTTGGTGATCCTACTTTGGCAGGGGAGTTGGACTAGATGATCTTTCGAGGTCCCTTCCAACTCCTAACGTTCTGGGATTCTATGAAAACTGCAGCATTTTTTAGTAAGGCAGTTAGATGCTCTGGAATAGCATTAGCAAATAGCTAAATGAACAAATGGGTTTGACTTTCCTTTGCCAGACAGTTTCATCCTACATCACAAACAGGGAATGGCCTGAGACTTTTCTTTGTACTGAACCAAAATCTAATACTTTGTTAGATGGCTTCTGTGACTAATTATGACTTACTGAAGATAAAATTAAGTTTAATCTCTCAGGTAAAAATTGTTACCCACAAAAATCTGCCAGAGGTGTCGGTGTTCTCAAGTGGGACCCCACCCCTGTCCATGGGCTCAGGAGCCCACTTCAGCTCAGCCCAGGGTCTTCAGTCCCTGCCCTAGCTATGCTATAGGAGTACAGGTCTCCACTTCTGCCACAGCTACTGTGGCACCCTGACAGGAGGTTCTAATAGAACAAAAGTTCTTAAATATGTTAATATCTTAAGAAGCAAAGGAAATGCAGTATTGGCTAAAAGTTACCCATACACAAAGCTAAATTCCTAGTTTCTCTGAGCACGAGCTAAGGAAGAATTGTCTTAGACATTGAGAAAAAGAAATAGCTTGAAGAATGCGTAGGGTCATTCTGCAATGTACCTGTGAAAAAAAAATACTCTCTCCAGTATACATAGTCTGGGAAATTTATTTCTTCTGGGAACATTCTGGTATAAATCAGAATCCAGGAGAGAATCAGTCCTTTTATAATTGTTGTAGGGAGCAAATACCTTACCCGATTCAAAAGTCCACAGAAAGCACTAGGTACTTCTTTGATCTTCTAGCACTTGTAAAATGTTAAGTAGAGAGAAGCAGTTAGTGAGGGACCCAGCCTTTTATATGGAGTCAGGAAACGCATTAAAAAGACATATAAAATGAAAGTGTTCTTAGGAAACAGATGTACTAATGTACTTTGTGTTCACATGAACAGTGAATGTATGAAAGCAGAACAGTTAGGTCACTGCTAATTTCATTAATTTTCTAACATCTAGTAATTCCCTTGGAATAAAGTCCAGTGTCAATCTTCCTTAGCTTCTTGCATCATCCAAACTTTATTTGGCTTCATTATGCCAAGTCCAACAACTTCTTTGCATTTGGGTTATTTATATTTGACATATCAAACAGCTGCTTCCAATTCTGTTATTGACTGACATTCTCAAAAAGGCAGTTACCCAAAGTGTCCCTTCTCTCACTAATTTTAGCAGGAATGAAAAATATTTTGAGCTGATATACTCTGTAGGAGTCAAGTCCTCCTGTGTTTTTCTGAAACTTGGCCCCAGCCTATTCTTGCAAATTTCCTGCAAAATTTAGAGAATGTCCTGCAGCCCCCATAAACAGCTCCCCTGTTAACACCAATAAATGTAAAAAGGAAAAAGGACTATGAAGTAAAATCATCCCTAAACAAGATATTGTTTATAACTCTCTTTAGATTTTTTTTCTTAGATTTTCTGCCCTTTCCTGTGATGTTCATATATTGTACTTCTATCTGTATCAGTTTGCCAGCAAGTCCAAATGGTTCTGGCCTGTATACATTTTTAGTGGTATAGTGAACAGGTGAAATGAAACGGATACCTTCAGTACATTAAAGTTTCAAGACTGTGAATTCAGTGAAGTGTCAACAATGAGCAATTTTTATTAATATAATAGAGCTTTGTCGGTGTGTGTAGAAAAGTAACGTTACTGTGGTAGGCATTAGTGACTTGGTGTACCTATCCCTTCAAATGAAACTGTGTTTGCATCTAATCTGTCTTGAGGTTTCTGCTAGCCAACTTGTCCGGCCACTTTCCATTCTTCAGTTGTGATCTAGCTCGAAGGCTTGTTTTGGTTTTTCAGTTTCAAGCTATTGGATTTGATCCTTGTTGGAAAAAGACAGAGATCAATGTGAAGTTGTGTATTTCACTGGACTTGACCTGCTCTTTACCTCCCACTGACATCTGCAGCACAAGGCGGATTGCACCAGTTAGGTTGGCAGGGGAACTGATGGGGGTTCATAGGTTCCTGAACTGGATGATTGTTGAACTTTCTGGTATTTTTTTGTATGGTGTTTTACATGGCCCATATGAGGAATTTAACAAACACTCGTGCAGAAAGAAGCTAAGTATATGCTTTTGGGCTTCTGCTTTCTTCCTCCAACACATTTAGTTAGACTACATCTTTAGGTCCTCACTGTATTCTTCAGTTAGCTGAAGAGATGGGGAAAAGTTTTCTGGCCTGTGGGAAGACTTGTGAAGCATATGTGGACCTTCCTGGGCAGTTGTATGGTTAGCATACTTTGTGGCCACAGAAAGTGGTATGATATCTAAGGCAACATCTTCCAATTCTCTGCTCCCATCAGGCCGACTTGGAGCAGAATCATGGTTTTCAGGTAACTGGTATGTAAGTCTAATTTCCATGAAGAAAAGGAAGAAAGAAATTCTTACAAACTAGAAACTCAAGGTTTTGATCTGACAAGCTATATTGTGACAGCTGAGATGCCAGATCAGATTACACAAAGCAGTATTTTACAGAAGACAATGTCAGAACAGAAACTGAGCACATTTCAACTTTGCATCTTCTAGGTCTTTATGTAAGACTGAGAAGATCTGAGCAGTTTGGGCACCCAGCTTCTAGGGAAGTAACAAGAAAGCTTTAAAGAAAGGTGGAAGTTTACTTTGCTAGTGTAAAAGTCCTGTTCTTGTCTTATGCAAAGGTTCTCCTCCACAGCACAGTAGTTCTTTTTGCCTGGAGCAATGGTTGTTACTTTAGCTCAGACCACCCACCCTCATCACAAAACCCAAGGATTTACAAATTTAGAACAATCACATAGGAAGGATAATACAGACAAAAGACTTCCTGCAACAGTGAGACGTTTTTCAGTAGACTGAAATCAAGTATAAAACATGACAAAGCAAAAAATAACCCAACTGCAATAGCTTCTCTAAGAATCTGTTTCTGCTTTCTAGAGAATACTTGAGAAGTCCTGCAAAATAATGCTTTCTCATTCAGCAGACACTTTGAGTGTTCTAATCATGGTATTTGAATCCATTCTGCACTGAAAATGTCTGATTCCTCATTTCACCCAAACCTCCCCTATGCTGCTGACTGACGGATTTTTCCAGTGAAAGTTTTGGCCTAAATTCTCATTAGGTTCTAAATCTCCAGGTCCTGTAAGAAACATGGGGCCAAGCAAAGCCTCAAATCTGCTTTCTAAAATACAAAAAAGCACTACAGTCACAGAACCACCATTTTTCTTGGATCATTAATGCACTGGAAATTTGATCCAGGCTTATATACACAGAATATGAAGGCAATTAAGCATTATCTTAAAAAATAAACACAGTTCTTGGCCATTCCACATTTCAATTCCTCATTTACAAGAATAATATGGGAAACTGTAGCTGCATGTCTCATTAATACATAATAATGTAAGTGCTTAACCACAAACAGGGGTAATGACTGTGTTCCTAAAACACACTGAAGGAATGGAGGTAGTTGGCATTGACTCTCTGGAAATTTTAAGAATAAAAATAATATATATTCAGTCATGCATTACTTACAAGTTCTGAGAGGAAGATACAGATAAATGTGGTTATCTAATGAAGAACAGTCTACAAACTGTGTCAGGATTTTACCTAAAGACTTCAGTGAAAGCTGCTGGAACTTTGCCATTAAGTTCACTACAACCAAAGTATTACTCTCTTGTCTCCAATTACTTAAAACCCATGTATATCCCAGAAGGTCCTACCGGCTTGGAGCTTGCCCTTAAAAACATCAGGAACTAAACCAAATTGGAGTAGCCAATTGAATTAAGATAGTAGAATTGATCTGCCCCTTGGTCCCATATTTCTGAACTCTACTGTGGGCTGGTTCATTACAGCAGAAAACAATTCCTTGTGTTTCTGGGAGGCTATCTACTGAATCACAAACACATAGCAGTTTAAAGGTTGTGTGTTTTTTATTGTATTGCACGAGATATCTATGCAATTCATGTAGGGTACTGTATTAAAGGATCCGCGCTTCCCAAAACATTGGCTGTTGCAGCACACATCACAAGCATTGTGAATAACCAGTGCCTTCTTCAAAAATTAAAATAATTGGTTGCAAGTTTAAGCATGTGTGGCAATAAATGTAGGAAAAAAAAAAAAGCAGTATCAATACATGTTTCTTTTCAAACACACAAATACACAATTCTCAGAAGAGCACCAATAATACCAAGCGTCTATTCTGATGAAATACTGTAATGTGTAGGCTTTGCAGTGAAAAGCCAATATGCACACAAAAAATATATTTCAACTTTTAAAATAATTTAACCATAATATCTTGCATGTGTCACCTGTTTACAGCATATAATTTCATATACAAAGTCAGGCCTGAGCCTCCACTTGTGTAAATTTGTGCATACTCATTTAAAGCAGCTGAGACTCTAGACCAGGCATCCAAGCTGAAAAAGCCTTCAAACTGTTCACATCTGAAGAAAGAGCGGTAGTGTAAGACTGCAAAAGTAGTTACAGTGAAGGCATAACAGAAATGTTACTATGGAAAAAAATGAAGAAAAACACTATTAAACCCTCAAACACAAGGCTCTAGAAAGAGGCCTAAATGTAAAGTGATGTTGTAATAATTTATAGAAGTGAATAATTAATATCAGCGTCCTTTCTGATGCTTAGAGATTCTCAAATATTCCGAAGCCCATAGAAGTGAACTAACCAAATGTCACAATAAGTATCATATTCAAACTCTCTTTCTTAATTTTCTGATCATTAATACTGGTACTTAAAAACATTTTATATTTGCTGAAAACCATTATTAAAATTTACCTGCCTGCTATGAGAATTTAGTGTAATAAAAATCATGAAAAACAATAGGTAAAAAAATAGTATTTTAAGAATATTTTTAGAAAACCCGTCAAACAACTGCAAATACAGCTGGTTTTTAAATGTCTCTACTTTAAAACTACTTTTGTTTTCTGTTTGCTTTTGTTTGAGTGAATCACTTCTAAAGAAACAAGTGAGTACCAGTTCTAAGATTTATTCTTGTCCATTACATTGAGGACTTCATCCAAAAGTGAAGGTCCCAAGTCAAGTTGTAATGAGAGAAGAGAGCCTGCAAGGTCTGAAAGGGATTCTTCTGACTTAGTCTTTGCCTTGGTTAGTTCGCACGAACTAAGTCGGCTGTCATCGAACAAATCAACTGTTTGCCAGTCAGTGCATCGTTCAGAAAAGCTGGAGGAGTGACTGTCTCTGCCATTAGTCAAATGAGAAGAACCACCATTTTGCTCCCATATGTCATCTTGGTATGTTTCTCCGTCCTCCATCTGTTTACTTTTCTCCTGCAGCTTTTCTTCTATTACTGGCTCGCAGCTAAGCCTGGGGTTTCTTGATGACCTGATGGATTCTTGCTTTGAATTAAATGTCACTGGTGACAATAAGGGCAACGTAAGGGCTTGAGAACCCCCAATGGTAGGAAGGGAAATAGCATTTTTGAGCACTGGTGATGGAGTTTCTGTAAACATGGATTCAGAAGTGCTGTTTGCCCTTAAGAATTCATTGTGGCCACCAGATTGGCTAACTCTGGTTTCTCCTTCATTTCCAGGCAATAGCTCGTAGTTGCCCTGCAAAAAGGAGATGTCTCCAAAAACATCATGTTGTCCCTCTTTTCCAATGTGTATGGTGTGACGGAAATCTCCAAGTGGTGGACTGATCATATCAGGAGACAAGATATCCCTTAGCTTGAATTTCTTCCCTTTCTTATTGTTAGCAGCTTTCAAGTAGATGGGTGTCTTGGCTGGCATCTTGCTTGCAGTTTCTGACAGAGGAAGTGATTTAAAAAAAAACCAAAACAAAAGGGAGGGAACAGCCTCTCACAAAGTCAGTTAATTCTCAGGATACCTTCAGCCCTAGCAATGTTACATCATCATCTTGAACCACTCTTGTACACGAAGTCCTTTTCTTCTAATGCAGAGCGCTGTGGGGTGAATGCTGTGTTAAGTGAATGTCTCCCACTGCAGTTCTTTCCAAGGTGGAACACAAGTTTCAAGTCAGTTAGCAACCAAATGCCCTGCTACTTCCAGAACTTGAGAAAAACCTGCATGGGATAGAAAATTGGGTTATCATTAATTTGTTTTTCATGGTTCATTCAGTTTTGTTTTTTAAAAAATAATAATAATATATTAGTAATGGTACTGACAGTTCCAGCCTGCAGATTTACTTTATGATGTTGCTTCCCTTCATTAGGCAAGATTAAAGAGTTTAGATTAACAAGGGCTAGATAACCTTTCTCTGACTTCATAGCTTTTTTTGAAGTCAGAGTTTCTTAGACACGGTTGCTGAGCACAATTCATTTGATAAACATCAGTATATCAATCTTTCTTCTTATTCTGGCATTCGAAATGCTGGCCTTCAAGAGCACATGCAGAAACACCTTTATAATGTTCAACATTAGGCTTTTGTTAGACACAGAAAAATTGTCAAAGCAATACAGGAAACCTTTTTTGGAAATGGAGTAGACTGCTTTGGATTAAAGAACTTGAGATGCCCACATTCAGTGCTGGAACTCACACAAACTATCACCAGTAACATTCCTGCCAAATGTGCCCATTTGAAAGGATAGTTTTAGGTGTGCCAGCCCAGGTCTTTACAAACACCCAAATGCAGGTGTTCTAAGAGAGACTTATTTGTGTAAATAGAACCTTTAGACTATAGGAATTCTTAACAACTATTAAGTATAGACTATAGTTCATTAGATACACAGGCCACGAGGTGACTGATTCAAGCTTGTTCTGTGCAACCAAATGAAACAGTGTTTGCAAACCAAGTCTCCCTACTAGAATGCGGTCTCTGAAAAGCATGACACAGCAGTCCACAAGGGCTAACAGGTTAATGGGTCAACAAGTTACAGAAAAACACTCTTCATTAATGCTTAATGGTGTATTTCTTCCTTACAGTACCGGTCATTGACTCTTGATCAATCTCAGAATAAGTATGCATATTTCTCCTGAGTATCTTTGTCCTTTCCTCTATTCAGTTCACACACCACTGGAGGAGCATCACAGGTCACTCCTCCTCACCAGAATCTCAGCCTCAAATCCCTCAAACTCTGCCTATCACCATCTTCATGTCATAAAGGAGCTTACAGTTTTGGCACAGAAAGACCATTCTGTGCAATAAGCCAAGGGAAGCTGTCTGTAACAGGCACTACTTTTGCTGCCTTTTATCCATACCCCAGCAGAAATTTTCCTTCATCAAATTAAGCCCAGTAAGAATCACCTGTTCTAAAACTTTGTATCACAGGGCCGTACAGCCAGGTTGTCAAGAAGCATTTAAGCATTTTCACAAATCCTTTAGCCTGAGTAATTAGTTCCTACAGTGAGGTATTTAACTGCACATCACAAGGGGAGCTGGGAATCTAGCCAGATTAGTATTTTGGGTTTTTTGATTCCCACCAGTTTTCTACTGCACCTCTGATATCATTGAAAAGCCCTCCCCTCAAAAGTACAATGGATATAAACAGCTGTCATGCAAAATAAGCTCAATGTTCCATAAATGATGAGGACATTTTATACATTTAAGCTACTTTTTGAAAAACATATCTGATTGCATTGACCAGATAAAAGCATTTCAAAACTTCCTACTACACAACAAGATGGTAATTCATTAGGATCTACAAGAATACCAAGAGATTCACCTTGCATGGCAAAACTCCAACTTCATGTCAAGTATTTTACAAAAGTAAATGCTAAAGAAGATCTCTACTTGTGCCATACCCCATGGCAACAGCACTGAGTAGTCAACTGGGTTACCTGCCATTTTTCAATTGAGAAATTCACTGCATTGTGTCCCCCCGATTTTCCTTCTACCCAAGCAACTCATTTCACTAAACAGAATGTCCTCCAGTCTAAAGAACAGTTCTAGCAAACAAAGCTGAGTGGTGAGGTTGGTTTATGTTTATCTAGTGAACTCAGCTTTGTCTTACTCCTCAAGAATAATGGGCAGAATTCCCCCTGGTTTGAATTCCTCCTTCTTTCATATCTTTTAATCTGGAATGGAAGGCAATGTAGTGTCAGTGTGGCCTAAAGTCACACCCGTTGGTCACTAGCTTACAAATTAAAGACAATTCCTGGTTCATTCAAAGCTTTCATGGCTTCCACCAATTTGGCTGTGCATCAAAGATGATTATCAGCAAACTCCACAAGGAGATTTCAAAGAAACCTGAAGATTTCAAAGAAACCCCCCATCTGAATATCAAGAAACAGTAAAATCAGATGTAAAGTAACTTTTCATAAAAATAATCCATTTTGACACACCAGAAGAGCACAGTATTTGATTGAGCTCATAGCTCAGGAGGAAAATAAAGCAAAACCCAAAAATAGAGCAAACTTTTGGGCAACCAACCTTCTTTAGTTCTTGCACTGTGAGAGAGCCCCAGTAAGGGGCAGTGTAAAACCACACTACCTCAGAGGATGCCGCAAGAGACTCCAGTGCCAGGAATTATAATCTCTTTATAAATACAGCAGTTCCTGTATATGTGAAGACCTTTCCTTCCTTTTCGCCAGTGCAAGAGGCTTTACATTTGAAGACAAGAACTTTCACAAAGGTGTACAAGCATCATTTGCTCAGCTGAAAACAAAAGGCTACCACTGCTACAGATTTCACTGGCTATTCTAGTAGTTTCTGTGAAATATCTGCAAATTACACATTGGAAATAAAAGATGAGGGTTCCCTCCTCAACGGACAGGCTTTCCATGTACAGCACACATCAGCTTCTGAGCAACTGTACTTTGTTTCTGCATACATATTCTCTTTGCCAACTACAGATTCTAAGTTACTGTGAAAAGGTGAAATACATAATAAAACTGGAAATATTCACATGGCTTAAAATACTGGTTTTACTCATATTTTATTTGCAATTAAATAAGGAAGAATCTGTACCAATATATATACATTGGGGTTGTTTTTTTTTTAAAAATGAGTTCTTTTATGAAGGAAAATTAAATACAACTTTGGCAAATATAGGAAGACTTAATGAGACTAAGCCTTCAGCCCAGCTCCTGGAAAATGAAAAAATTAGGCCAGAGCATTTTCACATGGACATTATATACTCCCTACATTCCTCAAGATGTAATGATGTCACCAGGCAAAAAAAAAAGAACAGAGCACACTCAAATCTCAATATCAGGCCACGTAGTAAAATTCACCTTGTCTTAAAATGAGACCTTTTTCTGATGTTACTTCTAAAAGAGTCTCTATTTTAACTAATTTCAACTTAGTAACTGAAAACCTGAAATTATCAGAAAACTAAATTAATTAATAACCAAGAATCCGAAGTCTCAGACTGACAGCCTACCGTGAAATACTTTAAGAGAAATACCTGAAAGCATTTTTCTTCCAGTTGAGGGGAGATCCCTCTCCTAAGAGGACTCAACCCTGAGCCAAGCCAGAGAACATTCAACCCGGTGAAAATTAGTTTGGCCGTATCACTTGCTCATTTTCATTCCTATCACTTCACACCCTCATGTAAGTGTTTTGCTTGGTAACAGAGACTAATATTTTCAGAGACACTTCTCAATCCGCCTTGTGAAACTTCTGTCCACTGAGCAATCATCACCAAACTATCACCAAATATCTTAACAGCTAAGCCTACAAAGCCAAAGACAAATAAGGGTCGAGGTGCAAACTTGTATTTGGGCACAACCCCCAAGAAACCTAGATCTTTAAACAGTGTCCTAGGTGAAGAAATGATAGAAAGAGAACCCTCTTTTCACAGAGCAGGACCAGAAGCAAGCATGCGCTCTGGGAAGCCTGTACACTTTCTGCAGCACAGTCCCTTGCACGGGCTCTGCCTTACACATCCTTGGCTAGAACCTTGTGAACCTTAGAGAAACCCATTTCCAAAGCATTGCTTAAAATGACATTGAAGTATCTCATGGAGTAAGACACTAGGAGAAAACAGTCTGTAAGTCATTTAAATATCCAAATGAGAAGAGAGTAACACAGCACAAGGCAGATACAAACTGAGTGATAAGCTGCTGCAACTTTTCTACGCCATGAAATATCTGCAAGCACAGAAGAATTAGTCTTTAGGGGTTCATTTTAGGTTCCAGCTACCAGAAGCTTTCAGCAAATTGAACAAACTGTGGAGGAGATCCTTGTCAATGTTGGTGCTTTCACTATCCCTGAAACATCAGTGCAAACCACATTTTAATTGTTTTTGTAACAGGGGCTTGAACATGCACAGTCACAACAAACTCACAGTATAACCAAGTCTTCAGGTATAAGAAAAGCAGCAAATGATGCACTGTAGAGCCTACCTCTCATGTTCCTGTGGACTCAGGTGTACATATCAACTCAGCAGCCTCTGAAGATAGGAAACCACAAGTCTATCCACTTCTAAACCAGGCCACCAGGGAAAGCTCTGCTTATAGACCCTATACCTTCTGAGGAACTTTAATCAAATCAGGTGCTAACCCTCTCCCATTCAGGTTGTTGATCTAAATTTATCTTGTTTATAAGAGGCCCAAGCCTTTGAATCCATCTGTATTGAAGTCAAATTCCCTGATCAAATTAGAAGTCCTGGCCCCTTTGTTTCTCCTTCCATCAAAGAATTCGCACCATTTCTGATTAAAGCTACAGATTTAACTACTTTATACAAACAAACAGGCTAATCACACTTCAGTTCAACTGATTTTCTCAAACAGCACTCAATCTACTTTCTTAGATCAAATCTAATGTATTTTTCTCATCGCCACAGACACTTTTTCAAAAATGAAGAAGAAATCCCTAATCCTACCCACAGCTACAGAAACACAGGTCAAGAGGGGACCCTGTGATGCAGTTAACTCATTTATCCATATGCCAGCAAGGACCCAGATGTCTTCTACCTAGTTCTGGAAGATATTTGTACACCCTTCTTTTAAAACTCCCTACAGGTGCAGACTGCAGACATTAGTTTACTTCCCAGAGGCTTGTCATCAGAGAAGATAGATCACTGCAACAGTTGGCCCAGAGAGGTAGTGGAGGCCCCATCCCTGGAGATATTCAAGGTCAGGCTTGATGAGGCTCTGAGAGACCTGATCTAGTGAAGATTTCCCCAATTACTGCAGAGGAGTTGGCTAGATACCTTTAAAGGTCCCTTCCAACTGAACGCATTCTATGATTCTAAGATGCACCTAAAGTCTCCTCTGCTCCAGTCTGGGTCCATGATAAATACAGGTCATTATTTTATGCATTCTACATCTCCTTTCAGCCTTTTCTTCTTCAGATGAAACACAAATATTTCGATCTGGACATGTTTTCTGGAGCTCAGATAGCTTTCCCTCCAAAACTCCTTTTCTGGTCATCCTCCTCCCCCCCACTCCCCCCCCCAAATCTTTTTTTAAATATGCCCAAAAGCAAACACAATAGTCAAGCTGAGATCTCACTTTCTTATTAGAGTGTCTGCATTTTTCTGCCAGCATCACAACATTGTTGGCTTATGTTTAGTTGGGGATCCACTGAAAACCTCACTCCTTTAGTGAAGAACTGTTGTCTAGCTAGAAATTCTACATCTTGTTCTTGACTGTGTCCCTGCAGCAAAGCCTCCATACTCATTGCACTGCATTCTATTCATTTCAAACACTTCCAGTAGTCAGAATCACTTTGAATTTTAATCTTGCCCTCTACAGTGTACAGGTTTAGTACCACCTGAAGACTTTATAACTGTGCATTCAAATATTTTATTAAAATATCATGTCATAACAGAAGATAGCCCTGCAGAGTTCCACCTGATATATCTTTCCAGATTAATATTGGCCAAATACTCCAAGATACTGCTACTTAAGGTAGCTTAAATTTTTGAAACAATTGTCTGCTCAGTGTTAAGTTAGGAAATGTGAATATGCCCCCAAATACAGGTATATTAATGAATGACAAGGAAGGCTTAGGAATCTTTAGCTATGCTCTAACTGGGGAAAAAGCAGGAAAAAAAAAGCCCAGAAGAATTAACTCATTATCAATGAGGGAAATGTAAGAAAAATCACGTAAGATTATATATTTTCATCTCCCTTGCTACAAACACTTTTTCCCTTAAATGAAAGGTAGCACACTAGCTGTGAACAGTCCACCTGAAGAAGTATTAATTGTCATGAAGTGTAAGCACAGAGACAGGCTGCTTACAGTGTCTTTCTGTTCAGGCGTCTTCCATTTCTCCAGCACCTTCTTCCTTCCTTCCCCACCCCCCAAAAAAACCCCCCAGCAAACCCAGGTTTGTGAACAAAGAAAAAACAAGTTCCTGAAACGATTTCTAATTGTTGACCAATTTAAATCTCCGCATAACACCCTTCCAAATGGATCAAGCTGGAGTAAATCATGTTAACCAGGGAATACCTTCAACTTTAAACCATTAAAGTACACATGCTTTATATTGAAATGAATGAAGCATTTCATATACTTGAGAGTTTTCATTTTAGCTTATAACAAAAAGGAATAAAGGATAGCCAACCTGGTTTGAAAAACAAAAATGAGTTTTCAGAGTTCATTGTATCCTTCAAGCAGTTGTACTAGCACAGCAGGAAGGAGCTGCTCAAGTTATCTAATTTAGGGTTGCTAATTTGAGCAACTGGCCCCTGTCTGCAGTTATTATTTTGCTCTGTATCAGTCTGTGAGATTACAAAAGCCCTTTATCAACCGGTAACCATCTCCCCTGTTAAGGTACTTGAATACTAACTGAGTTATTTCTCAGACATGGTTTTTGATCGAAGTGAAGAGGGGGAATTCCTCATGTGGTGATGGTGGGGGAGTAAGTTTAAGCCTTCAAATACATACTTCTCTCTCTCCCCTTTGAACCCTCTCCAATTTTCCAACATCCTTTTCAGAGCAGATCAGAATTAGTGACGTTTCAGTACCATTCTCCTGTACAACAGATACAAAGATAAAAATCTGCTTTTTTCCCATCATTGCTGCCTTGTTTATAAACAAGACCATGTTTCTGTATTTCTGCTCACCATCTTATGACAGTTTTCCTGTATTTACAGAGTAGCATTATATTACAAACCATTTGAGAGCTCTTGTGCTGATATAACAAAACCAAGTTCTCCAGGCAGAATAAACCGTATTGGCAAAACCAGAAATGTTATCACTGCCATTTCTTGGTTCAGAGTGGGCATGCCCATTCTGTGTTTTAGGATGAAGACACACAGCTGCTTGCTTAATCAACTAATTTTGCCAGCACAGTCAATGCTGGTGCTCATACTACAGTGATAGTTAAATAAGACTCTATTCCTTAGAAAAAGGAATGGTTTTCCAAGCTATTTTTCTCCAGCAAATAAGTTAGATTTATATTCTTTAAAAATGGACAACTTTCTATTTGAGTGTGCTCAAGCTGACAGTCAAGAAGTTCGTTATTTCTCCATCTTCCTCAATATACTTCCTCAACAATCTCCATCACCTACAAATTTGTACCACAACAATTTTACACTTATTTGCAGGCTGCTCATAAAAATACTATGCAGTCCAATGCTGTAAAAGAAGATCTCTGCATTTTTTGGTAGAATACATCCCTCTTTCATACTGTCTTCTTTCTGACATTTACTCTGAGGTTCTAAAGATTTTTTAATACATGCTTTGGTGACACTGCAAGGGCTGATGTTTTGAAAATCTGGCTGTGATGCAATATTAAGTCAAATGCCTTACAGAGTATCCTTTTGCAGTTGTGCTTTTGACAACTCATTAGAATGTCATAAATAATTCCCCCTTTTTTAATCAAGCAAATTTTTTTCACCTTCCAACAGGTTTTCATCACAGCTTTATTTCAGTCTTTAAAAGTTAGCATCTTTTCTAGAATAATAAAAACCTTCTTTTCTTCTCATCTCCAGAGACAGGTATTTAATGAGTTCACTGTATTCTGTTGTTCAGATCCATTAGCTGAAACAGGTCTCTTTATTACCTTCCTCTTAGCTTTTTTGGCTGGTACATTCATACATTAGGATTTAGTACCATATAGTTCAGTTTTATCAGTGGCTTTCAAAAACTGGCCAAGTGCAAGTCCATGAAGATTTAGGGATTTAGCAGACCAGATGAGCAAACTGATAAACTCATAAAGCACAAGATGGAGAGGCTTAAAAACTCATCCACCAGCTCTCTTAAGCCAAACAAAAATCATTGTGAAATGGGACCTAAAACCCTCCAACCTATAACTGGAACCTATGTGCCACCTAAAAGATATGGTTAACTGCTCTCATCGGCTGAGGGAGAACAAAGGAAGAGTTTTTAGTCAAAGTAGGCCCAGCATGCAGCTCAAGGCATGGTCACCTAAGTGCTGGTATTGCCATATGGAAGAACTAGGGAAGATGTTGATTGAGGCAAATAGTATTGCACCTTTTGATGTCAGTCAGCACTCATACCAGGTTAAATGGGCCACAAATACACACCCCTTATAATTCTGAGCAGGCTAGCATAGATGGCTTTCTCCTTTGACAGGGAGGGTATAGTTCCCCAACCCAGCTCTGCTCTCAGGTTTGAGAAGTTCCCGCCCTGGATTTGGATTCCTCATTCCTTGCTGCTGGTTCCTGGTTTTGCACTACAGTTCCTTGTAGCCTCAGTGGGCAGGCAGACCTACAAGCCACACTGCAAACCCGTCACAGCAGCAGTTCTCCCCACTGACTCAGTTTACAGTAAAGGTTTACCAACAGCTGCAGGGTGAGTGATAGCAATGCTTCAAGAGAGTTCAAGCCCAATATAACTGTTGTTGTTGTCAGAAAGGCATCCTCCCCCATCCATGGAATTGCATCTAAATTATTAATTTCTGATCCAATAATGGTTTAGTAATTCAGCTTCCTCCTGCCTTTATATTCCCCAAGCAGCTGTCATGTCGAAATGAAGTTTTTCCAGCTATAGTTAAGAGTTTATTATTACTATTTTTAAAAAGATCTTTACTTTAACATTTCCTTAACTGGTCCCCCTGACAATAGGCAATCTAAAATCAAAGCATTCCACCCCCTAAATACCCCTCTATCCTGAACTCCCTTCATCTCTAAGTCAAATATTCTTTATCATCTCCTTGAAACACACAAGTGACATGGGCATATTATAATCATCAGTTCTCCTATTATTCAATTCTCAAAGCACTTCACTTGAAATAAATATTTACCATCTTGAAGTGGCTGATAAACTAGGTTTAAACCAAACTTGAAGGTCAGAGAGCCCTCTGTATGTAAAGGCTTACAACGAGGTAGAGGTACTAAACTACAGAGAGAAAAAAAAGTTGCATAAAATTTATTTGTTTTATTAAAAAGGATGAATCCTCTGTTGCAATTCTGCCTCCTCCAGAGAGTTGTATGGTCATCAAGATGAGATCAAAGAGTATGGGGCTGGGGTAGATAGAAGAAAGGAAAATCTTCAGCAGATTACAAAAATCTTCACTGAATTTTTTTTTTGGTCCAACTCACGCCCTCTTTGAGGGATGGGGATAAAATTGTGGAGTACATAGGACTGCTAAAATTTTGTAATCTATATGCAATTCAAAGTACATTGTTAATACAGCTAAAGTAACTGTTTTATCACCCTTACATGAAACAAAAGAAAAAACCAGAAATTACATCTTCACTGTGAGTTTATACTATACTGCTAACAAAACAACTCCACTATTTTAAGGCCCTATTTGAGCACAGGTAAGAATATGGAGATGTTAGTGACAACGAAAAGACATGTCATTCTGGCTCAGCTCTGCAGCATGTCAGTGACACCTGCAATGTGCCCCAGCTGACAGTGACGCATCATGCTGGACAGCAGCACAGGGGTCCCCACTTCTTCCTGAAATCTTGCTGGCACAGATGCTCAGTTCTGTTAACTTCAGTTGCTTGTACTAAATTGATCGGACTTTTTTCTTATTGTTTCTTTTTTCTTTTTTCTTTTTGTCTGGAATCTATGAAGAAGTATCAGAGCACATTCACTCACTGTGCCAACAGTTATATTTCATATACTGCTCTTACAGCCAGGCAGAGTTAATCAGTTTAATTTGAAAGAAATTAATATACTCGGCACTCATAGGGAGGTATACTGCCTGAACATTCAGTGGCATAGTGGCAATTCAGTGCTAAAGCTAGTTTAGTGATTAGCAGCTGATATTTCTTTCAAACTCTAAACCCCATGTATTTAATTAAACTGTCTGAAATAGTGCTGTCTCAAATCCCACTAAAGCTACCTTCTCAACACTCACCAGCTTACCTCAGCCAGTACTCAGTGCCTATCTTCCCATTACCGCAGCCGTATTTCAAAGATAAGTACAGCTCTAAGACACAGCTTAAGCCAAACAGCAAGCGAGATGACAGCAGCTGTATATAGAGGAGACTGGACCTCGAGCCTGCATGTGCAGGCAACATGACAGAATAATTAAATGGGTCAGGGAAACAGACTGTACCAAATGAACCCAAGCAGACCTAATGTACTGCAAGTTAAGTCCTGTCTTTCGCAGCTTTCTGGAAAAGTATTTTGCAGATGTTCATGTTCCCTCTGCACTCTGCAGGGGCTCTCACTTAGAACTTTGCCTTGAGACTGCAAGAGAGCATAAATCCTTCTGTTTAAAGGTCAATATTTCAAAGGGCTCCAAAATGGACATTTTGTTTTCAGAAGTAGTGTCGAGGGAAAGCGTGTTGGCGGCAAAAAGAAGACTTCTAGTAGGCAGTCACATCAGGGTAATGTAATCATGACTCATGCTCCTCACCCATTTCCTGGCGAGGGCTGTGCATGATCAAAAGAAAATCAGCCACAGTAATACCGCCGCTCATTAATGTTAGCTAGCCTGAAAGGATTACACACTACCAGAAAGCAAACTCATTGCAGAGTATCCTATTTAAAGCTTGGCGTAAATTGACATTGACAAACACAGCCCAGGAATATCATACTCAACCAAACAAGAACTTGCTTTTGTTGCAAGAAACAAGTTACAACTTTTTACCACTAATTCTCCTACCTGAACAAACCCTCCCGCACACCTTAAACATTGTAAATCCTTGGGGTGTGCAGGGAGTGGCAGAGCAATATTCAAATGTTAGTTAGTATCTAAGGAAATACAAGATACATGGCCCCTTTGAAGAGAACCGCAGCAAGTTCAGACTGCTATAAAACAACTACCACCTTCCCCAGAAAGGCTGTAAAACAACACACACAGCCCAGCCAAAGCACGTGCTGGGCCTAAATGGCTGTCACCTTATAGGAAAGGCACTGCAAGAGGTTCTCAGTGTTCCATCCTGTTGGGCAGCCAGAGTGAGTGTGTGTTTAATGATGCAAATTAGTGTTCATTTGTATAAAGAGTTCTTCAGAAAACAAACTTCAGGTCCTTGTTGGGGCCTTGGTCACATTTAATTTGTTCCAAAACCCACATTAATGAAACCCCAAAAATTAATCATGTATTTCAAAAGAAACTAGGCTAGACATTAGGTAACACAGATGACAACACTCAGCTGCAGGTCTCGCAGGCCAAATAGAACCATAGAATCATTTAGGTTGGTGAAGACCTTGAAGATCATTGCGTCCAACCAGTCAACCCTTCTCCCTACCTGAGAAGCAGAGCCTAGCATTTGCAGGTCCGTTTCACACACTTTTATAGATGTCAACTAACTGCCAACCATGCTGCTCAGCACCAGTCACCATGCTCCTTGTACTCCTTTGGACAAGGGAGATCAAAGGGGAGAGACATCCTGAAGTTGATCATTAAATAGCTAATCCATTGCCAAAATCATTGTCCATAGAATTGAGACTAACCAGCAGTGGCGTTCCACTCCCCCAGGGTACTGATGAGACGCCTGAGAGGTGTCTGACCGCCAAATTCAACCCAAATTTAACAACAACTTGTCTTTTTAGATATGCTCCATCTTACCTCTTAGAAATCTCAGACCTCACATGACACAAGAGTACTGGGGGGCAGGTAGGAGAAGCAATCAGTTTCACAAGGCAAAAGTTAACATTCGGATCTGACTAAACACAAACCAGCTAAACACCCTATACTTTATCTAGGTTGCACTAATTACTTCAGAGTAGAGAAACTACTTCTGAAACAGACTCTGCATATACCAGGACCTTACTCTGCATTGTGACACTTGCTGCCAGACCGTTATAACTCTGCTTGGTCATCACATGTCTTATTTATCCAACTCCCACAGCACAGAAAGGAGGTGCAGCAATCCCTTTGGGCATGGATGCACCTCTCTCTTGACCAAGAACAAGCTGTTACCACATGTTGCAAGTTGTTCATGTACCAATTCATCCAGCTGGGACGGAAGGGAGTGGGTTGTAGAGAGACAAATAAAAGAACTTAATGTGGAGACCTACTTTCCTGTGCAAAGGGCACATTTATTGACTTAATCCTTTAATAAGTAGGTAAGATGAACTTCTGCCTTTACTGAAGGCTATTTAAAGCAAATTTCTAATGGCTCGTGCAAGTTCCAGGGAGTCAGAATTCAAGTCATGGGAGGAGGGATATGTTACTTAGTGTAGTTTACCATCTTTTGGCAATTTAAGAAAAGGTGTTGGGAGAGACACCTGCAGTGCTGACGTTAGAAAAACAAACAAACAATTAAAACACAGCCCCTATGAGAAATCCCCCACAACCAACTCAGAAGTCAAAAGCAATCTAAAGATGATCAGAATCCAAGTCACAAAATCTCCCATATAATACTGCTCACATCAGGGTTGCATTAATTTAAGGCACAGTGTAAAAATCTGTACAGTTTCTTTTAACGAAGATAGCTTCTGTAGAAACACAGGGGAGCAACATACTTCATGTCCCTGAATTACAGAGGAGCACATGGCCAACAGATACAGTACACAAGGAATTGAGAAGGGAACTTGCATCTGAGGAAGGCATCGACATCTCCACGTTGCTGCTTTGGTACCAGACAGGAAGAAATTAATGGGCAATGCTCCCGTCTCGGGCTGCAGCTGACATGGGAAGGAATAGAAATATCAGAACCAAAATACTTTGAAACCATTCCAGAGAATGGCATTCACAGCAACTTCGAGAGGAAGATGATTTTGCCAAACTGGCATTCCTTCTTTTCCTTTCTATGTGGGTGCTACCTAGGTTCACCAAAAAGTATGTTCCTTCTAGCTTCAGAAGCAGTGGGGCAGCATACTTGGGAAGGAGCCCAAGGAAATCCTTACTGGAGGAAATTGTTATATTGTTCAGCAACAGCTACAAAGATCCATGTTAGAAATAGCTCATCAACACCTCTACTGATAGTCAACGCTTCCTAAATTAAACTGCACCCTTGGGCAGAATGGCATTTTGTTGTTTTGTTTATTTTAAAGTTCTCTCAGAACACAGAGCACTAAATATGGGTTATCCTACAATAATTAAAATAAAAGATATGTATTTTCTCAAACAAAAATCCTGCCACAGACTGCTGTTAAAACTCCTGCCGTTGGAAAAGGCCATAATCCATTCACTTTAGAGAACAAAAATGGGAAGGTAGAGACAACTTAGCATGTGAAAAGAACAACTAAAAGGGGAAAAAAACCTCTGCACCTAATCAGTAAACCAAAACTCTCCAAATGCAACACATTAGCAGCTTGTGGTAGAACAGTTAACTTTTAATAGTCAACAGGTTCCCAGGTTAGTGGCTGCTGATCTGGAAAGTTCACACCTCCCAAAGCAAGTGTTTCCGACTGTCTGAAATAAGGCGGGCAGTTTCCTCCAGGGTGCCAACACAGGCTGAGGGCGCATTATATCTTAAAGGGGAATCTCAATTTTAAAACCAGATATGTTGTGAATAACAAAAATCCAGAGAGACTCAACGTGCTTTGCATTTTGGCTGTTACATTCCCGGTGACTAACTATCCAAGAAGCTGAACCGAATGCTGCTTTAGAATTTTATTAAGCCAAATAAATAACAAACTACTTTCATACCTCTTGCTACTCACCTTTCTTATGCAGGAGAAGATACAGAAAATCTACTTATGAGGTTTTCCAGACACCAAAATATTCTTCTTAGGCTTTTTGCTGAAAGGCTGTCATTTACTACACACCTGGAAACAGCCATTTGATCCTTCCTCAAACTTAGCATTTATGCCCTCAGCAGAGTACAACAAAGACTTTACCAATATAACAACATGCTGCATTTGAAAAGCAACCACCCCTCACCCTGGGAAGTACAATGAACTCCTATTTCTGTTCTGTTTCCAGAAACTTCCAACCTTAAATGCAATAAATGAGAATGAAACAAAATTAAAATGTTGTAACACAGTAGCAATTGACAGCTAATGACACATCTTTCTCTGTTAGCAGTGGTTAATGCAGTGTAATTACTGGAGGTTATAACTAACCCAGAACAGAATTGGGACTCTTGCTTTACTGAATAGATGACAAAATAACGAAACTGATGCATCTGTAATGGAAGGATAGGTCTGTACAACATCCAACATGCAGAGCTACTCTTCTGCCCAGTACAGCCACTCAAACCCCCCAAAATACCTTTTTTTCCTGGCATGGGGTCTCAGAGCAGATCAATTATGATTTCTTAGACACCAGCACAATATGCAAATTTCACAGGACTTTCCCCCTGTTGGTGCACCATAAAAGGCAGCATTTCTCCCTTCACACTGATGTTAGAAGATGTTAAAAACAAGTTGTGACATTTATTTCTGTCGGCACTAAGAGTTGTGTGGGCTTTCTGCAGAGCAAGGACTTTCAACCTGCATTGCCAGTAGTTGCTCTTAAAATCTTTGTCTTGAATTCATCCTTTCCATTTGGAGAATTGCTGTAAAATGACCTGCACCAGACAACTGGGAATCAGGGGGAGGAGAGGAAAATTAGCAGGTAGATAATGGAAATGAGAGGAATAGTGATCTGAATTAGCTGCTATTTGAACACCACCAAGATGCTTGAGTTTTAACAGTAGCCATAGTCACACCTTTGGGATTAAAATTTGAGACTAAATCACATTGTCCACACTTTCAGGAGGGGGCTGCACAGAAACAGGAATAAGAGTTATACAGGTCAGAAGAGATAACCAGCTAAACCTCACCCTCTTGTGCTGTAGTCACAAGGGGCAAGTGCAATTCTGCTTCATATGGGAGCACTGACAAAGAAAAGGGAAGGTCCAGTAATTCAGAATTTGGCCATCATGTCCAATCCCAGTCGTCACAATTGTGTGAGGAGGCTGCTAAACAAAAGAGGGTTTCAGAAGAGCTGTAAAAACCAATACAATCATTTATGTTTGCTAGACCAAGCTAAGCAAGAAAATGTACCTTTTTGTAACAGCAAGAACAATTTACCAAGGCTTGTGGCGGATTCTCTATTATTTGGGTTTTTGTTTAAAAAAAAAAATTACTAAAAGCTGCCAACTGTCTAATTCAAATAATTCAGACAGAGCCAGGAGTCTGACACAGAACTGGGTAACAATTCAGGAAAAGCTTGTCAGAGACAGGTTCCCAATGGTCTTTTCTGGCTTTTATCATTCAAGATATGAACAGTGTTTTTCTATAAATAAAAGACACTTCTCTTAAGAATTAAATATGTCGGAAAGTATTTTTATCAAGGGAAAGCCATGCTAAATTTGTAGAGCCTTTTTGTTCACAGATTATGTTTTCTTGGCCATCAGTTTGATTATAAAGGTTAGAAGGACAAATCTCCTTGAAGTTATCAAAATAGAGCTCTCCTCCATACTGTTGTGTTTGGAAAGTTCTTGTTTTTCACCACGAAGAGAAAAAATATAAATACATATATGTATGTATGTTTGACACTACTTAAAAAATTCTGCATGGAGAACTAAATAAATTCTTTCCTGTCAACTTGCCATGAACAGTTTGAGATCTGCAAGCTTTCTCCTCTGGTGCTGTGCAAGCAGAAGGGCACATATTTGACAGCAATCTAGCCTATTCAAAGTGGACAAGGAAAACTAAACATTTTAAAGTACATCTTTCTAAGCAGGTTATTTCAAATCCATGACTGAGCAGAATCTAGGGTCCAACTTCAGATACACAACTTTGTAGAAAAGCTGTGGTTTCATTCACTCTCACTCAAGAGAAATTGAGATAGTTCTTGAATTTGACAATGCTCTGTAATTTCTTTTCGAGCCACATCTATATTGCTACTATTGTAAAACTTGACTTTAGGACTACATTTCAGGATATTAGCCCAAGAATTGCAAACTTTAAAATTCAGAAAGCCCACTACTGACACCTACCTGGCCAGATGGACTGAAAGAACACACTGAATCAGAGCACCTGAAAAATTATCTCATACCATTTCAAACAAGGATCTTTAATGTACACACAGGCAGCTGCTCCTTCTTCCACAAATACCACATGGTTTTATTACAGAGAGAATCGACAAGAGTTTCTTATATAATGCTTTTAACATGTCCACCTACCCATCAGATGTCGTGCAAATTTCCATTTTTAAAGTTCAGAGTTGTCTATAAACATCAGATTTTGCCATTCAAACCAACATGTTCTAGCCTTTCCCTGCAGCCATCTGTGTGTGTTTGTTTATTGTAAGGATTAGAAATAAGTGGGAGAATTTTAGCTGAAGTTGTTACACTGTTTCTCTAATGAGACAAAACAAAATGATCTATTTCTACTCCCCTGCTTTCCTGTAATGCCCTTTACTGCTATGCATACACCACCCATCAAAATCCACAGCCTTGCGAAAAACTTCTGGCACTTCTGCACTTTTAAAGCTAGTCCTGACCTTCAAATTTCTATCTGGGAAAGTTCCTTTTCCTGACACTGTGAATTACCAGGACAGTCCATTTTAGGGAGTATTAATTGTACAATTTTTTGCAAGATTCAGTAGTTTAGTGTCTGCCAGCTAAAGTCTTCCAAAATCCTCTCTTCATTAAAAATACTGTTCCTTCTGCTTACATTGCTCTATCCTCACAAACTCAGGTGGAAGGAATAACCACCAACCCAAATTCAGTGGTAGGACAGAACCTCTGCATAAGACCTAGGGACATGGAACCAGGAGATGGACACTGGAAGTGGGGGAGAGATTGACCCTTATGCGTAGATGCAAGGGAGAAAGAGATAAGCAGGCTTCATGCAGGAAAATTTGCTGGAATTTAGCAACAGGAGTTAATTTCATGTTTACATTGTTCATTGGGGCATTAATGACTGCTTCTTTCTTTACATATTCCTTGGGTTTATGCAGATTACATATTTGTATTTTCAGAGATTACGTGATTACACTTAAAGATTTACATTTCAATGGTTATACTTTTCTTACCAAAGGCAATGTCAAAAAGCTTCCAATTTCTTTGTTGTTGTTTCATTAGATGCTACTCTTGTCTCTTCCTTCTATAAGGTTGTTGGAGCATATCCCAGCAATCCAATTGTTACCATGTCACAAAATACTTATCTACAGTGCTTATTCCTCTGCCAAAGTAGAGGTTACACTGTAGTCTCAAGGTAAAATAACTACTGCAGCTAAAAGTGAAATTAACTCTAAAATATGGAAGCTGTCTGCATTGCATTTGCTTGGAGAGGTGGGTTTTATTTTTGTCCTCACAAATGCCTTTAGGAACTCCTACAGATTCCTAATGCTACTTGGACTCTTCCTGTTGTAACTTTTCTTCTTTGGGACTAGAAATATTTATTTTTAAGAGAGTTGTACAGCCCACTCTGCCATAAAATAGATTACTTTGTTGTCTTTGCTGTCGGTCGACCTTTGTGGATCTCATCTAAAAGCCTTTGGAGACTGAGATGAGGATTCATTTTGCCTGAGGCTGCATGTAGAAAAAGCCCAGCAGAAATATAGCCTCCCTCCCCACTAAGTCACACCACGCAAGTGCGGAATGGACGTACAGGAACACAACAGCTGCCACACAAATTACTGGCTTGCTCAATCCACTATCTGCTTCCTAACAGAAGATTCTCTGCTCAGTCTGTATAATTTCTCTGTAGTACTAATTACTTTGCATAGAATTAGTAAGAAACAAATTAGAGCAGATATGATAATGTTCACAGTCTAACCTTTTCATTGCAGGTTTCCTTCAAACTGCCTAGACTCTACAATTGATGACTTCTAGACAAGATGCCCAATCTGAGCACTGTATTGCTATAGATTTATGTTACTGTAGCAGCAAAAGCCCTAATCACAAGCCAGATATCTAGTATGTTAAGAACTATGCAGACATAAAGTGACAATAACAAAATCCCACAAAAGACAGTTCTTCAGTTATTGCATCGTTTGGGTAGGGAATCTTGTTACCTTTGCAACAGAGCAGTAACTTGTGAGCAACCTCTCCCTCCTGTCCCAGTTTTTCACTCCAAGTGTTTGGACTGAAATAAAGTGCAATTGCGTATGCCATATATACAAGCCTGTGCATGGACACACTGCTCCATTCTTTACCTCCATATTCCCATCTGGGTTTTAAACATGCAAGCACAAAAGGCCCCCCAGATACATTCCATCTTACCCTCTTATGAGCTATGGTTATTCTTCCAAAGTCATCTGCTAGAGAGCCACAAACAAGCAAAGAACCAGCCTAAGCTTGATGAAGAGCAGTAATCTTTTGTATCTGGAGCAGGAGCATGTGAGCTTCATCTGACATGCAGGACAATCAATGGCACTATTCTTTCCTTGTCCATCTAGGGAGCTGCTTTGGCAGGGGGGTTGGACCCGATGATCTCTCGAAGTCCCTTCCAACCCCTACAACTCTGTGATTCTGTGATCTCTGACTCATGAGGTAGCTCTCCTACTGTCCAACTCCTCCTTAAATTGGGCTATTTGTAGGAGCGACACATCCTTAAAAGAAGGGAAACACCATAGACTACACAGCCACATACCATCCTCCAAACGATTACAGACAAGTCATGCAAAGCTAAAGAAAATGCATTTGCAAGGACCATAGTGCTGGTGAGAAATAGTATGGCTGGCCTTTACATCAAACTACAAAACATGTGACCTATATTTTCTTTTCCTTCACCCTCACTGTGGCACATACAGCTGTTAGTGTCAAAAGATGCTTTTGGTTTTATTCTTTGTGGTTACAGAAACACGTACTCAAGTAACCAATGAGTTACATTAATCCTTCAAATGATAAGGAGATTGCAAAACTAAAATTGATTAAGATGTCATTTGAAATCTGAACATTGAGAAGATTGTCCTAACCATTCTCTGGATTTTGAACAACCTAAATTATGCTTTATTTCCCAAAAGACAGTTCATCAGATAATCAAAAAATAAAGACCAAAAAGAAATACTGATGGCTGTTCCCCAACAGAATGCATCATTAAAAACAGTGGCAAGAGTGCCCAAACAAGATGCATCTTAATGGTGGTCCATCACACTGAAGACAAGATATTTATGGTATGCATTTTGAGCACAGAGAAGGGGGAGACAAAAAACACAACCCAAAACATTCACCATAAGTTTCACTGCATCTTGGACAAATCTCTGCCTGAGTTTCAGATCACTGTTACCCAGTCTCATGAATAAACAAAATTAAAGTCAAACTAAATCAAAGTATACACTGAATCATATTAACGGAGGAAAAAAGGTAGAGCTTTCTAGAAAATACCTAGGCCTTCATGAAAAAGATCTATGTAAACATGCACAATTTAGGCATGACTTACCTAGAACTGGAGATACACATAGCAGGAAGAATAGAACTTGTTTTTGATCACAATATCTTGATGAATACAATTTAAAATGCTAGCTTTAGGTAAGATTAGAATGAAGAGGCATTCAAAAATGATTCTGCTATCACACTATTTTTTTTAACTTCTAAATTATTTAAGTATTGATCTTTGTAACATTTAAAAGCTTTCTTAATGAGAAGATTCCATTAATGCTGTCATATACTTCTAACAATATAAATAAGATGCCCCCCAAAAACCCCCAAAAATGCAAGAATGTAAATGTGGGGGGAAAGTCCTCAGCAACACTTGGATTACGTTCCTGCACATCACTTGGTACCAGTGCACCACTGCAGTATTAGAAAAGCTAACCATATAGAAACATGCCTACTCTGCAGGAGCTGGTGAAGTTGTTTGGCTTGAGAAAGCTATCTTCTTAAAAGTCTACAAACTTCTACTAGAATAGGAGAAACAGAGAAAGTGTTTATCAAAGTAGCAAGATCCATCAGCCTCTTCTTCGCTAGTCTTAAAACCCAAGTCTTGCCTACAATTTCCTTCCTGCCTCTTCTTTGCTTTTGCTTAAGATTTGAAACAATGTTAGTCATACATATACAGGTATCAGGATTTCTCCTTCTGAAGATCATGGTGAGAGCTCTGCCAGCTAGAAAGCTAGTTTCACAACCTTCTTGGAGAAATGCCTCATAGATGCTGACTGTAGTGGCAGCAAATCACCTTTGATCTTCCTTGTAGAGTATCACGGAGAGTTTTAAAACCCATAATTAGAAATATCATATGTGGAACACTAAGGCTGCAAAGTCAAAGAACACAAAGTTAGGAAATCCCAAAATTATAGTACTTGTACAACCATCATTTGATTCCTTCTCCATCTGCATTACAATGTTGCCCAGCATCACCCAAAAAGACTATGACAGAGCAGGACCTTGAGATTTAGCCCAGTGTCACCGTTTTCTACAGGCATTTTCACACATATTGATACTTGCTTTTGCCAGCGTAACAGCCAAGGTTTTTTGGGCTGCCTTTACTGTTACACTGTACAGACTTAGAAAAAAGTTAACTGAAAAAAATTCAGACCAACAGTTTGCTTTTATTTACTATTTTTATGATAGTGTCTAATATTCTAATACGGAACACCCCCACCTCCACACACACCCCACACTCCGCCCTGTTTGGAATGAAGACTCAACACCTGTTTCCTTTGTTTAAGGCACAACAAGAATATTCAGATACACATAAAATTTCTACAGCAAAACAGTCTTGAAACATCTGGTATTTCAAAGGGACAGAATTTTAAAAAAAGAAAATAATTCACCAAGCCCTGTATTTTAGATCTTCCCACCAAAGACATGAAGGATTTATTTTTAGAAAGTGCTCTATAGGTGGCTTAAAAAAAAAAAAAAAGAATAATCACCATCTAAATGCATCTGAACAAGTCTGCAGACCTAGCTAGGCAAGTCATACCTCGTTTCAGTGACCACAGCTTGTCATCAGCACTTGCATCTCTACAGAAGGTCAGCTGCTGTTTACATGTAACCACAGAAAAGTTCACTTTGCTCATTCAGAATGAGCCCCAGCACAGTAACTCACTGTATCAGTCCATTTCATTTCTTATCTAACTTGTTCCCTGTTGACCTTTGTGATAGAAATCAAAGGGATGTATCAGATGTGGTGAGTTTTCTCTATTATTCAGTGCAAGTAAACAACATTAACACAACATTCACGTAGTTAAGGTGCATGTTGCTTTTCCACACATGGTGGGGGTTGAAACCCTTCATGTGGCTCCCTGGCATTCAGGAGATACTAGTCATCGAGTTTTAAGAGTATTGTGCAACTTGCATAATTTCAAAGATAACAGTATTTCAGTTGGTAAACCGACATTTCAGTAAAATGATCTCACACAGAAAGCTACTGTGGGCCTGAAGATAGGATTTAGTTTGAGTATTCAACTATGGCTTTCCCATTTTCAGAGCTTTAGGTATTAAAATGCCTACTGGAATGTCGGCTCAGCCTGTAAATGGTGTGCAAATAGCTCATCTCCCTCCTTAAAAAAGAGAAACAAACAAAAAGGAGTAAACCCCACTGAACAGTTCACTAGCTTCTCAAAAAAAAAATCTCACAGTTGCTTACAAAAATTAACTGCTCGTCTGGAATTAACTCATGGCACAAACATTTGTTTCCACACCTGCCTATTTATTCCATAAATGTCCATGAAACCCAAGTAAAGGTACAAATATATCTTGTCACCCTGGCCAACTCTGTCCATTTGTAATCTTCTCGTTTCATCTTGGCAGTGTTTTCTGAAGCTTTACTGAGCCTTGATTTAACCATTAAACTATGAGGAAGCTAGTTGTCTTGTCAGCCAGTTCCAACTGCTCTGGTTACATACGTCTCTGCTGCAGTTGCCATGCTGGATCAATATCCTTGCTCATTAACACTATGAATGTAAATACAGAGCATTACAAAATATTTGAAGCAGTGCTTATCTTCACAACTGTCATTCAGAAATCTTCTTCATTTAACACAGCACTAGAAACAAATCTCTTCTTCCAGTGAGCTCTGCTTGAGCTTATACTCTAGTTGCACCTCATTCTGCCTTGAGCCTGCTTCACACAAAACCCTCCCCTGTGCAGGTGGTGCTTCAGATCTGCTCTCACTGCTGTACCCAGACACATCCTCCACCAGCTAGCTGCTGCTTTCACTGGCAGGTAACTGGCCTGCTATGCAGTGAGAGGAAATAATTTGACAAAAGTTCTACATCCAACACCAGAATACAATTCCACCCACATCCCCATTTAAGTTCAGGGTTGAGTTTATTTGAGAAAATCACTTTGTTATGGCACAAAACCACCTAACCAACCAACCACAGGACATACCTTCAGTCAACTGCCACCCCTGTACATGGGCAGACCAGGTCTCTGCCATGTGGCTGTGACTATTAGGCACAGACCACCCAGCAAATTCTGTTTTTCCACTGGGGGAGGGAGAGGCAGACAGTTCTTTCCAAGATGGTTCAAATCTGGAGAAAATACATTTACTTTGCCTTAATCATGATAAGGGGGAAATGTAAAGAAGTGGTGGGTTTTGTTTGCTGGGGTTTTTTTGGTAGTTTGTCTTTTGGTTTTGGTTTGGTTTTTATTCAAACGCAACATTTGCATGCAGGAGTGAAAGCCTGTGGTGTTTTGCTTTATGAAAGGCCAAAACGGGCACTAGGTGACGTGATCCACAGCACTTCTGTCAATGAGGGTGAGGAATGGGAGGAAGAACTGGTCAGCGAGCATTGCTGTGCCCCTGGGATACAGCCTCGCTGGCAAGAAGCAAAGGACAACTTGAATGCAAATCCTGCATGGCTGAGGGAAATCTCTTTTAACATGGCAGTGCCTTCTCCTACCCCAAATTATTTCTCAAGACTTGGGCAGAGGACCAGAATTTCTATACAAAGGCATGCAGCTTACAAGACTATAAACTAAAGCAGCGTACCTAATTACGAAAAGCTGAGGGCAAAACATGTTTTGCCATGAAGTATGGCTTTCTTTGGTTTCAGTAAAGCTGATATAAGTGGTTTGGAACAATTTTAGATGCATCTTTGAAGTCAACGTGACATTTAACCACAGCAGTCAAACAGGGACAGTGCAGAGCCACGCTGCCTCAGGGAGTAAGTGGCTGGGGCTGCCTCTTAGGTGATACCAGTATCTTTCCTTTCCATAATTCTCCCAGGCCACCTCCTGGTGATTCTGGCTGGCTTTACTTGTCACGGAGGAGAGGCAGAACCACAGAGGTAGCTTCTGCAGCCCGGTTTTCACTTCTGTGGATGCACAAGATGCTCCCAAACAGTAAATGACTAATCCAAGGAGGATACAGGCCCCACTGTTTCCTTCCCATACACTGTTAGCTTATGCTGAGGCCAGGAAAAATCCTTCAGTACTATCCTATCAACCTAAGAACCTGTTCAGTTCCGCTCCTCTGCATGCTATAATAAAAACCAAATGCTTAAAGCAAGGACTGCCCTGAACATAGAAGTTTTCTTTTACTTTTCTGAATGCTACTGCTGAAAGACTATTTTTAACATGCCATGGAGCTAAAGGAAGTCTTAACACAAACACTAAAAAAAAGGCTGGTCCCTGTCAGTATGAGACACTTTAAAAATAAATCCTTGTGACAGCAATCTCACCTGCTGATATATGCTTTTATGACTAGCCAGCTGCTGAGAAGCCACATCTGTCACTTTTTGCTTCTAGAAATGTGCTTTCCTTTCCTATAGGGAAGGAGAAAATCCTGCTCCTGGAATTGTGCAGAGAATCACTATGCCTTTTTTGGTATCTCTGTCATTCCTCTAAACATCTGAGCCACAGCACATGGATTATAAGATTTCTGGTACTGTGCATCACAAGAATTGTTCAGCTGTAGATTTTCATACCTCAAAGCCTCTGTTTTTTTCCCTATAGTTTACTGAACAATGTTACATATTTATAAACAACGTGTAACTGTCATTTCACTCCTGGGAGCTCTCCTTGCCTCCCTTCCCCAAGGATTTGTCAAAGGAAAGTAGGAGATGGGGATCTCATTTGTTACATGAAACATTTCATAATAAGCCCTCTTCCTATTTTTAAAACGTAACAACAATCTACAGTGACGCAAGTCCTAAAATAATTACTTCCTCTATTTCGCTCCCTCTTTAATTTCAACCGAAAATAAATCGAGTGCCTTTTATGAATCTACCGCCCGCATTTCTTCACCAGCAGCTCCATACAAATTCTGATTTGGCTTCCCGACTTAAACTCTTTGTTCGACAGCCAGCATCACACCGGCCCGCCGCCTGCCTCCCCGCCCCGCACCAGCCCTAGGTGCAGCCCCAGCTGCGCGGCCAGCGGCGGCGTATTCAAGCGCACGGGTATTTTTAAACCCACGTAGAAAGAAAGGTGCAGGGATAAAAGGGAACTTCCCGCACACAAAAAAACCCCCATAAATAAGTGTCCGAGTTGTTTCGAGGAGGTGTAGGCATGTGTTATAAATTGAGACCACAAAGTATCATAATCCAATTAAAATTTTATTAATTATAGCAAGTAGAATATGAGCAAATACAGCGCTGGACGGCAGGGGAGTCTGCGCTCCGCCAACTGCCGTTCTGAGCAGTTCAAACAGTCCCTTTTTATACATCTTTACTTCCGTGTTCAATGAAGTAGTGGAGGTACTCTGCGCATGCTTCAGTTGTTGTTAGGGGGTCGTTTTCTGCCTCCCTGTGGTCCTAAGGGGGTCTTCAGGATGAAGGCCTGTAGTCTTCGTCAGTCTAAACTTTTCACCTCTTCCTCCTGTCGCATGCGTAGTCACCAGTATCCCATCTGGACACTGTCGCTATCAGAGGTTATCTCCTCTAACAACCTCCAAGTGCCAAATGGTCCTTCGTAATTGGCATTAAAGTTGATTTAGTCCTTGGGAATGTTTCCTCCTTAAATTCCTTGCACAAGGCTTTTATTGATTAAGACTAAGGTTCAGACCTTGAAATGTAACTCCTTAAACCCGTGTCTGCAAAGCATCCTATTATTTATGGATGCTTGTCCCACCATCAGTCAGAGACAGGCATCTATGGAAGGATTTACAATTTTCGAAATTTTGTGGCTGGTACCAAGGAATTTCCTTGTTGCTGTTTTCTGTAGTTGTGCTTCCCAGCACAAGACCCTTACATTCCACCCCGTGTCTCTGACTGATAACATATTGCGGTGGGAAAAGAGGGAGAAAGAAAATAATACAGACTACAATTTTAATCTAATAATCAATAATATAATCGATAAAAGTCACTATATAGTAATATAACAGAAAACAAAAAGCAATTTGATTATAGCTGCTTATCTTTTGTGGTTTGACCTTTACATTGGGCTTAGCATAAATCTTAATAAACAATACCCTAATAGTTTCTCACACATGCTTTCTGCCTCCCACACAAGGGCGTAGAATCGGGTATGTCAAAATACGCCGGGCAGAGAATTTTAACCCGATTATAGGGGCGAATTCCAGCTCGGAATTTCGGTGATGTAGAAATACCCCGAGACAGGCTGAGCAATGCGACTGCTCCGGCACAAATCCCCCAGGCAGCCAAACACCAGAATTAATGGATACTCTCCCCGGCCACCCCGAAATGCCTCCTCTCCCTCCCAGCCTCCCTCCCTGCTCCCTGAGAGGGCGCGGTGCTGCTCCGCAGGGTAAGAAGGGCCGCGCAGGGACCCTCGTAGCCCCCAGCCCGCGCTGCCCCGCCGGTGGCTCCGCACCCCGCTCCGCGCACACGCCGCCCCCGCTCTCCGACTTACGGCGCCGCCGGCTGCTCCTCTGCCGCTCCTCCCTTCCTGGCTACCTCCCTCCCGCCGGTGCGGAGCCGGGAGGGCAGCGGGGCCACCCCTCCGCGATTCGGGGCGAACGCGGCACCTGTGAGCGCCTGTCAGTGCGCGGGCGGCGGCGCCCCGAGTCCCGGGGGCGCGGCGCGGGGCCGCAGGCGACGAACGGGAGCCGCGGGGAGGCGGCGCTGCCGGCGGGGCTGCGGGAAGGGAGGGCGAGCTGCAGGGAAATCCTGGCACCGCGGAGCGCCGCCTGCGAAGCGGGCAGGAGTGGCGAGGAACAACCACAATAACAATAAAGGGCTGTCGCTCCCCGCCACCACCACCTTTTCTTTTTTGTTTTTTTGAGCTCATTGCGGGGAGGGGGCGTTGCGGGGAGCTCCGGGAGGCCGCCCCCACCCCCGCAGTGTGCCGCTGAAGCCCTCGGGTGGGCTGCCTTCCCCGAGCGCAGCCAGCTCGGAGGGGTGCTTACAAAGCTGATCGATGGTTTTCCACCCAAACCCTCTTCCCCCTCACCTCCTCGACGCCCTGATCCGTCAAGGGTGAGGCTTTCAGCCCGCTCTCCCCAAGCAGTGCCCGCCGCACTCATTCATTCTGCCTTTCCTCCATTATGTACGCGCTTTTAAAGAGCGCTCGGGCTTTCCTGACTCCACGGTCTGCGACGTGCAGGTAAAGGGCAAATACTGCGAGAGCTGGCGAGGCGCAGGGGCGTCTCCTCCCGCCCAGCGCCGGGGCTGGAGCGAGGCAGCAGCGCGGGGGTGCTGCGCGGGGCGCGGAGCAACCAGCGTCGCCTCCGCGGGACCTGCCGGGGCCAAGAACCCTATGATGCCAGATTTAAGGGCACCTGCTCATCTGTTTTATATAAGTGAAACTGCCTTGCCCAGAACGTGAAAGGGTTCAAAATAGCTGTTGGCAGTCCAACAGATTACTAATTAGGAAGCCCATAAATACTGAGCTGATGCCAATTTTTTTACCAGTTCCTTGGTTAATCCAGACAGACCCCGGTATTGTTCCACTTTCTCCCAGTGACATCCTCACAGAGGTTTCTGTTGGCAGGTGCCACAACGCGACACTCCGCGTCAGACTCTTACTGAAGGGTCATTTTTCAAGACGTTACATTCGGCACCACCATCCAAGCACTGCGTGTGCATTTATTAAAGCATTAAGTGTGGTACATACCTTATCCAGGCTAAGGTATGTTTATAAATACTTGCATATTTTTCATTACGTATGGCATTTCTAAATAAGCGTAAACAGTGGATGCATTGTATATAAATGTATACTTGGTTCAAAATATGTGACATATCCACATGTGGGTGAGAGGATTTTCCCCTCTGCTCTCATTGCATTATTAGCATTGGAGCACTCTAATGATAAAGCACTTTACCACAAGGCAATTGTGTTTTCTTTTCTATAAACACAGTGCCCAAATTCAGACAGCATTTTCATTTCAAGGTGTCAAGACTGTAACACCGCTGTGCCCTTACACATACAGGATGATGTCTCTGGACAGGAAGCAGCAGACAATACACAACAGTTTATACCCTGCTATCTGAAATAAAACATAGGCAGAAAATACTGCCCTCTTACATTAAATTTCTCATTGATGAAGTATTTTCAATTCTAGGAAGATCCTTGTATCCATTTGATTTGCATAACATGATTTAAAAAAAATCCATACCAAAACACCCCCCTTAAGCCCCCCAGACCAACAAGGCCTCCTCCATATGTCGGTTTAATAGCTGAGGGTGAAGCTGCTTGCTCTGTTGGAGCAAGGGCTATGTGGAAACAGTCCTCCCCCCACCTGGTGGGCAGCCCACCAGCTGGGAGCAGGTACCAATGGAGCAGGTGGCCAGAGGGAACTTTCCCACTCCTGCCCAAGGGAGTGGGATGGCTCTGTGCCGTGGCCTCTGATGGCCAGAGACTGCACAGTTCCAGTAATTCTTAATTGCTGTTGCAGAAGCCCAAGTAAGTTTGAGAGCAGCCCAGAGGCTGCTCCCAGATTACGCAAAAGGACGGTCAGAGAAAACAGCTATTATAAAGTTTGTGTAAGCAAAAAAAAGAAGTATTCTGTAATAAATCCTGGCTTCCTCGGATACATTTCCAACTTTGCAATTATTCAGTTACTTATCCTGCACGAATGAGCATTTAATATACCAAATCTACTCTTGAGACTATTTTCTCATTTAGAAACCTAGTTTAAGTGGTTTAAAATTCTTTAAAAGGGACACTTGAGGGATGACATTGCTCATACTTGTTTTTAGTTCAAAAGGACTTGTGTGTGAGCATGCATGTGTGTGGCACCATGTGCGAAAACTGAAGAAAATCCATACAGTCATTTCTGAAGACAAGACACAGGCACATGGATTCATTTGCTATAACAACAGGCTTGCAAAGTTTTACAGCAGCACACTCAAAAGCTTATCCCAGTCATGTCACACATCCTAGCCTCTTCTAAATACTTTCCCCGGTTTTTCATTTCCAGAACTGGTTTTCAAACCTCTGTGTGCCACTGTACTGTGCCACAGTTGGTTTCACTCAAGTTTCTCTTTTGTATTCTTTTATATCGTGACCTCCCGTGCCTCTGACCCGCAGCACCTACTCCAGCTTTTCCTCCTCAGTTTTCCCTTGTCTTTATCCCTTCTGAGGTTCATGCTTGTTTTCACTGTTGTGAGAAAATGGCTTGGTTCACTTTAGCCCTAAAAGCCTGTTCAGACTGAAGCCACAGCCACATCAATTCCACTGTTCTTGTATCATTGCCTTTATCTCTTCCAATCCCATGTTAGTCACCCCAAGGTTATCAAAAGCAGGCTGCATTCCCCAGTAAAAGGTGCATGTTCTTTGCCCTGCACTGCACCCAAATGTACTGTCTTAGGCCATAATGATCCTGGTTTGTTCTCTTGTGAAAATGCAAACAATGTATTAATAGGAAAGCGATATGTGTACCCATAAGCACAGTGTTTGCAGGCTGTAATGGTTTAGAGAAAAGTTTTGGTTTCTCTGCAGAAAAACATGTCAGTCCCTTCCTCAGTTCAGCCTGTTATGGGGAAGCCCTGGAAGCAGAAGTGTAGGGACCAGAGGCAGAAGCAAGGTTCCTTGAAGAACCTCAGTTCTGTATTTCTTCAATTTCTTAGCAGCTGAAGTATCAGCATTATTAAAAACATGCAGACATTGGATCACCATGAAGGAATCACAGAATCTTAGGGGTTGGAAGGGACCTCGAGAGATCATCGGGTCCACCCCCCCGAGTTGTGATGGATCCCCGAGGAGTGATGGGATCCTCTGCTGTTTGGTCTCTTTCCACTGCAGATTTATGCTGTCTCTCCTGTCATTTCAAACCTCTCTCATTAGGAACTAAAACTGGAGTTTAAAGCATGGTCTTAAGATTCCTAAATGGCAGGCGTACTTGAATGCTTACATCCCTGTGATATCTAGAGAATGTAAGTATCTGGTTGAGTGCTTTGTGGAATCAGGACGACTTCTATTCGTCATAATACTGGTTTTATTTATATATGCCCAACCCAAGTCCATGGTGCTTTTGAATTTCTCTCTGCTGGAGCTAGATCATGAGTTTAGCGAGGATTGTTAAGCAGGCTGTTATGCTTTGAAATTGTCTGTTTAAAAGCTGTACTTTGACAAAGGTTTTATGTTCCTTAAAGTATACGATTAGCATAAGCTCTGGAAGCTAAGATGTTAAACTATTTAATGTAAACACTCTCCCTACTACCACCATAAATGAGAAAATGTTACTAAAACCTTTTTCAAAAACTGTCTAATACTGTTTTCCCAGCGTTCCTGAAGACTGCATTCTGAACTGCTATTGCTAAGTAGTGTTTAGCAATACTATCTAGGAATGGTCTAAACATTTGCCTCTTTTTCAATAATTCCTGAGGATTACCAATGCTCACACATCCAAACACAGAGCATTTCTGGTAAGTTACATCACAGAGTGACAGAACTGTAGGGTCAGAAGGGGCTCTGGGCTCATCTCCTCCACATTGTGCCTAATGTGGGGGTCAAGCACTTCTACAGCCTTGCAAAATCTCTGGACCTCATGAGCTCTTTGCCAGGGTAGACGCAGCCTCTTTTGAGTTCCTTGAAACAGGATGTTATGCAGGATGTACCAAGTCATCTCCTCAGCCACCTTTCACTGTCCCTCTCAGATCCCTGTGGCACTGTGGGCAAGTTGGGCAACCACATGCCTAGGCTATTCCTACATGTGTTCACTTACCCTCTGTTGCTAAAGTCATTCACTAATAGAAATTCCACAACCACCCGAAGTAGCTCCATAATGTCATCCCTTCCCTATCCATATTTTTTCTATTTTCCCAACAGATAAAACAATTTATATCTATCTTTGCTGCAAATTATTCCACTTTCTTCTCTTACTGAGCCTGGAGAAAAGCGAGACCATCCTGTGAGCAATCTTATTTGGAGACTGGTGTTTCCCCAACCATACTGCTTTTTCTCTCTGTTTGCTCTAACCAAGTTGGAACAATGATCAGGGCTGCATAACACAGCTTCTTTTCATGAAAATTATTATGCAGCATCAGAAAGAAAATGATCAGACTGAGGGGAAAATCTGCAACTTGCTTGCTACAGATTAGTTCTGTAACTGTCACTTTGGGAATTTCTATAAATAAAATCACTATCACTCTTCTGAGAAGTGAGCATTTACTACCATTTTTTAAACAATGAAAAGATACAGATCTGTTTTTCATCTAAATTCTTTATATATTTGAAATCACTCAGAGAAGAAAGTCCAAAGAAATGTGGTTAGGTTTGACGAAAAGAAGCCTCTCAGTGGGATATTTAACAGAATACCTAGAAAACAGTGTTGAAAGACTTATAATATTTGGAATCCATTTTTTGGACTCTCATTCCATGACCTCTGAGCTCCAGAGGACCTTCCTTGACTTTAACTCATTATCCTCTGTGGTGATAACACTTTGGACCCAGGGGAGAAAAGAAGGACTAATTGACCCACGGTTTGAGCAAGACTTTTGCTTGACCTTGTACATCTTAATGATAGATGTTTGACTTTCAACTTCCTTTGGCATTCAAACACTGCTCAGGATTAGGCTGTCCTAGTCTGCCTTTTCCTACTGCATTGTGAAGCGCCAACTGGAAACACACATGTGTGCAGGCACCAATCTTTCTTCCCCCCAGTCTTCCCAGGCTGCCCACTTCTGCCTGGGGGAGTGCATGGGGTGAAGTGACTTGGCTGGTGAAATGAGGTGGTAGTTCATGTATTGCCCCAGAGGGCTTTTCCCTTCTTTTCTCTTCTGCTCTCTCTGGGTCCCCTCAGCTCAGAGCACTTTTCTCTGCAGAAGTCCCCGGGGAGAAGAGGGTAAAAATTATGCAGTATTTATCAGGAGGGGATGCAACCAAGTCTCTAGTGCCAGATGAATGCCACTGTCTGATCACCAGCAGCTTCAAATACATCACTAATTAATTTTTAATAAAAGGACTTTAATGGCTGTTTTAAGCTTTTACAGGGGAAAGTAAACAAAAGTCACTTGGAAGGATATTGCAGTAGCTCATATAAATGTAATAAATGGATACACCATAGAATAAATATTACTTTTAGTAGTAGTTACTCACTTTATAAAGAAAAAGAAGAGTGGAAGAACAATGAGAGCTTTTGAGAGTCTTGCATAATATGAAAATTTTGCGCATCACTATCAGCGTTTAGGGACTAATTCTGAAACTGCTGAGTACTCTTCCCTTCCATTAACTACTGTGGGTGTTGAGAGCACCTGGCATCTTGAGGAATCAGGCTCTTTGGCGGTTTTAATTTAGTCTGACAATAACGCTGAATAAAAATATTCCTGGGGATAGCCCGCAATTATATAGCATGAGCTCATTTCTTCATTATAAAATGTGAGCTGAAACCATTCATAACTGCCAGGCAATATTACAACAGGCAATTCCAGTTTTTCGTTGCATGGGAAAAGCACTAGCAAGCTTTAATGAGTTTCAAAAATAGCTGCCACATCAGAAAATGGTAATTGTGCTTGTTTTTCTAATGTGAATACCTGTTCAGCAGACATCGCTTGAACAATGGCATCCAAATACACCCGGGCATGTAAAACAGCTACTTTTATTTGTCAGCTGCACACCCATTGTTTTCAGTCAGAGCCTGCAGAGCAGCTTCAGCTGTACATTCCTGGGAAGTGAATAATATCAGTTGAGATTATGCTACAGTACCACATCTATTACAAGCACATTATAAAGATTGAATATAACCTAATTAGGAAATGCTGAAGTCGGCTGGGTGTGGATATGGGCTGGTAAAGAGTCATTTTACACAACCTTCACTTACTGAAAAGAGAGAGTTCACTAAGGGTAAAGCAAAGGTAACAGTGTAGATTTCAGTCCCAAATCCAGACATCACATACACATCTTACATTCTTCATTCCCTTACTGCTAAGTTAAACAATTGCTCCCCAAGTTTCACTTCCATGAAACGCTTTTGTAAACACTTGGGAATCCAGCAGGACAAACCAAATTTGGGCACATTCTTATTTTTGATACAGACGAGAATTAGAGCTCTATTCCAACTTTTAGTGCTGAAAGGAAGAGGTTTCAGGGGGAAGCAGCCAGAGTTTCTCCCAGGAAGCAGTTCTTCTGTGCGCCCCCACAGAAGGCTGTACTTCCCCAACATCACCTACTAGAGAGCCCCTTCCCCCATCACACAAGCCCCTCCAGCTCATTTAAGAAAATTGTTTAGCAAGTCAGCACTTTTCTTTGGGTCCTTGCACACTCCCTCGGCTAGGTATTGATACAGCAGCAAAAGACTGCAAATGCTTGCAGGCTGCAGGGTCCTACCTGGATGACAGGACAATTCCAGCTGTAATGTAGCTTCAATTTTGCTTCATTTTTGGATTTAGATGGGATGTATTTAGACCATCGGAAGATCTTCGGTTGTTATTTTCACAGATTCCTTAAGGGCAAGAGAAGGGGCAAGCTCTTCCAACAGCTTCAAGAGATCCACCTCTTCTTGTAGGTCTGATCCTTCTGACATCCCATGTGATCTGCAAGGCAGAGCTGTTTCATTGCTCTCTCCTTGCAGCCTTACCACAGCACCACTGATTAGCATTATGGGATTTCATGGCTGTAAAAATCTGTATCAGCTGCCCCTGTGTCTGCATATTGTTGTTAGCCAATAGGCTGCTGGCTAACAAGCCACTGACAAAATGCCTTCAAACACATCTCATGTCTTGCGTTTACCTCCTGGTTCCAAAATGAGAATTGCATTAATGCCAACAGCTGGAACAGATCAGTGCTCCAAGTTGGATTCATGCCTTACCACTGATTGGAATAGAGGTTGCAGAGAGAAAACTTCAGCATGCCAAGCTGAATGTAGTTCACTATGTTTATGGGACAAAGTCTCATCTGTACAGGTACAAAAGACAGACCAGTATCCTCACAGCACACCACAGAATGATGCAACTGAGCATGCAGTTAAAACCAGTAAACACAACCTCAGACATCACAGTGTGTCTCATAACTCAGTGCAGTTCCAGAACAGATACACTTGAGCATAGCTCTGCTATTAATTTACTTAGACATCAGCTAAAAATCAACAATTACCTGTGTCCTTTGCTATGAATATATATGTGAGACCCTGTTCCCACTGGAAACAAAGGAAGCATTCATCTTTTCTTGATGTACCTTCACACATTGTTTAAGTACTATGAAATGTACTGATGTGGCTGTATTGGGCAGACGGTTGGACTTGATGATATTAGTGGTCTTTTCTGACCTTAAAGATTCTGTGATTCCATGAAATTGATTCTCAGCTGATTTTACTCTAAGTTGAGAATAGCTATTAAGATCATGGCATGATGCTGGTGTGAAATCACATGCAAGCATCACTTAAAGAAATACACTTCAGAGAGACGTGTCTTTACTATGTATTTACTGCAGGGTGTACTTCTCTATCTCCTGATATTACTATAGCTGTGCAGTCCCCATCCTGGGCCTATAAATAGGCCTCTGCCATAGACTGCCTCTGCCACTGACTCCATAAACCCTGGAGAGTTATCCCTTCTCACAAATGTGACTAGCTCTGTCTATCCTCTGCATCAATATCAACTGAATCTACATTTAAAATGCGAAATGTATAAAAGTACCTATTCCACAGTCCCACAAATATTCTCTAGTTTACAATTTACATTAGTCACAAACTAAGCTTAAAATCACCAAAACCCCCAGTATTGGAAAGGTTTAAATGTTTCCTGTTGCCCAGTGTCCCAGAATAGTTAAGAGAAGTGAGATGCCACCTTACTTTTAAAGCGCTGGTATTGTATCTCCTGTCTGTGGGCCCTTGATGCCCGCTTCAGAGGGGTTTATGAAGGGTAAATAAGAAAAGCAGGCTACTGTCAGTAAGTTTCTGTCAGGACAGGAAAAATATTAAGAGTCTGCAATTTGAGAAAGATGGAAGTAGCTCATCCAGGACATGCATGTTTATACCTTTTCCTTACACAGTGTAAAGATGCAGTGATTTATTTTAGACTGAAAAGAATTAATGGGAACAAAATATAGGGAAAGCTTAAAAATGGTTAGCATGATAAAACCTGAGATACATTATTTAAAGTTTTAGTAAGATTCCTAGTGCCTTTGCAGAAAAATGTCTGGAAACCTAATAACAAATATATATGTTTTAATTTTCACAATATTCATATCAATTATGGTGATGTTTTTACAAGTGCTCCTGTTTTCTAATTAGATGACCTGACATGTGGCTAAACAAACAACAAACTGTACGGGATTAAAACATAGATCAAATTGCATAGGTTAATAATATGACAGTGCTGGGAAAAAAATCATTGGCTTGTGATAAATAGTGGTGGGTTTTTTCCCCCAGACATAAATACTTTAATCTGAAGAATATAACTGTCATTAACTCCTTCTCTCTCTTCCTCACCATCCCACACATTTATAAATACCTTGTCATCCTAGAAGATCATTTGGGAAGCAACTGGAGTAGTCTTTTTAAATGTGGTAACAACCTACAGCCTGGCCATTAACTCCAGGCAAAAAAGTGCCCTGCTGGTGTAATTAAAGCCCAGAATAAGAAAACTCCCACTTCATTCAGTAGGAATTTGGCCTGCACTAGCTTAGTCCAAAACAAGGTGCATTTGGTTAGGGTATTTTTGATTCTTTTTTTGAGTAACCTCTTAAGCAAACTGGCATGATTGGAATATCTATTTTAAAGAAGAAAGATGTGTACCAAACCTAAATCAACTATCCTTTTGCTGAATTACATCATTTGTTTTTCTTAAGTAACCACAATAGTTATAGGCTTTTATTTGTTAACTGTTTTTTTAAATGTTGTTTCCCATAGGTGTGTTACACTTATGTTTGTAAAAACTACTGAGTGAAATAATTAGAGTCAGTTAGTAACAACTGCCAGATTCCTGGAAACACACAAAGTGGTTTTGTTGCAAGATTTCCATTACTTTCAGCAGCCAGTGCTCTGAAAGGTCTAAGAACAGCTCCTTCTATTGGTCTAGATTCTCAAGTTGCTACACAGAGCTATGTGTTAACCCAAACCAGACTATACATTTGAGGTGATATTGTCTGACAATGGAATAAAAAAAAAAAAAGGTTTTTTATAAGCTCTCCTGTAAATGTAGACAATAGGAAATCTCACAAACCTTGCTGGATCTGAGTTGGCACTGTACGGAGAGCAGAACACCGCACTGCCTTCCATTCATTTGCTTATTCAGCCTGTCTGAACACCGAGAAAATCCATTGCATGTCTCTTTATGTTTGTCTTCTGGTTGTTTGCTCAAGGCTGTGAAAAGTAAACCTGAAAGAAATGGAAAAATGTGAAACTGCTTTCCGGTATCTAATTTTCCTCCGTTCTGAACATGTTGAAAGAAGTGTGGTTTTTTCCCATCAACTTCGAGTTCCTTAGGAATATTTCAGGTAGATTCATCAAACTTCAGTTTAGTGTAGGAGCCACAGCAGTTTAAGTGTAGGTAATTAGTGCTCAGCTTAGGATTTATGGTCATGTGCAGCTATCTTGCACTTTTATGCTTGGAGAGATGACTTCCCTACTCAGACTGTTCCATTTTTAACTGGACTCCTAACTGACGTGCAAATCTCAGTTGTATATTTTATGCAGTCATTGTATACTTTATGCAGTACAGACATATCTTCTGGGAAAAACCCCTTAGCATCATGGAAAAATGTCATGTGATGAATTCTTTCATGACATGTCCAGCTATGAAAAACGGATTTAAAAAATGTATCATCAAAAAAATGCCGGAACAGATTACGATAAATTCCCTAGTGGATTCCATCAAGAATGGAATGTGTCTTACTCAGCGCTCACTCACAGTCAACCAGTTCCTGAACGTCCTGAACAAAGATTTACTCAGGCTCTGATTCCATAGGATGCACACGTGGAGATGCAGAGGCAATCCTTCCTGAAGGGATGCCAGAGCTCTCAACATTTCCAGTGGTTGGGAGAAGGGAGGAAGGTATCAGCTAGGCAGAGACAGAGGAAGAGATCCTATTTCTGCATCTCAGCGTTTTCATATTTAACTTAGTTTGTCCTTGCTTGCCATTGTGTAGTGTTTGTTTTAAAAGTGACTCAGAATTTATGGAGCCTTTCAGGAGGATGTCCCACAACCTGTGATTCATGACATCCTGCAGGAATTGCATGCTGGTTAACAATTCCTCTCTATGTGGAACTGCATTTCTGAGCTGTGAAACTTCACGAGTGCTGACATATCTTTCTCACTTAATTCTGTCAAAAAACTATTTTGTCATGTACAGCCTTTCAGAGTATAGGACTACACCCCTAAAAAACTTCCAGAGTGTTTGGTGGCAGCTCATGGACCCCACATAGCCCATCCCTCCACACACTGACCAGCAAGTAATAAAGAGTTTACATACCCAACTGTTGGATTTTTAAAATACAAACTTCCAAATTAAAGGTTTTGTCTGTAAAGCCAATCATCATGCCCAGCACTCCCTGCTGTGGAGCAGTCTCAAGGATTTTGCCTGGGAGAGGTTATCTTACGGCTCACTTGAGTTCAAAGGAAAGTTTGTTGACTTCAGGTAGCTTTCTGCCTGGCAATACGCCTAATAAGATTTACAAGTTTGGAACATGTTGACTAGCAAGTTATTTATACCTAATATTAAATTACACTGTTATTGAGAATACATAAAACCCTACAATATTAACAAATGAACATTAACACCTAGGGAAACTAATTTTATAATGCACAGTCTCTTAAAAGTGAAATGGCAATAAAAATGCAGGAAGAAAAGTGACTAAAAGCGAGCTACCGTAACGATACAGCATGCAAACTGGTAGCCTTTATAGTTGATTATTAGCTCCCATGGAATTTGCTGGTGCTTTGCTGCTGAGATTTGGCAGAATGTGCCCTGAACAGAAAGTGCTGCCTGACATCAAACTGACTTCTAAGAACACAGATATGCCAATATGTACCTCACAGTTAGGAGATTCCTTTTCTGCGAGGTAAGAAGGTTTCACTCTCCTCAACAGGAACTACCTAAAAGGAAAGTATTGACTGTAGAGATAAATACTGATCTGTACTGAATTACCTTACAGCTAAATAATCATTTCTGTGGGTGGGGACCCAACAGTCGATACTAGGGAAGGGTCAAGAAACACTGAACTTACACATTCCAGCACTTCTCATTTCAGAGTAGTATTGCCATTAGCTGTAAATAGCTTTGGCTTCAGCTGAGCAGTGCAGGATATTGTAAACTGAAACGCTTCCTAAAAACACAATGCCTGCACAGGTGCAGTGAGCCAGCAGGATGATATAAAGAGTTATTCTGTGACGCTCATCCTCACAACTGTACGTGTCTCTCGATCCCTGTGGCCATAAGAAACCTTTTAGCCACCTTTTCTCTTAGCATTGAAAACTCCAGCATGTGAAGAATGTTTTCAAACAGGATGACAAGGCTACATCCTGCACAGATTTGAAAGGAATTGATTGCAAAGAGCAAGCAATAACCCATAATATCCTTCCTGCTCATTTGGCCCTCCTATCGCTGCTGATCTCAATATGGGGAAGTCCCAAATAAATAGGAGCTTTAAACTTCCCCTGTTGTGTCACATTCCTATTTGGCATCTAAACCCCTATTATTTGCTGTCCAATGGGGAGACAAGTGGATCATTGATTAGCTCATGGTAGGTTTGAATTGAGGAATGTGAGTACGTGAAATTGCAGCACCATTAGATCACCCTGGCTTGATAGTTGCTACAAATGAACCTCGCCCTGTTGTTTTTCAAGGATCTTTCCCATTCCCTGTGGAACACAGGCAGCCCTGGTCCCCGGTAGATGCAGGTGGCACATCCAGGCTGTGACAAAGCTGAGGGCAGCTGCCTGCTTTGGTATCCAGTGAGGATCCTGACCTCCTCACAGCGCTGTCAAGGGTCTGGCCCTGAGCACATGGCAGCTCTCTGCTCAATTTCCACTTTGCTTCCTGCAGAAATCCGGGCAGGGGGGAGACAGCGTGTGTCTGACATTCCCTCGAGTATGCAGCTGGGAAGTGCCTGGGCTGCCCTCACCCAGGGGATCGGAAGTGTTTCTGGATGCACCAGTTTAGATAGGCCTTAGGCTGGTTCTACAGCCACAGTTTGGTTTGACCGTGAGAGTCACCCCTCTCTAGGTTCAAAACACAGGAACCACACCTCACCCTGATTTGCATCTCACATCTAAGCTCTTTTACAGCATCCATATGGACTGATTGACCTTCCAGCAGTAATGATCCTATAGTAATCAGCCTTTCTCTCCATTCATAGTTGTTACCTGTAATTACGGGAGATTGGCGACTGGGGGACGGTGGGGTGGAAAGGGGCACTGCCGGATTGCCGCTGGAGGACTCCTTGCACTGATGGTGTGCACCCCTGGGGTGTTTCCAGCAGGACAGGACTCCCTCTTAGGTACTGGTGTCCTTCTGGCCATAGGGCAAGGATCTGCCAGGAGCCTAATGAGGGATTTGCTGCTGAGATGGAGAGTGGGTTTGGCAGAAACCCAGTTTCATCGGCTGCGGCAAGGTTCTGCTGTGGGCACCTCAAAGGGAAAGCAGGGGCCAGATTAAATCCGTGCCTGACTGCAGAATTTTATGTGCTCTCTCTTAACTGTCTCTGTACTTACCCATAACTGTGTACCTTTTATCGTGGCTCTTTGTTCTTCCTCAGAGTTCATCCATGTCCTATGTTTTCACCATGTTTCTTTTTCCAGGTTGCAAAAAGTGAATAGAGAATTTCACATGATTCTGTGGGACAACAGATTCCAGCAGTAACCATGTTTTTCACTAGTATGCCTTTTGCCAGCAACCACATGGTGACTATTAGTAGTCATTTCCATAATGTAGGTCTCATAAAGAAAATGGCATAATCAAATAACGCAGCGTTTTGTATTGCTTAATTAATGCAAGGGAAGGCTGATATAATTCACCACTTTGTCATCCTCCAAATTAAAAATCTGGTGCTTGAAGTCTCTAGCCAGAGCTCCTATTTGTTACAAGTAAGGTAAGAAAAAAAAGGGTATGATACAGGCCAAATTCTGATAAAATTAGGATCTTTTAAGGAACTGATTCTGCTTTCGTTAAGTGTAGTGAAAACCAGAACGCTCCACAAGTATAAGGGGAGCTGTAGGGTGAAATAATCAGTGGTAATATCTGGGTCTGGGATATTTATAGCATAGTGTTCATGTCTGTCCTATGTTTGTTGATAGTTTAGTTTGAAAAATAAGATGCAAGTGACTTAATTCCTATTTTCTTTTCCAAAACATATTTGTCTAGATTTTCTTTTACCTTACATTTGGACAATTTAATAAATCCATGAATAAAAGAGGAAATAAAAGAGCCTGCACTAAGCAGATAACATTCTAGTTTTTGTTTACCTACAAGTCCTTAAGATACCAAAGTAAGCTAAGGCACTGACATGAAAACCAACTTTTAAATGAAGATGAATACACCTTTATAGCTGTAAAACGCCTCGAATCTCCATGGGTATCAGAGGAAGTCATCAATTATTTTTTTAGCACTGGCCAAGCAGTTCTAGATAAAAGGCTTAAAAGTTGACTTTGAAGGTATTATTGTTTTCATTAATTGAAGGGACAAACTCGATCAGAGCCGATGAGTCATTGCAGGAACCTGCAGGAATGTTACTCCAGCTGCGTACCGGGATCCACAGGTGCACAGTTCTTGGCCCACATATTCAAAATTATTAGGAAGGCGTCCAGCATTCAGGGAATTCTTACAGATGGAGAATGTTTTCTCCAAAGGAGAAGGGCATGGTAGTCAAACTCCTCATGGCAGGATGTAGTACATATTCCAGTATGGAAATACAATGATTTCTGATCTGCTTTGACTTGTTGCATTGGTTTCTTTTTTTTTTTAGCAGTCCAAGAACAATAATGCACTGGTGAGCAGTACTTAGAGCTGTCTTGAATGTTTTCATACATATATTTTGCCAATTTTGCCTCTATCCTACACGGAAAGAGAAAGTGAATGTCCTGAGACTGGCAGCCAGCCAAAAGCTCAGGGACTTCTCACCTATAAAAGTTTCTTGTGGACCATAGGGGAGAGAACATGTGCAAAAGATGTGAGCTATTGTTACTCAGTTTGTCATCTGGAAAAGTTTGGAGTCAGATCCGCTGTGCTCTGCAAAAAGACTCTGCCCACAAAATCCATCTTATTCTATTGGCAGCACATTACACATCTAGTCAAAATATTGAAAACCATGTTTCCTTTTAAACACCCTGCATTTTTAACATGTTTTACATTTTTATCACCTATCTTGTGTTTGGTTTTTGTTATGAACAACTATTGAGAGAATTTCTCAGCATGTCCTATCCCATTCCTCCCGAGGTTTCCTTTAACCCTAAACAAGAGAAATCATACTTGTATTTCATTAATAAGACCTTTCTGACCTGATCAACAGAAAGAGGTGAACAGTAATAATGGAAAATTATGCAATTAAACTGAATTGAGTTTCATCCAGCTCTAGTCATGAATATATAATGCAGACTTTTGATTTGATTAGTCAGTAGGAAGTCATGTTTCTGCAGAAGGGCTTTTAATATGCCTATGTACATACTTTCCAACAGCAATAGCATGCATTAACAGCTGTGAATGATACAGCAAAACTGCCATTCCTGGCGTGTCCCCCAGTTTGTTTGCTTTCTGTTTCCCAGCATGTGTCCTGTTCCTGCCTGGAAGCCTTGCCTGGGCAAATTTTGATCACTTGCTATATTTGTCTGGGATTTTCAGCCTTCCTAGAGACTAGTTCTTGGTGAAAGGTCAGGTACTGTTTTGTATATGCCCTGTGCTGATACATGAGCTGACAGTTTTGGACCTGGCTTGTATACAGAGGTCCTAGATAACCAGACTGGGGACACATGGTGTGCATATATACTACACCCGTACGATGCCTGGTGCTTTGAGAAGCATAGGGTATAACCCTCGTGCATTATACAGCTACCTTAGCCCTGTACAATCAGCGTGACACTCATAGGAAGAATAAGCTTTAATTACTGGACTGATGTTGCAGAATTAATGCGGAGGGGCAGCAGGTCTAGGAAATCCCAGAGCTATATATGATGGTGCCACACAGAGGTAAAGCATTTGTGGCAGAGTTCAGCTGGTCCTGTCCTCAATTGCACGAGAATAGCTATTTAATCAACTTTGATTTTGTGCTCTCAGTTAATTAGCTTTGGCTTTCTTGAGTGCTTTCTCAAAGACAAGCTCTCAGCAGAGATTGTCTCTTTCCTCAGTTGGCCCAGCCCTAGGGGTTTTTCAGAACTACCAGAAATTTTGGACACTGCTGCCTTTTGTGGCTTAATATATTTGTGAATACACATTGGACTCTTAATTATATTTGGGATTTCAAAGAACTTCAGCTGATCTCCTGTGACAAGATCATTCATTCTGTGGCCCGCTGAGCATATGAATTTATGACCCTCTGAAGTGTAGCTGAAACACTGAGGTATAGTTCCTTTTTCAATTGACTCATTTTAACTGGAATTTAGACTAATCAGACATTATATTTTTTTAGATTTATGTAATTATATAAGCACCACTAAGACTACAAATAAAGCCTTAGATCATTGTGAAACAGCAATAACAGTCCAAGAAAAACTCCAAGTTAGCAGAAGAATGTTCACTTATGGAAGGAAAGATAAATATTTCTAAGACTCACATCATAATTTTAGCCCTATCTGAAAGAATATTTTTTTTTCCCAGTTTATCTTTTACCTTTGGTAATTAGAAGTTATGGCTCTTGCCCTGAGGAGCTCCAGTTTCCATTTAGCTTTAATTTCAGTGCATGAATGGAATGCAGCCCTCTATGCAAAACGCACATGCCGCCCCATAGCTTTCTCATTGCCAAAGACGTTCTTGTCTGGTGCTCAGGGAGCTACACTTGCATTTTGGGTTGTGCAACATCCTTCGCTTATGGATGTATGGAATAGATTTGTACATAGATAGGGCCACTGGTATCATTTCCATATATGTGAACTTGTTAATGTATGCTTAATCATGATTGCATTTGTGCTCATTACATGGTTTTGCTTCATTAATTCTTTTGCTCTGAATTTTTAGTCAGGAAGGGTTTGGGTTTTTTTCTCAGAAATAATATAATATATGAACAAAGATAAGTATCAAAAGGAGAATCTTCTTTTGCCAAGATTATAAGTCCTAAAGAATTTATTGAGTTTGTTTGACTGAAATGTTTTCTTTAAAATAATCACTGCAGTTATAATACACCAGCTCCCTTCCAAACTAAGCTACTTTGGGATCTGTAAAAGCAGTCAGAATAACAGAGAGATCATACCAATGGAAATTCTAACAGGAGCTAGTTTACCATGCAGTATATTCTGTGCATCTGCAAAACTCAGGCATACAAAAATAATAAGATAGTTTCCCTCAAAATCATAAGGTCTGAGGTAATAAAAATGTTGATGCTGTTTTTATTCCTTGATGTTAGATACACTTTGTGTGACCTTCTACCTACGCTGTGTCATACCTTGCTCTAAAAACAGCACATGATATTGTATTTCATTCTCCTTTAAAGCCTACTATATCCCGTGACATTCAACAGATCTCTCTGACATATCATCAATTTCTGTGCAGTTTTACTCAAATCAAAAGTATTTCTAAGTAAGAATCATTCCATATGTGCACTAACCAGTGCAAAGTTTTGCATGAATATGCTGCCTGTTTACATGTACACATGATAGCAACAGCCAATATGAAGATTTAATGCTATTTAAGCATATGTACTGTATTTCTTCATTTAGCCTTGTCAGTCCCAGTATTTTGCATAATGGGAGTCAAGCCTCGAGGTCAGCCTGCAAATCAGAGTATTAATAATAAGTAACTCTGCTTTTTTTTTGGTCATATCTTTTTTGTGTGTCTTTATAACTTATCTTATAGCACCATGTGTTCATACTTTTTGCAGCACAGAATTACAGGACCTATGATTTTTTAATGAAACATAGTTAATACAGACTGGGAGTGAAAAGCTACATTGGCAGCTGTACCATCATTGTAACATCAGTTACATTTTTTCAGTTTTTCTCCTCTGCTATACATGAGGACATTTAACGTGAGGCAGGAAGAAAGAGAATAGTATTCTGACTACAAAGCACTTGAGAAACTGTCACCAAATCAGTGTCTAGAGCTGCAAAAATAAGTTTGTCATTTTAAGTACAGATCCTGCATTTTTGCATGTATTTAAAAGCATAGTGAAAAAATCTGGCTGAGGAATGAATAGTGGACTGAAAAAAAGGATTAGATAGCTAAACAATCTATCTTAAATTTCCAGCTCACTGTATCTAGGATGACATATATGCCGTGCTTAGCATGAAAATAGAAGGAGGAAAGCAGGATTTCTCATGCTGTTTATAGCCCAGAAACATGAGTATCTGCAGTGTCTTTATGCTGGACGCAAACACTGTTACACCCAATTTTGAAAAAATACCGTAACTCAAGAGTAGATGTGAACACTGCTGGACCATCTGCTACTTTGCAATAAACACCATACTCCAAACATACTCAATATAGAATACAAGTGATACTGTATCACAGCCCCCAGATTTCAGGTATATTTAAGGTTAATTCTGTCTACAATGTTAATTATGTCTACATGCTTCTCCTGACAGATCAAAATTGGTGCAACTGACTGAGCAGCAATAGCGAGTTCTGTCCCTCATACCCTACTGCCCCCTGAAAATTCAAGACCTGATTCAAGGCTGACTGGAGCCAAGAGGAGGGTTGCTGTACCTCAAGACTTGCATTCATTTGGCAGTACCTAACAAATCATTCAAATCCTCCTTAGACTCTTGTCATTCCCTTGTGGGGATATTCACTTATGGAACTATCATAAATGAGTTTTGTCATCATATTGAGAAATGCCTTCTCCTTGCAATATATTTCTTCTTCCCTTAATCTTGAGCCTGTAGATATACTTTTAAAACCCTTTAACCATTTAACTTGTACATGTACATAAATAGAATCATAGAATGGCATGGGTTGGAAGGGACCCCAGGGATCATACAGTTCTAACCCCCTGCCACAGGCAGGGCCACCAGCCTCAGGCCTGGATCTACACAAGGTTGCCCAGGGCCCCATCCAACCTGGCCTTGAACACCACCAGGGATGAGGCATCCAGCACCTCTCTGGGCAGCCTGTTCCAGCACCTCACCACTCTCTCTGGAAAGAACTTCCCCCTTGCATCTAATTTAAACCCTCCCTCCTTTAGCTTTAGTCCATTCCCCCTTGTCCTGCCATTATATATCTATATATTTCAAGGGTAGTTCACCAGCAGTAATGTACAATTTCTTTTGTTTTCATGTAGTCTGCACTGACCATTATTAGTGTTATTAGCCCCCCACATGTACTAAATTAAGTATTTGTGATTCAGAAGCACTTGATATTTGCAAAATTCCCAAACCAACCTTCACACCTCTGGCACAAGATGTGTTTATTTTGTACTTCCTAATTCAGTGGAGGCATTCTGATAATAAGCTAAACATGTCTTCTACTTGAAGCTGTCTAATAATGGCTCTCAGCAGGATAAATGAGCTTTCAAAGAGCCCTGTGATAACTGCAGCTGAGCTTCTTCCCACGTTTGAACCAGATCTTTTCAGCTTCAGTTAGACAAACGTTTTAAGTTGCTGCTGCTGTCTTTCCCTCTCTGCCCACCCCAGATTCATGTCCCCACCTCTGGCGGTGGAGTGCCTTAATTTATGCCAATATAGGTGTTTTCCAGCCAGATCAATTTTCCAGATCACCCTGTGGCTGCCCAAGTGTGTGTATCGACACCAAGAAGGGAATAATCAGGGCAAGGGCATTAGCAGCTCAGGCCAAGATTTCTTCAGCCAGCAACGGCCAATAGCAGTTTCTGCTGACTGTAAGTGTTTATCAACCCTTGGACATCAATATGTTACAGGAGACATAATGATGCATCTGAGTACCAAACAACCTATCTGTCAGATCTCCTGTTCATTGGCAAGTCCTACAAGGAGCTCTAGAGACTGACTGCTACTGATGTGGAGAGGAGTCTGTGCTAGCACCAGTATGCACACATCACCCACCATGTCACAGCCATTCATACAGGACTAAAACTGCAAGCCCACAAATATTTAACGTACCCTTAAAGCCCCATTCACCAGCTGAAATCCACTGAGTCCACCCCGGAAAAAAGGCGTTGCCCCAGATTGTGCACCCGACCTCAGCCTTAGTGTTTTAGCTTAACCCACACACAGGTTTTAGCTTAACCCACACACAGGTTTTAGCTTAACCCACACACAGTGTGGGATGAAGCAGGTCTTAAAATTTGAATGGGAACAGGTTTTTTAATTTAATTTTAAGATTGGTGCTGAAGTCGGTCACATTCTTGGCGTTAGAGAGAACCACGCCCGCTAGAGGGCTCTTTACATTTTGTCTGATAAAATCAGAATTTAAATTTTATTAAAATATTAAAGTTAAATTATTTAATTACATGAACTGTTAGAAATTGAAGGATGAGTCATATCCTACAGAAAAGTTAAATGCTGATAATAATACTAAGCATTTTTTAATTCAAAGCACACTTGATTAGCCAGTAATTGTCAACTGATTGATCTACTGATTATCAGTTATCCACTAATGTATCCTCATAACACCTCTCAGACATGTCAGTGACTTCCATTTCATACATGGAGTAATTTGGGTGGATCAGATTTATTTGGCACCAGATTCTGATTCAATGATGCATTGAAGATCAGGCTTCAAATTCCTGAGCACATTGTCTTCTCACTGGCAATTAATAATTTGATGAATTTCTGTAACTAAGTAAATGCAAACAAAGCTTTCCAGTAGCTAACCTGTATTATAAAAGATAAATTTTTAATTAATTAAATACTGATTGATTTTGAACTATAAGTCAGATTTTTCTGGTGAGAGGTAATTTATTTTCACCAAGAGAAGGCAATTGCTTCCATGTAAGAAGTACAGCATTATATGTTCCTTTACACACAAGTGGAAGTGATTCCAAAAGTGGTGTGGGGCTTTGGACATGAAACCCCAGACCCTAATTTCAGACTGTCTTGTGCCTTGTGCAGTAAGGCAGCTGGAGTATATTGCATTGCTCCACATAAAAGCTCTGGAAAGCCAAGAATAGAAAAGCAATTCACGCTTCATCTCTACAGCACAATCTTTCTCACACAACAGCACCGCACACCAGAAATGCAATAGCTTTCCAGATGGTATCAGGACACTTTGGGCACCAATGCCAAGACAGCACCCTGAAAGCCAAACCCTTGCCTCTTAGTTCAGACAAATCACCAGCTCAGGTCAATTACATAGAGCAGGAAATACTTCAAGCCATCTCAAAGTCTGTAAATATTATTTTTCTGCTTTTTCCTGGTCTACTGCCTTCCTCTGACCCTCACTAAGCTTTTAAGTCCTTTCTGCAGGGTACATCCAGCTTGCTGGTAATTTCTATTGTGACAGAAGAGCTTGTATACCTCTGCAGGCACAATCTACAGAATTAAGTGTTGAAAAAGCCTTGTTTTATGCACATGTATACTTCCCTTGCTGCAGTTACACTCCGGGGAACGGCCATTCCATTTGTTCACCATTCCATACAGCTAAATACAGCCCAGAGGCTGCAGCCAAACTGAGTCCAGAGATACACTGCAGTTAGAACACAACCCTTCTTCTAAGAGTAGTTCTTTCAGTCCTCCTACTCTTTACTTTCCAAGCTTTGGACACCTCAGAGATTAAGCTTGACCAAAGCCTTTCTCCGAGGAATGCCAAGCTGTGCCAGAGACCATGCCTCCGATTCCCAGCCCACAGCAGTGACCATGGTAAGGACAGGCAAGGGAGGAAGGGTGAACAGGTTCAGATGGTAACAGTGAGTGCGGAACTACCCTCCCCTTTCAGTATGGACTGCTCAGTGTTTTTCACCACATTTGGCCCCTGCAAGGCAGGAACCCCTGACCTAATCACTCAGCGGCTTTATTTGACCACACTCAGTCTCTCTCTTCAGAAAACATGATTACCGGGTCCTAAATGCTTCCTAGAGTCTTTCATCTTTCCTCTATCTAATTAATGCTAATTTCCTTGATGGTACTTCTAAAGTACAGTTGGAGCCTGGATGTAGATTACAGAGCACTTTGCAATATCAGCATTAAATCAGACAGAGATTGTGAAGCACATATAATATGCATTTCCTGAGACTTGTGAAGGGTGGGATTTTATCTTACAGTGCATTAGTGCCCCTAAGATTGTGTAACACCATAAGTCACTCAGTTATCATGACATTTGGTCGCCTGGAAATCCTCTTCCTTTACTCCGTATGCCTGTTTCATTTTTGTAGACAAATCAGTTTGACACATATTAACCTGAAACTACAACATTTGCCTTTCAGACAGTTCTCAAGAGTGACTTTCCCCAAAGAAAGAGCAAAGTGGATAATAAATGTGCTAAGAGAAATGAAGTGGGACTAAAATCATCTTCAGGAGGATCAAGCTCATATTTTAAACCCAGAAGTATACCTGAGACATAACAGAAGAATGCACATTAAAACTGAAAGGTATGTTCAGCTTGCACTGTGTGATATGATATCACTGAATCCATGAAAAGAAAGGTTTCCTTCATTCAGTGATACTTGCCTCCACTGAGAAAGGCATATGGGCTATTTTTCAATGTAATGTTAGATCGCTTGGCTACATGACTTAAGCCAAATCACACAGCCAGCATCATTTCATGTATTATTGAGAAGTCTTTCATATGGACACCCATATGACTGCTTGCACAAGCATATTCCAAGGTATATTTGTGAATGTACATGCGGAAGTGCAGGTGGAATTTGTAGATCAAGTTCCAAAGATGTGTCCTAAATACTCTAAAAGCCTAACCTATCTGGCTCTGCAACTTCAATAGCCATCTTCTGGTCACTTCCAGTGCTGTAAAGCAGATATGAAATATGACTCTTTTGGCTTGGTAGTGTTTTGTCATCACTTCCTACTGGTTACCCAGGGAATTCCCACAGATTTCATCTCTGCTGTTCTGAACAGCATCTCTTTGATGACAGTACATGCAACCCAGTACGGTTCATAACTTGACTCCCATTATTGTCTTAACTCTTAATTACAGTATTAGCTGAGTTTGTCTGTATCTCTTGTAACTGACAAAGACCAGAAAAGCTCTCAGTAGATCTTCCAAGTACAGTATCTTCCAAAATCCATTCAAGAAAGGCAAACTCAAACACGTATACTTTCCTTCCTAATAGTACCAAACATCCCCATGTTTTTACCTGAGTTTTGTATAAATTATAAAAGGAGAACATCTGAATTGAAGAAAAATGATATATTGAGCTTTCTCCAGAGGCGTTTTTCTGAACCACCATATATGAAAATCAGTTCATTTTTTCAGTAACAGCTTAGCTTCAGTTACTACAGTGACCCAACCCCCAATTACTTTCATTGTAAATTATGATGCCCACATTTCAGAAAACCTATTTAGTGTTATTTAGTTTAAAAATCCTCCTCCCTTTTAATGGAATACAGTAGCTGGCGTTTCTACTGAAAAATTCATTAAATATTTCCATATTGGCTTCCAGCTTGTCTGTGTGTTTTTGCCTGGCAGAATACAGTGCATCTTTGTGTGTTATTAATGGGCTGAGCTTCTGGACAAGAGCATGCTTTTTGCCACTGCAGAATTTTCTTACAAACTATGCACTATAAAATGGAGAAAAACAGAAACTTTCATACATCCAGAGGGCTATTTTTGCCTGAAGAAGTTAAGTCATTTTCTTTAGACAGAAGCTGAAATAGAGATTTCTTCCTTTCAAAGCATAAATTAAATATTTTCAAAAAATCCTAGGCAGTTGTGCAGTTGAAAACCTAGGAGGAATGTGGGAGGCTGTTAGCCTGCAGGTCTGGTCTTTGGCCTGTACAAGTCTTCTCCTCCTCTTGACTCAAAGATGAAGGATAACAGTATGAACACTGCAGATGAAGAACTACATAGAAGGGTTGCCAGATGTGGGTGGTGCAGACAAATCACTGTCAAGCATTAAAGGAGCCTCTCCAGGAGAGCTGCAGGCTCTGGCCTGGGAAATGTGCCATTCGCAACAGCACCATGTGCAACACTGCGACATCCCCTAAGCAGTCTGGAGATGTCCCAAGACCTTAGGGCTGAGTGCTGAAATACCGTGTTCCAAAGCTAGGTACCTTCACTGCCCTGGCACGCAGGAATCCTCTAGCAGAGCAGTGCAGATGTGTCTCTGAGGCTCGACTAAGACCTCTCTGTACTTCATGGCATGCTCAGCACAGGTGGTGGAGAGGAGAGCAGCTGTGTGCAGCCCTGTGTGCAGCAGGCAGGAGCAGGTGGAGCTGGTTCTTCTCATATGGAGGAGTTAAACAAGAGGTTTCCCTGGCTGTGAGTCTGTCCTCTTAATCCTCACTCCTACAGCTGAACATGTCTTCTGAAATGAAGGCAGTGCACAAAACTGCCTAGGAAATGTCAGCCCTTTGAGATCTTTATACTTCGAAGACAGTTTGGGGGGAATCTGCCGGATACTGTCACCCCTGGAGCAGAAATAAACATGTGCCTTGGTCTCAGCTGCAATTGTCATAAACCTGGGTAAACCACTGGTGAAGAGGGAGTTGTCCTATTAAGGCAGTATATGAGTTGTTAGGGAGGTAATGACATGCTTCCCTTGTGCTGTGTCCCTGGTGGGGGGCCAGCTCTGGCAGACAGACGTAGAAGAATTTTCTGGAATTAACTGATCTAAAACTGCCAAATGTCACCATACCCTAAATGACAATTGGAAGGTCTCATGGAGCTGAGTTTTTCATCTGCAGCATTTCTGGATTCCTTCATTTCAGAATGATTGGAATTGGGGTAAAAACAGACATAGACAGTCAAACTGGTCCCCTGAATCTCTTACTTAGGAAGTTTAATACAGTAAAAGACAAGGCAAGTGCCACTCATTTAAACTGCCGTAATCACATTCACCAATTTTATGTGTTTAACCATCACCAATCTAACTTACTTCAAGTGTGTCCCTTCTCCACCTTTCCATTCACCCCCCCATCCAAAACATACCCTCCTACCTTAACGCTTCCAGATTTTGAATGAAGAAAAGTGGTGCTCACTGTGATTTGGCAAGTGAAGCTCTCAGTACAGGTTGTACAAAGATGGGAGACCATGTCTGAGGAATTTCAGTGTTAATTTATTGGGAAGGGGTGGGGATCGAACCAATGTGGACCTGTACTTCCTGCCTGCTTGGCAGAAGCAAAGCTCTCAAAATGATTTTGTGCACAGGGGCTGCCCCATGCTTAGCAGTCTCATATCCTGGAATGAGACATGAAATGAACAAGGAAGCAGCGGTGATTGAGTAAAGAACATGACAGGATATGAAAATGGGGGTGGGGGTGTGTCTTAAAGCAGTAACTGTTTGGAGAAGGTTACAGCATAAGGTCTGCAGTGGAGGGAACAGCGTGTCTTTGGTGACAAAGGTTTCTCCCCTTTCGCTGGAAATTCTTCACTCGATATTACAAGAAAATAGCATGATTTTGAATCTAATCTAACAAGATGAAAATACAGGCTGCTGTTTTATTTAACCGTTTGTCCTCTATCACCAGCAAGCCACTTACCTGGGAGCCACAACCAAAACGCTGGAACATGCTGCATGTTCTTCAGCACCACCTACTGGCACTTTCCCTATCCACCACTTGGGCATATCCACCTACAGCCCTTGGGACGCTGTGGGGAACAAAGAAAACAAGTCAAATCCTGCAAGAGGCTGTCCATGCATAGCAAACCTAAAGACTAGCCTGGCTGAACTGGTGCTTAAGCAGATAGATCATTCTTATAGGAATCACAGTACAAATCTGACGACTTGAAAGCTGTTGAACCGCACTAAATGGTCATACACGGCCCCTAACAAAAGCATAGTGGAAGCCAGAGACAAAGAGACGATTCAGAGCAGAACAAAACTCCTGAGGTGATGAAAACAGAAGGTGAGGTTATCCAGGCAGGGGAAAAAAACCCTACAGGAAATGTAAGAATATTATACCTGGGAAAGGGCTTTTGGAAGCAGTATTTCCTGAGATATGTGCCTTAAGAATGGCATTCCTGAACGGGCTTGGAATGTTATTCTTAAATTTTGCAATACTCCTGTTTAAATATAAAACTGATTAAGAGGGAGGAGTGACTGTGTTTTTTAAGAAGACTTTAGATAAACAAGCCATGACCCCTGTGACTACAGCAGCTCTACATACTTATTCAGTGGTACAGATCTGCTGCTGGGTTTATTGACAGTGTCTACTGTCTTCAGAAACAAAAGGAAACAAAATTTGATATGAAACAAAAGGAAAACAAAATTTGGAGCACATCTTGTAGACACTGTAAATCAGTGCAACTGACATCAAAAGCAGTGGAGGAACCTTTCCCTCTGCTTGATGCCTTTCGTGCCCGTGGAGTAAACTCCAATTGACGGACAGCCACTGAGTGAGCCCTAAAGTATATTCAATAAGTTGAATGTTGCTCAGTGCCCATTTTCAGTATTCATTTCATTGACAAAAGATGGTGTGCCTGAGGCATTCCAGATAGCCACAAACCAGCTGTTCCTGATGTTTCTGAACATAAAAGAAGAATGGAGAAAAACGGCGTAACAAAATGTGTGAGTGACACGTTGGGATAAATGCTCATTAGCCTGTCTAAGGGTTTTTTGTTGTTGTTGTTTATCTACAGCTCTATCTTCACATATTTATAACAGTTCAGTGAAGTACTACAGAGAGAAATGTATATTCTCCACAGCATGGACATTGACCTCAAAGTCTTCTAGTCCAATAAAAATCCACTGATAAAAAGCTTCTATACACAACCTTCTATTCACAAACTTTTCTTCTTAAAAAACTTTCTAATTAACACAATACTTATTTGCAACACCAGCAAAATGTTGACAAAATTAACATTTTGCAGCATCAGTTTTCAGTATCTATTTTAACAATATCACCTTCTGAAAAATATTCCAAAGTTGCCAGCTTGGCCTTATGAGAACAAAATTTAAGCAAAATCTCATTTAGCATCAGTGTGTGCTTATGCTATTGTTGCAAACACAAATGCCTCCAGTTGCTTAGGACAGGATAACTCAGTTACTAGCTGTAGCTAGGGATTCTGGCAAGCTGTAGTTGCCTGTGACATCTACAGGCTTGTGAGTTTTATAAATCTTTTTGGAAGATGACATTTCCAAAGGAAATAGGACCTGAGACATCTTCCACAGTTAATGACTTGAGCTCTGCTGGAAATGGCTACTTGTGTGGGTAACAGTTTGATACAGGAGAAGTTAGTGGATGAACAGACCAAGGGTAAAGCAAGACTGGATGACAAGTGAGATTATAAGACAGAGGTTTGAAATGGCAAACGCTGGTAATGTTCTTTGAAAAAGCAACTAATAAAGAAGGGGCAAAGGCAGAGTCAGGAAAAGTGAAAATTATAGAAAATTGCCCTTAAAATTGAGTTATTCTGGCATAGGTGCAGATCAAGCTGTTTACCATTTATATATTTCTTTTAAAAGACTAAACCAAAACATTGGTGTATGCTTTTGGGGACAGAAGACATCTAACAGACTCCTCCACTGCGGTGCAATTTTATGATGTTTCCAAATTTAGTCATTCTAGCAACTATGAACTCAGCAAGTTGCTACTGTACTTAAGTGAAGATCAGAAGTTGGCAATGCATTATTCCAGATGGCTTTTAGACAGATCCAGGATGCCCAGATAGAGCTGAAGAGCGTTTGCTGAACATATGGGTGAGCGAGTTGCTTGTGGATTTTGCAAGATATTGATAGCATCACACTCCTGGCAAAACTCAAACTACTTATTCCCATTTATAAGGAATGAAAGCCTCAACAAGTGTTTGTCTTGGATGACAGAGAGTAAAATGTGCACCAAAGAATTTCCTAGTAGCATCTATAGCTGAGGTGGAACAAATCCGACAACTTAGGGTTAGAAACATAAACCATTGAAGCCCCACAGCTGGAGTGCTGGAGCGCCAGGGCTGGAGTTTGGCCAGGACTTGCAGATGTAATGATAATCATATCTCCTTCTAAGGGCTGCAACACAGTGTGTCAGTGTTACAGTTCGGTCTTCAAGTGCAATTCAAAGTGCTAATGGATGCAAAAGTACCATCCTTCAGGAACAGGTGAAAACTTAACATTAAAGGAAGATATCATTCCTTTGTCTGACAGTAATCAAAGATAGCTTTGGAGGACTCTGAGCGTTAATACCTGAGCAGATGGCTTGTGGTTGTAGCAGGTTTTAGCTCTTACTCCCTTAGAGCATTCAGTACTTTACACATGGTACACAGGTATCTTTGGCTGGTACAAGCATAATAAGTTCTGTATGCAAGTGTAGAGCAGCAAAGTCCAGAATAAAATTAAGGAGGAGTAAAACGTGCCTCCCACATGTACATGTGAGGGATGGGATTTTTCCATGTGTATCAACAAACTTGTCTGAGAGCTACAGTGAAAGGAATGTAACTTCCTGTTAATAATGCCAAAACCTCATGGCAAGGAGTCTTTATAAATAATCCAGTGCTGAGACTCCTACCTTCATTTTGAGTAGGGACATCTGCGCACCTGACGGATGCATATGCAGAAAGAAAAGGACTCCTAGCCCCACTCCTAGGGGCCCAGCCAGCCAAGGTTGTCCATCTCCTCAGCTTCCCTGCAGCAAGGCCTGCATGGAGGTGTTTTCCCTTTCGCCCCAGGCCTTGCCTGCAAGCAATTAGCCATTGTCTGCAAACACTGCAGTGCAGGTCTGGAGCCTGGCCCAGAGCCACCTTTGTGCATCACTTCAGAGGAATTCACATACCATCAGCAGTGAAGACACCTCAGCTTTAGTGAAAGCTGTTTCCACCACTGAAATGATCACTGAAAACATGAAGAACTCTAAGACGCTGCTGATGAGTAGGATCCTACCATTTTAGCAAGCAAATTGCATTATTACAGCAGTGAAGTAACTGTGTTAATAGTTGTATCCAGTATCACTTCATCTCTTTCTTTAAACATGAAACAGTGGATAATTTTCTAGAGGAAATGAGAAGAACCAAACATCCTCTCACCTGTTTGCAGCAGCTCAGCAAAGTCCCAATTTATGGGTAATTCAACTACAACATCTTGCTTCCAGGTGCCTAAAGACTGCAAATGATGTGGGGTGATTACACTTGCATCCTAGTGACTGATACATTTTGTTGGAGGGAGACAGGATACAAGAGCAACTGAGCAGTTTTCCAGTAAACAGCATTAAGAAGAGAGTGGTTGAGGAGATCCTGTTGGGAGATCATGAAAAGCACTGCCTTTGGGAAGAAAGTCAAGTTATAAATTTGTATTTTGGTGATGGGTAAAGGGCTATGTCTGAAGTAATTGTCATCTTCAGCCTTTACTAGCCAGAATTCAATAAACTAGTATTCATTAATTTTTATCTAGCATTTTTGTTGTTCACAGCAATATAACCTCTTAGTCTTCAGATAGACCTCTCAGTTTTCAACAGGCCCACATATTCTCCTGCTTCAATGTGAAGGAGCCCAGAAGAATGCCACGTGGGACTCTGCAGAGAGAAGGAAGTCAATAAGTGTGGTAATGCCCACTTCAATCAACAGTGCTATCAAGTGTGATGTTATGAAGCTGAAGAATACTCAATAGGATTGCCTATTTATGTTCTAGTGAATGGATCATTTTACCCCAGAGAACTGGCCACAGTCACAAGAAAATTACATTTCCTACAGTCATTACAATGATGCTGGAATATCTCATGTAGTCAGAGCGTACAATGAGGGCAAGCATCTCTCCTGCATGCGGCATATGCAATAGAACTACAGTATGTTAGCTCATGGAAGTTTTGTCTCACCTGCAACTGTTCCGTCTATTTAGGACAGTATTTGGGGGAACAGAGGAGAAATCATTCATATAGAATAATCCATTTGTGAAAATGAAGAGTGTAGATTATTATGTGTGCAAAACAATCCCTGTGGTATTAGTAATAGGGTACCTGACACCAGGGCTCAGTACAATACTTGGAACTTCTAGAATGGGCATTTGAACCTTTGGCTGTAGCATTCAAACACTCCATCCGTTGTACGGCTAGGGCATGCTGACAGTAGTGTATCATAGCAACTGGTCAAGGTAATTTCAAAGAATTCTGAATTTAGGGAATGCTTTAGTTTGCTTTTATTTCCTAGCCAGCTGTAAAGATTGGCTTTTTGCCTCGCTTTTGACTATGCTTCATTAGCTATGAATAGGAGCTTTATTGCTTATGCTTCATTAACTATGAATTGGAGCTTTAAGTCTCAAAGGGATGACAATCCAGCATTTAGTAAGCACTAAAAAGAAATTAAAATATTATCCTAGAAAAAACTAGTATTGTATTGTTTGACAACACTACTGCAAGATCCCAAAGGACTTACTCACAAAAAAGTATTACCTAAATTGTCAGAAGCAAAAAATATTTGTGTTAATTATGTCATTCTACTGAGCATTTTCAAGAACACAATTTTTTTTATTTTGTTATATTTCTAGAGAACTGGAAAATGTGTGTAATAGTGGGAGCTGCCCTGCTGGGATGGGTAAGTAAACAAATTTCAGCTTACTTGGTTGTTTATTCTACTTCTTATTATAGTAAAGTAATTACAATTATTGCTATGGGTGAAGAATGAAAAACTTTCAGAGGTATTCAGTAGATTTTAATACCAAAGTAAAAGCATGTGAGTAAGTTTTCATGTTGTTGAATAGATTAAACTTCAAAGAGCAGGCATACTGAGGTCATTTAATTAAAAACTTAGAGAATGCATGGCTCAAATAGCTCTTGACTGGTTATTAGCCAAAGTAACATGTAGATGGCCAGGCTGCAAACCAATGTCAAGATTGTTCTTGAAAAGAACAAGGAACAAAAATGTTAATGGTTGAAAAATTCAATCATAAGGAAGCTATTTTTTCACTGTAAAGGAGAAAATCATCAGCTAACCCTTGGCTACTTCTGTGTATGTCATAGTTTTATCTGAGAAAGTAACTTCTGATATAGTCCACGTACCTCAAATGCAGACTGGAGATATAAAATCCAGTTAAAAGGGTGCCTTCCCTGAGACAGGGAACAGAAAGAAACCTGAGCAGTTGCAGTTTGGCTAGGAGGTGAGGTACTCTGATAGGGACTGGAAGGGTTGAACATATACTGCAAACCAGAAGGGTATAGGCAAGTTTTCCAGCTGTGACAGGTGTGTCTCATCCTACTAACTAGAGAGGGACTAGTGCATTTTCAAAACTTCTATTTTACTTAAACGAATTCTCTTAGCTCCAGCAGTCATCCACTGCACCCCACTGCATCTCTGATTTCCTCTGATTTCTTCTGGAAGTTTTGCTTTTAAAAGACACTTTTACATGGAGACTCCTATGGGCAAAATCACAACAGTGTCTCCAAAGGACTGTTTTCTGTTGCTTTGTGAGCAGCACAGTGGATTTGGCATCCTGGGGAGCACCTGGTGAAAGCAGGGACAGACTGAAGGCAATTGGGAAGAACGGCATGGTACAACTCTGAAGACATGTCTGTAGCAGTAACTAGGAAAAATTGATTCCTATTAAGAAAAAGGACTGGAGAAAGAGATGCTATGGAAGATTAGTGCTTACAGTAACATTTCTCCTGTATTCAGAGGCTGAAAGTCTTAAGACTCTTTGAAGGAGCAGTAGAGAAGTAGTGTGAGAAGGAATGTAGGGGCAGCCAAGAAGTAAAGGTTGTTCTGCACAATGTAGCAACTGATGGTTTCAAGTAAGGAAGAAGATTGGAGTTGCAATATCTACTTAAAAAATGAAGGCAGCTCCTCCTGATGAGCAGGTCTGTATCTGGATTAACCAATTTTGTGTGTCACTTGTGTGTTAGCCAGGCGAAGATCATGGTGCTTGGTCGACCCCGAGACAGTCCACAAGCACCTGAAAGAGTTAAAAGCTGAGTTCTGGCAGATGGTGGCTTGGTGTCACACAAGGTCTTGGAAGAGGTATAACCCAGGGAACAATAAGACCAAAATATATCTGTGAAATGTTCATCAACAAACATGTTGAACCAGAGAATGATTATCCAGAGAAGGGCTGGCACATCAAACAGTAGGTTGGCTTTCTGAGGAGGCCTGATGAGTGTGGGGTCTTTGGCGGTCTTCTTTGTGGGAGACAGCAAAAACTGCGCAGAAAGAAGATCCGATGAAGTGCTATTTTCAAACAGCTGGGTGACTCCACAGAAGCCACTTGTGGCTACAGTTTCTCTCAAATTATTTTACTGCGTTTTTCTGTTTCAACAAAAATGTACATTGTGTGTCTGCATGTGGTGAGCTGCAGATGTGCTGGAGAGGAGGAAAAGTTCACTTCAGACTCGCATGTTGAAAAACTTCTTGCAGCGTGAACTTATATTCCCTTTAAACTAAACATGTATTTGTGTACATTTAAAAAGTGCTGATTTTAACTGTTTTTGTTTCTGATCTGGGAACTCAAAGGGCAGTCATCTGAACAAATTTTTGCTCTTACTGCGCTATTATTACACCTTAGAGACCTGAATGGTTCCAGTGTGTGACTATGAAGGTAATTTGACAAGACGTGTGGAATCTAAGGTAGTAGAACTGCAGATAGAGGCTCATTTTCTTGCAGAAAAAAAGGGTTCAGAGTATAACCCAACCTGAAATGCCAACTCAGCAACAAGGTGCCACAAAAATTTCTTTCCAAACATTGTGGCATCTGTTAATTCCAGGAAACTTCACAGAAGTTAAAGAATGTGATTGAGATGTTCTAAGTAAGATCCTGAACTCCACTTCAAGATCTGGTGATGACAGTTTCTGGTGTGTCTAGGCAGAAAAAGAAAAGTATTGTTGTTATATGTGTAGGAGTACCTTGCCAGAAAAATCCAGTGGCATGGGTGACAATATAATGAAGTCTCAAAAGTCAGACATATTAGCACATGCCAGCAACTACAGTAATATCTCCTCGAATCCTGGCTATGTATTTGCTTTCTTGCATGTCCCAGAGGCCAAGCCATTGATTCTTCTTGGCTGTTCTCTGTCCTTGCCTGCTGATGCTAGCCTGGGTCTGCCAGTGCAGCCTGCTATTGCACTCCCTTGTTTTGCTGTGTTGTTAGTATCACAGTGAGAATAGTCAGATGTGTAAATTTAGATATCTAGCAGAGGGAAATGGATTTTCATTTGAGTTTGCTGGTTATCTGAACTGACTGCTATACCCTGGAAAATGAATCACGGGAGCTTGTTTTGGCAGCGGGTGGCTGCGCACTCCTGCAGTCTCTCCCTGTATCTCTCTGTGTCTCAGAACATGCTCTCTGTAATCACTGGGTGGCCAGGGATGTTGGTAAATGAAAGGGGTGTTTCAGACTGAGTACACAGAGATGAGGAGGCATAATGCAAATGGATAATTCAGAAATAAAAACTAGGTAGTTGTTCTAAAGTAATAGTTTTGATTTATCATCTGTAAAATTCTTTCACCACATCTAAACCAAGGAGTGTTTTGGAACACCTGAACTTTGCTGTTGGAACCTCATTTGAGCTGGAAAATTCTTCCTCCGGAGGCAATTTATTACCCATGTAACGGATGCTATTCTGTTGAAAGTGTAGCATACTGAGGTTTGGCTACCAGTTCCACTCTTTCAACACAAAGTAAAAATATGGAGCTTGTGGGTTTGGAAGAATTTTTCTTATTGATATGGATAACTGAGAATTTAACTTGGAAATGCTTTGATTAACCCCTGATTCTGTTTATGCGGGAAAAAGACTGTTAATGTTGGAAATTAAGTTCAAATGCATTCAATAACACACTCCCTTCTTCAGAGCCAGGTCTTGTTTCACCTTTTGATGGGATACCATTCCCTGAGCAAAAGGCCTATCTGTCAATAGGCTGCTACCATGATCTTACATATTCAAAAATTTAGAAAGTTACTTATAAGTGACAAATGGGAAAACTGAAGGTCTGAGAGGCAAAAAGGGAGCCATTTTCTCTGTCTTACTGCTGTGGTTTTAAATTGTTGAAAACAATTAAGGACCCAGCAACTGTGATAAAAAACACATTGACCTGTCTACCCCGAATTAGAGTAAAAGTTACTTGATTTTCGTACAAATGTCTTGCTGTTTACTGCCACACCTTTAGAGCACAGGTCTCTGGAGTGTGTGCCTATTGATCTGACCGATGCACAAGATCTGAGAAACTCTTAAGAGCAGAAATCTAATCACTTCATCTTTCCTTCCTAAATCTTCTTTAACTGAAAAAGAATTTTTATTTCATTTTGTATTTTAACTTCACTAAGCATGGGAAGACAGGTGTGACTGTGTTCGTTTTGTTTATACAGTTGCTTAGGATTTGCCATACTAGAGTGCTCACTTCCTTCTGGCATCTGATGATTCAAACTTATGTGCAAGAAATTCTGAAATGGCTGGTCACAAAGTGAAATGCACTCCTGAGACACAGTTGTGGAGCTGTCACTAATCTTTGAATTTAAAATGTTTCAAAGTGATCAGAATTTTATATTCCTTGTTCTATTCACATCTAAATGCTGCTGATGAAGATGCTTTTGTTACAGACTTTATGGTGGTTTGACCATTTAATTATAGCAGTTTGGATATTATTCTTCGTTTTGAACAGGACTAGGGTATGCTGATGAATCTTTTAATTTTAAGTGTAGTGTAAGATTTGCTTTATTTTAGCTGTGAATTAATAGGAACTAGTAACCAAAACCATGGCTAAATGTAAATCATTTTGATGCTTTCCTGGTGTGGGTAGCTCTAGCCCAGATAAGTTCTTGTCTTGAAGCTAAACCCTTATCAGTCCTAAAGGAAGGACTAGATTTGTGTGTTGTCTCCTTACCTCCTCATTTGTACATTTGTATTTGGATTAATGTCTTTGCAAATGTTCTAGGGAAGTGTCAGATCTGCAAAGACAAAGAACAGGTATTGCTATTTTTGCTGTGAAGCTTAAGTTTATATAATGGGTAATGACAGGCTGCTGCAAGTGCAGCCATGCAAGTAAGCAAAGGGGAAGGAAATATCTCAGAAGCCTACACCAGGCCTTCCAGCAGAAAAAATTAGCCACAAAAGGTCCAGAGAACAATTTGTGTGCTCTCGGGGATAAGGGTTGAACTGGGCATTGGTATATTCATACAGTTTTTGTTACTATCAGGAGGGGGAAAAAAGTAATACTACATAGTACTGATCAAATCTATTCCTTAAAGGTGGTTGTTAAGGCCAATACTGAAAAATATTAGCCCAGAGGGCAGGCATGCGGTGAGATAGGAGCGCTTTATCAGAACTGTATTGTTCTGTAAACAAAGTTGTGTATCTCAGATTTCACAAGGACTGCTTGGGATGCAGCCATTCAGCTAACTACAAACCCTGTTAGTATGGAAGAGACAACTTGGACTTCAAGAGCTGTTTATCAAACAGATACAAAAGGCTAAAGCTACAGGTTTGTTCTGCTCAATTTATTTATTCTTCCTCTTGCTTAATGCTGCATTTACAATGTGAGTTTCATGTTGACTACATGGATACTCCATCATTCATGTTTGGATTATTTAGAATCCTTTTTCAAAGCTCATTACCAAAGCAACTGCAAAAATTACATTTGCTCCCAGCTAAGGTGACTGCCCCATTCCTGTCACTCAGGCTCTCTAATCACTTGCCCTCCAAAAACTTCAGTCTGCAGATAAGAAAAAGAGAGACCATGATACAAACAGCAGGGCTCCCCCTTCCATACAAACCTCCATCTGTTTCCTGATTTAGACAGGAGTGGGGAGAATTGGGTCTGTCTGGATTTTTCTCCCTCACCTTCCAGTTCTTATTCTAGTTTCTTTCATCAGTTGTGCAACTGAAAACACTTTTGCCAGGCTGCAGTACAGAGAACAGGGGGTATGAGAATCCAAATACGTGATAATGCCAATTAAATCCCTGTCTTGTATCATTACCTCATACCTCTTTAAATTGGTCCTTCCATCCTGGCTGTAGGTTCAAAAGACATCGTCTCACTGCATGGAGCTGCCTGCCATGAAGGCTGGTTTCAGGGCTGGGACCACAGCCCTGCTCTGGAGACAGCAACTGAAGTCACCCTGCTGGGCACACACCTCCTTGAGACTGAGGTGGACGATGAATGACTCCATTTTTCTCCACTCAGCATCACTTTTTCTGTTGCCATTTGACTGCTCTCCTGCTCCCCTGATATGGATGGTCTTTGCAGTCCTAATTTGCACACTCTTTTGGGTGTGGAAGTGGCATTACCTTGACTTCCCCCACTAGCCTTGGTGGGTACAGAGCACTCATCCAGGTACCGGCATCTCCCCCAAGGTTTGGACACAGCAAATACTCTACATTTGGGATCAGTTTGGACCAATACACAAAACTGCTAAATTATTTATCCCAGGTCACCAAATAAGCTGATTGCACAGTGGGGGCTTAAACCCCCAATTCCCACATCCTAGGTTGCTTGGTTGCTTCCATAACCTACTTGGTGATTTCTCCCTTTTACACGTTTTCCTCCCTCTTACTCCTGGGAAGGAAGCGATGCTGAGGCTGCTCTGCTGCTTTACTCATGCAATGGTTGTTCCTTCCCTACAGCCCCACCGTTGTCTCATGTACCCCCCACAACGTGCAGAGCCTTACCTTAAATAAACTTCTTGGCATTTGGTGAGTAAATCTCCCTGATGATCTTACAGTACTCTTGTGCAATGGCATAAAGTTGGTACACATATTTTTTTCTTATGAGCTTACCTCCAGGAAGATGAGAAACCACAAGGAATCTGAGAGCTTTGAACTTAGGCTTTGCATGGAATTCCTACCCTCTCCCCTGGTAAACCCTTCGATGCAAAGTTATTTTCAGATGTCCCCAAAGAAACTTTTCATCAGATTGCTGAGATCATGAATAACAGCTTTATTGATGAGAAGGGTTATCGATCGCCTGTTCAGAGGTGAGGGAAAATACGACAGCACTATTTTTTGGCCAGATTTTTCAGACATTTGTTTCCTCACCATGAAACCTTCAGGCTTCCCTCTAGCACATGAATGAATGAACTGTGCAGCCCATTGCCACTGCCAAGATCCTTCTTATCCTGTTCTGGAGATGAAAGGATGAGGAATCTATGGATCTGCTTTGCATCTCACACTGTAGGCATATGTCCCCTTTATCACTAAGAAGTACCCCAAGACTGGGTTAAGGTTTAAGGCACAGACACGCTGTGTTCAAGCTCAGGTCAGCGCTCAGCAGGCAGTCAGCAGCAGGATGGAAACCTCATGACCACTTGAGGCAGACAGGCAGCATTTTAGCCCTGAACTTACTAAAGCTACTGTGACACTGGCATGTGTGCCTATTTTTGGTGTCACTGTTACCAAGGTAGTAAATACAATTGTGAGTCTTAGGTCTTGAGCTGGATTTTCAATTCTGCAGCTAAACACCATGCTTGCAAGAGCTGCATCTTTGGGTATTGAGCTAGTGCTCTGACAGTGACCAGAAGGTGAGCAACTTCACAGGTTCTGTGACTCAGGGCATTTGAGGCACTTTAAACGTGCTGGCATCTGCACTTAGTAGGCACTTCCCAAGGTTTGGGCCAGGGTCTTATTTCAAGAAAAAAATGTCTCATCCACTGTAAAGTTAGCAGCATGCATAATGTTTAATGCAGACAAAGGGCTGGGCTGAAGACTTCTTAATATCAATAAGACTTAATTTGTCCCCAGAGGAGGGAAAGCGAGGCCTCAGTTCTACCCCTGCTCCTGCACCAGTTGGCTGTTTGCTTCCAGTAGGCCTGCCTTGGTCTGCAAGCTCTCTGCAAAATGAGTAAGGGTAACAGAACCCAATCCACACTAACAGCAATGTATTAATGCTGCCTTAGGCTTAGGAGTATAAACTTTCTGAAGTGTTCAGGTATGATTATGATCCATACAGCATCAATATTTTTGATCTTGTGCTTTGTATATGAGAGACCATTATGGTGGCTTGCTGGAGCTCACATCTAACATGACTTATGATGAGAAAAACTCTTTTAGAAAAGTTACAGAAGCTACTCCACACTTTTTATAGATTCCCTTTCAAAATTGCTATTCTAATGCAACCTCATTAGAAAGAGCTTTCTTCTTAATTAAGATTGCTCTTAATGCAAAGAGTAACTCACGTGAAGGAAATATGCAGTTGCTTTTAAAATACGTGGAAATAAACAACATATATGGGAGCTGTGGCATTACAGCATCTCACAAAGAGATGCTGTAAGGTTTGGAAAGTAGCTGAATTGTAAGGCAATAGCTGAAGTCTGTGGGAAGAGATGAATCATTATTTAACTGGGAAATTCTGGGTGATGGACACTGCACTGTTGCCAGTCCACCAGCTTCTCCAGAATCAGGATTCTTTATCTTCCTCATATAAGTACAAGAATATCTACAGGCAAATCTGATGCAAAAAGTGGCAGATAATTTAATTTTATTTCATTTTTCTTTCATTTTATTTTAAAGCAGCTTCTAAGTGGTCTTACTGAAAATGGGATAAACCAAGCTGACTTTTAAGAAAGCACCCAGAGAGTTTAGTTTTGCTGTAATAGTTGAAAATAAAATCTGTAAACTAGTTTGACTGAAAGTGCAGGCTCTTGGCTGCTCTGCTGTGAGGATTGTTCTTTGCTATGTAATCTCTGCTAAATGCAGCAGAGGTTGTTCTGTGATTACTGAACTAGTGAGGTTCAAGTGCCCAGGACTTGTTTACATTGAGAATAATGTTTCAGCAGAACTGATTTTTGCCTGCTCTTTTAAAAATACTCCTTCTCAGAGCAGCAGGGGAAAAAAAAGGATGTATTGTAAAGTAAATGCTTGGAAGGCCCCAAAGCATTAATTAATCAATCACTAATTTACTTTACTACTTCTTACCTCTGACTCTCCATGCAGCTTCAGTGGGTCCAGACTCCAGCCTTAATAGCCAAGGTCCACTTCCTAACTGCTGAAGAATCTGGACCTACCAGCACTGCATTACATTGGGCAGGAAAGAAAATATCCTGAAAGGTGCCCCAGCATAAGGGAATGGGAGAGTAAGTGTAAATAAAGCAGAGGCTGGGCAGAGCAACAAGAAATGTTTAACATTCCACACTCTCCACAAAGGGCAGGTCAGGGAAAGGGAATGAGTGGTTGGGATGAAGCACATGCCACAGATATTTTTCTAGTAGTGTTCAGCAGAGTATATCTGGTCACGTAAACATCCACAACAAACAGAACAGTCTTGTTCTTGAACGTGGCAAACGTCCTGAGGTCCTTCCATAGAGGCAAGAGATGGGTCTCGCTATGCAGGGAAGCTGCAGCTGCTGAAATCACAGCAGTGTGTTTGAATTCACAGGCACAAACAATACTGAAATCTGTACCCCAAGCACCAGATGTTCTCAGATGTGACCAGTTGAACTCTGACTTGCTCATGTCCTAGTGAAACCAATATTCTGTCCAGCTACCTGTCCACTGAGTGACTCCAGGCAGGTAGCAGGTGAAAGTAGAGAACTTGTCAAAAGTTGTAACCCAGGGTTTAGGGGAAAGCTGAAAAAAACCTTTACAACAAATGAAAGTTCTAGATGTAGTGGGCAAGACTTCTTATTCTTTCGTATTCTCAGGTGCAACCCAAAGTAATTGAATGAAGATCCAAGCTATTCACCCCATCTCTTAATTTTTATAGACTTGAAGTAACAGATTTGATTCCATTTACAGCTCAGTCAGTCAGGGCTTTGAATTTGTGAGGCTCTAGTGATGTAAATGTAGTATGAGAGCAAAATGATGCTTATTTTTGGTTTATATTGAAACTTAACCCACACAATGTTTAGTAGCAGTTGGCTATGTAGATATGGGTATTCTGAAAGCTGCAAAACATTCAGCAGAGGTAAAATGTTTCTATGAACTAAACCTTCCTCCCTCATGAATCTGTGACTGCCCCATTCTAGGAACTGTGAGGCATATGTGTGGAAGCAAAAGCATGTTGCTAAAATAGCTACACTGAATAGGGAAAACATAACCTGCACTCTGCAAACAATGGGATGACAGAGTACTGTCAAGGTCACTGATACCAATGAGGAAGATGCATGTCCACTTGCTTATCTGGAGATTATTTTGTTAACACTGTTTGCTTCATGAGCCCCCCAGAGGTGTCCAGGTCATAGACAATTGTCTTGGTCTCCATCTTCTCCCACATGGCAGGAGCACCAGGACAGGAGCTTCAAGGAGTCTTGAAGGGGCAAAAGTCTTCCCCAAGTGCCCCACAAGTTCACACCATGCTGGAGACATTCAGCAGTGGCCAGCAAGGTTGCACTGGACTGCAAAACCTTTTATTTATGGAGGAAGGAGAGGCAACTGCACCGGGACTACAGATCTCGACTCTTAGGGATTGCAAAGGAATGGAAGGAATGGAAGACCTTTCTCAATCTCACTTTGCAAGGCTAGAAGGTGTCCCAGTTTTGCATTGAGTTTTCCAGAAAACCATAAGGTTTTGGATGCCATGCTTATAATTACTGCCTTAGTGCAGAAGAATGATACAACTCTTCTACTTGGGACAGTCACAGTACTCATTTTACCTATTTTAATTCTTTTTATGCAGTTACTAGTCAGTATTAGAAGCTATTCTGTCTCATATGCAGTTTGAAACCCCTTACTGGGTAGTTTGCATGGTGACCCAAAGAGAGGTAAGCCTCCTGGAGCTGGAGAGTTTTGCAGACATGTGATTTTTTTTTAAGTAAGTTTTTTTTAGGTTTTTTTTAGATGGCAGGGTTCAGAAATCTAGCTGGAGTTCATGAACCTATTCTTCCTGTAACTGAAACCCATGTTTTAGTCAGGGTTGATTCAATTTTTAAAATAAATGTTTTCCTAGTTACAGGGAAAGCCAGTGCTATGTATAAGGGGTAGAATAACACTCTTCCAAAATCCATGTGTCACGGGTGGGTGGCCCATACACAGGATATGCATGTGCACAAAATCTAGCTTAGAGTAAGAACTTTTTCCTCTCTTGCCATCTGTTCTCTCCTGCCTACTCCCCTGCCATCATTTCTGACATCTTTCTTCATTCTCTGAGCTATTTGCATATCAATTGCCATATTTTTAAAAATAAGTTTGTAGTAATTCTTTTCAGTTTCTCTAAATGGAAATTGAGCTCAGTATCATTAGTTTTTACCAACATAGATTCTTTTTGTCCAGTTTCAGCTTAAGTAGAGTTTGCTTTTCCTTAATGGGGCTGCGTGTCTGAAGTTGGATCACTGACATAAACACAGAGATAAGAGGTTCTTACTGCTTGGGCACGTCATCTGTGCAGCCTGAGTCGGTAACAGCACCTACCATCTTGAGGCATCTGCAATACCAGATTTCTCTGCAGAGACCCAGACATGGAGAGTAGGGACAGACCATGCTGATGTGCATGATTAAAACCTTGCAGGAAGGGAAGGATGCAAACCTCTGTGTTACAAGTGTTCACCAGTCTTTATGCCCGAGTCCTGCAGACCTTTGGCCCAGTGGAGTATTGTTGGCATCCCATCACTGCCCAAGAAAAGCTCCCCAGGGACAGCAAGACTTTTCCCTTCCTGGACTGTAGTCATACACACTGTACAAAATTCCTATTCACACTGGGGAAGATTCCATGTACGGATCAAGGGCAGCACAATCTTAGGTATGTGGTCATCTGCCAAGAACAGACACGTTGATTTTCTTTCATAAACCGTGTAATTACCCTTTGAAAAAGGGAGATAAATCATTAAAAGCATGTTAGGATATCAGACAGGAAAATGTAAATAACCCTATATAACAGCATCTGGTCCTGATCAGGTTCCATTCTTTGATCTTTAGAAAGATGGTTATTAATTATCAGGGTCAACACTAAACTTTTACTTGGTAACAATGCTCTTCTAAACCGACCTTAATAGATAGTTGCTTGTAGTTTTGCTATGGTAGGATTCTCTGGGAAGGATTCCTCAGATAAATGGGGCAGCAACATTAATATAAACAGTTTTGAAGTTAAACCATGCCTGCAATAGATAGAGGAGCCTTCTATTGACAACCATGCTTTGAAATCCTAAATGAAATGGGTTCCAAGCATACTGAGGTTGCTGGTATTGCAACTGAGATTGTGAGGTGGGTATCTATCTGCCATGCCGTGTTCCATCTGCAACATAAAAGCCACCACATCACAGGCTCCAACACTGCCGAAACCCTCCTGCTAAGCTGCATTTCAGTGTTGCAATACTGGCTGGATTGAAGAATTTTCATTGAACTCCCTGGATAAACTGTAGAGTCCTACTGATGCCCATGTGACTGGACCTCATGACAGAGTGCAGTATTGGACCCTGAAGGCTGGTCTCAAATCCAGAACAGGCGAATCCTAAAGCCTGGCATCAAACCATATGGCAAGACTAAAACCCCAGACGCACAGTATATCTGTGAGCTGGGTCTTACTAGTTTCCAGTGTGCAGTTTCTGATTCCACTTCTTTGGAATTCAGCAGCAAACTGGAACAAGTTACACCTGCAATTTAATTGTGGGCCTTCAATTCACTGGCAACATCTTTCTTGTTGACATGCTATAATCAGGCACTGTTTTTTTCTATGAATGACATAGCAACCTCTATGGAAGGAATGGGAAATGACCTGGATTTCTACTTTTCACACAGCAATAGGCATTAGAAGTTCAGGGTCTGTGATTATGTCTCTTCCTGCCACAAGACATGCAGAAGACTAGTCTCTGTGATTTTGCACATGTGCTTGAAATACTATCAGTACAGTCCAAAGTAATTAGGATTAGAAATGCTGTTTCACAATTTTTAGGGCTGAATGTTCAGAAAAATCATGGACATGCCAAACTGCTAATGTACTTTGACACCAAAATAGCTCATCTTCTCAAAAAGGATGTGTAGTCAAATACACAAACACTTCCTCCTTGCTTGATCCAACAGATGCTTGGTATAATATAAGCCAATCTGGCGTTCTGTTCATGAAAATGTGTGTAACAAATTGGGCTATTTATCATTGCCTCTCTGGCTGCTTTGACACAAACAGCGTGGGGGAAACTTTGCTTTGCATATAAAACTTGCAGCCAATGATAAAATATCTGACTAAATGGGGAGAGAGGAGTCAAAGCAATATACACAGTAGCTGCAAACATTCTGAAAATATGGGCATCTGTGGTCTTGGCTTACCTTACAACAGCTGGAAAGAACTGGATCACTATGTTCATGTGTCATTACTTGCACAGCTGTAGTAGTGTGTGTAAGAGCATATGTAAAATGAAATCCTCATTCACTCAATCCTTATGCAAAATGCTGCAGTGAAATTGTAGCTATATCTGACTGGGAGAGTAGAAAAAACCTAAACTCAGCTGTCACCAGTACACTGTTAAGGTCACAGTGGTTGCATAGTCAAAACTATTGCATTGGATGTTGTCAAGGGAAAGACGAGGTACTTTCAAGAATGATCTTCCCTGCTCCTTAGCATGCATTGTGGAATCATAATACAATGTCCCATTTTAAGTATGTGTACTGGCCTACAGATTTCAGCCAGGATTTCAGCAATCCATGGATCCAGCTTGTTCTCCGGGACCTGGGAGGATTAAGGCTGAAATGCTGCTATCTCTCTGGTGGCTTGCAGCACCAGGGAACCCTGGCAAAGCAAAGCCCCTGGCTCCTCACTCCCCACTCCACTGCTCTTCCCTGTCACAGCCACACTTTTCACAAACATAACTTTAGGGCATGACTAGCTTTCCACCTCACTCAGAAAGAACCTCCTACAGATCTGGGGAGTGCTGGATTGCACAGTGTAACCGTGTCACTATACTGAAACAGTTGCCCTGATTTGGTAAAGAAATAGGTACACAAATGTCTCAGCTACCTGAGCTGTACTTGTTCAAAGAACCTAGCTGGAAACCAGTGAATGGTGGTAGGAGTTGTTTAATCTGATTTTTGCAGTTCATAACTAGCATAAACAGACTTCAGCTTTAGTTGATAATTAGATGCAGTGTTAAAGACCTATCTTGCTTCATAGTCCTTTGTGGATAACATCAAATTATTGACTTTAAAAAGGGTGGAAGTGTGTCCTTTTCTTAAGATGCTACTTTTTTCCTCATCCTCCTCCATGTCTTTTTGCAGCCCCATAAACTATTCTTCCCAGAGTTCAGAAACTAAGTAGCAAAGCATCCCTAGCTCACAGTGCTTGTGGTGCCCAGCCTGCAGCAATGTTCAGGAGCATTGTGAGTGGAAATGGAAAGGAAAGGAAAGGATTGGAAAAGAAATGTAAAGGAAACTCCTAAGAAATAAACCCAAGTCTTTCAGTGAAGTGTGTTCCCTCTGCTCTGGGGTGGAGGCGATGGGTTCCTTCCTTCTTCTGTTTATAATATCTGACTGTGCAGGGAAACAACATTCAAATATTGTGTCTCCTTATACCTTCTCCATTCTCCCCTCCATCAAGGGCTTATAGACAGAGCATGGCTTGACCCTCTACTGGGGCTCTTAACTCTCTGTCTCCAAAGGTTTTATTTCTGCCTCAGGAAAAGGAGGCTAACAGGTAATAAATGTGGGGTTGTATTTGGAAGAGTGATTCCTGTAGCTCTTCTGCTGGCTACGATTTTGCACACTACTACTGACCACTCCATAGCAACAGCCAACAACAGGGACTTCTCTGGATCCCCTTCTGCCTGAACGCTAAGTACTAAAAACAGATGCTAATTGTATGGTTTCAGAGAGAAAGAAAAAGAGCATGCTGGGGTGAGTCAGGACATACTCCTGCTGTTTTGCAAGGGAAAATGTTATTTAGATATGTGGAGATCTGTCTGTGGTTAGCTGTGGCTTTTGGGGGGCAGGGGCAGGGTATGCGTGTATATGCAAAAGCTCACAAGCACCACCCTGAACTATTTCAAGTCCTGGAGATGAAACTGGTGATTATCTACTGTCTAAGTTGTCAGCAAATGACTATTCAGTGCCATGGTGGGACAAGCTGAACTCAGTGACAAATAAAGAATGGGATAATAAACAGAATTTTATGCGTTTCCTTTGAAGCATAAAACTCACTACAAATTACATATCATTAAACAAAGGCAGGAAAACTGATTGGAAAGCAGAGGGTGGCAACACTCAGGCAGAAATGTAAATGTGCCTCTGGTGGGTATATTTTTACCTGAGGGAAATCAATGCCTGTGCAAACATTCAAGACAAGAATGCCAATGAAAATGAAAATACTCAAGGCAAGAATTTCTTACCCTACAATTATATTTTTTTATTGTGTTCTTGAACATCCAGTCAAGTGATAGGAATGCAGTACTCGGGATCGCGGTCACCCTTCTTTCAGTGTTTGACTAGAAGTACTGACAAGGAGCTTAGGACAGCGTTTTACACCTCAAATTAGAGACTTAAATTTATAATTAGGCACCTAAATAGTTAGAATCATTTTCTTAGCTATTAAGCACATGAATGAAAAATTTCTTTAGAAAAGTTCACTTAAGTTGCTTATTCAGGTTACTTAAAAGTACCAAAGCTTGACAGTGGTCTCTATAAACTTGCCATGCTGTCTGTTACTTTAGTTGGAGGTACTAAAATTTCACTTGTTACATGACATCACACAATACAGCTGGTTTTTGTCACTGTGTTTCTCCACGTGCTGGAGTCAGGTTATTAAGTTTTTGGCACTCAGCTGTGACTTATGTCCATAAGGGACTTGCAGAAATACTGGTTCCAAGCAGTTAGCTTCTCCAAGTTATCCTTGAATGTTTGAATAACAAAAGCCACTATGGAAGGGTACACCCATTTTCCTTGGTATGGCCCTTCCTTGTCTCACCTGGTCTGAAATCTGTACTTAGGGCACCTTCTTCACCTTTTAGACAGACATGATTCTTTCTCAATAATGCTCTAAGCTGCTAATAAGTTTGTTTATACAGACTGTAAGTGGTTAGCAAGAAGGAGAACTATTTTTTACAGCCACCGAAAATGAAAGTTACAGCTCTTGACACCCCTTTACAACCTAACCCTTCTGGTTATGAGGTCTCATTTGTTGCAATGAACTGTCAGGTTCATTGCTAAATGTTACATTACTCTCCAGTTCCAACCTCCAGGCTGTAAAATTCTGCAGTAATCCCTCCAGACCAGAAGGACTCTGCTGTCAGGAGCAGCAGTGGTATACTGGAGGCAGCTCTCCAGGAGTGGGAAGTGCAGCAATGGCCACCCTGTCGTGGCAAGGGCCAGAGGAGCAGTAGCAAGCAGCTCCTTGCAGTGGTCACCAAAGAGCTCCTGATGACAGTAGGTCACAGTTTGCTGGTCTGTGGCTCTGCACCCCATGAAGTAACTGTCTGTGGGTGGAGGGAATAGCCTTCATGCTGGGCATGAAGAGATGCATTTATTTTCCAATAATTCACTGTCCTGTTGGGACTAGGTATGAAGGTGTAATCTATTCATTTACGTTAATTCTTAAGGCAACTGTGCCCCAAATATTTGTATACAATATTTCTGCCAGGCCTGTGTACATTTGGTGGTGCCAGTGTGGGTGGCAAATGAAGAACCTGATGTATGAAGAAACCAGGATAACTTCCAGACTTCTAGCAAATTCGTGGCAATTGCAAGCACAGAGTCAAGAGTGGCATCCCGCTGTGCTAAAGGCAGACAGGGCTCACTGTAGGATTCGCTGTATTTGGGGTGGTATCTGTATCATTCTGCTTTTTGAAAGTTCCAGATGCTGCTGTCAGGATGATACCCATGAATGTGAGCTTTTGTTAAAAAGGAAAATAGTCATTTAAAACCAACATTCTTCAGCAGGCAAATGAGAATCTTGAAAACGTAAAGCATAAATGTCCTCAAACCATGAGAAGGCAAAACCAATACAATTTTGTTAGACCCAGAATTTTTAATCCAGTTTTTGGTGGATGCTCAGCAACAGGCTCAGTTTCACTCCATTGTTTGGCTTTCCCTGCACATGTCCTCAGTTGGGGTCCCCAACGTTGTTTCTCTTACCAGTGATGCTGGAGCAAGAGGGGTTGCCACCTTTAAGATTATATTTACATTGGCTGCACTGTGGCCCCTTTTTGTGCTTCTTTCCCTCCTTCTTGCCAAATACTTAAGATTTTGCCACCAGAAATAAGAAGATGAGGTGAATGAAAGGTTTTGGAATGAGTGAAAAGCAAAAATGGGGAGTGTGATGACAAAGGGAGCAGAATTGGGAAGGGTGGGGGGGGGGAAATGGAGCAGAGACGGAAGCCAGGACATCAGGAAGGAGTGTGAGACTCCAATGCTTTGAGTTGTTGAACCTCCAGCACTTCCAAGACAAAGTTCTCTCAAAGTTCTAAACAACATTATTTTTATCTGGTTATTATAAACTGATAAACAGGAAATGTGTTATAGTAATAAACAAAGGACAGGAAAAAGGAAACACTACTAATCAAACAGGAACATGTCCTGGGAACGCAAAAAGGAAGAAACAAGAGTGATGTTTTGCCCCTTTCTCACTCAGGATTGAGAACGATAACAAGTATGACATAGCACAGCACAAAAAAGGAGATAGTTATGGTAGAACAGAAATGAAACCCAACATGAACAGGGACATTTTGTAGCCTTGTTTATTGAGAGGAAAGAGGATGGGAACTCTTGGCCTTGTGCAAACTCTAGCCGCTGCTTGACCTCTTGCACAGGAGAGCTCCACAAGCTCGCCTGGATATGAAACTAACTACCCCACCTCAGATCCGACTCCTGTCCTTTGCACACATGTTTGCACCAACAGAATGAAGCCATATCAGCTTGAAAACATGTGCAATACTCAGCAGTTGCCACAGCTAGGCTAGGTTCATGCTGGGTGGAAAGCAAAAATATAGCTTCTTTCATTTTTATATACATGCATTTATATATGTGTGTCTGTGTGTGTGTGTGTTTATATATAAATATGTATTATATGTATTTCTTTGCATGGGCACATCCTATTTCCAGCATTTCTAGGTTTTACTTCAGGGCTTGGGAGTATCCTTTAATGTATCCTTTGTTCTTTTTCTGTATGTTTGTTCCGTGTTTTAGCCACAACCCCCTCTTTACAAAACAGACTCCTTCTGTAGAGAAACTTTAGTGAAAAGTAAGTCCCAGTGTTCTTCTAAATGTTCCTTGAGGTTCATCCTGAAAACAAAAACTACTTTATTGGAAATTTTACGACAAATTTTATTGAATTATGATTCACTTAATAATCCCATGGCTTTATGTTGTACCTAAACCACAAAGGTGAAAAGTAGAAAATTGTTTGGATTTACTTTCTATGGACAGGATATTCATAAACAAAATGCTCAAATGGAAAGTGAGCTTCCAGTGGATAAAAACTTGCAGCATTTGAAATACCTGATTGTTCTTCATTAATGACCTAGATAAGGAGACCAACTGCACCATCAGCAAATTCGCAGATGGTACAATACCAGGAGGAGTGGTTGGTACACCAGATGGTTTTGGTGCCATTCCAGGGGACTTGGGCAGGCTGGACAAATGAGCCAACAGGGAACTTAAGAAGTCCAAAAAAAGGGAAATGCAAGGTCCTGTCCCTGAGAAGGAATGACCTCATACACCAGCACACGTGAAGGCTGATCAGCTGGAAAGCAGGCCCTGGGTATCCTTGTGGACTAGATGTTGGCTGTAAGCCAGCAATGTGATGGTACCCACTGAAAGGACAAGAGGCAATGGGCACATGCTAAAATACAAGAAATTCCACTGAAACAAAAAAAAATATTTACTGTCAACTGAACAATACCCTGACCAACCTACTTTACTTGACCCTGTTTTGAGCAAGGAGTGGCTGGACTTGATGATCGTGAGAAGTCCTTTCCAACATCACCTGTTCTGTGATTGTGTACAATTAAGTAAAACCAAACAATAATGACAGGCTGAAGATTAAATGATTGGCAACTCACAGTGAAGGACAAGAAGGGAAATATCCTGCAGAGTGCCTCTGAGTACCTCATTTCTGAAGGTACTGAAGCAAGAAGGTACTGCTGAACAGTGCTCTTGAGGTGACTGGAGAGGTGGGGTTATCAGGGACTAAGCAGTTGAAGGAATGCTCTGAGGTTTCCTCCATCAGACACTACAGATGGCTAAACCAGGAGGCGGCCGGTGAGGAAATTCATTGGTTCTGGGATCAGAGAAAAGAAGTGCAGGTGGAGTCTCAGCATGCTGTTTGGAGAGGGGTTACATGCTGGCTCTGTAGCTAGCAGGAATGTGGCTGGCACCCACTGTGTGTCTTAGTCCTCTTAAAGCTCCTGAATGACTACAGGGTGGTTTGTGTTCAGCCCAGATGGATGCTGAGCTCCAGCTTGAGAACAGGCACGGGTCTGGCATGAGTACCTTCTCATTCAGCTCTGGTCATCACCTGCTTCTCTCGCTTTTTCTCTCGATTGGCTTTAGCAATTCCTACCCATCATGACAAAAAGACACAGGTACTCCTCAAGCAGTGCAGCAAGGATAGCTTTGGAAACTACTACCCAACATAAGGAGGGCAGAAGGATGGGCTGAAGCAAATCCACCTCCCTTGTCTGTTCTGGGTCCTTGTGCCAGAAAACAGCACTGCAGAGGTCTGGAGAAAAGGGACTAGATGAGGTTAACATACACTACTCTCATGAACTTCCCATGTTGGAGCTTAAAGAAAGGAGTGAGATACCACTCCGCTAGAGACCAGCTTTACTTCAGCTAATTAGCAGTGGACTGTACCTGTAGTTAAGAGCTGTATTTCTCTGTCAGGGAGGCCAGCATGTACTCGCTTTGCTCACAGTCAGCATGGAGGAAATGCTTCGCTGCTCTGCCAGGAGCCTGACTCTGACAGGCTATGAGCACATTTTGTAGACCTGCATCTTCCTTGCAAAAGCCCCAGCTTCAGTCAGAGACATGCCTGCAACCAGTGTCAGAACATGACTTCAAGGTTTTGACTGGCTTTGGCACATTGAAGCTGTCAAATACGCACCTTGCTCATCACTTTCTCTCCCCACGCACTCTCTGATCACCATCCCGTTTTGCTTTCTCAACACAGGCAAAAGCTGTGGCAGAGCAGCAGGAGTGGAAAAATAGCAAGCTCAGAGCAGACAGCTCTTGCTATGTGACAGGCCATTTCATGAGGCAAAAGGCCCAGCTGGACTGGGCACAGATGTAATTAAGCTGATTTAGCTTAATTTGTGTATTAAAGAAAAGGACACAAGTGTATAATGACCAATTGATACTAAAATGGCAGCACCAGGACAAACACCAAGTTTTCCCTATATGAAACCATGCTGAGGTCGTGAGCAGAAACACAAAGTGTGGTGTGCAGGACAGATCTCTGAGCACACAAAATACCACACACAGTTCATCATCATAGCACATCAGGGTACCAGCACCTCTCGCCAAACATGTCTGTGCTTCACAACGCCGGTAATCGTGATTCTCAGACATATCAGCCAGTTCTGCAGCTTTAATAAAGCAGGATATTTCCCCTCAGGCCATGGTTTGAACCCATGCCTTATCTGCTAAGACTTCTGATACTTTATTACTTTGCACCCACTAAATGCTGAACACGAGTATGAAGAATTTTGGTAATAATGGCAGAGCATTCACACCGGCCAAGCGCACAGCAAGCAAATCCTTTATGTAGCCCATTTCTCCTCAGTGTTATTAGTACAACTATTAAAAGTTTAATCAGTCTTTTCAGGCCTTGGCTAGGCTCTTGTTCTGATGTCTGAATGAAAATAAAATGAAAAATCTGTAATGAACAATTCCCTACAGAAGTTTTGTGCCACTAAGCTGATACAGGTGTGATACACCAGCGTGCTAAAGCAAATTACTCTGGCTTTGAAAACCTGAGACATTTATTCTTGAGTCCAAAATGTAAAACCTTCAAAAATCAAATGTTAGAAGTAGAGACCTGGGAATAAAGCAAACTGAAGTCTGCATAAGTTAGATTTGGCAAAATTAGTAAAGAAAACAGAGCAAAATAAATTATGATCAAGGGAAGGGAAAACCCACAAACATAAAGGCACTCACAGGGTGATTTTTTTCGAAGTGGATTTTCACCAAAATCTTTACATAAACTCAAAACTTCATTAAAACAGAAAGCTTGAAAGGGTTTAGTGGACAAGGCTCTTGTTTATTATGTGTGACTGATGTCAGGTCAGGTGGAGGCTGCAATGAAAATAGCTACACGATTTCGGTCCAGCTTCTTTGAAGGTTAACCCAACATCGCAAACCAGTCATGTCATATAACACCCAGTGGCGAGGCCAGGGTTGCTTCCATCTAGAAAGCCCTGACACTGCATGGAGGGTATGTAAACTGACCTACAGATCTTTTGTGGGATAGTGGCTCAGTAAACGTAGGTTAAAAACTTTTGATGCTTATTATCGACAGTTTGGGAGAGATGAAAGGCCAGGGCTTCCAGAAACACACACGTGTCTGTCTTGAGAGTGAAAAATATTCTCCAGGTGCAAATGTTTTCTCAAGTAAGTATGTGGGGACACCTGACTTGCAGGTTAGCCTTGAGTGCTGCACACACTCATGTCACATGTGATGCAGACCACTTAAGGTAAAGCCATCATAATCCTTTTAGGAAATACGCTATAACTCCAGAATGCAGATGAGGAAAGAGGGGAATTCAACTGACATAGGAAACTGTCCCGCTTCCTCTCTCAGCTTGACAACATTGTTATGAAAAGCTGAAGAGGACCTCTGAACTTCCTCTCGGGCGGTCCCACAATGGGTCTGAATCAGCCTTCAGGATCCAAACATCTCAAGAACTTCTTCATGTGAACTTGTTCCTAAAGAAGATACAGTAGGAGGAAAGAGTCCCGATGCTGACTTGAAAAGAAGGAATATTTCCTTTCATAACAGAAGAGTTGTTATATGCTGCCTCTGTCTGTTCCTGCCTGGGAAAACAAGCATAGGCAAATTCTCTGTTAATGTTGGCTGTTACACTTTTGCCTGAGTTAAGGGGATTCCAGTGGCCCTTCATTGAGGCTCAGCCACTCTGCGCTTAGCTAGCTACCACAAACACCTACACACAAAAAGCTGCATTCACTCTTTGTGATCTATACACCACAGCCCTAGCAAAGTACTTGCATTAAATACAATCCTTTGCTAAGGAGGTCTTTACTTCAATGTTTAGGAAGCAAACCTGTCTCTTGCAAAGCATGCATTTCAGATTTCTAACTGTCAGATGGGCAAGGAAGGGTGCTCTGTGCTTCCCCCAGCTCTTCCTGCCCACACTAACAGCTAACAGCATCCACTGCCTCAAAAAGTACCTTGATACTTTGTCAGACACTGTGTAAGGAGTCCTGGGGATCTCCTGGAAGCTGAAACACTGATTGCAAAAACAGTGGAAGGTGCTAAGGGCAGGGGCTCTGAGGCAGGTGTCCTGGTCTTCCAGAGGTCTCACAAGTTAGATCAATAAGGAGTAAACACCTTTGCCAGGAATACCATGTCAGCCCCTGTGATGTCATGAACAGAAAATGCCTGGAGAAGCAGACCTGCTAATAGCTTATTTAAGAAGGGCTTAAATATGTAATGGCATGGACATATCAGCACTTCAGGAGTTACGACATGCTGAGAAGCAGTAATTTAGGCAGGCACCGCAGGTGCACTGAAAAAGCTGCTTTGGGATTTGAGGGCTGAATTCAGGTAGCTGAAGGGGCAGGTGGGGGTCTCTGCCCCTCCAGGGACTCATCCCCATATGCATCCAATAGCATATGTGCAACTCTTGTTGGAAATTTAATAGCTGCTGTCTTCAGACTAAGCTGTTGCTTTTTAGTCAATTCAAAATACTTGGCTTCAAAAAAGCAAGGACAATTTTAAATAGAAAATTAATACAGTTTTAAAAGTGTTCTCTATGTTTCTAACCTCAGTTTTGTATTTCCTTTCTTTGAACTAACTGATCATTCCTGACTCATCCTGTTTTCCAGTATCCCATCTGAATCATGACACTGAGGGTGCGTTCAATGGCCTTTTACCACCTCAGAAGGAGGGGCTAGTGACATAGTACTTTCTCTTGCTAATTCTTATTCAAAGAAAAACAATATATTACTTCAGGGAACAATTTTCTTTTTTTCTGGTTATTGATGCTATCATCTGATAGCCATCAATGACACTTTTTATTCCCTATATATCTATGTATAGTGCAGTTGTCTTGACAATCAATACGGACTTTTACAAAGAACTAACCCAACTGCCATAGCCAGTGAAAGCCTTGTACGACTGAAGCATCAGTATGGGTTTGGTTTGGTTTAGTTCCCAGATGTGCATGTTCCCCTTCTCCCCTAAGCCCCTAAGTCCTTCAGTTTGGCTCAGCATGGCAAGTCTCTTAAGAAACTCCCTTGTGGCATTCCTATTACAGAAGAACTGCTTGGCTGCTAGAAGGATTCTAGAATTTTAACGTTTTCCTGTTTGCTTACTAAAATATGCTGGATGCTGGGCCGTGACATCAACTTGTCCCAAAACCTGTCTTTATGGTTTCAACTGCTCTGCCTTCCCATGCTTACAGCAATTTGAGCTTCTCCAGCAGCTTGTTGGTTCATTGGATAAGATTTTACTCTTTCATCCAAAGTCTACCAAGCAAACATTGGTGATGAATCATGAGTGCAGGGCTTTGTTTGCTGAGGTCTGCTTCTCAGGGGAAGTTTATTGGCATATTTGAAGAGCTGAGGATGTTTTTGTAGTACAGAAGCCAAGCTGACCGCGATAAGACCGTGTGGGGTGGAACACCAGGCTATTTTCTGTGTTTAGTTAAACTCTTATATCTGTGAGCAATTTAAAATAATTATATTTTATCAAAGACTTGTGATACAGTTTTCTCAAGAGGCCTGTAAATATGAGGGTCGTCTTAGTCTGTGAACAGCCCATACTGCAATGCCAGGATTTAAACAAACAAACAACCCCCTGCAGATCTCTCCTAAGACAATAGTTGACATTCTAAAGGCCTATAAATTAATTAGATTTCCAGAAGGAGGAGAAGGTGAAGTCTAGGACAGTCACTGACTTCCCAAAATAATGTGCTAAGCAAGCCAGGGTCTGATCCAAGGCTTGTTGAAGACAGTGGAAGCAATCCTTTCACACCAAGAGGAGTCTAAGGACTCTGCTACATCCAGTAGCACCCTGACATATAGGGGTTGTGACACATATTTTTGACATGTTACAGTCATTTGGACACAGAACATTTTGAAGAAATATCTACTTTATGGACAAAGACAACATGGAACTGGAACTTTATATATCTGGGACTATGTTGACATAAATGAGTGGTATAGTAGAAGTTACTACTTGTTAGCTGAATAGGATTCCTTGCTTTAGTTTGTCTGGTTAAGACAAGAGGAAAGAGCTCACAATATATAGGGCAAAATTACTTTCCGTCTTTCCTTGCTGAGCTGATCCCTACATAGTATGTGTTATAGATACACTAGCTTGGTGTGCATATCAACCCTTGTGCTGTGACTGTTACCCTGTTAAAACCTGCCAGGACAATAAATAGGAATCTGGAATACTCCACAATTCACAGAAACATCAGTTCCATCATTTGCAGGAAATCTGCCCTTCATTTTCCCACTGACCGACATGACTGAGCTGCACAACCCAGCTAGCCCAGACTGCTTTCTTGTCACACAGCAAGCAGGCAAATGCAGGCACCTCTTTTCTTTCTGTGCCATTTTAGTCCTATAGGTGTGCAAACTGCAGAAATATAAATTAGATAACCTCCAATGTGCTAGTTGCACATTGTATCTTTTCCTGTAGTAAGACCCTCTGTTTCTGTAGGACCACAATTCCTTGCTACTTCTGTAGCACTTTAAACAGCCACATAAATAGAGATCTACCAGGTAAAAGAAGAGGGCACTGTTGCAGTTGATTGGATTTTGACCAAATCATCCACAAGGAAGAAAGAATTGTGAGTGGTTAAGACAAAACTGGATAAATTTGCAGCTTTAGATTTGTCATATTAGTTTTTAAAAACCCTTTTCTAATGAAGATCAGTTTAAAAAGCAACCTGTTCAAAGTCTGAAGTTTGCAATATCTCACTCAAAACAAAAACTGAAAACCTAAATCTCTGAAGATGCACTTCTGATTTTCATATATTTGTGTCCAAATTCACAAGCACCCATCTGCTACTCCTGAATATTAATTAAAAATACACCAACATAATGATATTAAGAAAAGATTATTATTTCTCAGGTTTTGTTTGGGTTTGGAAAATGGAACTCTAGGGTTTTTTTGCCACATAAGCTTGGTAAAGTATTGTGAGAAACAGAACTTTAAGCACCAGTTTTTTTTCAGTTCTAGAGCTGAGAGCTCGAATAGCCAGCCAAGAAACACCACAGAGGAATGTGTTGAGGGAATAGTAGTTCAGGTAGATGGTTTGGCATGTTTCCTTCTATTGCACCGTTAAATTCCAGAGGACTGGGCTTGCCAGGACTCAGCAAGGCCTTCTGCATGAGTTACAGCCCAGTGGGGCTCCCAGCTTCACTAGATTCATACACCAGAAACTGTCCAGCAACACGGCAGAAGATGTAACTCCTTGAAAACCACATGCAGGCTACAGCGGTGGAGAAGCTGGTGTTCATACAGTCACAGTATGTCCAGGCTATCCCAGCCCATCAGCCTCTTGCTGTCTGCATTTTAAGAGGCCTTTCTGAAGTCTCCTGTGAATTACTCTTTTTCTGTAAAATTGTGCCTCTCACAGAGCTGCATAGGTTTTCTCACAGAAACACAGACTCTAAGAAGTTTTCCTTTTCTTTCAAAATGCTTTAGAAGTTCCACAGTAATTTGTTCAGGTTCTTGATCACTTTCTGGCTTTATCCCTATTGAATTTTGCGAAGTGCTTTCATAAAGGAAATAATTCATTAATGGTGGTAGCCCTTAACACAGGCGTAAATGAGGAAGGGAAGTCTGAGTCCCCTGTTGCTGGTGACGGCAGTAAATAGGAAATCCTTGCCCAACCCTCCCACCCAATACTTGGCACGGGATGTGGTGGGAGAGCAAAAGGTCTAGGCCTGGGGAAGCACTATATCTAAGGTGATTCCGATTTATTAGGGCTATACACAAACAAATCCTCTGCACTAATTAAGGAGACTGGCAGAGAAGGGAGTAAATTTCAGCTGAAAAGGAAGGCAGGAAGGTGAACCGATAAAAAGGCTCCTTGACCAGAAGCCTGCGGGCACTGCTGTCATCACTGCTCGTTTTCAGTCCCACAGTGAACCGCAGGCCAAGTTAAAATCAGTGCTGCCCACTGACTGCCACGGGCTCAACAGGACCCTGGCTTCAGGTGTCATGTCTTTACTCAAAAGCAATTAACTTAAGCAAGAGTGGAACAAAGGTTGTCCAAGGAAGAAAATACAGACCACGTGGGTTTAAAGTACTTGGAGGTTGTCTCTGTCAAGTACTGCTACAAGGAAGAACCTAGACATTTCAAAAGAGAAATAAGAATGCTTTCTCAGACTCTTTCATTGACATCCAAGTATTACCTCGTCGTGTTTTGAGTGACAGAATCAGGTTTTTCCTACTTTCACTGAGCCACAAGACTCTCTGATGGAAAAATGTCTTGTTTAGTATTTTCGCAGTGGCTTATTTCGTCTTTGGATTTACTGGTTCACTCCTAATTCTATAGTCACCATCTGTAAAGCCCACCCAATGTAGAGCTGTCTTAAGTTTTATCTGCTGTTCTTGTTATTAGGAGCGTGATTTCAGTGATGAATGTTTATAACACAGCTTGAGGAATTTCATCCTCCCCTGGTAAACTGTGTAGGAGATTGCCTTAATGGACAAAGAAAAACGTCTGCTGGACTGTGGCCAGAAGCTGAGACATGCTTACAAAGAAAAAAATACATGTTTAACCTTCTGGCAGTGTGTACAAAAGATGTATTAAAAAAAAAAATTTAAAAATTCTCTTCTCTTCCCACTACCTAAAATGGAACCAGTGAAAGATTAATGTGTTTTTCACTGTTTTATGGGAAATCACTTCGTTGTGACAAGTTTAATTCTGCCTCTTGACCAGATGTTTTACAAGGCTGTCCTGCTCTGTTTTCCTCTACAAATACCTCTGACTGGGACAACAAATTACAGATGACTGTGAAAAACTGAAGAGAACTACAAGGTAGGAAAAGAGACAGTGATAACAGGCTTCATTTGCAGGTGTACAGATTCTGACTTAAAACAACAGATTAAAAGCTGCAACCCAGATTTAACTTCCCTGAATAATTCGCTTGAGCAAGACTTGGAACTTAAATTCAGTGAGCCATAGTGTTAGCTAGATTTATGCTTGTGCATTTCATTGAATCAGGACCTGATTAAAGACTTCAGGATGTAAGCTGTACTGAAGTGTGCATGGTACAGGGTGTTCTGAGCTTCAGCTAAATTTACTGTGGAACAGTTTTGAGCCCACCTGAGAAACAGAATCACCACCCGTTGTCTGGCTGATCTATTATGTTGCATTTACTGTAAAGGAAAATACACACATTCAGGGCTGTATTGAAGAATGGCTACTAACAGGTAGAGAGTCTAAAAATACTCATGACAAATGGTTGTTGAGCATTTCACTGCTTGCTTAAAAGCTGTAGATGCCTAGCAGTTAGGAATGAGAGTTTCAAAGGGCACCTAAGCATCCCTGAGATTCACCTTGTGAACAGTAGTTAAGAGCCATGAATTGCCCTCTGTGTTCCCTCACTCACTGGTCTAGGTTAAGTGACCTCTAACTGAATCCCCATGGAAAATGTTATGTGCCAGGAATGGAAAAGCACAGCAGAGGTAGTCCCATGTAGCTGGTGGAGTGATTAAAATTTGATGGGTCTTTTCTGCTGCAGCATCTGATAAAGGGAAGAGAGAATGTCTCTTCTCCCTTAAAGCACCTTATCTCTGCTGCTGCTTCTGGGTTGGAGGAGGATGGGTGTTCTTTCTGGTGCTGGCATTGCCCAAGGTGCTCTGGAATAGGAGACCGACTGCTCTTTGCTTCACTGGACCCCTGGAGATACAGAATTTCTCTCCCACGTTTCTGGAAAAGGCTATTTGTCCAATGTGGAATTGCAATGGAAATGCGGGCTTGATCCTGGCCCCACCTCTCAGGCTGACAGGCTCGCAGCCCCATGGTAGCTTCCCTACTGAGCTGTCAGGAAGGCCAGAAAGCATGCAGACTGCTGACAGACAAAGCCGGGTAAAGCCTGCGAGGGAAGCATGCAGCTTGGGATCCTGCCTGGCTTCTCTCAGGGCCAATGTGCTGCTCAGAAATCTGTCAGTTACAGTTTGGAGGTTTCTCTCAATGGAGAAATCTTCTGTTAGAAATTTCCAGCCAGCTCTGCTCTGTGTTGCTACTGCTGCTCCAAATGAGAAAGGCAAAAAAGGCCAGGGGAGCCTTGCAGAAGGAAGGTGTGGGGCCCTGGGAGACCTGGCATTACGGCAGGTCTGCAGTCCTGGCTGCCACAACCCAACCACAAATGCACTTCTGAAATGTCAGATATTCCCTCCAGAATTACATCTGCGTATTCATTCTAGTGTGACCGCCAGAAGAGTGCACGTGCCTTGCCAGGGATGTTAAATAAAGGGGTTTATGCAACACTGTAGTCCTTTGATAAAAAGTTCTGCTTCTTATTAGTCCTAGTCCTGGTCAATATTCTTTGACCTTAAGACAAAAGTGGATTATCCTGCTATTTTTATTTTTTTTTTCAAAAAGAAGTCTAGGCTTTTTATATTAAACACACAGCTGGTTAATAACTTGTACTTGTTACCTTAGCTGACTGAAATACGTTTGTAGCTAAGCAGGACAAGGGCATCTATCTGAAGTATGCAGAACAACCAAAATTACTGGGTCCAAAGCTACTACACTGGATCCAGGACCTTTAGATGAATTGGTACGTTGCTCCTAATGAGTAATATTGTCAAAGTGTTACCATGCCTTTGCTGGCACAGCTTAAGCAACAAATCATATAGAAAAATACATTAGAAAGTGAAATTTCATATTTTATGAAAATATGAAGCTTGTGCTTACCGCATATTTTTTATTTAGATGTAGATATTACAAAGAAAATTAACTATAATCTTGGTAGTAAGTTGACTTTTTAAAATAAAGTGCTTAGAAGGATGCTGTTTTCCAGCTTGGTTTGAGCTAATTTTAAAAAAGATGCATATAAGAAAGAATGCACTGTGAAAAACATGTTTATTTAGAAATGCTGGTCAAGCTTCTTTGTGCACCAGACTGCTGTTCAGTACAACTCTTTGGGAGAAGGCAGCCAAGATAAGCAGAGAAGCTATCACAGCTTCGTGATTTTCTGCTCATCCTCCTGTTTCAGTTCAAAACAGATTGCAGGACATCTTGCCAAAGGTTGAAACTGGTCACCCTTTCTAAGACCAGAGAGGCAATGATGATCACATGGGCTGGCCTCTCACATAATGCAATCCAAGTATCCCATAATTTCCATGATACGGATGTCTTGCAATAGGCAGATATCCTTATCGTGGAAGGAATACCCTAGGCAGGTAAGAGCAAGACTCAGCAGTTCACAGTCTGAAGCAGATGAGCAACTACTAACATTCAACTTGAAGATGTGCTCCCCTTTCAAGGGGCCTTTCTCTCCACAGAAGTTACAGGTAGTCTATATCTATGTAACCTTGTCACACACAAATTCAGGAGGAAGGAATACAGGTCATGGACACTCAGCATTTAAAATTTTGCAGACTTTCTCCACCTTCCTATATTTCTTGCTTCTTTGCTTTTACCTCCAGTTTTTACTTGTGATCATTCCGCTTTTCTTGTGAGTATTTGTTCTTCTGCTTCCATTTCTCTTGAGTATTTTTTTTTCTAAGACTTGAAGGACACAGTGGTCTGAGTTGAATATTTCTCATTAAGGGTCAACTTACACAGCACCACACCGTGAGAATTACTCTCATTCACATCTACACCAGAAACAAGAATAAACACCAAAAAGGTCTCTGCTGCTTTCTTAACTAGCCCTGGGATATCTGCTATTCTTCCTGACAGTATAGGTACAGGACACAAGCAGTTAAGTGTCATCTTTCCTTTTGCCATTTGTGTCTTGTACACTTTCTACTACAACAGTCCCAATAAGCAGTGCGCTATCAAGGCACACCTCCATGGCATGAATCAAGACAGTCACCATTTTTCCTCCAGGTCTTGGCCATGTGCTCCTGCTTCTTTGCCCACACTGGGCTCTGCCCTGAGCTGATTCCACCCACCAATCTGGCTGAAATTTAACAAAAAGTGGTTTTCAGCCAAGTCAGTGACCTGAGCAATCTGGTGAACACCGGATTTAGTGAAAGGGAGGGTGTCAAAGCTCGAGGAAAAACTGGACACCTGTTCTGGATGGCAACAAGCTGTAGTCCAAGCAGCTTTGTTTTACACTGGCCTTTATTCCCTCCCTCATTCTGTTACCCCTTTTCAAGATTGAAGATCTTCTCTTTCCTTGCCTTCTTTGATAAAAATAGTGACAGTCAGTGACCAGCATGTTGATTTGTTCATACCTCAGTTTCCTTAGGCCAGTATTTTAAAAGCCAGACTCCTAGATTCACCCAGGATACTGCCAAGGGGATCAGTAGGTACCACCTGTCCCCCCAAGCTTGGGGCACCATGGCTGTCACCCCAATTTCACACAGCCAGACCTTCATCCAGCCACAAAACATAACAAGTATCTCAGTCCCATCCCTTCAGGACTGAGCAGGGATCTCACAATGCTGGCATGAGGCTTCCCGTTTCCTGCCAGGGGAGCAGGAATACAAGGTACAATGCCACTGCCATTTGTCCCCCCGAATCGCGCCCCGACAAGAGAGGAACGCCGGGGAAGGGCAATGTGTGTGGGCTTTCCCTTCAGTATAAACAAGGTCGTCTCCAGGGTCATCACCGACCCTTCTCGCCCTCAGAAGAACGGAGCTCACCCCCGCTGGCACCGACATAGTATAATTGAGACGGCGCCGCACAGCGGGGTCTGCTCGGGCCGGCCGCGGTGGGAACCGCGGGGAACTTCTAGGAAAGCGCCCAGGCCGCGGAACTTCCCCTAGGCCACGGAACACGGCCGGCTCCCTCCCCAGGCCCGCCGGCAGCCGCTCCTCCACCCATAGTCGTTGGGCGGTGGCGCTCGGGCGCCACCCAGTGGGGCCGTTGCAGATCGGCCGCGTCCTCGGTGCCCCCCGAGGGGAGGCGGGAGGCAGAATGTAATGACCCGTGTCACGGCTAAGTGGCCCTGCGGCCGCGTCAGTGCCAGGAGGGTGAGATCCTGCTCCGGCCCAGAGCGTTTCTGAGAGCAGCCTCTTGTTGTGTGCGGGGAGAGACTCGGGCACCTGGGGAACCATGAAGGGTCCTGTGCTCCCTCTGCCCTGGAGGCACGTATCACAGGATCGCAGAATGTTAGGGGTTGGAAAGGGACCACGAGAGATCATCTAGTCCAAGTCACCTAGACTAATGTATGGTATATACCATACTAATGTACGGTATATATGGCACAATATATGTAAAACTAGAGCGGGATGGGAGGCCGAAGGGCTCCTATGCTCTGCTGTCTTGGGGAGGCACCTTACACACCTGTTCTCATGTGTGTCGCACCCACTCCGAAAAGCAGGCATTGTTGCCACACCTCACACTTCATCACAAGACTGTTTTGTAGCCCAGTTCCTCCTTTAGCTGTTTCCAGGCTGTGCCTGGAATGGCTAAGATGCAGCAATTTGCTTTTGTGCCTGACCACTGATACCAGCACTCCTGGGCAGGAGCTGGCTGCTGCACATTTTAGAGCTGGCAGAATTTCAGGAGAAGAGATGGGGCAAATGTCAGGGTGCAAGTGTTGCCCCAGGACAGTGTGTGGCATTGCAAATATCATGGGGGTCAGTAGCACTGCTTATGCTCCAGAATAATCTGGGAGGGATTTCTTTACTTTGGCTAAACTACAGTACAAAATTCTCAGCAGCCAAAGAGCCCAAATCTCAATCTGGAACACACTATATAATGGTTTCCCATGTAACCTTTTGGTTTAATTGCACAAACACAGGCTGAGGGAAATATTTTAAATTATAAAAAACCCCACCCCATAACAAGGAAAATATGCAAACATTTAAAAGGACATTATTACCATTCTCGACAATTGATCTCGATGCCCCCTTTTCAAAGTGGGTCAACTTGGTGTTGAAGTTGTTGCAAACTTTTTTTTTTTTTTGTCCACCAGGTAGCAGCACTGGAGCTATGGACTGAGCACATCTCACCCAAACTCAGAAAGGCTGCCTGCTTCATCTACTTTTTAGCGTTCGAGAATCTACAGCTCAGAACCAGAGGTAAAGCTTCTTAAACATCAGAACTAGATGCAAACAGGAATTAAAATAATAAAATCTACGTTTACATTTTACTTTAATAGACCTGTCTTCTGCTGAAAAAAAAACACATCAAGGGATTGGAAACAATCTGCAAAAGTAAAATGCTGTGTATATACAGGTATTTGGGAGTGTACATGTGTCTATGTGCATTGTATAGAGTAGAAATCCTGTCATCACAGAATTGTTGGAAGGGACCTCCAGAGATCATTGAGTCCAACCCCCCTGCCAAAGCAGGTTCACTAGAACAGGTCACACAGGGAGGCATCCAGACGGGTCTTGAATATCTCCAGAGAAGATATTCTCCACAACCCCCTAGGCAGTCTGTTCAGTGCTCTGTCACCCTCCATGTGAAACAGTTCTTCCACATCTTGGTGTGGAACTTTCGGTGCTTCAGCTTGAGGCCATTGCCATGTGTCCTGTCCCCACAGACCACTGAAAAGAGGCTGGCTATTTCCCTTTGTCTCCCACACTTTAGATATTTATAAATATTAATCAGATCCCTCTCAGTCTTCTTTTCTCAAGGCTATATATTGTATATAGCAAAAATCTTGTAACTGATTAGGATTTTCCTTCTGCTTCTCCTTAACTCTTCTGGTTTCATCACTTTTCCTCACACTTTTTGCTGCATTTATCAATTACATTGTCCAAAATTAATCCTACAGTGAAGGAGGAAAACCTTTGCCAGCACACAGTAACTGCTGGGGAGAGGTGACCTCCTGCCCTGCATTCACTCTGTCCTACCTGAATAACTGCATAACTCACATCAGAACCTCCTAGTGAATGTAAATAGTGTATGTGTAGAGTAATGCATTGGATCAGCTTAGATGAGGCAAATCTTCCAATTGTCCCAGCTTGGCAAGCTTTGCTTCACCCCACTGGATCAGGATTTGGGCACATGAGTTGCACTTTTGGAAGATCCATTGCAGAAGCACACCCAAGGCACTGCAGCTGAAAATAGGCACGAAGCCCCTGCGTCCAGACTGGAGAGAGTCAAAAGTTAACCCCGGGGCACAGCATAGAGGTGAGGGCCTCAGCCCTGTTTTGCCTACAGTCAGTCCCCACTAATGTACACATAGCCTTCACAGCCTAGATGAAAAGCTAAAGTCAGAAGAAAATGTTTTTACAGGCTCACAAGTTGATAGTACAGAACAGGGGCAGAAATGACAGAAAAACGCACCACAACCTTCAGATGAAGGGTTTTTTTAAACATGAAATTCCAGGCATCCTAGGGCCATGTATAAGGTGATATTCACTGGAGGGACTGATCAGTGGAGTTCAGGAAGGGGCAGTCTGCCACTTGCAAGTGGAAATGGTAAAAGCTCTTTAAAATGCTTTAACTGGGTCTGAAATTGCATATTAATAGGTAAGCTGAAAAAGCCCCACTTCTCATTAAATAGAAGAAAATACACTGAATAATGTGGAATGCATGTGTACAGACACACACATATTTACAAAGTGTTTGACTCTTTTTGAGTTTTGACTCCTTAAGGAATGTATACATCTATACATAAAATATCAGTTTATAGACACATACACTTTTTATGTCTATTCATATATTTTTCCTCTTTGGATTTTGCCCAGGCACTCCCAGGACCTGAGCTCAAGGAAACTGAATCATGTACATTGGCCTAAAAAATTAACACAGCTTGCATAAATATATTTAATAATGACCTTGAGCTTCCTGGTGAGACAAGCACAAACACAAAGATGCAGGAACAGAGTGCACATCTTTTTTTATTTCTTTTTTTTTTTTAATGCCATGGCATCAGTGACCATTTGTACTGAGCTGAAATTGCAGCACTGGATCCTATCAACACACTAAATAAATAAACAGATGGTTGCATGTGCAGTTGAACTAACAAAGCCAGGTTTCCTATCAGGTTATATCTTGTAGTTCAATTCCTTCACACCTAATAAAATGTAAGCTCTGCTTTAGCTTTTCCTGTCCTTATAAAATACTTTTCTCCTGTGTGGATTCTTTGTTGTATATCGTGGGGTGAGCAAACTTCCCCATAGTGGGGGGGGCACCAATTCAGGGTGCTCTCTTTTAAAAGACCAACTAATCCAAATAAAACCTGTCAGAAGTTAATTTCTCTGTTGAATTTGACTGAGACTGACCAAAATTCGAAAATATTGGAGATGTTAGACTTTGCACACACACAGACATGAAGAGCACACAGCTACAACAACTATGCTAAGCAGTATATCTTTGAAGAAAACAGAAGAGATCAGGGTGCTGTTATCCATCTCCTTTTAACTCCAATTTATTAATTTTTCATTAAGGACACTGGACAATTGTTCAAGGCAAGAGCAGCAGAGAATATTGACAAGTCTGAAAACAAATGCTTCCCTCTGAGGTAAGATACAATGTTGTTTATTTTCATAGAAGAAGATTCAGAACTCAGTGCAGCTTGGCAAACAGCAGGCTGGTTGCAAGTCTGGTCAAAGGTATTTAAGATTTCACAATATTTGGTGATTTATTAACAAGGTTTGATTGTTTGCTTACAAGGCAACTGCTGAAGTAATGTCTGAGGTGTTACCAACACATGGAAAGTTTGTGTATTTGCTACAAGCAGAAGATTAATTTCTAGCTGAGGGGTAAGGGGCATTTTGGCAAGAACAGCATACCACAAAAGAAAAGTTGCAGAAGAATTACAGCTAGGGAATTGTATGTTAATTGTAATATACCAATGACTGCCATACAGAAATGAAACCACCTGTAAAAAAATTTCCATTTTGGCTGGAAATAGCACACATCCTTTACTTACAACATAATGGTTCTCTCACCTATTGAACACAATTGCTCAGTAATTACCTAATTTTTCTAATACATCACCAAAACTTTGTCCAAGTTCAAAATTTCCCAAAAGATTGGTTACACTACATGGCCTGGTTTCACACAAACACTGTTGTACAAAGGCTGGTGCCTTATGCAGGTGTGTCAGTGCTGCAGCTCTGGTGTGCTGACCTCATCCCCGAACATCTGCCTGAGGTCAGGGCAGAAAGAGGCAGGATGTTCACAGGGTCTCACTACCCAGAAGCTGCTGGCCTTCATACAAATTGTTGGAATTTCAGTATCTTGACATTTTTCTCCTGCCACAATTGGCTGAAATTAAGCTATGGGTTCAGGAGCTAATAATGGGTGGAGAAAGTGTCATGGTATTGCCTGACAGAAGGACAGCACATGGAAAACATAACCTTTGTCTTCTTAGGAACTATAAAGCTTAAAATACACCAAGCATACTAAAAATAAATGGGATTAACCATTTTATAATAGATGGTGGTCCAGACTTGCATGGTTTTTAAGACTTCAGATACAAAGCTTCTTCCGTAATGGGAAAAAAATCCACATGAAGAACAGCACTTTTCTAAAAACTAGTTCCTTTCATTTTTTTTTAGAACATATGTCAGATTTAGACCATTTTTAATTGTGCCCAATCTAGGCAAACTTGTCTTTAGTTCCCCAGCCTGGAAAGGTGTTTGTATTCTGTGAGGTTTCTTCATGCATGCAATAACTCCTATGTTTCCATGCTGTTCTGCCTGGGTAAGATGGCCACAGGTGAAAAGCAAATGAGTTTAGGACTGGACAGGTGACCTGATTTTCACAGTTGCTACTCATCCAGGCGGTTGTAGAGAGCAGTTCTCCCAGGCCTTTGTGTTTGAAAACAGGCCACTGTAGCCTGAGAAAGCCACTATGGAAAACCCACTTTGGGTTTTGGATCCGTAATCTTTTGCTTCAGCTTTGTGCCGTGTTTGCCATCTGATTAATTAGCTTTTAAAAATAATTTCCTGTTTTAATTGACTTACAGGAAGATTTCTGGCAGATGGTATTGAAACGAAAAAATAAAAGTGAAGGTTCTCCAACAAATTTTTATTGCCATTCCCAAATATTTGAAATGCCATCAGCATGGAGATTAATGTAGCCCTGTTCCATTTTAAGACACTAATGGATGACATAACTTTGTTACTTACAAGTACTTAGGACAATTAAATTTGGTTTTTTAGTAAAGTTTCCATAAAATTGAAGAGACTACCATCCTCAGCTTAAAAATCTCAAATTACAAACATATGAACAGACTGTTGGTTTGGGGATTTTTTGTAACTAGGAAATATGTAGAATACTGAAACAGTTTTCATATTCCTATCTGAACAAATTTCTACCTTTTTCTCAGGCTGCAGTTTGGTCTCATGTAAGACCAGTTTCATCCTCAGGTTCTTAAGGAAGAATCAGCAGCTGTAGTTATTTTAAAGGAAGTTTTTGAAGATAAGTAGACATTAAGCTGATTTACTTTTGCTAATTTACAGTAAGAATGACAATTCTTGAGTTCTTGGTACCTATTTAAGAACTTTTTCTTTTCTAACAGCACTTTCTTCACTTTTAACAGGTAATTATATTTTTTGAGAACTACATTTGTGTTCCTTTGTTTCTGCGTGATATGGCTGATGAATACTCCAACTGTTGAAGAGTGGTTTCTTCACTGCTCAGATAGAGTGGTTGCCTTGAGCCCTCACACAGAACAGGAGCGTTTAAGCTTGTAATTCTGGCAGGATGTGCACCAGCGCCCTCCAGAAGCCTTCAGGAAGACAAATGGGCACAGCAGGTTATCTTTTATCATCCTTCTTCCATTCAGTGCCAGAAACGGGGTGCACAGGAGGCCGATCCTGAAAGAAATAGTATCAAAAGGAGAAAGAAAGGTCTTGTGTCAGGGATAAAACCCATGTCTCACACGGGACATGGGAGCAGTACCTCCTAAACCCTGATAAACGCCAGTTGGTCTGTAGCTTTGGGCAACCCATAAAGGACTTTGACAAAACCACATTTGGGCCCAGAGATGGCTAAAGTGCAATGAAGCTTTTGTGCCATGACTGCTGCTCTTCCTGGCAAGCGGGTGGTGGTTCTCCCTGATTTTGCAGCATCAGGTCTTCACTAATGCAGCGGCAATACTGTTTCCCTAGGCCCCAGAAGTAGCAAAGGTTAAGTAAGCGAGAGCAAGTGCCCAACAGACCGGAGAGAGGCACACAAACGAGTGTTTTGCGCTCGAACGGCCTATTCGAGCAATGTCTGAAGCAGGTTGCAGTGGGCGCCCCCCAAACAGCACTGCCTGGCGGGATTCCCAGCGCTGCGGCCCGCCCGAGCTCACAGCCCCGGCCCCAGCCTGAATCACTGAACCGTAGGGGTTGGAAGGGACCTCGAAAGATCATCGAGTCCAACCCCGCTGCCAGAGCAGGATCACCCAGTCCGCCCCCAGCCCGTTCTGGGGTTGCCAGGGTCACAGGGCGGACACGACGCGGCCCAGCTCGGTCCGGCGCCCGCCTTCACAGCGCAGCGTCCTTCACTCGACCAGCCGTCCGCCGGCTCCCGCGTAGGCCCGTCCCCCTCGATCCGGGTATCACCGCCCCGGGGCGGCCCCGCCGCCGTCCCCGCCCCCTGTGCCGCGGCGGGAGAGCTGCGGGGCCGCGCGGCGCCGCGCCTGGGCCGGATCCGCTCCCGCTCCCGGACCGGCCCGCCGGTACGTAACGGGGGCGGCGCCGGGCCTGGGGCTGACGCTGCTGCCGAGCGACGACCCCACAGGGGAGGCCAGGGCTGGGGCGGGCTGCGGGACGGGCGGTCCCCCGCGGGGAGGTGACGGCGGAACTCCGGCAGCCCATCGGCGCGGTGTGGCCGAGGCGCCGGCGAGCCGCCCCGCCGGGCTGGAGTAGGGGGGGCGGGTTGCCGCGGCCTGGCAGCTGGGTTTCCGCAGCTCTGCGGTTGGGGAAAATCCGATTATGTGAGATTCCGGCATTAAAACAAAAAGCTCCCAAGATGCGGAGGAGGTTAAAAGTGAAGGCTGAGGTCCCGCTCCCTTGCCGGTGGAGAAGTGTGTGCCCCCAATGCCCCCCAAGCCCGCAGCCGTCCCGGTTTTGCTGTCATAGCACGAATCTGCTCGAGTTGCACTGTAACTTTGCGGCATGCACCAGTTATTCTAGCCTGGCACTTCTGTGGCTTAAAGTCGTTTGGGTAGAGTTTAAAAAACATCTTCACCTCTGTTACTGTTGTCTCACAATTCTAGGAGTGCAGAAATGTCTCCCTTCGAAAATAAAGGACTAATACTGGGCATAGTGGCAGGGACTGCTGGAATTAGCTTGATGCTGGTTTGGTACCGTAAGATCCGAAAACCCTGTGCAGCCGTGCATATACCTGCATTCCTAGATGTAGGTAGCAGGCTTAATTCAGTGGGCTTGCAAAATGAAGCTGCTAATGAGCAAGGAGTGGTAATGGTTTTACACGGAAGGCAGCTGCAGATACTAGAAAAACTGAACGGCCTGCTAATAAGTGTGGATGAACTGAAGAGAGAGGTGAAATTCCTGAAAGAAGCGATTCCAAAGCTTGAAGAGCTTGTACGAAATGAGCTTCAAGGGAAGGGAGACGGTCAGAGAGTTAGTCCCTCACACAGAGCAACGAAACGGAGAAAAGCTGAGACAGCTTCTGGTGCAACAGAAACTACCAGTTCTGAGGAGGCCGAAAGTGAAGGAGGGTAAGTTAATCATCGTTTGTACATACCTCAGTATACACAATGCCTATGTGAAACTTTGTAAACAGGCACCCTTTTAAAGTTTTATGTGTATTTTCTATTTCTCTATACTGGGGGAAAAAACCCCACAAAACTTACAGTTAGTAATTTTTAGATTGGAGAAAACTCTCAGTGAGCATCTCTGAACCTGCACTATGGCTGAAGATGGCTTAATGCCAAGCATAATAAAGGCGTTTAAGGGTGCGTTTAGTAACAATCTGGTGCCCTGCATAGCTATGCAGTGAGAGACAAAGTTCAAGATAATGGTGTGATTTTGTAAGTGCTTCTAATAAAGTAGTCTGGTATCTCTGACAAAGTTTGTTCAAACTGTATGAATACACTGATGCTTTCTGTAATAATTATCTTCTCTGGGCCTCAAAGATGAGTTACTACAGTGTTCTGCCTAAAGGTATCACATGCTATGAAAGCTATGTCTGAATGCAGCGCATGTACAAATGGTGGTATGTTTATATGTGTTTGCCATTGTATACACGTTCTGGTGGCTTAAAAAGTCATCATGAGGATTTAGGGTACTGACTCAGTAAGGCAGAAAGTTCCTGGTTTTGATCACATCTTCTTGTCCCATTGTGGCTAATGGGATCTTTCATATGCATGGGTTGAGGAATACACAGAAGGATCAGAAGTACCTGGACCTGGACTATATTTTTTTTCTTATAATATGTAATATACCCTCCAGCTGTAATGCAAAAATGGTGATGATGTTACTCTCCTGTAATTGCAACTTTGTTTTGATATAATCGGATTAGATACTTATATGCAATTTAATAAGTGCATGTTTATAGCAACTGAGTATTTTGATCTCCTCAGTGTGTTATACATACTGGTGTAGGCAGCATATGTCTGTAAATTGCCTATCTTAAGTCACTTTTTTTCTTTAAAGATAAAATTAATTGTAATATCATTTAGACAGCAACATGCTGCATATAGTAATTAATGAAATTCTATTTTTGAGAGTTCCTCCAAATTTATTTTCTATTCCTGTGGGTGGAATTTCTTGCTGTGTTATGTCCCAGCCCACACACTTCACGAGTCTTGTATTTTGATACCATATTTTGAGACCTGTCATTTCTGTTATGAATCAGTTCTTTATTTTCTTCTTTAAGTATTCAGTATTGGCAAGGGTATTCAAAGACATTCCTGCTTCATACGGTGTAGAAACATTTCTGCTCTTATTAATTTCTCAGATTGTTTTATCTTTTAGTTGGTTTGCAGAGGCCTTGGTGTTACACATGAAATATCTGGAGATGTAGATAAGGCTAAAGGTCCAGTTTACAAATAATCAGATTCACAGACACAATATAAGGGTTATTCCACACCTAGCATTTGAGAAGATCCCATTTTCTCATCATCAGGCGTGATGCATTTTTTTTTACAACTAGCCAAGAACTTGTCTGTTTAGGTTCTTCTGTGTGACAATGACAAGGCTGATGAGACAATCCAATACAAGTGATTAGAGTGTGCAAGAGCTTTGACTGTGTCCTTAAGAAAGGCCTTCTCTGACAAGTGTTTGTGTACAGTTGGAAGGAAGGAAGATAATTCAAGGTTATAGATAGTGTTAGTCATTTGCGTATGTGCTTTTGCAATACTCTATTTTCATCCCTTTTGAAAAGAGGTACTTTTTTCCCTGCTAACGCCTTAGACTTGATGTGCTTGTTTTCTGTATCTTTAAAATATTTTTTTTTAAATTGAAGCAATTTTCTTCCAGCATTTTTTCCTTCCCCTTGCAAATGGAAACAGGTTGTAAATACTAATGTGCGTACAGTTGTAAAGCATACAGCTTTCTCTGAGTTCATATGTAACTTTAATGACAGTGGTACATGTTCTGTGAGAGTTTGCCATGAGAGACAATAATGACACTTTTCTCCCCAGTTCATCACCACATCATGTGCTGTAGCTGTAACATGGTGTGCATTATGGTGAAGTCTACACACAATAATGCTTTCAGTTGCTAGTTTGTGCACTGGAGATATGATTTTTCTCTCTGTTACAGATCAAACATTTTTTACACTTTCTGTATTCTATGTAAAGTGCATGCAGCATGTCCCTCTGCCTTGGCAGTGTTTTCGTGGTCTAGAAGGTAGGAGGCACTTCTGGTTTTAACTGACAGATGGGTAGATGCTTGGCATTGACACATGAAGTAATCTTAAGAGTTTTACGGACTTGTGCTGGATGACTACACTGGTTTCAGATTTGTAAAATTCTTCCAGAAAAGCTTTTAATGTTACTTGTTATTTTTTTCCCCTCAATAGCTGGCAGTCTCCATTACGATCCTCACTGCTCTCTTCCCCTCTGGTCATGTTCTCCATGTCACTTTTGATATTCAACACCTCGAGACAAGAAGCTTTGTATTTTGACTTTCAAAAAGAATGTACTTTTGTAGGTGGAAAAGTATCACATGCTTTTTAATAAATGATACATATTTTAACATAGTAACAGGTAGCATGACTAGAAGGTTCTCTGAATGGATGGGATACTAACAGAATGCTAAGGAACCCCAGGTTTCTATTCTGTGCTATTCTGTATTCTATTCTTAATAGTTTGTTTTGGTTTCCACCATTCACTAGTGAAAACCTCAGTCAGTAACATTTGAGAATGTGTTACAAGCACAAATTCATTTACAAATATGTTAAATTGTGTCCAGATGATCACTACTGATGAAGAGTGTCCTCACATTCTCCTGTTTGTGATTTTAAAGCTGTTTCCTTCCTGATACAGCAGTGATGAACCATTGACATCAGAGTGATGTTTGGCACCCATGTTCAGCTGGTCTGACATCCAAGCTTTTCAAATTACATGTGGCATCAGTCAGCAGAAGGATTCACCGCAGTAAATCTTTTTCTACAGATGCTTTATTTATGTTTTTCCTTGAAATAGTTTAAATATTCAGCAGAAAGAAATGTTTCCCTTGCCTGCTTCTGAGTATCAGTTCACTTACCATTTCTCCGTGCATATTTTGCTCCCTGTTTGTTTTCAATGCAACCCTCAGCTGACCTAAGAATCTGGTTGCCAAAGTTTCCTCGAAGGCCGCTCATCATTACTGATGGATACACACTCTGCTGTGTCATACAGGGCACATTTGGTCTAGATCAAGCTGTGACACATAATCACCTTTCGATTTAATTAGCTGGAGTGGATGAAACAGTGTCAGCTTGTGATTTCTTTTTTTTTTTTTTTTAAATTGGCAAGAAGATAACAGCTGATATTTGGTCTGTCTAAAAGCTAAAGTGCTGTGAACAGCTGATTCCTGGTTAGGCCCAGTGTCTGCCAGTTTACAGGCAACCCAACACAATTGTTGAGCCAGCAAAGTGAGTTTATACCACAGTGGGGTTTTATACCATGTATCTTGGGGATTCTTTTTAACCCAGTGCTATGAGCCTGGATTTACTGAACAGCAAAATCTCAGTGTGGTGAGTCTCCAGCCCAGTTTCTATTTGTTCTTTGAACTTTGAACCATCCTGTTGGTTGATCGTTGCTCCTCACGTTCTTACAATTTTTTGTTTCTTTTAAATGAAATCTTTTGATAAAGAGGCAAAACCAAGTTGGCATTGACTGTAGATATTTTAAAAATTCTTCCATTTTCTCAAATAATGGTCAGTTTATTTATCACGTGTAAATATTCACTTTTCTATTTATCATCTACTAAAACCTCTTACAGAAGAATACCAGGTGAAATTGCAGATGCCAGTGTTGTTACATCAAATATTTGTAAAGCTGACTTTTCCTCATTTTTTGTCAATTTCCCTTTTGGATTACTGGTACACCATCCCTTAGACTCCTGGAGTTTTTAAACTGTTAAAAATAATCTCCACTTGTATTTTTGTTAGTGCTGATTTATTGTTTTTATAGTATTACTTTTCATAACATGGTTTTCTAGAATGATTATACGTATAAGCCTGCCGTCTGCTTCGTTGAAATTAGTTACCAAGCTCTTCTTATCATAGTTTTATATCAACATTTCTTACAATCTTAATTTCTTCTTAACCACTTGGAAGGACTTCTTACCTTGTAATACAGCTGACTTTAGTTCAAACTGGTAATGTATAGCTCACACAAATTGTTAGGGAAAAATCCTAGCTGTTTATTTTTTAAACATTGTCATTGTCTTCTTAACATGTATTTTCCTGCTTAAAACATGTCAGCTTTGATAAGGATCGAACAGAGAGCTAGTAAGAAAATTAATGTAATTAGAAACAAAACAGAAAACCCCTCTTTATGCCTAGTTTGGCAAAATAAAATGGTATTTAATGGTTTATACTTGATTAAATTCCCTTGCTGTCATTTTATCCCCATGACTCCTCAACAATGTGTGAGTTTGCCTGAGGTGCATGACTAGTGAGGTGGGAACTTATCACAGATAAGTTACAGAGCCCTTCACTGTCACCATGGTGCTTTTCCTCTGGGAAATGCTGGGAAGCAGCAGTGTCAGCTGTGGAGCCAAAGAGGAAGAGACAAGAAAGAGAGGATCCTCTGATGGCACTGTGAAGTTACTTTTCTGAGGAAAGAAAGGAAAAAAATAGAGGAATGCTGATGCATCTTGGCAGTAACTAGCATGTTGAATCTTAAGCACTAACAATTGTTCGCACTCCCTTGGACATTTTGGTATCAGGACATTTAATTTCTATCCTGCTCATGAAAAACACTGTTCACTTCAAACCAAACTTGGAAAGGATTTTAAACATTTCGTTTCTTGCATGTGAGAATGGCATTTGTCTCTGTTGATAGTGTAGAAACTGTGGCCCCTTAGCCACAGCTCGGTGTCTTCTTGTCTATGTCGGCAGGTGCAGGGTTGTATGGTTTGGTGCAGTCCCTTGGAATTTCTGGCATTGCCTTACACTGAAAAAAAGTTACTCAATGTTTTGCCTTCTTTAAAGCATGCAGTCAACAAGTAAATTAAATTTATGGCATGCTCATTGAGGTTGAAGATGGTCTGCTCCACATTTAAGATCATTGAGGATTTATAAAGCAGATAAATGGAGGGGGTAGGAGAGAACTTCCCAGGGTAGCGGAGGTTGAAGTGAGCGGGGAAGAAATGATCTGTCCTCTCTGCTGTTTCTCAACACGAATCATGTGGAAAAAAACCTTTCTGTAGGCGAGTTGGGAAGAGGAAAGGCTTGATGCAGTATGGTCTGCTTTTAAAGGATGATTCTTCCATGATATTTTATAATTAGCTTTTAATGGTTTCACATCATCTGTTAGATAGTGACCTACTTTCACACTTTTTCCATTTGAGTTTCAATGAATATTCTCATCTGACTTATCTGATGTCATAGGAATTTAATGTTTGGCCTCAATTTGATGTTTGGCTATGACAGTTCGATAAAGTGCTGCTGGAAATATCTGCTGGGCTTGTTTGGAGTGACAGGGCTTGGCTGCCAGCTCAACCTCAGCCCTTATATTTTTATTCAGATAGTAAAATTTTCTAATAAACACTTTGGTCTCTTTTCTAACATTGGAATAGTAGTGATCATAGGTATTTTCATAGGCATTTTAGCAGATGTTTATGCAGCAAAGAGAAAGGTGACAATGTCAACACTGACTTAGAAACACCAGTTCCCTACTTTCATATCTACCTGCTTGTGTAGCATTAGATGCAGTCCCCGAATTCCTGTAACTAAGTGTCACAGTTGCAGTATTGTATGGGAATTTTAAATTACCTTTACTGCTTTGTTGTTAGTTACCTTATTTTAGTTCAGTAATTACACAAGCCCTCAGTGCATTTATTTTTTAATTGAGGGAGGAGGAGGGACCATCCAAACTACATGAAGAAAGGTAATTTCCAAATATACTTTCCATCATAGGATTATACACTGCAGCTAAAAACCTGCCCCCCTCCCACCAAATCCCTTGCACTTTTGTTCAAGTTAGTGCTCTTACAAATGCAGCCTGCATAAGAGGTATTTCTGCACCTACTTCAAAATAACGATGGAAGAACAAGATGCTGTGTTTTCTAAAGATGTGTCAGAAAACCAAAATAAACATTTGGTGACTTACAGATAAAGACTCTGCAGGATATAACATAGGATGTGTCATCAGCTTCAGCATCATCGAGATTATGTAAAGCAAATCTGTAGGAATCTGTGAAGTTTTCCATCTTTGCTCTGCTCCATGTTGCTTTTCAGTTAAAACATGTACACATGCTTTATAAATGTATTGTTTTCTCCAAATATATTTTTGACTTCTCTTTCCCATATTACTGGGTTAATTTTGCAGTGAAGATGGCATGCCACATCTGTCACTTCTGTAGCTTGACAAGCAGTTGTACTCAGTCATTTATTTACAGGATGTAAATCTATCTGCTCATGTTTTAGTTCTGGTCACTTCTGAAAGCAGTGTATTGAAAATGAAATATTTAAAAGCCATGATTGTTAACCTCCATTTATACTGCTAACTTTCTGTACTGGTTGTATTTCTGGGGAAAAAAGAAGAAAGATTTTGTAGAATTTGACTGTCGTGGCCCAGTTCGATTATCCGGTTGCTTCATGTGTGGGGTACATTTCGTGCTTTTTCTGCTCATAGTTACCACTTCAAAAAAATCTGAACCTGGCTGCTAATTCTTGTAAATTATTATTTCTCATCAGAACAATATTTTCAAAGGTGGAAATGCAGAGGATTCAGCATTGCTGTCCCTTTTTAGTAGTTAAGAAAAAAGCTACTTTATAGTAATATAAAATAATATCATTTAATAATGCCAGCTGCTCCTGTATGAAATCGGGGGACCCAAATGTGTGCCTAGCACTTTGGACAGTAAGGCCACCTGCTTATCTCTGCAGGGTATTTATGGCTTTTGGAAATACTTCTTTGTCCTTGGCCGCCTTATGCCAAGCACTTGTGCACTAGGCATAATGAATGAATAGAAGCTCTTGCCCAGTTGATATTCTCACCTTCATTTTGTGCAAAAGAAATAACTAAAGGATTTGAAAACAATGATGTTATTGCTTATGTTTAGATCTTGCCGTGTGTTTAAGAAAGCCTTATAGAAGTGATTTTTATAGCACTTATGTTTTGGTTAGTAAGTTCATTCCTATTTCAAAAAATAGGAAAATTGAGGTAAAGAGTTGAAGAGGCCTACTTGGGGTTACAGAGCATGTCTCAGTACACATTAATGATTTAAAGTGTTCTGCATTTGAAGCACAAGGATACATATGTTTCTAATATATATCTGCATTTTTTAAATGCAGTATTAGGCACCAGGACAGAGTAATTGCTTGCCTGTTATGCTTGGTATATGATTGTGGTGTCCCTTTGAAGATAAAGGTTTTGTAGGAATAATAATAATAAGCTTGATACCATAAATAAAACTTCCTTTAATGTTGGACAACTGGAAGAAGCTGTGTTGCAGAATGTTTGCATTTGAATTTACTAATACTTTACCAATAAGTTTAAAAAAGTTGGTTATTATTTTCTGTTATTTTAGTTATCTTACAGCTCATACTGATTCTGAAGGAGACTCTGAGGAAGAAAAGGGATGTGTGAAATCACCCGATGCCATTGTGAAATCAGAAGAAGGCTTATTTAATCTTTTACAGCAGGTGGACAATTTACACAAGGGCTCAGAGGATGATAAAAAAGAGGCCTTCAGATTGTTGCTTGAGAAAGATGACAAGGTATTAATGGGTAAATTTATTATTATGTTGCTATTAACTTATGTTTTGCACTGCTTTGGAGGACTTAATACAAGAATCAAAGGAAGGAAGATAAAATTTCATGTGTTTCTAAAATACAGTGAAATAGAAACATTTCAAGTTGGTGTCAATATTCATGTTGGGTGGGCATAGAGGTTTTATTACTTTATATTCCATCCAGAGTCAATAACTTTGAGGTTTTGTTTGATCCTTGCATGTGACAAAGACAGACCATGGGCTTTTTCTGTGTAAATTATACTTACTTTTGCTGATTTTAGAATGATCTATGTGAGAAAGTCCTGTGGAATTAAGTAGTAACCAGACCAGCACTCTCAAGAAATCCAACTACGAGTCTGTAGTCTGCTTATACCTTTCATGTGAATTCTTCCTTTGACTTTGCTGTGCCCATATGGAACTCCAGATAAATTTTTGAAGTGGTTTCACGTGCAGTGTTTAATTCAGTGTAACAGTTTCTTCTGGTTTGCTAAGAGTTATTTCTGATTATATTTTCATTTACATATTAAAATACCCATGAAGGTAGATGACATACTACTCGTGAGTGTGGTGCTTGTGGCGTAGTTAAAGAGAGTGTACATCACAGCATTAAGGGATCTGATTTTGCTTCACTGCTTTAATTTTTATAAGAACAGATCTTAAAACTGATTAATGAAATAAAACCTCTTTAGATAGCCCAGGGTATTTCCAAAAGCTCTCTTCTCCTTTGGTCATTAAAAATTGTTTATTTGGTTCTCAAAGAAAGTAGCAGAGAAGGATGCAAAATAACCAAAGATTTATGGCATGTTCTGCTTTAAGCATTATGAAAGGAAACTGTTTAAATCACGTTCTGATCAGTTTAATTACCAATCTGTCCTCTACTTTCAGTATGAAAACTGTGTGGACTTCCTTTGGAGACTGGCACGTGCTTATGGAGACCTGTTTGAGATGACTACTGACACTGAGGAGAAGAGGAAGTACGTTACTGATGGTAAGCAGGGAAAAATGTTTATGTAGAATGCCATCTGAATGCACTGAAACAAGCTTTGAACTTCGGTCAACTTTTCTAATCCAAAGAATTTCCAATCCAGTAAATGGGATTAATATTTTGTGCAATAAACTGTGACAGCATAAAACTTCAGGCTACTTCATCCTCACTGGAGAGATCCAAAACTGGTGAAGTATTGTGGGTCACATTTGAAGGCCATTGGCCCTGGATGGTACCTTAAAACCCTGCATTTTGTTCAGAATCAGATGGATACAGAGTGTGAAAAAAGAAAGATGCTGTCAGCAGTTTCCTAATCACATTTTAAAAGAGCAAGCTGAATAAATTAATGCCAAGGCACAACCAAGGTTTGTTTTTCTGCTTTCCTGTGCAAAGGAGCACTCCTGCGTTTCAGCAGCCTCTTTTGGAGTGTTGGTGGGGATGAAATTTTGTGAATCTGGACAAGCGGTTGACCAGAGACAGAATTTATGTGTGACAATTGATGCTGTTTTCAGGCATCTCAGTGCGTCCTATTTGAGAGTTTAACCTCAACAAAGGTCTGATTTTCTTCTTCACCACAGTTTGTTGCTTTTAAAAACATTACCCTCTCTTTCACTGTCTGGGTGCATACTGGCCAGACCTACAGTTCACGTTTCCCATTTTGTTTTGGGTCTTCTCTTTATTGCAATGTAACCCTCATCTTTTCTACCTGTGCCATTCTCCTCCAGTCAACACACTGTTCTTATAACAACCCTTTTGCCTGCATATTCTCTCTCTCTCCTTTGTTTCTCCATTGCCTTCCCATTTTTTGCTGCACCAAATCCAGGTGTGATAAGTGTATTCCAAGTTCAGGTTATTTTCCCTTTTGTGACTCTTTTCCTACTTTCTACTTTTTATCCTATCAGCAGTGATAACACCAAGAAAGCAGATTGGGCTGCCCTTTGTCACGCATTTGTGCTGTCATTACATATTCCATAAACAACCTCAGCTTGTCCAAGGTCCTTTTCCCAGTCCTTTTGTCATCTGATACTCATGAACACTTGCTCTGTCTCAGCTGCTTGACTGGTATGGTCTTTGCTTTCTTAGCAACTAGGCTTCTTTGTGTGGAAATCACCTAGTGCAGTGAGGATTCTGATACAAACTAAATTACGTCAGTAAAGTCTATTGTTGCATCCTTTGCTTTTACCAGTGACTACATGTGGTCTCAGCTGATGAAAGATAATGGCATAGCAAAAGACAAGGAGAGATAAAGAATGATGGAATGGAACTGGGTCTTAGGTGTTGAGTAACCAGCCTAGTTTGGCTCATTCTCATGAAGCAGTGGGTGGTGGCAGCCTTTTTCATCTCAGCTTTTGGAAGTGGTGCTGAGGGATTGAGACTGCGGGGGAGCTGGCAGTAGTTTCATGGGTTTTTTCATTCCACTGGGTTGGAGGACTGTGTATGCTGTTCTTTGTTTTTATGAAGTTAACTTGCAATACAGAAATGTCAGGGTGGTTTAATTGGTTGCAGCTGAGACTTTGCAAACAGCAAGCATCTCCTCTGAACTTCTTACTGGGAGCGTGGGTTTGATCAAATCACCTACTGTCATCTTTATTCAGTTAGAAGTTGAACTTAATGGAAGTCTTTATGCTGGAAAGAAACTTCAACAAGTTCAATCCTGTACCCAAGGCAGGAAACAACCTTGCTGGTTCTTCTGACAGGTGCTTCTCTAACCTGCTTTAGAGGGTCTTCAGTCTTACAGGCAACACAGCCTCCTTTGGCAGTCCAGTTCAACTCTTCCCTGATTGAGCTTCATCTTAATTAGATTTAAAGAGAAAATATTAAAACTGCACCTGTATTTATATGTATGGGCATGTAAAGGATGTAAAGCCAGGATGTTATATTGTCTATTTAGATGTTTACAAGAGCAAGAAACACTTTTTTTTCTTTTCAGCTAGAGTGTATCAGGTTGCTTTGTTCTAGGGAGTTGCCTAAAATGTGGAGTAGTACAGTAAATCCTTTATTGTATTCCATTTCCAGGAAAGATTAAAGCTGAGAAGGCTGTTCAGCTGGATGCCAGGAGTGCTGAGAGTCACCAGTGGTAAGTTTGAGAAGCTGTACATTTTTTGCAAGGTTGTAGGTATTTATCAAATCCAACAAAATATCCCAGCTGTCCTTGGCACTAAGTGGTGCCCACAGCAAGTTACACTTATCATGCTGCAGTTTGACATTGATTTCACAAATTATTCACTAATATCTTTTCATAGTTTTATGGAACTCAGACTCATCAGTTGCAGCTAAAAATCACATTGAAGTATTCTGTGAAGCATTTACTGTGGCATGGGAAAGGAGTCAATAACCATACTTCAGTATGTACCATGAAATGCAGAGGGCACTACTGGCTTAAACCATTATTGCTCAGAGGAGCCAGTTTTCCATTTGCCTTCTCTTTCAACACTTCACAAAATGTCATTCGACCTCATATTTTGGCTTTTCTTTTACTTGTAATAATCTAAATTCTAATCATTAAATGGACAGTGAGGACCATGGAAGTGTCAATTCTCAATTTTCATTTTATCGTATCATTTTCCTCCAAGCTTGGCTCCTGAATTCATTTTGTAGACCTTGCTAGGACTAACAAACTCTTTGCAAATGTAAATTATTGTATCAATCCACCCTTACCAGATAAAGGATAATTCTGCTGAATTCTAGCTGATAGTTTCTCACCTTACTATTTTATTAATCAATTTTTACCTGATTTCTTTTCTAATACTGTTAGCTTTTACTTTCCATTTCCATTTCTATGTTCTTCATTAATATTTTCATTACATGTGTAAGGTGAGATTTCACTTAACTCTTACGTGTCTCAACCAAATCCTTTTATCCCAGGCCCCTTTCACAACCTAAAAAGAAGTAGCCACTTCTGGAGTGCAATTCATCTGAGTCCATCTTGCCCATCTGTATTAGAGTGAGATTAATTTCTCCTGAGGTTCAGCTGACAACATCTCCATTGCCAATAAAGGGAGCACATGTTTGCTAGCTCAGGTTTAGATACGTGATTAGACACAGATGTTTTGATGTAATTAGGTGACTCTCTGGCTTGGTCTCTCTCTCCCCTAAACTTCAAAGATGATTATGTTGTTGTTCACCCTGTGCTCCTGTGAGTGTTGCCGTGTTTCTATGGTTCTTTTTTCCCCCTCTGTTTATAGCACCTAGCAATCCAAACACCTGCTCTGTAACAGCAGGGCACTAGAAGTGGTGTGCTGTGGGCATCGTGGCTAAGCTTCACTGCCACAGATTTGCAATTGCTTCCCTGATGTCATGGAAGTAGTGATGATGCCTGTCTGGAGGTGAAGCCTAGGTGCCGGTGGCTGTTTAAGATAGTAGCCTCTGCTTTTGGCCTTACCCCGCCACTTGTTAGTTTCTGTAGGCTGTAGCTTGTCACTGTGGTGGCAAAACTAGCAGGAGAAGATCATCTGAGCATCACTCCTCAGTGCAAGGTGATTTGAAGCCCATATGGTTTGAACACCTGCTGAAAGAAATTCGCAGTCATTTCTGCTGTTTGCCTGTCCACAGCCATGGTCCCTTCTTCAGGGTAATCCTGGCGGCCCCATCTCAGCCAGAGCTTTGCGTATAAACAACCACAAAATCCCATGCAAGCACAAGTCCTGCCCCTCCCTTCCTCCCTCCATCCCTCCCCAGTCCACAAGACCAACACAATTTCCTAGTATAAATACAACTTTATTGGCAGAAACTATGTTGATAAAAGCTTACATAGCTTACATGTTGTTCAGGCAGATGTAGGTGGTCTGCTGGACCTCAGGTGTGAGATCCTGGACTGGCAGACACATCTAGGAAGGGAGAAATTACGAGTGCAAGGAGACATATTCCAGAGGTTAGCTCAGAAAGCCTGTTTAAGAGGAGAATTATGTTTTGTAAGCTACTGCTGCTTATAACAGGCAGTGGACTTGTGTATGGTTTACAGTTTTCATCCTGTCTGTATTGGGATTGGAAATTACCAGTTACTGTTGAGCTGGTGGCTTTCCAGTCACGTAGAAGGATACCACAGATTCTAAGAGCTTGGTGTATTTTTTTTCCCTGAATATTTTTTCTGCTTGTCTTTCTGACTTGTTGCATAGTTGTGTAATGCCCCATACTGGTTACACCACTCTAACTGGGACTCTGATTACTTGGCAAAATGGACATCCAAGCTCCAGACAGACATTTGTATGCTTTTGTCTAGCCTGACAACTGTTCTTCAGTCTGTGGTTCCAGTAAATCTTCTGCTGTGCTGCTACTTGACCAGATGGGCTTGTTTTGGTACTGTGCATTTCTTTTTTTCTTCCTTGGTAGAGCACTTTACACACATTTCATTGATTTCATGTTAGTTTCAGACCATTTCTTAGGTTCACTGAGATATTTAGGTTTGTAAATGCTTGCATACTCTCCCAGGTGACAGTTTTGTTTTAGAAGTGTTTTGTTGTTTTGTGGTTTGCTTGGGTTTTTTTTAATCTTTGACTTCATTAATGAAATTACTGGAAAATAATGGACCCTGCACAAATCTTTGGGGAACACATAGAATGATGCTCGGGGTCACATGAACATGGTTCTGCAGCCATTTACAGTGACTTAACCTAAATGATATTTCCTTGCTTTGATTTTTGAGTATCAAGTAGGACAAAGTCAAAGGCCACATTAAGGTCAAGCTATATCCCATTTGTTGCATTCCTCTGATGTTCCCAGTTAGTTTATCTTGTCAGGGGAAAAAAAAAAAAAAAGGTTTTATTTGATACTGTTTGTTCATAAAAAAACATGTGTTAACTGTTTTGTATGCTTCTGTACCTACAGGGTAATTTATCCTGGAATGCTTTCAGGTTAGGCTGGTTTGTTTGTAACCTCTGTCCTTTCCTTTTTTTTTGGTAGATAGTAACCATGTTTGCTTTTTCCCCTTCTGCTGGGACTTTCCACATTACCCAGGAGATTTTGGTAGTCTGGAGTGTTTGAGTCTGACGCAAATTTGTTCAGTTCATCTAAACATTATTTTACATACTAATCCCATGAACTGGAAATAAGACTTTGGAGACTCTTCCCTGTAGAAATTGTGCTCTGAAAGTTGTATGCAAATAGGATTTTGCCTGAAATAGTAAATAGATAGGACTGTGTATGAACAGAAAACATTGCAACACAATTAAGGCATGAAGCAATAACATTTGAAAGCAATATGAAATCCATACTTAGAACGGATAATAAGAGAGAAAACAAAACTTAAGAAAAGAAAATTAGAATGAGTATTTATACAAAAACACTAGGATGACTAGTGGGTGGCCACTTGGAGAAGAATAGTGTACCAGTTTTACCTACGGTCAGAGATGAAGGGCTGTACCCAGCTCCATGCTGACACCTAAATATACTGTCTCCATTATATATCTACATGTGAGTGAGGGACTTGTCCTCCACTTCCAGGGGATAGAGAGTTAACATGTGCCATTTGATATGCCAGGATATTTGCATGATATAGCAGATAATCACACAGGACCTCTGGGGGTCTGTCCACTTCCAGGCCAGCGGCTGAAAGTGGTGGGAAACCCTAGAGCATCTCTGTGGCAGTGGGTACCTGTGTCCAAGCATGGATCCTGTGAATTGAGCAGTGTCTCCACTACCTGTAATAGGAGATTAGGTACACATATGAGAAGCTCAGTGTGAAAGCAATGCTGCCTCACACCAAAATCCTTCCTACTCATCTCACCACCAACATAAAATTTTCCTGACCTGTACATGGTAAATAATCTGAGCCTGTGTAAGATAAGCCCATCTGTTTGTTAGAGAGTTTTCTCATTTTTCATGTAAGTTTAGCTCATTCTCTGTTAGCCACTGATGAGGAAACTGTCTTTCTGACCTTGCCTAAGGAATATTTTGATTGATTTCTTACTAATCTGTACTTCCTTATTTCTGAGAGGTTTTGGTGTTTTCTATCAGCACAACTGAAGATTTAATTCAGGTTTTGTATATCTGCTATCTATATTGTCAACTCATACATAATTTCTAATGTTCTCTTAAACTGTTAAATATATTATGGCTTACTAAATGAGTGAGGATTAAATGACAGACCTATTCTTCTCCTGGTCCTTTACCTTGCTCTCTACTTACAGTTAACCCTTGGGGATAGGGGAAATGTAAGTGAAGAAGAAAATGAATTCAGCCTTGTTGGTCTCCCCTTTTGTCATTTTTTCCCCTCATTGGTAATTTTCTGTATGTTCATTTATGTTTCTTTTCCTCCTGCTGTATTTATAGAACCTTCTTATTGCCCTGTATGTCTTAGGAGTTGCAATTCAGTTTGTACTGGGCATTTCTGATAGATCTATTTCTAAATATGCCATTCAGTTCTGATAGATAGATAGATAAATAGATAGATAGATAGTCTTTAAAACCCATCCAGTATCACTAGCCACGTGCTCTTATTTTCACTTTCAGGCTCAATTATTTTTGGATTTTTAAGTCAGTAGAGAACACTTCATTTCAGCTGAATCAGCCTGTGAAACTATTTCCTGCCTTTCCTTTGTATAAAAAAGGATTGTTTGCTACTGTGCTTTTGAATATCATTTCTTAATAGTTCTTCTCTAGAACTTTTTAGAACATGACACATTTTTATGATTTTATTTTCTTCATTAGAAATGTATGTCATGTCTATCAAGCAAGGATTAGGGCTCTAGAACTCTTTGAAGGTTTCTTTTGGAATCTTATCCCTGCTGCTTGAAAGTTCTGTTAGCAGCATAAATATGTTTTGTCACGCCCTGACTGACATAACTGTTCCAGTAAAGCCCCAGTGTAGATGGAGTTGCACTAGCAAAAACATTCCTTTACCAGAGCAGGCTTTTTCCTGTTTTGTGGAACTGCTATAAGCTGCCTGGGAAATAGAATGTGTCTTTTGTCTCCACCAGGAGAATTTAGTGGAATGGTCTCATGAGCAAACTCTTGATGATGGAGGCCTAGAGTTTAGGTGTTTTGCCTTACTTTTCATATTTCTTTCAGTTAAGAACAACAACAAAAAACCCACATAACTTCTTAGTAAGTCACAATATTTTTAGTAAAACTTTATCATAAAATATATCAACAATAAAATTAGCCATCAGATCACTGACAAGTAACCAATAGTCATCCTCAAATTCAAGAAACTCTATGCAGAAAGAGCAGAGCAAAATACCTTGAAGTAGACAGTTGTTTTTGGTAATGAACTTTTGCAGCTGTGAATAATTTTCCTATCTGAATCCAGATTTTTGAAAACATGTGATCATGCTTAATGTTGCAGTTGCCAGTGAGATCAAAAAACCTTCAGATTTTTTTGAATGGTGACCTCTAAAAAACTGAAGTACATGGAAATACTGGAAAGGAAAAACAAGCTGTAACCTTTTATTATTTGTGTGACCACCCTAAAGAGAGGCAGAGTAAATATTCTAAGTGACTTGTTGCTTTGTTCAGCTGGTGTCAATTACTCGAGTTTTGAAGGAACTCATATGCAAAAGTTGGCATCAGTCAGTTGTAGGTCATCTTGTTTTTCCCAAGCCTCAACCAAAAGCCTTTTGTGGGTCAGTGATTCCGAGGTGACAGCTGTGAATCCTCACAGCTCATCTTGGACCACAGAGCAGTTATAATCCAGATTTTAATTGGAAGTGCTGTTTGTGAACTATTTGGTGCCATGGTTGCTTCAAATGGCACTGCTTTACAACTGTATGATTACAGAGAACATGAATAGTAGAGGTGTGTTAATAGTCCTTTGAAACTGAACAATCACCTTTAAGTTCTTTTGTGAAGCAAATGAGTTTTTATGTTTGGGGGGGGGAAGTGAGGGGTGGTGTGTGGTGAGTGTTGCTGTTATTTCTTTGAGTTTTTAAGAGGTCCAGAAGACTTTTTTGCTGTTCCTGCCCAGAATCCTGCACCTCCATTTTTGCCAAGGAGGATTTGTTACAGGCTTTGCAAAGAATGGAAGTGTTACTCAGTGTGGCCAGTGTTCATGCCATTTACTCAGAAAGATCATTCTTTGCACTGAATCTGGGTTGGTTTGCCACAAAAATAGTACTGCCATTAGTTTTGGGTTACTCTGTAGAGCTTACCCACTGAGAGGAGTCAGACAGCACAGGCCTCATTTAGACTGGAGTGAAGTTACCAAGTGAAAACCTAGTAATTTTAAATGAAGACTCCCCCCAAACCACAGCTGCCTCCAGACCTTCTCTGTCACATGTATGTGAGTTACTCAGAAACAGAGAAACAAGATTTGGGCACCCAGAGTTGTCCATGGAAGTGAGTTCCAGAGCTGGCAAACTCTTGCTGAGAGGGAACGCTATGGGGGAGAATGGACTGGCCTCACTGAGGACATGAACCACTTCCTTGGTGTTTTGGCTGATCTGTATTAGAAAGCCAGAAAATGGGGAAGGATATAATCATAAAAATTGTATTACCTTTTGTTAGTTGCAGAGATTTATTAACGTCCAGGACTAATTGAAAATGTTGGCCCTTATGCTCACACAGGATTTTGTGCTCGGCTTGTGCCCGGGCTGATGCTTAGGGGAATCTTTAACGTGCTAGTATGACTTGTGCTTCTGAGTGGACTTGCTGTGCTTGGTATTCAAAAGCCCAGGTAGAACAAGTGTCAGCAAGAAGGTCTAGAGGTTGCAAAGATACGGAGAGGAGAGGCTTGTGTGCACCAGTGGAAGATCTGGCCAGAAGCTGGTTTGTATTACTTGAGAGGTACAAAGCATTCAGAAATGTAGAACGCTGTGTTTCTACACAAAGAACCATGAAGAAAGTATTCAGAAATGTAGAAACTTTTAACTCTTGTGAACAAACAGTGGTCAAATCACTTTTAACAGGAGAAAGACCTGCGCAGGAGATGTATTTCCTAAGGAAGTCAACTACTATTTTCACCCAACTGGGATTAAGTTTCTCCTAGATTAATTTTTAGTATTAAGTGGTATTAGGACAAAGCCAAGCTCTTAAGCCCATAGAACTTGGTTATTTTGCAGAACTATGGGAAGCTGTACAGAAGCAGGAAAAGCACAGCTCTTATGAAGAAGAGCTTTTATGTAAGGTGCCATGTTATCTACAAAGGGTTTTTACACAAATTTCCCACAAAATTGAATGTCTCATACTCTTGGTAATAGAATAACAGGTAACTTGTCAGATTTGTAGGGTGCAATGGCATTAAAGTAGTTCTCTAGTGACACAAGACTCTTCAAAATTAGAGAATCATTTGTAGGATATTATCATACTACTGACAACTTTTTAAATTAAACTCCTACCATGTTTCAAACTAAATTCCTGTAACCTTCTACCCTTAATTATCCCTTCTCTAAAATCAGAAGTGACAAATACTTTACAGGCTACAGGCATCTCTTTCTACCATACTGTCTTATTTTTCAGGAATTGGCACCTTGACCAGAAATACCATTTTCAGTCAAAACTTGGTATAACAAAATTTCAGGTTATAGTTATTAGCCCTCTATTTGATTCATGGGATGATCTAAGAAGTTTTACCTCAGTCTTTGTTGTTAATTATGCTTAATCTCTAAATAATAATGATAATAATAATAAGAAGAAGAATAGCAGCAAAAGTAATTTAAATTTTCAAATACAGAAAGGCAAATTCAGAAGCCATTTCTGAAAAGTTGTAGCAAGTTCTGCAGTAAGTGGACCAGAGGTTTGTGTAGCTTCTGGTGTATTTCTGGTTAAAGAGCGTTTGAATAAGAGATTGCTGGAAGGTCACGCAGTAGGACTGTGTGGTTCACAGAATTAGAGAATCACAGGATGGTTAGGGCTGGAAGGGACCTTAAAGATCATCAAGTTGCAACCTCCCTGCTGTGGAAAGGGACACCTTGCACTAGACCAGGCTGCTCAAGGCCCCATCCAACCTGGCCATGAACCTCCCCTTCCAGGGAGGGGGCAGCCACTGCCTCTCAGGACAACCAGTGCTGGTGCTTCTAATGATTAGATCGGAGAAAAGTCACTGTGTGTGCAAAAAACCCAAATCACAATTGGGGCAGTGGTAGTGGTGGTGGTTAGTTCTTTGGGGTTTTTTTTTGTTGTTGTTGGTTTTTTTCCACAGGGCAGAGCAGATCAGAGGCGGTATTTCAGTCCAGAAATGTTGTTGCAATGCCTCAGGACATTTGTGGTCCCTTCTCCAAGTTCCCCACCCATTAATTTTCCTTCTTGGCATGTATTTCCCTGCCTGCTGAAGAAGAGCTACTAGTAGCTCAGTAGCCCTTCACAAGGGACTGAGCTCAGGTGTGTAGTTCCAGCCTGTGAGGAAGAGTATGATGTGTACCTTGGGAAAAGGTTCTTGAAATAGCAGTGCATTGTTCAAAGGCTGCAGCATCCTCATGCAGGTGCAAAGGAGGGAGGTTTGAAATGTGAAAAGAATTATTTACTACAATTTTTTTTTGTTAGAATGGACACAGAGGAAATAATAGTGACAACCTAGTGATCTTTATTACAGTTATGTCATGGAGAGTTGTTGTGTTACTGTCTGTATCCTGCTAATTTCTTCAAGGTTGTGTTTGCAGCTATAATGACTAGAAGTGTCTGTTAGAAAAATAAAACAAAATCTGGAACACAGAAATGTAATGCAGTTGTGGGTTCCACAGCCCCAGAAATGCAGAGTGTGTTCTACTGGTGAACTTCTGTGAATATGCATTAAAATCAGCACTTTTCCTCGATTTGGTATATTTTATGTACTGCAATAATTTATTAAGCCAGAATTGCTAACTGTCCTTTTGTGCTTTTTTTCCCTATCAAAAGATGGGTTTGTGGTGTTTTTTGTTGTTTTTGCAAGCATCACCTCTGCAAGTGTGTGCTACATCTGATGTTTTCCTGGAGCTCAGCTTCAGCCCTCTGGTGACTTTTTAATATAAATCTATATTTCTGCAATGTAGACAAAGCTGTATTCCAAGAAGAAGGGAGGAAAAAAAGAAAAACCAACAAACAAAACTCCAACAAAGATCACCACCATCACCACCACCAAAAAACCCACCTAGACACCTTGCTTTGCACCTTGGCACATTTTACTTTGTACATTGGCTGTCTTTCACATTCATAGACACTGCTTCCGTAACCTCACCGTCATGAGGAAGGCGATATCAAACTGCTACTTTACTTTACCACAGAAACTTAATATATGATGCAATTTAACAGATGACATATCATGGTAGAGAAGAGATACAGTGTTCAGTATGCAAAACTGTAATCTCTAGAGGAATAATGCATCAGGAGTCATAAATAGTAATAGAAGTTTCAAAATCTCCCTACAGAGGAATTGATGTGTCATTTAAATCAGATTAAAATGGAAGTCGGAGGGTCTGGCTGTAGTGCAGAGACTGTCAGGATACTATGGGTGTGAAACTGGCAAGTGAGGCAAAGAAATAGGTTGGGTTGCACAGGACTGCAGGCTGTGCAGAGATGGGGAGACACAAGAATGCATTTAGAACTGAAATGGAGATGAACTTTCTTTTCATTGGGCCTCTCATGTGTTACCATCACATTAGCTTTAGCCTTATTGTACAACAAATGTGTCTCAGGTGAAGAGGGAGTGAAAAATAGGTATGGCACAAATGACCTGAATCACGTATTAGTAAGTGCTGCAAACTTTCCTCCCATTCTCAAAGTCATACCTATTAGATTTAAGAAAAACTTTCCTATTCATGCTAGGCTTCTAAAAGGGAGACCTAGACTGCTAAATGTTGAGACCTATACCCACACATTTCCAAAATCAACATGAAATATGAGGGTTTTTGAGAGTTGGGATACATGAAAGGGGATAAAGAAAAATGAGGAACAAGCCTGGGAAGATGAGTGTTCTTTCTGATTTTGTCCCCTGAAATTTAACAAGGGAAAGCTGTAACTTGCTATATCTGGGGGTCCTAATGGCGCTTAGTCTTGATTTGAGAATTGTAAATCCATCTCATACTGGATAAGCTGTGCTTGGTGGAGTCTAAGTGTTGGTAGCCTCTGTCTGCATTTTTTTGTGTACGCAAATTCAGGTTGCTTGCAAACATGCTTGATAAAACTCGCTGGATCAACCTGCTGTTTATCACCTTACAGGCTTATGCACCTTACAGGTTTATCTTGTCAGGGTATGTATAGGAATTCTGGTGCAGCAGAAGGGAAAATGTTAATACACCTTGATCTGGACCCCTCTCTGTGAGGGCCAGGTAGGCTCCTGACATCCAAGCGCTGACAGCTATTGTTTCTTGTGAGTTTGAATTTCCAGTGACATTGTGGCAAAGGGAGGTAGTGCTGACAGAGTTAGGTTGGTTCTATTTGTGCTTACAAAATGAGCATTAATTGTGAAGGATTAACCTGTATGCTTCTGTGCTGTTCTCAAGAACTTTTCTTCCACCTGGAATTTTTTGTGCTGTCTCAAGGTTTCTGTTACTGTCTCAGCGCTACCGTTTCTGCTGCAGAGAGGTTATGTTTATTTAGATGAACGTGCCTCTGGCTGTTTCTTTACATTATCCAGGAGTAGCGTTAGCTCTGCAGTTAGGTCACTTCCTTGCAGCACTTTAGCTGGTACAATTTTCCCTTTGTTTCTCCCGGTGAAGGTACGCAGGCGGCCTTTGCGTCGGGATGCTCAGAGGGCGTGAGGCAGGCTGTCGTTCTGAGGAAAACCAGTATCCCTCGCTCTAACAAAAGACATGTTGCACATTCCCGTGTGTGATTTTATTATATACTTATTCCCTACCCCTCATGTTTTAGAAGAGTTGGCAAGGTGACGATGGCCAAAAGAGGTCGAGGCCGTGTGTGAGGAGGGTGCCTGCTGTGCCTGCTGTGCCCCAGTGTCACCACGAGGTGGGGCGGGTGGGGAGGCGGCGGGGCCCCGGCTGCTCCCTGGTTTTGGCGAGAGCTGGGCCCTCTTCACTTGGGAAACCAGGTTTCAGCACTGAGGAACAAACACCAGATGGAAGCATTTCTAGCTGGTTCCTTCCTCGTTTTCTCTGATCGTTTTCTTAATATTACCTTTTGGATCAGTGAAAATAAAGTTTGTTTTTTCTAAAAAAAAAAAATCTTTGAAAACGATTGAAAACACAAAAATCTCCGTTTTTTTTTTTAAAAAAATTAAATACCTGAAATGAATTAAAAAAAATTATATAATCGATTTATGCCAACTGCCTGCCTAGCCTGGTTCAAACACATAAAATAGCAAGAAAACCCCATGCTAATACACAGGACACTTATTATTTTCCTTGAGGATAAAAAAAAAAAGTAATTAAAGTTAGTAGGTTAGCTTATTTTTGATTTGTTGGAAATTTGACTAGGCTTTCCCTCTCCAGAGATTTTAGCTGTAAGTAGAAGTTTTTCTTTGAACTGGTTTAAACTAAGGCCCTCTTTCTTCTTGTCACGCACAGACAGGGAAATACTGCAAGATGCTGGATCAGCTTGTTCACTTTTCATTGTTTTCTTTTGTAGCAGCAATCCGTTTAGCTATGGTATGCTGAGTTTATCTGATTAGCACTTAATGAGTGAAGGGAATAGGGGAAATGCTGCCTGAGTTACTTAAGCCTAATAAAGTTTTCAGTACCTTCCCCCCCTCTTTCCAAATACCTGAACTTTCCTGACCCCCGCCCCTCGCTTTTTCCCTCTGCTGCAGCTCGTTCCCACATGAAATGCAGCTTTAACTGTCAGAAGTAGCAGTGCCATTAGCCGGATTTTGGTCACGACATACATCCTGCTGAACAGTGTTTGACAGTCTGTCTGGAGCTCTTACAAATTCAACTACCGTTGTTCTGCCGGCTCGCACGCATTACCTGGGAACACTTACCAATTGAAAATGTAGCAACCTGTAGCACGAGTGTTTCGAACTTAAAGCCATTAGGTGTAATCATAAGCAATAGAATCATTTATTCAGTTATGTTAGCGGTGACATTTTAATGAGGATTCACTGGACCTTGAATAATGACATTATATAAAGAAATTCAAGAAAGCTGAGGTTTAGTAATGCTTAAAAACTGCATGTGCCATACTGATGGCAGGTCTGTTACCATAATTAACTCTAAGTTTCTTGCATAACTCTAATTTTTTTTCCCCTCTGGACTTTACCTTGATTTCCCTCTTTTAGGATTAATTTTTCTTTTAATTTGATATTGCATTGTAAAATTTCTAATACAAAAGTAAAATTCCGAAAAATGTCGAGAAATAATTTTTATTCATTTATGATGCCTAAATATATCTTTATTGGATCTGTTATTTTCCTACAGAAATGCAAAGTTGTCTTAATATCAGTGAAAATAGTTCCAAGGAAAGTAAAACTGACGTACGTGCAAGAGAGTCTGTGCAAAATAGGTTCTATATTCATGCTGTTATTGGTAGAGAACTCTGAAAATATTTCTAGTTATACCTGCCCAACAGTATACATTTTAGTAGAAATGACCTCACATTATTGCTGTCAGTGTCCCCATTTTATCATAATAATAGTAATAATAGTAATAATAATAATAGTAATCTTATCAATAGGCTGCTAGTAATAGCAGTAGTGAGCCTGCTAGATCAGAACATGTATGTACGATTTTAAATTGCTTTAAAGATACTAACAGAATGCTAGAGACACAGGAGTGCACTCCGGTGCTTGATGAAGGGTAGAAGACGACTGTGATTGATATTTGAAGTCTGCACAGCTTCCTGCTGAGCACATCCTGAGGAGTTGCCTTGAGGTACCGCGGCTGGCTGACGGTGTTCATGTCCCCAGCACATCGCAACACAGAGCACAGTGTGCTCAGACATCAATGCTGGGGCCAGTTGGGAAGTGTTGCACTCTCATCTAAATGGTAGAAATTTTGGAGGAGGAATCCCTGTTTTTTTAAACAGCATGAACAGTGTCATTTAAACTGCTTCGTGTTTCCATTATTGGTTTGGTTTGGTTTTTTGTCTGCTCCTGAATACATACAAACTTCTATCCAGCCATCAAGATGGAAGAGAAACACGTGTTAATCTGTGAATTAGGTATTGAAGTATTTTGTAATTTGATTCAAAGATTTACTTAAATCATGAAAAGTATGTGTGTGTGTTTTTCTTTTCCCCTCTCAGGTTTGCAATTATGTGTGGCTATATGTCTCAGTTTGAAAGTGTACAAAACAAAATCAGGAATGGTTATCTCTTTAAGGTATGTTTTTGTAGGGTTTTGTGGGAATTTTTATTATTAAGCTATTCCTTTAAATTATTTCCTTATATAGTGTCAAAGATAAATTTTCCCAACACAGTAGTTCAGTCTTAGAGTTCTATTTTAGTGCCGATGTTAAAAGTGAAAAAGTTATTTTTATGTGTGCAAATAGAGTATATGCTTACAAAATGTAAGGATTGAGGTAGGATTTTGGAAACAGCATTAAGATTTCCATTTTATTGTGTAGTCGAAGGGGGGGGAGTAACAGTTCTGTTTGGAAAATAGAAACATGAAATATTAAGTGATGGACTAACAGGCAATCGTCCTTCATGCAATCCTTAAGAAGTAATACTTGTTTTAACACTGTCCTTTCAAAGGTAATGTGCTTTTTAGAGTTAGCAGTTTGTGTTAAATGTGCTGCTCTCCATTTCTTTGCCCTCAGCGTTGCTCAGGCGCTTTCACTCCTTTACCCTTCGAGCCAGCGTCCCGTCCCCCCTCTCTGGGTGCCAGTGAGAGGCAGCAGCCGTGTTCTGCTTCCCAGAAAATGCCTGGGATAGGTGTCTATCAGTTCATGTGTCGTGGAGCTTTCCTATGAGAGTGCATTGATTGCATCTGAGCTATGCCAAGCAAGCTAAGCCTTGAGCCCTGGGACAAGGTGGAAACAGAGAGAAAATGGCAAATAACACAAGTGCTGCAGTGGTTTAAGGATGGAGTTGAAGAAGAGCCCGTAGTGTTAGCAGTAGGAGGTTTTTCCCTTTCAGAAGTCATTACGGAAATCCCTGTGAATCTTTTGGAAGTGTTAAGGATAGGGAAAAAATAGCATGAAAGCATAGCTCCTATCTGAATATTTTGTGGAAAAAATGATATAATAATAGGCTCTTAGGTCTGTATAACTCGGAATATTTTAGTGGCTGGCTTAATAAGAAAAAGAGTTATCTGAGGGAAAAAAAACCAACCTTATAAATGAAATTTATTTTGAGAAGCAAATGGTAATTAGGGGCAAAATGACATATTTGTTTTCTTCAAACTCAGGTTGAAAAATAAGGGCTTTTTTAAGCAAATTACAGAGTGAAATGAAGATACTCGTGGCCTGTAATGAAAATGGATTTGAAAGAAACCCCTCATTAGATGCTTTCTAGGTTTTCTGGTTTTGCTATAAACAGAACCATTTTACTTTCTGACTTTCACATTATAGTAACAGTTTGTTGTGTCATGTACCATTTCATCGGGGCAGTCGCATTCCAAGGTGGAAGAGACTATGCTTCAGAGATGGGTGCTGGCATGTGAGATCTGTCAGACAGCCTGGTTGCTTTTTCACTGATTTGATGTGCGACAGTTTCCTAATAGTAACTGTAAATAAAATTCATTTAATTGAAGTTGTTGCCTTTTTAAGACATAAGTTCTTGAGTTCTTTGATTGAACTTTAGAGCTGCTTTGTCATGTTCTAAATGCAGCATTGTATGCAAAGTTGCTAAATGATTTTGTTTGTGGTTGCCCTCCAAGAGGAAGGGGTTTGCTAGTTAAAATATTTTTAGGTTGTTAGAAGAGTTGCAGCAGAGGAGAATTTCTGAATTTGTTTATGCTTGCAGCAAGCTACTTAGAATGTAAACACACTTGCCAAATAAACATTGAAAGTGACACTGATTTTCTTTCTAATAGGAGCACCTAGACAAAGCAATCGAACTTAAGCCTCAAGATCCTTTTTTATATTACCTAAATGGAAGATGGTGCTATTCAGTAAGTTGCTTTTTTATCTAACATATGAATTGAGTACACTGAAATAGAATAATGCATTTGAAATGAAACTGTGGGACTAAAGACAAAGTAGCTGCTTTACTGAAGTAGCGGTTTGGAGCTAAATGCAGCAGCACATTTATATCTCCTGAATTTAACTTCACACCTATGTTAACTGCTGACCACTCCTGCCATGTACATTAAGTAAACTGTGCTTGTGTGTCTGTCATTGTTGTGTTTGGATTTCTTACCTGAATGTATGAATGGAAAGTAACGAATCTTTATAAGGGAAGAAGGGTCACCTCTTGATTTCAGCTCTTTGTTCTACCCCAAACTTTCTGGGAGACCTGGCAGCCACAGTCTTTTGGTAGCTTTGTTCCCCACCGACAACTGAAGTTAAAGGCACCTACATGCTGGGGGACTATGGCTGTGGCAGCAGGGCTTCCAGACCAGCTTGGTAAATGCCAGGAGAATGTCACAACAAAAATGCAAGTATAACATTCTATAATTCAGTGAAAGCCTTTGCAAGATATACAGTATGTGTTATACCAATGCAACAGGTGCCTTTAAATATTGTCTTAATGACAGTCATAATTACTAATCTATGAAAAATTTAAATAATTGGTTCACAAGTTTGGCTGGTAATTAATTTGAATTTTTGTTTAGAAAAACAGTGCTTGTGCTTGTAATGCAAGAACTGTCTTATTCTTAAGCCCAGTCATCTTTCATGCCTCGCTCAGATGGCTATCCTTAGTGCTTCATCTCTTGTGCTGTGAGGAACCTTTCATGGCAAGAAAATGTTTTTGCACAGTCGATGCTGTAAAAGATCACTGGGAAGCTGCTCAGAATAACAACTGCTAATGCACCGTGAATTCCAGCCCTGCCTTTTTCCTCCAGCTACTTCCAGTGTCTGCAAGCTGGAGAGAAGGAGTTGCTGTGATACACTGCAGACTTTGTCTTTTATCTGCAACTAGACTTAATGCAAAGTAATCTTTCAACAGTTTTTTTCAGGTCATATACTTAACTTTCAAAGAGCTTTCAGCAACTACATTTTTTCTCAGTTGATTTGAATAAGAAATGACACCAGCTTTTTCAAAGAGCTTTTCATTTTGCTTTTCACCACACTGTATTTTTGAATCTCAGCATTAATTGTGAAAAAGTGAGTTGCTGAAGATAGTCCTATAGTATGCTTGTCCTGCCTTTGAAGAACATCTCTCTCACCAGGGATTCCTTAAGCATAGAATCGTAGAATGCTTTGGGTTAGAAGGGACCTCAGACATCATCTAGTTCCAACCCCTTGTCCAACAGGGACACCCCCCACTAGACCAGGCTGCCCAAAGCCCCATCCAGCCTGGCCTTGAACACTGCCAGGGATGGGGCTTCCACAGCCTCTCTGGGCAACCTGAACCAGTGCCTCACCACCCTCATAGCAAAGAATTTCTTCCTAATGTCTAATCTAAACCTACCCTCTCTCAGCTTGAAGCCATTGCCCCTTGTCCTATCACTGCAATCCCTGGTGAACAGTCCCTCTCCCACTTTCCTGTAGGACCCCTTTAAGACTCTAAGGTAGACTGTAATTAGGTCTCCCCAGAGCCTTCTCCAGGTTGAAAAGCCCAACTCTCTCAGTCTGTCTTCATAGGAGAGGTGCTCCAACTCCCTGATCATCTTCATGGCCTCCTCTGGACTCACTCCAACAGCTCCATGTCTTTCACTTCTATACTGTGCTGTGGACAACAGCTGCCTGCAGTTTCCATCTGCCAAACACTCCCTCGTGTTTTTCATGGCTTATTTCTCACCTGAGCTATCGTTTTGGGGAACTTTACATATCATCTCAGTGTACCTCACTCTGTTCTTCTTGCACTGTTTTGTTATTCTTGTTTCATTTTAGGAACCATCACCACTTCCTGACTAATGCATGTAGTTTCTTGCACTATATCTTTACCAACTAATGTTCCATACTTGTAACATCTATGCAGGGCTTCCTTACTGAATATAAAGCCACAGGTTAGATTTAGGGTGTAACCTGACCTGCATTTTACTGAGCGAAACAATCCACCTAAACAGATACTGCCACTGAAATGCTTAAAGACTGATTCCTGATTTTCCCAGGCAAAACAGTAGTCTGAAGCACTTAGATTTTCATAGTAGAAGTAAATGCACAAATAGGACTAAATAACATTTTGGTTTAACTTCTGGGGCTGTCAGCTCTTAAAAACATACAGGCTTTTGCACGGTTTCAGTAGGAAGATGAGGCCATCATTTGAGAACATTAGTTTTAAGGTGCTACTATGTAAGCTAGATCTGAACCCCAGCCTAGTGAAGCTGGTGATATCCTCAGTAGTTTTAGCAGACCCTGTGAGTAGGCTTCTGTGTCGATCCACTAACAAACGTTAGGTGTTGGCCAGGCACGTGATGTAGATGGTTGTAGGAGCTTGTGGAGGCTGTGGTAAATTCCTTGGTCCTATTCTGCAGACTGTGGTGTTTCATGCTGTGGTGATTAGCCCAAAAGTAGGCTGTTGGCTAGGGATTATGACGAGGTGCTTAAAAAAATAATCTATCACCCCTCCTCTACATTGGTATCTGTAGATGGAGCTTAATGCTCCTCTGAGAGCCTCTGTTTTCCTCTGTTTAGTCTAGCTGCAGGTGAGGCTGGGAAGGCCGCATTGTCCAATGCGAGGGAATTAAAGAAGAAAAAGGGGTGACTGAGGAATGAAAACCTGATGTACTTAGGTCTTCCTAGTGTAGTCAGACATTTCCCATTTACTCCTCATTTAGTGTTGGGGATCTTATTACTGTCTTCTGGCACTGCTTTTTGGGTTGACAAACTGAAAAAAACCCCAAACACATACAGCAGAAGAGACTGCAAAAGGGGATACTTCAGTTGTTGTAAGGAAGGGTTCCAGGTCGTGTTCATAAATGACAATCGGCTGAACAGACTTTTAGGTAAAATGTATAGTGGAGGCAAATGGAGAAGATTTACTGATTTATATTCAAAGACTGCATGCTGTGCTAGCAAAAGCTACTTATTCATCTGTGGAGTTCTGCCAGAATTTGTCTCTGACTGCCATTTCTCACCTTCCTCAGTGTAACACAGTCCTTTAAGAAGAGCAGTGGGACGGCAATGCAAAGTTTCTTTTTCAGCAGTTATTCTCACTGGGCCAAATCACCTTCCAGCAGGAAGGATGAGAGAGATTCTCACTGCCTTGCAGCAGTGGGGGTTTGTCTTGGAGGCAAAGCCAGTGACAGTTGTGGTGCCACCTTGTCTAAAAATCAGTTTTTGCTGTTTCTTATTTCTTTTACCATTATAATGTCAGTAGAGCTGTACAAAAGAGGAAGATTCTGTTCTGATGTGTATACTATCTCAGCTTTGTTAGAAAATGACTTCTGGTATCACAACCGGACAAGTTTTTCACCAGTCAATTCATATATGTCATTATGGGCAAAATTTAGCCTGTGAGATCTGCTGTCTCTCTAAGAAGCCATGTATTGCTCTAATTTTTGGTTCTTTGGGGTTTCTTGGCAGAGGTGGCATGGGGAAAAGAAACCCTATTCATTTTTGCATTGAGCAAACAAATTGAACACCACTAGTGATGGATAACTGCAGAACCCTACCAAATGTTATTTTGATATTCCTTTTTCCAGAGCTGGTATGAACTTCTACATAGTGGTCATATTTTTGGGGGTAGCTTTAGTGATGTTAGAAAAAGATAATTATCATAAAATTGTGATGAAGATACTTTAAAATATATAGTAAGCAAAGTAAGCCAGTGTTTAGTGTATAAAAGAGATGTTACTGTTCCAAAGAGAAACAGTGGCAGCAAAATAATTTTCATTTTAAATGGCTTTGGTGTTGGACACAATATTTTTTTCTCAGCCTTCTGTGAGAAAAACAGGCTTTGTCAAGTGCATGTCTTTCAGGGAAGGTTTAAGGTTTCAAATAAATGCTTGGGTTGGTTCATGTGATCTTAAGTATGGTGTTTAGAGTCTTTGAAGTTTTGGCTTTGTTTTTGTTAAGGGAAAGTGAAAACCACTTTGCTCTTCAGATCAGCAACAAATATTTATTGGAAGTGAATTGATCTGTGGCACACAGTGCACAGGAATAAGTTTTCTTTAATCCTTGGAGTTTTGTGTGTGATTATCTGATAATCCTCTATGATTGTGTGATTGGGGGGGGCTTTTTTTAGTGTTTTAATGTTTAGAATAACTTTTAAAAGGAAGTATGTGTATGCAGTTAAGGCTTATGGCTCCTTGCCCTTACAGGACTGGCACAGAACAGTTAGCATATACTTGTGAAAGCGGATCAGAGCCTCTGGTAAAAGCTAGTGAGGTGTAAAAATTAGAACTTTCTTTTTTCAGGTTACATGCCCTGTGTTGGATTCATCTCTGGTGTATCCCAGTATCTGTTTGGGTTACAGCAGGGAACAAATTGACCCAGTTGCTTTGTCTGTGTGCTCTGTAAGTCTGCTCCCCTTACTGGAAAGTGAAAAAGCCCAGGGAATTCATGTTGGATAAATGCCTGTGCAGACTGTCCTGGCTCCTCAGCTGGCAAGAAAGAGAGTATTTGTGTTGGAAGCCAGTATTTTAAAATTGCTGTCCGGTTGCTTAATCTCTTCCAGAAGTCAAAACATTGCAAAATTATTTTACATTAATATATTGTAATAAAAAAGAAAAAGAAACTCTCTGGGGATATGTAAGTAGGTGCCATTAATATTTTGCTGAAGCTGGGTCAATAGGATGATTTTCCTTTATGGAAGACAGTTGTGTGATCTGTCTTCAGTGAGCTGTTAGCAAGGAAACATTGAAAGGGGAAATCCTTTAGGGCTCCAAGTCGATCCTGGTTGAAGTTCCAATCCAAGTGGGTTAGTTTCCTTCATACCAGCATCCTGGAATTTGAAAAGAGCTGCCAATGGGCAAGGTTTGCATCTCATCAAAACCAAACAGAAGATACAATAACCGGCCCCCTCCTCCCTAAATTCCAGCCAGTATTTTAGTTCATATGTGATATTTGCTTATCCTAGGCTAAGGAAGTGGAAGGGGTATTAGGAAATCTCTTTTTCCATTATCTAGGGGAGAACCACATTTTCTGCCCTGGTTTTCAGAGGCAGAGACCTGGTACAAATAGGCTGGGTACAAACTTTATGGTCGGCTGCAGTTTAACTCTGAGTGGCTTTCTTCATCTCTGGTACTAGTAGAAATTTGGGTAGAATAAATGGATGAGAGCTTGCTGTTTGGCAGAACTATAGGAGAAGATTGCCTGAGACAAGCATCTCTGTTAGTTTTGGGATACTGAAGAGTGGCCTCCTCTCCTTGGCAGAGGCCAGACTGTCGTGGTGACTGACTCCCCTCCAGCCCCAGGGAAATTCAGGAGTTGGCTGATGGTCCCTCAGACCCTCCTTTTTTGGTCTTGAGCAAGTGAGACTAGCTCTCCTCATGTATGGCAGCTGGGGAGCGATGTTCTGTGAGTGATCCAGTACATTAAAACCTGACATTCTGTGGACACACAGTGTTCCTTGCAGTGCTCTTGTGAATCTTACAGACTGTTGGGGGGCTGGTATCTGGGCTTGGGAGACCTAAAAAACCAAAACTCCCTTAAGCTTTGTAAATCAGCTGTAGAGCAAGGGCAATCTTCATTCTTTATTTTTGTTATAGTTGTAGCTATTACTTGCTGCACTAATTGTTTTTCTTATTACGTGCTGCTGTCCTATACCATTCTTGGAGCACACATTAAGTGAAATCATGGTTCTGCTGAAGTTGATGACAGTGAAGTTACTATCTCTTTGTACTCAGTTTTGTACAGACCTCCAGGTAATGCTTTGCATCATTTGGAATAACCTTGGCTGTACAAGTCAAATTTGCACTACGCTATAGCATGCTACACCAGGGTTTCCGTTGCCTGTGCTTGCTCACACGCAGAGAACACTTAATGAAGTTAATTGGTATAGTGGGAGTGATGTTTCCATTTCACTAAACATGGCATAAGATTTATTCTAATAAAGTTATTTCAAATTAAAGCCTCTGCTTGGGCGTGTTTAGAGGAAGGGTATAATTTGCTATTCATCACTATTGCTCCAGGACACAATTTTGTGGCTTGCATGAAGTAGGTTGTTTCCATTTGTTGCACCTCAGTCATAGGGGGGTGCAGACTGACTCAGGTGAGACCTGGTTCACCTGCGTGCCGGGATTCACCTCACCTGTCTTTAGCCATCCACAAGGTGTGATTGTCTATGCTCCTTTTGTAGTTGAAGGAAAGAAGGAGAGAAGTGTTTATGCCAGGCTAAGGTACATGGAGAATTGCTTGGTGGAAATGCCTCTTTATGTGTGGACCGTGCAAGGAACCTGAACGACTCACTTAAACGAGGCGTATCATTTACGGATGGCTGGCACTAGCTGTGGTCAGTTCATCAAGCCTGTGGCACAGAGGTTTGACTCCTCAAACCATTACAGGCCTCTCAGTCACAAACTGTAACGCTGGAGCCAGTGCACGTTGAAGAAAACTCGCAACTGTGCATACCTGCATTTCGCTTTGGAACATCGGTTTAGGTTGCTGGGACTTGTAATATAATAAATATGGCCAAGTGTGCCTACGTTTGGGCTTTTTAAAAGTTTTAAAAGTGCAAAGCAGCACCCAAGCCAGACAAAATAAGGACTGAAACCTCAGTAAATCAGTTTGGATTAAATTTTGTAGGAAAATAAAACAACTGCCAGGAAGAACTTGTGTTTTCCATAGGTAATTGTAACCCCAAATGGAAAAACTGCAATTTTGTTTCCTTGTTATTGCATAACAGCAGACACGTGTGGTAATTGTATCTGTGCAGTGTATGTATGTCTCCAGGATATTGTGTGGTCTTGCAGAGAACAGCATAAGCATATACATTCCCTTCATTTTTTCCCTCTCTTCCCTCTCTTCCTTCTGTAAGCCACCTTTGTCTTGATGCGATCTAGAAATATTTTAAAAAAATACCCTTCCTCTTCTAAAACAGCAGAGAACACTGCAGCAGTTGGTTGGCATGAAAAATCCAATACTTTTGGAAAAATCCTTCTTTCCAGTTGCAGAATATGTCTCAGAAACTAAAGAGCAACTAGGGAAATGAAGTGTGGGAAGGAATTACCTGTGTACCTACAATTTGAAGCTTTAATCAGCACGCTGCAGTTTGTAACACAGTGTGGAAGCCCTGCAGCGCAGATAGGGTAAACATCATGTTACTTCAATGAATGAGAACTCTGGCATTGCTGGAGAGCTTTCCTTAAAACACTTAGAAATGCCTTCAAGAATGGGCTGTGTGAGAAAGGGAGAATGAAAACCAGCTTTATTTTCTTAATCTTGTTTCTCTCTGGAATATAATTTTTAGTGGGTTTGTGTAAAAGACTTAATGATGGCATTTAGCAAATAAAGCATTGGAATCTACCAAACAACTGGCAAAACTTGACCAGGATGCCTTCTATCTCAAGGCAGTGCTGCTCATATGTAGATAGAGCCATTGAGGCCACTCAGTTTTTACACAGCCATTTCAGTTTTTACAGCAGTAGGGCAGACTTGGGTTCAAGGCTCAACTCTGTTATTTGAATTACAGCTCCCTCTGAAAAAAGATATCCCTACGTGACTCATATTTTGCCTCCAGGTGTCTGATGAGAGACTCTTTGCCTGTATATATTCCTCCTCTGTGTTGCTTCTGCATAGATCCAGCCAGAAATTGCTAGGAAAACAGAGAGCCTTGGTTTCTACCATTTCTAAACTCAGCGGTACGCTGGGACAGGAGCCATCAGCGCTGCGGTTCACACGCTGATGTGAAGCAATGATGTCCTGACTTTTTTCCACAGATGTAGCAGAAGTACCCAAAGGAGGGTGGCTTCACTTCTCCAGTTAAACAGGTTCCAGTCTCACACTGCATTTCTTAGTAGCACCATCCTTCATTAGAGATGTGAGGTGTGGTTCTCAGGGTTAGGCGATGGAGCCAAATACCTTATGGCAGTAAGTAAAGCAGTTTTTGTTGGGTGTCAGTATATGTAAGGGAAGAAGACATGTACAGAGCGTGGCAATATGACAGTTCCCTTAAGTCTTTTTATAGCAAGTCTATCTTCCTGAAATGAGAACAATCATAGAATCACGGAATGGCATGGGTTGGAAGGGACCCCAAGGATCATAGAGCTCCAACCCCCCTGCCACAGGCAGGGACACCAACCTCAGGCCTGGAGCTACACAAGGTTGCCCAGGGCCCCATCCAACCTGGCCTTGAACACTTCCAGGGACGGGGCATCCACTACTTCTCTGGGCAGCCTGTTCCAGCCCCTCACCACTCTCTCTGTAAAAAAACTTCCCCCTAATATCCAATCTAAACCTTCCTTCCTTTAGCTTTAATCCATTCCCCCTTGTCTTGCTATTATCTGCCCTTTTAAAAAGTTGATTCCCCTCCTGTTTATAATCTCCCTTCAGGTACTGGCAGGCTGCAATGAGGTCCCCCCACAGCCTTCTCTTCTCCAGGCTGAACAAGCCCAGCTCCCTCAGCCTCTCTTTGTAGGGCAGGTGCTCCAGCCCTCTAGTCATCTTTGTGGCCCTCCTCTCCAACCCTCTCCAACAGTTCCACATCTTTCTTGTATTGGGAGCCCCAGATCTGGACACAGTACTCCAGGTGGGGCCTGAAGTCTTTGGCAAGTGTTATTTGTCAGATTTGAAGAAGAAAAAATGAAGTTTATTTCTTAAAAGTACTTGCCACCAGCTTCTGTGTAAGAAATGAGCTTGCTTTACATGCACCAAAAGCACATTTTGACTGTAGCAACAACTTTTTGTAATGTTGAAAAGTAGTCCAGTACATGCTAAGCTGTCTGTCTCATGAAAACCTTAAAAGATTCAAGGCACCATTTCTAGCCTTAGGTTTCAAAAAATGGCAAGGTCTTGTGAAACCTAAACTGTACTTTAAGCTTTGTACATTGGAATAATCTCATATCAATGATGTTTGTGTTATGTCACATATTAATGTATACATTTTCCTGTTAACAGGATCTAAAATCCAAAAGACTATACTTTGAGTTGGCAAATTGACAGCATAAAACATGCCTTTGCAGGTTCTTTTACAAAACAGGTTGTATAAGTAGTGCAGTGGCATAGGACAGTATTTACTCCCAAACTGAGAAGCAACCCTAGACACACTTGTCTTTTTTTTTTTTATTATTAATATCATTATAGGTAGCTCAGTTGTCGTGGATTGAAAAGAAAGTAGCTGCTGCTCTCTTTGGGACTCCACCAACTTCAACAGTAGAAGAAGCATTGCACAACTTCCTTAAGGTAAGTCCCAGCCAAGGGTTTTCCTCTGTGACTGTTTACCAGATGCTATATATGACTCTTGTCAAGAGATGTCTGCTCAACAGATGATGTTCAGTAGCTATAGATCTAGGGCTTTCCTAAACATCACAGAGGTCTCTACTAGTTTTTTTTCTTTTCTATTTTAAAATAACTTTGGAGAAGAGTGGCTAGGACCTTTCTTCTCTTTCTTTAGTTTTAGGGAATTCTTCAGTTACTTGACTTGTTAATAGCTATTGGACTTAATGTGAGATGGATATGGATTAGTTATATATGCCACTGAAACAAATTAACCAGAGCAATAACTGATTTTGTGCCCATTACTGCAAGAGTGTTAGCACAGTCAATGAAAACTTTGCCATTGTGACAATTCTTTTTTTCTGATCTGAAGCTCTTTCTATTGATTTTCAGAAGAAGCCTTTCTTATCTGTGGAGGTGAAACTACCCTTGTAGTGAAGTAGAAAAGAAAGCTCTGTCACATAGGTCCCTGATCCTGGTCATTCTACTTGAATGCAGTTATGAGAAAACACCACATGAATAAAATAAACCTGTCTTTTGCTGTCTTTTGTATGAATAATTTCTACTTCTGGAGCTGAAAAACACAAGGTTTTCACTTGACTGAATTAAAAGCTTAAACTTCCAACATTGCAATTACTTTCAGACAGTTTCTTGGAGGAACTGGACAAGCATATTTTCTTCACTGTTAAAAGTGCTTGTTTTCTGTGTCATTAGTCTGTTTAAAGATAGAATGATCTCCTGAATTTTGGGCAATAAAATCTTTTACTGTCTTCCTTGTTTAAGAGATTTTATCTTTAAGGTCAAACTCCAAAGGTGGTAGAAATAATTTGAAATGTTCATTTCAGCTTCAGGCTACTTTGTGGTGGGCTGCAGAGTATCTGTGGTTTTAAGTCATGTTCTGCAACAAAAATGAAATTACTTTCTAAAAGACAACTGTTTGGGTTTCTTTTTCAATTGTTTGATAATGCACAGTTGTAGTGAAGGCAGCATTGTTTTGGTCCAAGCATTACAGCTACTATAAATTTTACTGAAGTTATTCCCCCCCTTCCTGCCCCCCAAAAAAGCTATTTATTGATTAAAGCTGCCTCTTGGTTAATACACAATTAGTAAGGCTTTTACTCATCTTTCAAGTTTTTGTGTCACTGATTCAGTGCTTTATCATTTCTTTGATGGGGAAATATTAATAATCAAGGGAAACCAGTGTCTTCCAACCCACTGTGTAATTCAGTAGATCTTTTATAGAATGATCCAGTGTATTTACAAAGCACTTTGGGAGAGAGGAGAAGTACAGAAGAACATTTGCAAGAAGTATAGAACCATTTTTAATGTGTGAGCTATCAGCACCTCATGTACCTGGTTTAGGGTTTGGATTTCTGTTTTTTCTTGCTTTCTTGATTTCTTTTTTTAATTCTGAACAGACTGTGGTGCACACAGTAGGGGTGATTCAATCTAATGTTTGAGAAAGCTTAGTGCATTACTAAAAATGCTATGCAGACCACAAATCTCAACACTCAAGTTTTATGCCTATTTTCTTTCCTATTTTTCATTATTTAGGCAGAAGAAATGCATCCAGGGTATTCCAAATGCAATTATGTATATTTGGCCAAGGTAACCAAGTTCTTTTAAAAATAATGGTTTGTTGACTCTAGTATTCTCACAGTGGTCTGACTGGAAACAAAATGTTTTTTCTTCTCAGTGCTACAAAGATCTTGGCCAGAAAAACAATGCACTGAAGTACTGTGATTCTGCACTGTCAATTCTCTCAGTTACTAATGAGGTGGGTATTGAGAGTGATAACTTGTTCTCTTGTGACCGCTGTCTTGTCTTTGGCACGCATTATTGCGCTGTCAGGAATAACATAACACTTCACTTTTCCCTCTGAACACAGAACCTTCCTTTTTCTCCCACTCTAGGTTGGCTCATTACAGTTGTCTGTATCAACAGCTTAAAAAAAATCTTTGGGGAACTGTCATGGTCTTGTCTGTGTCAGAGGCTGTCAGAACTGAATCGCACTCTATAATTCAAGCGATTTCATCAGACTGTCTCAGGCATAAGCAGTTTAGTGTGCCACTCTAGTTGTCCCCTGACCAGCCTATTCTCATTTGAAAGCATTCTGGTTTTTTGTATCTGTCTCTACTTCTGAAAGCTGCTGGTTTGTGATTCATGTCAAGGCATGCAGGGTGATGTGTCAGCTAGAGCAGAGGCAGATCAGTTATTCAAGATTGCCTTTGTCTTCAACAACAGTGCAGTGAAAGAGGCACAGTTCTTCCAGTTACATCAGCTGGAAAGTAGTTTTTCTAAGAGATCACTGGATTCCTTTTTAGGCTCTTTAGAGTAATTTTAGTATGTGGACACAAAATTTCTACAGATATTTGAGAGATTTTTAAGTGGTTTAATTTCTCAAATACAAACCAAGTCATGGCAAGAAGGTTCACTCTGTCTGTTCTCGTGTAGAAGCAAGTTCCGTAATTACCGACCTGTGACTGGAAATGTCTTACCATCCTAGAGCGTGACAAGTTCAAACCTGAGTTTGTCAGCCTAAGGGACCCCCTCTGAGCACAGCAGCTGTGGTAGGGAGAGAGAGAGTGGTGATTCCAGAGATGAATTGGCCCTATCCCATTTAATTCTTTGAAGTAAAGGAAAAAGACCATTAAATAACTCTGTAACTTGATTGACAATAAGTACTGTGTGTGGAGCACTAACATGTTTATGTCGAGCGTTCCTGATGGGAAGAAAGGCCACTGCATGCCTCACCAACAGCTGCTCCTGGGTGGCCTTTATTTTTGGCCCAAATTACAGTTCATACCAATCATAATTTAAGCAATCAGTGCTCAAGTTTGGTGTTTCTTTAAATATGCATTGATACAGATGATATTATTAATCTCTTCACTCTGCTTCATTCTTTACTTACTGTTGAAATGTACCTGCCTATTCCAAAGTGCAAGAAAGTCTGCTATAAATTATCCATCCTTTGGTACCTTACATCTTTGCATACAAAGTAGGCCAAATAGTCTCCCTGGTGTAAGGGGGAGAGGGTACAACTGAAATTGCTTTGTATACATCTACACTGATGGAGCTGGTCAGTTTTTGTTTGTTGTTTGGCTTTGTATCCTGCCTTCAACTCACTACAGGCCAGGCAGTCTTGCAGTGAACTCTGAAGCTATCTGGTAAAATTGCAAACAAACTTACATCACAGAAAGTCCTGGAGGACAGAAGACTGCCTGTGTTTAGTAAACTGGAAGTCATTCAACATGTTCATAAAGACTCCTTGAAAAAGTAGGAGGTGGCATAGATTGGGATTCATCTTTGCTAGCAGCAGCTGGACAAACTTTTGGCTGAGGCTCCCTCTACACTCGGTGGCAACAGACAGATGCATCTAGGTGCCTCATCCTGCCTCTCTGTGCCCTGGTGACAGAGAGAGACTGGGTGTGAAGATACATGCAAGATGTGTATCTGAGACACTTGACTCCTCCACTGTGCAGTTAAGGGGGAATGAATCCTGCCTCTAAAGTCCGTGTCATCAGTCTAAACATGCACTGGGGTTCAGTGCCTCCTGGCCCATCTGGATGAGCTTAGTACCTGATAAAAGGAGCCCCCCATCACCTTCCCGAAGTACCAGTGGATCTGAGGCATGTGGTGGGATCCTGAGGTGAGAGCAGGAATTTGGGAGCAATCTGAAGGGGGTGTGTGTGTGTGTGTTCTGGTGAGTCAGGGTGATGATGAGAATAAGAATGATACCAGTTTGTGAACAGAAGAAAGAGTGGCAGATGGGCCCCAAAAATGTTTTGCCCATCTGAAGAGGACAAAATGATTTGTCCTACTCTGATTTGACTAATTCTATAGATATCACAGATTTGTCTGGTTTAGCTTGTTTATATTGAAAAAAAAAGTCCAGGAAAATATGGCATTGAGGCAATAGTGTACAAAATTATTTCTAAAAAGGCAGTCAGCTCAAAGTGCAGGCTGAAAGGAATTACTGTAAGATGGAGATCTGGAACACAAACTCAGCTCATGCTGTTACCTCAAATCCCATCTGAATTAGAAGTTTACAGGTTATTTTGCCTATTGTGTTAGAGAAAGACTGTAACTGATTTTGGGGAGAAACGTGTTGGAACTGAATTGGTCAGAGCTTAGAGCTGTGCATAGGAATAACATTTAGTCTGGTTAGTTTTGGGGAAGGAAGAGACCATAATAAGGCTAAAGAGAGGTTGGGGAGACAGTAGGAAATGGGTATTGATAAAGTGATATTGATAAATTGCCTCCAGCCCTGCAAAAGGTGGGGCTCATGGTCTGAAATAGGAAACGCCTGTTAGCAGCAGCCTGAGTATTTCTTTCAGTCCACCACAGCACAGGACCTCAGGGCTGTCAGCAGTGTGGCATATTGTCAGAGTCATGCACAACCCATCATTCCCAAGTGTAATCGTAGTTTCTCATGTGAATTTTCTCTTTCTTCAGGCAGGAGAATTCCATTATTGTTTTTAAATGTTGGCTTCTACTGAGAAACATGTATATGTATAAAGGCAAAAAATCAGCAGGCTGAGAGACAAAGTTGCTGGAAAGGTGCCACGTTGAGGAAATGTATAGAATTTCATGATACAAAGCATCCTGCAGCACAAGTATGAAAAATAAGAGGAGACAATGTTTTACTATTTTTTTGCTTCTGAGCATCCACAGTTTCCAGTAACTTCAGTGGGAACCAGAGGTGCTCAGCATCAGTAAAATAGCCAATTGCTCATTTTAATCCTCGGGTCAAATCCTCAGCTGGTCCAACTCAGGGCACTTTGACGCTTTGTCTAGGATTCATTTCGTGTAACATTTCAAGTTAAGTGAAATGATTTTTGTCTTGAATGTTGTATCAAATCCAAATATCCTCTCTGTGCATCTGTTCTACCACTTACAGAGTATGTTTTTAATTCAAGGGGTGAAGGGGCTTCCAAACAGAGGTAATTCTTCTTAAAGAAAAAAAATAATCAGATGGTCAGTTTCAACCTTATTCTGAACCTGAAAAAGGATACCAAAGAAATCATAAAAGCAGAGACAAGTTCTGATTGAATGACTCCTGTATGTTTTAATACCCATTTTTAAAAATAGTTTGTCACATTTTTAACTAATTGGTCCATGCTTTTTATTTTTTTCTTATATATTATTTTCTTTTGAAAGGAGATAAAGGCAATTTGATGCAAATTACATCTGGAAAATGAAACTGATGTTACAGTACTACTTTAGAGGCTTTTCTCTTTATCCTCTGTATTCCAAACAAAAACCGCCAATGAATCATTGTCCTTCCTTGGCTATAAATACTGCAGAGTGGCACTTCACTGCTGGAGGTGCATGGGACATTAAATTGTCCTGCCTTTCTTTGGTTGCTGTCCAGTTGGATAACCTCAGGGTCCTGGGAAACATTCACCCCTTCAGAAAAAGAGTTCCTAGTGCTCAGGGCTGCTGTGAGTTACTGGGAAGTGCATAACAGCTGCTCTGTTTTTCTAGTAGATGCTGCATTACCCTTGGTGAGACTCACTACTCTGTAGTGTGCTCAAAGCCTTGGTGAGTGTGGCTACATGAAGGGCTGTCGAAACCAGATGGGTGGACTACTGTGAGGGAAAAAAAATCACTTCTTTAAATTTGGGGAGAAAAACGTGATTTAAATTTGGAAACATGAGCACATAGAAGGACAGAACGAGCGGGTGGGTGTGCTTGATTAAACGCATAGTGCTTTGCACATAAAGGAAATAAGACACTGATTTCTTGCTTATAAGAAGATTGTTGGGTATTTTTAAGGCTGGAACTAGGAGAAAATTAAACTCCCAGTAATAGTAAAGAAATTATATTTTTCTTGCATCTGGAGGTGAACATAGGTGTGAAAGGGAACTCTGTGCTTGTGGGGCCAGTAAGCTCACCACAAAGGATTAACAGCCTAGCAGAGAAAGACATGAAAATTTCAAGGTTCTGTTCTCTACAGTGTTTCTGAAAATGAATCTATAAAGTAGCAGTTATATCACAAAGAATGTTGCCTTGGAAGACCTGAAGACAGCAAGGCAGGAAGAATGCAAAGCAAATCTATTTACACCGAGAGTTGCTGAAGCACATATTTAAAATGCAGATTAAAAGCTAAGAATGTGTTTTACAAAAATGTTGGTGATTTAAAATAATATAATAATCATCATTTCAACACCCACCCCCCCTTCCCAGCAATCAGAAATGCAGGTGATAGATGAAATCAACGAGTTGGATATTACCGAGGTTGATCACTGTGGCATTCCCTTCTCACAGGTGTAGAATGGCAGGGAGCAGAGACCTGTTAAAGGCTCTGCCTGCAGTTCAGCCTTGGTCACACTGGAAACTCTAGAAAAGCCCGGGTGGAGGAGGAGGTGAACATAATAATGGGTAGGGACAATGGCTGAATGTTTACACATGAATGCAGCTGCTGAAGAGAAATCATGCCCATAAGATTTTCTTACTTTTTTTTTTTTTGCATCATCATGCTTGATCCCCCAGGTTATTACCTTAAATTTCTAGTATTGTCTCTAAGGAAAAGAATGGGAGTTACAGAGGGATGGAAGAGAGGACAGAATATAAACTTCAGCACCCATCAGTTGGTCCTGTTGCAAAAGAACATTTGTATATCTTGAATTTTCCACAACAGATTTTCCAAGAAATGCTGACTCCAGCCATCATAGATTGGTCATAAGTAGCAGGCTTTGCTGTGATATTTAGTAGATCTCACCTGAAGCTGGTGTCTTCATCTGTCTGAAGTAAGATTTTAAGGAGGAAAAAGTCACTTAGATTTGCTTTTAAAGTGAAGGGTACAAATAATGATTTGTTTGTGAAAAAGCAACCATTCAAAACTTTGTGAATAATTTGTGTTATTGAAAATGAGTTTGTTTTCTTATCAACAGAACATTTTCTTTTCTCAGCATCATCAGCTCAATATGAAATACTGTTTTCAGAGGGTCTTCGTTCCTCTCGATTTTGCACACATTTGTTCTCCAAATGCCAAGCAACAGTCCATGGGGTTTCAATTACAAAATAATGGAAGTATTCAAGTTTGTGTTCATTTGGAATATGAGGCTATTGTTTTCCTGCTTGTACTGTTCGTGGTGTTGAACAAGAATTTCCTAACAGCTTCCACCAGCCCAAAAAGTAAAGTATTTTCGGATGTACATTAAAAAACTATTCCTTAATTAGTGATTCTGTTTACACTGAATATGAGTGCTTCACGCTCGGGGAATGGGCCTTTTAAAAGCTCATTATAAAGAGATCAGATTTCAGACTGTAAAATGCTGGTAAAAGTGAGACATTTTGAAAGAGCTGCTAAAAGAATTCGAGACCTCCTATATTTTAAATTATTTTGCATTTTAGAGAATACAGTCTATATCTTCTCTGTCTTACTGATCAGACTGATTTGTGATCTGCGTGTTTTTAAGGTTCTTGCCAAGAGGTTTCTTTGCATTGTCTACTTTTTCTGATGATCCAAAAAAAGAAAGGGAGTTTTTATAGTGTGGTAATTTCATACATAAGGATAAAGTCTATCCTGATAAATGCTGAGCTTATTGTATTCATGATTAAGTTTGATCATTTATCACAAAGTATTCATTTCAATGTCCTATTGAATATAACACAATTTTAGCATAGTTCTTAGTGCAGCAAGGTGGATTGATAAAGTATTTCTCAGTCTGCAGAGTGCATCTCCTCTGCTGGCGTCCTGACAACGCCAGGGGAGAGTGGGAGTAATATTCACAGAGGTGGTGGTGTGCTGCAGGATGAAGACGTTTGCAACTCGCTTCCTATTTTTGTAGAGTGGCTGGGGAAAGTGAAGCTTCCAAGAGTTTGACATATATTGTCTCAGAGACAATATGCAGGGTGAAGGAGAGCCTCAACAGGTGTCTGTCTTGAGGGGGAGGAGGCGCTCCAGGCACCAGAGCTGAGATTCTCCTAAAGGCCCTAGAGAAGACCATGGTGAGGCAGGCTGTCCCCCTGCACCCATGGAGGACCCCACACCAGGGCAGGCGGATGCTTGAAGGAGGCTGTGACCCTGTAGGAAGCCCACATTGGAGCAGTTGGTGAAGAACAGCCCATGGGAAGGATTGTGTTGGAGAAGTTTGTGAAGAACTGTCTCCCACGGGACAGACCCCTCACTGGAGCAGGGGAAGAGTGTGAGGAGTCCTCCCCCTGAGGAGGAGGGAGCAGCAGAGAGAAGTGTTGTGTGATGAACTGACCACAAGCCCCATCCCCCTGCTCTGCTGGGGGAGAGGAGGTAGAGAAATTGGGAGTGAAGCTGAGCCTGGGAAGAAGGAAGGGGTAAGGGGGAAAGGGGTTTTAAAATTTATTTTCTCATTATCCAACTCTGATTTCATTGGTAATAAATTAAATTCATATTCCCCAAGGGGAGTCTATTTCACCCATGATGGCAACTGGTGAGTGATTTCTCCCTGCCCGTATCTTGACCCACGAGTCTTTCAGTACATTTTATCTCCCCAGTCCAGCTGAGGAGGGGAGTAATGGAGCAGCTTTGGGGGACACCTGGCCTCCAGCCAGGGTCAACCCACCACAAAGAGCTATTAGTCTCTCATTGGCAATCCTTGTGCATGTTTGGGATTATCTACTGTTACAGTCCAGGATTTCTTCTGGAGCTGTGAAGGAATGATACAGCTGTACCCCAAATGAGAGGTGGCTCTCAGCACCTCATTGCTGTTACTGCATATCAGAGTACAGCTTTGGACCACCCTTGCAGCCCAGCTCATTTAATGTACCATGCAGCCCCGCTGACTTCAGTGAAACCCTGCAGGATGCATGTCAGCTTGGGATTTGGCAGTGGTTGCACACAATTATGTTATAGTTGGCTGGTGTAACAATTTTGGCTGTGGCCATGGGGGCGTTTCATTCTCTGTTGACAGTTGGGACTTTGTCAACAAGTGCACACATATGCAGTGCCTTGGTTGAGTGTGTTTAGCGCATAAGGAAATAATTAGCAGAGATGGAAGGTAAAATCATTATCTTTTTGTCTCTGCTTTAATTGCCATTTAATTTTTACGTGCACATTTATATGTGTGTGTCTGTGTGTGCATATATTTATCAGCAAAATTTTTTCAGCAGAAGTTTACTGACAAAATGTGGGCTACCTCTAGTTAGCCCAACATGGCCTTTTTCCCACCAGCTCTCTCTTCTGTCTTGCTCTTGTTTTCATCTCTCTCTCTTCCCTTGTTCAGTCCCTGGCCTCCCAGGGCTTTTTTTTTCTTCTGCATATTCCCTGTGGATGATGAAACATAAAAGAAAAGCAACTAAATAGGGAGAGGGGAAAATACAGTCACTGACCCTGTAATTTGAATACCTTTTGTGTAGCACTGTGCAGAACATTTTGAACTCATATTCAACTCTGAAAATGATATGAGAAGTGTTTAGTAAATGTAAGCCTTGACAGGAGAAAGTCAAGGTTGGAAATGGCTGTGTATTCAGTCAGCACTGAACTGAGCCTCAGGGTGAACAAATGGGTCTGACGCAAATATATTGCATTCCTCCTATGACTTGCACCTCTTCCTCTCCCTGTCGTGCTCCCAAGGACATCAAAGCCTGTGCATCTTTTTTCTTTCTTTTTAATTTTTAAAAAAAAAGCTGACCTGAATGTTCAGTTTTACAAAGCCACACACCCAGAAATTAGTGAGGGAGAGAGTTGGCCAAATGCAGGATTTATGGCTTGGTCTTCCCATTAACTGTCAAGCTTTGATCATTAATGAAATCTTCATCCTTATAAACTGGAGACTGGTACACAGAGCAGAGTTGTGGCTTCTCTCGCCTTTCAGCGTGACACACCTCTTGGTTTGGAAAGACTATCCACAGGTGATATAATAGTTCTCTTCACTGGCCATTCTCAGCTCTGTTTTTAATGCCATTACTGATTTCTTGGGTTTTTTAATGCTTTTGCCACCTGAGTTGTTCTTACTGACTGGAAGCTGCTGGCACAAGTAATGCAGCCCGTTAAGTAGTTCACCACAAGAATAATTCCTGCTTGTGCTGATGTAGTCCTGTTCAGAACTGGCAACCCAGAGGCAGGAGGCTTTGCACGTTTGCAGTTTCTTCTCCAGCTAGTTCATAGAACAATCACGAGTTTGTTTCGTTCTTTTCCCTAAGCCTAGAGGAAGATTCAGGAAAGATTGCCCAATATTTTTGGGACCTTTGCAACTCATTAAAGCTCATTGCCCAATAAAATCCTTTGCTTCTGAGGAGAGAGACGGTCCTGTGGAGCTCTTTGGAGATACATTTTCTAAACGCTGCGTCCTGCAAAGTGAGGAAAGAGTGCCGCCAGCCATGAAAAGCTGAACACCATTCAGATCTGAGCAAACCTGCTCCTTTTATCATTTTCAGCTTAGGAAAGTGTGAAAAGAGAAGGACCAGGTACAATGACACATTTTTATTTTCTTAATAGCATGGGGCAATATCTAGCACTTTACTGTTTTGTTTAATGGAGTTTAGAATCACTTCCACCGGTTGACTTTGGTCAGTACAGAAAAGTGTATTTACCCTGAATTTACAAACAAATTGATCAAATGTTGAGTTTTCAGTTTTTATTGAAAGCCATGGGGTGCTGCTCTGGGCAGCCTGTAGTGACGTGGAGTTTAAGGGGTGCTGAATTCAGTGCGACATTTCCTTCTGTTAGACTGTTTTGGTAAGAGCTTACTGGCTTTGCAGAGTGTGCCTTTCAAGGCCTCTGATAAATGGTTAGGCAGATAGTTTAGCCTATTGTTGCCAGTGGGAGCAAGGCAGAGACTCCAAGAGAAGTGTCCAGCTAATGTATTAATGCCTTAATCCAGACCAATAATATAATGTAGTTTGACATGTCTGGCATATGGTTTCTATCATCTCAATATTCTTCTCTATTCCTGCATAACATTATAGACAACTAACCAAAATAAAGAGAAGCAGGAATTTCTTCATCCGTAAAATGTATTTTAAAATGTCCTGTATTTTGTTCCAGCTCTTTGGTTGATTGGATAATGAAGTGATCCTGAAATTCAGTGATTACTTCACTGTCTGTCTACAGTATATTCTTCCAGAATTGCCTGTGGCATTATCTGGGAAAGAAATACTGGTCTCTGTCGTTAGAAATACTTGCACAAAATTTGTCATGTGCAAGTGCTTTTGCCTTGCCCTGCTAAGCACACATGGGTGTGTGTGTTGGGCGTTTGGACCTTTACCAGCCCGCAGGTACAGGGAGCTGACTTTTCAGAAATGTGGATTTAAACCCAGGTGCGTTTTGCAAGCTGGGAGTTTTGCAGTGGCAAGTAAAGTACGTGGGTTATGTCTAGGAGACATTTCAAAAGAAGTAGAATACTGGAGTTTTGTACTGTGGTTGCAAGCTCATATGCATGTACCCCTTTCCGAACAGATTCTACAGGGAATAGCCAAAACATATGTCACTGGTTACCTGTAAAAGCGTCTGCGGGCTGACAGCCTAAAAGGTGTCAGCCTAAAAGGAGCCTTTCCCTTCTGTCTTAGGAGGTATAATGTAACATTGGCTCTGAGCATAGCAGAGTATTTGCCTCTTGCTCCCCCATTGGCTCCACTCTGCTATGAGCCCCATAGTGTAGGCAGAGCCCACCAAAACCAGTTTGGAAGATACCAAGGGTGTAATCAGTCCATGGTGGTTACTACAGGTAGGTATGGCTGTATGCGCTGAAACCACAATCTGACCTGTGTTGTTAATTACATTTCCCAATGTTTTCTTGTTAATTGCATAATAAATCATTACCAAACATCACGGAAAGATCTTTAGATCTTTAGCATGCAGTTGTGCTGGGAGATTGTGTGAAGTGTAAGGCAAGGCAGTACTTTTCTGCAAAGCACACGGGTCAAAGCTGTGGCCTGAGCTGAAAGGCTTACTGCTCTGCTGAGAAGGCTGCTTGTGGCTAACGTTTTAAGTGCTTTAGCAGAGCTGTAAAGGGAGGGCTGCCATCTGGCTCTTGTTTTCAGCTGAAACTTTATTTTTGCTATCACTGATAAATTAACTTACTATACAGCCTCATACGTTCTGGGGCTGTTACAGTTGTGTGTTCTGTCTTGTTAGGGAAGAGTTGTGGATAGGCACGTATCAGGCAAACGAAGGGATTTATCCTATCTAAGTTGATGCATGATTGTCTGTTTCTTTCAGGATAAAGAGGCCCAGAAAGACTTAGAGGCTTTACTTCTTACACTGAAGCTGTGAATCGACACACTTTTTAACTCTTCGTGCTGTGATAAAAATTGCAAAACTCAAGTGAGAATCTACAGCGACTGGGGATTGAGGGTGAATTCCAGCTGAGCCAGTGGGAAAACTGTCTTTGATTTTGGTTGGCTTGGATGAAGGCCTTTAAGCATCTGGCAATTATGATAAGAAAATGATGCATTCATTTCTGATTATTTATAATCTTGTACTGAAGTTTAATTTTGGATTGCTGACACTGTGAGTCTGATTCTCTGAACACAAAGTCTGTTGCTGGCAATGGACATACTGGGGGTTAGAATGCAAAATCCAGAAAGATTGATCAACTAGTATGTGATGCCAGCACAGAACTGTGTGTAGCAAAACCAAACAAAACCATGTTTCTATAGTAAATTATATTTGTATCAACCAATTTACAGAGATGTATACAGAAGAAAATCATGAATGCTTATGTTTACAGATTTCTTTACTCTTATAAAATTAGGATCTTATTGAAGTGAAAAAAAAAGCTGTTGTCTCCACAAAGTTCTTTTTACTTTAAGCCTACTGTTGGTTTTACATTGAAACGTGAAAACTTTATATGTTAAATATTAAAGTTATATTTTATGTGTAATATCAAGTACAATATTAAAAATCAGACCAATGAAATTAAGTGGTTCAGATGAATCTATTACAGTTGTGATGTTTAACAGATTTGTTAGAGGCCATCAATCAAGTTTGTGAATCCTGGGTCCTTCTCTTTGAACAGTTGCCCAGTATGGTGGCATCAGCATGTTTTTGGAGAACCTAATCCATTATTTTGCCATCACTAAACTATTATATGAGCTATACAACATAACCCCTACATAAAAATAGACTTATTAAAGAACTACTTCTTTCTGAGTGTGTAGGACAGCAATGTTTTCAATAAAATACAACAGGTAGAGAAAGAATTTTGTTCACCAATGGACCAATCCAGAATTCACCAAAGTCTGTAGAAAAATAAAGGTCAGTTTTCATTGGCTTTTAATTAAAGTTCTTAATCAAGATGCAGAGAGTGTATCTGGAAGAGGTTAAGTGTTTCTGTTACAATAAATAAAATTGGATAAGGACAAGTGCATGTTCCTTTAACTTAAGATAACATGGACCAGTTTATGGCTAAGACAAGGAGGACTCAGATGGCACCAATATATTGAAGTAGCGACTGGGACTTTAATTTTGGACAGACAGGGAACAGTGAAATTAGCAAGTAGAAACCACAGTCACCACAACAAAAATGTAAAAAGTGATGTGAATGAGTATGTACACATACAGTTGAAGCACCACATAGTAAGAATGAGCTTTAACTATTAACCATGGAAGGTAGTAGATGCAGTAGACTAGAAGACAAATTTGTAGAGTCACATTTGAATTTAGCCTGATTCCTCATAAAGTACAGACATTTCTTTCATAAAGTGGGGCTGACCATTTTTTCAAAAGTTTTGTTTAAAATATGTTTTCAGACATGAAAGCATTAGAGTGAGAGATCTCTGAGCAAAAGCCTGTAAGTTCTGAGTTCTTGCTGTTATCTTCATGATTTTCATTATCCCAGAGATCTCCACGAAGTGAAATATGTGTTTTAGTTGGTTTTAATGTTTGTTCTGAGGGAAAATAGTTCCTACAGCTCTTTTTCATTTCCAGAGTTCTCTTTTTTTCATATGCCGTTTCAGAGAAAAGGGGAAATACCGTATGAGATAAACCCTATCAATCAGCTCCTTCTGTGACAGAATAATGGGCTTGTGAAGAGAGAAGCTGCAGAGGTGGCACGGCTTGAGTTTGGTAAGGGGCTTTTGGTAAAGACTGCTTTTGCTATTTTCATAGCCAGTGCAGGGGGCATAGTCTAAATGGATCTCCAAGAGTGATTTGTACTTAGGGTTATTGCTAGCAACTCAGTGTCACCTAGGAGAATGTAACAAGGAGCTCTTTACTTAATTCAATTTTCTGCTAATCGAGATTTATAAAAGAGATTGGATTATGCAATAGATATTGCATTGACAAGCAATTATTGTCAATAAGGGCTGAAAGTGTATCAAAGGAATAGATTAGGATGAGAGGTTGTTTAAATTAATTGCTGAAATTGGGTAACATAAGTAGGATTTTCTTCATTGAAGGCAAGAATTATTGAATTGAAGTAAGTAACAGATAGAGGATGGAGGAGACCTAGCTAGTTGTGGTAATTCTGTGGAAAAGGATTCCAGTGAGTAACAAGTTAACCATGGGTTGATACTGTCATGTTTTCATGAAAAAGCAATCTTTATACTAGACTGAATAAATAAGCATTCCCCATTAAATTCACATGAAACAACTTTTTACTCCAATTAGGCCTAATAAGGTCTAATGAGGTCTGAGCTGGAATACTAGATCCAGTTTCAGACACCACTCTTCAAGGAGGCTGGGGGCTAGTTGGAAGGAGCCCAACAGAGAGAGACAAGAAAGATGTGATTGCTAGACAACATCATTTTTTGTGTAAAAGCTGAAAGAATTTGATCTGTTTAGTCTGCTGGAGCAATGACTAAAGGAGCATTCACATTTGTAAAAAGCTGTTGTGAAGAAGACAGTAAAAAAAAAAGCCCCAAATCTTCTTCTCCAAGTCCCAAGTTCATAGGACAAGAAGTAATTGCCTACTTTTAGATTAGGCATTAGGAGAAGATAATCCTGATGGTAACTTTGCAAAGCCCTGCAATACATCTCTCTGAGAACATTCAAAAATCATTTACACAAGTTTTAATGCAAAATTTAAACAAAGATGACTTGAAACATTGGCTATGTCTAATGCACAGTTCATCCTCTGGCAGAGGTAGGACTAGCTGACTTCTGAAGATCCCACCTGTCCCTGGGGAACACAGAACTCCAGCCTCCATGAGTCACAGATGTTCCTCCTGGGTGTCTGCAGTCGGTGGGACTGCGTCTGAACACACTGGCTCTGCATCTGGTCCCAGACTGCCTGATGAATTTGCACTGGGAAACATTTACCAGCACGTTTTGAATTTAAAGATGTGCATCGTGGCTGCCCTTGGCTATTTATTTATCACACCTGTGGCTTTAATCCACATGACTGCATTTTTAAATTACTTTTATGATTTTGTAAATGAAATTACTGATCCTTCTTTTCAGCCTTCTGAATTAAGCCCATCCTTCTGATTTAATTTTTCCTCATTAGTAGTCTCTGTGTAGAATGACAGAGTAACATCTGGGAGAGAAAAGGCTGAGTTTAATTATTCCCGGTCAGTTGTCTTCCATGGTTCGCAGAAATACTCCTCACACGGGTGAGAAACTGCTGGTTTGTGCAGCTAAGGTATCTTGTGCTTTTTAAATTTTTTACAAGTTAGTGTACATGAACATTCTCGACTCCGTTGGCTTCTGATTTCCTAATCTGAGAACTTTTTAAATTGAAGCGTGTTCCCTCAATTGTTCTCTGATTGCTCCTTGGAATAAAACTTTTGCTTTTTAGTCCTAGGCCTGGGCTATCTGTTCTCTGTGTCCTATCAGCTGGAGGAACAGCAAGCGTCGTTCCAGAGGGCCATATGTTTTCTTTTTTGTTTAAAATATCCACAAGCAGACATTCACTTCCGCAGCCTTGTCTCGGTGGAGGAGCGGCAAGTTAACCGCCTTAACCCCTGCGGGCCTGCCAGCTGTAGGGAGCAGAGGGGGCCGCAGGCTGCCTGAAGCCGCCGTGCCTTGGCTGTGTTGCCCACCGCCTCCTTCAGCTCTTCCACTGCCGCGTCGCTGGTTGGTCTCTGCTCCAGTACACACCCTGTAAATTCTCCAAGGGAATATGTCTCTTTACATGTTTGCAAAAGGTGACTTCTGGGGACCTCGGTCTGGTACTTCATTGCAGTTAAGATGACTAGTTCTGCCTTACTGGGTGACGGAGCTAATTTTTATTTATTGTGGTGAGGGTAAAGGCTCTATCGCTGGATCCCGATCCCTTTGGAATTGACCCCCTGCAGCAGCTGGAAATCACAAACTTAAGTTTGGGGGTGGGTTTTTTTGTAGCAGTCAGCCACTGGTACATTGTGGAAATGGTTACAGGGATACACCCTCAGACCACTTTGTTTAAATTACTTTTTTCCTTTTGCAGAGCCTTAGGGCGATTTACTAATTTTTATGTTGTAATATCAATACACTGACTTCTGGAATGAATTAGGAAGCTGTCCAACAGTGGTGAGTAGCTGATGATTTAGACAGGGAAGTGGCAATTCCTTTGCCCAGTGTAATAAAACAAAAGAACTCTAAATCCATGCCTGCAACCCCATTATTATAGTAGTTAAAGCCTGACCTAAAAAAAAAACACACCAAAAAACCCCAACCAACCCCAAAAAAAACCCCAAAAAACAACCAAACAAAAAAACCCCCAAAAAACAAACAAAAATTCCAATTAATAACAGCTACCAGAGATCCAGCCATGTTCAAACCAAACTTGTCTGGATCTACTTATCTTCAGCCATTGCTTCCTGAACACCTTTCACCTGTAGGGAACTGTAGGGAATGGTGCTATAGCTTCCAGCAAAGTCCGTGGGTTTTCTGGAATTTTCCTGGAAGGCAGTCTAGTGTTGTTTTCTTTCACTGGACACAATAGTAATGATGGATGGATTACACATACTCCAAAACAGAAAATCTTGCAGTAATGTGATGATTAAAATTGAATCACAGCCTTCATCCAGTGCAACTTCAAGAAGGACTGACTGACTGAAGTCACAAAACATTATTGTTTGCACTGTCTGAGCTCTGTCTGACTTGATGGGCTGACCTATGATGTCACTGTGGGGTAAGCTACTTAGCTGTGTACCCACATTGCACACATGCAAACTCCATCTGCCCATGCTTCATGTGCCTTTTTATTAATTATGAGCCAGTTTTAATTACCTACCTTTATGAGCCAAAAAGCCCACAATATTGAACTGGGAATATTGTAACCTAAGTTTATCTTAATGATATGGCCATGAATGTGGGTGTGAGACCCCAGATGAGAGAAATGTTCTTGTTTATTGTTCAGAAAAATGTGGCAAAATAGCGAAGTGGATTCTGTGATTAACCTGTGTTTTCCTAATCTTGGAAGAAGACACTTTATGAAGAAATAAAAAGTCATTTGTAAATCTCCTGGCTGTGGCTCTGGGTTAAGGTTTCCAGAATGCTTGGCCAGCTTATATAGTGCCTTATAAAATCATATATGAAGTTTAGAGCAGTAATAAAACTTAGATTTTTCAAAATGAAAAAGCAGAGTGCTTCTACAGGAACACTTTTAAGTGCAGCAATGGGCTCATACAAAAGCACTGCTAGACTGTGTGTTGGTTTTCATACCACCAGAGTTTGGGTATCAGCAATTGCAAGCAAACCAGCATACCTGGTACATACATCACAAGTCCCTCAGCAAGAACTACCAGTGCAGGCTGGCACAAAAGACCATAACTGGGTGTGTGACCCCACAGCCGTTTGATGCCTGTCTTTGTTTTAGAAGTGTTTGAAGTGTAGTTTCACTTGATTTGTCCCTATAAAGCCTACCTGTGACATTTTGGTGCCACTGATAATGTGGCAAAACAGCCTCTGAACATCAGTGAGAACCCAAGCTTTGTGCCAGGATAAGATTTTTAAATGTACCTGCTTGACCTTGAATGACATTTGCTTCTGTGTATCCTGATAGTTCTCCACATCTGAGGGGCAGGGTCCATCCCCAGTTCGGAATGGACCATCTGCTTGGCACCAAAGCTGGCAGCAACTCCCCTTATTGCCAGGCTGGCGTTGCAAAGGGAAAGGCTGACCTGAGTTTTTTCAGTAACCAGCAGAGCCAAGCCAAGGTCCAGACAAGCCTTAACCGTCTGGAAGACATGCACAGCAGTAAGCAGTGAAGAGGCTTCACTTTTTAGGCCTCTTTTACTCTTGCCGTCAGCACCTGAAGAGCTGTTGGGGAAGACAAAGTCTTGGGAAGTACGCTGCATTTTCAAGCTGGTTTTCTGGAAGGCACAGAAAGCCCACACAAGTATGGCAATAGCTACACAGCTGTACCTCCAGTCGCAGAAGAGTATTTGCCAGCACGGCTGTGAGCAGTCACCACAGGTGGAGAGGCAGCATCGAGGCGGGAGCAAATCTCCCCACAGCTGTGGGCCAGCAGCTCAGCTAGGCCAGGTGAGAGGCAGTCACACCTGGCCCAGCAGTGGGGCGAGAGGCTCGGGGTGCCTGGAGCTGGAGTTCAGGTGGGTTCTGGCAGCAGAGAGTCAGCCATTTGGTGCATTTAATTGGACTAAAGCTTCACAGAGAGCTTGTGAAAGGTTCTGGGCTTGCACGTCTGGCTGCTTCCCATCTCTGGGGGATATGTGTTGGGATATGTTACACTTAGGAGCTGTGTAACTTCAGGAGTTTGGTGGAAGATGGGCTGAACCTTCAGCTGCTGCTGGCCTGGAAGCAAAGGAGGGGTGAGTACGTGCTCTACGGTGTATCCAGCTTCACAGTGCTATATCTGTATCCAAAATAGAGTGTGTGTGTCACACGTGCAATGGGTACTGCAATGGCGGGTGTTTCAGGGCCTGTGTGGCTGCTTGTGGCATGTGCCAGTGATCAGTTAAGAGAGAAAATCTAGAAGGTCTCCCTACGAAGCTAACCAGAGGTAGGCAGATTTAGTAACTCCTAACAAGGAGACATGTTAAGTCTTGAGCCTGTAACTACCTATATGCAAGATTCTTCTCCATGCAGGCCTTCGACTCCCCTCAGGGCCTGCAGTGAGGTGTGGGGGGAGGCTCCAGAGTCTCCCTCTGCCACCACTGCATCCTGCTCTGGGGTGCTGTGGCATCTGACAGTGAAATGAAAATGGCTTTTTTCTTCCTTCAAAAAGTATTTTCATTCATGTTCACTACCTTGAATGTATATGGAAAAATGCAAGGTAGAAAAGGCATTTGAAATGCATTACCTATGAGCGGCCATTTTCCTATGGGAAGAATTTGTTACTGTTAAGCAAATGACTGCTAAAATCAAGCTAGAAAACATTGTGGAAATGTGCTGTAGCTTGGTTTTGTGGGATATATTTTAACTTTTGGTATTTAATTCAGTTTCCTCCACAACTGCTTACAGCACTTACTTAAAATCCTCACTGATGGACCTGAGTGCAAGAAGTGTGGCAGCTGTGAGGCAACCAGCTGCTGCCGCAAATGAGCACGGCTCCATCTGCAGTGCTCTGTAAGGGGAGTTAATGCTGATTCTCCCCAGCTGAGGTCTGCTTCATTAATCGGCAGCCTTAAATAAAAGCTCAAGGGCTTTTTTTATATTGCTGGGGGTCTGCTTAATCCTTAAATTTAGTCTAGAGAAAGAACTGGAATGAAGGATCTTTTCTTAGATCAGTGAGCAGCAGAAAAGAAGCAAATGTTTAGTGTAGCTACAATGGCATTGGGCAAAGGCAAACAGGTGGGTTGGATTCACCTGCACTGCAACATCCTGATTTCTGTATTACGCTGGATTTACTCTGTAAAGTAATGGATCTCTCCTCTGTAAAGCTATGGATCTTTCCTCTGTAAAGCTATGGATCCTGTCTTATTTTGAATGTCAAATCATAATTACATGTGCAGAAATTGTATGGGGACCATGGTTCTGTGTTAAGTGTGTGTGTGTACGAATACATACGCAAATATTTCTGTGGAGATAGATATTTCTTCATAAATTTAACAGCAGAATTAAAATACATATGACTTGCTGCATTTTGTAGCTGGAGCCTGCAGCTTGATTACTTTGTGAACCTTTTGAAACGTCTATCCATGTGTGAAGTGAGAACTTGAAAAAGACTCTGGCTACACATCCTTTTATATCTTAACTTCAAAGTGCAGAGTTAGAACTGCTTCATGAAAGGGAATTGCCACAGTTCAGCACTTAATAGGACCTCCCTCTGAGAGGAAAGAGAAAAGTATCTGCTGAATACAAGGTATAGCTAGGTACCTTGTACGCTGGAGAGAAAATGCTAGATGAAAACTCTGCTCAAGACTGCAGGTTCATCTCACTACAGAGCTGTCATTTCCTATTGGAAGGCCCTCACATGCTCAGCTTGGGGCGGGCAGATGGTAAGGGAAAAGGTATAAGATGATATAAATTACTGTATTAACTTTATTTGCCCTGGCTTCTCAAACTGTGAGCTTGTGAATTCTAAAGGGTTTACTGACTCAGTAGGAAGGAACTTGGAGTCCATCAACCCTGTCTCTAGGAGAGACAGTTGTAATTGGTATCTCCAAACCATCCTGTCTGTTTCTAGGGAGTCTGTCTGAAGAGGAGGGCTGAGGGGGCAGTGCTTTAAATGGGGTTTATCTTTTGAGGGTGTTTTTTTGTAAAGTAGGGATTATCTTTTGCAGAGAAATGCTTGGAGGTTTGCTTAATACCCATCCATGGTATGTTTGACTTTCTTTGGTTTCCTGAAGTCAGTGTTTGTTCACTAAAAAGTAAAGCAATTCCCGTGGGAGGGGGAAGGGGAGAGAAATTTCAGGCAAGATTGAAGTAGCCCTAAGTATCCAGTATGAGGAGATTAAAGCACATCCCTGAATGGCTCCTGCTGAGATGCTGATAGCTGGTCTGCTCACCCTTATTACACTGAATCTCTTCCAGTATTCTTGCCAAAACAAGTGGTATTTTCAGTTGTACTCCAAGGAGAAGTCAAGATGTAACCTTAAACCAGTGAGCTTTAGAGGCAGTATTGCAGGGGCTGCAAAGTGCTTTTTCTGCCAAGTAGACAGGCGGGGCGTTCAGCAGGAAGCACAGGCCTGTCAGTAAGTTTGACCTGAGACAATTGGGGCCCCATGGCCAGGAGGGATGGTGTCTATAAAAATTAAGTCCTCAGCTGAGCTGTGTACATCTCCAGGACTGCAGCTGCCAAGAGGTTTGGCAAACTCGTTTTTTCAGTGTTGATCTTGTGTGAGTCCTTCTCTCTGGAGTTGGCTCTGATTTGTATTCCAATTTTTCTGACACATGGTAGTCTGAAACAGACAAGTTTGGATCCTCAATTCAACATTTGCTTTCTGCATTGATGTCTTCATCACTAGGTATAGCCTCCAATATATTTAAGGTTTAATGCATACAGTATGTACAGCTGAGGCGAGGTGATGCTGTGTTTACTGAGCTACTTGATTGTCATCCTACCAAACTACTAGTGACTTACCTATTTTGTCACAGGGGGTCTTTCATCATCTCTACCATAAGCTTTTGCAACTAAGTGGAGCACCCCTTTCTAGCAGTCTCCTAAAGGCCACAAAAATATTTATTGCCCTGGAGACCTGTGAAACTTTCCAGTCAGGTACTATTTCACTTTATATAATTATGATAAAAATACAACTGAGGTGGAAACTTGGGTATGAAGCAGCCCAATTACCCAAATCCACATTTTCTTTTTTCCAGATACATAATAGATTTTCCAGTTGTTATTGACAGGTTTCACAAGGTTGTATCTTCTATTCAGAGACGGGTTGGGAAATTCTTGATATAGGAGGCATCACAGCAGCCTTAGGGAGACACCTGGTCTTTCAGAGCAAATGGATTTCTCTGTTAAAATTTGCAACTAGTTGGGAGAGCTTGTGGTATGCAGGGATACCCTTTCTTGGGAGTGCTTCACATAAAGCAATTTACAGGAATGTTTGTGTGGCTGGAGCCTTTGAAGCAATCTGTTTAGGCAGTATTTACCTGATCTCTTATTTTGAGAAATACTGCATAAGTCTTTTAAGACGTTTCTCATAGTTGACACTTGAGTTGACACTTGCAAACTGCTCTGCATTCATCCCTCCTGTTCTAGGTTTAAAACACTGAACAACACAGCTCTCAACACAGTCTCTGACTCTGCTCCAGAGTGGGATCCAAGTGCCCTGGAGTACAATGGGGATTTGCCAGCTGATTTTGAGTGTTCTCAGATGTGATAGTGCATAGGGAGCCATAAACTTAATTGTAATTATCTTCTGGGTTTCAGTCACTGCCTGTAAGGATGTGAAGTGACAACAGATTAATGTCCTCCAATAAAACCAGCTGGGGAACGTGTTCAGAGAACACTGCTTGCACACCACAGAAGCCCCAGTTTCTAACCCAACTGTAAATTTAAGGATGGGAGAAACCAACAGGCTTTGTAGTGCAAGAAAGAAAACTGTGTGTTTCCACCAGAATGTTATCAGAGTGATAATTCAGTAAAGAACTTAGAAAAATCATATTAAAAACAGATTGAGTGTTACCTTTTAAAAGTATTTTTCTTATTAATGATATTTTTTTCCCTTCATGAAAGTAGCCTTAACATTTCCCTGGTATTGATTTGTAAAGATGCTAGTCCATCAATTACATTTAAAAAAAAGAAAAACATCTTTGGTATTCTTCCCATAAACAGGGAACACATGGCAGCCTGTAGGACTATCCCATGAAGCAGATAAACCTGTGAGAGCACGGAGGGGGGAAACAGTGATGCTGGGCTGCCGCTGAGGTGCCAGCCATGGGGGTCTCCTCTCTGACCATGCTGCTCTGTGGGAGCCCCATCTGCTGCCTCCGTTGTTGGAGTTCTCATTAGCTGTACTGGAGGCAGCAGTGCAAACATTAGAAATGAGAAACCCTGACGTGTACCAGGATTTCTGCTTTCACTCTCTCCAGTTCCCAGCTGGAACAGAGGGATGCTGAGGAGTCTCAGCAGTGCTGGGCAGCAGTTGCTGATGTGCCTGGGGCACAGCATTCGTTCCAGCAGCGCCACATTTTGTTGATTCCACAATTAAGTGCTATGGGATTTTAATTCGCTATTTACTCATTTTTCATTTCCTTCACTTTTGGCATTCAGGCCCAATTTTGATTAAAAGATTGCCCTGGGACATGAACACTTTCCTGGAGCTGAAAGTTGGATCAGCAAAGCACTTTCCTAAGATCTCCTCAACACCCGTCCCTTTCCCTAGGGAAGGGCTGGGCTCGCCCTGAAGGCTGCAGCTTGAAATGCACACGTAGGTTACATGGTAACAAGACTCCTCAGCCAGAGCTTTGACAAGGGCCCTGACCGCGTCCATGTTCTGGTGTTACTCTTAGCTCTTCTGTTTCTAGGTTGGGGAGTGAAACTGCTGAGCCTTGCTTAGGATCCCAGCCTCTGCAATGAACAGGGAGAATTAAGACATCTCATGGAGTAGCAGTGAGATCTGGTTTTCTTACCGGGCTGCAGCCTTTCCTGTTAAAACACCTGTGACTGCATCCTGTGATGTTTCCTCAGTCCATATTCTAACCCTAGCAGTGAGCCCATCTACTGCAGGAACTGACATACCTACCATTACCACATGAAGAGACTTGTCTGCCCCAAGTGCCACCGTTGCCCTTGGCTTAGGTGTACAAGTGTCATCCTGGCTTGTTTTATGTTTGCATTTCATCAGACATGACCAGTGTTTTTGAATTTAGGGGGTTGTATTTAGGTGTTGGTGAGCGTGGGTTGGTCCCAAACAAGGTTTTCTACTAAAATCACCTTGTGTTTGGGTATTGGCCACAGCATTGTTTACTGTTTCCTGAAACACAAGGGAGGAACAATTCAAACATGCATCTGGGTGGAACATGTTTGGCAATATGATGCTTTTCTGGGAAAACTTTTGTTATTGAATGATTATTGCCAGGGCTATGTCCAAATTCTTTCCTCTTCCTCCTGCAAAAATACAAAACTCAGCTACAGTACTTGTATCTCTACATGAAAACTTTCACAGAAAGATTGTGGGCCAGTTGTTAGGTGCATGGTTTTTTTGGAGGTGGATTTTTTTCTTAAGAAGTGCTGAAGAATTGCAAAGTTACTTGCATCCAGATTTTTGAGGACATGGGAATTAGGTGCCTAAATGACTTCTAGGGAAAATGGTCTTGCAAACTTGAGAACTCCACCTGGACTCAGAGCAGAAATATATTGTGATCATCTGATGTTTGTTGTGCTCGGGCATAATCCTGAAGTTTTGTCCTGCTAATGTAATCCATCTTTGGTTAATATACAGACCAGTGGAACTTCCTTACTAACAAATATCCTTCCTTCACTCCCAGGAAGCTCAGGTTTATTTGCAGGCATTCAGAACTAAGGCAACTTTAGATGACCAACTTCTGTAGAATTAAAGTCTCTATGTGGCTTGTTCTGTGAGAGCTCTGTTCAGTTCCATTGCAGCAGTAGGATGCTTGCTAAGATCTCTCTTTCCAAGCAGGAGTGAAATAAAAATAAAGCAGAAAGTTGGGGTTTGTGGAGGTGATGGTGCTTCTTTGGGTGTTTTCCAGCTGGGAAGAAAGTAAATAAATAACAGTGACCTTTATTATTCCCACTGGGTTGTTTTATTTTTCATTGATGAATAACACAATAGCTTGTGCCACCAGAGCAAGGATTTCTGTTGGAAAAGGTGGGCATCCTGGCTGTGAAGTATGACAGGCAAGAATGTTCTTTTCAGGCTTTTCTCCTAGCCAACTTAAACAGACAAACTCTTCCACCCCTGGGGCTGCTCTTATCAATAACTAAAACACATGCTGGTGCTTTAATTGATCACAGATAAATCTCTCAGCATCCATTTTGATGGTCAGATAGAAAAGTGGGGAGATATCTGGCTGCAGATAGAGAATGCCCTTTTGCTAAGAGCTGCTGAGGTCTCCTTTGAAGGAGACCAAGAGTCTGTTCTCATAGGTTCCTGTAACTGCCTGTTGCTGCCCCCGGTGCACAGTTGAGTAAGATGTGAGGGGCAGACTGGTGGGCTCCAACCCCACCTTTGCTTTTCACAACAGACTTATTTCTGTTGTTTGCAACTTGTTTTTTCCCTCTGCAGGGGTGACTGTGGGGGGAAGCATCTAATGCTGGGCTTTTTAAATCGGGAAGCTCGAGCATGACTGTAGGATTATTGCTTTTCATCTGGCTGCATATTTCTCCTCTGAAACAAAGAGCACATGAGCTCCACTCTTGTGGGTAATCTGACATGAGGGACATATTTTGGTTGTGCCTTGATCCTCGATTAATGAGGCTATGTATATCAGTGTCCAAAGGTGGACGGGACTCAGAGCCAAAGATATAGTATGAGGCCCCTTAAGCTGCTGATAAGCCCATATCACTTTTAAAGAGGTTGGTGCTCCCTCTTGCATAAGGGAAATGGCACCCTCTGTGCCCATCTCTCCTTGTGCTCTTTTCTGGGGATTCAGGTGGGCAGGATCCCAAGTAATGTGGTTCCTGAGGGTGAATGAAGCTGTTTGGTTTGGATGTGCAAACTTCTCAGCAGATTCATGGCCACGGAGGCAGACACCAAGTTCACACTCCCAGCTCTTCTAGGCATTTACTCTCCAGATACAAATGCTGAAAGGGTCTGATGCCACCGGAGCCAAGCAGCCTGTCTGCTCACTTGGTTTCTCTGTCAGTGCAGGGTAGCTCTACAGATAGTGCAAGCAATTAATCACTGGTACTGACAGCAATATAGGGAGTTTTGGATGACATTCTAGGTATTCTGCTACCTGTGAAACTCCATTTTATAGTCTGTCACGACCAAGGCTTTAGCTGTAGAGTGAAAAGAAGAGGAATTTGCTAACTGGGATGCAAATTAAAGCTTTCTAGGGGCTTAAACAGTTTACATGATACAACATTTCAAGCAGTGTAAACCCTCCCAGCAAGGAGGCAGAAGGGGATTTTCTGAGCTTGGAAATAATTAAAATCATGCTGAAACTTTGCTAACAGGTGCTAAATGTGACATAGTGTGTGGTCTCCCTGAGCAGGGTTGGCTTTCCTTACAAATGGGAAAGTGCAACATCAGATGTTTCAATGCGTGCACGTGGATAAACAATGCTTTTATGGCATATAAGAACAGTTTGGTTTATGGCTCTTTAGATGCATCTTAAAATCTTGTTCTCTGATGACTTTAGCAGAGCTGTCCAATTTGCAAGATGCGCTTCTAAAGCAGGATGAGGGTTGTACCTGGTTTTTATTACTATATTACAAGCTAAAAATAAACCAAGTTGCAGACAGCTGACAGTAATGTGGACCCTCAATGTGTTTCATTAAAATTAATACTTCTCAGGGGCATGGAGGCAGAGATCAAGCCCCTTTTTTTTTTTTGGGTCTCCTGGAAGTCCTTTTGCTTGTCTAGGGGAGGAAAGTAACCTGAGAGTCTGAAATTTCCTGATATTCATCCAGATCACTGAACTTCGAATGAAGCTTTAGTTAATTATGAACTTTAACCCCATGTTTTAGTTTGTTCCTGGACAAAAAAAAGTGGTTTTGATGTGCCTTGCAGGCTACTGGCAGAAAAGCTTTCTGGTAGTGTGTATGAAAGGATCCTGGGGTTAGATGTTGAAACCTGACAACCACAAGCACAGAATTACAGTGAGGGTGGTCTAAGTTTTTAGACCAGCACAGGGATATGCTGAATCTCTCAGATTTGTTATTTAATCATGTCTGAGTGTCTTTGTGAAGAATGAACTCAAACTCCGCGGGGGCGCAAGCTGATCACTGAGCACAGGTTTAGGGACAGTCCCTTTAAAAAAGCAATCTAAAAAATATCTAGCCTGACCAGAGCTAGACAAATGAAAAGTAAGACAATGGAAAAACACTGGGACTTGTTTTAATCTTTACTTTCTACGCTTATGCTACTACTGAAATTTATTTCCCCAAGAGTCATGTTTCACTGAAGTCTGTCTCTCTTAATAGCACTGAGTTAGCAGTCAGAACTGAGAAGGCAACAAACCACATGCATTTAAGCTGAAAACATGTTGTGCCTCCTAATAAATTTGGAGCCAATTCTGTGGCACAGTTTAATAAAACTTGGTTTTGTGAGCATCTGTACAAAAATGTTTTTTGTGTTGGATAGGAAAAGACCTCTACCAAATCTGACCTAGAGTTATGGTACCTATTTTTGATAACTTAACACAACTTTTCGGGATGCTGGGAAAGCAAGCCTTCTGCAAATGATTTTCAACAATAACTGAGCAAGGATGAGAGAGCAGAGGACAAAAATAAAAACCTAACAAAAAAACTCAACCCAGAAACCAAACACTGGAAAGAAAAAGGTTTAGTTCTAATTTCTAGTTATTTTTTTAAGTGCTGTTCAGTGAATTCCCTGTTCAGATTTGGAATGATGTAAATTGTAATTTCTTTCCTATCTTTGAAATGTCATTTTCGATATGCAGTAAACTAAAGGTATGCAGTGAAATGTAATAGTCAGATTACGGACTTAAGCGTTGGTAAACATGTTGCTCTACAGCTTTTCCCCTCCTAAATCCAGACTACAAAGTTTGACTGAAGACATGTCATACATTTACCATTGTTGCCTTGCTATTTGGAAGTATATGAGAACAGATGACAGTACTTTGCAAGGAATTTATTTTCACAATACTGAGGGGAAAGCTTAGTGCTTTGATTTGTCACCGTTACAATAAACGGTGACCTTTGTGCTACGACTCAGTGAGCAAACTGTGCGTGTCTTGAATTGCATGGCTGCTTCACTTACTGCTGTGGGGAAGGCTGCTGCATGTCGTGCTGAACTGTTACTTCAAGTATCAAAGACACTGTGGTGCTATTTAGAATTTTAAAAAGATTAAAACCTTTGAAAGGTGTGGGGGATTTCCCCCTGTGGGTCAGTGTGGTGACCAGCAGAGAGCAACACGCAATTCAATATGAATTTTAGGTGAAGCCATTTTGTTGGGTGAAATCACACAGGTTATATACCTTTATTACTGCAAACGTGGCAAGCTAAAAAACTGCTAATTGGTTACACACACTGTTCACACCGTATCGATTAGTTAGTAATTATAGCGAGCTCTGATAAACCTTATGGCTAAATATCGTTAGTTTACCTTTAATGCCTAAAAGTATCTGCACACCTGCTGTTTTGAACCTCTTGTTATGGGTGGTTCCTAACATGCTTGTTACTCCCAAGTACCTTCCCATAACTGCTTCTTGGTTTAGGGCAGCCTGTACCCCTATCAACAAGGCCGCTGTGTTTTGAGAATGTGATTATAAAGATCCTCTCAGCATGAGTAACTTTTCCTGTCTCATGGGAACAGAAGAATATTGCCAGGGCCTAAATCTTGGGAGAATAGAGAGCTAGGTGGCTGGCAGGCCTGCTGTCTTCCCCGACAGGTCGTAGCCGTGTTCGCTGGTCCCAGTGGATCAGGAGTGGTTCTTTGTTAGAGCCTTGGCTTGTGAAGCATCCTGGACCAACCTTGCTGCTGCAGGCGAGCAAGTGCCTGGTGCCTGAAGTCAAGTGGAGAATTACCCCTCCTCCCCCGTCTGTTTTTGCTGGCCCGTGTCTTCAGGGAGAGCTCGCAGTACATGAGGTTCCTGTTATTCAGAAAACAGAAACATCTGGGGAAGATGTGAATGACTTACTGGCTCAGGTCAGCAGCAGGAAAGCCTGTGACATCGTTCTGGGCAGATAGAGCCTTTCTGTTATGTGCTGAAGCAGGGAGAAAATGCCCATGAAACCACGTGAAATGCAGCTCAGAACAGCAGGAGATGGTCAGTAATGCATTTCTTATGTGGCCTTTCCCTTCTCTTGCTTCTGGGGATGCTTCCTAACTTCCTAAAGGAAAGTGAAGAGAAGGCTTTTCTCATCCATTGGGAGTGTGGGGCAGTGCTGAGGGAAGGCAGTGGGTTTCCCAGGGTGATGCCCATTCAGGCTTAACCTAAAGAGGAAAGGAAAGTGAATCAGTGGTGAGCACGTTATTTGCTGTGTGTTTACTGTAAAAAAAAGAACGGGAGGAAAAAACCTATAGCATGGTGGGTAGTTCTTATTATCATGGAGGTAGAATGACTAGACTGGCTCCAGGAGGCCCTGCTGGATCAGGGGGCTGGACCAGATGACTTCCAGAGGATTCCCACCACAACCATTCTGTGACATCAGGTGGTTAAATTGGGTCATTAAATCAGTGTGGCTTATTTCCTCAGTCCCTAGGGCAATGTGTCACACCAGTAGAAGAGTATTTTTTTCTTCTAATATAACTGCAGTGCTGAAGATGTTCTGTAGCTTAACATGCCTGCTTCTAAGGAGGGCAGACCTCAATAGCTGTCTCTAGCATATGGTGAGTAGTAAGAAAGGGACATAGCACATCAGTAATGTAAATAATAGGTGTTTGGTATAAGCCTGCTGTCTATTCTCTCCAATCAGTGGAGATAGGATGACAGATGGGATGGATGAATTTCCCTCTGCAGGGGGACTGTGTGTGTCTCTCTCTTCACCAATTCCAACCTGTGGTCCCTAGGGTAGATGCCCTGAGGAGCTTTTGTGCCTGGTGATAGGGCAAATTGGCAGCTGCTTGCATTCTTTTTCCTCATTTTCATTCTCCTCCATGTGATGAAACATTTTTACTTTCTCTGGCTTGTTATTTTAACATTTCTCCTTCTCTACTGTGCTCTCCATCTCACTCTCAAACTGCCCCAATCTTCCCTGTACTTATTCCTCTGCACAAACAGAATATTCTTTGCTACTGAGCCTGAGAAACAACTGCTTCTATTAGCATATGATCAAACCTTGCTGGACTTCCCCAAAAGACAGGAAGGTGCCTATTTAGGAAAATAAAAATAAATGTCTATGGCTTCAGTTCAGTGAAATAACTGATGAGAATTCTCTTGCCAGCTAAGGTTGTGTGCCTTTCAGGGAAATAATTGAAGAAAAGGGGTGGGGGGATTCATTAATAATACTCAGAGACCCTAACTGTGTATGAATGAAAAGTTACAGGAAACCCTGCTAACTGGATCTTTGCTATCTTTAATTGGAGTATAGTGTGGGGGCTATAGAGTTAAAGACATCCAGACACTTCACTAATTGACTTTTTATAAACCCTAGAGGAAAGCAAAGCACCTGTTCTCTTGAGAACAAACATTTATCTTTATAGAATCATGGAAGGGGCTCATAAGGATCACTGAATCCAATTCCTGGCTCCACACAGGACAAGCCAAGTTTAGTATCCAGTCCTTATGTATCTCTTCTGCTTTCACAGTTTTCAGACGATTGATGGAGCATCTGTTTATTCCAAGAACTTCCCTAAAGATTTCTGTTCTGCTGTATAGATCTATGGGTTTGTACCCAATGAAAAATACTGTGTGCCTGACTGTGGGCACAGACTAGAGCTGTTTACTCAAGCAGGAAAGCATTGTATTAGGGTAAGAGATGGCTTGTGAGGGTGAGAAACTGAAAGCCAGAAAGATTCCTAAGACATTGTATTTGGAACAGTTGTCAGCCAAAGGCTTTGAATTCTGGCTCTGTTGGTGACTTCAGGGAGATCAGTACCTTATCCTTGAAATGACAATACTGTCAGCGCACCACAGGTCTGTGTGCATAGATGCAAAGTGTCTTTGTCTTAATGCCAGCAGGAGTAGGGGGTTTTGTACAAGGTTTCAGTTCAAGTATAATGTCACTAGAGGTTCTGCCTTGTCATTCTCTGGGGAATGTCTTAATTTAAATATTTATCTAAGCTTGATTATTTTCCTCTCCTTTATGGCAATTTATCCTTGTTTAATTTTGTTAAACATTTTCTGACTTGTTTCTGACCAAAGCCCACTGACTGATCTGCCCTCAGCTCCCTGTGACGCAAGTGCTTGTCACATCCTTGGAAGATGAAGGCTTGGAAGGATGGTAGGCACCTGAGAGAAGGAATGCTTGACCAGAGAAAGCTGGTGGAAAACATTTCCCTTCTGTTTCTGTGCCACCTGGATGGGTTGCCCAGAAAGCTTCCCTGCAGGGCATATCGTTCTGGAGCATAGGCACAGCTCTTCCTTGCTTCTGCCAGAAACAGAGAGATTAATGTAGTTATGTCTTGGAACAAGTTGTAGCACGACACCATGTCCCAGCAGCTATATACATGAAGGAAGAGAAGGGAAAGGAGTTTTATTGCAATGAGACAAAGGTTCATTTAGGAATCTCATTTTTCATTAAGGTAATTATTGTGAGGTCTGAGTTTTATTTCTGGTGGCACTTTTTATTTAAAAAACTTGAATTATTTACATTTCCTGAACCACAAAACATTAATAGCTTCACAATTTATGATTTTTCTCTGTAGAGTGAAAAAGTACGCTTAAAAATAAGATATACAGTAGAATTTAATTTTCAAACTGCAGCTTGGAAGTTTTTCACAGATTACAAAGCATAAAAGGAGCCTGGAGTGTGGTTTCATGCTGTTCTGCCGATGACTGCAAATCATAATTCCTTTGGGAACTTAAAATTGGTCTTAAACCTTGCTTTCTTACTGGGAACAAGGGTGTCTCACACCACATCTCCACTTCAGGTATCATGAATAAATAGCTTGAGACTGCGTCAGGGGAAGTTTAGGTTGGATATTAGGAAAAAATATCCTTACTGAAAGTGTTGTCAGATGTTGGAACAGGCTTCCTAGGGAGGTGGTTGAGTCACCACTCCTGGAGGTGTTTAAAAGAAGAGTAGATGTTGTACTTGGTGACATGGTCTGGTGTTGGGCCTGTTAGGGCTGGATAGACAGTTGGACTTGATGTTCTTGAAGATCTTTTCCAACTGAAACCATTCTATAATTCTATCTCATGAATCAAGGTGTCCAAATACGTGGAAGGTGTTTTGTTATTCCTAGCACAGAAATCCTGATTGCGTGAAATCCTGTTTGTTATGAGAGGATTGGGAGCCTGTTTCTGCATGATAACTGTCGTGCTCTTCCCAGAGCTCAGGTTGGGAGAAAGGAGATTGTGGAAATTAAGACTACTCTTGTAGAACTGCCTCTGCCAACAAAAGGTGATCCATCACCGAAAATGCACTGATAGTGTCAGAGGATGAAAGCAGTTCCGGAGCATCTTGCAATTCACATGCCATTTTCCCCTAGGGCATATCGAGCAACCCTAGGTAGGACTGAAGACATAATTGTATAGCACAGGAATAGTGAACTCTGAGGCAAATTCTCCCTGCTCAGCTTGCTCAAATAAATAACACTGATCTGCTCTGAATAGATCCTCCAGACTTACTCAATTTACCACTCTGTCTCAGTAATCAGAGGAAAATTTCCCCCAAAGGTGTTTAGAATAGTGCAGTTGGGCTGTCTTTGCCTCCCTATTGTCCCTAGGTGCTGGTGATCCTGAGGTGAGGATGAGGACAATGGGTTCTCCCTGGCTTTCTGTTGTAGACTCATTTTATTTTCAAATCCTCCTTCCAATCCATTGCCTGTAGTTCATCAGCTTTTGTTTCCATGTTTGCTACTTCCCAGTTCTATTACTTGGGTTAACAGGTAGTAAGGAGTTCATATTTGGACATCCTTTGTTCAATGTTTTCAGGAAAATAATTGCTCATTCTGTCTTCAGCCTGGTGTGAAGGTAAGGTGTGGTCCAGGTGCTCCCAGTTCAATGTTCCCGGCTGCAGAGGTGACTCAACCTCTTTTATACAGTGTGGATTCTTATCACCCTACTGTGTGTACATACAATGTAAAATCATCAGCTCCTTTTTCCTGGAAGGACCTTGTGCACAGTCCCTCCCTAGCTGGAATCTTCCTGTGCTTCAGACGTTTTCCTCCCATAGCTCTCAGCCTCTCCAGCAGATGACTCCTATATAGCTCTGCAGCTGATTTATATGCCTTTAAGTTCCCTGTGCATTCACTCCCTCCCTCTCTTTGCAGCTGAAACACCTCAGCATCCTGCATCCTCTGAGTTAACCACACTCGTGGCAGCTCAGTGTATCCAGGCATCCAGCATAAAGCGTGTAGGAAACTGAGGGACTCTTGTTTGATATGGTTAGCTCTGGCTTTGTGCTTTCAGGCTGGAGCGAGATCTGCTCTAAGTATTGAAGGACAAGGCAATGCTAACAAAGCAAAGAACTTTTTGGTTAGTAGAGCTGTCTGAAAAGTGTAAAAAGCCTCAAAGGAGGGCTAACAAAGCATTGCCTACAGCCATCTTAAATGCTTCAGGCTGTTTGTGCGTAATGCTGAGCTTGTTTCCACCTGACAGCTGAGGGAGTTGGCCTGGTCTGAGCACGGGTAACCTGAACATGAAAAACTCAGCTGCAAAAGTGCAAGGTGATGAACAGCAAAGAAGTTGTTGACACTATCTGCATTGCACTGTATACCTAAATAACAACACTACTCTGCCCTTCACCCATGAAAAAGTCAGATCCACCTTTAGTATTATCCCAAGATGAATTTGTTGTGTGGGCAAGTGAATGGTTTAGGTAAAAGTTAACCAAGCTAAGGATACAGCAAAGGCAAATGTTAACCTTCACTTCCCAGGGCTGATTCCTCAACCTCTCTCAGGTAAAATGGAAGCTCCCAATTTCCTAGTCTGTCGTTGCTCTGCCTGGATAATCTGAAGCAATTTCCTCCAGACAGACCTATGCATCAGTCCCTCCCACTCACAAAAACATGGTGGGTCTGATGCAAGGGCAGTTGGATTGGTGGTTGTGCATTTGCATTTAGTTACATTGTGCATGACTATGCAGGTTGTACAAATCCTGGACTGACCCCCTCTCCTTCTCTTTCTAGCAAGAGTTGTTCCTTAAATTCTGATCAGTCTTGTTTCTTATCATTACATTATTGCTGTTCATTTCAGCAACTCTGAACTGACTCCTCCTGAAAGCAGCAAGGCTACCTATTGGCTTCAGAAGAAATGTAACAGTGTACTTAAGAGCATAAAAGTGTTCCTTGCCTCCTCCCCTCCCTATGTAGTGGGGTGATCTGACAGCTACTAGTTTTCCAAGACACATTCTCGTCCTAAGTTCTCCCTGTGCTTCCTGTTTTGGGGTGGATTTCTTGTTGGTTTGGTGTTTGGGTTTTTTTAATCCCTTAACTTGAATGAAAGATGTGACTAGAAGTCCAGGAGATGGACTGTGTGTGTGTGCACATGCACAGAGAAAGCATTTGGTTTTCCTTACCCACTGAAATCACTGCAACCTGAGTATGAAGAGTTTAAAATGGAAAATCTTGTATTGAAATCCTGTATTGAATACAGCTGCTTAATTTCTTTGTGCTTCATTTAAGAAAGGGCAACTGGTGTTTGTCTCATGTTCCTATGGTGACATCCAGCCACGGGCTCCTGAGGGAGGTGGTGACAGTGCAAACAGAAAATCTTGTGAGATGTGCATGACTTGCTTAGATGTGACCTTGCCTAGCTTTCAAAATTATAGTGTTTCTCACTGCTCCAGTGAAAGAGATGGAAAACAAACACAGGATTTTTAACAATCAAGCCAGTTTGCTGAGTTAGCCTTACTCTATTTCCTTAACACTTGGGACTGGCTTACAATGGGCAATCAGCAATTTTTGGTTCCCTACTCAACTGCTCTAGTGTTCGTAGCAATCTCTAAGAACCTCTCCAAGAATGCTTTCTTTATGCCAACTTCTGCCTGCATTTTTTGGCACTCAGAAGGTGGCAGGTCTTGCTATAAAAATGTGCCTGTTGGCACGAAGAGAGAGTCCAGACTTCAGCTACAGCCAGTAAGGGGAAAACAATCTCAAATTTAGTGGGAGTCAGGGGCAGTGTAGCAGCATCTCTTAACTGTAGGTGGTTGCTCTTGGCTTTTACCCAGGGAGGACATCTGCTGCGTGTGGACATGCCACCTATTCAGTGTGCCCTTAGCTACTTCTGATGAGTCTTCGTAAGTTGTTTTCAACCTGTTCTCCTTCTGGTTTCACCAACTCAGCATATGCTTAGAATCCTGCCTCCTTAGGGAGCAACTCCAGCTGAAAATACCCCAAGTCAGGAGGGAACTCTGGCTAGTCACTCTGCTCAGCGTTCTGTCCCACCCAGCTTCTGTTCCCCTTCCTTGGGTTAGAGAAAATGTGAAGGTCTTTTCTAAGACTGCTCTTAAGTAAGCAGGCTTGTGTAGTTGACATGGGAAAAAGAAGACAAAGGGGGGTGGGAGAGGGAGCTGCTGCATCACCATGTTTTATATATGCAATAATGGTCATCCTTCATGACACGATTGCTTTGATTTTGTGAGAGACAAGTTAAGCCCTGCTTGGCCCTGAGATTTCCCTCCTGGCTCTCCTGACTACACACGAAGGCCAAACCAGCACAAATTGCTCCCAAGGGCAGTAGTGAGGATTCAGTATCAGGAGCATATAGATGCCAGCACTCAAAAGGAGGAAAAAAGAGAAAGGAAAACCAGTCTGTGGGCTTGAAATAGAGGGACTTGGAAGTAAACTGAAATGCCAGGGGGAAAAACCTGCAGCCTGCACAATCTCCTGTGCTATGGAGATTAACAGGTATTAGAAGAAAGCAAAAGCCATCATAGACTTCAGATTGATGCTGAGATGAGCAGCAAGGAATGTCCTTAGCACGGAGCATGAGGACATTGAACACAGATGGCAAGGTATGAATAAGCAGGCAGACCTGAAAAGCTGTAAGGGTGGGAGGGAAAAAAACCTCAAAGTCAAAAAATGTGAAGAAGGTGAGAAGTAGATGAACAAATATCTGAAGTAAGAATACTTTCCAAATCAGAAATAACAGTTTTGTTCATCTTGGTGTTAGCTGTATATAAACTAAGCAAAGGCAGTGTAAGCATTATTTTATTTAGTATTTTGGTAACACAATGATACATCTCAGAATGACCATAAAAGCTAGCTCGCTGAACAGCTGCATACATTCTAAGTGGGTGCTACTAAATTTGAGCAACTTCACAGATTATAAAAGGCATTATTTGACCAACAGCTATGTAGTGCGTGAGCCCCTCACAGACACAAGCAGTGTGAATGGATGTTGCATTAGTAGCCAATGCATAATTAAAGCTTTTGGAAGAGTACAAAATTGCAGAAGCTGTTTTTATTTAAATATGAATCTGTGATCCTTGCATTAGAGTAACTACTCAGCCATAGGTTACGTCCTTTTTTTTAATTGCAATACTTACAAAGGTACAAGGAAAACTGTCTCACTAGCATTTGATCTAATGTAGATCTCTATGAAAATGTTTTCTTATAAAGCTTTTCACAGGTATAGGCTAAGTTCTGGGATATCACAAGCTTATACACAATTCAGAAAAACACCTGAGGTTACTCCTTGTGTAACAAAAAGCTTTTTTTAGCTCAAAAAATGAAGATAAAGGCCGTATGAAGTCAGAGGCTTTAAACCGGTACATTACTACTATGTGGTATTACAGAGTAGTAGTACTTTTAGGCTTCATTCAGGCTTTTTAAATCAGCAGTGAAGCTTCTACTTAAGATCAGTATTGCACTGCATACCCAGGTCTTCTCAATGTCACCAATAGTCCTGTCACCAAGATTGGCCATCTGTCAGAAGACCCAGTGCCAATCTTCACTTGCTTAGGTCTCAGTGGAGCTACTTTACTGGGTAGCATTGCTCCCTTATTTTTCTGTCCCTACTAATACCTTACTTAGTGCTACACTGAACACAGCAAGTCATCTGATCGATTTCATATTTAATTGAAGATGATCTGCAGCTCCAAAGAAATGCCCAGCACTGACCAAAATCAGGCACTTACCTAGGGTTGCCTGCTTTTTAGAGAAATACGCGCAGCTTTGTGTACACCAACATTACCCAGAGGTTCGAGGCCTTAACGTTTTATGGGTGTGATTTACTTTAAAATAATAGTTTTAAATTTGATGCCCTTTGCCTCAGAATAAAATTTAGACCAACTTTTTTCTTTGGGTAATGTGTGCATCAATCAGGAGGTGCAATGTTAGTTTTCCTTCCGAGACTTTGTCCCAAGCAAACTGTACTACAAGTACAGAGCAGATTTTTGGATATGCCATTGAACTCAACCTAACAGAATGATCAACCAGTGGGGGTGTATCAGCTGTATGCTTTGCTTGAGGCTTGCAGCATAGTTTTCATATAAACCCCCCAAATTTTCATTTCAAAGTACCTCAGCCCACATGAATTTTACTAGACTTATTCTAGGGAGAGAGACATTAACTTTACAGGAGAAATATGAAGTTCAGTATACCTTTATAAAACTTTCTAATTCAGGTGTCTATTTTGTTCATGAGTATGCTAATGAACTGATTAATCACCCTTGCCATTTGGAGACATCAGATCTGATCCTTCAAAACGTAATGAAAAGATACTGCATTAGAGCATTCTGTTCATTCTCACATAAAATACGAATTTTATTTCCAAATGTGCTTAGAAGGAAATTTTTTTAAGTCATTTATGTAAACACTTTGGAATACTAAAGGCAAGACTTTACACTGTCATTCTTTACATTGTCATTCTGCCAAAAATCATTTGAACATTTATTCAAGGCATTAACATACATCCCAGCAGTCGCAACACCGGAGCTGCCACATGCCTATCGCAGTTTCCAGTAGAGTGAAATCAAAGGCAGGCTGCGGTGTTCCAAGCAAACCTTTTTCTTTTTATCTTTTTTCTCCATTCCTTTAATAGGAGATTTCACTTTGGGATTTGGAGTCACTGAAGGCAAACTTAGCGTTAAGGCATAGCGTGTTGGAGACATGGAAAGGATCGTACAAACATCTCCTGGAGATGCTCCAACCAGTCAGGAGATAAAAAACACTTTACAATGGTGACTTCTGTGAACAAGCTAGAAAAGAAAAGGCTCACTTTCAAATTGCATATGTTTCATCATTTAATATATTAAATTGTTCCCCTGGCTCTCCTTTTAGAATTAAAATGAGGACTGAATTATATGTTGTGCAGTTTTCCTTCCTGCTCTTCCAACTTGCAATATTGGCTATTTTCCAAAAAGATCACCAGGGCAAACTAGAAGTTATTTAAACCTAAAAAGAGAGAGGGAGGGGAATTATCTTTAGCTGCAAGGTTGGTTGCTTAGGCATTTGCTGACAGCTGATTTTCATTAGCTGCTTTCTCCGCTTGCAGTCTTTGGACAGCCTGATCGAGCAAGTCCATGGTATCTCTAAGCGTGACATTCAAGGTAAATGGCTTAGGTTTAATGGTCAACCCATAGGTGAAGTCCATTTTAGGGTCCTCGTTTGGATTAGCGGTAAAATTGCACTGATGCACCAGTATGGAGGTAAAGAGAAACAGCTGCACCTTGGATAACTCCTCTCCGATACACCGACGTTTTCCCAATGAGAAAATCATGACGCTACTAGTGAGATCTTTATTGATGAATCCATTCTCATCCAGGAATCTGGTGGGATCGAAATCCTCTGGGTTGGACCATTTTGCTGGGTCGTGATTCACCGACCACTGATTAACGAAAATCACTGTGTCCTTGGGAATGAGGTAGCCCATTATGAAGGTGTTGGTCGTGGTGGCATGTGGGATCGTGACAGGCACGAAGCTGCTGAAACGCATGGACTCGTACAAGAAAGCCATGATGTAGGGCAAGTGAGGCTGATCTTCAGCACACGGCAGACGCTCTCTTCCAACAATCCTATCCACTTCTTCTTGCATTTTAGCCTGCACATTTGGGTACCTGTCATTTAAAGTAAGATGCATGTATGTACATAATGCTTTCAAATTATTTTCTTCAAAGAAATCCCTGCTGCAAACATTTTTCCCAGAACCCCAACCTTAAATCATGCGGTTTGAGCAAACTTTAAATATATTGCAGGAACATGTAGACTTTGATGGAAAACTCTGAGAGGGAAATCCAAACTTCTCATGCAGTGGTGTCCTTTTAGATTTGCTCGTTTTTCACTTTAATATCACATGTAACTGATACCCAACACAAAATACGAAACTAACTTAAAATGTGCTGAAATGGAATACTCTGCTCCAATTCTGAAAACTCATACTAAACTTAAAATTGCTTATCTCTCCTTAAACACCAGGCTTTCCCTGGGAATGAGAGATTGGTTTTCCAGCTCTGCATATGACTTCTAAAAGTCTGAAAGACATACTGCATATATATGAGAGTCTGCATATTTTTAAACTGAAACAATCCTCCCTAATAATTGTCAGTATCACTTTACAAATATCCCACTCTCAGTCTGCAAATACTTTTTCTAATTAATATAAAAATATATTTTGTTTATCATGTATTTTAAGGCTGCTGTCTTGAAGACTGGATAGTTTGGAAGACTAAATGGCAACCAAAGAGGATCAAAATTTTAAGTTTCTCTTATTTTCTTTTGCGTGCCTAAAAGCAGCACACATTCCTCCAAGGAGCCTTTATGTACTTTTCTAAAGTATTGAAGTTTGGCTTTTGCCTCCTCGCCTTTTTCTACTGCAGCAGGTCTGCCTGTCAAATACTGGGCAAGCAGAAGAAATGGGGAGAAAACCAACAGGTTCTGCAAACACTGCGGCATCACAGCCTGAGCTCGAAGCCTGAAGTCAATTTTTCTAGAGGTAGCTGAGTAGACATGGTTTGCATAAGCCCACAGATTATTCAGATGACAAACGAGAAAGCCGGGACAGGCAAGGAAATCGGTGTTAGGTTTTCTTCTGTTAAACCACCTCCCCTGGCTGAGATTTTTCTTCCCCTCAAAGAGCTGATGCCAGCGTGCCGAAGGGGTGTGCTTGCACCCCGCGGGCTGCCCGATGGGGTCTGCCTTTGGGGTTTGGAGGTGGTTTTTCCCAAGTCACGCAAGGGCGGTAGAAGCACGCACTGCTGGCCAGTTAACATAACAGCGGGTCTGTAAACCGGTGCACGAACTCTTTATCTCGCTTAAGCAGTTGTTATCCTGTTCCTATGATCTCCTTGATCCTGACCTGGTAAAGTCTGTTGCTTTCAGGTTTTGTTTGCCTGCCTTTTGCCGGCCTCTCTTTAAGCACCGTTAGGTTGGTGGGTTTGGTTCGGGGGTTTTGTTTTTCGGGGTTTCTTTTCCCCCTTTCTTATCTTTTCCTGGCATGTTTCCCCGAGCTCCCGTGTTAGTTAAGCGGGAGCCGCCGCGGTACCCCGGCACCAGGCGGGGTGCCCGGTCCCGCACACCCCGGCCCCCGCGACGGCTGCCGGGCGGCGCCGCTCCCGCGGCTCTCCCCGCAGCCAGCCGTCTGGCCCGGCTGTTCCCGCCGAGGGAGCCTGCCCAGCGCCGGTTTTGCCCCTGCAGCGCCATTTAAAAAAGTGGGATCCCCCGGGGCTGGCGCTGGCACGGCGACGCCCCGGGCTGACGACCGTGTCCTTCCCCGGGGCAGGTGGGGCGTGCGGCGGCCTCCCGCCTCCGCCGGCACCTACCTGATGAGGAAGATGAGTAGCCACTGCAGGGCGGTGGAGAGCGTGTCCTGGCTGGCGCCGAAGATGTCGGTGACGGTGGCGGGCACGTGCTCGAGCTGTAGCCGCGGCTGCTCCCGCTGCAGGCGGATGAAGGCGTCCATCATGTCGCGGGGGGCGGCCCCCGGGCGCAGGCTGCGCTGGTGCTGCAGGAACTTGCCGCGGACGAAACCGTAGAAGTCGCGGTTGAGGTCGCGGAAGGCGCGGTAGGCGGCGCGCACGGGGCTGGGGAAGCGCTGGAGCCAGGGCAGCGCGTCCACCAGGCTGCCGGCGCCCACCGCCCGCCCGAACTGCTCGTTGCGCCCCACCAGGCGCAGGAACTCGCCGTCGCCGTGACTGTAGCGGCGGCCGAAGCACAGGGCGCTCATGACGTTGGCCACGGCCACCACCAGGACGCGCGACGGGTCGAGGAAGGCGCCGCCGGCGCTGCCGCGCACCAGCAGCGCCACCAGCGCCCGCGCCTCGCCCACCAGGTGCCGCTCCAGCAGGCGGCGGGTGGCGGGGCTGCCGGTGGAGAAGGCGCGCACCGTGGCGTGCGCCGCCCGGCGGTGCAGCTTCCACAGCTCCGAGTAGCCGCCGAAGGCCAGGCTGAGCCCGCCCGACACCAGCTGGAAGGAGGGGAAGGGCGGCCGGCCGGCGAAGGCGGCCCCCTGGCGGACGAGGGCCTGGCGGATGGCGTGCTCCCCGTTCAGCACCACCACGGGCCAGCGCCCCAGGCGCAGCTGGAAGACGGCGCCGTAGGTGCTGGCCAGGCGGGCGAAGGAGAGGTGCGGGGCGCTGCCGAGCTGCGCCGCGTTGCCGATCAAAGGCCAAGGGAAAGGACCCGGGGGCGCCCGGCGCTGGTCCTGCCGCCGGCGCTGCTGCTGCTGCAGGAGGAACTTGCCCAGGTGGATGGCGGCGAGCAGGCAGAGGAGGAGCAACAGGGCGCTCTGCAAGGGGGGGACGCCGCGGAGGGCTTCCCCGAGCCTCTCGAGGGCCATGCTGAAAGGGAAGGGGAAAAGGTCAGCGGGCAGCGACCCCGCGGAAAGACTGGGAAGCTCCCCGTCGCCCGCAGGCAGGGAGAAGCCCGGACAGGCAACGGGACAGCGGCGCGGCGGACGGGACCGCCGGCAGCCGTCTCGGCGCCCTTGCTGTGCGTGTCTAAAGTCCGCACCGAACCTGTGCAAAAATGGGATAATCGAGGATGAAGTGACCAGCGCTCAATAAGGGAGCAAAATCATATTTGGCGGCTGAGCCGCTGCTGTTTTCCCCGCGGTCGGGAAAGTTTGCAGCGGGGGATCCAGAAGGTGACGGCCGCGGCAGGAGGATGCTCTCGCCTGACGAGCCTCCAGCGGATGCAGGCAGCCGCCCTGCGCTGGAGACAGGTTCATCCCGGCGCTGCACATCGCTCCTCCCGGAGAAAGGGCCCTGCAAGAAACGGGCTCTCCACTCCGCCGTCGGAGCTTCCTGCTGCTCCTGAGAGGAAACCTCCGCACATGGACACAGCCCCCTCCCCCATCTGTGCCGAGCCCTTCCCGCCTCTCCGCACCTTCGTGCCCGTCGTGGCAGCGCAGGCTGGCGGCCGGCGGCGCCGGGGACGGGCTGCGGTGGATGCCTGAGGTCCCGGCGTAGGAGAGCTGTCTGGTCCCGCTTCCCATCCCCGTGCCCGGAGACTACCCGCTCCTACCGTTTGCTCCAGCCTTTCAGAAGCAGCTAAGGGAAGAAGAGATGAAATAAATGGCCACCTCGGGTGCCTGTAACATAACTGACCTGTTGCACGCTGCTTCCATCCGAGACCTCGGTGAGGATGGAGAGGAGCCGGGCAGCCGACGGCAGCTCTAACGGGCAGCCCCGGGAAGGAGAAAGGCGACGGCGACGTTCAGATCCCAGCCTCTGGGAAACTCATTAGGAGCCCCGGTTCCTGTCACCCTGAGCTTGGCCGGTCATGTGCAGGCAAATGCCAGTTGCACCCGATCCCGGCGCAGTTATTATCACCTTCCCAACGTTTTAACCCTTCGGAGGTCGCCCCGCCGGCAGCCACCTGCCCGGTGCAGTCCAGCGCACCGGGGGCGATCGGGCTGTCGCGTCTTCCTACCCACCCGCCTGCTGAGCTACGGGGACGGGACGGGGCCACCCCAGCTCGCTGCAGAGAGTGAAGGCGAGAGGCTCAGAGGGCGCGGGGCGGACGGCCCGCTATCCCCAGGCTGAGCCGGAGCCGGAGCAGCCGCGGCTGGGCGCCTGGCATTGGTACTCGCGGCTTTAAATCCGCCGGCATCGGCGGTGCGCGGCGCGGTGCGGTGCGGGCGTGCCGCAGTTAGCCCCGCTGACAAATCGCCGCTGCCTGGCCCTTCCCCTGGCTTTAGGGGTCGCAGCTAATTGCCAGCTGCCCTTGGGTCCTCGCCAAGTGGAGCGGCTGAGCCGCGGATGCTTTTATGGCCGGGGCCAAAAGTTTTAGCGGAGGAGGCGCTGCCGGGAGGGGTGCGGGGTGGCGGGCGGGCTCGCAGCCCTCTCTGTCGGGAGGCAAAGTCTCGCCTGCATCTTGGGGGCTGAGGAAGCCGGAGAGCTTCCCCTCCTCCGCCTGTCGCCTCCCCGTTGCGTGCGGAGTTAGCATTGCGTGAGCCGGCCTGGAAAGCCTCCAGCCATCTCCTCCCCGGGCCCCTACCCCTCCTCGCAATACCTGACACCGGCTCGGGGGGGAAGGAGGCAGGGAAGCGCCGGGCAGCTCGCACCCCGGCCGGCCCCGCTACCCTCCAGCCTCCCCCCCGCCCTGCGCTCGCTTCGCTCCCGTTGTCGGCGCTTTTTTTACTCTTCAGTCTGGCACCCCTGCCCGCCCCGGGAGGCTTGGCGAGGGCCGTGCGGGTGCGGTGCTCCAGCCCCCCCTCCTCCCCTGCCGCGGGTTTTCCGGCGCCCCAGGAAAACCGGGACTGCAAAACCCTCAGGCGTCAACGAGACCGCTCTCCAGGAAATCGGAGCGCTCCTGCTTTGTTGTTGTTTTTGTCTAGCAAGCAAAATTTAAAAATACAACCTTTATTTCAGATTCTCTACTGTCACTCCATGAGAAGGTGTTTTGGTAGCATTTAGGGATTAGACAAAATTAGATGCTGGGAGTCGGCACAGCTCAGGGTGTGATCCCAGGCCTGGCCTGACTGCTGCTTCTGTCTTTGCCAAGAACTTCAATCCTGGCTGTTGTCACTGTCCCAGGCTCCTCCAGTCAGCAGTGCTGCCCCTTGCTCAGACTAGCACCAGCCATACCTTTCTGTGTGCCTGAGAGTGCGCTGCCATTGCCAAGTCACAGAGGTGTCACAACCTCTCTTTCTAAGCAGCGCCAGAAACACTGAGCTTCTCTGCTCTCAGCTTCCCTCCTCTCAGCCCCATTTCTGGGGCAAACTGCAAGGATCCCGCAGTCCAGCCCAGCACACGGCTCGACTTCAAAGAGGAGCAAAGATAGCTCTATCCCTATGGCATTAAGGTCAGGGCAAGCTTTGGTGGTTTGATCTCTTCATCACCTTCATAAGGCTGGAACCAAATTTCATATGCTGTAACCACTCAGCTGTGGCTAAGTGGCTTGTCCCACCTTGATGGCCACCCTTCCCTCCTTCAACAGTCACATTGTCAAGGAAGGGACATGGGCTTCCCCCTGGGCACTACATCTGGGTTGTCACGACTGGCTTGGATTGGTTACCTGAGCTCTGGATTAGAGTGCTGGGCATTTGCCATTTCCAGCAGGTAAACTTGGCTTTTTCCTGGGACAGTGGGTATCAGTTGCCTTAAAACACAGGCTTTACAGCTCTTGTTGGTTAAGTCCCTAAACCCTTTCTTCGATGCAGCACTTAAACTAGTTGTATTGTGTTCAAAGTGAGAGATTTCCATTTACTTTAGAGCAAGTGGCACAGATTCCGTTCCAGCTCCTGTTTAAATCTGAATTGATAAAGAAATAGTGTCTTCAGGGTGGCCAAAATCTCATTGCAATTGATAAGGGGAAGAACACCTCAACATGGATCTGCCGGAGGGGACGTGCTGGGCCATTTCTTGCCTTTGCTACAAGTGTCCCTGCACATAGTTTCTCCAATGTTCAGTGAGAGAACATGGGGCCAGTGCACTGCACACTTTGGATCCGACTGACTTTTTCTCAACATCATACTGTAAGTGGGATTGCTTCCTGGCCACTAGCAGGCAGTACAGAGGAAGAAGCACACTTCCGCTGTCCTGAGCTGAGGGTTCGTTCAGTTTAAGGCATAAGCCCCAGAGTTCCTTTATCCTGGGATTGCCTCAGTGCAGAGCTTGTGCAAACTGCAGTTTATAGAGTGATCCAAGCCATTCTGCATTTGGAAGGCCATTCAGCCTTTGGAAATATTGTTTCTGATTGTCTGTTTCTGAGTGTTGCACAATACTACATGTGATGAAGAAACAAGTAGCGTAACTGTAAAACACAAATCACTTGTACACTTAAAGAAATGTGATACCTTATTGTTTCAGGCTGCTTAAATTGTGCAAGTGTTCTTATGTGCCTCTGGAGTTTGACTCTAGTCTCCACAATACCACTGTAAGTCAGGAAAATGACTGTTGAAACAGTCAGATTACAACCAGAATGAGAACCTATAAGCCTCTGAATTTGCAGCAGCTCTCTCAGATAACAGTTACACTGCAATCCAGAATGATGAAGAGTTACCACTGTGCTTCAAGTATCCAGGAACAGGCGACCTGCACCAGGCACTCTGTCCAGACACAGTGTGCCAGCCACCCCAGGGCAGCCAGCTCTGCAGCCACCATCTGTACTTGTTGCTCTGCAACAGCAGAAGTGCCTGATTGCTCAGGTTTATCTATGTTATACTGAATTGCTCAGTGTTAAAACTGACCTGAGATGGGGATACAATGAGTGTGGACAATAATGAGATCACATCTGATGCAGGTTCCTGGTTTTCTCCGTTTGGCACCTTTCTTGTGATGCCAAGCACGAGATATAAGCAAAACCAAAGGATTCACATCCTCAGTGTTGCTCAGAGTGCCAGGCATACACAGGAGCCAACTGTAGCTCCACTACCCAGGGTTATATATTTAGGCCATGCACTGTGGCTTATAATAAAGCATTTGTAGTAGGTTTTCTATAGCATATGCATTTGTGGTTACATAGTGCATTCTTAACCCTCATTAACTTGCAGCTCTCTTTGGACTTTAACTTTTCCCTGCATTCCCAATGACTTCCCAGTTCACATTTTCAATTCTCCCTTGCTATTGAAAAGCCTAAATTTGGCTCCTAATTCTAAGCCAAATTCCCCTGGCTGCTGTGGGAAGGCAAGAAACCTCCCAGCATTTGCTGAAGCTCAGCTCAGTGCTAGTCTGAATCGCAGCCTCTCCATCTGCTTGTATTTTCCATGTTGCTTGCAAATTAAGGGCATACGTTGTGGTCTGCTTCCACACAGGTAACACACAGGTATGATTACAGAAAATAAGGGCAGAGTGTTATACTTAATTCAGGCATCAAACCTGATTATGAAACTTTTAATTTTGCATAGCCAAATTTCTACATTTGCTCCTAAAGGTTGCTCACTTTTCTTGACAATGTTAGATGAAACTACATAGCTAAGTCTTTATTGGGATGAAAACCCAGAGCTGGCAACTTTGTGGCCTTTGAGAAGCCTTTTTAAACTGTTTTCTGCTATGAGGCAAACTCTAATTTACACACTGTTGGGCACTCCTCCGTGGCATTTCATGTGTGTCTTTGTATTTATAATATACAAGTGCTCTTTATTAAAGCACTCTGAAAGAAGACTCTGAAGAAGATGGATAGAATAGCGACTTTTAGCAAAGCTTAGACACTGCTCAGGAAGAGCATTATTGTATCTATCCTCAACATGTGAGGTATGGGCAAACTGTTGTGCCTGCTCACTCTCCCTCTTGTGCAAAGGGGCTTCCTGGGGCATCTGGCGGCTTTGCATCCTTGCACTGTTGCTGAGGTTTGCAGAACCAAGAGCTGTGTTGCCAAGGTCCATCTCTATTTTGAAATACAGAAACCTTATGGTCTGTATGATGTGCCAGGTCACTCCAAAGCATCAAAATGAGAACATCGCTGAGAGCCAATATTGTTAACATGTTAATGAGCAGTAATATTGTATTTCTCATTTGTTTTCAAAACTTTGCTGGGTGTTGTGTTAGTAGTGGTGCTACAAAGTTTGTAGTGCACTTGCTTTGCTAACTTTAAGAGTTCAGTATTTTCCATTTTAGAAAATACCAGTGTCCTGACTCAAAACAGCCCTGGGCTACAGCTGAAACCAATGTCTACTTCACTCACAGGCAGAAGCATATTCTGTAGGGGTGAAGGTTTGGAAGATTTACCTGTGAAGACCTACAGTGTCTGCAATACAGATGTGTGAAATATGTTTTTTCAGAGTTTGGAAATTAGTCCAAATGTGAGTGAATTATGAAGAGAAGAGCAAAAGAGAAAAAAAGTGGGAGAAAAGACATTATCCAGACAACTGCCACGCCTCTGCTTTAGAGCTTGAGGCTACAAACCTTTCCAAAGAAAAGCCCACCACCATGCTTTAATAAGAACAATTATTTTCCTCTTCTAACTAATGTTTATAACTAGTGGCTTATAACAATGGTTTTGGACTGGAAGTTTCTAAAAACTACAATGTCAAACATGGATTTTTCAGGGATTGAAAATTTCAGACCAGATTATTAACGCTGGAAAAAGTTACAAGTAGTGGAGGACCTGGATTTTCCAGCTAAGGGAACTTTGTGCAACTGAACACCATGACTCTTCTGCACAGAGAGAGAAGATAGTGAAGCACATATGAAAAAGCACATATGCAAAAGAAGATTGTATTTATAGATTATATATAAAAATGTACATTTACTCCTTACAAAAATATTCCTCTCTGGTGCCTTAGTGCATCTCGGAGCGCCTTGATGATAATTTGGGTTTTCCTGTCTTGTGTCCTAGGTGCCCCAGCCATTGATGAGCCCAGCCTATGAATGTCCAGCTCACCATTCCCCAAGCAATAATAACCCATGATACACACTGGTCATTTGAGTTCTTCAGTTTGTATTGGCTATGTAACATTCTTCGATGCCTTGTCAGCAGAACAACTCATCAAAATATTAAAATAGACAATGTCATTTGAATTTAGTAGCCTCTAGAGCAATCGAATTTGAATTTCAGCATTCTGATTCCTTCAGAGAATAAAGCAGGTTATGTAGTGAGGGTCCAGCTCTGATCCAGGCAAGGGAGCTGCACAGGGGTGTGAGCATTACTTTGTCCCAGTCTTGCTGCTTAAGAAGTTTCTTGAACTGAGCTGCAAACATCTAAAAGGACTTCAGAAAGTTCTTCCAGGGGGCTAGTATTGTGTGTGTACATTTGTATATATGTGTGTGTGTGTGTGTATGTTTTTTCTTTTGGTGTGAGACTAGTGTTGCTGAATTTTCACAATGTCAAATGCAAAAGGCAGGTCTTGGCTACTTGTGCTCATCCAGTGGTTTCACAGGGCTGGCAGTGTGTGCCTGCCTTCATCCGGCTTCAATTTTAACTCCTGAAAAGCCTATTCTGCTGACCTGCATGTTCAAATGGCTACACCAAACTTGCTTGTGCTGTTAGGCATTGACTCCATAGGGTCTGGAGTAATTGTCCAAAGGATTGAAATTTTATAATGGGGAAGTTTTCAGTTAACCAGTATAGGCTGGGGACTGGCCTGTTGGAGAGTGGTATAGGTGAGAGGAACCTGGGGGTCCTGGTAGACAGCAGGATGACCATGAGCCAGAAGTGTGCCCTCGTGGCTAAGGCAGCCGGTGGCATCCTGGGGGTGTTTTAGAAGGGGTGTGGTTAGTAGGTCATGAGAGGTCCTTCCCCCTATCTACTCTGCTCTGGTGAGACCACACCTGGAATATTGTGTCCAGTTCTGAGCTTCTCAGTTCAAGAAGGACATAGAAGTCCTTGAAGGAGTCCAGCACAGGGCCACCAAGATGATTAAGGGAGTGAAACACTTTCCTTACCTTTACCTGTGTGACCTGTCCTAGGGAATCTGCTTTGGCAGTGGGGTTGGACTAGATGATCTCTGGAGGTCCCTTCCAACCCCTAAAACTCTGTGAATTCTATGAATCCTTATGAGGAAAGGCTGAGACTCTTTAGCTTGGAGAAGAGGAGACTGAGGAGTGACCTTATTAATGTTTGTAAATGTGTAAAGGGCGAGAGTAAGGAGGATGGTGCCAGGCTTTTCTCAGTGATGGCAGTGATAGGACAAGGGACAATGGGTGCCAGCTGGAGCACAGGAAGCTCCATGTGAATATAAGGAGGAACTTTTTCACTGTGAGGGTGACGGAGCACTGGGACAGGCTGCCCAGAGAGGCTGTGGAGTCTCCTTCTCTGGGGACATTCGAAACTCACCTAGATGCGTTCCGTTGTGATTTAATCTAGGTGATCCAGCTCTGGTGGGGGGAGGGGCATGCAGAGGTAGGACTGGATGGTCTTTTGAGGTCCCTTCCAACTCCTAACGTTCTGCAATTCTGTGATTTAAAAAAGGTATCTTTAGCACTGCTCCTTTCAGGTTTTCAGGTGCTCTAAGAAAAGACATTGTTCTGGCACAAATTGATGTTCAAGATGGCAGCTGAACCAAACTGGAACACAGTAATTTGTGCACCATGAGGGCTTTCCCTAGCTTTTAATCATAAAGAGACAGGCCTTTAGCTGGGATTTTCCAAAGAAGATTAGTGTCATGGACCTGTAGAAATTTGATGCCAGTCAAGGAGTTGCTTGTAAATGTCACCCCTTAGATAACCCTGCTCAAATGAGCCAGGGAACATGCTCACCCCCCTTCTCCCTTCCATTACTGCAGGTCATTAAAAGGGTGAATAGTTTTAGTGAAGAAGCTGCAGAGTGATAGATTTTTCCAGTGGTTCTGGCTACGTCAGCTGCGCTAAAGTGTCCTGTCAGATGGAAATGTGTGAGCCTAAACCAGGACATTCAGTGGTTTGGCTGCTGAAGCTGGGCTGAGGAAACATTTGCACATCCCTCTGCAGCAGAGCATTCTTGGCTTCCCCTGCTCTGTTGTGCAAGGGTTTGGTGTATTTGCCTCCAGCGGTAACTGCATTTCAGTGGTAAATGAAATGACTCAAGTACTAGGGACTGGGATGTATGTGGGTAATACTCCAGCCTATAAAATTATTCATGCTCTTCCCTGGGGTATGGGAAATGAGAGCTGTTTATTTGCACATTTTTTAATTTGAAGAGAGACTGGGAGAAAGTATATTCAAAGCAAGGGGATAAGGGAAACTCCCTTTGTGGTATCTGTGGTCAGTGATGGAAAACTGAGATTTTTACAGTATTCTGCGTAAGGGCTGCGGCCTTGATCAAGACAGCTGACTGCCCCTGTAAGACAAGTAATAATAATAAAAGATTTCCTCTAGCCTTCAGTGAATTCAACAGGGGGAGAAAACACTCTTGACATGTACAGATTGCTCCTAGCATTTGGAAGCAAACCCAAGGAAGTGTCTGTTTCGGAGCCGTTCAGGCCTTCTAACCTTCAGCAATGGCAGATCAAAGCCCACGAGGGAAACAGGCTGCAGGTGCCAGTCAGGGCAGGTTTCGTCTTGTCACAGCAGTCCGGGAAGAGGCATTTGCTAATGTCTGTTAATCTCATGGCACGCCAAGGGAGAAAGGCAGAAAAAACTTGCCATAAATTCTTCCCTTTCCCAAGAAGCCCACACCCAGGCTCAGGGTGGCTTCACGAAGGTTTACTGGCTGCCTCCAGAAGGAGAACTGTGCGGGAACCTGTGCCCACCTCAGGGCGGCAGGGTGGATTTGGGGTCACCCTGCAGTGTGCTGGCTCTGTCAGGGAATGGGGGATGGAGCAGCCACAGAAGCAGCATTGTGCTGGAGGTGTACCCTCATGGCAAGGGCAAAAGCAGCTGTAGCTGAGTCCAGGAGAGCAAAGGTCTCCTAAAGAAGAAAGCCCAAAGTTCATCTTTGCTGCTGTCCTCTCCCATAGAAACATTCTTACCATAAAGTGAAGGAGGAAGCCTAAAACCCTGTGTAGCACCATGGGGAAGAGCTGGCAACAGTGGGGGTAACAGGGTGCTTTACCAGATGTAGGGAGCAGGCAGGATTAGGCACAGCTTGGGGTGCTCTAGGAGAAGGCTTTGGCCAAAAGCCAGTTTTTTCCCTGTCTTTCTTTTGAGGTGTAAATGGCATGCAAGCAGGCTCCTCTCAGTGGCTTCCCTGTGAAGATAAATAACCTGATTCCCCGGTTATTATCCCCCTGCTCTCCTCCCCTTCCCTCTGACTGACTTTGATTATTGTAACTTTACATGCGCTTTTAATTTGCGTGCAGGCAAGTACAAAGGCACAACCGGATATACCTGTTATTTGCCAATGACCTGAAAGAGTATAGTTTATGTTAAGCCTTGGGTTATGGTAAGGTTTGCACGCGATTCCTCAATATACATGCTGCAGGCAACTGATGGATGGAGGTGATGGAGGGTGGAGGAAAGTTTTAAAGTGACAGAACCTGATTTGGTTCCTACTTAATCTACCAGTTATGTAAAGGCCTATACTGCCATTTTCTGTAGAGGCCAGGTCTTGCCCTCTGCCTGGGGAAGGAATGTGTGATCACATTATCTGGGCTGCAGTTTGTTCATGGCTGTTCCTGAAACTGATCTTATGAAAGCTTTACGAAAATTAGGCAAAAAAGGTGGGTAGGATATTTGCACTTCCCTGCTTGTACATACTCTGGCATGGCAGATTGAAGGTAGCAGAGTAAGCTACAAATGAGATGATTTGTGGCAATGGAGTCAATGCTGAGCGTGCATGGATGCAGCGCTACTGAGATGTGTGGTCCTGCGATGGAGATGGGATCCATATTTTGTTGCATTGGTCTCAACCCCTACAATGCTTGGAGAGATTTCATTTGAGCTAGGCTCCCTTAGCAAAGAATATCCACCACTCATGGGTTGCTTGGTCCTGCAGGAGAGGAAGAGAGAGATGTTGGTCTAGTAGTTACAGGAGAAGACCATAAGGAGATGAGCGGTCCAATGTCTAGCCTGCACACTGGCTTGCTCACTCTTGAAAGTAACCACAAGAGAAAGCCTACTGAGGGGGTTGGGGTTTTTTAACTTTAATTTCATTTCAGTGATTCCACATCTAATTAGCTAGGTCTTCAAGCAGAAAGGAAGCATTTTTATCTGCCAGGCAAGTAAACTAACCTTGAGGTCTGAAACTTGAGTGTTTTTGTTTCTGGTATGTGTTTTGACCCAGTGTTAAAGGCTGCACCAAAGGAATTAATTAGATGGTTTGTTTGAAAGTTCAGGAAAGGCGAAGGATCCCGTTCATTCTCAGCACCACCCCTTATCTCCAGGGAAGTGAGAACAACAGGAGTTAAATGCAATTTTATGGGACTTACGGGACAGGCTCTGCTACTCACACTTCCCTCAGAGAGAGTGGGAAAAGGTACAGAGAATCAAATGAGGCCATCAAAAAATGATTGTTAAAAGAACAGATGACAAGAGAGCCCTATTGTTACAAGAGCACTGTGTAAGTTTATGTTGCTGGACATAAGCACATTTAATATCTTCTGTGCCTCAGCTTCCCCATAAAATTGGGATTGACAACAGTATGTGGATCCACCTAGTAGCTGTTCTAGTGTTCTCTAGCTTGATAAGATAGACCTTGTACAGCCAATGTTTAGATTTGATGGATAGCGATTGAGGACTGAAGTTTTATTCCAATTTTTAAGTCAAACTAATGTTGCCTTCCTTCTTCATGAGCCCACAGTACAGCAGGCAGCTGTGGTCCACTTGTGAAAGGCATTTAGCTGAAAAAGCCATGAAAATAAATGCATTTTCTTTTCTTCTGTCTGCTCTGCTATTTCTTTCTTCCTGTTTGCATCCATCCAGTTTATCTCTCCTTTTGAGGAACTGGTTTTATTTAAAAACCTCTTCTTTTCTGTACTAGTTTACTGTTTAGCATCATGATTTCCAGCTATAAACATCCAATATACATGAAACCTTTGCATATCTTCACTGTTATTCTTTCCCATTTGTCGTGATGCTTGGGCTGAGTATAGAAAAATCACATCTAATAGCAGCTTTTCAGAGGTCCCAAACTCTCAAACACATGGTTGGTCTTTCTGTGGTCAGTGTATTCCTGAAAGCTAAAATGTATGTGCAGGCTTGTTCTGGTGAAGAAAGGTTTCCATTTTGGTATCACATACAGCAGTCCATAGCCTGATTTTTAAATAAGTTTAGCAAACTTATCTAATGTTGCTTGTACACACTGATGCACAAACCAAACCCTTTGAGTGTTGTGTGTCAAAAACCTGAAAGAGTAAAAGTGTCTGCTCCAGTCCTGGAATACAGCTTTACAACAGCAAACTCTGTTGTGTCTGGGTTACACAGTCAGGAAAGAGTTACAGGCTGCCTGCTTGTCACTTGATTCAGCAGGGGTTTAGATGGAGATGTGTGCCCTTTTTCTGGCATGGAAAGCCTGAGAGCCCCTGCAGCTGGCTTTGGATGAAGGAATAGCTTTGCTTTGTGTTACTTTATGAATTTGATGTTTAGATAATATACTATATCCCCAAGCAAAAGCTGAAGAAGACTTGGGTATTTCTGTGCCTTGACCTTTCCCTTTCCCCCAGGGCAAGGAAGCCCACCAGCATACAGGCTGTGACAGAGCATGTGACAAGCACAGTGAAATATTTTCCTTTTCTTTTACTAAAGTAATCCTGGTTTACGTTATCAAAAGAGAATTGTGAGGAAGCAGGTATGAAGAAGCTGTAAAGAAGCATCAGGCCCACGTTTCACTTGTACACGACAGAGAAAGTTCTACTGAAGAGAATGGATTTTTTGATAAAAGTAGAGTGATTGAGATTGGTTGATGATATCTAATACTCAGCATTTGTAGTGCTCATGTCACAAAGCAGCGGCTGCTGGAGCACGAGGTATGTCACCTGTCTGCTGAGGACTCTGACTTCCCAGATAGGAAACCTGACATTAGATCAGTAGGACAGAACTGCTTCTGTGCCCTGCAGCTGGATCAGGATCCTAGGAATGGATGCTGAGCCCGAAGCAGTGCACATGTAAACACAGCAGCAGTAACACTCTGCTTCAGCGTTAGTTACTGTTGCTGTTTCTGTAGTGGACAGAGCTCTGCCTGCATGGCACTTACTGCTGTTGAGGTGAGGTGCAGTCGAGTGGGAAGTCACTTCCCAGAAGTGTGTGTAGTCCAGGTGTGAGAGAGGAGGGAGATACAGACAGTCTTGGTAGGTGTGGTGGATTAAACAAGGGTTTCAGCACACAAAAACCTTCACTCTTTATAGTGCCTATAGAAAAAGCATGATGTCAATCTTACATTAAGCATTTTTGCATGGCAGATTTCTTAAAACGCTAAGGAAAGTTTTGAAAAGTGTTGATAAACTCAGCATTTACTAAACTAACCCCTGGATTTAAGCAGCATACCTTTCTGTAAGTTAGTCTCATTCTGGACTGTCTGGTGCAAGTCAGTATTTCCACACTTATTCAAATTAGGAAGACTTTGGCAGGCTGTGAGTACAGGGAATAGCTCTGGTATCCCAAATGATGTGGCTGTACTGCAGGGAAGACTGGACACCAGACAAGATGAAGTAATAAATATGCAGAGGACTAGACACAAATGAGATTGGTTCAAGATACCTACCTAATAGTCAGGATTTTCAGTGCTCATGCCCTTAAGCAGCAACCTTGCCTGGTACAACAGCCTTTACACAAGCTTCAGGGACTTTGGTGTCATGATAGATCATTAATTAAAAAGTGTGGAGATGTTCAAAAGGCAGATGTCATTCTGCAATGGATAAGAAGCAGGATAATATGCAAGACATGGGTGGTGACTCTAAGTTTCTTCTTGCCCTGATGAAGTCACAGCAGGGGAACTGTCTTGGATTTAATTTAAGCACTGAATTCAAGACACATGCAGACTGGAGGGAGATAAGCTCAGAGCAGCAAGAACTAAAGCAAAATTTAAGAGATGGAAACTCTTTGGCTGCTCAGGCTGATAGAGATTTCGGTATTTAGGTGGATGTTAATTTTGAGTATTTATTAATAAGGACCAAAGCTCTTTGCTAGCTCTGATGGGTGTGTGGTTAAAACTTGTCTGAGCATTACACAAGATTTAAGCACTGGAAAAGGCTACCCACTGGAGGTTTTGACAAGTTAGAATGCTTCTTTGCCACTATTGGCATGTGCATGATTTTACCTTGTTTAAATAGGGGTAAATGAGTATGACTGTGGCCCATTCCAGGATTTGTTGTGGCCTGAGATGGCTTTGTGGAGCAGGGCTGATGGTGGCCCTGATGTAGTTTTATGGACTTTAATATACTTCTGCCAAGCAGTGCTGTGGAAGGCAGCCAGGGAGCTGCCTGCTCTGTGCAAGCCCATACACCTCTGCTCTTCCATGGGTCTAAAGGTGACTCTTCTTAGTCCTGGTAATGTCACTCATATCTGAGTGCTTTTTCAGTCCTGCTAGTTGACCGTCTTGTTAGATGATTTTGCTATGATTTTTAATGCTCACATTGAAGAGTATTCCTCCTTTCTGGTAACAGTAATAACTACAACCCCTTAATTTAACTCTCCTTTAAGCTCTTAGCTCTTGGAAGCCAAAGAGTTGGCCCCTCTAGTCAGTTTTCTCCCAGTATGCTGAGCTCTAGGGTCTGTGGGTGCATGCAAATAAAACATCAGTGCACTACCAGATCATCTGTCAGGACAAACCTAATAGGATACAGTTTGTATGCTTTATACCAGACGTGTAAGGAGAGATGACATCTGTAAGAGCATGTTGTGGTTTTGCCCCAGCTGAGAGCCAAGCACCATGCAGCCACTTGTTCTTTAAAAGGGAGTGGGGAAGAGTTGAGGGAGGGGGAGAGGGAAGGAGAAGGAAAAACCCAAGGAACCAAAACCTGGTGGGTTTGGATAAGGATAGTTTACTGGGATAGCAGAAAAATAGATACTATAATAATAATAATAACAGGCCTTTATAGCAAAATGTATGAAACTGGTGATACATGATGCTGTTTCTCACAGAACTGCACAACTCGGGATGTACAGCTCAGAGCCATCCCGAAAAACGGACCGTCCCCAAAACCACACATCCTGGAGCTGCCTGCTTCTCCCCACACCAGCCGCCCTTTTATGCTGAGCATGATGTAATTGGCATGGAGTACCCCCTTTGGCCAGTTCGGGTCACCTGTCCTGGCTGTGTCCCCTCCCTTCTTGTTAGCAGGGAAATATGAATAACTGAAAAGTCTTTGATTGCTTGACAACAACTAGAAACATCCATGTGTTATCAGCACTGCTCCCACCCTAACTCCCAAATGTGGCATTCCATCTGCTACTAGGAAAGAAATTAACTCCATCCTAGCTGAAACCAGGACAGAGCAGCATGAAAAAAATCTTACCTAGTCTGGCATGAACTCTGCATAGGTGTCCATATCTCTTCAGACTACTCTGGACTAATCTGAACTAACAGAGTGGGCCTGTAGCAGCTTTACATAGCCCAGGTATTTTCGAGCTATATGCCGAGTATACTTGCTTTGTGGAGTTGTATTATCAAGTTGTAGACTGACCTGTTTGGGTCGGGCATAATTCTTTCTCTTCCATCAAGGGCAGCTGAAATTATTATTTCAGCAGAAATTATTTCAGCTGAATTTGTTACTTCAGCAGGTGAGTACATAGGTTGTGTTTACTAAGCCCATATTAGGCATTTTAAAATGAGTTGCTTCCTGTGGTTTTGATGTACCCCTCCCTGACATATTTTGCTCTACAGTATCCTTATTACATATTACAGGATGAATTTTGAGTGGGCTCTTCACTATTTGCTCTTGATTTAAGACCTAGGCAACTGTCCAGGTTGTACAGCAAAACAGTTTGTAATCTAGAGTAAGTATCTCTGTCAATCAATTGTACTAAACTGCGGAAGAACAATCTAAGTGTAAGTAGTTTCTTGCCTCTAAATTCCAGCCAGCATCTGAACTAGATCACCTGGGGACGCAGATGTATTTGCATAAATGTACACAGATCATAGTGATAACAATGTGAATAACATTTTTTGTTAGATAATTGCAGACCCTTTTGCAATCACTCCACAGCATAGCAGTGCAGCACATGTGTGAGGTGGGTAATTATTAAAATTCCATTCTAGAGAGGAGAACACTGAGACAACATGATTAGGGACTTTCCAGAGGCCATCCCTGACACTCTTTATTTGCTTGGAAGTAAAAACAAATTTAATGACTTCTGTTCCCATACTTTATCTACAGATTCATTTTCCTTATTTATAGTTTTGCTTGGCATTACCTGTTGTACGTAATACCTTTTCACATTCAAGCAGACCCTTGCTAAGCATTCCCACTGATAGATAACTTTTGACAGATATTTTCCATCTTACTAAGAAAATGTGACAAAAACTCTAACCTGCTTCTATACCAGGAGAAATAAATACATGCACTCACTTCTGCTGGTTCCCAAAGTTTGTTTTGACAAGCCAAACCTGCATTAAAATCAGCTAGGTTACCGTGCTCACTTGCATGCTATCACTGAGTGATGAAGCTGATTGATGATGCTGGCTCACCCTACTTGAAACATTTTCCTGGCACCTCTTACAAACGCTTTTGGGAAATCTGGCAACAAAACACAGGTTTAAAACACCAAACATGGTAGAAAAGTACTTGTGGCAAAAAATAGTCAAGTGTACATGGGGTCAGGGAGCGCATCTTTTATAACATCTGTTAGGTATCACCTGGGACATGTGACTCCAGCTGTCCTGTGGACATGGTCATGCCCTGACTCATGGGAGAAGACACATGCGCACGGCTCATGCGCAGAGACCTGGAGCAACAGCCTTGGCTGCAGCAACACGTGTGTGTGAGCATCCAGCGGACACAGAGCTCCTCACTGTGACCCCTTGCTCCTTGGCATCATGTCCCCATGCACAAGGTGGAGCTGCCTGGGAGGTCAAGCGGCTGAAAACTACAGCTGGAAATTACAGAGGGGAGAACTGAGCTGCAGTCAGTCGAGGACTGGGGAGGATCTCTGGGGATAACACAGCCCACAGTGCTGCGGCCAAGCTCGGATCAAATATGCCTGTAATGCTTCCAACAGATGTGTGCCTGAGCTCCCCTGAAAACTCTTCTCAATCAAGCTTCCACTTTGTCCTTTGACAGTTTGTTTGGGGTTTTGTTGTCCTTTCCCAGATGTCATGCTTCAGGTATCATTCTCACAGTTCAGATGCAAAGCTATTTATCCACCAGGGACCTGGACAATAGGTTCTTTTCTCTGCAGCCTTTTATATATTTGAAGTCTGACTTGGTGTCTCTCCTCATCTTCTCTAGATGGAGCCTCCCAGCCTCCTTGTAGCTTACAGCTCCTAGGTATATGGAGACTCTTGTAAATATTTTTTCCAAGCACTCTGCTATTGCTTCATGTTACTCTTAAAGCCAGAGTCTAAAGCTGGATACAATATCCAAAAGAGTACAAGTGAGCAAAAAATAAGAAAAGAATTTGAGGTAAATCTTGTGGGACACAAGCCCAGGAGTACTGTAGTGCTGTTTGTATTACCTTGTGTCTCTCTTTTCGGGGCAGGAAGCAATTTCTTTTCAATATTGTATGTCTTGCAGCAAGATCTTGTGAGGTAATAAAAAAGGCTGAACAAACATAGTATGAGGAAGTTATAATAGTTAAATATTGGATGTGAATGTGTAGGTAGCTACCTTTTAATTTAATTGCTTTATTAGTTTATTATCATAACAGCATTCTGATAATTAAAAGTATTTCCTGTTCCCATGGGAATGACACAAGTTTATTTGTCCCCAGGAGCAGCTATTTCTACTTTAGCAGGATCTGCTTTTATGATCTGCTTGGAAACCACTTTCACTATTCTTGACTCCTCATCTCCCAGTGAATCTGTTTTGATGCTCTGAAACATACAGCATTGTGTATTTGGGTACTGTACACAGGTAGGATCATCTTCTTCATTAAAGTTGTCTTTACTTCCTTCAATTCTGAAGAGGTCACCTCTTCAGAAATTGTCTCTGTTGACTGTAGAACTAAGACATTTTAATGGCACCTCTTTTGTCATAGAAAATATCTGTTCTGTTTTATAGAAAAAAAACAGAAAGAGGGTAACTGTGAAAACTGGGCAGACATGCAAGACCCTCATACAGAGACCAGTTACACTAGGATGTGTTGTCTCTCTGCAGTGAATAAAAGTACAGTTTCCTGAGGCCACAGTACATTTCTCTGTTCATAGCTGATGTAGAGGACTGATTTAATTACTGCACCAAATTATCAGGCACTTTCCCTATTAGACACATGAAATGTGGGGTAGCTATGGGATGTGGTGGAAGATATAAGGCATTTCTGTATCCCAATAAGGTTCTTCGTTTATTCAGTCCCCACAAATCTTCTCTGGCTTAGCACACCTAGTAGCATTTCTTGTGACTTAGACCTTCTTCAGAGAAGATGGGAGGATCCAGACGAAATCTGTGTATTGAGAGTAGACCGGTTTTTTTGAGGTATATGTGGTCAGTTCCTTTATTACCACTAACCCTGTCTTCTATGGCAAAGCCCAGGTCATGCAGCATAGGCTGTGATGAGAACACCAGCTTGAAAAGATTGTGGGTAAGAATGAAGACAAGAATCATTGGTAAAGAACATCACACTAAAAAAAAAAACCCCAGAAAAAAACTTGGCTATGTTGTGGAAAGTTGAAATGATTAAAAAATGAGATGTGTCATTTTTTTCTTCAAGTTACATGCAGCATGTGTTTCTCATGTCTCGTATTACAAGCAAATGTGAACTGAGGGTTTATGGTAATACCACCAAGGAAGTATGATATCATCTCCCCACAGGTGGTAAGTCGGTTTTCCAAGGTGTGTTTACACGGAATGTTTCAGAGCACCAGCACACACACACACACACACACACACACAGAGGAGATACTTAAGCAATATCTGTAATTATGGAAGAGTTTGAGGAATAAACACTGTCTAGCCAGGTATGAGTTGTAAAACACCTTATGGCAAATTATGTGATGTCATTCGTATTATCTTGATAAATACTTGTTAGGGCATGAATTTGATTGAAGTTAAATTAAGCTGATAATGTGGTTTATAAGTGCACAGCACGTAGATCTTATGTAATAAGACTAGTCATTAATAAAATAAATAGTCTGATAGTGTAGAAGCAAATTTGCTTATATGTTAACATTTATAAGCCTGTGTTTCAGGATGCTGATCTGTTTTTATCTAAACTGTAAACCACAAACATAATAAATCATACAAGATTACTAAAGGAACTGCCCAGAGAAGTGGTGGATGCCCCATCCCTGGAAGTGTTCAAGGCCAGGTTGGATGGGGCCCTGGGCAACCTTGTGTAGATCCAGGCCTGAGGTTGGTGGCCCTGTCTGTGGTAGCAGGGTTGGAGCTCTATGATCCTTGATCTATGATCCCTTCCAACCCTTGTCATTCTATGATTCTATGATTCTATGAAAAGTGACAAAAATGAGCTCGGTCACATGCCCAGCTTGAAACCTTTATTTTCTTTTGGGTCATCAGAGGCCTGAATAACCAAAGACTGATGATATTACTGAAGTATTAGCTGCCCTTTATATTCTTTGTGTTTATGTTTGTTGAAACAAGTTCATGTAGTTAAATAGGCTAGAAATGGATCTTGACTGCTAAGTCTATTTGCTATTTGTTGTCTTTTACATTGGAAGCACATATATATAATATGTACTTAGAAGGTATGAAATGGAATAAAATCATCTCTTTGTATGTCATTCCAGCTTCAGTGTCTGGTTCTAGGACAGATCCACAGCTGTGTCTCTCTAAGACCTTGGATATTTTGGTCAGAAAATATCTGAAGGGGAAGTCTCTGTGTCCTATTGCCTTTGCTGTACTGGCCTCTCACTTTGTTTTTGATTGTTGCTTTTTCACAGTCTGATCCTGGTTAAGTGTCTTAGCAGATGTGCTTGACCACCTACAGCTTTTTTGGACTGCTCTTCTTCCTTGCTTTTCATGCTCAGCTATTCATGAAATCTGAACTATGTGTTGATCTCTGAGGCTGTTCCAACTTCCTTTAATGCAGTACTTATTTGAAAGAAGAAGTAGGCAGCAGTTCTGCAAAATATTTATCCACATTTCTCTTGGATTCTTTCCTTTAAAAAGCAGATGAGGAGAGCATCTGGTTTTAGCTAGTTTCCTGTGAGGCAAGGCAAGTGCAGTACTTGCTGACCGCACATACATGTGTCTCTTAGTGCTCATCAAACAGCCTTTGAACTCACAGGCCACTCTGGGCTAGAGGGACAGAGATACTTGTGGTCCTGAGTGTCCCTCTGAACTTCAGTCAAACTGGAAGAAAGAGAAATGTATTATCCAGGGTTTGTTGATGGGCAGGATTCATCACAAGCTCGTCCTTTAACAGGCACAATTCAACCAGAAGGCACAAATCCATAGGGGAAGGTTCATTAGTTTCACTGCTCACACCACTCCTTGTAGGACTAATGAAAGCATACCCCCTGAGTGGCTTATGTCTCTTGGCCAGGAGTAAGGCAGTTCTTTTCTTGGTGTTAAAGTCGTTAATCATATGAAAGACCTTATCAGAGCATATTTCTCCTGTCTTCTACATCAGACTCTTGATAAATTTGTTTTCTGGTTAATTTATGCATTATGGAGCCCCACGGGGCTTAATACTGCACTTACTTTCAATGCATAGATGTTATTTCTCAGTCCAGCTTTCCACTAAAGAGCTATGAGGCATTGCTACATCAATCATTCTTCAGGACTCCTTCCCTGATGTGTCATGTTCTTCTCTTTCATGCTGTACTGGAGAGGGAGCATTAATAGCAGAGGAGGTTTTGATCAAAAAAACAATACTGAGCAAAGCCAAAGTGATATTTTGCTAATGCTATTGTTTACATGTCAGCCATTTCAGCTTCTGTTTATAATCTCTTTTTAATCTATAGAACTGTAACATTACTCATATTTCTTTTCCTTCATCTCATCTCCAAGGACAAGTCAATGACTGTCAGTCTGCCTTTATGCATGGCTTTTCCCAGCAGCAGAATCAGGCCCAATTGGATCCACAAAGGACTGAGGATGGCAGGTCTTCTCTGTCCCCATCCCCTCCTGATGGTGTGTGTGGGGCCACAATAGAGCTGCTGAAGCATCCAGTGCCAGAAGGGACTGGCCTGGGGATAAACAGAGGTATGTGCCTGTCTCAGCACGCTGGCAAAAGTGGCTATCATGTAAGACTTGGGCATTGAGCACACCTTGCAGCTATGCAGGGCCAAGCTGCTTCCTGGAGTCATCCAAGCCTTTTCTAAGCTCTGTAGTCTGCATCTTTCGGATACCATGAATGTGCTCAGGACATGGGCCATTGGTTTGGGTTTCCAAAGCAGGTGGCTTATCCAGCCTCTTGCAGTCAGCCCAGCCTTTTTTCCTCATTGCCTCAGACTTGTCAATCCAAACTCTTATTTTTCACAGTTCATTCAACGTCCTTCTTGCTGGGGCAGCAGCAAACTCATCTACCACTGCTAGAGAGAGATCTGTTGTCTGAACTTCTGCCGTCTGTCTTTCTGACCACGAACTGTGGTTAAATCAGTAGGGATCCAGATCTAGATGCATGCCTCCAGCTCATCTGCATTTCTTTATGAGAAAATTCCATTTCTGCTCATACAGCTGACAGCTTCAGAAGTAGCTGAATTGCTCCTAGTTTCAGATTAAGCTTTTGGGTTTCACATTACAAAACAATATATAAGACCTCCCCAAGTCACTGACGTTGCTCACAAGGGTGAAGTGGCTCTGGGAGGAAAGTTAAAATATCCTGAACTGTGAGCAAGCCAAGCCTCTGTGATTCTTTAATAATTAGAAGCATGTTTTGAATAAGACATTTTGGTCCACTTTCTTGCTGAGATTTTTGAGATTAGGGCTCTCACTTGCAGTAAGTTTCATACCATGTAGCACAACAGAGTTTTGAGTTCCTCAGTAGTTTTTTATCTGTAATAAGGGAAACCAGATTTTGCTGTGGAAAGTATCAAGCAAACAGGGACATCTGAAGTCTGAGTGTCTGCTTTCCCTAGAACAAAGCTCACATTCTCCTTAGCCCAGCACTGCGGTGTAATCACTATTCCTTTTAGGAAACACATTTCTTAGATGGATTTGAAATGGTAACATTGAAACCTAACAATACCTAAAGAAATGTGTTTGAAAGGTAGTGATTTGCACAACCCTGCAACACTTGCCGCCAGCGACGCTTTAGAAGAGGAGTGAAGTTTCCAACTTGAAAGGAAAGGCGGCAGTGTTGGATTTAGAAGCGTCTTAAGGTGACTAAATGAATTACTCATGTTTCATCCCCTGACATCTGAGGTGGGAGCTGCTTTTATTAAGTGACTGACAGCACAGAGTCACCCAGGAAAGCACCTGATAGCCTAATTTACTCATTGCCTTCCTCAACCAGAGAACCAAGAAGTCTACAAGCAAATGATTTTCTAATAATGCCTCAGGCTGCTGCATGAAAAATCTCTTGTTTTCTCTGGAACATGCTGGGTCCAGCAGTTTGATCTCCATGTCTTTAGCTATTCCTCACCAAGCATGATGTGTCAGTCCCTTTCTGATTGCAGAGGTAGCAAAGCTTTCTCAGTTTCCCCTGCTAGAACACAAAGAGTAGAAAGAGGCTGGTCCTGCTCCCTCCAATGAATCCAGACTTTCAGAGAGAGTGAAAAGATCGCAGCTTTTTCACTTGGGAGGGCATAAGCAAAAGGGAATGTGTAAAATTAAACAACATAGTAAAGCATTTAGAGCAGTTAAATTTGTTGCTTTTATTACCTTTCTCACAACACAGGAGCAGGGGGACAGTGAGAGATGAAATATGAGCAAATTCCAAATAGATTAAAGGAAATGCATTTTATGTGATGTACAGCTGGAGTTTGAGACTCGTTGCCAAAACGTAGCAACTAGGCTCGGGAATCAGCAAGACTGGTAAGAGGACTGGATACTTCTGTGAGTAGTGGGAGTGCCCAGAGGTACTTTGAAAAGGCTAAAAAACAGGTTCAGAAGAGATAAAAAACCTGATATAGTTGTGAAATTTGCACAAATAGACCCTCTCAGCATTAAATTTACAACTTCAATGCTCCTCATCATTTGATCTTTTGAGCCTGTAGGTAAGCATACCTGTCAAACCTCACTGGTGTTAGGCAACATATTAATTTGCCCATGTAGCCTACCTGCTGTGAGGTGCTGCAGTTTCACGGACAACAATTTGTCACTGTCTAGTTTGTTTTTTCCCAACCTTTGGGTTTCCAGTATCATCTCCTAGGGAGAAAAAAAATCAGCCTTTCATTTTTCTTCATTTTAGATAGGTGGGAGAGCCTGCTTCTCTCTTGGAAATGTTTTTTGGGGGGTTATTTGAGAGCCCTTAATACTTACAACAGCAAGTAAGTTTTGAACAGGGTAGGATTTTTGTGGATGGTCATTATTGGTATGCCTGCTAGCTGGTTGCCTTGAAATCCAAGTTCTCCTTCTCCAGAAAGGAAGATTTTGATACTGGGTGAATTGTCATAGAAGAGCAAATTTATCAATATGTTACTTCATAAAGATGCCAGCTTGTGAGATTCTTCCTCCCTATTTATCTCCCTCTAGGCAATTGCATGGTCCCTGCTTCTTCCTTTCCTCCAGTTTCTATTTCTCTAGCCATGCCTCTTTTGAACGCATGGGTTGTGTCAAGAAGTTAAGAGGAATCTATAGGTAAGAAAAGGTGAAGTTCTTGTTATAGGAGAGCAATAACCTGCCCATGGTCTCCACACCCCTCTAGCAGGACCAGAGGGAAGAGCCAAGACATATAGACCCACAACTGTGTCATCTATGTCACCAGATCCACAAGCCAGAAAATAAGATGAAAGCTTGCTTTGTCACTTGGGAAAAAATACTTAGCAAATCACAGCGCGGCACTTCAGACTGTCTTCTTATTCATTCTTAAGCGGTTTTATTTCCTTCTAACACTAGCCATCAAACAAAATATTTGAAGTTTTGAAGAAGCAGAGTTAGTTCTGGCTTTGTAAATAAGAAACTAACTTATTCAGCTGTAGCTGTCTCTGAGATCTGCTTTTTGATTCAATAGAAAAGTGATGACAGGTGTTGTCATGCAGAAGTTAATTCTCGCAGTGTATAACTGTCCTGGCTCTCGAATGATTTATTCCCTCTAAAGTATTTGGCAAAAATGAAATCTACTTATCCTGTTTAAACAACAAGGGGAAATTATTAAGCTAACCTCTCCCCGCCGCCTGCCTGGGCGGTGCGGGCTGGAAAGCGGCACCCTCGCCAGTGCAGCGAGCGGTGCAGAGGCTATTAAACTGATACCGGGCAAGGTCCCGTAATGGGGGATTTTCTCAGTGAGAAGAATGCCAGCGCTTGTTTTAGGCCAGCACCAAAACCATTGTTCTCCTTCTTGTTGTTGTTGGTTTTCACTGCATTAGAACAGATTACAGCCTTAAAAACAAAGGTCTTCATTCCCCATATCCATTACTTTGTTCTCATGAGAAGAAACCCGTGGCTGCCTGTTATAATAAACTGATGTACCAGATTGCGGTGAAGTTAATCGGAACTGACAGTATAATAGGAGCAATTGCAGCTTAAGTTGCAATAAATTTGTTTGTTTATAGATGGGATTTTGCAACAAAGAAGGTGTTTTATAAATCAAAGAGATCTCTCACCAAACTTACTGTACAGAGGAGTAAACCAACATCTACAAACTAGAAAACAGGGATGATTTGAGAAAGCCATTTGTCTTCATTTCTTTTGAGTAGTTGGTATGTGAGCACTGTGTTTATTTCAGCCAATGCAGCACTGCTGTCATTTAACTTTGTCCCACAGTCCCATATTTATCCTGCATCCTGGTGACATGTGAATACCAGTCTCTTCCCTTCCCTTCTGCTTTTAGTAAGTTTACAGTCCTCTGGTTTCAGGAAAAAAGTTCTAGGCTATCAACCCAGGAGACATGCATTTTCTAACTTGTATTATGTATATAAAAATTCATAACATTCAAATAATTGTTGTGAGGAATCTAACATAAGTTTTTTCATTCTTGAGGTGGCAGTTTTGTGATTATTTATCAGTCCCACCAAGTAAATCCCATCAGGACTGGTGTCCTGTCTCCATATGTTCCAGTCTTGATGTCTAATTTGCAACCCGATCACAGGGACTATACAGTAGTTATCATCTCTTGGTCACTGTTACTGTGATAACCACCTTTACATTCTTCTTAGCAAGGCATTTGGGATATGAGCACATCTGGAAATGCATTTAGAAAACATTACCAAGAGTTTTCCTCTCAGTTTATTTGCTATATTCATCTTTTGCTGCGTGGTGGATGGACCATGAGTACAGGCTTCCCACATAATTCATTTTACCCTTGTCTAAATCTACTGATAAAATTGAATTAACAACTAAAAATCTTAAATGTGTACAGCAGCCAGCAGTGCTTTTCTCCCTGATGGGTTAAGAAATACAGAGCTACTTTAATGTAACACGTTACAGCATTGTCCTTTCAGTGTAACAGAATACAGCTCAGTAATTTGCAGCTTGCACACAGGAACGTTACCATGTCTTGCCTGGTGCTACTGCAGCTGTCACCTCTGCTGACCACACTACCACCAGCCAGGGGACTTTGCATTTGGATAATATGTGATGCACGGAGGGCAGCGTGACAGAGCTGAGAATTGCAGACAACATAGTGCCCCTGAGCAGCAGTGCGTGAGATGTAAGAACAGAGGCTGGGAAGGACCTTTTTTGATCTTTATATGCCAACCTCCCCCATTTTATTTAATACTTGCTAAGAACTGGAAATAAGGTTCATTCTTGGATATGGCTGTTTGCATCACTGCTCCTACAGGTCCTACAGACAGGCTGCTCTGGAGCGTTCTTCTGATAGTTAGCTTGGCTGAATCTTCTGCCTTGGTGCTCACCCCCAGGTATTAAATAGCAGAAACTTCATATCTCAGCTTTTATTTTGCCACAATAAATTCCTTCAGCTTTCCCTTGCATCATACATTCCACTTCTCTTACCATCTTGGTGGCCCTTCCCTGCCTGCTTCAGTCTGAATCCATCTTTCTTGAACACACAGGTAGAAAGGACTTTACACACCATTGTAATCAAGATTTACTCATCTGTTGCATTAGAAATAATACTGCTGTTGCTGGAAACACCCTTATGTTTTCCTGGCAGGTAATAATGAGAAATACCTCATCACATTCAGTGTAATGCAGTGTAGTTGTCAGGATCCAGCGTGCTGTGTGCCTGTTTCACAGGGTATACTGTCATCACCTCGAAGAATCACTAAACAATAACTCAGCTAGCTTTTTTTTTTTTTTTAAATGAATTTTAATTTGATAGTTAAGATTTGTAGTTAAGGACTGGATGCAGCCTGTGCCAACAGGCTCTGTAGCTGCCAGGCCAGATGGATCGGGATAAGGAATAGGATGTGCCTCTCGGAAAATTGACAGGAAGGTTTCCTGGGGAAGCTCATTCTCCAGCTTACCCCAGGTTAGCACATTATATTTTTATTTCCATGGTGTTTTGAGCTTATTAAAAATATCCGTTGGAGGGAGCCTGTTAAAACCTGCCAGCAGCTCCTTCCCTGTGGCAGCCGCTGAGCCTGGGGGGCTCTTGGCTTGCTGCTCTGCGACTTTGTACTGCATGCAACCTGTCCTGGCTGTGATGTAACCCTGCCAGGGAAATGACACTTCTAAAAATACGTTAAAATAATTTTTAAAATTCTGAATACCTGCAGGAAAAGCAAAGTTTGGGATAAAGAGGCTGCCACTGACAAGGGTCTGATGGTCTTCAGGAGCGAGGGTCGCTGTTGTGCAACATCCCCAGATGTGGCTTGTGGCCCGTCTGCACTACAGGGGACTTGTTGCAGCCTGCACCTCCTGCAAAACATGTCCCTCTCCTCCTCCCAGGACTGTCAGTTGAAATTGGTTTTGCTGGCACTGGTTGAGGTTACAGGGATTCTTTTGGGCTCCGCACCATAAAAAGGACATTGATGTCCTTGAATGAGTCTAGAGAAGGGCAACCAGGCTGGTAAAGGGGCTGGAGGGCAAATCATATGAGGAGCAGCTGAGGGAGCTGGGGCTGTTTAGCCTGGAGAAGAGGAGGCTGAGGGGAGACCTTATCACTGCCTACAACTACCTGACAGCAGGATGTGGAGAGGTGGGCGATGGTCTCTTCAGCCAGGTGACAGGTGATAGGACAAGGGGAAATGGCACAAAGCTGTGCCAGGGCAGGGTCAGATTAGATGTCAGAAAAAAATTTTTACTAAAAGAGTTGACAGGGCCTGGAACAGGCTGCCCAGGGAGGGAGTTGAGTCACCTTCCCTGGATGTGTTTAAAAAAAGGGTAGATAAGGTCCTTAGGGATATGGCTTAGCATAGGGCATGAACGATTGGACTTGTGAATCTTAAAGGTCTTTTCCAATCTTGTGATTCTGTGAAAGGGACAGGCGGGCTCTCACAAGCCAGGAGGTGGCAGCCCAGACAAGGGAGGGCAGGGACATCCTGTCCAGACACCACTGCATCACTCCGGGATGTCTGTCTGCAGCCAAATGTTGTTTCTTGCTGCATGCCAACGCTGTTGGGAGTCTCCCGCCCGTATTCATTCGGGGCCTGCCCTCTCTTCCTTGAAACTGTGATGTTTGAAATTAAACATCATGTTGTCTATAAATAATCATAATTGGCAGCAAGCTCACTGAACGTGGTCGTTTGCATACAAATTAAAATCTGCTGTATTGAATTTGAGATGGTCCTACAGCAGGTTCACTGTTGCAGAGGGACATTCATTTTGTGCCACTTCACATCAATTAGTTTAAAACTGGTTTAGCAGAGCGCTGCCTTTCTTCAAGGGCAGACCTCTGGGGCTCTTTGTAAAGGTCACTGTTCCACAGCCAACACTGAATTCATATTCTCCATCCTATGGGGTATTTGGCTGTAGCAGTAATAAGAATCATTTAACTGTGCTTGCAGCAAGAAACTCTGAAGATCGTGTCCTGTCATTAGCTGCCTTCAGGGTCTGTCCGTGCTCTCACTTCCTCAATTATATCAAACTTACCTGTTGGCTGTGGAAGCTTAATTACGTACCTTACTGTAGGCACTTAGATCCTTTGCATTAGTGTTTCATCCCACTGGCTTCAGTGAGATAGATCACTTCTGTATGTGCATCCAACTGTACAGAAACACTTGCAGAAGTGAAGTCTAATTCATACTTGGCCTCCTTTTTCATCTGTGTCATCATCAGTGAACCTACACTAAAATCACTGTGGCAATTTCAACCACAGCAGAGATGGAATCACCTTTATAAAGTCAGTGCAGTTAGTGCTGAAACAAATGTTTAAAAGGTGGGACATCTGCCACATGGGATTGGAGAGGGCAGAGGGGCTTGAACAGTAAAGAAATTGAACGGAAGTGCTACAGTTCAACTTATTTTACAAATATTTTACTCTTTTGAACATAACTTTTTTTTCCCATTGTATTTAATGTAACAGAGAAATATCAATTTATCATTGAAATCTGTAGAAGTGTGGGATAATCCTATAAACTGTTGGCAGCCCTTGGGACTTTAAGTTAACCTGGAAAGAGGATATTCACACAATACAATTCTGCAAATTTTACAGAGCTTGCACTGCCCTCATGTTGGTCCAGTGTGAAAGCAACCTGCCCCTGCAGGCACTTTGCAACTGTAGTTTGTAATGTGTTGGCAAAAGATGTTTCATTATCCCTAATTCAGAATGCACCGAACCCAGCAGGAGTCTCTCCAGAGTTTTCAATCAAATTCAAATTGTGCTCTGAGACTAATGGCTGCTTTCCCATGCCAAGGTCTCAGTTAAAAATACACTAGATTAAAGATACTACCAAATCCTGTAGAGCCAGCTTTACAAATAGGTCTATGGAAGTGGAATACGTGTGAGGTGAACTGAAGGAAAAGCCATGGCTCATACCAGTTTTGAGGACAAACTTTCCTAACCCACCTCTCTGAAAGTGAGTGGCGAGAGAGCCCACCCTGTGTGCGGAGGAGCACTCCCCTCTCTCCATCGCATCAGCGATCCAGCACAGCCTGGCACCTGCACAATGGCTTGGCACTTTGTCCCCGGGAACCACAGGAAGCATTTTGCTTTCGTGATTGCAACTGAAATTGGAAGAGGATGAAGTTCCTCATATCCTCATTCTTCTTCTCACCTGGGTGCTAAAGTTTGCCTGCGTACAGTGGAGGTTGCTTCAGCCTGGGCAGGGTGAGCACCCGTGTGCCCTTCTTGAGACTCTTATTTTGGTTTATTTCAAATTTGTCTTTCTTTTCTCAATTTTAGGAATCACAGGAACCATAGTTCCCTCTTTTAATCTATAGCCATTTCTCATGATCTCATACCATTCCAGCATGGTTTCACTACAGGCAAAATACATGTACCATTTCATACTGTGTATTCCCTTCTCCTCCTTTCCCACAACACTTTATATTTACACAGTCATCTACAGGTAAATGGAGGTTACAGGCTGAAAGAGTGAAGTTTACATAGCTGCTTTTCTGTAGCCTACTTCTCTGTGGGTTTTTTCCCCTGCTATCTCCCTTTACGGAGAATTTCTTTATAAATACCAGGGGAAAAAACCCATCATCAGCACCTACTGATTAAGCATGAAGTACCATTCCAGATTAGAAAACACAGTTATTGCAATACAAACTTAGTCAGATATGGAGCGAAAGGTAAATATTTTGAAAAAGAAGGGCTAATTTTGGGGTTGATTTCCAAAACAAAGCCTTAAAAACATCCAATGAAAAACAATGTGAAAGAAAGTGCAAAAAATATTATTAGTGAGATTATATCTACTGGAATTGGCCAAGTACTTACACAAGTTTCTGAAAGAAATCTGATGCTTAATTCTTTCAGACAATTTGGATGTTGCCAGAGGTGGTGTTCCACCTGCCTACAGGAAACTATCTGCGACTTTACATCTTAAAAAAAGAAGTTTTAAAATTTATATTAATCATCTCATTTACAAGCTACTGGTACTATACATGTTGCTGCAGATTAAATGACTCATTGGCTGGGTTTCAAATAGTAGAAAACAAGGCTCTGTTCCTACATCTTCCCTTTCTGTCACGCTGATTAGACTGCTATTTGCATTCTTTTTATCCCATCTGGAGCCCTCAGCAGAGAGGATTGTTTAGCCCTGAAAGTTTAAGATTAAAATTGGTCTGATAACAATCTGATGGAAATTTATCTTGTTTTCATGCTGGCATTTTAGCATGCACTAGGTTTCCATTAGGTCTATGTAGGCAAACAAGTTACTGTAGTGGTATGTCAGCTACCCAGAAATGATAGGTCAATGATCGAGCAATTACTCTGTGCTGTGTTGCATGGGCTGCCTGGGATGGGTAAGTCCCTTGCAATTCCTGTGGGTATGGAAGGTAAGATCATGTAAACATAGGATTTGGTCAGGAGTAGCTGACATGCTACTAATTTAGGCCTGGCTTCAGCCTCAGCATCCTCTTCATTTTATGATTTCTAAGGGAGGAAAGGTTCTTTTGGAGTTAAGAAACTGAAGAGGTGTGTCCAGGTGTGAGACAGGTTCTCCATCACTTTGTGCATTGTACACAGTTCCGTTTGCAAATGGAGGTATTCCCTGGGCAAAGGGGATGGTGTGTGGACAGGGTCTTTTCTCACCCTTGTGGTGACCAAACTGGGTGTTCTTTCCACTCTCTTGTTGCTTGCTGACAAAGTTAAGACTGCCTGCTGAAGGAGATGAAGGAGATGTCTCTTCATGTCATGCTGACTTTCAGTGCCTGATTATGAGCAGACCTCTGGGCCAGTGGGGTATTACCCTGCACACTGGGATTTTTGCACTGGGATTTTTGCTCTGGGATTTTGCTGATCCATTTTGGTAGTATGATTAATTTCTCATACGTACAGATACGAGACTTCTCTGCAGGAGGGAAAGACACAGGATCTACAAGAGACACATAATCTTCTGTGTGGCCTCTGGGGGTAATGAGATCCAGGACATCTCAGATGTCTCTAAACACCCGTTGAGATCTAGGCTATGTCTGCCCCCCAAAAAACCCTGACAATAGAGTAATTAATCTGTGAAGGGTACAGGAGTGCTAATAATTTCCCATAAATGCTCCTTTTTTATATCTTACAGAGCATAATGTCAGGATTCTGACAGCAATTGTTCTTCCTGATAATCTTACTTGCTTTACATTTTTTTTGAGTTGTGTAAGTCTTTGTATCACCACACATACATATGCATCTTGAGGCCATGGCTTTGTGGAGTTAGAACCACGCAGTGTTTGTGTGCCCTCACAGATGGAGATGGCTGGCAGCGTGCGAGGCTATGCCAGGCTCCTGGAAGCAAAGCTGCCTTTATTGCATGCCTGGGAGTTTCCAAGGAACAGAGAGAAGGGGTGTCTTACAGATTAGTTGCTCCACTAATAATGGGGATGAGTGGACTGATTACTGACAACTTGTCACTAGACTGTAGCTGAAAACACTAAACTGTACTGTCTAACCTGGGTCTGTAGAAATTACCATGATCCTGTGAATCCTCAGTCTGAGACATATCAGCTTAATTAAACAAAAGAGATATTGCAGTGGTAGCTGCCTAAGATACTGCGCCCTGTTTTTTACTGGGAGTCCTGTGATGGGGTTTACTGTGAGGACTTTTGAAAAGAGGCAACCAAGACCTAAATAGAAAGTTTGGGTCTATTTCTCTCTTTCTAGATGTCTGTACTTCTGTGAATCCCAAAAGTTAATATCCCCTACCTTGGCATATTTCCTACGGTGACAAATTAGGTAGCAGGAGTATTGGCTGTTTCACAAAGTATCAGGACGGTGACACCTTCAGGGGGCATCCACAACAAAAGCTTTGTGTTTCATGGATGGTTTATGTCATAAATATACACAAACCTTCACTCTCATATGCACATGCTGTTTTGATATGTCTTTGCAGAAGCCCTCAGGAGAGCATTGGCTACTATTTGTGTTTAGTTCTTGTTGCTGAGGACTGGCTATTTAACCTCTCTTCCTTACCTCACTTCTTTTGTAGTACATTTCAGCTGCCTAGCTTGAACTACAGCTTTCGTGTCAAGGAAATACAGCGTTTGACCCACAGTAATATTTCTCTCTGAGACGGGAAAGGGATTTTACTGTTATCAAAATTCCACTTTCAAACGTGTGTAGGGTACTCCTATTTCATGGAACAGTGAAAGGAAAACCACACTGAACTCTCTCTGAGTGCATAAGTTCTAAAGATGAGAAACAACAGGAAAACACAGATACATATCACGAAGCATGTGATGATTTGTGTGTTTCAAGATTTTATTTTCTAAGATTTGTAAGGCTGTACAAAAAGAGTGAAGTCCTACTGGAGGGTTTTTACATAGAAGCCCGTCAGCTTAGGAGAGCAGATAGTTTATGTAGTTCCAAAAAAACCTCTATGTGAAAGGGTGGTTATATTAAGTACCAATGGAAAAGCCATTGCTGTCTTCTGTAAACTGTAAATAGCACTGCAGAATAAAATGGGTATGTTAGGTAGACACCAAGAAGGAAATGAGACAAATGGTTATCAAACCTACAGAACTAGTTACATCTAACCTCAAGGCTCATTCTGGTGATATAAATATGATCCTAGTGGTGATTCCAAGCAGACTTTTTTCAGGTTTTATTAATTTTGATGGGAATATATGGGAAGGCGGAGGAGCCTGTGATCAGAAAGTCTGGATTGGAGAGTTTTCCTCTCCTTACTCAGGTCATTTGGGGCCTCATAAATATTTTCTGTTTGCTTTGAAAAGATCAAGTGAGCTGACACAGTGGTGGAAAATTAAGGTTAGTAATGGAGGGAATAAACCTTATGTTCAATCTACAGCAGACAAAAATGAAGACAACTGGAATATGAAATGTGATCAGAATATAGCTTTCTACCTTCAAGTGTGAAATGAGAAACCAGTCTTTCCCAACCTACTCTCTCTATCCTTTGCAGACTCTGGCTTTTCAGAGTCCCCATTTGTACCGCTCTCATTCAGGCTTTTTTTTCTTTTTCCCCTTCAGTTTTGTTTTTTTATTTTACTGCTATTTCAGCCTTCACACCAAAACTTAAGTCCAGTTGTTGACTACCCTACTCCTGAAATCCAACTATGTCTTCTACTTAGCCTTCGTTTTACCTTTTCTTCCCCAGATCATATTGTCCCTTCATCTTGATTTGGGCAGACCTCCCTGCAACCACGCACGTGCACACACTCTTTTGGCTCACTCCTGGAACTGTCCTTGCTTTTTGCATCCTATTCAAAAGTTTATTTTCTATTTTTAAAGGTCCTGCAGATAAATATTCCTTAGCATCTCTTCTTATTTCTTCATATTGCATCCGTTTGCTACCAATGCTTCACCGGCTCTCCTTTTCTACTCATGTCCTTCAGGCAAAACTGAGAAGCAGCAGCAACCAAAGCAAGATCTGAAAGAGGACTGTCGATATTACCCTCTTGCACCTTAAGAAGCAGCATGTTGCAGCCCAACAAATTGTGAACACAGACATGGGAGTTCTTAGAAAATAAAATAACATTACAACACCCTCTTTACAGGGGTACTCATTAGTGCGATAAAGACCTAGCATGTGGGCAAGTGCTGATGAACCTGCTTTATCTCTTTCATGTGCACAAAACTGTAAGATATTGTAATAAATACCCATTCAGTCATTCAGGCCTAGCAGACTTGAAAAATTGTAAATCTCATTTCCGTGCAACGTCATGCATGGTGTGTTTTATGTGAAGCAGTAGCCTATGCTATACCTTCTGTGTTAATTGAAGGTACAAAACCAGAGAGTTGATAAGGATTCCCATTAGCCTGCAGCTCCATTATTCACTATAACTTTTTCAGGCATAGTCTCTGTTACACATTCCATCATTAATATAGCAGAAAAAGCACTTATTCTAGGAAAATGCCCTTTGCTGTTCTGCATGGTTGTGATCAAGAGCTAGGAGAACCTAATTGCAGCCTATTAGGAATAATGAGATTTGCATGGCAGAAGCCAGAGAATTACACGGATAAAGGAAAAAAAATCACAACATGAAAGGTTAATATAAACATATACTGCCTGAGAGTGCAAAGGACACATAAATTGGTGGCTCATTACTGCAGACTGACCCATGGGTAAGAATGTCACCCAGCTCAGAGGCTTTCCCAGGAAGTTTGGCTGCAAAAGTTACAAAAGATAAGGACATGCTTGTGGAAACCGCTAAACTAATGAGAGCTGAAAGTTGTTTGAAATATCCCGATGACCTCACAGATGGGATGCTTATTAAGGTATCTGCATCAGTCTCTTTTTTGTCTGACAGACTGTTGTAAAGCTGTGCCGAGGCGTAGCCAACAGTCCGTGAAGGTGTCTCCATGCTTTCTGACATACCAAGGGCATTTTTTTGTTGTTGTTGAATGAATTAAAAAGGAAAACCAACATGCATATCCAATTTTTGTTTGCAGGCATATTTGTGGAATAGCACAGGCGAGGCAATCAACTATGATTACTTCATCAACATGGGGTCTGCCCGCTACCTACGTGCCTATCTGCTCGAGTGCGCTGGTCAGGAGCCAACTGCAAATTTAGGTCTTGAAAGTCTGAAGAAAAGCGCTTTATGTGCGAGGGTCCCATGAAGGCTCCGTAACGCAATTAAGCCCCATTTTAACAAAAGGCTAGCCATTTTGCTGAGGCACGACATGAGTAATTAAAATATCATTTTAAAAAAAGACAAATGAGTGTTCTTTCCTACTCTCGGATATTGTTTGAGAAAGATGGGGGGACAGGAATATGAGTTTTGTTTTTTTCCCTAGATCCTCTTTGTGGAAGATGGACAATGCAATAAGCCAGCAGCAAAATATATCTACCCAAGCTCCTGCATGGACCATATCACTGTAGCTGCCGACAGAACTGAAAGGCTAGAAAAAGCTATTTCTTCCCTATGGGAAAGAAAGAAGTTTTCTGAGTGCTTTTCATAGTTTGCTGTAGATGACTCTGTAAATATAAAGTGCTGTGGGAAAGGAGGAGAAGGGAATACAAAGTATGAAATGGTACATGTATTTTGCTTGTAGTGAAACTATGCTGGAATGGTATGAGATCATGAGAAACGGCCATAGGTTAGAAGTGGGAGCTACAGTTCCTGTGATTCCTAAGGATGAGAAAAGAAATATAAGTTTGGAAGGAAAAAGATTGTGTAAGGTGTGCTGGAGGAAGGAGATTTTAGTTACTTTATTTCAGGAACTCTTTTGTTCGGTTGCTTTTGCTAAATCATGATGAGATGCAACTGTTGCAGTGCTTTTGGCCAGAGTGCGATGGATATCTCCTGTGAGACAGAGGTCTGGTGGAAGTCACAGATCCAGCTCATTCCCCTGGGTTGTGATGGAGTTAATGGTTGCTATGAAATGCATTGTTTTACAAATACATAGTTGTATAGAAGTGAGATGTCACTTGCAATGAGGAATTTAGTAATAGCCTAGGCATTCCCAAATCCCACTAAAATGTTTGACAACCTTTATTTAAGGACTTACATTAAGAGCCTAATTTTAGGTTCTCAGATACAAAGGGGTACCTTCTCTCTTTAGGAAGATAGCTAATGAAGAAAAAGTAGAGAGCTGCTGCGTACAGAACCAGCTAGATCTTTCTGGGGCCACAAAAGCCAAAAAAACCCTTCAATACGCATCCTTTGACCTTCTGGCAGTTTCCTTGGGTCACTATCAGAGACGAGCCCAACAACAAGCCACAGCAACAAAAACACCATTTTGCTAAATTCCTTCTCTGCCTCCCTTTGCCTTTCCCCTCGGTTCCTTTGCTGAAGTCCCACAAAAATCTCCGTGGTTTCAGCTGCGGTGGGCAGGAGCCCTCCCAGGAGAAGCCTACACCCTTGTCCTCCCTGCACACCTTCCCACTGTGGGACTCTGTTCTGAATTAAAACAGCAAAGTAACCTGGGAATGATGATTAAAACAAAAATCAGGGAAGATTCCTGCTGTTGCTCTGCTTGCTCTGAACCGTTGTGTGCGAGTGGAGGAGAGGGTGGGCATCGTACCCAAGGGAGCTCCCTTTCCTACAAATACTCATAGTGTTTGAAGGCTTACAAAGCCTTACCCTGGCTGAGGGTTTTTGAGACAGTCAGTTTGCTGGCCAGTGAAGGGGTGTAGGTTTGCCGGAAGTGCCCAACCCTGCATGTTCTCAGCAGCTCTTCTATCCACCCTGCTCTCCAAGCCAGCCCAGCAGCCATTTTGGGTGCTTCCATCCAAGGTGGTAAGCAGCTTGGGTTAAACACTGGGTTTTCACATCCTGAGGCATTAAAATCCAATAGATTTTTACCCTATGCACACTGAAAAGTATGTTCATTTTGTGGAACTTTTTGTTCATGCAAACAAAGCCATTATTACGTGTGAAACCATAGTGCTGTTTCCACGACATTCCATTATGATAAAAGATAGGACTGAGAATCATTGAAAATCTGGTGTGCTGTGTCTTTTGTGACTTCCATAATTAGGAGGGAAAGACCAAGTCATGATTATGCTGAGAAGTCACTGGGCATAGTTGAGGAAAGGGCAGAAATATTCACAGTTGAAGCCCATCGTTTCTGAGCACCTCAGTTATACTGCTGGAGGACACAGGATACTGTCTGTGCGGCGGAGGGGAGTTGCTCTAGGGATTCCAGTTCAGAAAAGGTTGTAATTCAGCTTTTATAACCCTATGCTGGACCTGAACTTCTGAACTCAGTATTGTCTTGGGTTTTCCCTCCTGCTGGTGTGCCCATGTGCAGCTGTGATACCGTTACATTTCCTTTTTCCCCAGCGTGCTGTCATGCGATTGCGTATTTAAATGAAATGGAAAATGATTTATTGTGAGGGATCAGGGTTTTTTTCCTCTGCGGTGTATGGATGTAAACCTAAGCTGATTTCCCATGCTCCTGGAACTAAGTTTCAATTGAAAAAAAATTCTAGAATCAACAAATGGGAAAAACACTCCAGAGCACTAGAAAAATAGAAGCATTTCTCTGCCTTCCTGTGTTGGTCCAACAGGGCTTTGCTGCAGTTGTTAATGACTGAGAAATGTCTTATACATAAACTCTCTAAACCCCTTCCCACAGTTACATTTCATAATTCTGTGCAACTGAATACACAAATGGCGTTAAAATAACAGTCATGTAATACCTCCGGATTCTTGACGTGAAGCTATCGTAAGTTCAAAATAACTGCCACAAAAGAGTTGATTTTACAGAATGGAAGTGCCCAAGAAACAGGAATTCAGAAAGAATCAATGACAGAACTCACTGTGAGCATTACCCTACCAGTAGTACAGCAGAAATCCAGCCAGGAGAAAAACTATCGGACCAATGAAATAGAAGGGCTAGTCTGATGTTACATGAGGCACAGATAAAGTATGTGTCATTTAAGTTATTAAATATATGGTGACTGATGTTGTTCTAAGATCACATTTTATACTGACATTGTTGGGGGGTGAATTTCTGCCAATCTTATCCAGAGACCTGAACAAATCTTACTCCCATTGGACAGCTTAATTTCATGATGGGCGAGTTTCTTTGTCTGCAACAACATCTGAGTTGTTTGTCTTCTTACTGTAGATTATAAATTCTCAGTGTGCGCAGCTGTATTTCATGTATAGCCCGTATCATGTCTCTACTGGGACTTTAAGGAGGTATTGTAGTACAAATTGTAAATAAATACTGCTCAGAAGACAAGAAGCATCAGCAGCTGGATTTTCACTCATCTGATGAGAACTAGTCCATTCTCAACACAGGGAAGTTACTGAGAGGTGAATGTTGAGGAGAGTTTCCACTTAATAGAGTATCACAGAAAATGTGGCCAATGTACTGAGACACATTTAATCCATGATGTTGGTAGACAAAATGCTTCTCAAGCCGGAATTATATCCAAGGGTTCATGTGGGTGGGACTGGTGAGAAAAAGAAGTCAGCTCTGTGGCATTTCTGGAGAGTTTCGATGACTTGGGAAATCTCCATGGGTTCCTACCAATCCTGGCCACTAGTTTTTGTTTCAGTATTTTTTATTTCCAGTAAAAGCTGGAAACAAAAAAAAGAGCTCTCTAAAATGTTAAACCACCTTTTCTGTTAGGCAAAGAAATACTAAGACATTGTACACATAAAGGATGAGAATTTATTTGTCATTTTTTCTGGCTAGTGCTGTTTGAAGTATCCATCTGCACCAGTCAATGCCAGACTCCAGGGGCTGACTAGGAGGCCTAGGAAAACAAAGATGGACTTTGCTGAAACAACTTGCTTTTTCCCACTTGAAACAAAAATGGTCTTTGATAGGTGAGGTGGGATCCTGCAAGCAGGATGAGGTGGCAGAAGTGGCAGTAACCACTTTCCAATCAGGCAGGCAGCAGTGAGTTTTGCATGTTGTCTGGGCATCACATGCCTGTTGCAGTAGCTCCGAATGATTAATTTTGAGGATAACAACCTCCTTTCACAGTGCTGCGACCTGTAGCAGCAAGGGTGATGGGCTCCCCTTCAGATTGAATCACAGCACGATGGCTGAATTGTTTTTTTAACCCTAACAAGAGCTGTCATTAAAAGTTACTGAAGCCTGACTTTTCCTCACTCTTTACCAGCCCCTCTCAGCCCGGGCTGCAGGTCCCAAGTCCTTTGAAGCCAGCAGAACTCCCTTTGTTGCTTTTTGGTGCATAATGAAGCTGGGCGGCTCTGCGGCCCAGGGCACCCAGCAAGACTCGATGAACCGTGTCTGGTGGAAAGGCCAGCACCTAAGTAATGCCATGCAGTATTTCCTGAGCTCTGCCTGTTGAAATTAAAGGTGGCTGTGAAAAACGCAATGCTTTTGCCAGTCCTCTGCCAAGGGGGAAGAAGGCCAATTCTGTGTTTGGTGTCATGGAGGGTATTGGATAAAGGAAGGGGGTTAGCTCTTTGTATTTATGGTTATTCATGTTATGTAACTCCATTAATGACACGAAGCTTTTGGCTAGTGGAGACAGTCTCATTAGCTAGGACACTCACTTATTAGTATTGATTCAAAATTGCATAATATATCATTTCAGTAAAGGCTGGCGGCTTTCAGGAGCACTGCTTTCTTAGGTACTTACTTTTCTAGTTTGCCACACCACAAGGATCAATGATTATTTCGATCACATACTTAGCAAGAAGCTGATGACAATACAGAGAACAAAGAGCAATGAAGCCAGTGCTTCTTGTGGGCATTTGAATGGTGCTGTAATTGGTGTTATACTCTAAACAGCACAAAGAATAATTTCTGACTAGAAAATGCCAACATCTGAGGATTTTTTTACTGGGAAAAAAATTATTTTAAAATAAAGAACTTGGGACATGGGGTCGCTTGGCACATGATGTCTACACTCCCCCTTTCTCCCTCTGCCACCCCCCTGAAGAAGGCTTTGTAGCTCTGCAGTTGTTGGCACGCTAGGATTGCCACTCATGGCTGCTGCATGTTGTTGCTGCTCCATTTTCTTCTTACACTAGCAGAGCTGATGCTGTTTGTTGAAGTGGAGAACACGAATGAAGTCTGCTAGTGACTATTTCAAAATTTGTATCTCACAGGACTCCTTATAATTTGTAAAATCTGGATAGGCCAAAGAGGTGGCTGCGTGGAGCAATGTCTCCTGTAACCGGGAGCTGGGCAGCAGTTGCCTGTGTCTCCAGGGCCTTTGGTGGTTTATCTTGCCTTTTATGACTCATTCGGTGCTGATGAGCATTCTTATTTTCTGTGCTTCTGATTCCAACACTGACCACTGGCTGCAAGAATACATTAATTGATTTTCTGTGTCTTTTCATTATTTTCAATGTCTCTGCTCTGCACTCCTCCTGACTTCCACTCTTCCCTCCTTCAGACATCCCTCAAGTAAGTCAAGCTCTGGAAGCAGTGATGACTCCAAGGTGCTCCTCCTGATATGATTTAAATTGAATTAAGTCAATAGTTTGCAAATTGGAAACATTTTTTAATGGATGAAAACATTAGCTATAAATTCCTGAGTCCTTCTGATCTGTGCCCAATTGAATGTGGCAAATGAGATCTTGCCCTTTTCCCAAATTTACAGTTGTGCATGATGATCTGCAGACTACATCTGTCTACAGCTTTATTATTAAATAAATTTCATCTGCGTGGTTCATTGGTAATTAAAGTAATAAACACCATGGTGTCACCAGTTCACCCAAATAACGTCAGAGTGGGAAAGCAAACAGTCCAAAGGAGATCCAAGGAAAACAAGTCCACTGAAGTCGATTTTGCTTTTTCTTTTACTCCTTCTCCTTTCTTTGCTTATTTATGCATTCCCACAGCCATCCAAGGCCCCCCCAGATTTCTTACTGTGTCACTGGCACCGTGTGTTGTAAAAAGCTTTTCAGCATTGCAAAGAACGAGTGCAGATGCAACGGGGGCATGAGGGGAGCTCCCAACCTCTGATCTGCACTGCCACAGTGATCCACCCATCCGGCTTCAACTGATGGCTTAAACACTTGCCCCTGGAAATCAAGTTTAGAGGACAAAAGTTATCACAGCTAGTATATGAGTATTTGAATGCATTTGTTTGCAAAGCTGCACTCGTACAACGAGTCACCAGGACACATCTGTAGCAGTGGCATCAGGCTTCTCTGAAGCTTCTCCAGCTGAAAGGGAGCAGCTGAGGCAGGTCAGCCTGTGCACAGCATTTCCAGGTTAAGAAAACTTGCCATTACAGGATCAGAGTGGACATACACCAAAGCATAATAATGTAGCAGAATCAGGATCCTACTGTGTTCGAACAGACTAATCAGGACTAAAACCTTGCAGTCACTGCAGAAATTAACTGTTGATGCCTTTCTCCCCAGGTTACAGACCTCTTTGTGAGTTCAGCAAAATTTAAGGCTATCCATCATCTGCTCTGCTACTGGGTCCCCTCCACTGTGGCAGCTTGACTGCAATTTCATATACAACTTGGACCTCGACGCCACATCTCTTCCAGCATCACATATTCCCAGATTTCTTCATTTCATGAACTGTGTGTATGAATGATATTCCCCTAGCAGAAAGCCAAGATTTTTCTTAGTCAACTAGGCATTGATCTTACAAATGTAAATATTTAACTTTGATTAAGAGAGTAAACCTATTGATTTACTTCTTACCATTTCTTATCTCTGCTCCCATTGTACTGTTTCTCAGTTCTCAGGGGTTATTAGTACAGGTGTTAAATGAAACTGTTTTCTAGGATCTTTCATGAGACAAAGAATTTTCCATGGAAGTAAGCTGAATATTCTGTCCACCATGAGAAGCTGTTCTGGTTTAACCCCAGGCAGCAACTAAACCCCACAGAGCCGCTTGCTCACTCCGCTCCAGCAAGATGGGGGTGAAGAGAATTGCAAGGATGAAAGTAAGAAAACTTGTGGGTTGAGACAAAGATAGTTCAATAATTGAAATAAAGTATAATGTTAATAAATTGTGATGAAAAGAGAGAGAAATAAAACCCAACAAAGACAAGTGATGCAAATGAAATACAGTTGCTCACCACCAACCAACTGGTGCCCAGCCAGTCCCAGAGCAGCAGCTCCCGCACCACCTTCGCCCCTACTTTATATGCTGAGTATGATACCCTATTTTATGGAGTATGTCTTTGATCACTGAGGGTCAGCTGCCCTGGCTTTGTCCCCTCCCAGCTTCTTGTGCACCCCCCAGCCCACTCACCTTTGGGGTGTGAAGCAGCAAAGGCCTTGGCTCCGTGCAAGCACTGCTCAGCTGTAATGAAAACATCTCTGTGTTACCAGCACTGTTTCCAGCACAGCCCCAAAGCACAGCCCCATACCAGCTCCTGAGAAGAAAGTGAACTCCGCCTCAGCCAAAACCAGCACAGAAGTGTAATCAGATTATTATGTGGGTGCGTTTATGCAATTGTTGGCTATCCAGAAACACAACACCTATACAATCTAGTTATCTGATAATATATTAATATCACTTTGCCATACAATTATGCGTTGTGGACCAAAATATTCACCTCACAGCGGTAATACCCAGAAACTGAAGAATTAACAGTTTGGTGCTTTGGTTGAGAGGGACAGAGATTTACAAAAATCTAATAGCTTTAAAAATGAAGAGGGATGACACTGCAAGTCAGGAAGAATTAAGATGGCAGGGACGGGCCATCTAATGAGCTCCCCCAAACCTGGCCATGGGAAGCGAGCTAGAAGTGGAGCTGGCTTCAGAATGAAGTAAAATCATGTGGTGGCACTGCTATCCAGAAATGCTCTTTGCAAGAGGGGTGATTTTGGGTACCTTGCTGTGCCTGTGAGGATTTACTTGGACTGCTGAAGCAATGCTGCATCCAGAGGGTACAAGGGCGGGCCAAAGCCATCTCTGCTCATATTCTCCCCTTTTTGAGGGCTTTTTCTCTGTTTTTAGGATGCATAACTGATTCACACACTGTGCATTTCTCAAAGTATCCTCCATTCAGAGGCAGAATGTCTTAACACATTAAAATTATTTCAGGCATTTTTCAAGTGGAAAAAAAGGGGCACAAACCTAATGCATGAAGACACCATTTTACCACTGAGTTAATTCAGGACTTTGTGTGAGTGATACTTCTCTGTAAACTTTTAATAGGCAGGAGTCTATTTGCCCAACTCCTGAACTGGCAGATAGCCTGTGTATTGGAGGGTGCACAGCAAAACTGGAATTCAAACAGAATTCCTCTCCTTTGGAACGTGGCTGCAGGCAAGGGGGCATGAGACCAGCAGGTTTTTAGCCACCTGCCTAACCTCTTAAACCAAAAATTGTTGAAATAAGGCAGAGCTGCTCAAAATATGATTGTTTGGATTGTCATGAAAACCATTTTCTGCTTGGGTGGTTCCTCCAGGTTCACAGCCACTAATGCTGCTCTGGTGTACAGGCTGGGATTAATACAAAACCTCCAAATGCCAAGTCTAGCCAAAATGAGAGAGGAGGCTTTATACCATGAAAACCACTGAGTTTCAGATGTGTTCTGCATAAACTCATAAATTTCAGATCTGAACACATCTGGATGAAAACCAGCTAGGTTTTCTTAGCACTCAGCTGAAAACTGCAAGGGATTCCAGCTGTCTCTGTCTCCTGTAGCACATTAAACCAGACAAAGAGGTATTGGGCTGTGCCTGACAGACATTATTACTACTACTCTCTGGTGACAGATTCCTGCCCTAGGACAATCAGGCGAGCAATGAAAGAAATGAACTTACCATGCATTACTGGTACCTTTATTATTATTGCTATTACCTTAGTTTTATGTCCTGCTTTTGTTTCAGCATCCTCCTATTCTGGCTCTGATGTCAATTTGCATCTGATAGATACTTTAAAATGTTCTCCTTTAATCCTCTGAGGTTTTTTTTTTCTTCTTTCCATTACTGTATGCCCCATATAATGGCAGTGCTGTATACTCCACAGATGCCATGTCCTAACAGTGGCCAATGTTTAGGGTCTCCATCTGTGAGCTGATGTTGCACTTGTCGTGAGCCCTCACATGAGGCAAGCAGAGATCCTACAGGTATCTCTGTGCCTGGTCTCCAGAGCCTGGCCTGTAAAGAGAAACAGAGAGTTTGTGTTGGGTGAATCAATATTGACGGTAGCAGCTGACAGACACCCTGTGTGGAGATGCTCGTTAGGGTAGGTAAATGTGCTGTCTTAAGAAGGTTTCTTTATAAAGTTATGTTTTCACTGAACAAGAACTTCACATTTCCTTTGGGGGGGAAAAAACCCCAAACAACCCTGTGTTTCACAAAATATCCTGTAGTGATCAGTAATAAAACCAGCGTGGTTTAAAAAAAGAAAATGAAAGAAAAGATTTCTGTGGGGGAAGAAAAAAAGTCAGCATTTAATGACTGAGATTAGAATTTATCCTTTCACTTGGAAGACATCTGTTTCCTATTTGCATGCAACATATTCTGTTCTGTACAGATGCCACACAGTACATCAAGAGGTTTCTTACCAGTTGTCACAAAACATTGAGCAGAACTTCACATGTATGAATTAATTTTTGTCAGACTATTGTTCCTCCCACCACCACTCCCCCTCCCCCCCCCCCCCCCCCAAGTAGTTTGGAAAACAAAAGAAATCTTTAAAGCTTAGAGACATTTTCTTGGCAACCAAGATGTGATTTTATAGGGATGCATGGAACTGTAAATGTACTGAATGCCTCGTAACAGTGATTCACAGAGGCTGGACTCATTTGTTGGGTTGTCAGTTATAGCCTGTAGGCAGTATCACAGCACAGAGAGCAGATACTCTGGAATCATTACTTTTCATACTTGTTCCCTCATTTACTGGTGGATGGTAGGAAAATTATTGATAAAGCATATAAGGTGTGGTGGTTTAGCCCTGGCTGGTGGCCAGATGCCCACCAAAATCAGTCTATCACTCCCCTTTTCAGTTGGACAGGGGAGAAAATATATATTGAGAGGCTTAGGAGTCTAAGTGCATGTTATTTAGCTGAGCTGAGAACAGCAAATATAGTACCAGTCATATACAAATCAGTGAAGCACTCAACATAGGTGCCAGGTATTGCTGTGTATAAAGTTGACTCAATCTCAGTGTGAACAAAAAGTGGTGGATATATATGGTTATAACTACATAAACAAAGATCCACCATTTAATAACGAAATTGCAGGCTCGGAAGGTGGTGTTTGGAAGAGCCCTTAGAGAAAATCCATGTCAAGTCTTTTCACTGACAGAAAATAAGCTGCATTTATGTATTCCCTAAAGAAGTTTGCTTGGTGAGTTTCTGAAAACTTCCAACATCCCTGAGTGAATCTCTTCTGCTGGTCAGGACTCCAATCTAAAGGGTAGGCATTTTTCCCAAAATACAAATTCAATCTGCTATGCTGCAAATTAAGATAACTTATTATTATTTTCTCAAATAACCCTTTAGAGCAATCTATTGGAAGATTGCTATCTAATCACACTTCCTAAACCTGTCTGCATCTAGGGTAAGCGAGACCAGTCTTCTCTCATAGTCAATACTTCAACCTCTTATAACCCAGACTCTGTCTCCGGTTCCCCCACGTCTTTTATAACCAAACACAATGTGTCATTTGAGGTCTTTTCTAGCAAAGAGAAGAAAGTTGTCATTATCTCCTGTGAGATATGTGTGATGCTGTCATTAGTGCATCTGAGATGAATTAGCAGTGTTAAATAATTGCTTCATATTCAGCTTAGAGTCAGCCCCAGTCCCAGCCTTTCTTTTTGACTAAGCACTTACTTGTGTGCTTGATTTTTCTTTCCCAAGTATTGCACCGTGCACAGTCATTACTGACTGTCATCTTTGGTTGGACTTTGCTCTTTCTGATTCCTCACATGCAGTTTGAGTTCTAGTCCCATTCTCCAAAATGCTTTTAAAGCCTTCCAGCAGGGTGTGTCACCTTTCAGTCCACTCTCCTCTGTCTCCTAAGCTGTTCACTGGAATATATTGGTTCCAGCTCTGCTTAGAAGGCGGCCCCTGCAGGACCACACATAAAGGTAGATACAAAACTCCTGAGAGGTTCTCCTTCAAAGTATTTTTTCAACCAGTTGGGAGCATTATGTTTATACCAATGTTCATTAGCTTGCTTTTGTATCATGGGAAACTACTAAAAACTTACTCAAGTCAAGAAGTATCTGTACCTAAAGCTTCCAACTTACCCACCAAGCCAGACACTCTGTTATGCAGATACCCATGCTAATCATTTTGATTCTTGCTGATGCCTTCAAAGTTTTTGCAAAGTATAGTCCCTTGTTTGACAACTCTTGCTGGTTTTCAGAGTAGGATCACTGGTTTACTCCTTGCCAAGTCCTTGCAGATGACAGGCACAATGTTTGAACTTCTGCCAACAGAACGGGCAGTCTCACTGTCTCCTGTCTGCAATGGTGCCAGTGTTTCTCTCTCAAGTGTCACTAAAAAGGGGAAGTATCCACAGTACTATCTTCTCAAGTTATGAACAAAATCTTGTTTTTCAAAGGGGAAAAATAGATGGATAAAACCTGACTGATCCAAATTTTCAAGTGAGGGGAGGAAGGCTTGGGTATATTTTGGGCCTGGGAGAAGTGACGCCACATTATTCCCACTGTTATTCCCTATTTTTTAGCAGCTTTATCTGTCTGGTAAAGCTATCTTTCTCACATTTTCATTATCAGTTTAATTTCTTTAAGAGCCTTCTGTGAAGGACCTGCTTCAAGTGCCTTTTAGAAATCTGGTTAGACAGTATCAGTGTGATCTGCCTTGTTTGCATCTTTGTTGCCTTCAGATAACTCTAGTAGATTTGTGATATGTGAGTTCACTTTGCAAAAACCCTTTAGCTTTTCATTGATGTATTTATCCATGCACCTAATGGCTGTGCTTCAGAAAGGTTCAGCAGTTTTCCCTGGTGTAGATGTCAGGTTTGCTTTTCTCACGGTTCCTTAATCTGCCTTGAAATTTATTTATTTTTTTCCATCTCCAGTGAGACAACAGTTGTTGCATCCACCAGCATTAGCCATCACTGTTTCTTTGGCATGGTACATACACTGTTTGTGCACTGGCTTTAGCCCAAAGAGGTGAGATTCATTGTGTTAAAAGAGTTTTACAGTAGATTCTTTGTGTTTTCTCAAGCCCTCAAAAGTTGATTTCATGGTTTCACAGCCATCATCCTGCAGAACAAGGCCGAATCCTGAAGTGGCACAGATTAACAAGCTCTGGTGCTTTCAGCATTGTGATAAAGTTAATAAAGCTAGCTAGAGAGGTGACTAGTTTCTCTTCTATGCAGTTAGTGCAATGACTTTTTGAGTATCACAGTCTGACCATAAGAAATAATATTTGATGATTGCCTCTTATTTGGAAATTGCCCAAACCTCTCCTAAACCACCAAAGTTTTCCCAGCTTTCTCTCTTTTGCTCTCCTCCAGCCTTGTGTCCCACTAGAAACATGGTACTGCTGTGTCTTTTCACCAAGGGTAGAGATCTCTGTTAATCTGCTTCCAGGAGCCCTGGCTGAATCTGATATCTGATATCTTGGTTTGTTGGTCAGTGTTTAGAGAGAGGAGTGCAAGTGTTATGTTTGTGGTGCAATTATTCAGGCCTTAGAAAACACCTACCAAAGTGAATTGGCAGGTAACAGGAAGGGAGTTACAGTAAGTGCTAAGTATTCTTCTCCATTTTACACCTTTCTGTCACCAGGAGTGGATTACAGGAAGGAGCATGATTTCCTAGCTCAGGGAGCTATGTTGCTTCTGGAGGAGCTTCTGAAGACCAGCAGAAACAATGTGTTGAGGACCAAAACTCCAGAATTTCCCATTATGTTATTGCATTATGGTAAAACCAGAGCCAGCTTAGCGTGACTGACTTGCTAAGCCCAAGGTGTAGCGTGCCAGGACACTTGCCAAGTTTTCAGACTATGTCTTTGTTGTCTTTCAGGATGTAGACTGCCAAGATATGTGGTTTTGGCTCAGTGGAACCACTTTTTGTTTCAGTATGTCAACATAGCAGGCTGGTAGATCAAAACATATTATTACTGAGTTCCGACATGCATGGGATACTGGCAAAGAAAGTGGTTTCTTTATCTCTTCAACAACCAGGCATTACAGGATGTATTCCTGTCCATGATGATTGCTTTTGATTCATTACAGGTTTAGGAACGCTCCCATGGTTGCAACATTATATCTCAAGCTGAGGTCACGGGCAGAGGAGAAAGTTGTTCTTGTCAGTGGTGATTGGACTTGTGAGGAGATGAGGATATTGACTGCAGGTCTTCAGGTATGGAACCTGCAGGAATTTAGGTTCTACAGAACCAAATGATTATTCGTTCACCACTCACTGTTCACTTGCTCCCAGGACTAGGAGGCACCTGTGTGCTGCAGAGAGTTTCTGTTTTGGTTATGGCTTCTTGTTGCCTTCCTTTGTCTACCAGTTATGGCACTATCACCAAACACTCTCATGTTTGCTGTGTCTTTGTTCTTTGTACACTGCATCCTCCATGCTGGTGCTGCAGTATAATTGTGTGGGTAGCCATTCTTCAGCAGAAGTAAAGGGAGCCTTCACCACTTGCCAATTCTGAAATTGCAGGGTATGGTGCATGAAGTTCAGCTCCATCTCCCAGGGGAGCTGTATTTCACTTTCTTCACTGGACCTCTAAAATCCTGGCAGCTGGAAGCGACCATGTTGACTTGAAAGTCAGTGCTCACCCTGGTCCTGTAAGTGAGAATGGAAGCTAACCCTGGCATAAATTGAGGTTGCAGTTCTTCAGTGTTTACTGCTGAACCTGCAGGATAAGAAGTTTTAATAAACTCCAGTAATTTCTATTCTGCCCCTTCCTGTAGGCAGGGAAAGGCAAAGCCATCCTAAGTATAAACATGTTCTTGCTGATTAGTCTTTTTCTTAGTTCTGATGGGTTTTGCTTAACAAGGATTTCCTTCTGAATTTCACAGAAGGTCTGTCTGCCTTTCTGCTAGGGTTGAGACCTGTGCCTGACGAGGAAGAACAGTTATTTTTCTGTGAACTTTACTAAAATAAGTAGCAAAACCATAGGACTGTTCCCTTGAAGACTCAGGATAATTTCTGGATTAAAGAGTTACAAAAAATAAATTAAAAGACTACATGCAAAGGCCAGTGTGGCTTCCCTCTAAAACACCTGGGCTTTTCTACCCTGCACTGTGGGGCTGATCACCCCCAGGCCACCCCAGACTTTTTTGTAGGACACACAGCAGGGATATCCATGAGGTCAGTCCATTCAGGTACAGTGGGAACCTGCCAGTCTCAGGGCACTTACGTGTACACTGTCTTCTGCTGAAATTTTCCAATTAAAGCCTACATTCCAAGTTTCAATTTCCAATTAAAAGGGGAAAAAGATATTTTGGATAAAGTAAGCCTGTTCTTAGGAAATAAGAGGTGGACTTAGGCCCTGGGGGATTTATTTTGCTCCTGTTTCAGTCAGTGCCTAAAAGACAGTAGCCAAACAGTCATCTGCTGAATCGACCTGGCCTAAAGGGATAGAAAAGTGTTTGTGGGGAATTACCAGCCCCCCAGGGATTTTGGTAAAATGTGTTTCTTGAGGAATGAGTCACAAGGGAAGATGGGCTGGAATTTACCAGTGATATGGAAGAAACACAAACTGCTGGCTGATGGAAGACAATTTGCAGATGGCATAAAGATCAGAGGAACAGGAATTGACAGCTAAAGGCTGTCACAGGAAAAAGTGCACTGTAGCTCCTTTGGTAGGATAGGAGTAACCAGGTAGATGGGAAGCAAGAATTGAGGGGCCCATATCACTTCTGTGGGTGTTCAGGAGACTTGTATAGCAGGCTGTCCATGTCAGGGGTGCGTGTGCCCAAGGAGATTCCTATGGGGGCTATGGGGTGCTGAGCACTTCAGTGTCAGGAGTGCAGGATGGGCCAGGAGGGAAAAACTGTGACAGCTCCCCCTGCCATCAGTCTCTGCCCCAGGGCTAGGGCTGGCTGCAAAAAGCAGGGGAGAGCAGTTGTTTGGGGAACTAATGGGAGGCTGATAGGCACGGCTCATTTAACTAATTGTGGAGAAAGTGAAGATGTAATTCAATCAGAGTCTGAGTGTGTATGTGAAGGGGAGGGGACGATACCTGAAACAATGGAGCTCTTTAATCTCACAGATGAAGGCAGAACAAGATTTAGTTTCTCAGAGTAGAAGTCAGCCAAGTTTAGCACCTGGTGCAGTTAGCTGCTGAAATGGCAGGAGGTGAGAAAGTGTCCAGTGCTTGGAGTCTCACTGGCAAAGGTAGATGCTTCTGTCAGGGACACACTATTGCTCGGGCACGGATAGAAACTGAAGATCTCAGCTGCTGACCAAGAGTCCACAGCTCATGGTGTACCAGAAAGCCTGCTACACCATCAACCAGTCTCTGTAGGTCTTGTGTTTGGATTTGTGACTGACATTTGAAGCCAAGATCAAGTCCACTGGTTGGTACTGGTTGGGACACTGTTTGCATTCACAACTGGAAGTTATTAATAGAATCATCATCATCATCATTGTCCCTATTGCTACTCTCATTATTGTATATACAACTGTAGGTCAGGACCACTTTGTACTGAGGGCTGTAGGCACACTCTATGGCAACTAGAGCTACAGTGTTCCCTGACCCAAAGAAAATGTCCCTGTCTATTAGCTAATAAAATGAATAACATAAATTACCTAGTGATCTTCCTTACCTTTTCTCTTTTTTCATAAACCCTCATGGATCTTACGGGTCTCAATAGTTTACTTTTGGGGAAAGGAAAAAAAAAGAGAGAACCCTATGTCAGAAAAGTAACTTAATCTTTATTTCCCTCTTTTACTTAATAGTGGGAAAACTAATCTATACTGCCCTCCTGGGTGTGTTTGGCTGTTCCTCAAACTAGAACAAGACTTGGAAGATTAAAGTGGAGCTTGGCTCAAGATCAGGTGAATCAGCACAGTTATAATGGCACAGCATGGCCTGCAGGATGGCCTTCTCTTCTGTAATTACACAGGGGTTTATGCTGTACAGGCAAAGGAAGTAATTTAATTTATCTCTTCTAATTAAATATGTGATGTGAGGAAACGGTGCTCTGTCTGTTGGAAGCAGGCTTTGCGTTCCCTTGGTGAGCAGGCAGATGGGCTGACTGCAGCTACTGTCGTGACTGTAACGTCCCCGTTACTGCTCAGGCTCTGAACTGCCACTTATGTAACACACGCTACTGGGAGGTCTGGGCTGGTGTGTGGGATGAAGCTTCGTGCAAAGACCTGGATTTAGAAAGTGGGTATTTTCCCCCATCTGTTTATACTACATGAATTTATTTTGCAACCTCTTGCAAGTCACTTGGGGCAAAGCCTCATATCACCCCAAATGAAATGGGATTATTTATCACAGAACCTGCATATTTGGGAAAAGGAATTCCCATAGGCTGTTATGGAAGCCAGGTTTGGCCCACATGTGGCTGTGGCCTCATTTCGCTGGGAAACAGTAATGTTTCCTTAGAAAGAGTATTTGAAGGCTTAGAGTCAGTATTTCTTTCCTCATCTGTTGGCAAATGCCTGGTCTGGTCATGAGTCCTGCCTCTGGTTTCAAAAGCCAAGGTCAGCCCTGAGCTGTTGCAAGAGGTTACCGGGAAGAACTGGAGAGTGGGAGGACTGTGAGGACTGAAGGGAAAGGATTTAGCATGTCAAAGTATCAAATACTGCTCAGACATGGAACAATAAAACTAATCAAGCTCTCCCATTGTGCCTGTCTTATCTGGGACCAAGACAAGCTGAAGCATTGTTTGGGGGCATTCATTAAAAAATAATACCAGCATTTTAAGATGTCTAACAATGTGCTATCTTAATGCAGCACTATATGTTTTAGAGGTGCTTTCCCATATTTTTAAACCTTTTTTAAAAAAGGACTGAAATTCTTAAAACCTGCCCCATTAGTGAAGAGAACAAATGAAATGATCTTGAAAAAAAAAAGGTTTTGTCCCCTTTGTGCTTGTTTATCACAAGCTGGCAGTTATTTCTTTACTTTTCATTGCTTTGTAATCATGAGATTTGCAGTAGGACTTGGTGTTCTGGCTTTTTAGGGATGAGAAAATATGATGTAAATTGGACTACAGATTTTTGCTGAGGATTAGAACTATGCTTTGGGGCAGGAAAGAGAGACTGTGAGAGTTTTGGTCCTGCTGGCTGTGGTATCATGCCCAGGGAGCTAACCCCAGCTCACAGCTTGTCCTGGGAACTTAAAATGAAGATAAAAGAAAAAGGGTGTTACCTGTACCATCCAGGAAGGCTTTTGTAACATTACCCTGGAAAGCTACCAAGGGAAAGTGATATTTCTGGGAGAAACTAAAGGCTTACTCAGCTTCTAAAGCCGGTGGTGCTAATGACTTGGAGAGCAGGGTACCTTGTTTATGTAGCCAAATGCTTTTTGCTGACTGCAAAAGATGGGTTTGCCAGGGCAGAGCCCATCCCAAGCTTTGCCAGCAAGCCAGGAGAGGGGTGAGGCGAACACTGGAGCTGACTTTCAGGAAAGGGGTGCACAAGCTGCCAGGGTAAAACCCCCGGTGTAAGTGGCTGCTGGCTGCAGGGCAATGCTGCCACAAGCTCAAAGCAGGTTCATCCCCTAGTGTCACCTGAGAGGAGCACCAACTCCTCACAGTGCCCTTCATGCCTCTGCTGCCCCAGGATAAAAGGAAAGGTACCTGTCTCCAGCTGCACCCCATGCCCTGAGGTGACTGATACACAATTCATCTACCACTTTCTATGAACCGTGAAGCATTTGGGAGCTCAGCAGCACCTTGCCTGATTCCCCTGGACTACAGTGATGGGCCTTGGGGCTTGGGCAGCCTTTCTTTTTTATTTTGAGATACAAATATGCAGCTGGAAGCAAGAACAAGATGTTTTCTGCTCTCATCCTCGAGTTTGGGAGAGGTGTGGCTGTGGGTGATGTAGGATTTGGGTGCCACCATTTCTCCAGCACAAAAGACCCAGCCACCAGTGCCACTGGGATGGTGGCAGTGTTAGGATGGCAGCACATGGTCTGGATCAGCATCAGCAGCCTGAACAAAACCCTTCACCTTCAGCATGGGCTGAAGATGGCAGCAGTATTTGGGAGTGAGGATGGAAGGGGAGACTGTGAATGAAGGAGGCAACATGAGGAGAGGGAGAGGAAAGGTGGGTCTGGGTGAGCAGAAAAGGAGGGTTGATTATAAGATGAGCAGAGACAGGATTAAAAGGCAGGGAAGTGGGAGAGTCGTGACTGGAGAGATGCTTAAAAAAGCTAAAGGAGACAGGAGTTGCCGCATCCCTGTGCCAGGGCTTATGGGAGGGAGGACAGCTGCTCAGATGTGTTCATGGTCACACCTGCACCTCTGCAAGACTAAGACCAAGATGTGAAACAATCCCTGAAATGCTTCAGTGGCTTCCCAACAAAAGCAAAACCCAAATGCTGCCATTTCTTTTATGCAGTCACTGGGGTGCACACACGAGTGGGTGGGTGTGCTTTTGAGAGGGGTCTGCCCTTTGGTGTTTAAATATCTGTTGCTGATGTTGCTCCTGCTGTTCTCAGGACAATAATTTTTCCTAAGTGCATGGCAGCACATGGAGATATTTTTGCAACCTCGTTCCCACCCATCCTGCTAGTTTTCCCCAAGTGAATTCTTCTCAGGGATCCTGACTCCTGAAGCGAGTTGCTAGTGAAAGCCCAGGTGATAAGAATCACAAAACACAGGATATTTTCAGTCTTTGAAAGCTTTGAGATAGTGGGTAGCACAACAACACCTACCTGTGTGCCATGAGTCCCCCTTCAACGACTCAGCTTCTACATCCATGTCCTGCAGTGATGGCTGATCCGCAGGTCACTTCTGCTTCCTGAAGTCAAGGTGTGCAGTAAAGGCACTTCTCAAATGGTTGTCCCCATCACCGCAGAAGTATTGCCTCTACTATGGAAAACCCAGCATTGCTTCCTCCAGCTGGGCAAATATTTGATGCTTGTGCACGAAGCAAGTCTGGGGGACAATAGGAGGAAAGCCAAACCTTGGTCCAGGTCCAGCCTGGCAGGACCCACATTGCAAGTGCGCGTTTTTCTCTTGGCACCTTGCTTAATCCCCCCAGCCCTCAGCTCCCTCCTGAGAAACTCACCCCTTCGTGCTTCAGGCTTCATGGGAGGATCGGCTGCCTGCTACATGCAGGCTCAAGGGTGAGCTGACGTCGGCTGGATGCCCACCTTCTAACTAGAGAGAGCCAGAAGATGTGGCAAGAGCTGAGCTTTCAGAACATAAAAGGGTGCATGAGAATAAAGACACTATTTGCCATCAGATAAATAAGAGTTTTACATCCACTGTCAGATAGTCCACGAGGTGCTGGGCTGTGATATAAGTGCCGTGAGACATCTGCAAAAGAGCAGTGGCAGGAATCACAGAGCTCCTCTGTGTGTGGAGCAAAACCCGCTGGAAGCAGAGATTGTTCTTACATTTACATGCTGGTGACACAGTCCAGGTAAACATGGGACCATGGTGATAACTTTCCCATTCCTCTGCCCCAGAGTAGAAGGAGCAGCAGCAGAGGGCTCAGGTCTCTCCCAGGCACTCAAGTCACAATCAGCTGTAGTGGAAGGGCTCCAGGGGACTAGGGAAGCTTCCTTGTCACCTCCTCTCTCCAATTTCATCTGTGCTCACTGAGGCCAGCAAGGCCCTGCTCATTCCCTCCGCTCTGATAGTTGATCCGGACCGGTTGCTTGCTTTCCCAGGCTTCCCGGTCTCTCCCAGAGGCTGCGGTGCCCCCTCGCCGGTGGCTGTGTGCACCCAAGCAGGGCGCAGCTCAGGGGCACTTGCGCATGACTCTGGGCAGTGCCCGCTCCTGGCCACTCGCTGCTTCCTTCTCACTCTTCCAGCCTTGCGCCTGTCCTGCTAGGTCAGTACAACGTCCTCCCTGATCACTCTCAGCTAGTCTTCACCTACCTTGCCATGTATATACTTGAACAAGTTTGCATATGTAAGATTCATGTGATACACCAAATACTCTCCTGAAATCCTGATTTACTGTATGGAACTCCTCCTCTCCCCATTCAGCCTGACCCTATCCCCCAGAGTACTGCTCCATTGCCTGTCCCTGCTAACAGTGCTAAAACGTGTGGGCTCACCATATGCTCACACAGGCAATTTGCTAGGGAGATCCACAGCATCGCTGCTAGCACTCGCATTTCCTGCTCTTAATTGCACTCTGGTAAATCCAAACCACTCCTTCCAGTATTGATTTTTGTCTCTAGCAATAGTGCTTCTGACATGAGACCTTCTTGTGTCATTTGGCAAGTTGGCCATCGACTTGGGTCTATTTTTGTACTGCCCTGCAGTGAGTGCTTTTTTTTACCTTCATTGTGTTAAGCAGAGGAGGCAGGAAACCTGATGTGTGTTGTCATCTTTAGGAGCTTTGGTCAGTTCAGCACTGCCATGGTCTTGGGAGCACAAGCACAGTGCTTGAGCGTGTCGGGGAACAGGCTGATACTCGCAAACCTGGGGTTTTTATTGCCCCTCAATGCCCGTAGGGAAGAGTGAAGGTAAAGAAAAGTAACATTACGTGTACATATTTTACTCAAAATTATTTTTGAACCATAACACTGTTAACTGCATAACCATACTTCAATGTGCATCTTCAGCACAGCAATAGATGGTCATTGCTGCCCACTGGGGACTATGTAGCAAGAGCTGTGAAAGTGTGCTGCTTGGAAGAGTTCTCCTGCTCCTAATTTTTAAGTTTGCCCCAGCAGCACAATCCCTCTGTGAGAAGAAGCTTTTGACACAGAAAAAAGACAGCTGTGAGCAACCAGCAGCCTCGCAAAGCCAAAGAGTTTTAACAAAACCAAACTTTCATGTAGCCAGCTGTAAAAATTATTATGTTCAGTTATTGAATCTATCCATATATATATATATATATGGTGGTGGATGGGTATATATATGGTGGTGGATGGGTATATATATATATGTATACATACTTGCACATGCACTGTTTGAGTGTTCCTGTTTAGTTCATGTTTTAGCTAAGGAGCTGTTTCAGAAATTTCCCATCTCCTCCTTGACTTTCCTTCTTCATTATATATAATAAGCATTTGTTGGTGTCTGATGGCACTTAGTTCAAATACTGAGCGAGATCAAACTCAGGAGAACATAAATGGGAGCCATAAGGCACTCTATAAAATAGCCTACACCTTTCATGAACTGGAATGGATGTTTGTCAGTAATGAGGCACTGCAATTAAATGAAATAAGCCTTGGCAGTAGCTCTGCCATATCTGCCTGTACAATGCTCCCTCAGCAGCAAGACTCCCATGGGAAATTAAATACACAGCCTGGGCATTAGCCAGCCTTATTGTCTGGTTGCCTGCAGCCAAGGAGCCCTCAGCCCTGCCTCCATGACAAAGCCCTTGTGGAGGGAAGGTTTTGGGTTTGACTGAAATTTGGATGCAAGCTCAGGAGCAGGCGCTCTCTGAGTTCCTGCAGTATGCTCCCCCTGGGGAGCAGGCAACTGTGAGGAGCCGGGAGATGCAGGGGAGACCTTGGATCTTCTCCTGCATTGACTCCTCTCCCCTGGGCTCTTTCCCCTGCAGCAGACCAAAGCATAGGTACAATGAAATAATAGCAATAAGAGTAATAGCAATCATCATCATCAAAATGGGGACATATGGTACTGTCTTCCTAGGATGAAAAGGTCCAAATGCAGGTTGTCCCTTTCTCAGGAGATCACCAGTCAAACTTTTCCAGTGGGCATGGTGATCTTTCATTATCCTTATGGTGACCTCTCCTATTACTGGGAGAGTCATGCAAGGCTGAGGAGAGGAAGAAGCAGCCTGGTGATATTGCTGTGATGAAAACTCCTCCATTTGATGAAACAGGCATTTTGGGGGGACTCACTGCTTCTCAAGGACTTTTTTTTTAGTCCGTAATGGCCACTGTTATCCTACAAAAATGTTGGGTGAGTGAAAAAGACGAACCTCTTTGCCAGAACACTTTTTTTTAAAAGCACAGGATGGGGAGCACTCTGTGTCTTCCTGTATCATTCGCATTCCATAGTCCAGGAACTACTAATTTGCTTTATGATGTCTTAATGAAGTGTTTTTTTTAATTAAGTGTTTACTAGGCTGGAAAACAGAGACTAGAAATGTGTGAATGACTGGCTTCTAAATTCTTTGACTGTGAAGGAGAAATAACAGCACAATTGCCTTCACAGTGAACAAAATATGTTGGTACAATACCTCTTACAAGACATTTAAAAAAAATTGCTAAAAGTGATGCAACACTTCAATAATTTCTAAGACAAAAACTATTAAACCGTTTTGTGCTATTAAATATGATGGTAAGGGTGGCAACAAAGTATTGTACTCCAATGTAATTAAGTTCTCTCCATTTTCCCATGAAACTTAGCTGCTTCAAAGTGTATTCTCAGAAAATGCTAACTTGTCCAAGCTGGGGTAATCATGCCAGAGTGATAGTCCCTGCACTATCCTCATTTTCATGTAATTAGGGATCTCAGAGACTTTTTTTCCAGGTCTTTTCAAAAATAGAACTAGGAAAAATCAAGAAAGACGACTGGGAATAGGGAGTTCAGTAATGAGAATCCCAACTAGAATGGAAGACGGATGGAAAAAAGAATAATGAAAAATTGTAAGGGAAGTGAAGGGCCTGCCATCTCAAGTTAAAGTAGAAATTACAATATTATTTAGAGTTTGAAGAGATGTGTATGTAAGATTAAATACCACAGGTACATACAGCTATGTATGGTTTAGATATCAGTTCAGTATCTTTTCTTAAAAGAATAGTGACATGAAGGTATTTAAAAACATTCATTTGATCATTACTTTCCCAGGGTTTAGGTACAAGAAATACCACAATGCATCTTAGTTTGGTAAAGACCTCTAAGAATAGAATTGACAAAGAGAATTAGCAAAACCCAAAATCAAATCAGGTACTTACATAATAAAAATAAGCATTATAGAGAGTTGAAATAATCCTTCTGTGTGTAGAAGGGGGTCTGTGTCCTCTCACTGGTATTGACAGCTGTTGGGAAAGGGGAGTGGGCTGAGTACACTGGCTGTTCTGGTTTGCCATGGCAGTTCCTGTGGTGCCATTGGAGAAGTTAAAAATACCCAAATGATCAGCTGTGTGTCCCACCATGGGACAGAGAGCTTGGGCCACCTTCCTCTTGGTGTGGGGTGAGGGACATAGGAAGCGGTGTGCTCTTTTCAGCCTGGTGAGAGCCAAGTCTGAAGGATGTTTGTTAGCAGCTACTAATTAATATAGTTAACTAGCTAACTAATACGTTAGCTAACTAGTGGTTTTATATTTATTTATTTATTTATTTTAGAATATTGAGATATATATATATAAAGTACCTGTCACCATATTGATAAACATTCTTTGGAACCGTTCTGACAGCTGGTATCCAGAGAAAAATGTTTGGGCTTTGTCACTAGAGACACTAGCTGGTATATCTTAGTCTAAAGCCCATCAGCAAATGAAAACACATGCAACCTGAGTAATAGGTGATCAGAAACCCAAAGCAAAATAGAATCCACCTCATCACCTCAGGAACACTGCGCTGCCATCCAGCGAGACTTGGACAGGCTGGAGAGCTGGGCAGTTAGAAACCGGATGAAATTCAACAAAAGCAAGTGTAAAGTCTTGCATCTGGGAAGAAACAGCTGCATGTATCAGTACAGGCTGGGGGATGACCTGCTGGAGAAGAGCTCTGTGGAGAAGAACCTGGGGGTCCTGGTAGATGACAGGTTGGCCATGAGCCAGCAGTGTGCCCTGGTGGCTAAGAGAGACAATGGGATCCTGGGATGCATCAGGAAGAGTGTGGCCAGTAGGTCAAAGGAGGTGATCCTCCCCCTCTACTCTGCCCTGGTCAGGCCCCACCTGGAGTATTGTGTCCAGTTCTGGGCTCCTTGTTTTAAAAAGGACAGGGGTCTCCTGGAGAGAGTCCAGAGAAGGGCTCCGAAGATGATTAGGGGCCTGGAGCATCTCCCCTATGAGGAAAGGCTGAGTAAGTTGGGACTCTTCAGCCTTGAGAAGAGAAGACTGAGGGGGGACCTAATTAATGTCTATAATTATCTGAAGCAGGGGATGCAGGGGGAAATGGCCAGCCCCTTTTCAGTGGTCTGTGGAGACAGGACAAGGGGCAATGGCTGCAAGTTGGAGCACAGGAAGTTCCGCACCAACATGCGGAGGAACTTTTTCACAGTGAGGGTGACAGAGCCCTGGGACAGGCTGCCCAGGGAGGTGGTGGAGTCTCCTTCTCTGGAGGTATTCAAGACCCGTCTGGACGCCTATCTGACTGATATGTCCTAGGGAGCTGCTTTGGCACAAGGGTTGGACCCGATGATCTCTCGAGGTCCCTTCCAACTCCTACAATTCTATGATTCTATAATCTGTGACCCAAGATATGGAGGGGTAGTATTGCTAGCCATCGTGAGTGCTCGTGCAGTCTCTGAGCACACTGGATTCGCTAAATGAAACTATTCTGCTCTTCGACTGTGTAGCTTCTTTCACTGCAATTACCTGCTGTTTCAATGTATTGCTGTAGTATTTTTGTCTGGTCTGCTGGATCCTTAAAATATAAAATAGTGTCTTGGCTACAATGCAATGGGCTATTTAAAGGAGTGCGCAGCGTTGCTGATAAAGGGGGAATTCCAAATACAGGCAAAATCATTTAGGATTGCTTTGCGGTTGAACAGGCATGGGCAAAAAGCTTGTTAATAATACCAAATTATCATTTTCTTTAAAAACAGATTAGGTTTATAGACATCATTATCTAGAAGGACTGTCCTTGCTTGTGGCTGGATCTGTTTGGCTGAGTTGGATGATGCATCATCGACATGTTGTGAGAGAACAAGCCATTTATTTAAAAATCTCAAAATATGAGTTTTGCTTGGATCCAGGTAAGGAAATGGTTTTCCTCCTTTCACAGAAGGTATTAATCAGAATAAGGTATGTCAGCACCAGTAGGGTCAGTTCATCACTTAAGAGCTCTTATTTTATATATCACTGACTTTTGCCCTATGCAATTTGTTTATTTAGGACTCCTGCTCCTTTGGGTAGAGACCATACCTCCTTAGGGCCAGATAGAATTGAATGTGAATATATCCTCATTTTTATTTCTGGTGTAAAAGCCAGAATTGCCTGACAGCTTTTGAAAACAGCTGTCTTTGCACCTGTGCTATCATGGCACACCGGTTTCATATAATTGTCTGATCCTTTTAGCACAGAATTCAGCTCATTTATTTGTCATTGACTGAAACTTCATCCTGAGAGCATCAACAGCACACTAAATTCCGGTCCAACTACGGTTTCACAGGGCAAGGGGCGAATCTCAGTGCAAACCTATGCCCCAACGTTGGCCAGTCCCAGGCCTCAGTTTGTGGAGTTCTCTTTTGGGTCTTTCAATAGGGAATTGCAGCTGCCTAAGCTCTCTCCCCAAACTGGGTTTCCCTAACATACATAACACTTACCTTCAAAATTGTGTTGGTTGGCCGTATAATTTAAATTCAGTCATATGATCTGAAGGCATTCTTTATTCAGTTTTAAATGTTATATAAACCAGTTGGAGGTGGCAATAAACTCAATTAACTAGGCTGATATAAACCTTTTTTAAATCAAATTAAGTGCATTTCTGCAGTGGTTAGCATCTATTTCATTAGTTGTGATTAAAAACTGCTTGGGAGTTAAATTGGTATGACTTTGAATATAGATAAAGCCAAGGGAAGACAGAACTGGCAGCTGAGCCTGAACCAGGCTGGAAAGTTCGGAGGCCTCCTTTGTACCCAGAACACCAGAGCTTTGTTTGTTTTAATTAAAACTGGGATCCTGCAGAATGTAATGGATGTTGTTCAGAAAAGCTGCCCCCTTGTTTCTGATAATTGGATTTTTCTAGCCCAGATTAATATCCTGCCGTGCCATTTCGCTGGGTCTGAGAGGATTCCTCCAAATAATTAAAAAATGAGCACTGAAGACTGTAACCACCTCATTAAGATAAACTTACAACAACAACTTAGGTTCATATAAGGAGTTCCTTTCTTTTTTTCTGGAAAGAGGCCACAGTTTGTTTTGCCTGGCAGTGGCAAGGAACTGATTTTTGTGTATGCCAGAGAAGCTTTTTAAGCCATTACTGCTGAATCACTGTGTGTCATGTAGCACAGGACTCGTCCGGTATTGTACCAAATAATGAAAATAGAATATATGTGAAAGTGTAAATATTTCCAGAGAGCTTCTGGCATGTAGCCTCATACCAGAGACTGACAAACACACCTGCCATACTCAATGCTAGGAATAATACCTGTTCTGTTTATTCATCACCATGCTACTCTCCATTTGGGGTATATGCTTAACATATTATGTAGCGATATATCTAGTGCTGTTTGTAAGATGAAGGATTGCTTACTCTATGATCAACTGGTACTATAAAGACAGATCTAATTCACAAGTGTTGGTTTTTGTTAGTTTCTGCATTTTTTTTTCTGATAGAATTTAGCCCTAAGAAATGTACAACCTAGGAAAGCTGGCTAGCCTAGCTAGAAAGAAGCTGTTGGAAAACCTCAGTGGAAAAATGTTTTGTAGGCACTGGAGGAGAATGGGAGGAGCAGAAAGGACTATGTGAGTGTTTAAAATAGATAAGAAGTAGACTGTAGCTGTATCAGTGAAAGGCCCAGGGGACCATCTGCAGTTGCATGAGCTTGTGCTTGTCATACACGCAAGTCGCTGAGGCTCTGCTTAAACAGGGTACTGAGCTACAAACCTGACTTTAAACCTGAGAGCAGACGGATGATGCTGGCACATGTTGATATGTTTGTAGGCTCAAGGGGCTGCCCTAGCTTCGTGAGAGCTGGTTTTAGACTGAAATGTGTCCTGTGCACAGCTTTTCTCAGAACATTTTCCCAGAGCAAATTCAACATCAAAACCTGTAAAATCCAGTAATGTGACTAAATGTCAGAGATGTAAAACTTTAGTTTTCAGTTACAAAAATAACTTCTTCTAAAGCTCGTATTAAAATCCAATCTCTGGCTCTGATCACCAGCAGTGCTTTGTATACTAAACATGACAACTGCCACAAACATGAGGAGAGCAGTCATGATGTCCGTAACTCAGTAGCTGAAGGAAATACCACCACACAGAGAAGTGGAAGGCAATTCGTTTTTCTTAATTATGGATATGAATTGCAGTTTTGCAGCAAGGTAGGGGTGTGATGTTTCTCTCTCTATGACTTACCTTGGGTATTTTCATCAGATCATATTATTCCATGGACTATTTTAAATAACTGTTATAGAGTTATTTAAATATCATGTGCTAAGTGAACTAGGCATTTCACAAAAGTGTATTTGAAAACACTTTCCTCCAGTTGTGCTTGGAAGGTGGGAGGTGTATCTGAAATACCAGCAGATTTTGCCTGGTTTCCTGAGGTATTTGTCTGCAAGTGTATGAAGCCACATATAATATTTGCTAAATGAGAGGTGAAAGCTATATGCAAAAGGTATAAATTTTATCTTAATTCTGGGGACATTTACTTGAGATTTTGGGGGTAGGGTGCGGGATATTGTATAAGAATGTCTGTCTGGGGACGGTTCAGAAGCTCAGATTCAGACTAGTGTGCTGTATGCAGGGCTGGTAAGCAGTAGGTGACCAAGGAGGATAGGAAGTGAGACAGTTTCTAGGCTGCTCCTTTCCTCAGTAAGCACTTTTAGCTGCTGGCTGAAGGTGAGGTAGAGATTTCCAGAGGCATGAACTGTATCCAGACCTTCTGTTCAGCATACTGTTTTGGATGCATCCTCCACCAATTGATTTAATCTTTCTGAAGCCATTTGTACTTTGGCAGTCACAACATCCCAGGGGAATTAATTCTGCATTTAACACGTAGGGTGTCCCAAGAGAGGAACTGAGTGTATACCTTTTTCCTGATGTTGATGCAATTCCCACCTGCCTTGTGCTCACCTGCAGAGTTCCTGGGGCATTGCTGCCCAGGATTTCTCCATTTTCCTCCCAGCAACGTTCAGGTTAAAGCACTCGCTGCTCTACATACCACGCTCGTTTTCCGCACGCCAGGCTGCCGCACGCTGACAAATAGCTGCCAGCAGCTACGGGTTTTGTCTTGGGAAATTCCAGGTAAACATGATCCCTCAGCTTCTCGCAGGTAACAGCTGCTACTTTTGCTCAAAGGGAATTCCCACTGACTTTGATCTCTAGAGAGGACATCACCACTGGTTTGTTTCGCTACAGTGAGGTAACAGGCATTAGCTGAAATGTTTGTCAAGGACATGTGATAGCAGTTACTTCAGAAGCAGCAGGCCAGACTTTCCCACTGCTTACCTCAGTCATACACGCTTTGCTGTTAACAGAGGGCTTCTTTATCCATGCCAGTGGAAGCACGACGGGACCCTGAGACAAAGAGTGCCAAGTAAGAACAGGGACGTAGTGGGTTGACCTTGGCTGGAGGCCATGTGCCCCCCAAAGCCACTCCATCACTCCCCACCTCAGCTGGAAAGGGGAAAGAAAATATAACGGAAGATTCATGGGCTGAGATATGGGAAGGGAGAGATCAGTCACCAGTTGCCGTCATGGGCAGAACAGACTCCCCTTAGGGAAATCAGTTAATTTATTGCCAATCAAATCAGAGTTGGATAATGAGAAATAAACCTTATAACCCCTTCCCACCCACTCCTCCCTTCCTCTCAGCCTCAGATTCACTCCTGATTTTTATACCTCCTCCACCCCAGTAGCACAGGGGGATGGGGAATGGGGATTGGGGTCAGTCCATCACACATTGTCTCCGCTGCTCCTTCCTCCTCAGGGGAAGGACTCCTCAGACTCTTTCCCTCCTACAGCACATGGTCCCTCCCATGGGAGACGGTCCTCCACGAACTTCTCCAAAGCAAGTCCTTCCCACTGGCTGCAGTTCTTCACCAACGGCTCCAGTGTGAGTCCTTTCCATGGGGTGCAGCTGTTCGGGATCAGACTGCTCCAGCGTGGGTGCCCCACAGAGTCCTACTTCCTACCAGCAAACTTGCTCCAGCGTGGGCTTCCCACAAGGTCGCAGTCTCCTTTGGGTGCCTCCATCTTCTCTGGTGTGGGGTCCTCCCTGGGCTGCAGGTGGATGTCTGCTCCACCATCAACTTCTGTGGGCTGCTGGAGGACAGCCTGCCTCACCAGGGTTTTCTCTAGGGACTTTATGGGAATCTCTGCTCCGATGCCTGGAGTGCCTTCTTCCCCTCCTTCACCAGCCTGTGTCTTCAGAGTTGTTCCTCTCACATAGTCTCACTCCTCTCTCCACTGCTGTTTCCTCTCATGTTTAGGTTTTGGTGGGTTATTTTCCCCTTCTTAACTATGTTATCCCAGAGGTGCTACCACCATTGCTGATGGGTTTGGGCTTGGGCTTGGCCAGTGTGAGGTCTGTCTTGGAACTGGCTGACATTGGATCTATTGGACTTGGGAGAAGCTTCTAGCAGCTTCTTATGGAAGCCAGCCTTGTAGCCACCCCTGCTATCAAAACCTGACCATGCAAACCCACTACAAGAGCAATGACCAGTTATTTCTCTGATGTGACCTGTGGAAATCTGCAGGCATGTTGGATTTTGGCCTTTTTCCTTTCTAAATTTGCTGTCTTCGGTGCATAGAAAAACACTGAAGCTTTTAATACATCTGCTTTCATTGCATAATGAAGAAATATTATTCACTAAAACAAACCAGGTTTTAGTTTTACCTACTTTGGGCATGGTACACTGGCCAGATTCCTGGGCTTATTTTATGCTAGGCACTGTAGAAACTTGTAGTAAGATTGCTTGTTCCAGGGGCCTTAACAAACACATCCAGAAAAGTGGATGCAACAAGAGAGAGAAGTTGGATGTGCAGGAAAAGGAAGGTAGCAAATAGAGCTTGAGGTACATCATTCCTAGACAGTCTTATGGCACAGCCTTTAACAATCTCAGTGGCTAAAGCTGCATTGACCATTTACACTGACTCTTCCAGAATGTTAGCATCAAGTATTGGTTGTTTGGGGTTTTTTTTAGTAAAATTAGCATTTAGCATTGGCATTTTGTTTCATTGCAGCCTGAGTGAAGCACAGAAGTCCTTTAAAATCATTTCATTTTCCTATGTGTGTGTATGTTAAACAGTCTTGCACTTAGGCAATGCAGCATTCTGCCTTCTGAGCATCAAAGAAAGATCTTGGGGACTGTATAAGGGCATTTTTTCTGTGCAAACATCTGTTAATGTTACTTAACAGGGAGAAAGACCTCAACTAACATTAGACCTAACAAGAAAACCCCAAAATGTTCTAGGTGCTTTCAGGAGAAGATGTGCAGTCAGTGCAGACGTGGTATTTTTTGGAGTGTGTACCCTGTGTCACAATTACATGTCAGAGGTGCATCTGTGCAGCAGCACCTCTCCTGCACAGCCATGCTCTCAAGTGAGAAGAGTTCCTGAGAGCAAGTGAACGTTTTGAACCACTCCAATGCTGCACTGTGTGTTCTCTTTATATGGACAGACCCTGTCTGTTGTCCTTGGACTAGGAGAGCTTCAGAGGTGGCTTTGCCTCAGGTTCAATGGCCAAGGCCACTGTCCAGGGCCAGATGTACCTGGTTATGAGACCTGTCTCCATCCCAAGCTTGCTCTGTGACTATTAGCCAGTCACTCTGGTTTTCTGAGTCTCATTCCCCCTCTGCTAAGATGGAAACAGCAGTATTTCTGTATTTCACAGTGGGACCACCCTTTATCTCTCTGGGCATCTTCTCTTTGTCAACTTATAAATTCTGCCAGGACAAAATCTGGGCATTTTTTTACATTTTTCTACTCTGCTTGACTGGAGCAGCAGCAGACCCAGCCGTGCTGCTGGGGGTCTGGCAGCTCTGGAGATGCAGATGGCTCAACAGCACCAGTCACCTGCAGCGTGCATGTTCGACAGCCGTCTTGCCTACACACTGTACACCTGATGAGCACCAAGTGTTCCCTGTATAAAGATGCTCTGTGTGAATCCTATTATACGTTGTGGTACAGGTTTCTGAAGTGCAGAAGCCTACCGCGGGTGGAGATGAGTTTTTCTGTGCCCTTAGGGTCCGTGTGACTACTGGTATGGAGATATCCTTTGATGGGCTACTGCAGACATACAGCCTGTGGGCTGGGTGGGCTGAAAACTGATCCACAACTGCCACCTGCTGAGCACTGCGGTGCACAGAAACTGCTGCCTGTGCTCAGGGCTTCCTCACGGGGGGAATCTAAATACATCAAGTGCCAAAATTCAAGTCAGAGTAGCCAGCAGGAGACGCTAAACACCATGTCGCTTGATTTGACCATCAGCCCACGTTTTCAGGTGCCCGAACAGGAACTCCTGTCAGGGTGTTCTGACTTGAGACCCATGGCCTGAATTGCCAGTCTGGGGATGCAGCCAAGAACTCCAGAGAGTGAGAAAAAATATGATGTAGTAGCAGATAACAGCTTATAGCACTCCTTTATAATAGGTCATAGCAATAAAGTGTTAGTGTTGCTGTCTGATTATAGAAAGAGGAGCTCATCAGGAGAATTTTTAAATTATTAAGATGCCACTGCAGCTGAAGGAAAGAAAAATGTTCCTTTTCCTTAAATGAATCCAATACCTATATGACAGAAATCAAATTCAGCTCAAGCACAGTGCATCAGTACCTGAGAAGGCTGTATTTTGTTTGGCATCTTAATGTTATGCCAGTTGTTGCTGATCCTCCTTTTCAACTGATTCTTGTGCAATACACCACATATTCTCATACTTAAATATTAATCTACCTAGATCAAAACCTCTTGTAAGCTGGGCTATTTTGTCATGTGTGTTTACGATGCCCAGTGAAATATGATCTCATCATAATTTATGATGCCTGGGGAGTAGTGTGAAGTGAAAAGATGACTGTTCTGACATTATTTATGAGTACCAGGTATACTTTATTTTTAAAACAATGATGGAGGGTGAAAAAAATTAAAAAAAACAGGGGAAAAAACCAAACCAACAACAAAACCTGTGCTTGTAGCTACGTCTCACAAAACTCTGAACCTCTGATGCCACCTACTGAAGAAACAGGGGAAATGAGAATGAAGTCTCCAGCAGACTACTAATTGCGTTATTCTTGTTACTGATTTCTTTTAAAATATATATTATATAAAAATACTGAGAGGAATTTAAGAAACTTAAGTGAGCAACTGTGAGTATAATAAACTGGGTGTATTTTTTTTTCTGATACCCAAAACAGTTGTACTGTGGCACTAACATGTAGAGTCCAGGTCAGTTACAATTCTTCCTGGCAATGTATTAAAAATTATTATGCAGTATTCAAAAGCATCTTCTTTGCTCATCATTCACTGGTGACAGAACATAAGCTGCAGAGAAGGCTATTAAGTCAATCTAAAAATTGCCAAGTCCTGTAAGTTGGGAATGGAAACCCTAATATCAGCTATTAGAAGCCAAAGGGGTTTTTCTTTGCATTTATGTACATCTGTTGTTGCTGACCTGGCAGATACACTCAAACACTGCTGCTCTACCGAAAAAAACCAACAAATGGGAAGTGGTTTGCGTGGCACAGAAGGCACAGGATTCAAAATGAAGCAAAAACATTGTTAACTAGGTAGATTTATCTTGAAGGAAAACATCTGCTTCATTTTGAGATGCAGCATAGAAATACAGTGCAAAACTGTCATAATGGCTGCAGCATTAGCAGGTTTTAAAAGAGACATATCACATTTTACAAAGTAGTGGATTAAGATAACAAATACACCAAAGTGGTGTAGACATCAAGTTATTAAGTACCTTCTAAAATACTTTCAGATGAGAGGGATGGAAGCAGAAAAGTATTTTCACCCAGTTACAAAAATAAACAAGCTGTTTGTGTGGTTTAGGCATTTTCTTCCTGAAAAGAAAGAAAGGACTTAGAACATTCAGGACCCTTCTCATTTAATTGTCTGAAACACAACACAATGGAAGGCATCAACAGTTTGGAAAACAAAGGCTGCCGGTTCATCCACTGCAGACTTCCTGATAAATCCTAACCCCAGTGAGATGGAACAGGCCACATCGTTAGCAGCAAAGACCACCCAACCAGTAGGACAAAAGAAAATGGTTAAGCCAAACTTTATCAAACAGACAGACCTACAACACATGAGTGCACTGATGAAAACAGCACAGTAACTTCAAGGATACTTGTTGGCCTGACTCATTGAAAGAATAAAAGAGAAAAATTTAGGAAGCTTCTTAACACTCGCCTAGCAGAAGAACTAATAAAATGCATATCTGAGTAATTGATGTATTTTGCCACATAATGATTTCACTTCCAGTTGGACTTTTCTGTTACACTGGTCACTGGCTGTGGAAAATGGTCTTCCCACATCTGCCTGAATGTGGAACCACTGAGCAACTCAGCAGCAACACAAGTGAATAAGAAATTGCTCACCAGGCTGAATTTTGACTGGAAAGCAAGAGAAGTTGAAATGCTTTCCACTTCATCTTTGTGCTTTCCACCTTCTTTTCTGGGGAAACTGAGAGATAATTGTTCTAAGTGACTTCCTGGAGTCACTGAGAAGTACAAAAAAATTTCCTAAATCCTTGATCTAAAGTAAAGCTCTCAGATGACCAGAGCCGTATATACTCAGACACATCTCTGTACCCTACTGGCCCTCTTCTTCATTGCACTTTTTGCAGTATTTGTAGTGTAGAAAAATAAACATTTCCAGAGTAAAATACAAAACAGACTTAACAAAAACATGCATCAACACATTAAATACTTTAAATAAAATATGTATTAAAATATAGTTGAAGCTACATATGTAGTTTCCTCCATGGTGCCTAGCAATGTTATTTCCAATCTATAAGGAATTTGAATGTTTCAGAGTGACAAACTTATTCTTTAATATAGTGGGCAGAAAAATGAGGATAGCCAGTGATGAACAAACTGAACAGACACTGGGAAACTGCTAAAATGATGAGTAGCATTTTGTTTTCCTCACAACATTCATTTCTTAAGACTGCTAATCGTCATTTCTTTCGAAACTTGGGAGTATCTCACAACAGAAGATTTCATCTGGACATGTGGGGTGTGTGTGTCCCCGTCCATTTTAAGGTTGGCTTGTTTGGGGACCATGTAAACCAAACGCATGCTTGCAGCACACAACTGCCAAGGAGCTGTTAGTAAATGTAACAGCTAGAAAAGCTGGCTCTCTTCCATTACTTGTTATTGCAGTCCTCTGCAAACTTTGTCCCGAATCACCCTTGTGGTTCAGAAAGATACAGAAATGCAACTGGTGCATAGATGATGGAGTTCGATTAGCAGAGGGAGGAGTGGAAGGCCGAAGTCACTTGCAGGTGATCTTATAGAAATGAGCGTGCAAATCTTACTTAACCTCTGAAGTTCCCCCTGCTGACAGCGGCAACATTTTCCTATGTTAAATTTGGTTAGGTGATGCCTTGAGAAACACAGCTTGCACTTCTAAAGGACTGAGGTTTCATATATTAGCACCATAATTTAATTTCGGATTTTTAAAAGTGCGTATTTTTCCTGCCCTTTGAGGGCTGTTCAGCAGAAGGCTCTCATGCAACCTTGTTTCTAGATGGAATAACAGGTCAAAATATACTATATGGTGCAGGCAACGTGATTCTCTGTGTCCCGGTCCCTTGCAACATAGGCACAAAGTTGCAGTTTTTGCTTTAGACACAGCTGACATCATCTCTGCATTGTTATGTCTCTTGTATGTGCACAGCGTGATCTAGAAAGCGAGTTATAATGGAGACAATCCCCCTGCAAGGCTGATGGTAAAAGCTGTACACAAAAGAACACCACACTGCTACATACAGCAGAGATACATTGCCTTTCTGTTTGCTGCACTTCTCAACGTGTCCAAATGATTTCCAGATGATGAGTTCTGTTAGTATGGATTTAAGGCAGGATTTTACATTTTGTTTAAAAGCCTCTAGATAATCTGGGAGTGAAAGCCCTCACATTTTAGCACTGAAATTGAAAAAAGAATCACTACATATATGAACAGGAGAAATAATTGTGACGGGTCAGAGTACCTCTATTAAATTCAAAGCCCTGTTACTGGGCTTGTCAGAAAGCTTCAGAGGAAAAGACAAATAGAACTGGTTCAGGTTAGCTGGGGCACAAGAGGCTGCCCGTTGTATGTATTTTAGCTGTTACCCTTTGCAAACACCTGATTTCTTTGATTTAAGGTTGTTCTAATGGCAGGCACTTACCTCCTGGGTAAAACATTTGGGGCACCTTCTAAGAACTCTAACATTGTGCTAAAGTTTTTCAAGAGCATAAGAAAATCTTCTAATTTCAGGGGCTGTCACTGGCCAGTTTAATACCTTATACATACAGAGCTTCCTGAATGAGAAGAGATGCTGTGCTGTGCACATCTGTGACAGTTCAGCTAGCTGGCACAGCCAAGCCCTGGCCACGGAGGCTTTGTCCCCCTTCACTCAAGGTAACACCTTCCCTCATCTGCAGTACCTTTAAGTACCTTTTCCCCTCTCTCCACCTATCTCCACAGGTCCAGACGATGGACAATTTGTTCCATTACCCAATGGAAAACTTCCAGGGGATAGCTTGCTTTCCCGCAGCCGAGAGCACCATGAGGTAAGCAACCTCCCACTCTCCCCTCTCCCACGGCACACAGAGGTGAGTGTAGCAAGAGCCCGGATACGGCTTTGTGTACCTGCTGAAATGGGTTCCCTGGGCATGAAATTACTGTATTTATCTCTCTTACCTGCTTTGTAGTCTGTTCTCACACTGCTGCAGCAGCCAGTGCCATGGCATCAGGACAGGTAGGCATATCTGAGCTGGCATTCAGCTTGACAAGTCAGGTTAAACTAGCAATGAACTGTAGTTAGAAATTCAACATATATAGTCTGTCCAGGAGTCTCACGAGGTACACAACCATGCTCCAGCCCCTGTTTAAAATGATGGACGCTACATCTAAATGCGAGGTCACAGATTTTGAAGCCTAATTCTGTGCTGTTAAAAACCAAACGTAGCTATTGCCCTTTGTTGTGAACCTGGTCACAAACATAGCTAGCCACAGTAATGCAGAGCATTAACAGAAATGATTTATAAACAAAATACTTTTATTAGACTAGTACAGGTGATATTTTAAATGAAGAATGAAAATACAGTTGGCATTAAACTATTGTTTCGATTCATTTCACTAAAGTCAGAGTTACTGTAGATTAACCTCAGAAGGCAATATTTACCTGAAAAAAAAGTTTTTTAAAAATATAGATGGATTTTCTTTTTCCATACAGATGGATTTAGTGTGTTTTGGCAATATAGGCAATTTAGCTAATAAAGCACATAGCACCGAGCAGAATCAGTACTCTACTGGAACTTAATATAGACTGTTTTATTGATCTATTTCTGCTTCTGATGTGAAAATTATCCCACCACTACATTTATGCTTCCATTTTGTTAAATATGATTATTTTTCATTAGGCTTTCTGTAAGAGCTCCATCCAAGAACAACATCTCGAGTATTTAGAGATACTCTAGACACCTAATCCAGCTTACTGGGTGACTGCTTCTAAGAAGACCCCAGGATAGAGAAATCCCTCCTGATGGAGAATTCTCTTCTTGTTTTATGGAAGTGTCATAAAGCTATTGCCCTCTCTGGACACCATTAGTCACATCCAGCATGGTGCAGAGCTCAGCAGTGGTAAAAATATCCCTGAATGTGGCCTCTACAGACCACACTGTCACCTGAGTGCTCAGTTACAGTGGGTTTTTATAGAGTCATAGAGATTTAAGAAAACAACTGGCCATGTGCAAAGCAAAGAGCAGTCTCTTCTAAAACAAGAGACCCTTTATACTATAAGCAGGCTCAGCGTCCTACTTCAGAACAATGCAGTGGCAAGAGAACATGAGTCTCATCTTGCATTAAAAACTGGTAACCTGGTGAGTATCCGTACTTTGAGCCCACAGAGAGGTGTGAATTACTACCATTTGTTATTTTAAACCCCAGCTGTATCAGAAACCTCATTCTGCCCTAAGTTCTATTATCCTGATGCTGTACAAACAATGCAGTTACACTGCAGCTCCTTTGGGATGCTGTTGTAAGCAAAGTTGTTGCTTTTGTATTGGGCAGTGTGGTTAAAATGGATTACTTAATATAGTATTGTTTTGGGGATCCATCTAACCTTTTGGATACATTTCTGGTTTTACACAACATTCCTCATAGGCTCAAAGATCTTTATTATTTTTCTCAAAATCCTTGATTATAAGCAAAGTTATTAGCAACGTTTTACTCACCAACTAAACCAGTCGTGTTTTCACGCTCTTCCAAATGCTAAACAAAACCCTGAGTTGGGCCTCTTACTTCAGTAACAAAGGGGTGTCAAGTCAGTCCCACTGACTCCTGTTACACGTGGCAACTTAGCGTACCACTGTAGCTGAACCATTTTCTGCATATGCCCATTTCCTCCAAGGTACAGGCAGGGTATGCCTCTGTTCCCTTCACTGAACCTGACACCTCAGAGGTCTTGGCTAGGTAACTTGAAGAGTCTGTGCAACTTTACCTTTTTAAAGGCACAACTGGATGAAAGGGGTTCCAACTTCAATGAGTAGTTCCCCACCCTTTTTTTTTCCCCTTTCCCCAGCAATATAAACTCTGCCAAATAATTTAATCCAGATCAGCAACAGCCTCCCCTACACTGAATTTGTCATCCTATGCAAGATTTAACTATATTAACTTAAATTCATGTCAAGTTAAACAAAAGAACCTTTCTTGTGCATAGGATTCCTTCTACACACCCATCTCCTGGTAGGCTTCTGTACTTTTGGCTGACCTTCTATTGCTGCTCACATGCTAGCCACTCTGCTGCCAGCACCGTGACATCCCTGTTCTCAAAAGATCTGGCATGGATTTACTCTAAAATATAAAATTAGGTTGCTTATAAACGCTCAGAAATGGATCCCAATGCATATGTGGCGAATTTGGAAAATGCAGGTTTTCCAACAGGTGTTTACATTTCCATTTAATATGTGAATACTTTCCCATTCTATAGTTCATATTATATATGAAGCATAGAAAAAGTAAATTATTAAGATAATGATCTGGAAAAGAGAAATCTTAAGTGTTTTAAAGAGCTATTTCCTGCATCTAGTGAAAACAGCACATACACATGATGAAGTTGTTCACAGTACTGTAATACATGTTACATAATTTTCCTATTTCCTGGAAGAGAGTCATGAAAGCCATTTACAAACAACCAGCTTGTGTTTTCTCCAGAGTACATCACACGATTTACATGAAATACATGTAGAAACTGGAGTAAGGAAGGACTGTATGGCAGTGCCACTGAAACAGTCAAAAAAAAGCACTGATTCTGGGGCTGAATTGGAGCAGTCACACACCTGAGCAAGACCAAGAATTGTTTATCAAAAAAAGTCTGATCAAAATTCACTAATAAAATCAGACAGAACAATAATAATAATAGCTTTTAAAGAATTTGACAGTACAGTAAGAAGACCATTGAAAACACCCCTGTTTTATCAATTACATTCCAACAAAAATAATCTGAATTACAAGTATACTGCATATCTGCATAAGCACCAATATAAAGTAAAAACTTCTCCATCGAGTCCCTCTGATAAATGGTCCCCTATACAGATGCAATTTCTTAATATACACTTAAGTAATTTTGGCAAGAAATACAGATTCCATGAAAAAAAAAAGTCACTGCAAAGTCTGGGAAAAAAAATCTTAAACTTGAAAAAGATCAAAGAGCATTTTCTAATGGTCTGATACCTAATAAATTCTGTCAATAAATTCTGGTTTTAGAAATAGCAAAATTCACTCTGGTTCCTGAGATAAACTGCAGATCCATTGTGAAGATTTACCAGATTGTACCACACTCTCTTTCTTCTTTTACACACCGCAAACAAGGTTTGAACTGAAGCTTCTGCTAACCTGACAAGTCAGCAAAGCATGTGAAAGATCAAAACATTAAAATTTCCTTTTCCACTACAGAAACAAGAGACTGGCAACTTGGGTCAGAGACAGACAGACGTTAGCCACAGTCTGTCAAAATAATTTCCAGAGGCAGTTGTTTTAAATTAACTGCCCTTGCACCTTTTGAATGAATCTAATTCTTTGTTTCTACCCTGTTTTCACTGACAACTGTGCTCTTACTCATCCATCTGCTGTTTAAGAAGGCATACCATAGAGGGGTTCAAAACCCTAGGCTCAACTTTTTAAAAGAGTGTGAGCCACCTAACAGCTCAGCACGTCTGATCGTGTGCTGGAACCATCAACGTGCTTCTTCGTTACTACCAGCCGTACGGTCAGTTCCTAACTTAGCATTCATTTTGTGCTCCATCTTCTGTAGAACAGCTGGGAGATCCAGAACAGAAGAAATAATATAATGAGGTACTGGGGAGGCATCTCCTGGGGCAGTCATTGCCTTGTTTAACCAGACAGTTGCTTTCAAGCCGGCATTCAGGCCTCCTTGGATATCTGTATCTAGAGAGTCCCCAACCATCACACACTCTGCCGGCTGCACCCCCAGGAGATCACAACAGTAATGAAATATGGATGGTGCCGGTTTCTCTTCTTTCTGCTCTCCTCCCACGACGATGGCATCGAAGTAGGGCTGGCAGGCACACGCTTCAATCTTCTCCCTCTGCGTCTGCCTGTCGCCGTTGGTCAGGAGCAGCAGGCGGACCCCCTTCCGCAGCTCGGTGAGCATGCCCCGCGTGTCCTCGGCCAGGCTGAGGTTCTGCAGGCGGGTGGTTTTCCACAGGAAGTAGCACTCGGCGGCCAGGTTTCGGTTCGCCTCCCCGCCGATCGTCTCTTGGATCGCCTCCTCCCAGTGCGAGATCCGCAGGTCGGTGATGCACATCCTGGCGGGATCGTGACACTCCTTCAGAAGCTTGGCCTGCACCTTATCGCAAATGGCTCGGGCTTCTCCCTCGCCGTAGTGGTGCTTCGACTGCAGGGCACTTATCACCTTGAAGGGACAAGAGGGGTGTACAGCCTGGCCCCGCGCTCACCCCTCGCTCCCAGCGCCGCACCCGAGCGACCCCCCACCCCTCCCCGTCTCCCTTCGCGGCTGCCTGTCGGAGCGCCGGTCAGGGTAACGGGAGCCCGTGCCGAAGGGCCGTCAGGGGACACGGGCAGTTACCTCCTCGATGGCGCGCCGCCCCGCCGCCGCCGTGTCGATCAGCGTGTTGTCCAAGTCGAAGAAGACCGCCTTGACGCCGTGCACTCCCATAGCGCCGCCTCTCGCCAGAGCCGCCCCGCTCTAACGGCCGAGCCGCGAGGGCGGAGGGGAGCGCCCCGGCCGCCACCAGCATCCGCCAGTCCCGGGGTGCAGCGGCGCGGGGCGTGCCGGATGTGGCCGGCCCCGCCCCGTGCCGGTTTAGGGGCGGGGACTCGCGCGGGCGCGGGCCTCTGCGTCACGCACCCGGTCGTGATAGGGGCGGAGCGGCCGGGCCGTTGCTCTGCGGTAAAACGCGCCCCTCCGGAGCGTGCGGGGTCTTGCTGGAAAGCACGTTCCGGCATCGTCTGGGGCTCTGACGCGGGGCCGCGGGGAGACCCCGCCGGGATCCCCGGCTGTGGGGCGGTATGAGAGGGGAAGGGGAGCTGTGGCGGCAGCTAAGCCGAGGAGCAGGCACCGGTCTGAGGCGGCGTGTGGAAGGCGGCGAGACGGGGACCCGAAAGGGGCGTGGGGCGGTGCCGCTCCGTTGGCTTTGTGGGGGTTTTGTTGGGTGGGGTTTTTTCCCTGTCGCAGCCGGGGAGTGGTTTCTGGGGGAGGTACCCGGGAGCTGGCGTCTGACTTGAGAATACACGTTGAGGCGCTGCCAGGGGGCGACCTTAGTGTGCAGGAGGGTGTTTCCACCCGGGAAGTGTTGCCCGGCGGCCCCCCCTGCTCTGCGTGGCCCCGCCGAGCTCCTTCCTCCCGGTAGCAGCCCCGATGCCGGTGCCGTCCCGGGGGGTCGCTGCCTTGTTGCCCCCATCAGCGGCTGCTGTCACCGGCGCGCCCTGTTGCGGAACGTTAGCGGGAAGTTCGCGGTGTGTGGCTGCGCGGCGGCTGAAGATGCCCGCGGCCGGGGCGTTCCTGGGGCAGGCCTTGGTGAAAAGGAACCTGCGAGGAGCAGGAGGAGGAGAGACGCGCCGGAGATGCGGCTCGATTCGGCCTGCAGCCTTTCCCGGCTCCGCTGTTGTCCTCCGGAGCAGAGCCGCCCGCGGGCAGGGCAGGCACAGCCTCTGCCCGCCGCACCGGGGCGGTTTGTGCGTCAGGATGACGGAGCCAACGACTCCGCTGCGAGCGGCTTCAGTGTTGGCGGAACTGGCGTGACCTTGGAGCATGTTACATTCCAGAGGTCACTGAAAAGTGTCCCGAAGGCATGTGGCTGTATGCTGGACAGGTTTTTACAGTTGAACGTACCACCTGCTGTTTCAGGATAGATAATTTAACCGGGAGGGGTGGGTGGGAAACTTGTTGTCGATTTGCTAATGCTGCTTGGGTATCAATAACGAAGCACAGCTCACAAAACTGGAGGGAACGTTTTATTGGAGCAGTTGGAATTTCACTCCTGGCCAGTGTCCCTTTGAGAGCCTCCTTGCCCGATAAAAGGTGTTGGATCGCATATAGTTCAAAAATGATTATGCAAACAAGCTTGGTGCATGGGAAGTAAGCCTACAGAAGGCAGGTGTTTAAGGAGAGGGATGGATTCTGGGAAGAAACAGCCATGGCCAAGGATCCTGTAGGTAAGGGAATAGGTAGTGTTTTAATAAAAGTGCTCTAGCTGACTTGTAATAAAATGTGGTACTTCCATTTAATAAAACTGAAAAAAGATAGGCGTGCAGGTTCCATGTGACTCTGATGAATTACTGTTTTCCAGAATTGACGTAGAATAGTGATTAAAACTAGCTGAATTTCTAGGACCTTTTTCTGGTTAAGGCAACGACAGCCCCGCATTCCAGCCAGTGAGTAGTGGCTCCTATGAAATGTGTACCTTTGGAGAGAGAATGTGTACATAGAAGTCATCTTTGTCCTTTCTTTGACAGTTGGCCAGAGAGGTTGTAATTGGAAAAATAAATGGCTTAAAAGATTGTACAAGTTGTCTGTCCTTACTAGAAGCTTTCAGGTACAGAATTGAAGCAGTTAAATAATTAACTATGATTTTAAACTTTTTTTGTCCTTGTCAGCTGTCTTTCCAACTGTGCGTGGAGAACTTGTGTTCACTTCATACTAGGGCTGTGAATGTAAAATGCACTTTGTGTGTATCTGCAAACTTCAGACAGCCACTTGCTGTGCTGTATTTGTAGGAACTGTGGGGCAAGTAAATAAGGCCACTTGTGCCAGTCTCCTGTATCAGCATTTCAGTGTGGGTGGTCTGTGTGCAGTCCTGTGCTTTCGGCTGTGCTTGTTACTTTCTCCTCCTTTCCACAGGCTGCTTAGAGTCTAGAGATGCTTTACAGAAGCTCTGAACCAGGAAAAGAACAGTGATCAGAAACTAAACTGGGAGCTGAGTTGAAACATGAGGTGAATTGCATGTTCTAGAGGTGGTAATGCAAGAATCCCATTTCGGTATCTTTAAATGAGGCCCATACGTAGAACTACAGAATTGCTCTAGGTGGGCTTTAACAAGGAAGAACGTCACAAACATTTTCAAAGAAAGACAGTTTTGTGCATGCACGTGGAAATAACTTGTATGTTATGTGACTCTCATTGCACTTTGTCCTTTTTTCTCCAAGATGATCATACTTTTGAAGAGGGAGAGCCAGTAGTTTCCTCAGTCTGAGGATGGGACCTCAAGCTACTGTTGTCTTCTCTACAGTGGGCTGGTTTCTCCCTTTTTTATGGGGAAGCTGCTGAGGATGTATTGCAGGTGTCACTCTGATGGCGCACTGTGTTAGCTGTAGTTAACTCTGATGCACTCTGTAGGGGCTGTGGGCCTTGACTGGCTAGTCAGGGGTAAAGGGCTAATAAACAGGTTTTTGGGATGCGTTTGGGCAACGTGAGGTGCATCGCTGCTGTCTACAGAGAAGAGCTACAGCGTCTGGTTAGTGTCGCTGCCTTGTAGCCCCAGGTGACAGCGGGTCAGGCAGAACCGCCAGTGGGGTCATACATTTGGAGAGGCCCCGCGGGTCTAGGGGGGCCGGGGCGCCCCGCGGTGGGAGCGGCGCGGATCCCGGCTTCCGGGCCCGTCGCCCGCCGAACCGCCTCCGAGTAATAAACAGCCGGCGCTTTTCGGTTGCGCTTTTCGGTTTCGCTTCTCGCCGAGGCGGGCGGTGCTTGCGGAAAGCGAAACTGGGGCGGTGTATGCGAACCGCGGGCTGTCGCGGGAGCTGCAGCGCCCGGGAGACTGCGTGGCGCGGGGGTACCGCCGGAGACGAGTCGCAGCGGGTCCGGGATTCCTCTTCGGCAGGTACGTGTCACTGTGCCTGACAGCTGTCGCGGGGTATGCTGAAATGCCTCTTGGTTCCCCTCTGAAGGAATCGATTCTGATTCCAGGTGGAGAAACGGTACTGCTTGTCTTTTCCTAACATTCGCTCCCCTCCCCCCCCCCCCCCCCGCCCCGGATTTGGTGAATGATTCAGCCTTTTCCCGCCAAGGAATCTACTAAGAAATCTTCCTAAATTTTCTTCTCTGCTTTCTAAACCTGTTATTCCAAGCAGTGAGTCTTTAAAGCATGCTTGAATTAGAAATCAGAATTCTTTCCCCGCGAACTTCATGTCACCAGCAGCAGCTTCCCACTGGGCATCGCAGCACTGGTCTGCCAGGATTAGGAGCTCTGCCTGCCTGTGCCTTCAGTCATCATGTATCTATGCCTTTGAATCGTGTTTTGCAGGACCTTTTTGAGATTGTGTCAAAATGGACCGTGAGTGTATGGACAAGATCAACCGTTACTGTCAGAAGCAAAAGCGTAGACTGGTTTACGCTACCACTGGGATGAGCGGCCCTCCTCACAACCTTATGTAAGTTCACTCTGTGTGTCAGTAAGCATCAGGACCCTTCCTGCAATGAGCGAACTGGGTAAAGCTTGCCGTCCTACAGGTTGCCTTCCTGACAGTGTGGTTGAAGCCCTAAGTTGAGTGATAGGTAGGCTGGTGGGGAGGATGTCAAGGGATAGAGCTTGAGGCAAAAGCATATTTCAGGGTTGTCCTTTTAGCAGAAAGCAGCAATGCTGCTTACAATAACTATATTGTAAGGACATCGTACACCTGCCGTGAAATCTTTGAGAAGTGGGGTGGTATCAGCAAGTGTTTCAGTTTATGATCTGTGCTAACTTAAGTGCTTTGATTTCTATTTAGTTTTACAAAGTGTGGAAACTATTTGTGACTTATATTGGTAGTTCCTCACCATAAAGGTTGGGTGTATATTAATTGATCGGGTAACGACATGGTTTCTGTGTAGTTAACTTTCAAAGGGTCTCTTGCTTAAGCTGCTTGCTTTTGCTTTTAGAGACAGTTACAGGTGATGGAATATGTCTTATTTTTAACACAAATACAGTGTTTTGCAAATTTTTTTTCTCTTGACAGATCATAGATACTCAAGAGCTGCGATTTTTATTTTCTGGTGTAACTTTAAAAAAAGAATAATTTGCTGGTTTGCATGAAGACAAGTCTTATGCTAGTAATTAATGTTTCCTTTGACATCTTCCATGTTCCAACCAGCACTACCTATGCTGATTTATTCTTAGATGTGACCACAGTTCTGGAATAAGTTAATAAGTATTTCTGGGTCTCAAATGTTAATCGGCTCTATTATCATACCCCCGCCCCCTGCCATGGCTCATGTAATTTGGAGAAGGACCCCTTATCACAGTAGTGGCCACAGCTGCTGTCACGCAGCTCTGTCTTCACGCTTTAAAGGAGATGGCATGGCACAGGCAGAGCTTACCTGCATTTCAAATTTACTCATCCCATTTATTGCACTTTTCCATCTTTTTCTGTGTACTCTTGCTACCTTCATAAATACAATTCAATACATTGGTTTGTGTCTGTAAGGGATGTAAGGTGTGACAGTGGCATCTAGGAAAATCCTGGAATACTTGGGCTGTTCCAAGGAGTAGAGCGTACAGTGCCTGGCTACAGCGGTGAGTGCTGTGAGCCTCCTTGGGTGCCCTTGTGGTTTTCTTTCCCAGTGCTCTGGCTGCTGACAGGCTGCATTGGCCTCTGCTGGTCCTGAGCTGGCTCCCTAACTCTTTTGTACTGTGTCCCATCTCATAAGTTCTCCTGAGATAGACTGGGGCATGATGCAGAGACACCTCCTGTCATCTCCTCCTGTCCTACCCTGGATTTGGTGGTGTAGCTGCTTCCACTGTAACGTCTGGCAGGGTCAGTGCTGAATGCAATATAAGCAGGTTGAGAGAGACCAGGCTGCCTCAGTCCTGAGTAAGGTTTCTTGGGCTGGGAAGGCAGTGTGTGGACTACCAGGCCAGACCTACCTAATCATGTCAAGTCCAGGCAATGCTTATTAACTCAGGGTCTGGAGTATGAATGTACATTTGGGACTAACTCATGTAACACTCATTCAGACAATCTTCAACTCAGGTAATTAACTCACACGTCATCGTGACTCAGACTGCAGATTTCCTTGGGATATTTAAATAAAATTGTGAATTTTGGATGCAGTCATAGCTGAATGTGTGTAGTATTCCGTGCTTAGATATGAGTTGGCTAATAAGCCCTTCCCCAAAGAGTGATCTTTCTTTCCTACTTTCTTTTTTCTTGGTATGCTGTTTCCTCTGTGTAGAGCATGTGGCACACTGCGGTGTGCCATGTCCTACTGTTTACCTCCTTAAGATCTCTCGTTGAGGCTTCCTTATGCACTGGCTGCAAGCACTATTCTGACCTGCGTTGTTTTCCACCCAAGCATTTCATTAAAGAACAGTGCAGAGTGAAGTGGGAACAATGAGAAAAGTAAGTTTCTGAAGTCATTCTACTAGAGACAAGTTGTCCTACAGAGAAGCTTGTGCTGTTAGACCCAGAGTGTTTCTTTGTGTGAATTTATCTTGTTAGCTGTGAGCTTGTATATCTATATGCTCTGCTGCAATCTGATGTAAAGACGTACCCTGACATTATAGTAACAGTGACTTTAACTTGATTTAAGTCTGTGCTGCTGCAAAAACCAGAACTCTAGTTGTGTTTTACTCCTCTGGCAGTAGTTGAAATGTTAGGGATTTTGCAGGCCAAGGTAGATCTGGGTAGAAACTGATTTTCACTATCAGGTCATGGAGGGTGAGTTGATCCCACGCAGCAGTGAAACCCCTGGCCAGCCCCTCACTGGGGAAGAGAATTGGAAGGGTCAAAGGAAGAAAAACCTGTGGATTGAGATAAAGACAGTTTAATAAGTGAAGTAGGGCTGTCTCTGCATCCAAAGCAAAGCAAGGAGGCATTTGCCGTTTCCCCTTGGCAGACAGATGTTTGGCCATTTCCAGGAAAGTGAGGTTCTGCCTAGTGTAGCAGTTTCTTGGGAAGACAAACATTCTAAGGCCAAATGTTCCCTCTTCCTCCTCCTTCCCCCAGCTTTTACTGCTAAGGACAATGGCGTATGCCATGGGATATCTATTTCCTCTGGCCCCAGTTGTGTCCCTTCCCAGTGTCTCTCACACCCTGGCTGCCTGTCTTGGGGGCCAGAGTGGAGTAAAGGAAAAGTTTTTGGTGCTGTGCAAAGACCGCTCAGCAGCAGGTGACACACTGGTGTGCTGTCAGCACCGTGTTACTCCCAGGCACTGCACTGAACCAGGTGCCCTGAAGAGCTAACCTTGTCCCAGCGATGCCCAGCGGGGTCAGTGCTGGGCTGTGCCAGTCCCCTGTTTGACTCGCAGAGCTGTGGATACGGAAGTAGTGTGTGCGCGGTTGCGCAATGGAGGGCTTCAGAGGGATCATCCGTGCTTGGGTGTGGAAGGGCAGGATTGATGGGTTTTAATTTTTTATTTCTTTGTGGTCTGTTTTGTTTATCTTTTCTTTTTTTGGACTGCCTTTAAATTCATGTCTCATGAAGCAGCAGAACTGGCTTTTTTGCACTTACTGAGTAGTGCCCGTAGCACTGTAGCGAAGGTGAGTGTAGTGACACATCTGGATCCATGAAATCAAGATGAGCTCATCTTGCCTCTCCATATATAGTCTTTGCAGCACTGAGGTGTGTCCTGGTGTTAGCGCCTTATGGCCTTGCCTGTAACCATGCTGACTTCGTGCATTCTTTTGCTATTAGCAATTTAACTACTTTTGCTTGTAAGGAGCAGTTAAGCATTCAAGAACGCTGTTAGAAATGATAAAGCACATACACTTGTGACCAGGGCAAACGTTTGGAAAACTATTTCTACTGAAGAATGATGAGAATCGGGAGTTAGATGTACTAAAACCACATTAGTACTTCAGTACCTCCACAGCTAACTTACAGTGCTTTGAGATAATAAAAAGAAAGTTGAATCCAAAAGTTGCAAAGTGCCTATGAGACAATGTAGCAATGTTTTTAGAAAAGTTTCTTTCACTGCAGGTTCACGGCTGTGGTTAAAATAGACGATAAGGAATACGGTACAGGCATTGGTAAAAATAAGAAAGAAGCAAATGCAATGGCAGCAAAAGAAACCTGGGAAATGATTAAAAACCAGGTGAGTAAATGGTAGGATTTTTATTTTCTTCATTTTTCCTCATGAATGTTGAAGATGAATCTTTAAAAGTAGCCAAGAAAATATTGTTCCTATCTTGGAAGAGTTCCTAACTATTTAGTTCCATTGTCTTTGTTCTGTCTTACTTAGTGCTTTTCTACCTTTTACCACTGACTTGTTTTCCTTATTGTGCTACTGCAGGCTTTGTATGTTACATCAGGAGTTTTTCCTTTTCTGCTGTTGGAGGAGGAGGAGAAAATACATGTATATGGCTTTGTTAAGCTGCCTCAGTGTATCCAGAGCTGAGAGTGATACTTTTTCATCTTAATTTGGTGTCTCCAAAACAGGGGATTACTCAGTGTGTCTGTTGCCACTCTGCTCATAAAATTGCTTACTGTCACACTTGATCTATTCTATTTGTTATGGTGTAGTTGATTTTTGTACTCTTTATTCTTCTTTGGTTTAGTTTAGGTTTGAACTTTGTTCCCCTGTTGCCTGCCACGTGTTTTGTGGCTGCCAGTCTTTATTTTTCTTTCTGACTCTGAACGCTTCATAGCACCGTCTGAGTGAAATCTCTCCTTACCTGCTCCCGTGTGCTTTTCACTGTGTCACCATCGTTACTTTAACACAATTGATGCATGTTTGCTAATGTGTTAACAATGCTGCCTAATCGTAAGACAGCAGAAAAGTCCTGCTTTCCTGTCTTGTATGTGTACAGGAGCAGTTGCAGCCCTTGCAAATGCAGTATCAGTTGTGTTTTGCTGCCAGCCCTTTTCTTGGCTCTGGTTAGGCCGTGAGAAAATTCGGAAGGCTGCGTTGCCTCCTTTCCTTTCCTCCTCACCCCACTCCCCCTCCCACTCCTATTTCTCACAGCTTGTTCCCTTTTTTTAAAAACAGTGAGCGGAGCCAGGGTGATGTTTTCCAAGTACCAACTACTTCAACAAACTTAGACTTGCATTTCTTTGGAAATTCAGAAGGTCCTAATTCTGGCTTGGGATGGCTGTCCTTTGTCACAGAGGACTCAGTTGAAGCGAACTTGGAATTTCTTGGGAACACTTTGAAATGCTGACAAACCTTGTCGCTATACTAGGTCTCTTCTACTGTTAATCTATTTATTAAGTTTTTAAGTTACCTATTTTTGTTTTATAGGCAGAGACTCCTTCAGATGTGCAAGGTGCAGAATTAATGACAACTCCAGTGACGTTACCACCTGAATCACACAACGATTATGTCAGTCAACTAGATGTGTATTCACAAAAGAAAATGCACATGGTTGATTATCCTCACTCTGTGTTTCTTGGAGTTGATGGCGCTGTCATGTAAGATGTACTTCTAATACTTCTTTCTGTTTGCTAAGACTAGCGTTAGTTACCCCAAGTAGTGTTTGCTGAATCTTTAGGAATACAATAGGAATTTGGAGGCAGTCTGGAGAGAATCTGGTGGAGGGCCATGGAGGTGGTTGAGGGGTTGGAGGATATGGCAGAGGAGAGATTCAGATGACTGAGTTTGTCTAGCTGGGAGAAGAAACAAGATGTTGACAGGATGGTAGTCAATGTTGAGTACACCTTAGTGCTCAACACTGACTCTCTGAAAAATGGTTATCTTGAAGGCATGTAAAATCTACCATTGTTAATTAGATTAAATGTATATTGCAAATACTCCTCTGAAGATGTGTACTTCATATTTCCATCCTATAATGTCAATTGACTGTAGTGTTTAAAATCATTAATTAAGGTTTGTCACCTGGGATATAAGCCTTTATTCTCTGCTGTATCCTACAGGTACTCTTTTAGATGTACAATTAGCGGTGTTTTGTATGGATCTGGCACTGGAACTTCTCCCACTGCTGCGAAACAAGCTGCCGCAAAAAAGGCGCTTGAGAAGCTCAATGAGGAACAAGATCTAACTGTATGTGCTACGTTCAGCCCTAAGCCAAAAGTTCAATTCTTGTGTCTTTAATCTTTGAACAGATTTCCTCTTTGTATTTAAAAGTGCATTCCATGGATTCCACTTAAAATTATCCGTATTTTGGTGGGGTAGTTGGGCAACAGGATTCTTCTGTTGGTAAAATTGATGTTCTGTTTCTATATTCAATTGCTGGCTTAAAAAAAAATCTCACAGTTGCTATCTCTGTGTATCATAGCCTATGGGCTTGTATGTTGTCATTCAAGGATGCACATATGCTAAAAAATTCAGAATCCTGGTGTATGGGCTGGTTGGCTTCCATGGAAAGTGTGGTCGAGCTGACTGGCTGTGAACATAAATCTTTTACTTCCTTCTCTTGGATCGAAAATCTATTGTGAAATGTGAGAAAGGCGAAAACAGGAGTGAGAATCAGCAAGACTTGCCTTTGGCGATGTTCTCAGGCAGAGTCTAGCATTGCAGCCTTCCAGTACCTGAAGGGAGCATACAAAGGAGGGGAATCAACTTTTTAAAAGGGTAGACAATGGTAAGACAAGGAGGAATGGGTTAAAGCTAAAGGAGGGAAGGTTTAGATTAGGTATTAGGGGGAATTTTTTACAGAGAGTAGTCAGGTGCTGGAACAGGCTGCCCAGAGAGGTGGTGGATGCCCCGTCCCTGGAGGTGTTCAAGGCCAGGTTGGATGGGGCCCTGGGCAACCTTGTGTAGATCCAGGCCTGGAGGTTGGTGGTCCTGCCTATGGCAGGGAGGCTGGAACTCTATGATCCTTGGGGTCCCTTCTAACCCAGGCCATTCTGTGATTCTATGAAAGCAGTGGCCAACAGCATCCTCTGGAGAGCAGAGCTGTAGTCTTCATGCTGGCAATTGCATTTCTGTGTATCCAAAAAATTATCAGAATTCTAACAGTGATCCAAACTCACTTGTGAAACGCACACAACAGTACATGTGAATGAATCTAAATGAAGTTCAGTTTGGAAGGAAGGCAGGTAGTATGGGGGAGGAAAGAAATCTTTTTTACTTCAAGTACTTTTTTTTCCATTGTTTGGCATTTCACTGTGAAATTTAAATGCTTCTCTTATTGTTTTTAAGTAAAGCATGTAATTAACGGCCTATTATAACTCTAGAATCCTTCCTTAATATTTTCCTATGTTTTGAGCCCTTTGCATTTTCATCAAAGTCTGAAATTCACTACCTCCAGCAAAACCTCTGTAGCAATTATTCTAAATTTGGGGTAGGTTGGTTTTGCTTGGTTCGAATTTTTATTAATTCCCAGTGACGTCTCTGCAACCATTAAAATGTAACAAGGAAAACGTAGCAAAGGGCCAGAATTCCTGCATTTAAAAAAAGAAGAAGAAAAAAAAAAGAGTTGGTTTGTTGGTCCTCATTGCAATATAAACCCTTAAGTTTGGGGTTTTTCTTTGTCGGGTTATGTAACAATTATAGTATGTTATGACACAGGGTGGTGGGAGGAAGGGGAAGAACCTCTCTTAAATGTTTAGAAGATTAACTTTTTTTTTTTAGCTGACCCCAATTCAGTAAGCTGGGACTGGCAGGGTTTTCACACTGAAGGCACCGAATGTCTTTTTGCCCAGGCTCAGATTTTCAGTTCTGCTGATTACATATACCACAGCTCATGGCAGCTTGTTTTCCACACAGACAACTGCCTGTGCAGTAAACAATGAAAACATTTGCTTTTAATAACTGTTTCTCTTACCCTGATTTTTTAATAGATTCCCAGACTCTGTTTCTGTGCACATGTCTGAGTGGACAAACGCTCCCTGGGTTTCACTGCCCTGGGTGGAAGTTAGGCAGATGCTGTTCTTCTGCAGGGGTTTCAATGCCCAAGGCAGTTAACACCTTCTACTTGGGACCTTATAATCTGCCCTCCTCCCTCTTCGAATCACATGTTCAACACTGGGGATTTTTTTTTCACCTGATTTTGTTAATTGTTCTTGCTTTTTCTTTTTTCAGATGGGAAGTGAACCGTCTGAAGACAATTCTGCATTCAGTGAACAGAGTCCTGATTCAGAGTATGTTGGGTTCACTGATAATGTGTTGACAAAATGCATTTACTAAGCTTAGAGCATCATGTGATCTAGTTCTAAATAAAATCTATCATAGCTTCTTTATTGCAGTGTAAAACCATGTACTTTGAGCTTATATTTCTTAGACCTCAGAGCAAAATTCGTTCTATTCAGTCCCATGCTCTGACTTGGCCCTGTGTGGAGCCAGGAGTTGGACTCTGGTCCTTATGGGTATCTTCTAACTCAGGAAATATCCTGTGATGCTATGATACTTGTACAATTTTTGAGTCCTTATGGGTTGGCTTACAATAATTGTAGAGCTTTCTGATGTAACTATTTTGCCACAAGTAGTTCTTTCAGAAGCATTTTTACTGTGATGTAAACGGAATAAACTACTTCGTTCAGTAGCCTTATTTTATCCCATTTGAAACGCTCACTTTGCTGCTGTGGCACTCTTGTGAACACAGTATCATCCAAATTGGGTACTTCCCTATGCATTATGTTCTGCTTTCTTCTCTGCTTTGCCCCCTCTCCGCCCCTTTCATTCTCCATAAAGCTTCATTTCCACCAAAGAGAAAATCTGCTTGTTGAAAGAAGATGAACCTGCATGAGGCTTCATTTGTGATTTGGTAACCCTAGGCTAAGCCCTTTATGTCCAGCACTTAATTTGGCTGTTGTGCCACTACTACTTTTTGATGCTCTTTGTGAGGCTGTAAAGCAAGCTGGTATGTATGGTGCTAGAGGTGTCTGTGCTGCCTTGAAATAAATACCTGTAATTAAGCTTTTAATTAAAGGGTGTAAGAGAATATGTATTGTACATATCTCATTATATCATAGAGAAAGAGGAGTATATTACAAAATGTTACTGTTTTATTAGCTTTCCACCATAAAATTTTGTAGTTTAAATCAGTCATGACTGGGTTTGCTTTTTCTGGTTTTGCTTTTAAAAAGCTGTAATTTTTTGAAGCTGCTTTTTTTTTTTTTCTTTCTTCTTGTGGCAATCATTTTATTTATGCTTGTGTTGCTTTCACCTAAAAATAGTCTGTTCTTTTTCAAACCCAGCAGTATTATCTTTAGAGACTCAGCTCTAAGCTTGGTAGAAAAAGTGAAAAAGATGGAAGTAGGTGGAAGATCTCCGTCTCTTCAGGTACAGTATGAAAATGGTCTTCCTTGCATAAAATGTAATTACCCTGAATAAAGCAAGCTTCTTGCCAGAGTGTAGCATCAGTTTGCTCCTTTAGCCACTCATGGCTAGAAAACACCTGCATTCTTCCTGAGACTATTCTGCACTTTCTTACCATTAACCATTAGTTACTGTGTGCTGTGGACCCGATTTATGTACTGGTGACCAAATGGGCAGTACTCCCAAGTTAGGGCATCTAGCTAAACTCCTGTTTTTCTATGGGAAGAATGATAATGTCATGGAAAGCATGTGGAAAAAAACGAAGCTGAGAGATGGCTTCATTATTACATTGTTTATGCAAGGTATTCACACATTTATAGGCAATTCCTTGATATAGTATCAGACATATTTTAAACTAAGTAGAGTGCAAATATTCAGGAAATCTCAGTTTAGGTTTTTTTTCTTCTCTTTTTCATGTAGAAAGATGCAAAAAGTCCTGCCCAGAAATATGGAAGGTACGTGTTCATTTCCAGGCTGCTATCTCCCATAGGGTCTATTACAAACTCCTGCAGTGTTTCCATACCTAGCGAAGATATGCTGCTATTTGAGGTACCTTTATTTTCTCTTGTCATGTATTAGAACAACAGCTCATGATAAGTTTTGCTTTTATCCTTGTTAAAGAAAATTGGCACCAAATTTTGATAATGTAAGAAAAAATCAAGAGGAAAAAATGATGTCAGATTCAGATGAAAGTTTGTCAGATTTGGACACAAGTATCAGTGAGGAGAATGGAAAATACACTGTGAATAAAAGGTAAGAATGATTTTTAAAAATAAATTCTGTATGGCAATTACAGTATATAATGCTCTAGATTTGTATGTTTATAACAATGTGGGAAAATACTGCTGTAAAAATAATTCGAAGAAAATCTATGTGAGATTTTTTTTTCTAGAAATTTCAAATATAGTCTAGAAACTGACATGCACTGATGTTTAATACTTGCAACCAGAGGTAATTTGTGTGAAGATGTGAGGGCAGTTACCCTACCAGCTTTCAAGGGTCATTTTCCCTTGTTTTTGGGGAGGTTTAGATTGGGTATTAGGAAAAACTTTTTCCCAGAGAGGGTTGTTGGGCATTGGAACGGGCTGCCCAGGGAAGTGGTGGAGTCTCCATCCCTGGAGGTATTTAAAAGATGGTGAGGTGTGGTGCCGAGGGCCATGGTTTAGTAGTGGATGGCAGGTTAGGGTGATGGTTGGACTTGATGATCTAAAGGGTCCCTTCCAACCAAGACAATTCTATGATTCTGCGATCTTTGATTTGTGGCTTTGGTGTTGAGTGATCCTTGTGGAGTGTTTCAACAGATGAGCTGTCAGGATTTTTACATCTTGTAAATTTAATGTTAAGTACACTTAAGCTAATATATATTTCTCTCTCTTTTTTTTTTTTTTTTTTTTAAGATTTCTTAAGAGTTTTAGAAATATAGAGCCTATTGGTAAAGGTGGTTTTGGGAATGTTTTCAAAGCCACAGAAATATTTGATGAGAGAATCTGTGCAATCAAACGAGTGAAATTTACAACGTACGTACTGTATATTTACTCCATACTTTTATTTTAGGACAACCTTAATCAAGATTTCAGTATGTTGTCTAGCCTCTTTAATGAAAATTGCTTAAATTCTCCTATGATTATTAGTAATTGTCCATTTTTCTGGTAAACTGTTTATTTCTAAGTGAAGCTGAAAATGGCATACAATTTAGTTAATTTTTTGCATGCACTAGAATAATTTCAGCTGTTCCCCAAACACACTAGTGCTCTGGTTAATAATATTGCAAAGTGTGTTTGAGGAAAACTTGCTGATTTAATAAAACACTTTTGGCAGGTTACATGGAAAATGTGCACAACAGGAAGGCCTAACAACTATAATTAGGGAAAACAGAAAAATGAAAGTAATATATTTTGTAGTTTGTAATTGGAAAATGCTTTATATATGACCCAAGTAGTAATTTTTCTCAGTTGTTTTTTATTTATGAATCTCAACAGAGAATGATGATCTTAATTTTCTTTTATCAACAGTAACTTTCTGTATCTAGTACCTGGAATCTTTTTTGAGCAGCTGAAAAACTTTAATTTCTTTTTGGCAATCTATTTGAAGTTTCAAGTTGTTGGACATGTCCCTTCCATTGTGTAATTGACCTTTAAATTCTTGTGTTCTTCACAAATATGTTATTTTCATTTGTATTGCAATTCTGAGCACTATACTATAAAACAATCTACCAATTCAAACCCATCAACAGACCAACGGCGTTCATGTCAAGAAATTACTTCACTAGTCAATGTTACAAGTGCAGGCCAAATTCAGGGATGGTTCTTAATGATTATTTACACTGATGTCTTTGTACTTAAACATGAGCATCACAGAGGCGAAAAGAAAACGTGTGTGTGCTACTTTGTGTTTGGCTACCTAATACAATTATGCACTGGAACTGTCTGCTTTTTTTGAGTGGGACTTCCATTTCTAATATAGTTAAAACCACCCTGTGTGGAGCTAGGAGTTGGACTTGATGATCCCTATGGGTCCCTTCCAACTGATGATATTCTGGGATCCTATGATTTTTGGACTTTGAGCAGATGAAAGAAACCTCCCAGAACTTGTGGACTACCAGTTTGAACTTGTATGAAGGAGAATATTATCTTTTCCTAAATGAATGTAAAACTCAGTGTAGTGCTACATGGTATCATGTCTTTTATTTAACTTAGTATTAGGTTTTCATATGGAAATGCCATCTGGGTTTTTTTTGACGTGGGTTTTTCCCCCCTCCAAATAGGAAAGTGATGCGTGAAGTGAAACTACTGGCGAAACTTGATCATGAGAACATAGTGCGGTATTACTGTAGCTGGAAAGGGTATGACCGCATGTGTACCTCAGACTCAAGGTAACCACAAGACTGCAGTTTGCACTCACAGACTTGTTTGCTGTAGTGAATTTTGTGTTATAAAGAGAAAGGCTGATCACTGGCTAGAAATCATTCTACACATACAAATCCCATTAGGAAAAAAGGCACGCTACTTTTCAGCAGCAGGTTGTATATAATTAATATGTTTGTGTGTTCTTTTCCTCAAAGAGTGAGATAGATTATGTAATGTTATGCATCTCTCTTAATAGACAGAACTTGCTGAACCTATAGAGGGGTGTAAGAACACAGGAACTGCAAATTTGGGGCTAGAATTTAGAACAGAAACAAAACAATTGACTGGGAGCTGGCTGTAAGCCCCTGATTGGAAGGTTCTTTTTTTGTTTTTTATTAAATACTGGTCAGCCAGTAGCTCTCAAAGATCTCATTGTTCCTCTGTTAGCCTATTAACCCTGGTGCCTGAAACAGTTCTGCTTGTTGAACGGAAATACAAAAGGAAATGCTCTTTCATTTAGAAGTAGTCTTTCAACACTAAGAGTTCGGGGAAGAGACAGTGGTGAGAATATACTTTCAAGTTAGCTTATTAGCTTTTCAAAGCTTCTGTGGAATCACCAGCTGTGAATTCTTACCCTTCAGGGGAGTTGCCATGCTCACCTAGAACCATAAAATATTAATGGATTCAAAATTACGGCTGGCACGATAGCTGTCCAGTGCACTCAGTAAATGAGGATGAAAATGGGAGAAAAGTCTTGTGCTAAACCCCCAAGCATTAATATGCTGAGTCTCAGTATCACTTACATGTTTTATATTGAACAGGTAAATTGGGTAAAAGACAGAAAAAAAGACCTTAAAGCTGAGGTCCCAACCAGAAGTTCCACTTAGTGCCCTGAACTCAAGGCTACAGGGAGTCCTGAGCCACGTAATGCTTGCTCCTTAGATGCCCTGGGTGTCTTTATTCCAGGGTGGTTGGAGCACAGGGTGCATGTAAGAGAGCATTGCATCCTCCCTCTTTCTGTTGCCCTTCCCCTCACTGTCTCCACCTCAGCCTATCCTATGGGCTGGTGGTGAGGGACATCTTCTGGAAAGAGAGAGGCTGTCAGCTGGGTGACTATATTTCATCTAGATTCCCAACCCTCTCTGTCAGGGTTTGGGTAGGAGAGGAAGGCTAAGGCTGTGCCTGTTGAGCAGAAAAGAGAATACCTGCCAGACACTGGCAGTAGTTCCTGGAGGGCAAGATGAGAGCTACTCCTTCCTCTATGGGACATGCCTGTAAACATGAGGAGAGCAGAATCTGGGCACTTGGAAAACGTTCAGAGTGAACAAGGACGCAAGTAAAATGTTAAGCAGTACTCTGGGGGTACATGGCAACTGAGCATGGATTCTTTGGTTTGCAGGTCTATTTATTTTTATCTAGAACAAAGTAGTCTATCATCTTTTTTGAAGTCAAGAGACTTGCAGGCTTTATTGTTGGAGTTCCCCAAAAATAGTAATAACAAAAAGGTTTGTTTTTTTTTAAAGAAGAGGAGCCTGAGAATCATTGATGACTTGGGAGGAATTGTACCTTGCCAATTTCTATATGGTATGTAATTGCAGCTCCATGTCAGGCGAAGAAACTCCCTGTCTTTTCATCCAAATGGAATTATGTGAACAAGGGTCACTGGAGAACTGGATTGACAAGAACGGAGGACACAAAAAATATAACCAGATGGCACAAGATAAATTTTTACAAATACTGAAAGGAGTGAAATATATTCATTCTGAAGGGTTAATTCATCGAGACCTCAAGGTAAGTAGGATATTAAAAAAACCAATTTAAAGTACTTATTGATATTCTGGAAACTGTTAACATTGTTCTAATCTTTGTTTAGTCTGTTATGTACCCTAGTATTGTGCCCCTTCTGATAATAGTGATTAACTATTTATTTTCCAGCAATTGTCTGGACTTCATCCCAAAATCCAAAGGTGAACTGGAGGGTCTAAGAATGGCACAGTTCAAAAAAAAATCCAGAGTCATCAGTTAACAGGCATTACCAGTGTATTTATTATATGCTGCTAGGTCATGAGGATGCCTATTGGAAAAATAAAGTCTAGGAAGTTTGCTTTTGCCATGTTGTAAAGGGATAGTTTATCTATCCTAATACATACTGTGCTTGATACCAATGTGTTCTAGTTGCTCTTGTACTGTGTATGCATGCAAGTATTTGAATGCTATTTTTTGGATAGAATTTCAGTCTCTACAAGTGCACAATCATAAAAATATTTTATTTCACTATAAAGATTATAAAGGATAAAGTTATAACCCTTGAAGTCTTCATATGCCAGCTCTAATGAGTTTTACATCACTTGCTTTGTAAAAAGAAAAAAAAGTAAATGTGTTGGTTAATGCCAAACACATAAAGAATAAGAGCTGAGAGATGATGGTGATGCATCCTTGATGCATATTCCCTTTCTCTCAAGACTTCCAGTAATAGTTCAAGGACTACTTGATTGAAGTATTTTGCATTTTGGATTGGCAGCGTAGTTCCAGATTATGTTCAAGGCCTGCACATAGAATTTTGTCTTAGAAAAGCTCTAGAAGATATTAACGTATCTTTATCAGGCTTATTGCTGAAATACTGGAACAAGCCACAGACATACACTCATTAATTTTCCTAGATGCCTGTGAAAAGAGACCTATTCAATACCTTCTCTCCTCACCTATTCATTCTTAACTCTTCTGACTCCTTGTGCTTTGTATTTTCTTGCTCCTTCAGTCCTACTTTATTTTCATCTCAGCTCTATCTCCTACTTTTCTGTTCCTATGAATGTCTTACCACAGTCTCTTATCCATGGCATCTGTCTGTCCTTTTCTCCCCACTTAGATCTGTTGTCAAATTAGATACTTAGCCATCCGAAATCTGTGTCCCAGAACCAAAGCTAAAGCATAGAGTCAAGATGAGACGAATCCCACTTGTGCTGGTATGAACAGAGTTTTCAAATACTGTAGCCAGGTGTAGGTGTCTTATTATGTGTGTGCAGATGTAGTCAAACTTGAACAGAACAACTGCACTGGCCATTCCTGACACTAAGATCTCTTCCTGTTACATATGTCTCCTGTCTCTTGGCCTTACAGTCCCCTGGAGCTTCTTTGAGTAAAACAGCACGAGGCTATTTGATTTTTGTTTTAATAACATTCAGAAATGTAGTTTATCTTCTTTGGGAAACTCATCCAAGAGTATACAATTCTATTTTTAGTAGCTTATGATTTTGTCAAATTTAAAAAATGGGAAGTTCAATAGAAACTTAAAAGTAATACTAAGTAATAGTAAGCCCAAACTCTGCAACTGACTTAGTACAGGTAATCCTGCTGTGGAATTCCTTGGAAGCTAAAGGCTTTGTCTATCAAATCCCAGGCCTAGGACTGAAGACTAAAAAGGACTTCTGGATATGTGGGGTTACATGCACAATGAAGAGCATTACAGTGTGATGCAGTTACAGCTGAGCCAGTGGGGGGAAAAAAAACAACAACCTTGTAGTTACTATGGCACATACTAATTTAAATTTTTATAATTTTAATTTCACTTTTTCATTTCCCATCCTGTCAGCTTCTTACTGCTAATTTCTGTGAACAATTATCAGATTTGATGGGGAGAGCTTCTGTGGCTGATTATGCTTGAACGAACCCTGGTCCTATGGTGGTTTTCTGTTTTTGTTTTTGTTTTTTTTTAATATATAGCCTCAGAATATATTAATATCACGGGAAGATAAAATAAAAATAGGTGACTTTGGTCTTGTGACTTGCGTATCGTATGAGACTCTGACCGAGAACAAAGGAACACAATCATATATGGCACCAGAACAGGTAATGTATCCTGCTATGTTAATGTCTTTTGTAACAAGACTTGCAGTATAAACTCAGCATTGCATGTTCTTAATCCTAATCTCAGTACTAAACCAAGTTGCCTAAAATTCCCTGGGATAAAGAGAAGAGAAAATGACATGAAGTTACACCGGAGGGTTAGCTTGGATATTAGGAAAAACGTCTTCCCTCCCAGACAGGGTTGCAGGGCATCGGAACGGGCTGCTCAGGGAAGTGGTGGAGTCTCCATCCCTGGAGATATTTAGAAGATGGTTAGGTGTGGTGCTGTGGGACATGGTTTAGTAGTGGATGGCAGGCAAGAGGGGGTGGTTGGACTTGATGATCTAAAGGGTCCCTTCCAACCAAGACAATTCTATGATTCTATGACTGTGTATATGAGGCTAACTGTATTCTGGAGAGAGCTGTCCGCAAGTGTGATTTTATTTTCCTGTGCTAACCTAAGTACAGTTTTGCAAGGAATGCTCTTGCAAAACCAGGCTGACAGCCATGTATTTAAAGTTCAATTTAGGTTGTCTGTTAATTATGGCATTTGAGGCCTATTTATTTGCTTCGTTATTTGTGACACAGATATTGGCATGCCCTATCTGTGTAGGTCTGGAGAAGTCTTCATTTCTGTGTGTTCAATATGACATAATAGTCACTATGTCAGTAGCAGGAGTTAATGACTAAGATCAAGTAGGCCCAGTCCTGCAGCCTAGGGGTGGAAACTTGTACTGACAAAAAAATTTTGCCTTAAGAAATGCTGTCCAGTTGGATTTGATGCCTGTATTGTTCTTGTTCTAACCTTTGCAGTTCGGAGGCAAATACGGAAACAAAGTAGATATTTATGCACTGGGACTAATTTGGTTTGAAATTCTTTCAGCAATGAGTCATCATGAGAAACAGCACGTATGTAATCTTTACCTTAAAAATGTCTTGCTGTCATTGTTTTGCCTTGCTGCTGGTTGTTAGGTGCTGGCTGCATGCTAGAAGGAATCTGTATATCTACTGTCTCTATTTACATTTTCTCTGTGATTCTGCAAGGCTTGTAAATCCTCAGACTTTGGTTGAAATGTAGTAACCGATGTAAAGAAATATTTCTGGGTTTAGTTTGCTTATGTCCTACTGAAATGCACATTAAAACCGTATAATATACATAATGTCTAGCAAAAAAAAGCCCTGAGTTTCTGATACATCATTTTATTTGATCAGAGTATCTGAAAGGAGTATTTTTCTAATTTTTAGAAAATAAAAACTGAATGGGAGTGTTTTGTTTCTGCCCAGCTCTTGTCTTCACTACACAGTGGAGCAAGAACAAAGTATCTATAAAGCCAAACACTTGTAGTTTTCCAAAATGAAAAGTGATTTGGGATATGTAGCTTTAATTGACAAAGATCTTAAAGAAAAGGGTTGGGATTTTTTTACAGGTATCTTTGGCTTTTGTTTTCTTGGTACCTTGCATGTTATTAGTGTAATGGCTTACATGCTTCAATGTATGTATTTGTAGGACAGCAGTGTACCTGCTGATTATCTTGTCTAAAGTAATTGTAACATACACACGTGGTTGGACCCAGAAGCTCTTTAACACTGTCAGCTTGGTCCTTTTGCCAATATGAGAACCTAGCAAACATAATGTATCTGCTCAACTCGCTGGTTCAACTTCTCCCAGTTTAGCCACCTTGCAGTATTTTCTGACCTCTTGTTCCTGTTCACAGCTGATGCTGCAAATGTGTCCTCAGTGCCATGGTGTTTACAGAGCAGGAGCAATTATTTAGTCTTGTTTCCTTAAAGCATAAACATCCTGTGTCTGTAGGCAGGTAAGGAAGTCGTGTGGATAGAAAATCCTAGGATGGTCTTCAGTGGCCCCATCAGCTTTAAAAAATAATTTCACTTAATGGAGCATGGCAAACTCTGCATGGTGCTGGCAAGCTCTTCTGAAAGAACATAAACCAGAGTTGATTATGAGCTGAGTAACTGGTTCAGATGATTAATACCAGCAGGTTAGGCCACAAGCATAAAGCTACTAATGAAGATTAGGGAAAAAACTTGAGGTTCATGGGAGCTGTTGTTTTACTGGATACTGCTTATCAGGGCTTATTAGAACAGCCTCCAGCACCCATAGACTTGCTAGTGACTCAGGATGCATGGTGAAGTGCTCAAGATGGCAACTGTCATATTCAGATGTACAGCAGCTACCAGCCAAGTGAATGGTGTGGACTGCTGTTTACCCAGAAAGCTGCAGCATGTGGAAAGAAAAGTTATTACCCTGAAACAGTTTCTGAAAGTGTGTAATTAGAAACAGGCTTTGAACTCCATGTAGCATTTTCTGCAGTGGCATAAAAATAAGTGTGTGGTACTGAACAAAGAAAACCTACTGAAACTGTTCTTTTTATGAATTTCAGATATGGACTGAGGTTAGAAATGGTGATCTTCCGAAGGACTTCACCAACAAATTTCCAACAAATGTATGGGATTTTAATACATTACTTCCATTTAGTTTATTTACTCATTAAAAAGTAATTTATTGACATTTAATTTCTTTTTGCAGGAACGCCTAATCAAAAAGATGCTTTCAAAAGATGCTTCAAGAAGATACTCTGCAGCTGAAATATTAGATTTTATAAGCTCTGATAAAGGCAATGCCTCCACTGGCTTTGCTGTCAACTCTACTAAAGGTAACAGTGGTTTGCCTGTTACTCTTTAGTTATATACTTCAAGGAGTTCAGACTTGCCTGGACTAGAAGAACTGTGTGTGTGGTGGTGGTGAGCAGGGAGAAGACAGGCACATCAGTCCCTTCGATGCTTGTCTTTGAGCTGTATCTTGACAAACTATCTCTTGCTGTGGAGCCCATGTAATTCCACCAAGGCAAACGAGCTGAGATTTCTGAACAGAAAAATAGGTATTGCCATGTTGTAAAGTCCTAAGTGATTATTCTGAAACAGTACATGGATCAGAAGTGGGTGTCTGGTTAAAAGTCAAAATAAATGAATATGTAATAATTTTAATGTTCTTATAGAAACTTTTGCTGATCTTCTGCAAGTACTTGTTGCTAAAGAATCTTATTTTACATACTTTTAAAAGGCCTGTAACTTTATTTCCTCCTTATGAATCAAATATATACATCATTTCACTGTTCTGGACTAATTAGTGTTTCTTTGTAGTGGGATCTGGTAGAAATGATATCCAAAATACCACTAGTTCCACTTCCTCTTCCCTTTCACCCTTAACACTACCTTCCATATTATAAAAGTTGGTATGTGACAACCTTTGACTGAATATCCTTCGTGCTTCTTGGACAGACCACCCGTGACACCATTACTGTTAAGTAATATTGAGTGTGTCCCAGTAGCTTTTTGATACTTTGTAGTATTTTTATACTTCAGCAGTACCTATTAGTGACTGTTTACATAGCAATTGCTGTTCCTTAAAAACAGCAGTTCTCTAGGTGTAAAATGTATTTTATAAATAAAAAAAACCCCAAAACCATCATGATCTGGTACTATTTAGTTTTTTAAAACATGCACCTTTGCATATACAACAGAATACTGGTTCAAATAATGTCACTGTCATGTTTCACTAGCTTTTTGTTTCCCCACCAGGTCTAAGACAGTAAGGAAAAAAGCCTGACCTTTAGTCATCTCCATTAAGATGGGAAAAAGCCTGACACACTGTACAAGAGAGTAACTAGCCAATACTTATTCCCTTACTCAAACTTGAATTTTATTATCAGGTGATCTTGTTCAACTGGACAGGGCATGATCGAAGACTCTGGAAGGATTTACCTGCCCCTCAATTAAAAATGCAAAGTTTTAATTCTTATTCAACTATGCATCAAACAGAAAATACACAAGCTGCTTCAGAAATGTGTTCTTAACCTGTCAGCAAAGCTATTCTTCTGTATGCTTCAGTGTGAATTCTTCAGTGGGGCACAGCTCCGACCCTTCTAAAAGATACTATGAACTATACATACTTATCTAGGACTCCTTCCTTCAGAAAGGCCTTTAGTCATGATCTGCAGCACTGTCTCCAGGGCAGTTTGAAGACAGATCTTCAGAGTCTACAGGATAAGCAGAGAAAAAGTGAGTAGTTCCTGCTCAGAGGGGGAATTTTAAAAAAGTTCCAAGAATCATTTGCAGAATTCATGTAAAGCAGAATAAATAGAATTCAAGAAGGCTTACAAAGTTCTACTTTTTAGTGCAGCAAAGCTGGATAGTGTTCTGTTTCAGAAACACCTGCAAGCTTCCACAGCTCATTTTAATATTTGGGATTTTGTTTTCTCAAAATTAATATGAAAACCTATTCAAATAAAAGCCAGCATGGTTGGTTGGTTTTTTAGTTTTGTTTTGAAAATACCTAAAAACTGGCCTGCAATCAGAATGTGCAAGGCTTTGCACAAAAACCAGCAGCCTAGAAGGAAAATTTGCTACGTAGATTTAAAAGACTGCCACTAAAAGGAACAAAGGGTACATTGTGCTACTTGAGTCTAGCTCCATAAGCAAAGCACTTGTAAGACAGGTTTACTCTCACCTTCATAAGTTGTTCCACACCAGACACAATAGAAGTGTTCTTGTCTCAAATAGGCAGTCAGGAGGCGTAGCTTTTCTGATACCTAGAGATAGGTGCAGCTATCAATGATCTGGGGGTTATGTGACACAGAACAGTTTGAGCCACGAGCTTTGCAAAAATAGACTTAACCTTTGGCTATGGAAAAGCTACACAGTAGTGCAGCTCTTCTGAGTCCTACAGGCATGGAGTTTCCCAAACCTGTAGCATACAGCACAGGGATACACAATCTCTCCAAAGTTAATGTCCTCCCTCTTTCCAGCTAAGAAACCTGTCCTGAAGACAGCACTAAAAATATTACCTAGATACCTTATTTCATGCCTTACATGGTATTTCTGTTGCCTTTTTTCCCATGCAATCTCTGCAAATCAAACACTTAAGGCTAAGAACAGCTCTGGAATCTAGTTCTCAAAAACATGTTTCCAGTGTCCATCTTATGATAAAGCATTTTCAGAAATTAGCAATTCTAAAGTTCAGCCTAAAACATGAGATGAGGCATCTAAAATTAAAACTGAAAAGCAGGTAACTTTATCAAATACAAGATGGTGAACATTTTGGCCAAGACACAACAATTTTTAGAATTTAATTTCTAGGCTACTTCTTCCTTCAAAACAGACTAGCAGTAAATCAGTGGTTTCATGTTTTATAATTTATTGTGTAATGGCTATAAAAATCACTGCTCTAAGACGGCAAAGAGGCTATTCACTACAGGATATATCCTTTGTAATTCTATGTATCTATACATAGATTGCATATATGTATAAATACATACTTAGAACAGGAACTTTAAATTTAATTCTCAAACCATTAATTTAGTCGCAAAGCTTACACTTAAGTCTGAGCTGGTGCCTTCATCTTCCTTGTCCTCCTCATCTTTTCTGTCTTCCTCTTCAGGTTCTAGCCAATACCAAGTCTCCTTGGGAACATCAATATCCTTAAATAATGAAGGATTTAAATGAAAGTTAGCTGCCTTTGTAGGTTTTCTCGTAAGATGTTGGATAAAACCAATTTCTAATAGGCCAGATGTTAGGTTTTACAACTGGCCTGTAAAGTATAACCAAGAATTACTAAAGCTGTAGTAGAAAACTGGGTACAGTGGTCCACAAAAAGGACTATTCACTTGTTTTAAAACAAGTAAACATGTGCTAATGTTAAGTGCTATTCATTCTCTGTTCAGAATGTGTAAGGCTACACAGCAGTATCATCTCACACCAAGGCTGTGAACAGACAGCCTTTTGTATCAGTTGAAGACATGCTCCCCTGAATTATTTTATCATGAGATCACACATTGCCTCCTAATCCACCACAGGTAGATACCTAAGGTTAATTCAGCTGACTTTATCTGATACTCCTTAGTCTGTTTAAATGATCTCAGCAGAACTTATGGGTTAGTATTAGCCTCTAACAGGCTAATAGAGAAGTTGCAAAAAATTTACAGTTCACTGTTGCTGCCCATGTTATTCCTCACAGGTGGAGTTTCGGGATTTTTTTTTCTTTAAATGTTTCTTTGGTGAATCTGTGGGTTTCCTCAATGATAATCGCCATCCTTGGACATACTGAAGAGCTGTCTGGACATGGTCCTGGACAACCTGCTTTAGGTGACCCTGCTTTAGCAGGAGGGTTGAACAAGATGGCCTTAGAGTCTTTTCCAACCTAAACCTTTCTGGGACCATGTTGCTCCCTCACTTGAAGCAAAAAGCACCACTCTTCAGGACAGCCTAACACTGGCTACTGAAAGATACACAAACAGCTCAAAGGAAACCACAAGAATGCAGGAGCAAAACCAGGTGAGCACTGATGATGCAAATTAACATAGGTCCTCACATAAGGCACCATGAGACTGATGTACAAGTATCTTAATGCTGCAAATATATACTTAAAATTGAAAGGACTTTAGTGTTGCTTAATACTGAGACTTCAGGCTAGTTATCCCACAGTTTTAGAGAACTGAATTACTACTTTGTTGCTGGCCTGTATCTTTAACTTACCCAAACCAACCCCCCAAAAAATACAGGTCTCACTTTTTGCATATCTAATCGCTGGCAGGCCCTCTGGCTTTTCCGCAGGTCTCCCTCCATCTTTCGTTCTTCTTGTTTGTTCTTTAATCTTATTCTGTTAAGAAAGAAGCAGATGGCTAAAATAAGCAGGCAGACAAACAGTTGTCAGCTTTTCTTAAGCAGGAAATCTAAGATCCTAGCCCTTTCAAGGCTCTCAGACTACAGCAATGTTGAAGTTCAGAAGTCCTTCTGACATCGTTTCTGTGGGTACACACGTGTTTCTTGAGGAACTATACCCTCAACACATGAGATTTTTTGATCCTACTGCACTGAATACTGTTTCTCCACCAGACTTTTTTTTTTAGTCTTACAAAAGTGGTTCACTAAACATCTGCCAAAGATACAGCCTTCCCTAGGCTTCCCTTCTCCACATATTATAAACAAATCAGGAGAAAATAAAAAAAAAATAAACCAACAAAATAATTACCCTTGTTTTTTAAAACCACTGTAGCAACACCATGGGATCACCTGTGTTTTTCATATCAAAGATGACATGGTTCTCTAAATTCAAAAGTTGCAAATGACTTGAGAACAGTTAGTGTCCATGTTGCTTGCATGATCAACATTTACAGAAGTAAATGATGCAGCTCACACTTGTAGCGTTATGGTGTTCATCTGCTTTTGCATTACGACTGAGAAACAATTACTCATTTCAGCTCTTATCTCCCATTCAAACAACAGTCAAAAATAGGAACACATTAAAAGAATAACCAAGCTTAAAGCAGCAAAATAATTGTTTAGACACTGCTTGGAATATCAGATGCATCGTTTTACCTGAACTGATCTGCTGCTTCTTCATTTGCTTGTTTTTTCATATGGAGTTTTTGTCTATAGTTTTCCAGTTTTTCTTCAGCTTTTCGCTTTTTTAATTCGTCATGACCAAGGCCACTTCTGCCTATGTAAGTTCAAAAGATTAATGTAAGCAGCTGAGAAGCTCTAATACATGACCAAGTAAATTGGGAAGTATCACACAAACCTGTTTTAATGTTCAGAGGAATAGGTTCAACAATGCCTTCTCCTGTAAGGGGAGAAAAAAAAAAAAAAGGCCAATTTAAGAAATCAGGTCTTTCTCCAACTATGATTTATGCAGTATATTCAAACAGGCAAGCTACTTTTGCCATTAAATATGTATGTTATCTTGTGGTTTTGTTACTTGGAAGCTGAAAAATCCCAAACCAATGTACATTTAGCGCTTTACAAATGACCCAGCTGAACTGCAACTCCCTGTGTCTTTTGGCTTGTCTGCCAGATTGCTAAATGACTTCTTCAGGACACTACCCAAAAGAAAAAAAACGGTGTTGATTTCAGAGGTGTAACATACTTGTGATGAAGATTGCTTTGTCACAGGCTTCTATAGTGTTTTCATTCTCAAATCTCATGAGCTGACAAAGATGAAGAATAAAAACAATGTGTCTGGGCCAGTTAATTTCCTGATTGTCTGCTAGAGACAGGCTGAACAGGCACAGCGGTTTCGTTCTACTGATTTTACTTCACCTATTAAGGCTTTATAAGGGTAAGGCAGTGTGCACCATCTATTTTTCAGAATCCAACTACAAATTCAAAGAGAGGGTCCGATTTTTTTATTTTTTAAACACTATTAGCTTTGCAAGGCCATCAAAACATCTTTACTGCACTTCCTATAAGCGTGCGTACGGGGAAGGGCATTTACTGGGCAGCAAGTACTGCCGCTCCCCTCGCATCTCTTGATAGTCCCTAACATTTTAATTTCCATTTTCAGAGATTTGCTCTCATCTTCTCTTCGGCCACTACGTGCTGAGAGTTTGTTAGGGCTGTCAGGGAGACACCTACTGACCCCGTCTATAAACGAAACAGCAGTTGGAGCCCTTAACACAGAAAGGCACACCCGAACATGGGCAGAGACTTCCAGAGTGATGAGCTTACCGCTCTTGCCAAGAGCCTGGCCGCTCCTGTAGCCCATCTTCTGGAGCAGAGCAAAGCCTTTGTTCTCACTGCCCAACGCACTTTTCAACACCAAGTCACGTCTCTCTTTTTCTTCCTCTTTTATACTCTTTTGCCTGTTCTTCTCGTTGGCTTCTTTTTGCTTTTCTTCTTTCTGAATCGCTTCCTTCACCCGCCTCACCATGGGCACGCCTGGCCTTACATCCTGCCTAAGAGTCAGCAATGCCAGCGAACGTCAGCACTCATTGTATTTTAAACGTGTTTACTACTTAACAGGGGAAAAGGGGGGGCGGGGGGGTATAAAGGGCCACCTACTTCAGAAATGAATCGGACATGTAGTCTTCCTCTTCATCTTCCTCCATGTTCAGCACGCGTGCCGTGCCCCGGCCCCTCTCCTACAAACACCGCCAACACCCTGCGCTCCCCAGCGGGCCACCCGCAGAGCGGAGCCCGCACCAAACACCTGCCGCTCAGGCCCGTGGCGGTCGGTACGCGGCCGGAGCACCCGGGGAGCACTGGCCGGGCCTCCACCTACTTCCCTCCCCCGCAGCTCCCGCGCCAGCCCTTACGCCCGCCGCGCGTTTTTCCGACCTCGGTTGCCGCCGGCAACCGGCGGCCGCCACTTCTCTCAGCCCCCGGAAGCCTTCGCTCGCGGAGCCGGAACGAAACAGCCCGACCCCCCCGCCGAGCCCGCCCGCTTCTCCGCTTCTCCGCTCTCCGCTCAACCCGCGAGCAGCGCCTGCGCACAGACACCCACACCCGCCGGCGCCTGCGCGGCTCCTGCTTCCTCCTGCGCGGCCGCCGGTGTCTCCGCGCTACCCAGGTGCGTCGGGGCCGGCGGCGGGCCCGGGGGCAAACCGGCGAGTCTTCCCTCCCCTCTCTGCCAGCCGGGCCGGGGCACGGTGGGGTGTCGGGGCAGCCGAGCCCGCCAGTGACAGTCCCGCGACGGGGGGCGGCTCGCCGCACTGGCCGGAGCGGAGCGGCTGCGGTGGATGAGGGGGCTCGTGCGCGGAGCGTGCCCCGTCCCCCCCGGCCGCAGCCGCGCTGTCACGCCTCAGGTAGCTCGGAGTTGGCAGGACGCGACCGCCCCGCGGTAGGAATGTAGTTGTCGCGCCGTGACTGTTAAGCCCGGCCCGGGGGTCTGCGGTGTAGCGGGCCGGTGGGTCCGGGCATCCCCTCCCCGCCGCGGCTCGTCTCCGGCTACCCCGAGGGGAGAGGCGCCGGCGTTTGCGGGGGGGTGGCGTAGGTACGCGTGTGTGTGTGTAAGGCAGCGAGCGCCTGGCTGTTTGTTGGCACTGCCCCTTCGCCAGGTGCGTGGTTAGCTCCGTAACGCCGTCCTGAGGCGCTGCTTCTCGAGGGGGTTTTGAACCAGGCGAGATGCCCTGGAGGAGGTGCTGCGGCTTGACCCAGGTGACCGGCGCGGGCAGAAGGAGCCAGGACAAAACCCTTGGCATTGCCTGCCGGCGTCAGCCCTCCGGGAGGGGGTCGCTTCCACTCAGCCCGCCTGGTTCTCGGCCTTCTGGGCTGGTGCTCTGACGTGCCTGCGCGGGGGAGAGCTGGAGAGTTGATGTAGACTACAGGGTGATAGCTGGAGAATGGAAAGGTGCTCGAGTACATCTGCATGTTTTGTAATCTCTCTAAACCTTCAACATAATTTACTGGGAGTGAGTTGGCTTTGGTAGGCTTCTGCTCTGCATGCTGTGGGGAGCTAACAGTGTACGTGCACAGTGAGGTCTGGCCATCGCCAGAGCCAGTAGAACTTGGTGCATTTTCTCGATGAGTTTTGGTGCAAGCCTTTGGCCGATGTAGGTCAGCTTTGGAGCCTAGCTTCCTCTGAGTCTTCAGTTAGCTGACTGTGTGTGTAATTGTTCTTGTGCTAGATCCCCTGTGTGTGCTTCAGCAGCGCCACTGAATGTACGTGCAGTTTGGGAAGCTGAGAGCTTGTGTTTCCTGTATTTAGGTGGAAGATGTTTAAGAGGCTCATGCCTCTAAAGGCCAGGGGAAAGTTAAAACTTTTATCTGGAGATAAAGAGGAGTAATGAGCTGCGTTGTCATATGATAATCCCATGCTGGCTGTGACGAGCAGTGTAGATCTCTGGGACGATATCCAAAGAATCTTAGTGCTGTTGATTTGCTGTGTTTTTCTCTGCTGTCGTGTAAAGGTGTTTTGAGGTGATGTGCCTGTGCGTTACTAACAGGTAATACCTTCTCAATTCTTTACAACTGAAAAGAAAAAAAAGGGGAAAAAAATAGCCAGGAGATGTTGGGGGAGGGCTGCATATGCTTCAACATGCGGGTCTTCCACCTTTGCAGATCTCTAGTTGGAGATGTATGCACTGACAAATATTATAATGCAGAGTACCAAAGAGCGGGGAACAAGTTTAGTATTACAGACATTGTGGTGCCATAGCCCCAGCACATTAAGGTGGACTTAGAACCATAATACAGTTGTAGTATTAATATGCCGCCCTTTACTACTGCCTAATCTGAGGACTGTTGAAAAATAAATTATTAAATCACTTCATTTGACGTGAAGAATTTGTTGGGTTTGACCATGAATGAGGAAGCAGCTATGAGCACTTGAGAGCACAAGCGGAATGGTGCAGCTATTGAAAGATGATGTCTTACATAATACTCCCGAGCTGCTTTGCTTTTCTTTTTTTTTTTTTCTTTTCCCCCCAAGATCTTAGTTTCAGCATCGCTGCATTCAGGTTTTGGGGTTGGTTTTTTGTTTGCTTTTTGGGGTTTCTTCTTGCTGAAGATGATTGACTTAATTTTGTAATTTTAGTTTTGTTTTTTCTGTCTGCTCTGCATTAAACAGCTACACTCTGATCAAATGTTGTTTGCTAAGCTTGGGTTGTCTGCTGAGTGTTTGCTTACACTGATAGTGTGCTTTTTGGTTGTGCTTTGTCGCTTCCCCCATCTCCAGTTCTCTGTTTGAGCAGGATCCTCCAGTGCTGGATCCATAGTATTTAGGCTGTTGTGGAGACCAGCTGCGGCTTGCATTCCAGGCTGTTGCACATACAGCTTGCAGGGTTTCAGAGGGCACATTTGTCCAGCACCTAAAGCAAGGCTGTTGGGATCTGGGAAGTCTTAGATCCGTGATGCCAAACTCTGTCACTGTTCCTGCTTCTCAAATTTGTGATGGGCAGAAATTTCTACTTGTCATAGGCTTATCTTTTCACCTTGGCTGTTAAAGGTGTTGGGTGTCCAGGGTGATGCCCAAGCCTAAGGAGTGTGTTGAAGGGTCTTGATTAGGGACAATTCTTCTGCTGCTTTATGTAAGAGAGATATGTGTATGACAGTGAGATGGCTCCTTGACCTCTTTTATGTGTTTGTGTGGGTTGTGCTTTGGTTTTTTTGTTTTTTTCTTTAAACAGGGACTTCAGTACACTTTTCTTGGCTAAAAGCACCCTGAAGTTGCCCATGGGTGCCCTTTTTACAATTAACAACTCTGTTCCATGAAATACTAATGTATATACTCAGTTCTAAATATGTCAGTAGTTTTTATGTGGGGCTGCTTATTTAAGACCAGCCTAAGTGGGCTGGAACCACAGTACTGTAATATATAGGTTTCATCTTCATATTTTCATTTTATTTTCAAAGCTTTGTATTGTTATACACTAATATTTATATTTTTATTTTAGAATTGCTACACAAATTTATAATAAAACCAGAATTTAACCAGTTATGGAGTTGGCTCATAGTTTGCTGCTGAACGAGGAAGCATTAGCTCAAATCACAGAAGCAAAGAGACCAGTCTTTATCTTTGAGTGGTTAAGATTTTTGGATAAAGTGCTGGTAGCTGCTAATAAGGTAATTTAATGTTATTTTTTCACCCCTTCTTTCTAAAACATTTGTATTAATTTCATGCTAGAGAAAGTTGATGGGTAACAGCCAGATGATAACTGCATGATTTCAGATTCAGCCTGAAAAGCCTCTGCATTAGATTCTCACTTTTAAGTGTCTGGCTGTAGGCACCCTGTTCTGTAACACAGAGCTTGGTTTGAGTTCTTCGTAGCTGTCAGTATTTGGAAGGCAAAACCTTCCATCTCAGCGTAGGGATTCTTGATGGTAAAGAAGATTAAAAGATGCTCTAGGCAAGTATTGCTGTACTTTTAGTAAGTATTTTTTAAAAAGTGAAAGTTCTCAGCTAATTCTGAGCTTTTAACATCTGTCTATTGAATGTGTTTTACATCTCTGAGACAAGTCATTTGCTGAATTGCATGCAGGTGGGATTGGTGTAAGATTTACTTCACTCTTGTAGGTCTCTCTGGGTACCGGATGGAAGACAGAGGGTTAAAATGCTTTTCTTTTTTTATTTTTGGGCCACTAACAGACAGATGTCAAAGAAAAACAGAAGAAACTTGTAGAACAGCTCACAGGACTCATCAGCAGTTCCCCTGGGCCACCTACGCGAAAACTACTGGCAAAAAATCTTGCTGCTCTCTACAGCATTGGAGACACATTTACTGTTTTTCAAACGCTTGACAAGTGTAATGACATCATCAAGAGCAAAGATGATACTGCAGCCTACCTGCCCACAAAACTGTATGTTTGATACTGTTATGGCAAAGGGAATGATTTTTAAGCAAACTGATCCTGGATATTACGGGAGAATCTGCCTGTAGATGTGCATTTTGTGTTTACTTATATTTTGCATGCTAAGTTGTAGTTTGCATATGCTTGATACAACAGAGAGAAGAGCAGGATTGAGATTGTGGAGGGCAGGACTCAAAGGTGATGCATGGCTATCAAAGTGTGATGCTTTCCTCTAGGCAAGGGAGCATCTTGTGTTTCTTGATGTGTTTTATGTCATGGAGAGGGTAACTGTGGATACAAGAAAGAAATACTATTGGTAGGGTTATTGTTGGTTGTGGTCAGATACCCCAGTTAAATTGGAACCTGCAGATTGTCAAACAAGCATTGTCTATGCCAAGAGAATTTATAGTCCCCTACTGTGAATCACTGCTCAAGTTTCTCAGAGTCTGTGTACCTGGATGTGTGTGTGCACAAGTTGGTGTTGTATATAGAAGCGGTCTCACTGGTAGGAATTTGGTTAATGCCACAAACAGCTTCTGATTATGTGGTTTTTAGGACTCTCCCACACATGTTCATGATGTCCAGTGACCCCCCCAATTTGGGCTTCCCTCAGACATCATAGCAACAGGGTTTAGTAATATGATCAAAAATAGTCACCATTTGGGCAGATACTGTGCTTTCACGTGAAGCTGTTGTGAGCCTGTGAGCAGTAAGTGGGGAGGGTTTTGTACTGTAATGTGCTCTGAATTGTGTGCTGCCTACTCAAGTGGTAGTCCAGATGGTTTGTGTTTGTGGGTTTTTTAATGTATGATTTCAAACTTCAGTTTTAGATATTTCTGTAGAAGCATTGTGTAGGGATGAGCCTGTGAAGGGGTAGGCCATGGTGAGTTTGTAGCAACAGGCTTTGCTATAAAGTCATTTACCCAAGAAGTTCAGGTTTTAAAAAACCCCAAAGCCTTGTTTTTTTTGTGATGAAAAAGAACATGTTGTCAGGAGCTGCTTCTATGACTGTCCTGGAGCAATTTTTGTATAAAACTGCAGGGCGGTGTTGCTTAAAATATTCCTTATCTCAAATGTCAGGGCAAGAAAAATGTGTATGTTGCTTTTGCTGGATCCAGTGATTTTTCTTTTTTTTTTCTTTTCTTTTTTCTTTTTTTTTTCTTTTTCTACAGTGCTTATAAATTTTCTTGTGTTATGTATTAATATATGCGTTTTTAGTTCTTGGTCTTGGAAAATTTTCAGTATCTACAAAAATGTCTAGATAGGCTAGGGGTGTTACCTTGGAGCTGCTGAGAAAAGAGGCAATTTACTCCCAAGAGAAACCTGCTGAGATTTCAGTGGGTGCTTACCTTCTCCACACTACTTCTCACACGATGTGTAGATCCTGTAGTAATACCCATTCAAACACATTGGTGTTCTTAAAAGCTACTAAAAGCGATTTAAACCCGTGCTGTTAAACAGCCAATGTAACTAATGGGTAATAAAAAGATTTTTTTTATTCTTCAGTGGTGATTAAAACATACATTTCTATTTAAGTATTGGTTTTCATTTAGATGTAACAGGAACAGTGTATGCCTATTAATGCCTGTTTTCTTAGGGCTGCTGTGGCATGTGTTGGAGCGTTTTATGAAAAAATGGGCAGAATGCTGGGTAGCTCTTTCCCAGAAACAGTGAATAATCTTTTGAAGTCTCTGAAAAGCGCAGAGGTGAGTTTCAGATTATTTTATATATGTGGTCTTGATTACATTTAGCTAAAACCTGCTTCTCCAAAGGTCAAGCTGAAATGCAGTGTTTGCTTTCTACCTAGAGAAATGCAAATCGCTTGCATAGTTAGTGTCAAGCTAAGTATGTTAATGTATTTTTACTGCAAACACTCTCTTGTTCCGTCATATGTATATTGTAGTAGTTGCATCGTAGTGGCATCAACAATTAAAGTTCTAAAATGGTTGTATGTACCATTTCTAACTACTGCCTGTACCCTGAATAAACGCACAGCTGTTTAAAAATACATAATGAAGACTTAAGCTTTGCAACAAAGGTAGTACTCTGCATGTGGGTAGGACACATTGTACCCTGAAAGAAATGGTGTATTATAATCTTGAGAGAATGTGTCTTGGGCTGCCAGTGGGTCTGACTTCATGCAAATAGTCCTGTGTGGTTGTTTTTTGGGCAGTGAGAGGGTGTTGATATCTATGATAAATTGGAAGGGTTACTGACTGTGTGGATCTCGCCTTGGCAGCTGTTTTTTTCAGCTGTGGTGTTACACCTGTATGATTTTGATTTTTATTCCCCTCCAACTGTGCCTATGCACAGATAGGGTAGGGAGCTGTTGACTACCTGGGCTTCCTCTTCTCATGTATCAGCTGTTTTTTACTTTTTCCTGGGGTTGCAACAGATAAACAATGGGACAGGACAGAACAGGAGCATCTTTAGGGACTGTGTATAGTGCCTTCTGCTATCTAAAATCAGCTACGTATCGTTGTACATGACTTCAGCAAACTATATTGTCAGTGTTGCAGGAAATATTCCTGCACAAAAGCAGGAAAAAGCAGATTTATTTACCTAGTTCTTGATGTAAGTACTGTGTCTGGTGGGGTTTTTTTGCATAAATGCTTTTGTGTGTGTGCAGTCTCAGGGCCGCAGTGAAATTCTGATGAGTTTACAGAAAGTCCTGAATGGACTTGGAGGAGCAGCAGCTTCTTGTCACCGTGATATTTATAAGAATGCCCGATCGCTGTTGACAGACAGATCTATGGCTGTACGGTGTGCAGTGGCTAAGGTAAGTTCCAGAAATTCTTGTTCTGTGAATGTGATGTGCCTGCAGTTGATCTGTGTGTGACCTGATGTTCATGATGAGAAACTTGATAATAACTTGGGCAAGAAGTCCTTGCTAAGTTTACACTGAAGGCTCAGACAGTTGACTTATTTCATGTAAACGGAGGTACAGCAATACTGTATTTCTTACTTTGTAAGCAAATATGAGGTAGAAGATAACAGCTGTGAGCCTCAGTGGGTGAGGTTTTTGGTAACGTAGTTCTTCTGATGTGCGTTTCTCTTTTTATGTATGTGTTAACCTATTCCATGAGTCTTCTGATTGTTTACTCTGCTAAGTTACTGAGTAAGTGGGAGAGAGCGTGTGAAATGAATGCTTAAGATACTCATAATACAACACTTGCTGAATAAACCTGACAATTACACTGATACTTAGATAAAAGGTAAGAATGGTCTCCGTTGGTGCTCAGCAAGTCTTTTTTTTTTCCTACAGTGTCTGCTGGAATTACAGAACGAAGCGGTGTTTATGTGGACAGCTGAACTAGAGAATGTTGCAACACTGTGCTTTAAAGCTCTGGAAAACTCAAACTATGGTGTGCGAGTTGCAGTGTCAAAGCTTTTGGGGACGGTCATGGCTACAGCACTGATACCAAAGCAAGCAACAGGTACGGTCCTTCTGGATTCTGTTTTCAAGTGGACAAAGTGCACCTTCAGTATGGTGTTCATGACAGTGAGGCATGATGCATTATTGTTCTTGGTAGAGGGAAGCTCCTAGTTGTATTGTTTAGTTTTAGAAACTGTAACCTAAAAAGAGTACAGATTTCATGTTGTAGTCACACAAAGAAAGAGAGCACAAACTATCTAAAAGTACCTGGGAAAAGGAGATTATTTTTTTAAGCATGAAGATAAGCCATTACCTGAAATGTTGGCTAGATTTGTTTGCAAGGGAGTTTTGAGTTGAAAAGTCTGGTTTCAAGATCATTGTTTGTGTTAGTTGAAACTTTGGGATTAAATGATTACTTTTGTTTTTGGAAAAGTGATGCGACAGAACGTGAAGAGAGCAACTCTTGAGGAGGTCTTGGAACTCATGGCCACTGGATTTCTGCGAGGAGGATCTGGTTTCCTAAAGAGTGGTGGAGAGATGTTAAAAGTGGGAGGATCTGTCAATAGGGAAGTGCGAGTTGGTGTAACCCAGGTTTGTCACAAGCTGTAATTTTTATTTTTTTAAATAATCATTTATAAGTAACTGTAACTGTTTAGTAGGAAAAAACAACATGTTCTTTATTTGTTTACAAGTCTAGTTTGACTCTCCTATTTTGAGAGATATATGTGTGGTGTTACCCACCTGCGCTATTTTATCTTCTTATACATACGAAGTAACAATACAGTAAATTATATTCTAAGGAAAGCTTATTTGATTAGTGGGAGTAGCTCACAAAAAATGTTTTAAAACTTCAACTTTAGCTCCCTATTTAAGTTTCTTTTTAAAGAGGATGCACTTTTATCCTTTTGGGCGTGCTGGCTCTCTTTTCAGTTGCTAGGGAAAGTTTCCTGATTTGTTAAACTGTGTTTCTTCTTTCTTTATATCTGTTCTGAGTGAAAAAAATCTGAGGAATGGGGAAGCTCTGCTTGTCTGATAGAGGAAGGAGGCACTAGCGTCTCTTCAAATTCAGGCATTCTTACTCTAACATAAATTTCAATACACTCCAGTAACTTGCCAGAACTCAGATTTTTTTGATCGTAGTGTGTTTTGTGAAACACTTATTTTTCTCAGCCTTTTGCCAGGTGAATGTTAAAATTCCTGGTCTTTATTGTGAATTAGAACATGTTCATGTTGCTGCTGTTACTGATGTGATGCTCTTAAATTTTTGAGAGAGACAGGTTTAGAGCAATGGGTTGGGTTTTCTTGCTGTTATCCAAAGAGTGATTTCTGCTTATCAGTATAGGAGCGACGCTTGGCGCTGGAAACCGTCTCCTTTCGATAACAAAGGATTGAGTCATCCTGCTTAGCCACATTAGGGTTGTTTATTACTAACTGGTCTTGCTGCTGTACTGTGCTGTGTATGGGTACAGCTATAGTTTTTTAGCCTTTAGCCACTGAATATAGTCTTCTGTTCCTGTTTAAATTGGATGTCTATATAACTTCTGAATTTGCAGGCCTACGTTGTCTTTGTTACCACGTTAGGAGGCCAGTGGTTGGAGCGCAACTTTGCCACGTTTTTGTCCCATGTACTTGATTTGGTCTCCCATCCTCGGGCGACTCAGACTCACGTGGAGGCAGTTTACTCTCGAAGATGCGTGTCCTTTATCCTGAGAGCAACTGTGGGCAGCTTACTTGGGGAGAAAGCACAGATTGCAGCTGCCAAAGACATATGTCAAGCCATTGGTAAACAAATGAAGGCAGTGGGTGAGAACCGTTTTTCTTTATCTGAGACCTATTGAAAGTCACTGGTATTATGCTGGGCCAGCCATTTCTTAGGTTTCTTCTGTTAGGGTAAAAGATAATTCAGCTGCTTTCTGTCTGAAACATGATATCCAGAATGTTGGTCCTACGGGAAAGGTGATTGTGTAAAACTGGTTTGTTATTCTGCAGTGGCTTTTGGTGTTGCATTTGCTTAGAATGGAATGGGGGAAAAAACGTGCCTTTGCAATCTGTCTTGGTTTGGGATAGGTTGCAGTCATAGTCACACAGAATTCTTCACTAGCATTCCTGAAGATCAGGTAGGTCAGGATCTTGTAGGTTCTTGTGTATCCCCCACTAATACTGACATCCTACTGGATTTTGGTGTTGGCAAATAAAGATTTAATATGAAGACTGGAATTGAGGAACATAAATGTGGCCCCTTTGCAGAACCTTGCTGAATATGTAATCATTAAGAGGACTGGCAAAGTTCTGTTGGCATTTGTTTCTTATGGAATTAGTTAGTTTGAGCTAGAGACTGAGAAAGTAAACTGGAATTGCACAACAGTGCATTTACCAAATGTCTGTTTCTTCTCCTTCTGCCATCTCATTTGAGTTTAAAGTAATATTCAGCATATGGAAGCGGAATTTGGAGACTTTTTTAAGTTCGTCACATAACTGTTTTTTGATAGCATAGTATGTTTTGATAGGGTAGGTTTGGAAACTTAAAAGTCTTCTGACCACTGTAAGTATGCTGAGATGATACAGTTGCAAAATTCCTCCTTCTGCCACCTTGTAAAAGTTGCAGGAAATTCCACTATGGTTTTGGATAATAGGAAGAACTTTTTCTTTTTTTTTTTTAGTTTCTGATGAATTGGATGATAAATTGGGAGGATTTTTATTTGATAATGAATGCTTCCTTTCATATCAGGAGGGCAATTTTTCTAACTTTTTACTGTAGTAGACATGTAAACATTAAGCTGATCCTTTTCTTTGAAGTGCTTTGAAGTGCCGCTTGGTGCTTCTGGGATATTGGGTAGGAGAAGGAACTTACAGTAGGATCTATGAACTTAATTGGATAACTTTCAGATGATTAAATGCTGTGATTAATTATTTACTGAAAGTTTGATTATTTTTTTCTGGTTTTATTCCATATGTCTGCATGTAAATTTGCATGCCAAGCCTAGATATATCAAGATTTTTTTTTATAGTTACTGTGAATACATAGGTAGAATACACAAATGCTGCATTTGCTTTTGCTATGTTATAGTGCTAATCCTACATTTTGGTGTGCTGCCATCCTCAGTAACTGCTGGGCATCCTGTTTTCCATTGTCTTTGGATGATTGTGTTTGGCTGATAGCTATAAAACTATTTCCCTTCAAAATGCCTTTTGCTTTGTGAGTTCACGCTATGGTCAACCTTATGTTGTTTTAATGTAGAGTTTGGGTCAAAACTGTCCCTTTCTATCCTGTATATGTGTGTGATTTAAGTGGTAGTTAAGCAAGATACTTTGTTTTCTTCTCTGCAGAAGCAGTAGTGAATGATGCTAACAGTGAAAATAAATCAGGAGCTGCCGATGTAGCTGCAAGCCAGCATGTGATGGTGTGTGCTCTGCAGGAACTGGGTAGTCTGGTTCAGAGTCTGAATGCCACTGCATCTCCTCTCATTCAAGAACCCTCTATTGGTATGCAAATACATTTAAATAGCTTAAATGAGACATCTGAGCAATGAATATGAAATATTAGTAAATCTAGTTAAATAATAAACCAGTGTGTAAGAAATAACATGAAAATGGCACTCCCTGGAATACCTCAGGTAGCTAAGTATTGAGTAAAGTTGTGATTTTTAGTATTGATTTGTTCCCAGTACTGGTTTTATAGGAAATGCATTGGTATGCTATATAAGGTCTGAAATATTTGCTCCTGAAACTGTATTGCCTTCAGAGAGCGTTTTTTTGTGGGGGTGTTAAGGGCAGGAGATGAAGCTGTGAATAGTCCCATATTAAAAAGCTTGTTATTTGGCTTGAATAGAGTAGGGTTTGTGTGGGATTTTCTTGGTCATTTTAACTTATGAATTTATGTATGTTGCAGTTATCACTTTTTTCAGTTTGTGGATGACTGTTTTTTTCCAGTGAAAGTGCAGGTTCCTTCAGACATCTCATTATGCAGATTGTTGTCTGGTTTTGCTCCAACTATGGGATGGAGAAGATTGCCCTTGCTTGCTCTGTACCCCATAAGAGCAGAGGAGACACTGTCAGTGTTGTTTCAGCTAGCTGCTATGAAACAGGAAAAGGTTGTTCACGAGCTAGAGACATCAAGCAGCAGTGGGGGCTTTGAAGTAGGAGTTTAAGATTAGAGGTCTGTACCATGGAAGGTGTTGATGGGGAGACAGGTTGGATTGAAGAGCTCACAGTTAGAAAGCAGGATTAGCTGGGCATGGGGGTTCAAAATGTGCTTGCGCTTGTCCACAACGTGAAGCAAAACTAAGAATCAGTCTTACTGTTGCTTTGTGAAAAAGTCTATAGGAATTGCCCAGTGCCAGAAGCTTACTGCCTCTGTTCAGTTGCTCAAGTCATAGAAGTCAGTTCTGTGGCTCTGGTAGCTCCAGCCTTGCTGGTGACACCTGATGTGGAGCAGCACAATGCTAAGAACACAATCGTCCTTCCTTAAGGAAAAAGGCAAAGCCATAAAACTCAAATACTTCAATTCTGACTTTCTTAATTTTCATGTTACCTGTCTAATATTGATTCAGTTACTTGTCTACTGATGTTGAAAAGCCCATCACAACTTTAAGACTGTAAACTGTCTTTTCTGTAGGTCTGTTGGAGACAGTAACTTCAGTTCTTCTTCATCCCAGCATGGCTGCTCGACTTGCTGCTGCGTGGTGCTTGCGTTGTGTAGCTGTGGCCTTGCCTTTTCAGTTGACTCCATTTTTAGACAGATGTGCAGAAAGGCTTAACAATCTGAAGACCTCCCCTGAAGCTGTTAGTGGCTACAGTTTTGCAATGGCTGCTCTGTTGGGTGGTGTGCATCAGTGTCCCTTGGGTATTCCTCATGCCAAAGGAAAGGTGAGATAATGTGTGTTTCATCTGTGAGTGTACTGAAAGATACCTTTTTATCTAGAAGTTATAGTTTTGGGAAATAGGTGAGGTTAGTTTAATTTCAATGCTTTAACTTGTTACCAAGAGAGCAATGGCAACAGTGTCTGTTTATAGTATTTCAGTTGCAGTACTTGATAGCTTTTTCCCCCCTGCTCATTTTTCCATATTTGCATTCTTGTTTGGGATATTAACGAATAATTGCTGAGGAGAATATCACTGTCTGTATTGTCATAGGCATGACACTAATTGTCTGCATTAAATGTAATCTGTGTTCATTCCTTATATAAGGTCACTTTAAATTATTTGAGAACATCTTAGTTTGTAAGGGTGGATGTGTAGCAGTCCCTTGCAGTGGCTGTATATTTAAAATCCATTGTGTATTGTCACTGGTGCAGATGGTGGTCAGTATTGCTGAAGATCTGTTACGAACTGCTGCACAGAACAGCAGGCTCTCCTTGCAGCGGACTCAAGCTGGATGGCTTTTACTTGGAGCACTTATGACTTTGGGTTTGTAAAAACAGTTGCTTTTTCTTTAATGCTTGTTTGACATTCTGACTGTCTGCTGTGACAAATGGTCTCTGCATGTCATCAGTCCAGTAGCTATCACAAGAGTATCTCTATCAAGGGAAACAGTGTTGAAGCATTTGTTTTAGCAGCATTGTTTATGCTGCAGGGAATATTAATATTTATGTAAGCTGAAGGTTAGTAGGTGTCCCACCTGAAAAAAAACCAACAATGAATATCAGTTCTGTTTTTTGGAAATTCAGCCTGTGGTCGTTCTGTGAAAAGGGAAGACCTGCCCACAGTCTTCCTTCCTTAATACAGTGGTGTAGAAGAAATGGACTGTAACTAAAACGTAATGAGAATTCCAACAAATTGCACATGTGCCTCTGGATAGGCAGCAGTACTTACTAGAAATGTTACTGGTTTAAAAGCCATTTGTTTGTCTTTTAAAAAAAGCCAGCCTCATGATAGATTGTTCATATCTGCCATCACAGAAATAGCAGAAGTGTATTTTGAGAGGTTTTTAGTATACTCTTGAATTTTGCAGCAATAGTGGATTTCTTGTTTGGGGGATTTCTACTGGAAGCTAATGATAAAGTTCTGATACATTCTGTGGTGTTTTATCTCTTGACAAATCCCATTTTGCATTTCACCACGTTTCTCTAATTTTTTTCCCAGCATATTGTCATGTTTTGCTAATAGCGTAGCACTATTTTGGTTGTCCTGCTTTAAAATATTTTTTAATATGCTTGCACTGGATTTTTCTGGAGCTTTTTAATACTTGACCATTAAACTAGTTACATAATCAGTAACTCATCTTTCTACTCATTGTATGAACAAGTTAGGGTAGGCTAAAGAGCTTGCCTTCAAAGTAGTAATATATAAAAAAAAGAAGTCAGAACAAAAGATGGTAAAAAGACAGTTGGCAGTGGTTACATATTACATGACAATGATACCAGCAGACTTGTCTATACTATTTATTTGCCACACATTCAACCTGGAAATGAGATAATTTCCTTTGTGTTTTGTTCAAGTAAGGAGAAAAGGAAGAGAATTAAGAGAAAAACAGCTTAAAGAGCAAAAGCCTTCATGGAAGACTTTTTGCATTTAGTTACAGACAATTTTTTTATTACATTGTCACTTTATTTTTTGCATAGGTCCTTCTGTTGTTCGGTATCATCTGCCCAAGATGTTGCTGCTGTGGCGAAACGTCTTCCCGCGTTCTCTGAAGGAGCTGGAAGCGGAGAAGGCAAGAGGAGATTCTTTTACCTGGCAAGTAACGCTGGAAGGCCGAGCAGGAGCTCTGTGTGGTAAGGATTTCAAACTATGAGATTACAAGTGCACAGTCACCCAAAACGTAATCCCAAACATCAGGGAGAGAACTCTTGTAACTCTCCTGCTTTTTGAAAACAAGTAAGATGTGTCAGGTTTTCATCACTGTCACCTGGCTTTGACATACAATTTTATGGGCAGGTCACACAGTCTTTGAATAAACATGTTGAATTGCTGCTTTTTTTTGATACTCTCCTAGGGTCTGTGTATTGCTCGTGCTTTGTATTTGTCTCAGTAAAATTTCAATTTAAACTATTTTGTTTTTAGCTATGAGAAGTTTTGTTGCCCACTGTCCTGAGCTCCTTACTGAGGATGTGATCAGGAAATTAATGACACCCATAGAATGTGCCATGACAATGATGTCACAGTAAGTAGGCAGTTTTTGCTCTTTAGTCACTGTATGTCTTTTCCTGGACCTGAAATGCTAGAACTAATTTGTTTTAATTAATATTTTGCCCTAGTAGTGCACTAGCACTGCTTGTCCATATTGGGAAAAAAAAATGTTTACATACATTGTGTTTATGATCAGTAGCTTTGTCAAAGTGTATTATTGCATAGCCAGCGCTGCAGGGCATTCCGTGGGAACCTTTAACTGTGTGTTGGGTTTCCACTTCAGTGGACTTTTGAATTCCTAGTTTGCTTATCCTTGTGCAAGAAATGAGAAAGCTAAGACACATATACTATATACTAGATGTTAATCAATTAAACTCTTGTCTTACAAAGTGTACTAACAAAAAGACTTGAAATGTTCTAGAGAATAACAGAAAAGCAGAGTTTTAGGTTGGGTTTTGTCATTTGATTCCCCTGGTACCCCTTAAAGGTAGGAGGTGCATGGCTCTGATTTACAGCAGTGTGTGGTTGTTTGTTTGGGGTTTTTTTTTAAAAGTTTGCTCTATACAATTACCTCAAAAAATTGAGTAGTGTTGCTTACAGTAGTTCTCTGAACACTGGTTTCTTGTCTTGCCTAGAGATAGAACTTGTGAAAAGAAATCCGAAAATACTCTCTTTGGTAACTGCAGTGTTTCTGGCTGTCTCTCACTTTGATTCTATAGCATTCCATCAGTAATTAAAGCCCATGGAGCTCATCTCAAAGCCAGTGCAGCTATGGTCCGTTTAAGACTTTATGATATATTGGCTTTATTACCTCCGAAGACATATGAAGGTACAGAAATTTAAAACAATTTTTATTAAAGTAAAATCCTACTGACTTCGTGTATTTTTGGTGCTTACCTTGAAGCAGATGGAGATTCCATTTTTTGAATCTTCTAAGAGTCTTGTACTATGTTCCTCAACTTCTGTATGTCATCTTGACTGTGTAACTTACAGAGTATGAATGTTGCAAAATATTAGAGTAGCACTTAGAGTAATCGAAGGGCAGATGTGAGAATGAAGATTTAGTTTTGGTTTCTTTTAAACTTGTTCTGTTAGACAGATTTATGATACATATTATAAAATTAGCAAGCTTTGTCACATGTTATGACAGATTAGGTTTTGGTTGGGTTTTTTATGTTCGTTCATTAAATTTACGTGATCACATGCAAAATCTATATTGTCATCCTGGAAGGGATGCCCTGGTCTGTTGCTTAGAACATTGCTTTGGGAATGGGGAACCCAGGGGGCTGTCTGAACTCTTGCTTTCAACTCTATAGTCTTGTCAGGTTTACTTCTCTGTTTGCTACCTGTAAAACTGAGGTAGCAGTACACGCTTTGACTTGTAACTTCTAATGTCTAGCTGAAGTGTTTTGGATTATTGGTAATTTCTGTCCTTTTAGGGTCTTTTAACGCGCTGCTTCGAGAGCTGGTGGCAGAATTTACTTTAACAGACAATTCTGCTAATACAACCACATCCCTCCTGAGGTCCCTCTGTCATTATGATGATAGCGTTCTTCTTGGCTCTTGGCTGCAGGAAACGGATCATAAGTCAATTGAAGACCAGGTAATAAAAAAATCCATAAGAATAGTATAAAATTATATGCCCTCTCTGGGTGATCTGTGTGTGGGGAAGCCTTTGAAAACTGAATCTTCATGCCTTGTTTTTAGTCTTATTTCAGAGGCTTGTTAGGTGTAAGACCTTCCATCTACAGTGTGCTGTTTTGATTACAAACTGCCTGTAGCTGAGACATGAGTTGTGTTATGCAATGCATTTGATTGTGGTTAGTGAACTAACTTAATTTCTTTAACCAAAAACAACCCTTCACCCACCTACCCTGATCCTCCTGGTCTACCAGCTGTTCTAATACATTTCTCCTGGTTAAAAAAAAAGTAAGCTCCACTTAACATGTTTTATAATGAAATTGCTGTCAAAATACCAGTATTGCAAATGGTGCTATGGCAAAACAAGATTTATCTGCTTTTATAGGTGATATGGAGGTCTCAACACAGCTACTAGATTCTAATTTTGTTTAAAGACTAAATAATAAGTTATGAGAAGTTTTTCTTCAGAAAATATAGATGATTGTTTAATTGTGTTTCTTGAAAGAGTGATGGTTAGGAAGCATTTTCAGGATGATAGGAATGTTAGCATTTTTGGTACTGTCTCTCAATCTTTCTGTGTAGGGAATCATTACAGCCAAAACTTATTATTTAATATACTGTGTTATAACTCAATGCTCAAATGGAGGGGAACTGTTTTATGAAATGTCACTTTGTAGTCAGTGATCCAGAAGCTGCTATTTGTACCAGAATTAATCTGTTTTTCTTTCATTTCCATCTCTTTATACCAGGAGTGATAGTTTGTGCATCTGTCCAGCAGTTAACTACTTTGACCATCCAGAATTTAGTTGGCCCTGTAATGCTAGTGTGTGTATGCGAGGTGACACTGCGGTTGTATTGAGGTGTTCGTAAGCGAATTGGTGTTCTAAGCTGCTGCATACTTGCTTTGGTTTTCTCTAGCTCCAAATTTTATGTACAAAGGTATTTGTACATACAGAGGTATTTGTGTTATGTGGCATTTTGCAGCTTCAGCCAAACAGCGCTTCTGGAAGTGGTGCTCTGGAACATGATCCATCCTCTATTTATCTGCGCATCCCTGCTGGTGAAGCTGTGCCTGGTCCCCTTCCTTTGGGAGTATCTGTCATCGATGCATCCGTGGCTCTCTTTGGTGTGGTTTTTCCTCATGTCTCTTACAAACACAGGTCAGTTTACATCAGTGTTCAATTTCAGAATCTAGTGCCTTGTTCTCTGGTTAGTATTGTTTTGTGTGTCTTTCCTTGAAATGAGGATTTGCTTTGATAAAAACTTATCTCTTTCTAAGCTGAGTTTAGAAATGCTGTGATTTCCTAATTTATTTTTTTTTTCATTTTTGAAGATTAAGCTTCAGAGGTAGAGGCTGGATGTTCCTCTTGCTGCATTTAGCAGCAGTAATATCTCTGCAACCTGAATTTCCTGCAAAAACATCCATTGTAATTAACTTCACATCAGCCTTGAAAACAGAGCAGTAGCATCCATTGAATTCAATTTGGCTTCCATGAGTAAGACCGCTTGTTTTATACTCGGCAAATTATTTTATGCCTGATGAAAAAGAGGAAATGGAATTCAGCTTATTTTTCTTTGTGTTCTGTGTTACCTTTGCAGAGGTATAAACTGTCAGGACTACTTTTGTCATACAGTTCAGCTACTTTGTCACTGAACACAGAGTGAAAGCAGCTCTACGATGCATTTCGATGTAAAATTATACTTCAGTGAAATCCTGATGGGGAACAGTTAGGTTTCTTTTTCCTACCAGACTCACTTTATAGCAAGTGCAGGATGGACTTGAAGCCAGTGTGCAGTAAGTCAGCTTGGTCTGTGTCTGTGGTTAGCTATGGAAAGGTTTGACTGGGGAACTGCTGAGTAGATGCAGATGATACATGTTCTTGGTATCTTCTATGGAGTACTCCTCCCCCCAGTAACATTTTCTGGCATGGTTAAATGCCATGAAAATGGAGATTAAATGGGGAAAACAATAGGAGCAATAATAGGAATACGGAAGGCAAGTCTATTTTGAATGGTAGTGGAGAGTCAGCATTTTCCCACTCATGTCCTCACACATTTAGCTGTAAGAGCTAGAAAGCTCTGTGAATACTCACTTCTTCATTTTGGTCATGTTTTCTTGAAAAAGAAATAGTGACCATTTCTGGATGAGATAAGAGAACCAGCAAAGTGACGCTGGCTATGAACTACCCTTTCTAAAGTGAATGAATACCTTCTGTGGTCCCTGAAGCATAATTTCCATGACTAACGTTGTGCACAGATTTTCATCAGCAGTGTTTTAGTTACTTTGAAAGGATATCACCTGATTTTTTTTTTCCCTTTGTTTTAGATTACAGATGTTGGATCACTTTGCTGAATGTGTCAAGCAGGCTAAAGGTGTTCGCCAGCAAGCTGTGCAGCTTAATATCTTTACTGCTGTTCTTAGTGCCTTGAAGGTAAAATTTGTAAACTTGTAGTGGATGCCAGAGTTCAACAGTTTGACTCAGTGATTTGAGTTTGATAAAAAGGCTGTTAGAAGAATGCTACTCAAGTTACTACTTAAACACTCAAAAGTTTAAAAATACCAAAACTGAAGTTTTAGATATTGGCATGAGCTCTTGTCTGCATGTATTGGTACAGAGAATAGATGAGGCTCATGTAGTCAGCATTCTATAATAGTCATATAACGTGTCCTTTTTTCCACATCTTTTTTCCCAATCCTGTAGTTTTCTTTGCACCGTACAAATAGATTTAAGTACTTTGTCATTTATACTCAAAAAACTCCCTGTATCAGAGAGGATTGTGCATACGAGATTAACGGAAATAATAAAACAAGAAATATTGGGTTAGCATTTTGGAGATCTTAATTTTTTTCTTAAGACTCCCTAATATTGCATAGAATGCTTATGCACAGCCCCACTCACTTCAGTTACAGCTCTGTGTTTTCTGTCTACACTTGGAAGTCCAACCTTCTGCTATCAAGTCAGGAAGCTAGACAGCAAGTCAGAAATGTTTCCAAGAAGTAATTGGTTTCAGTGACTTACGTTGCCACAAGGCTTGGTGGAACAGTGTCTTAGAGAGTAGGATTTTCTTTCTACTAGGCAAATTTCTTAAGGCAGTTCTGTTTTTTCCTGATGCTGTTTCCAAGTCATGAGTCTGTTGGACAACATCTGTCGTTGGCATCCTTGTTCATCTTCAGAACAACTAAGTCCTGTGCACTGAGGAAACTACCCTCATAGAAGTGCCAGCCTGCAATTAAAAATTGGATGAGTTTCTTCTTGTCTGACTTCTGTCATACAAATAATGGCTGCCTAGTTTAAGCTACTTGTTACCTGGGCCCTATGTCCTTGGTTGATGGGCAAAACAGTACCTCTTACATGCTTTGTTCTTAGAAACAAGAACCATATTGCAAGTTGAAAAGTAGATTCTGAGACAGGTGCCAGGAATTTCCCAAGCCATGTGAAATGGCCAAAGAATTGTTAAAATTGTAAGTGCTAAAATGACGACTCAAAGAATCTGTGGTGGAACCATCAACTTCTTCCTCTGTAGTACTTGTAGTGTTTGTACTTCACATGTGTTTAATTGTTCTTCCCAAAGTAAAAGATTTCTTTAAAGTTTTAGTGAAAGTTGATGTGTTATTAATGAAATAAGGGAATCAAAGACGCTGCAGAAACAGTGTTTAGTGTTCTGTTGTAGAATGTTCAGACTCTATAAATGTTTGCAAATATGTGATTATTAAGAAAAAAATACTATTATATACCTAAAATGTCTTTGACTTAAGTGATTCTTGCAGAAAAATAACCAAGCCATGGTTTTCCTGTCTGATAGGAAGAGATGTTGCAGTCAGATTTTAAAGTTCCTCTCTTTTTTCCTGAGATGTCCTGTGTAACTTAAATTCAGTAGCTCTGGGGTGCATGTAGCGCCCTAATGCATTTGGTAAAAAAGACTGATGCAGCAGGTCTTCCTGTAGGCAAAATAGGCAGGGTGTTGGCAAACATAAGACTATGTTGTTGGGTTTGAGTTTTAAATGTTTTCAACTAGTATATTTTAGGATAAATTACCACAAATTAAAAGAAAACTAGAACTGCATATTTGTTAATCAAATATCTTGAATATAATAAAATTCCTCTTTTCTCTTCTTTCGCTCTCTTGCTTTGGAATGTTTTGGTGTGAGGTTTTTTTGGTGTGTGCCTTTCTCTTTATTTATTTATTTTTTCTTTTGTAGGGTTTAGCTGAGAATAAAAGCACTCTGGGACCAGAAGAAGTCCGCAAATCTGCTCTGACGCTGGTAATGGGTGCCCTTGATAATCCTAACCCTATTTTGAGATGTGCAGCAGGTGAAGCTCTTGGCAGAATGGCTCAAGTAGTTGGAGAGGCCTCTTTCATCGCTAGAATGGCACAATACAGTTTTGATAAGTAAGTTGGTTTTGATTCAGAGAAGGAAATACAGATACAATTTAACATAGTTTGGAAGACTCCTCTACTACTGCAATTATTCTTTCTCTTCATGGTTGGTTGCTGTGATTCTGTAGGTCTAACAAACCTCCAGAGTCGTCTCTTTCTGATTCGTTCCATGTGATTCTTCCAGGAATAAAAGCAGAGTTGTTTGACTACTGAAGTGATACCTGTGAATAGGTTTTGTTGAGTTACTTGGAGGTGACTACAAGCAGCTTACACTAAGCATGTCTATAATACGAGTTGTGTGACAGTGGTTCTGTTTCATCAAAATATCCTCTTTACATAATGATTTAACTTAACTACTGGTCCATAATTTTTCTTCTGTGTTCTGTTGTTAAACTCTGGTCTTTAGGAATATGTCTGGTAGATATAGCTAGTGAGAGGACAAGGGGAAATGGTCTGAAATTGCATCGAGGAAGTTTAGGTTGGATATTAGGAAAAAATTCTTCACTAAAACGCTTTCTAGATACTGGGACAGGCAGGCTGCCCAGGGAGGTGGTTGAGCCACCAGTCCTGGAGGTGTTTAAAAGAAGAGTAGATGATGTACTTGGTGACATAGTCTGGTGTTGGTCCTAGCTGGGCTGGATAGGCACTTGGACTCAATGATCTTGAAAGTCTTTTCCGTCCAAAACCATTCTATGATTCTATATAACAAGACACTATGCTTCCCATTTTTTTGGCTTAAATTTAAGACATCAACCTATCCATGAACCAGAATGGACCTGCCTTAGCGCTGCAGCCTTTTTTTTTGGCTGGCACATGACCTCAGTCCAGTTTGCTGACCTCAGTCTAGTTTGCCTACCTCTGGACAGTTAAATTTTTCCCATAATGTGATCTTGTAATAAAACAGTCGTTTTTACTGTCATTCCATGAATTTCTATTACTGGGACTGTTTTCTTGGTTTCATATCCAGGATTCAAGTTGTTGATGGCTGCCAGTCTGTTGACACTGTCAAGTAATTTTTTTTGTATTTGAGATTTGGATTTACTTTGTTGCTCACTAATGGCTAAGAGCATGCTTGCCTCTCTTATACAGACAACCAGGAAAAAGAATAATTCTTTGTTTTAACTAGGATATCCTTCTTTTCTCTCTTCCTCGTTGTCCAAAAGTTTGGTGGGTTTTTTTGTTTTGAAAAGTAATATATATGACATGCATTCAAAGCAGAAGTATTATGTAAAATACTCAACAAGTCACTACTTTATATGACAAGGTCATTTAGAATGCTAATCATTCTGCTTTAGTTTCATTAATAAAACTATTTAAAAAGTCTTTAATGGAAAAGTCATAGAACTCAGCTAAAGAGGAGAACTGCATTAAGTTATAAAGCTGTCTTTGCAGTGGAAGATGTAGCTGTGGATTTCTTTGTCATTTCTTTGTATGTTGTCAATTTTCCATTCTTGATTCCTTTTCACTGCACTGGTATAATGGTGGTGACTTTTCTAATTATTGAATTAGTCTGCTGTGAAACACTGCTGAACACTAAATGCTCTTCCTATATTCTTTCACTTCCAAAACTGTTAATCTAAAATGTCATGTTCTGACAAGGAAGAAAGAAATTAACTATTAAAATATTTTGTTTGCTTTGCTTTTTCCTTTGCCTTATATTTAATCTAGTTTAATAGCAATATAGGTTAAGTACATTGGTTTTGCTATTTTTGTTAAGGCTTTTCAAGATCCTATAAGGCAGCTTGCAAAATTCTGTTAGCCTGCCCATGGCAGGGGTTGGAACTAGATGACCTTTAAGGTCCCTTCAAACACGAGGCGTTATATGATGTTATGATTTGCACTGTTATGGTACTTGAAGGTTTCTTTGTAGCAAACTTGGTAAATTAGTATATTTTCTTTCATTTAAACATCGATAGGTTAAAATCTGCTCGAGATGTTGTATCAAGAACAGGCCATTCTTTGGCTCTGGGCTGTCTCCATCGGTATGTTGGTGGGATAGGTTCTGGACAGCATCTGAAAACTAGTGTCAGTATTCTCTTGGCTTTGGCACAAGATGGAACCTCTCCTGAAGTCCAGGTAAAAGCAACAATTGCCACAAAACTACTTTAAAATGTTCAGGATTAATATTAAAAACTATGTTATCCGTTCAGATGTTCTATACTAGAGATTGTCACATGTAAGCCAAATCATACAGATGTAGCATGAGTCAGGGAGTGTGGAGAAAGTGGAACTTCCCTTACAAACTGTTAGGGTACAGAATCTCAAATATGTACTGCAATTAAAATACAGCCTTACAGGGAGGCAGTTGCAAGTGATCACATTAATTCAGACTGACAGGTATCTGCTTGTCAGCTAATTCTCTGTGGGCATATTCCTAACTGACTGTAATTGTAAAGCAAAATGCGTTGGTTTTACCTTAATGACCTAAACTAGAGTTTTTAATAACTTGCTGATGGTTAATGTGTGATCAGCTACTGGAGTCTGAGGTGATAAGCAGCATTTTTCTTTGCCAAGTAAATCTGTTGCAAGCTGAACTGCAGTTAGGGGACAAAAGGGGAATTAGTAGGAGACAAGTCCAAGACATGCAAAAGGTAGGGAGAAGTTTCTGTCCACAGTGAGCTATAAACATATATCTTCCCAAGAGGACAACTTGACTCTAAAAGTTGCTGGTGGTGTAGACAGGGAACTAGACGTGCTGCTGAAAGAGCAGTGCCTTTGGCATTGCTGAATATTTATAAATACTATGCAGTTCAAAAAAATCTCCTAAATTGAAAATACTTGAAAATTGGGAGAATATAGTCTTTACTACCCAGGATTGATTTGAGGGGTTAGTGTCAATGTCTGGTTTGATTCTCCTTTAAGCATCTATTTGTTACTGCTGCTGTAGAAAGAGAGTGGACCCAGTACATTAAGAAGCTCAATATTAGAGGGAAGAGTGCTGCTGATTTTTATTTTTTTTTTCTCCAGAAGGAAATCAAACAAAGCACTAGAGTAAAAGAATTACTTTAGAAGTGGGGGGAAGAGACCTTTTTAGAGTAAAAGCAAGTGTCTTGTCTGTAATTACTGTTCTTCAAAGATTATGGTGTAGTTGCATGATATAACAGGTAATTTTTTTGTCATTCTCTTCCCAAGTTATTGCAAGAAAATGATTATCTGGAATAGTGACTGACAGTTGTGCTTTAGCAGTAGGAAGCTTTGCGTGACCGACAGTAGGGGTGCTTTATACCAACAGATTGTGATGCTGAAGCCCCTACTAACTCTACAGAATCATACTTCCACCTTGGTTTAAAATGTTAACTTGATAGGGCATGTAGTGGAGCAGCCTCTTACTTCTTTTCATCAGGGCAATAAAAAAGAACAATCAAAATAACCAAGCTTGTTACTTGAGAAAGCAAGCCTAGTTTTGTTTGGATATAATGTTTTTAATTAGTAATCAAATACAATGTAAAGTCCCTTTTAAATTTCTTTAGTTCATTTAAGGTAAGTCAAAGTTCAGTTTGCATGTGTAACAGTTCTTGTGAAAGGAAGTACTTTTGAGGCATATAATTGTGTACCATTCATTTGACAAAATGGTTTTACTGCCTATGAACAAAATGTAAAGGATAAAGGGGAAGCCCTGGTGGAACTTGCATGCCTACCTCATTTTCCATTGAGAATACACCACCAGGCCGCTGTGGAAAGCTAAGCTTTTAAACCTCATCCCTCACTAGATCATTGTGGATGCACAGAAAGTGTATGGGAACGTGAGTAATGGAAATTTGCAGAAATGAAAGGAGCAAGCTGTAATGTGCTACTGGGTGGTTAGGACTGCAGAAGTAGTTATGTGATTGCTAGTGCTAATGGGTTTTGGGTGGCATTAGAGAAGATTTAAAAGTTTAACAGGCAGGCTTTCCAGCTCACCCCTAAGAGTCTAGCTTTGTGACTGGAACATTCTTTTGACTCTTTCAGTCTTTTCAGTGCAATTCCTTCACATATATAATGGAAGAAAATGCTGAAATAGTATAAAAATATTATAAAAAGAGAGCTAATGCTTTTAGGTCTGTCAGGGAATTTATTTCCTATGAAATGTCAGTGACCAAATAGACTGTTCCCTTGCCTATTTCTTAACAATTACAATAAATTCTTTTGCTCTTTTTGGTACTTGCCTTGCAACTGAAATAGGTTGATCTTTAGCCTTTTTTTTCCTCTCTCATCCTGCAGTACACTCTGAACAGCAGCTTTCTTCTCTTGCACTCTCTAACAAGAAATTTATTTAGAAAATCCATGGGAACCTTAAAACTTGTCATGAAAATAATTTTTTACTGGAATATCAAAGGCACTCCCCATTAAAGACTCTCTTGACTGTATTTCAGACACTGCATCCAGTTCTATGGTGGAATGATGCTCTTTCCTGAGTCACTGTGCCCCTCCCCATCCCTAAATGGGTGTGGTGGTGGTTTTTTTGCATCTATTTGACCATTTTTTGCTTAAATTAGTCATCATCATCTCCATAAACCCAGAAACTGCTGATAGCCAAAGAGTATGCTGGAGGGAGGTATTTAAGCTCCTAGGTAATTGCTTGAGCATCTGACTTCTAGATTCATAGTAGCTAACTATTTAATCAAGGACATGCAGAGATAGGCTCAATCTGCATTCAACATTGTGTAAGTTTCCAAAGGGTGTTACTGAAAAATATTCCTTTTGGTTTTTTTTTTTGGTAGACCTGGTCCCTCCATTCACTTGCCTTGATAGTAGATTCGAGTGGACCGATGTACCGTGGGTATGTGGAGCCAACACTGTCTCTAGTTCTTACGCTGCTCTTGACTGTTCCACCGTCACATACAGAAGTACACCAGTGCTTAGGCCGATGTCTTGGAGCTATCATAACGACTGTTGGGCCAGAGCTGCAAGGTTAGTGGGAATTTGAAGAGAAAACAAAAAAATCTCATCTGATTTGTATAAAGATTTTATGTAATGATATATATATAGATCTCAATCTTAAATGGAAGAAAATACTTTGTAGCAGTTGGGAGGGGGATGCGTTTTGCCAAATTCAGTTATAGTCCTGCAAGCAACTGCACTTCTGATTCTACTTGGGACTGCTTGGGGCTTTTTTCTGACTTGCAGTTTGAAATTTGTATAAGGAAATTGCAGTGATATATAGTCTTCTGGCTAATGGCAATTTTGCATGGTAGAAGAAAGATTAAGAGGACCCTTGCTGCATGTTTTACTGTGTGTAGTTTTGTGGGGCAAGGGGCAAGATTTTTCTTCTGCTTTTTCAACACATGTTGTTTTTACATTTAACTGATGGCAAGAGCTTAAGTCTGTTCTCATTGATAAAGTTGTGAACTATAACTCATTTTGATTCTTTCATGATATTCTTAGACCACTTTACTGTAGAGAGAATAAGGTCTTGTCATGCCAAACACTGTGTTTGAATTTCTGTATCTCAGTTGGCAAAGAACACGGATTTGTAAGAGTTTTTAAAGAACATAGGATGGTGTTTGATGCAGTGGCAGAGAGCCTGCTGCTAGTGAAACTGTGATTCTAAATAACTGGACTTACATTTCCAGTTGTTATGAAAAGTTTCTAGATGGTTTAATTGAACTTGTGTATATGCTTGCTGTGTGTTAACCTTTTCATTTGGAGTGCTTTTCTTTTTTTGAATAAACATTGACTATTTTAGTGCAGGTTACATTTTTCTATAATTCAAAGTGGTTTATGTACCTGATGCAGGTTAAATCTTAAAATACAGAATGGGAATGTTTTTCAAATTAAATACTGTTCCTTTGAATGCTTGTCCTATTTGAACAGTGCAACTCCATATAATGGAGCAAAGTAAAATTACCTGTATACCTGTATGCTAGCTTAAGTGCTATCTGATATTTTAGGAAATACTTAAGTGCATGAAAGTTTGCTTATATGTATAGAATGAAAGAGACTTTAAAAATTGAAATACAGATAATTTTACTGGTTTCATGTCCTGGGGAGATGTTCTTAAAATATTTCTGACAGAAAATCATTGATCTAAAATTCAGTTTGGATAGGACATTGTTTAACTGACCTAAAAAAAGAGATGTTGAAGCACTCTATAGTGTTTCTTTGAAGTTATGTAGACACAAAGTTGTGGTAGGAATTCAGAAAAGCTACATGTTAATCTGTGAACTTTGAAGCATTAAAACTTCTTGTTTCTCAAAGGTTTAAAGTCTACATTTGTCATACAAAACTTTTCCTGCATTAAGACTGTCGTTCTACATCGTTAGGTAACGGAGCTACAATTTCCACAATCCGTTCTTCCTGTTTGGTGGGATGTGCAATCACACAGGACCACTCAGACTCACTTGTTCAGGCAGCTGCCATATCCTGCCTTCAGCAGCTTCATATGTTTGCACCACGGCATGTCAACCTGTCCAGTCTGGTTCCCAGTCTTTGTGTGAGTACATATCTCTCTTGTTCCTCAGAGTTTTATGTCAGTGCTTAGCAGAGGACAAGAGAAGCACTTAGCAAGATGTCAAGCAATAATAGTAAGCAAGCCACATTTGCAGAAGCACTGCAGTGCAATAGAAGGATTTCTGTCCCCAAGAAACTTTAGGTTTTTTTCAGAGTGCTGCCCAGATTGAAGTCATAAGATTTGATTATCTTTCACCCTAGAGAGCACAAGAGAGCAAGCGTTTATATATAACATAATTGAATAAAGAGATGCTGAAACATTGCTTCCTCCAACTGATTGGCTGTGTAGAGGGAAGTGAGTGATTTGGCAGAAGGTAGAAGATTTTGAATTTATTTTACCACAGTCAGCGTAGTAGCTGCTGACATTCAAATTCTTGTGCTGCTGCTGTTAGCATTGCTTTTGCCCTCCATTAGTGTTCTGTCAGCAAATCCTGGCTTAAGCCTGGAAATGAGGCAGAGGCTGGAGCCCAAAACAGCTATGAGAGGAAAGGTGGTGTGTGTGTTTTAGTATGGTGGTTGGTTGCAGGTATTTATTTTGTTTGGGGCATGGTTTTTGCTTTTTTTTTTTTATTATTACTATCTTAAAATTTATTTTTTGAGGGCTTAACAATGCAATACTTAGAAGTTTGAAAAGGTTCTCCATAGTGTTAGTTGGATGTTTTGCAAAGTTCTTTGTGTCATCCTTTGTGGAGCTGGTGGCTCTGTGTTGCTTGGAGTGCAATCCTGCACTCCAGTCTGCTGTCTTTCCTTAGTGCTTCCTCTTGTTAAAGGCTTCCCCCCACACCTCTGTAACACTCCTGGGGGTACCATGTGCTACCAGAATCCATCACTTTCACAATTTCACAAAATTGTGCATAGAAGAGGTGCAGCGTACCCAAAAGTAGGTAGGCCCTTTTGAAAGAATACTATATGTAACATGTGACAATGAAGTTCATACAGGAATCACAGTTTTGTATACTTTTTCCAGAATTTTTTGCTTTCTGTTTCCTGTTCCTGTATGGTTCTCTGCTAAACAAAAGCTATTTTCCTTCTCTTTTATCATATTCCTTACTTCCAAGTCACATATAATTTGCAAGTCTTCCTCTGAATTCTCTTGTGCATTTTTTTATACTGCAAATGCATAGATATGTAAGCAAGGTCTGCCTCCCCTGTCCCATGAACAAATGCTTCATTGGTTTGTGACTCACTTTCAAGGGGAATTAATACCAGGTATCAAAATTAAACCCCATGGTTCCACAATCTAGTTTAATTCCTTCTTCCTGCATTGGCTTCATAGCACTAGTTGTTTGTTTTGTAACAAACCAGTGAATACTCTTTTCCATTAATTCAATCCCTGAAATGTTCTGTGGGCTAGTTCCATTAAAACCTCAGTGTCATATTTAGAGGTTCTTTAAAGTCTGCTTGTTTTTTTAGGACTAAAATCGTGTATATTTGTATGTGGAATAAAGATCTACTGTTAAAATGCTTTATAAGCTATACAACCCTTTCATTTAGGAAGGCAATTTCCATCCACATAATAACCTCATACCGAGAAAGCAAATGTGTATTTGGTTTATTAAAAGCAAATTCCCTGGGGTAAATAAAGAATCAGAGTTTCTTAAAGAGCACTCTTCATCTCTTCCACTCTGGAAAAATACAGTTCTCTGTGCAGCTACTTCATCTCAAGAAAATAGGGACCATGCACAATTCTTCTATAAGAAAAATATTTGCTTGTGTTTGAGGTGATTCAAAAGGATTTAGAAACTAGTCTTGGTTAGCAATCTTATTGAGAGGCTCTTATAAAAACTTGTGTTAAATTCTCACACAAGTTTGAAATAAAAGTTTTTATGATAGCTCTCGTGTGGTGCAGCTGATGATGGCTTTTTGTTTCAAAGAAATGTGATTTACAGCTCTAGCAGAACTAGGAGGCTGAGTGGGTACTGAAGAGCATAACAGATAAAAAAATATATAATTAGTCTAAAATCACATGGGCACAGTAGTTCCAATATCTAAATTCTTATTGCTTTAACCAGATAACAGCTGTCAGCTATGTATGTTGGCTTTATTTTCACATTCGTATATTAGAAAAAGTGCTTGCTTTTGAACTCTCAAGGTTCTTGTAAAGAGCTTGGAACCCAGCAGCTCACACATGGGCATATAATTGAAAAATAGAAAGCTGTTAGTCCCTAGCAGCACTGATTTAGTGATATGGGGGTGCAGCAGTTGTCTCACTTGTTAATTGTAATTTTAGGTTCATTTGTGCAGCTCCCACTTGCTGCTTCGCCGGGCTGCAGTTGCATGTTTACGACAGCTTGCTCAGAGGGAAGCAGCAGAAGTATGTGAATATGCCATGAGCTTGGCAAAAAATGCTGGAGACAAAGAGAACAGTGTCATCAGTAAGTATTACTTTCATGTGGCGTTTGTAAGAGTTGAGCACACACACGCATGCAAAAATGGGTGGTTGCCTTCACTGAGGGGGGGAAAAACCCAACAACCCCTGACAACAACAAAACAAAAACCTAATAAAACTTTCCTTTCCACCTCCAATAATTTCTGGCCACTTATAATTTAACTTTTTGTAAATTTCAGACTTAAACTTCTCTGCCCAGTAAGAATGGCATTCAAATAGAGAACACAGTGTGTATAGTGGAAACATTTTACTGTTTTTCCAGTGTTTTAGGTCTTGCTCTTTTGAAAATGGGCTTAATTAAATCCTGTTTGATTGAGATACCTGGTTGTGTAATATTTTGTTAGCAGCACATCTGCTAGTCTGTGCACTTTGCTGTCTGGTTCTTCCATATATAATTTTTTTCTGAAAATAGGAAGCTCAACAGTGTTGTTCAGTACAGTTGTCATACAAAGACAAAGTTGTGAACTTACTTGTATTAAATCACACCGGTTAAGCCTCTTTCTGGAAGGATTCTAAGCCTGAGTCCAGTACTATTAGGGGTTTTTACAAGTTCATGAAGTAGGTACCTGAAAAGGGATAGGTAATGATGGTTATTATTATTTCTTTGTTTGGAAGTAGTACTAGGAGGTGTTATTTGCCTTGCAAAGAATTAAGTGAATTGTATTAAAATCTTTTCTAGTTTCTGAGTTTCATAATTCAGATGAAATGAAGTAATGTTTTTGTGTATCGTTGCCTGAACTATATGCACACAAATACACAATGTCCAATCCCAGGCTTGTTATTCCAAATTTTAAAACTGAGTTACAGATTTCAGAAGAGAATTCTCATTATCCTTTTGCAGATGTTAATCCTTTTGCACCAGGAGCTGGTTCCCGGCGCGATGTTCATTCCCGACATCAGGGGGTTAATATAACAGAGACCGGCCTCGAAGGTGTCCTCTTTGGCATGTTGGATCGGGAGACTGATCGCAAGTTGTGCTCAGATATCCACGATACTCTGGGACATATGCTTTCATCCCTGGCAGTAGAAAACCTTTCTCACTGGCTCATGCTTTGTAAGGATGTCCTCGCAGCTTCCAGTGGTAAGTGTTCTATAGCATTCACAAATGGCAGTGTGTCCTTAGTATAGAATCACAGAAGGATAGTGGTTGGAAGGGACCTCTGGAGATCATCTAGTCCAACCCCCCTGCCAGAGTGGGATCTCCTAGAGCTGGCTGCACAGGGTCACATCCAGGCAGGTTTTGAGTGTCTCCAGAGTAGGATACTGCGCAGCCTCTCTGGGCAGCCTGTGCCAGTGCTCTGCCACTGTTGCAGTAAAGAAGTTCCTCCTCATGTTTAGGTGGATTTTCCTGTATTGAAGTTTATGCTCGTTGCCCCTTGTCCTGTCACTGGGCACCACTGAAAAAAGACTGACCCCATCCTCCTGACACCCACCCCTCAAGCATTGATAAGATCCCTCTTAGTCTTCTGTAGGCTAGAAAGTCCCAAGTCCCTCAGCATTTCTTTGTAAGAGAGATGTTCTAGTCATCTTTGTAGCCCTTTTTTGTATCCTCTTAGTTGCTCCCTGTCCTTGAACTGGGATACCCAGAACTGGACACAGTATTCCAGATGAGGCCTCACCAGGGCAGAGCAGAGTGAGCAGATAACCTCCCTTGGCCTGCTGGCTGCACTTTTCTTGATACACCTCAGGATGCCATTGGCTTTCTTGGCCACAAGGGCACATTGCTGGCTCATGGTTAACCTGTTGTCCACCAGGATTTCCAGGCCTGTTTCTCCAGAGCTGCTGGAGAACCACTAACCTGTACTGGTGGTGCATGGGGTTATTCTTCCCTAGGAATAGACCCTACACTTGCCCCAGTTGAATTTCATAAGAATACTCTCTGCCCAACTGTCCAGCCTGTTCAGAGCTCGCTGGATGGCAGCACAGCCCTCTGATATGTCAGCCACTCCTCAATTTTGTATCATCAGCAAACTTGCTGACAGCGCACTTTGTCCTTTCATCGAATTGTTGATGAATATATTGAACAGGGCTGGACCCAGCACTGACCCCTGAGGAACACCACTTGTTACGGGCCTCTAACTAGCACCTTCTGGCAGTATTTCTTTGGAGCTTGTCTTTTATCCTAGTTAAGATACAATTTATATTGTATATTGACCTTTGATTATAGTGCATTAAAACTTGCTTAGAACAAAATAATCATCAATGCAAAGTTTTAAAATACTGCTTTTAAGATTTAAAAGTTAGCTGCCTTCAAGTAGGATTTTTAGCACAGAAGCAGTGTGATTATATTCTGACATTTCAGTATCTTAGTGAAAGCAGAATTATTCTTGCTAGGATCATAAAGGGAGAGTTCTGTACATACTCTGAGCCTACTTTTATGAGGTTTTGTGAGTTGCTGATGTGATGATGAGTTACCATGGTGATGAAACTTTTGCTTGTTGTTCAGCTTTACAGACTTGTTTGCACAGATCTTGTCCTCTGAGACCTCATTCCTGTTTTTCAGCTTGTAGGATGGTTGTGACGCAGGTTCTGCTCATTTCTCTTGCATTTATCCTTGTTTATTGGCATTCTGTGAGTTCATCCTGAAGCTCTTTCTACATGTTGCCGGCTTTACATTTAGGGATGAGTAATGCTACCCATGATTTCTTTATGCAATGTAGTTGCCATATATCTGTCCAATGAGGAAGACTGACTTTCCCCACTTGGAAGCTGGCGTGTCCATTTCTTGTTTCACATAGGATGGGCTTAAAAGGTTTTAACATGGTTGTCCAATCTCTTACTTATTAGTATGTGAAATACTCTCTGCGAGAACTATATTTAAATATGTTTTTCTCAGCTGTACTTTAATAAGCCAGCAACTTCTTTTTGAATTCCTGTGATCCAGCTAACTGGCATGTGAACAAGTTTGGTTTGCTCTTTAAGCTGAAGTTTTCAGATCGGCCACGTAAGGTCCTAGATGCCTTCACAAAACAATCTTGTGAATTGGCACAGTCCAGGTTTGACTTACCTCTTTCTGTCTTGGTTCTTCATCTGCTTAAATTCAGACTTTTGAAGAAGCATGTCTTAGTTGGGGTGGACTACCCACCCCAACAATAATTTCTTCTTGTTCTCTTCTAACTATTGCCAGAGTATTTTTTCTCAGCACCTTGGCATTTTGCTAATTTAGACCTTGTCATTGAGATCTTACGTTCTCATTTCTGAATAGCAGAAGTTGTTAAGCACATTTGGGGGTGCCATAAACTGCCAACTGGGCTGCATACCTGCCCCACAGCATGGAACTTTGCAGACTTGTTTCAGTTTTCTGTGCACTCCAGCTTTTACTTGTCACGGGAGCTGATTCTTTGATTCTGAGCCCAGTAATCTCTTTACCCTGTTCCTTGACAATTTAATAGTTCATTTCAAACCTGAGAAGTTTAGGATTCTATTATAACTGGTCTCTGTGGAGAATTAACTTTGCAGGATTTTTTTTCTATATTGTTTAAGCCAAATAAAGGGGAATATAGCCCAGATTAGAGGGCTACTGATATTTCTTTGCCTTCCTACATTTTTCAGATTATATTGTTTCAACAGAACAATTAATCTGTTTTGAATCTGTAAGGAAAGGCTTGAATATGTCCTTAGCTGTGTTCTCCTGATTATAACAGCAGGATTAGTGGGGTGGTTTTTATTGTTGTTGGTTTTGTTTGGTTTAAAATTTTCTTTTCCTTGTTGTAGACATGAGCACTGCAGCTCCCTTGGGAGGAGGGAAGGATGAGGAATCAGAGAAAAAGGATGAGATGGATGATGATACGATGTTTACCACCTTGGGTGAAGAGGATAAGTCCAAGCCTTCCGTAGCACCTCGTTGGGCAACTCGTGTGTTTGCAGCAGACTGTCTGTGCCGAGTTATCATGCTGTGTGAGAATGCCAACAAGGCACACTTTGACCTGGCACTGGCTCGTTCTGCCAGACTTAAAAACCCAAAAAGTAATTAGAAAATGTACATGGTTTTGTTTTGGTTTTTTTAAGTATTATTTTTGACACCTCTTTACAGTTTAAGATTACAAAACCAAGAAAAAAATGTAAGTTATCCTTTCATTCAAATGGTTAAAACCAAAGGAAATGGACAGCAAAAGTCAATAAAACTGTAGTTACCATACCATATACACAAAGAGTGTGGTTTACTGGGGGATATAGATTCTTACAGACAGATCTGCTGAGGGAAAAAACCTTCAGATTTGCAAACCTTTTCTCCAGTCTGAAATAGAAGCAGTTAACTTCTAGCTAGGGGTGAACTGAACAGTTTCTGAGTTGAACATAATGACCATACCGAATTAGATCTCAGAAATTATTTTAGCATCTCTAGTCTGAAGGATGCTAGGAAAGAAAAAATAGATAATGCCAGGTAATTATTGCTGTGGCATTGGTTGTGGGAGGGAGTTCTAATACGACGTGGACACAGCTGCTTTATAAAGTTAATTCTCTTGGTATCCATGGGAGTGATTAGTCTTTGTTTTAAAGCTCATGTTTTGAAGGTGCCTTTATGAGTTAGAGGATCAGAGTTGGTGACGTGGGAGATGACATAGTTGTTTTGTGAAGAAATGTTTTGTAACAGATAGTGGGAGGTTTCTGTCCTGGAGCTGTCCTCATGTATTGGTTCTGGTGCATGGTGATTGTTTACTTTCACCCATGGTGTGCTGATGAGGACTCTGGGGATGTAGGATGAATATCAAAAGCATCCTAGAATGCATGAGATGAATGGATTTTAATGCCTGTGTTGTTGAGGGTGCCTGTTAGGATATGGAGATAAATCAAGTCTTTCTTTGTGTTGCTTTGCTGTCTGGTTCCAGCACTGCACATAGGTTTTGTGAGAATCTTCTTTCTGACTTTATTTGAGACTGAGATCACTGGAGACTGAGAGGGAAGACTTTTGTGAAAGGTTATTTTGAGATGGCACTGAAAATAGAGAAAATAATGAAATAACTGCCGCTTAGAGGATCCTGTGGAGGATTGCATGTAATAATCCTGGACATCTCTGAAATTATTTAAAGTGAACTTGATCTGTTTGGTGCAAACCTCTACACATGCACATACCCACTCACTCAAAACCCCTCCCCCTGCCCCCCCCCCCCCCCCCAGTCCATCATCAGCCCCTACTTCAGCTTCCAAAATATTTAAATTTTCCTAACATCTGTGAAGGTCTGAAAAAGTAAGCACAAACTTTACCACTCTGGTTTTTAAGTGATCCCCAAGCTTTTTTTTACTGACATGCCTCTGAACATTTTCAACTACAAAATCAACTTTTCTTTTTCACATTGAGACTTGAAGATACGTAGAGCTGTCATAATTTGTGGGTTTTGTTAGTCACCCAGGATATAAAGTTTTTTAAAGAATTTATTTTCATCTTAGTTCTACAACATCTGGTAGTTTCAAATGGACAGTAAAGAAGGAAATAAAATGAATACATAGAAATGGATAATCCTTTTTGATATATAGCTGAGTTATGTGATTCTTTTATGCATTTTGTTTGCTGTGTACAGCCTTTGAAGTGGCTTTTAGGAGGAAAGCTAGAGGCATACTCAGTTTTATGTGCTGAAACTTGATGAGGTTCTCTTTTATCAGCAGGGGTCACTATAAGCATGGGACTCAAATGGGAATTGCCTTGGAAGATTTTCTGGGCGAGGGGAATCACTAAAATTAGCTTTACTAGATGTTCTAATCTCTTCTCAGCTCCTCAGCCACACTTACATAGAAATTGCACTGAATAAAATATATAACATGTTCTTTTGTTGTCTTAGGGTCCTTGTATCACTTTGGGGGGGGGGGCAGAATAAAGCAGTGCTACATTCTTTCCTGCTTTCTTCCTTGTTTGGATCTTTGAATAAGAATAGGTAAAATTTGTATTTGTCATTGAGGAAAGTGTTACAGATATCTGTCATGTTACCTGTATTTGAAGTTACTAAATAGTTCTTTCTGTTTTGTTCTAAGATGACTTCTTAGTACTCCATCTCTCTGACCTCATTCGGATGGCGTTCATGGCTGCGACTGATCACAGCAACCAGTTACGAATGGCGGGTCTGCAAGCTCTTGAAGACATTATCAAGAAATTCGCATCAGTTCCTGAGCCAGAGTTCCCAGGCCATGTGATTCTGGAGCAGTATCAGGCTAATGTGAGACCTCCTTTATATGTTCAGGAAATTGTATATTTATGCCAATATGCCAGTATCAGCTTTGAGAGGATTTTGTGGCTTCAAAAGACCTGTGAGAAGATTTTTGTGTGTGAAAATGTACTGAAGAGACACCTCTATTTACCTCTTCAAAATGTTATTGTTGTGGCTTTTTTATCTTTTCCTATTTATTATAATTTAGTAGTTGACAAAAGTAAAAAAAAATCAGTAGCTATTGGTTCTTGAAAGCCACACACTACAAGTTACACTTAATTTTTGGCAAGAGTGTAATTTCATTTGTAAGTTAGAAATTGGAAAATAATGCTGATTCAGTTCCAGATTGAATCTAATAAATTTGTTTTCTTGAGAATTAATGACTATACTTATGTTTAAATGAAAAGTACCAAAGTATAAGAATGGGATGTGGGCAGTTGAAGACTGGTATTTTTTCATGCAGCTTAACTCTACTGTAGTCTTCACTTTGTCTTCAAGGTCTTTGCAAATACATTTTAAAGGCAGGCTTTCATCCTTTTCACTTCATGCTTTTTTCTTCTTCCTTCTGTAGTGCTGTAACCATTGTTTCTGTCTTTTTAACTTGGTTCCTTTTCTTTCTAAAAAATGCTGTCTTGTAATTAAATGGCTTTATTGTCAGTATTTATCAGTTTGGGAACTTGATGCAAATCCAACCATAAGGTGATTTCACATTATTATTCCTTTAGACATCAAAAAGTCATTGGCTTCTTGAGCTTTAGCATGAAATGCACTTGTAATACTTCCATGATTAAAAGGATACTCATTAACAGAAGGGAGGTAACACCACATAGTTGACAAAGTTAGCTGAGGTTCAAAAAGGCAATGAGCAAGCAGGAAAAAAATGGTTTAGAACTTTGTTGTTGTTGTTTAAAGCATGCTATAGCAAATTTCTACTAGAGAGCAAGAGTACATTTGGGGCATAGCTATAATGCCAGAATTGGCGGTCTTATCTTGCTTGTTCTATACATGTACTCAAGACAAGGTGAGATGAAGAATGCTGTGTCACTGTTGTTTTAGTAGGGTTTTTTCATCTTTCTTTCTGTCAACAGGTTGGAGCTGCTCTGAGACCAGCTTTTTCCCAAGATACACCATCTGATATAACTGCAAAGGCCTGCCAGGTACAGAGGAAAATGTTTGGATAGTATAAGCCAAAGTAATTTTCCTTTTCTTTGGACGAAGGATGTAGAAGAGAAGTAGTAGCATATGGTTGGAAGAGTTTGTAAACTTAAGCCCTGGTGGTTCTGCACCATCTTTTACGTGTCCTGGCAATATATTTTGCTCCTCAGAAGTCTTTTAGGGAGAAAATATTTAGTCTTTCTGGCACTACTTATGTCTTTGTCATGGTTTAACCCTAGCTGGCACCTAAGCCATTCCCCAGTGGAATGAGGAAGAGAATCAGAGGAGTGAAAGTGAGAAAACTAATGGTCTGAGATAAAAACAATTTAATACTCAAAACAAAAGCTGCACACACAAGCAAAGCAAGACAAGGAACTCATTCCCTGCTTCCCACAGGCAGGCAGGTGTTCAGCCAGCCCCAGGAAAGCAGAGATCCGTCTCATGTAATGGTGACTTGGGAACCCAAATGCCATGACCCCGAATGTCCCCCTTTCCTTCTTCCCCCAATTTTATACGCTGATTATGTTTACTTTAAATATGCTCATCATTCCAGATCATGAGAGGTACTTCCCTAAAGTCTTTCATGAAGCTGGTTCTCTAAAAACAAAATAAATAAACTAGAAAGGGGACAAAAGTGCCATGAAAATAGATTTTTGTAAAACCTGAACCCCTTGAGTTCTGGGGGTTGGGTTTTCGGTTTTTGGGGTTTTTTTTTGCTTCTATTCCTCATCCTTGTACAATCACCACCAGAAGCAAAGCAGCTCTTCTGAAAAAATTGTCCCTTTATCTTTTCCTAGAAAGGCAGCTGTGCCATAACTCTTCTATTGCCTATGTTACATCTGGCCATGAATGTGTTTCAGAGGATGAGTGCCAATGTATAGCACTAGACAGGAGCAGCCAATCTGTATAATGTTTAGAATTACAATACCTGTTCAGTTCCATTTAATTCAAGAGAACGTTGGGGAGAGACTTAATTGTCTGTCTCCCGTATCTCATATTGCTTGTCCTAGATCTACAGTTGTTGGTTCCAGATAAGAACCCAGACGTTTAAAGATTGATATTTCACTTATTTCTAGGTGTTTTCTTGACATTAATGATCTTGAAAGCTTCTCATTAGTATGGAGCATTCAAATATAATTTGGGAGGCGTGGTGTGCGTTTTTAAAGATGTTTTAAGGTTTTTCTCTTACTGGTTCCTGTCCAGTATATTCTTCATGGTGAATGGAATGAATGATTTGACAAGACACTTGGGAACAGAATAAAAAGAATTGTTAGTGCTAATTTATGTAGGATTAAAAAACTATTTTCCCCTGAGTTTGTTAAAGTCCATTGTAATATACTTTGTGCTCTGCAAATACAGCCTTTGTAAACACTCACCTGAGCAATTCCCTTGTCAAGGGTGTGGAGAAAAAAAAAAAGGAAAACCTTGGTTTTTATTATTTTTAAATATTAAGGAGGAAGAGAGCTAAGTTTTTTGTGGTGGTTGTTTTGAGGTTTGTCTTCATAGAGTTTTGGGGGTTTTTTTTAATGATATTTTTGGGTTTTGCTGGCTTGGAGTGATTATAAATTTTGTTTTCTAGGTATGCAGTGCTTGGATAGGAAGCGGGGTTGTAAGTGACCTGAATGATCTTCGACGAGTTCACAACCTTCTTGTCTCTTCCCTGGATAAAGTCCAAGCAGGAAAGGGCTCTTCTAGCCAGCTTTACCGAGAGAGCGCGACTACTATGGAAAAACTTGCAGTTCTGAAGGCATGGGCTGAGGTAAACATTGAATATGAAATCTTTAAATCTGAGGTTTCGCAGCATAATAGTGGCATCATACCTCACTGGCAGCTCATTGAGCCTTGAAGCTCCCTCCTTACCCGTTGCAGTTGCACTCCTGCAATGTTTTCATCCCTGTATGTCTCTGTTCCTTTTTCTGCCCTGCTGTTGATCCAGAATGCCAACGAAGCTTTGTTGTCCTTTGTTCTTCTTCACTTTCCTGTATCAAAGCATGCACTCATACACAATCAGATTTTGGTTCTTCTCCCATCTTGCCGCTTTTAAACGTAACAAACAAAAGACCAAACGACCTTAAAATATATGCTGGAAAAATATTCCAGTTAGTTAACTAGGAATTTTCAAAGTGTTCACAATTAATTACAGGCTTAATGTAGATATCCTTGGGGAATGGTTGGAATATCAGAAATCTTCAACTATTTAAAAGAGAGAGTGAGAACTACTTAGGTTGCCCAGCTTCCTGATATGTTACTTGAATGCTCTAGAGATCTATGTGTCATTACACAAATGGTATTTTGGTTTCTCATAGTTTAGTATTTAAAGGTTTAGGGGTTGTTTTTGTGCCATTTTCTTGGAAGTTATATTACAAAGGGAAAGTATTAACATTTCAGATGTGTAATGTTAATCACCTCATACTGTAATTTTCAGCTTTGATATAAAGCATCTGTTGTGTGAAGACAATTATATCTATTCTTTTCTAAAAATACATTTTTTTACTGTATTTTTCTGATATTTCTGCTTATTCCCATAACTATCTAAGTTTTTGAAAATCTTTTTGTCCTTCCATAACATCTATCAAAGACAAACATGTAAAAGCTTTTGCATTCATGTAACACAGTTAAAGCCATTTTCATGTCTTTATATGATACCTAATCTGCTCCCAGAAAGTGACAGTTATCTAGTAGCTCTTAATGTGGGTCGAATAAATCTTTGGAATAAGGATTTAATGAAATCAGTTATTAAAATGGCTGTGTCTGTGCAGAGCAGCAGTAATTGACCACTTTTTGGAAAAAAAGCATGTAGCTGGATTGTTTTAGGAAAGCACAGTTTATGCCTCTAAGTGTTACATACTGAAAGACAGAAAAATTTGTAAATGTAATTATAATGCAGCTCTCTTCTTCCCAGTCATTTCTGGTGAGTTGTCTATGTGGGGAACCTGATACTGTCTTGCATGAAGGGCTGCTGCCTTTTTTTTTTTTCTTTTTAGGATCTTGCAGCAGGCATTTTTGTATCTGTTTTTCATCTAGGTGTACGTTGTTGCCATGAAAATTAAGAAAGAAGCAGAGACCAAACCAAAGCGTGTTTTAAAGAGCACAGAGGAGGATGAGGATGATTTTGGTACTGTAGATGAGTTGCCACCAGACAGTTTGATAACACTTGTACAACCTGAGCTGCCTGCACTTAGCCGTCTCTGGTTAGCTGCACTGAAGGATTATGCTCTTCTAACTTTACCAGCTGAATTTGCTACCCAGCTTCCACCAGATGGTAAGCACTGAAATTGTTTTTGTGGTGGTGTGAGTAACAGAGAGAAACCCTTAGTTTAGACTTCGAAATTATTCTATAAATTATTTGGCAGGCATGGGTTTTTTATATGCAAGTGATAATTTTCTGCGCATTTATAATAGGAATGTACATTTGAAGTTTATGTGCTTTTTCCCTTCACTCTGCAGTGAAGATGCTTTTTATCTAAATGGCAGAGATCATTAAAATCACAGCGTTGTAGAAATTAGGAGTACTTCTGCACCTCTAATACTTTGATATCAAATGCAAAAAGATGCTTACTGTAAGAAAAACACAGCCCTGGAGATTAGAGTGGATACTGTCTTATGATATTTGATTTATGAATGAGTGTTCTATATGAAAAATGCTCAGAGACCTGATGACATTGCCTGCCTGTCTTGTGCTCTGCTTCCTGTTCCATTGTGACCATTGCATTTTGTTCTGAGAGGTACTAACGTTGCTCCTTCACAAGGAGAATCAGAATGCACTGTCACTTACAAGGATTACATCTGAGTATGTACATGATCAAACAGGCCCAGAGTAAAGAAACCAATACATTTAGAGTATGTGACTCTTTGTCTATTATTTGCAGACAATTTCAAATTTTACCTTTGCTAATTGAACAGGGGGAGCATTTTACACTCCAGAAACAATTGATACAGCTAGACTGCATTATCGAAACTCCTGGGCTCCCATACTACATGCAGTGGCACTTTGGCTCAACAGTACAGGCTTTAATGCTTCAGAGTCAACAGAAGAGACTGCTGCGGCGGTGCCCAATTCACAGAAACGTGCTACAGCCATTATGTTAAACCAGACACCTGGGACTCCACCTAGCACTAAGTCTTTGCCGGAGATAAACAAAGATCGAATGCACTTAATTTTGGGTAAGGATTGCAAGTTTAGAGTTCACTAGCAGCACATTACGGTATGGGAATAAGAAAAGATGCTTTGCTTGAAAAACAGCAAGTTTAAAATCCATAATATGTCTCAACAGTAATGTTTCCAGATATGTCTCCTGTCTTTCTGCCTCCTGTATTCGTTAGAGCTTTGATAGAATATTTGTTGACTTGGTTATTGTGATTTTTTTATAGTCAAGTTGTGTATCTAGTTTATGTAATTAAATAGAGAGAGTAGGAACTGTTCTGTGCTTTAATATAATTGAGATGATATAAAATGTTATGCTTCAAAGACACAGAAGCTGTAAAGTTAATTAAAACACACACCCTCATAAAAACACAGTTCAGTAGACATATATTTGACAAGTCACATGGAGTAACTTTTGCATCAGTTTTCATCTGTGACTAGCACTCACTGTTCCCCTTTGGTGTTATCTAACACCTTTAAGAAATGGATGTGGTCACTTCCTCTGAGGAACGCTAACATTTTACTGAGCTATACAGACATACAGAACCAGGATTTCTGCACCAACATGCGGAAGAACTTTTTCACAGTGAGGGTGACGGAGCAGTGGAATAGGCTGCCCAGGGAGGTGGTGGAGTCTCCTTCTCTGGAGATATTCAAGTCTCATCTGGATGCCTATCTATGTAATATGAGATAGGGAGCCTGCTTTGGCAGGGGGGTTGGACCTGATGATCTCTTGAGGTCCCTTCCAACCCCTAAGATTCTGTGATTCTGTGATTAAGTGCCATATGTGTAATAAGAATACATTTAGGAGTTCAATAAAATAAAAAGTTTACAATTGAAGGACTCAGGTCTAACAACTGTGGATCTTTGTTTGGTATTCTAAGGTATTTGCTGTCATTGTTTATTTTTTCTTTCTGCCAAATTTTGGGGAGGACATGATGCAAAAGAGAAATCAAATACAATTCCACTGTTTCTACTACATAAACTGTTTTCTTTTAAGGGAAGTAGATTTGAGAGAAACATGTATCTTTCTAAAGTTGTTGAGAATGTGCTATACTTACACATTTAAAAAAAAAGAGCTTACTTTATGATGATACGAACATTCTTTTCAATAATGTGTCTTTCCAGGTGTTAGTATACAGTTTCTGTGTTCGCCGCGACCTGAAGAGCCTGTTGAGCATGTCACATCTTGCTTACAAGCACTTCATACTCTGTTGGATTCTCCTTGTGCCAGGATCCATATTGCAGAGGATCAGGTGTGGTATGAGCATGTTGTAACCATCAGCTTTTTCTAGATCTTGGTCTTTCATCTGTGACGATTACAAAAGCTGTAATTATTTTTGTATGAGAAAAGCATTTGCTCATACTAAGCAAGTGACATAACAATTAGTAATTGTTAAGTCCTAATTAATCTTTTTAATATGTATTTTGTTTTACTGTAGCTTCTTGGTGTTGAACTCTTGAGTGTGCTTCACCGGCTCCTCCTGACCTGGGATCCTCCTTCAGTCCAGCTACTGGTTACAGGAGTTGTCCAGCAGATAGTAAGAGCAGCTCAAGATTATTTGCAGGAAAAAAGGAACACCCTAAGTAAGATTTTGAAAACATGGCTTGCTTTGCAGAGTAAATAAGCAACAGGTGTTGGTATTGGGAAAGGAGCTCAAATAGATTGGAGTATAGTTACAACAAGGAGGAAAATGCTGTGGATTCCACATATACTTCTCATGTATTTGTATTTTTACCTGCTGGTTTCTTAACTCTTGTAAGAGAGTTTCACTTCCTCTGATTATTCTAGCGGTTAGTCTTTTCATGTCATGGTGTTCATTTTTTGTGATTGTGAGTAATGAAAACTGTATCCAGCACACCACTTAGGGTGTAACTGATACCTTGCTCAGTTATGTTAATGTTTCTCCATTCACTGCCTTCTTAGCACTTCGCTTACCTTTTTCTTGAGGTTTAGTGGTTCAGCCCCCGGTGTAGGGCCTTGTGGTGCATCCCTGGCACAACTGGCATTCAACTGCTGCTGGAACCAGTGTGAAAAGTTGTCTGCCCAGGAGATCTTGCCAGGAAGCAAAGCTGACATGCATCTGGATTCCTATTCCACTGACATTCAGGGCGTGTCAGCAACCAGGAGCTCTGGGAACAGGGTGTGCAAACAGGAGCAAGCTAGTTGGCATGGAAACTCATGCTCATGCAACCCAGAAGCGCTGCTTGAGACTGTGCAAGACTGCTAGAGTCAGCGTAATGATGGCAGTGACATACAGCAAGACACTCTGCTGACTCTGGCACATCAGAGATCTAATGACCTGGCTTGTAATTCAGATGGAGGTCTTGGTGGCAGTATCCTCCAGTTGCTTGTCTGTGGAGCCAGGGCTGGAGGTGACATTGGTCTCACCTGTTAGATGTGAAGGAAATGCATGTGAAGGTGGGCAGAAAGGCAAATGCAGGATTCTCTGTGAAGAACACATCATTCTTCCGAGTGCAGGAGCCCAAACTCCATGTGTCACAGAAGGAAGGACAGCCATAGGTTATGCTGATTTGAATATGGCCCCGGAGGATGAGATTTGCATGAAGGTAGAGGCTGCAGACTTGTGACTTCCAGCAACAAAAGGCTTTATCTCCAGGTATGTGGATGGAGAATGCTGTAGAAATCTGGCAGAGGAGAAGAGGAGCATGCTGTCAGAGTAGGTATCTGGGACAGCTGTCACTCTTACTGGTATCAGTTCTGACCTGTCAAAGAGGAAGAGAGGGGTGATACCAGTCAGAAACTCTGGTTTGCCACAGACTGCCTGATTAGGAGAGGAGGGGAGAGAAACTATATTAAACCAACTGGTAGAAGATTTCCAGTCACAAGCTACTATAAAAGTCTCTTACCTTCCAGACACGCTGTAAAGGTAACTCTGTGGGATGCTAACAATCTGAAGAGTATGAAGCCCAGGGGGGTTTTTTCACCATGAGTGCTGGACAGTCCAGATAAAGCAGGTACTCAGTGGATCTGGTCCTCGCTAATGCAGAAGAAATGGTTATGAAGGTTAATGGCAGCTGTGGCTGCAGCAGCCATGAGATGGAGTTCATGATCCTGAGGGAAATGAAGAAAGCGAGTAGCAGAGCAGAAGCTTTGGCCTGACTTGGCAGACTTGGGCTTGTGCAGGGAGCTTGCAGATAAGATCTTGTGGTAACCTTCCCAGAAGGGCAAAGGAAAGGGAGATTGTTCATCTTCAGTGACAAAAAGTAGCTCATCCAAAAGCGCAGGATGCCAAACAGGCATGGCAGGAAGCTGACTCAGCTGAACCAGAACCTCTGACTGAGCTCAAATGTGACAAAGAAGTGTATGGATGGTAGAAGCAGGTGCTGCAGTGGTGCTCTGGAAAAGCTTTTGAATGAATGGCAAAAAGTAGGTGAAATGTCTAACTTTTAATAAATAAAGATGTGATACAGATTTTGGGATACTATGTACCTGTAAGTCTACTGTGTGTATTGAAAGACTTTTGTACAAAATTCCCTTGGAAACTACTTCTGAGTACCGGAAGTAGAATTGTGATTTGAAATAGTGAACACACTTACCAAGGACAAATAATGCCTGATCACCCTTTGTGGTGAAATAACTAGCTTTGGATGAAGGGGGAGTAGTGGATATTGTTTATCTGGACTTCTGCCAGGCTTCTCACACTGTACCCCATAGTATCATAGCCAAACTGGAGAAATGTGGACTGAGAAGCCGGAGAATACTGGCTAGTCCGCTGTGCTTGAATGGAGTTTGCTGGTTCAAGTCTAAGTGGCAACTGGTTGCAACTGGTGTTCCTTAGAGTTCAGTACTGGGTCTGCTAGTGCATAACATTGTCATTACCACTCTGGATGATAGGGCAGAATGCACCCTCAGCAAATTTGTGGATGATACCAAATTGTGCAAGTGGTGGGTACACTGGAGGGCAGAGCTGCAGGACTGAGCACCCCCTGAATTTCAGCAATGACTAATGCAAAATCCTACATTTGGGATGGAAGAACTCTGTGCATTGTCCTTTCAGCAGCTTTGTGAATAATGCATCTGGAGCAGCGTCTGTTTTCCTTCACCTTCCGCCTCACCCTGAATAAGAGAGATGTTGACCAACTGAAGGAAGTCCAGTGGAGGTCCGCAGAGCTGCTTAGGGAAGTGAAGTATGTGACGTGTGAGGAGAGCCTGAGAGAACTGAACTTGTTTAGTCTGCAGAAGAGAGGTTTGATATAGGATAGAATAGCAATCTCCCTTCTTAAAGGGGTGTCTTGGTTCTGTCCAGGCCAGAGTTAACCTCCCCAAGCAGCCAGCACAAGTGAGCTGAGTTAGCACAGGCTGTTTTTCACACCACCTGACATGACTTCCAGACTCCTTCAACCAGGGTAAGGGGATTTAAAGAGAAGACCAATCCAGACTTTTCTGAAAGGCATGTGGTGGACAAGGAGTGTAATGGACACAAGTTACAGCAGTGGAAATCCATATGGGAACCAAGGAAAAAAATCAATAGCATGGGAGTGGTGAAGCAGGTGCCACCCAAGGATGTTGTGGCATCTCTGTGCTTGAAGATATTCAGAACTGGACCGGACCGAAGTAACTTGCTGTAGCTTTCGAGTTGGCCTTGCCTTAACAGGAGGTTGGATTGGGATCATTTATGGAGGTCCCTTTCAACTCAGATTTATTTCTGAAATGCTCTGATCAGTTGATATACCTAAACCTTGTCCCTCTACTTGACCTTTGTTGAGCTTCAGTAAAATTTTTTTTTTCTTCTTTTATCCCTGCTTCTTCTGGCATGATATTTCAGGTTCCTATGTTTTGCCTAGGATTTTCATCAGCATATTCTGTTTATTTCTACTGTATGTAAGAATATCCTTGATAAGGGCATTAGTATCAGTCTGACAGCCACTTTCTGATATAGTTTTAGTAACGTCTTACAGAACATTTCCCTGTTCAATTGTCCCTTTATCATTTACAATCTCACATTGGATATACCATTTCCATCTTTGCCAGGTTAAATGAGTTTGCAAGTGGCAACCTGGCAAATGGTTCATTGATATCTGGTTAGCTGTGCCATGTCTTCTTTTACCTGAAAGGTAAACCCAAAGAAAGGAAAAGTAAAACCCAAAGAATATTTCCTTACTAAGGAAAGCCATGATCTTGGTCTGGTACAGTATACTGTTGAAAAAAACCCCAACTGTTAGCTTTTAACTGTTTTCCACATAAAAACAGGGAGAGGATTTTGCTGGAACTTGAGGAAAGAGCACAGTTAAAAATTCTAGCTCTGTTCCTTCAGATGAGCTAATGGAATTGTTTCCTGTAGGCCCAGTAAGTTGCATTTTGCAAATTGGTGGATATGATAACACTAGTGATCATTTAAATTCACAGGAGCTCCATAGCGGCCAGCTTTGACTGACTGAATCTCTGTTGCTGTTTAGTGGGAGAAGGAAAGACTGTATCTGGCCAAGCTGCCATTCAAAAGAGACTTTTTGAACTGAATGCACTGAAATCGTGAACTCAGAATCCTACAATGCTTTTCTGTTCTCTTAATTCATAATCAGTTTAGTCTGAAATAAGATTTTGGCAGGGTGGAACATTTAATTAACGACCATTAAATTAAAAAAACACTGTCATATCTATTTATTTGGCAGTCATTGCTGTTAATTTTACAATCCATTTTAAAAGAAGCAAAATAATTACTGCACTTCTATTTTATATGGTACTCCTACCTTTTTTTTTTTTCTAGTTCTGGATTGATTTTTAATATGTACTGTTGCATTTGCAGTATTTCTATAGCATTTGAAACCCCTCTAAGTCATTCTGACTAAAATGTTTACTTTGACATGTGCCATTTGTATCCTGTCTCACTGTGAAGCAACTTTTTTCTTCTTGATTTGTAACTATTTTCTTTAAAAAGTGTTTCATGTAATATTTGGCGTGGGATCTTTCTTAACTGTCTCCTCAGACATTTCTTCCTTTTTTTCCAGATGAAGATGATATTGAGGAAAAAGAAAATCCTCTTGCTTTAGGAGAGGGAGGTGAGAGCGGTGGTCTTATCCCTGGAAAATCTCTAGTCTTTGCAGCCATGGAATTGCTCATGTTTATCCTCGTACGGCACATGCCCCACCTGAGTTCAAAAGTGTCAGATTCTCCGAGCCACGTTGCTGCCAAATCCCACCTCTCTGAGGAGAGTGCTCGTCTTGTGGCTGCCACTGTTACTATCCTGTCTGACCTGCCTTCTCTGTGCTCCCCGTCAGGTAAGGTAACAAAGTACGAACCTTAGTGATTCTGTGCATGAGCAGTCACTGCAGGGGAAGCATGGTAAGCATATGATGCTTTGAGCAAGCTGCAAATATATTTTTATGGGATACTTTAGGGGTCATCTATTGAAAAGTATGTTTAGGTTCTAAAATAAATTAAGGATTTGGGCTTTTCAAGTGAGCAACATAAAGGAAGTAGATTGATTTTTAAATTGCTGAGGAAATGAGCTCTGATTTTATTGTTGTTTCCCTTGCTTTTTTCATGATTTTTGAAACCTTGTGGCCAATTTTAATCATAGACATCTCAGAGATAATTAAATTCCTGAGAAGTTCATGAAAAGCAGCAGCTGGATGAAAAAGAGAATCCTACTGAGGGAAAACCAGCACAATTCAGCTGTGGTACACTTGGTTTTGCAGCCGTTGGCTGTCAGTCATCCCAAATGTGACTCTAAACTAAATGGAGCTTTCTTTTGCCCTGGGAGACTGTCACAAAGGATACATGTAAACTAGGGTAATTGCACTGCATGGAGTTCAGGGGAGTTCCATGGGAAGCTGTGCTCTTTGAGTTTTGAGTTTGAGAGAACAAATTGTTTAAGAGTTGTCTTGTGGGTCCCTGGGAAGTTTCACACACTGATGTAGATAAGGCATTTTAGAGGTTGGTCCTTTTAATGAGGTACATAGTAAATAACGTATTTGGACAAAGTCCTGCCCAGAACACAACATGGGCTGTCTTCAAACAATTTGTATCTTAAAGTCTACGATTTTTAAAGAAATACAAGCTGATCTGGAGTCCTGCACCGGTTTCATTCTTGGTTGTTCTTCCTTTATCTTTTTTTTTTTTTTTTAAATATATTTTTTTAGAGAGATTGGGGGTGGCAATGCATGAGGAGGATGGGCAAAAAAAAGTAACAGTACTACTTCTGTGTTGGCTATAGTGGAGGCATGACTCCCAGCATTTGGCAAGTGGCCAGAGAAAGTAGCTCAGAAACTCTTGTTGGTTGAGAGACACTGCTAGAGCTTTTTCTGTTTGATTCCCGCCCCCTGCCCTTATCCAGAAGATGTAGGGAGGAGAGGATAGAATGTGCACAAACATTTGTGTTAATTGTGCCTTCCCTAGATACAAGGGAAACTGAACAAAGAGAATTTATCACTTTCTCTGAGTGGGCTTTTGTATTTCCTCTTCTTTCTTTAAAACATGAGCATCTTGTAGTCTCCATTGGACAAGATCCTGGGCAATCTGATCTAGGGGAGCTGCTTCTTTGAATAAGGGCATTGGACTAGATGACCTCCAGCAGTCCCCTCCAGTTGTAATTAATTAACTTAGTGTATTTATCCACTCAGCATTCCCAGAACTAGGAAAATTACAAGATCTGGTTTGTTTGGTTTTTTTTCCCCCACAAATGTGGATGAGATGCACAGAAAAGATAAAGAAAGAGACTTCACTGTCTGAAGTGAGCTGTAGATTGATACTACACACCTAAACCCAATAGTGCCCTTCTTTAAATCCTACAGAGGCTTAAAGTCTATAAAATAAGGTTGTGTGTTACTTAACTGGTAACTCCTGAGCGTGCCTAACTTGGATCTGCAGGACTGGCTGCACAAAACATAGATAGGCATGGATTTCTTCTGAATGCAGTAGGAGGAGCATCGTTTCGTCTCCTTTGGCTACAGGTTTTGCCCAGCATGTGAGACACACAGATAACTACTTTGCTTCTGGGGCTTGTACTGCACAACAGCATCCTTGGAAAGGGCCATAACTTGCTTTGACTTGTTTCCAGACCTCTTATTGTTGTTTACTTTATAGGACCCTAGCAATATGCAGATCCTGTTTTAAGATATTTAACAACCTGGATGTGTTCAGTACCATGCCATAGATTTGTATTATGGTATGATACATACCATGATATGTTACGTATCGTGTATCATGTGCCATGTAGGGCAAAGCTTTAATAGATGAATCGTTGTTCCTGAATTCACAGCAACTTTGTAAGTGTTGGCTTGTATGTCTTGTGTTTTGATGTGCTTCAGTAGTACCAATGGATTGATTTGGTGATAAAATATCGAATAAGACATGTCACCTGTTACCTGAATTGCTTATCTTGGTATCTCCTATGTGTATATATCCATATTGGGAAAGCTAAAGAGGTTATCTACCACTTACTGGCATTAACCTCATAAAATCTGGTTTGTCTTTTTTATTTTTTCTTCACTAGGTTGTATGACAATCTTACCCACTATCTTGTTTCTGATTACAAGAGTCTTGAAAGAAACAGCAGTAAAATCGGCAGATAATCAGGTCCCACCTCCAGTCAGTGCAGCACTTCAAGGAATAAAAACCATAGTTACTCTTCCAACAGTCAAGACTGATGAAACTCAGAAACAATGGACTGGTCTCATCCGTAGCACTCTAGCATCCATCTTGGAATACTCTCAACCTGGTACGTGGTTTCCCAGTGCAAGAGAACTGGGTTTTGCTGTAATGGAAAGGCAAATATTGCATCTGCCTATAATTTAATAGGCTTCATGTCAGAAGGTTGGGGATTAAAAGCTGTGATGAATTGCTTGTAAAATTGAAATAGGAGGAAGACCTGAGTGCACATAGCATAACTAATCAGAGTTACTTATTAAGTTGTGTTAAAGGCAAGCACAGCATTGGCTTTATTTCAGGAGTTCCCATCTCAGATTTGTCCTTGTAGGTCTATTTTCTTTGACATATTGATCATAACTTCCTGTTAGAAATTTTGCCTTTTGCAACTCACCTTGCAGCCCACCCCCTCTCAGGTCCTTCCCATAGGGTATTTTTCTGTACTAGTCCAGACTTTCCTCTGCCATTTTGAGTCCTATTATGATGTGATTATTTCATTATTTAGTTTTTCATCAGGCTGAACTTACCAGTCTTCATAGTTCCAGCCAGTGACTTGTTTCTGGAGCTTGGAAATCTACCTTCTGATATCCTGCTGTTCTTTCTGACGTCTGCAGGATGTCTCACTACTAAAATCTAAAGGAGTTGCAAGCTGAATTTACTTTGCTTCCTGGCCTATGCCTCAATTTCTGTGACTGTTTGCAAGGCCAGAGCAAACTACCATTTTCACCCCTCCTTCCCTCTTCCTACAGAATACCTGCTAGATTAAAAGAAAGGATGTTTTAGATGTCAAAGCAGTGTTTGTAGAAGTGATCTCTTTAATGAAACTGTAATTATTCAGTACTGGTCAAGGACTCCACACCTTGAATTAAACCACAAATAAAAGGGAAATCAGTTTTAAGTTTTTTCTGACAGGATTCATATAGTCTTAATGGCAGTGAGTGTTAAAGTGAGTAAGGGTGAAGACACGAAGGGATAATTGCAGCACCACCTTCCAGTGGTGCTAAATAAATGCTGACCCTGCCAATAAACATTATTACCCATCAGCAGGATGTCTGCTGTGTCTCTTTAGAGAGCTGCAGGCTACTTCTCTTGGTTCACATTCATACTTTTCCCTGCCCTTCAAGAAGCAGAAAAGATGTACAGTCTCAGCTGCATAGTTAGCAAAAGAGAGACACAAAGATTTTTCATTTGCATAATGGTAGTTCAGCCAAAAACCATCCCATTACATCCCCAAGGAGCCATTTAGAGACTGAAGAGAGGCTTGAATGGAGTTACTCATGTGAGAGATAGGGAGTAAGTAGGTAATTGCAAATGATCTTGAAAACGTCTAAAGGGGAAGGATCAGTAGGTTTGTGTTAACCAAGTCAAACTTCTAATTTGATTTGTCACATCAGCTCTTGTGTTCCAGCCTTTTGATACTGTAAAGATTTCCCAGTCCTCCTTTCCAGAAACATTCCTAGCTTTAGGCTTTTTTGCAGACTTCAGAAATCTTTCCTCAGTTCCTTGCAAGAGTGTGTGTTTTTGTTTCCCTTTCCACCTTCTGTGTAGTGGGATGCGTTACACAAGAATCTAAGCAAGATCTGCTGTGTACTATTTCAAATATGACAAGTCAAGACAATTTCAGCAAATTTTTCAAAAGTCACTTAAAATGCTTGCAGTGGTTTTTTTGAAGTTTTACATCACAGCAAAGCCAATCAAATGACTAGCTGACATCTGTAAAGGGCAGTCATGCTGGTTTTGCTTACTATGTATCTGCTGTTTTTTTGTGCCTCTCAAGGATGAGCAGAACTGATCTGTCAAAAAAAAAGCCCAAACAGCAGAAGAGTACTTTATATAGCATAGAATCATGGAATGGTTTGGGTTGGAAGGGACCTTAGAGTTCTAGTTCCAATGCCCTGTCATGGGCCGGGACACCCTCCACTAAACCAGGTTGCCCCGATGGCCTTCAACAGGGACAGGACATCCACAGCTTTTCTGGGCAACATGATCCAGTGCCTCAACAGCCTCAAAGAGAAGAATTTCTTCCCAATAGCCCATCTAAATCTACTGTCTTTCAGCTTAAGGCCATTATTCCTTGTTCATTGGACATGCCCCTGAAAACAGTCCTTCTCTGGCTTTGCTGTAGGCCCCTTCAGGTACTGGAAGGCTGCTATAAGGTCTCCCTGGAGCCTTCCCTTCGCCAGGCTGAACAAGCCCAGCTCTCTCAGCCTGTCTTCACAAGAGATGTGCTCCAGCCCTCTGATCATTTTTGTGGCCTTCCTCTGGACCTTCTCCAACAGGTGGTCTTATGTAGGGGACCCTGGAGCTGAATGGGGTCTCATGGTAGTGGAGCAGAGGGGAAGAATCCCTCCTTCAGACTTCTTGTTATGTTTCTTTTGATGTGGCCTGGAACATGGTTGGCTTTCTGGCAATGTAAATCCATGAATGAGATTCATGAATACAGAGCTTGTATAAGGAAGACGGAAGGATGATAATGGCAAATCCACACTATTTGGAAAGCAGTAAAGGTTAAAGTACAACTGTTCTTATTGGTGACAGGTAGCTGTCAGCTCAGCTAGTCTGTTATGCGAAGCCTCAGTTAAGTGAAAGTTGTTGCCATGATGGGTATCACTTCCTTATGCTGCTGTATCAGCTGAAGAGAATAATAAAAAAAAAGGAAAGCAAAGTATGTTTTTAATGGGGAAAGGGTCTAAACCCACATTTTTTCCCCTGTTTACAAGTTGAAAACAAAAATTATGACTCGATCAGAGAAAGTGTGGGCGATGGCTTTTTTCCTTGTTACTCAAGTTTGAGAAAGTTTGATTTATTGTATTGAAATGACTAGTAGAATAGGGTTGCTCAGCTTTTCATGAGTCACAGTCAATAATGATAAAGTGATTCTGTAATAAGTAGATGGATATTTGTATGCATTTGCAAATAATTTCAAGTATTTACTTCCTTTTGATGAGTTTATCTGTGTTCACTGGCTTTTACTAAGTAAGTTCTAAACCCTTTCTGGAGTATGCTAACAGCATGCTTGTCTGTTTTTCAGAAGCCTCTAAGCCTATTCTTGATGAAGTGAGCATACTTACAGCTATTGCTCTGTTCCTTTGGTCAGCAAGCAATGAAATCATCGGAGTGCAGTCTTTACAAAATGGATGTATGAACAGATTTAAAAGCGCACTAAATTCCTGTGATCCCTGGGTAAGATCATGTTATAGGAGTGTGAATGATACGTGAGAAAAACTAATGGTGATAATAATTCCTGAATGCTTTTACTTCACAGGCAAGTTCCGTGTGTCAAAATAACTAGAATTTTCAGTGGTACATTACAGAAACTCTTTAGTGAGGAAAGCAACCCCATGTCTAAATGCTTCTAGATAATGTCTGTGTCTGGCCTTGTGCCAGCTTCTTCACTTGCAGCTTATTATTCCACATATCTTTGATATGTCAAATGTTTGCAAATGAAAAGGTTGGTTACCAGAGAGCGGTGACATTTCTACATTAATGCTGATCTTTTATAGTGCAAACTAAATGGCTTTTTTTGTAGATAAAATTACAGCCCACGCTTCTAATGAATTTTGTATTTGTTTGTGCAAAACCTGTGCTTATTTTACATGTTCATACAAAAAACTCAGCTTGAGTACAAAAAAGTTACTTTGTGGTCGCCATCAGAACGTCTACAAATTGTGAATCATGTTTCCTGATTTCACTTCTGCCCTTTGGTTTGTTTGTATGAATTATCTTCTAAATTACTTTCTTACTAATGAGAGAAACTAAACAGTTGTAGACTGGCGTTGTTCAAGCAGGCTAATGTATTGCATAGTTAAGCTTAGCTGTTCCAGCCATCTATACTTCACTTGGAGTATGTATAGATATCTGCAGGTGGGAGCTAAAGAGAAAAAAAATCTGCAATATTTCCACAAGCAAGCCCTGCAGAGATTCTTAAGGAAAAAAAACAGGCAAGAAAGTACTGATGTGTCTAGAGTCACAGTGAGGCATTTAAGATCCTGTTTATACTGAAAACTCCTCTCCGCTGGGGGGCTGGTGTTTTCCAGCATGGGCATAAAATTCAGCTTGTTCTGAAGCCTGACTTTGGGTGGAAAGCTACTTACAGTTTTAGTGTGCAAATGGAAATGTCAGTTGTTTTAAGCAGAAACTTTTATGTTATGCTCTCTCTCAGCTCTGTACAAACACTTGAACAGTGAGTGAAGTAAATCTGCCCTGCTGGAAAGCTGTCAGTGAGCTGGAACTTATCACTATTTTTGTAATTCATGGAGACTGCTCTGACAGCAGCCAGACTGTGTCCACTCTCCTCGCTGATGTGCGGAACATATCCTCTGTAATACTTGTTGTGTGTTTGGTTTAGTTTTTTAAACTATATAAACAGCTCATTGTTTGGCTGAGTAGCTAGGCACCTGTTTGTAATAAAAATATTGGTAGCACCAAATGCTTGTCTAAAGAAATACTTCCACCTCGTAAGAAATACAGGCATGTTTTTGAAGCTATTACCACCTGCAAAAGTCTGAAAGTTTAGATACAGTCTATAATCATAACCAGAACGCTGATGAACTCAATTTCATTTGCCTCAACAAGAGAACTCAGTTGAGAGACCCTTTTCTCCCAGTGCAAATGGGTCAGTTTTACATGAGAGTGTGCCTTATGTGCTTTGAAGAAGCACTGATTTTACCTCCCAGGAGTTTTCAGAGATTTCTGTGAATGGAGAAAAGTCAAAAGTTTTATATAGATGGAATAAAAGAAGCTTGGATGAAATTCTGCTGCCAGATGCAATTGTAAAACTCTTATTTGAATTATGCATGCATGTCAGAAAAGAGACTTTTACTCCTTATTTCGAAGGCTAATCATCTTAACAGCTAATAAGGTGTAAAGGTTGAAGAATGTAGACAGAAAGGGAAGGGAATTATTTGAAGTGGTCTGGAGAGATAGAGGAATAATTTGTTGAAACAGGTCAAAGATGATGCTGAGTAAGCCATTAGGTGAAAAAGTTGTGCAGAGTTCTGCTAGAAAGCATACAAATAGTGTTAGAAGGCATGTTATTAATTCAGGCCTTAAAAAAGCCTGAGCTGTATAGAAAATGTGCAACCATGTATTAGTGAACTGATACCTGAGGTTGGCGACGACACCGTTGAGAGTTTCTGGGTAAGGATTAAGGGACAGACAAATAAAGGTTGTTGTAGTGGGAGCCTACTGTAGAACACCCAGCCAGAACAACGACATTGAGTTATTCTTCAAGGAACTGAGACACCTCTGGATTGTCTGCTCTTGTCCTTATGGGGGACTTCAACTTGCTAGACATTAACTGGGAACACCACACAGCTAACACAAACAGGTACAGGAGATTCCTAAAGCAGCTGGATGGTAACTTCCTTGTTCAGGTATTAAGGGAGCCAATGAGGAAAGGTTCCCTCCTAGATCTCTTGCTTGTAAACAGAGGTCTCATGGAGGAAGTGGAGGTGGGTGGCTGTCTTAGCCATAGTGACTATGAAGTAGTGGAATTTAAAGTCTTTGGTGAGAGGGAAGTGGTCACAGCACTGAGCTTGACCGAGTTCAAGAAGCACCTGGATGATGCCCTCAGTGACATGCTCTGACTTGGCTGGCCCTGTGTGGAGCCAGGAGTTGGACGCTATGATCCTTATGGGTCCCTTCCAACTCAGGATATACCATGATTCTATTTTCTGTTAGTTTTTATTATCTATCATTTTATTGGATATCTTTATACATCTGTGTTTCTAGTCACCCCTGGATCTCCTCACAGATCACACTGTTCAGTAATACTTTCTCTAGAATATTTCTGTTCAGCATGTACTCAGTTTGGACTTGAGTGCAGTTTGAAAGCACATGCAGTGTTTTGTCCATGTAGTTGTTGTGGGCTTTTACCTTTTCAAAAGTTCTGGGTTATTTGTGTGGGGTTTTGGAGGAAGAAGACCTTTGTACAGGAAGATAAAATGCATTCCTAAGTTGATCTAAACAGGATCGTGAGTTATTTTCCCAAATGTGAACTTTAATAATCCCTGATTTCCAGAAAAAAGGAGGGAGAAGAGAAAAAGCTAATGGAAGACAAGGAGAGGAGATGTGATCCAGGTCACTGTATGGCTTCACATTTGCTGCTGTGCTACTGCCAGCACAAGATGGAGAAGGAAAAGCAAGGATGGACAGACCTGCCATTTTTGGCTACAGCCTTAGCTCATGTTAAAGCTATAAGATCGCTTTGATCAGAGACATTTTTATGGGCTCTTTCCGAGATGGGAATAGCACCTCATGATTTTGTGGATCCATCCACTGTTAGTGTTTGTAGTTCTGAGGCTTGTAGTTCTCTGTGGAACTGTGTGACAGACTAGTGCAACATTAACCATTCCTTTATCTTCTGAGTTTATATTGTTACTGCTATTTAGTAACAAGTTTAGTAGTACCTGTGTGTTCCTTCTGTCTCGCCTTCCTTTTATTGAAAACTGGGCTAATGTTATTTCAGCACAGGGTTTGGTTGCGGCTCTCTTCTTATTCAGTATGTTTCCTTACCCTTTGCTCTTTTTTTTTTCTTCTTTTAATCATGTGATAAATCTCATGTACATAGATAACAGTTTATTAGAATTCCCCGAGTTAACAAATAACTTTCAGGACAATGTATTTATCTTTATTTGATTAGGTTCAAGCCAAGTGTTACCAGCTTCTGCTTTCTGTGTTTCAACACACCAATCGTGCACTGTCAACTCCGTACATTCATTCACTGGCCCCTATCATGGTTGAGAAGTTGAAAGCTGTGGAAAGGAGCCGCCCCAACAACAACCTGGAACTGCTAGCAGTCCAGGAAGGAATTAAAGTCCTTGAAACACTGGTTGCCCTTGGTGAGGAGCAGAATAGTAAGTATTTAGGTTTTTTACAGAAATATGTGAATTGAATATTGAACATCAGAAATCTTAGAGTTGTGAACTTGATGGCACAGTCACAAATAGCCTGTGTCTATGCAGTGTGCTTTTGTAATTCTAGTAATAGAACTCTTGTGTATGTGGTGTTGTATAGCACATGCAATATGATATGCTGTAGCCTTTGCATTTCTGGTGATTGCAGGGAAAAAAATTCTAAATACAAATGGCAGTAGTGAGCGATGTTTTCTTCTGTTTGGAAGTGAGTTGTTGACACTGATTAAATGTACTTTTGCCCATTGTTAACCTTTATTTATTTTAGCAGACTCATCACTTTTATCAGGTGGCTTCTACCATCTCAAGAAAGTTTATCTAAAAAGCCCAAGAAATTGAATTGTTCTGGTCAGAGCCTCAGATTGTAGACAGAGCCTCCTGTTTGCTTCAGTAGATAAAGTATAATTACTGTATTCTAAGTTCAGCTATTCTCTAAGTGAAACAGTATATTCCCCAAAGACTTACTCTGCAGACATCTAGTTTGAAATGCTACAGAAATCTTTAGTAAAAATATTACTGTTGTTTTTGTGGGAATTTTGTTTTGGTTTTTTTCCCAGCAATACCCTGTTGGTATTTCTCTTCATTGATGTAACAGTAAATGTATGGTTTCTTGAGTCCCTTTCTACTTCTGGCACAACTGTTTGAAACACATGTAAAATGAGAGAGAAACTTAAGCGAATGAGGAATCACACCGAATCACAGAGTTGTAGGGGTTGGAAGGGACCTCGAGAGATCATCGGGTCCAACCCCCCTGCTAAAGCAGCTCCCCAACTCATACTGCGCAGATAGGCGTCCAGACGGGTCTTGAATAGAGAAGGAGACTCCGCCACCTCCCTGGGCAGCCTGTCCCAGGGCTCTGTCACCCTCACTGTGAAAAAGTTCCTCCGCATGTTGGTGCAGAACTTCCTGTGCCCTAATTTGCAGCCATTGCCCCTTGTCCTGTCTCCACAGACCACTGAAAAGGGGCTGGCTAATTCCCCCTGCATCCAATGCTTAAGATAATTGTAAACATCAATTAGAAACATCTGATTGTTACTAATGTTTACAAATTTTTAGACAGGCCAGTTACCATTACTGTGTAAGCTCTTTGAGCTTAAAATTTACAGGTTACACGTTTCAAAGGCATACGTGTATCCTTGATAGATACAAAAATTAGCCATATTGCTTGAGCTCAGCTGCTTTGTTGTCCTAAGAGGAACGCTTTTGATCCCTGTGCCATTTTAGGCTGTGACCTCAGCAGGTTGTGCTAGCCCATGTATATCTGGGGTGCTAGTTTTTGGATTGGAATCTTCCAGAATGGAGTAATAGAGCAGATAATTGTCCCTGACTTTATCGTGAACAGTTTCTTCCTAATAGCTGTTCTATTATGCTCTCTGGGGGTGCTGATATTCAGATTCTGTTGAAGAATGTTTCTCTCTGCCTGAGATCCTTTAGTATGATAGGCATTCTGCATCTTACAGTCTCTTACCAATCATCTGCAATCAGGTGGCACAAAGGCATCTTTAAAGTGCCAGGAACAAGATAAGTGTGATGGACAAGAATAGAATTCCTGAACACAATTCTGGTAAGAAAGATTTGAGTGACCAAAGGACAGGAAACCATGTACATTTATTTCAGTTATTTGGTTATTTTAGTTACAGTTTTTATTGTCAATTCTGAAAATAAAATAACCTTTCTCTGCCTAGTAACTGGTAACATTAATTTCCTTTTGTTTTCTTCTCCAGTAGAGTTTTGACTTTTTTTTTCCTTTTTACTTTTAGGAGTCCAGTTGCTTGCCCTTCTTGTTCCCACCCTGATCTCCTATTTACTGAATGAAAATGCCTTTGCTTCTGCATCTACAGCGTCTAAGGATCTTCATGAATTTGCACTTCAGAACCTAATGCACATTGGTCCGCTTTACCCACATGCTTTCAAGACAGTAATGGGAGCTGCTCCTGAATTAAAAACACGTCTAGAAACTGCAGTCCGAGCGAGTCAGGCCAGCAAAGCAAAAGCAGCTGCTAGGCAACCACCACCCACAGTACATTCCACCCCAACAATTAAACTGAAAACTAGCTTTTTTTGAATTACTTTTATTATTTTTGGACCATTAAGTAGCCAGAAGCGTTGCATTATCACTGGTGTGTGTGATATACGTCTGTAATTTTGCGTAATTTGTATGTGAAAGGCTGTCTAATAGAGCTTTGCGTAATTACTTGAAACCCCTTTGTTACAAGGGAAGTGGTGTTAACTTGTATAGATTTTTAGGAAATTGAATGTAATCATATTTATGAATTTGTGTTATAAATTAACCACCAAAAAAACCCCGTTCTTTATCTGACTAAGCAGTTTTATTCATTTTTAAAAGCTACCCCAAACCTTTGAGTGGCTTTTGAAATCTGGTGATTGTTCTCCTACCATTGTGCCAATGCACTAACACAGAGGGGACGGAGGGAAGCAGGAGAACTTTTGTGAAGTACTTACCATGTTCCATGGGGAGTTTCAAGTGTACAAGTATGCACTTTTTTCTTTTAGAAACAAAGTAAGGAAGAGGATTGTCAGACCTTGTAGATCATTTCAGCTTGCATGAAAAAAAACCCCAAAACCAACAAGGAATCAAAAGTTTCCAGCCTTTCTCAAGATGAATGATCAAGCATGCTGTCTAAATGAGTTGTCCTTATTTATGTGGTGTATATTTCTATCAGATCCGTTTCCATGCTTGAAACTTAATAAAGGATGCAAAGAATCTAATCCCCTATCTCTTCTAAGATAAATTTCAAAGAATGCAAAGAAAATGAGTTTATAAAGAGAACTGCCTACTACCTGCATTTTTATAGGTGTAGATATTGGTCCTTGTAAGGTGCTGTGTGTTAGCAGTCATCTTCTGCCAGACACTGGCTGAATATGATGATTTGAGTGCTTTGCTATGTGGCCAGCCTCCCAGGTACTTTAACTTTTCTGCAAGATTTTAGTCTTGGTGAATTTCTCACCTGTAGTCCTTGATAAAGTTTGCAGAGACAAATTCCTTGAGCATTTTGCACCTGTCCTGGCTAAGGGAGCAGAAGACAAGTGTGAGAGCTGGACTCTAACAGGGTTTTTTTTCCTTCCCCTACCAGGCTTTTCTTTTTTTTGAAAAGCACATGGCTCCCCTCACATCTGAGTGAGTCGGAGCTTAGAGCTCAAGTTGCTGTACTAACCCTACAGCACAGAGCTAGCGACTCCCAATGTCTGTCTGCTGCCAGACCTCCTCCCTTCCTACTGCCAGAAGTGCAGAACTATGTATTTTCTTGTGTACACAAGACTGACATGATGTTTTTGACACTGCTGTTAAATTGATGGGCTTCTAGAGGGATCTTTCTATACATTTTGCTTTATAGAGAGAAGCCACATAACTGGAAGCCTTGGCTACGCCTGCTGCGTTTTCTGGATACTCTATGAAAACTGCTTATATCGGAAGCTTCTACTTCTACCCAGATATAGCAAAGGGATAGTAAATAGAAATGAACGCAATTAACAGTTGGCTGCAATAGTTGTGGCTGGTTTTTTTGTGTAGCCATTTGCTGCAAGTCTCTCTTTTCCCTTATATAACGCTTCGACTACCTATGCAAAACGGAGGACAAGACAGTGCTCTTTTGCCCTGTTGCATTTGGCATGTGTAAAATGTTTAACAAAATCAGAAGAACTGTTATTTCAGTGAATATTTTAGTACTAAAGTGAGGACACAAGTGGTGCATTCTCTTATTTTTCAAATGCTTCTTTCCTAAAGGTGTTGACTTCCAGCTCTTGTTCTGTTGTTCTACAGGAGTAAAGATACATGCAGAAGTAAAGCCAATATGCCATACATGAAGAGGAAAGTAACTTAACTCTTTTCTTTAATCTTTGTAGTGGTAACTGATTAAAAAATATCACTTTCTAGTAAGTATGTCCAGCATTAAAAGCTGTATTGCTTAGAAATTCTGAACTTCTTGAACATTTGGGAGACAGTACTAAGAGAAAACTCTCAGTAAAAAATTGAACACAAAAGTTCTGCAAGTAAAACTAAGAAAATAATTTCATAATCTGGTTTAGATTACCACTCCCCACCCCCGCAGTAGTCTAGTAATTAATGACTTCAGTATTGTTTGGAAACTTTTTGTCTATAAGGTTTTATTTACCTTAACTTTTATCTTGGCACTTTTATGTTTTTATTGGACTCCAGTTTACAAGATTTCTGAAAACTCGGTGAGGGGAAAGTATAGCAATCAAGCGTAAATAAGTTGTTAAAAAATTAGAGTTAGTAGAAGGGAAAATAGTGCTAGGTAAATGTAGAGTGATAGAAAAGGTAGATGCTTTTCTATGTATACTGTGTGACCTTTCATTTGTGTAAGTCCTTCCTCAGTTTAGTCCTCGTTTGCTTCTTTGCTTGCTCCTGAGACTGAAGGGATAACCACGTGGTTTTACGTAATATTTTGGCATCAAATTTCACTTGATTAAAAAAACCTGAAATAATTTGAAATGCCCGTAGCGCTTATTGTTCTTTGTCAACCTTGTTTTCATCTTCGTCAATGGCCTTTTTAGTGTGCTTTTTCATGAAGCTTGTTCACTTTGTTTCCCCTTTGTGTCTTTCTCTCTGCCATTTCCTTCCTTTCTGGGTGAGCCTTGTTGTTCTACCCTGGTTGTCTGCCGAGGTTCCCCAGAGCGTGCTCCCTCTCCTGCGCTGCATCTGCTTGGGTTCCCCTCTGCTCTCTAATGCTTGCTATGAGCTTTTGTGGTTGCCTCTTTAGAGCTGTGGCTGGCAGACGACCTCTTCACACCTTTAATCTCCCAGGGCTGGGTTATGAGCACAGTTTCTGAACAGGCACAAGGAAACAGGAAGTGCTGCTTGAGTAAGCAGCAGGGTACTTACTCTGCTGTGCCTGGGGAGTGGTGAAGGGGTGGCAGGGCCCACTCTCAGCACCCTACGGCAGCAACCTCTGTGGCCACGTGCCATCTTTCACACACTGCCGGTGCTTAAGCCCAGCTGTAAAGCCTGTCGGTAGTGGTATGTTTGTCTGTCCTCGCAAGGTTCTGGTGCTTGGGTGCACATATCATGGGCAGGGAGCTCAGCTTTGTCTTTTTGTGGGGGGAGGTAGGAAAGGGCAGCCCCCAGCCTGGGACTTCGCTCTTTCAAAGAGGCTGTGCGGCAATTTCTGAAAAAAAAAAAGTTGTTTTCCTCTCCTTTTCAGCATTTCTAAAGATTTTCAAGAAACCCCTCTAGCCCTGGCCTGGATTTACAGTTCTTGGTGGTGTGACCCAGAGTCGTACTCCAGACTGGGCAGAAGCAGCACTGCCCCGCTGAGAGGGCAAGGCTCAAACGCGCTTCCTGCAACTGCTGCCAGCAGCCTGCGCTCTTTTTGTACCCAGGGTGGGCTGTGGGTGTGCCGCAGACATTTAAAGCCTGCTCTGAGGTGGCGATGACGTTTCACCCGTGATCCCGCTGCTGCTCGGCGCCTCCCTGACGCTCCTGCCACGGCTTTGCGGGGTGCCTCCCCGCCACTTCCCCGGCCGTACGTCCCAACCCCCGAGGCCTGGGCATGCGTTGCCAGCTGCCCCCAGCTACAGCTTGTCGGTCTCTACCCCGAGATCGCACGTCAAAGGGAAGAGCCTCACTCGTAACGCCGTTCCGAGAACCAAGGGCAGAGCGGCGGAGGAAAATGCGCTCCTCTCGCCTCTCCTTCCGCGGCGCGCCCCGCGCCCCGGCCGAACTACGTTTCCCAGCATGCCGTGAGGGCCGGGGCGAATCGCTCTCTGGAATTGTCCCCGCCGCGTTGCCGTAGCAGCCGGCGGGGGCGGCTGTCAGGCGGTGACGGCGGGAGGGACGCGCCCAGGTTGCTGCTGCTGCTGCCGGGACGCGGCTGGGTGCGGGTGGCGGCTCGCAGAGGGGGCGGCGGGGAGCGCGGCAGACCCGGCCCGGCCATGGACGAGCAAGCGGGGCCCGGCGTTTTCTTCAGCAACAACAACAATAATAACGCCCTGCTTCTGCCGCCGCCGGCGGGCGGGCCGGGGCTGGAGCCGGGAGAGGCGGCAGCAGCGGCGGCCGCCGCAGCGGCGGCAGGAGGCGGCGGCGGGGGGATATCAGCCTCCGGAGCCGCTGCACCGGTGTCGGCGTCCCGGGCTCAGTACAGCGTGCCGGGCATCCTGCATTTCCTGCAGCACGAGTGGGGCCGCTTCGAGGCGGAGCGCGCCGAGTGGGAGGCGGAGCGGGCGGAGCTGCAGGTAACAACCGCGACCTCCACCCCCCTTCCCGTGCGAGGGCTGCCGCTCCCCTCTGCCTGTACAGAGGGGGACCCCCGTCCTGTCGGGCCGGCGGGGAGCGGCCGCCCTAAGCCCTGCCCCGGCTTCCCCCGTGCCCTTTTCCCCGTCAGGGAGCGGCCGCCCGGCTCTGCCGCGGGCCATTTCCCTCCCTCCTCAGAGGGCGGCCGCCCCCCGCCGCCGGGCGGAGGGGCGTGACATGGCGGCCGGCTCTAGCGCGGGGGGGCGGCTCTCCCCGGCTCTCCGGAGTTTTCCGGGTGCCCCTCCAGGGCCGGCCGCCCAAACTTGCCACCGTTTTCATAACCCGCTGTTCAAAATCGTCTCCGGCGAGCCGCGAGCCCCGCTTGCGCCGCTGCCCCTCGGCGGCAGGCGGCTCCCCCCGGTGCTGGCTCGCAGCCCCTCTGGGCCCTCGGCCCCCGGGCGGGCCTGTGGGACCGGCTGCTACTCCTTCGGTGTGATGGAAGGCGTTTTGTAAAGCTTTCGTTTGAAGAGCGGTGGGGTTGATACGCTCATTAATGCATTTAGACTGATAGTGATCTTGTGGTTAAAGAACTTGTGAACTGCTGGCCTAGAGCCGTTGCTGTCAAGATACTTCAGTGATGGTTACATTAACTCTAATAGCAGTCGGTAATGCAACCTGCGTTGTTGTTCTTCCTCTTTCGTTTGTTTACAAGAAAAACCTCTGTTGTAAAACTTAACGCTCCCGTTTGCCTGTTTGGTTCTCAGCTGGCCGTGTTTTGAGCCTGAGAAGTGTCTGCTGGCTTCCCTTTTAGGTCTCCTTTCTTTGTCTTTTGCTTCCTGTCCATCTCTTTTTTCTTTTTCTTTTTGTTTCCTACGCCTTTCCTTGAAATTACTGTCTTTGTCGAGAGACTCTTGAGCCTGTTTAGCAACGTGAACCACTTCTCTGTTTTTGGTGTTGCCTTTTTACAAAAAAATCAGTAGCTAAGCCACCTTTTTAATTGTGCCTTCTATAGTAACATCAAACAACCCCACAGAAGAGTGGCAGATGCAACATTCTTCACAGAGGGTTACCTTGTAGGAATTTAAAGGAAGTGGCCATGAGGACAAGAGCGATTTCTATTTTAACTTCAATGATTCATTGAAAAAATTGCTAGTAACTGGATTGCGTTCACTGAATTCACAATGTTCTGTAAACACTATGTAGAAAGCATTCTGTATTATGTACCATAGAGCAAGCTTGACTATGTATTAGAATCATAGGGGTTGGAAGGGACTTCAAGAGATCATTGGGTCCAACCCCCCTGCCAAAGCAGGCTCCCTAGCTCATATTGCACAGATAGATGTTCAGACAGGTCTGGAATATCTCCAGAGAAGGAGACTCCACCACCTCCCTGGGCAGCCTGTGCCAGGGCTCTGTTGCCCTCACTGTGAAAAAGTTCTTCCACATGAATCTTGTGTCACATATGGAGTGAAGCCTCATAGATACCTTGACATTTTTTTCATAGCTGATACAGATCTGAAAACTTGGTTTTGAGAAAACAAATGCCTGTTTTACAGGACCTGAGAAATTCTGCCAGTGTGTTTATAGTAATAACGTGTTGCCTATTTATACTGCCCTTCAACATAGGCTAGTATGCCATTCTTCTTCCCCACTCCTCCTTCTTCGTGGGTCCCTCAAAAGCTTGGCAATGTTACTGACTAGACAGGAGGAAAGAAGAGTAATATTTTAACTATTTGCCAAAGTCTTGTATTATCGGTGGCAGAACTGGGAGTATAACCCGATTACTAGTTGTTTGCTTGAACGCCTTTGGCTCTTGCCAAAACATCTCAACGTAGTTATTATTAGCTGTGGCTGGCATTGCCACGAGCTCTAAGAGCATTTATCTGCTGTGGAGTCATGTTCATAAAGGTGCAAAATTCTTGGCTGTCTCTGTAGACATCAGGCCTTATGTTTGCTGTGAGTGTTTGCAGTTGAGTGTTCTCTGGTCCACGTGAGAAGTTTGTGTTGGGGTTCAGCAATTACAGGATGACTTTTAGAAACTGTACATGTACAGCTGAAGGATGAGCAGCGTTAATTAAACACCAGTTCTGTGCTCTTTCTGAAGCCTTTTGTTGGCCTATATATTTGGAAGTGTTTAACACAATAATAAAAATTTGAGGTCGGGCAGTTTCTCTCTCTTGAGATAAAGATACAGTACTCCTGGTTGTACATTGCTAGTCTTCCATCCAAGGTAAATTTAAGCATTAGATTATCCTCTCTCTTGGGAGGCTGGGTGGCAGAGGACCTACTTTGTATGGTCTTCTCAGTATTTCATAAATTGTCTGCAATTCATTTTGTTTCTTAAATGTAGACTTTTGTTTTTATCTCTGGTTTGTTACCTGACATGATATTTAATACTTCAGATGCTTTATGCCAGTGTTACAGTGCTTGGCCTTTGCTCTGTAGTTGTTGGTTAGTTAAACTGTACCCTCTCTCCAAAAACTGCCTTGCAAGTCAGTCCCACTGTGATTTCCTATCTTCCTTTTCTTTCCCTCTGGGATTGTTTTTATTTTCTCTTTTCCTTGCAACTAATTGTGTGGAACTAAATGTGATATTCAGGTAGAGTACCTTTCCGATGCGTTACGTGATCCTTGTTCAGGTGACACACGCGGGTTTATAATACACATGAGTTGGCAGGCAGAGCAGCTTACTCTCTGTTTTACTGGTCTAGCACTGCCTTGCCATGGTTTTTCTTCCTGTCAAGTGCCTATATTTTGCTTTCCTTGGCAAATATCCATATGTACTCTGATTTTGTAATTATTTTTCTTTGAATATGATTGTTGCCTCTATTATATAATCTTCCATTCAGGGTGAAAGGGGACTTCAATATTTGTGTCTATGCAAGTATCGCTAATAGGCTGGGTGTATTTCAAATGAGAACGAAAACAGATTAACACAGGGCTTCCCTAGATGCTTATCTGCTAATTACATATTTTACTTTTAATGCTTGCTTTCTGTTTAGGGTACTTTGACATCTGCAGATTGAAAAATTATCCTAAGAATAAACTTTCATGATGCCTCGTGCAGTAATTCACCAGAATAAGCACTATCATTATTAATTCTCATTTCAGTATTCACAAACTGTGTTTTATAGCATTATAATTTATTTTCATATCTTTTCAGAAACGAGACATTTTCTTAGGTTCTTCTAGCAGCTGCTTGGGAGAGTTGACACGAAGGTGTTTCCTGTTCTGCACAAGTTTTAAACTTCAGTTTATTTTCATTCTGCATTTTTCTGGACTGTGTTTCTGAGGCATTTTCAGAGTTGTCATTATGTATTGGACAAGCCCATCCCAAAATAGCCAAGAGTTTGATCAAATACACATGCAGGGCACAGAAAGACTTACCATCACTTGAGGCAAGCAGGGCTTAAAATGCCTTCCAAGCTCAGGCTTGCCTTAGCCTTGCACCTTCCAACTGGTGGGAGGTGATTCTCTGTTGTGGGTGTTATTTCCTGTCCAATTAGCCTGCTGCCACCCTTGGGAGAAAGCGATGGGGACTCTGCCCCTGCGGCTGGGACCTCCGCAGAGTGCTGCCGATGGCATGTCCATGCCCCAGCAAGTGACAGAGCTGTCGAGCTCAGCTTCTGGGCCGGATGAGCTTGGAAGGCTTTTCAGTGCGTTTGTGTGTGTGTATGGCTTTTGTTTTGACTAGAAATGTTGTCTTTGCAAGCAATGCATATGTTGCTGTGGAAAGTTTTGCTTCTGACAAACATTCTTCTGGCAACAATGCTGATTTGCAGACTTTGGCACTTCTCTGCATTTCACAAATGTTCTAAATTGCAACAAACTTCTGTGCTGTGTGTAACTGTGTGTATGGGCGCCCATGTGTCCTCCAAAGGCTTTTCCTAGCTCTGGCCTTCTTCACTATTCAAGTTTTCGTTTCTTCCAACTGATAGCTGTTTCTTAAAAGTAGTAGGCTTGTTTAGAGTAGAGGAAACCGATAGGGTTACATTAAAATTATTTTCCTTGTGTAAGCTTTCCTTTGAAAAGGTTTGCAAGGAAATTATGGAGAATGCTTGTCTTTCCACAACTTTCTTCAATATGTTCCTTGTAAAGACAGTGCCAACAACAAAAAGAACCTCAACCCTAAATGATAGGGAAAGAGTTCATGGGATGAGATAAAATGTGGTTAAAACAGTGGTAGTGGAAGGAATGTGATAGAAATAATAGATAAGGTGGGTTATGGAAGTCAGATTTAGGGGGTCACACATGGTGATCTTCCCCCTCGCTGCTGCTTTTCTGAAGCAAGAGTCAGGCAGTGAAACCAGGCCCGCTACACGGTAAGATTGTGTCCTTGGAGATAGACAAGTTAAAGTAATGAGGAGAAGGGGCAAACCAGACAGATGGCTGTTGCTATTTATAGTGTGGTTTAGGACATTGGTTACTTGATTCAGAAGTAGTTGATATTTAGTTTGTTGGCTTTTAGAGAAACGGTCCTCTTATTGGATTAAGTTTCCAGTTAAAAATCATTCTGATAGCAGGATAATCTGCAAATATTGTTCAGAGAAGAAGTAATGAACAGTGAGTTGACGTAATCTGTTATTTAGTTAATGGAAAACTTGTAAAGATTTGGTTCGGCCAATAAAATAGAAGATAAAAACACAGTTTGAAGAAGTTTTGTGTAAAATTTCCAGATGCAGGGATGTGGGTAGAATCTCTGAGGTGTGCTGTGAAAGATAAACTGGCAGAAGTGCTGTATAAGTCTTTGATAATTTTTTTTTTTCTCATAAGGCAGGTATTACAAAGAAAACTGTGATTATTGTTAAATTCCTCTCCACCCCAGAAGGATAATATTTTCAGTTTTATTATTTTAAAAATGTCAGATAAATCAAAAGAAATGCAGAAGAAAATAAACGGTGGTCACAAGACTGAGGCATGTTTAGTTGGGAAAGGCGATATTAAATGTATCTCCATGACTGCCAGATAGCCTTTCTTTTGCTAACTTTTCATTCTTTTTGCAAACTTTCTAGTTGCCAAATTCATTTGAAGCAAAGAAGAGCAGCTTCTGTGCTCTTATTTCCTGTTTGCTTACGTGCACAATTGCCAGCTAATCCCAATATACTCATTGATAAACTGTCAGGGCTTGTTTTATTTAAGACAGGAGGTCTAGTGGGAGTAAATGTTCAGTGACAGAAGAGCTGCGTTATAGAAATTTGTAGCTTTTGTAGAGAAGTAGAATGTAACTAGAAACTGATGAGACTGGTTCTTGGTGGGTCTGTACCTGATTTTTGTAGTCACTTGGTTTTCTTTTTGGTTTGTTTGTTGTTTTTTTTAATTGCACAAGTGATCTGAGTATTTCTAAGCATAAGATTTCCCCATTCTTCTCAAATCTGTTAAACCTGCAATTTAGATTTAAGTGTAGAGAAAACATGTTTCTTAAATGGGCCTGGCTCTTTTAGGAAAGTGCTGCTGTAAATGTGGAGGTGGCAGGAAGAGAGAGAGTTCAGCAATGTTACCTTGTCTCCAAGTGGTCTTCACGGCTTGCAAACAGTTTTCACAGGAAGTTATAATTTAAAAAACCAAGAGGATTTTCTGTTTTTCATGATTTGCTATAGAACTGCTGAATCAAACAAAACGGAGGTAAGTTGTTAAGCTCCAGGTGGAATACTTATTTTCTTTGCTGTCAGCATATGGCGAGCCATGCTGTGTGTCTTCACTAGTTCACCTTTATAACTTAAATTGGTATCTCTGTGTCCTACTCAAATTGTAGCCCCCCCTGCCCTTTTTCTGCTAAAGGCCTTGGCTTGCAGCAGATTTATTGCATCAGGGGTAAGTAACTTTGCACTGTTTGAACAACAAGTTGCAAATATAACTCGGCCTTTATCGCTGTTTCAGTAGATGCTGAAACTTTATTTACTAATTCTAGAACAGGCTGTATAAAATTCCCTGAGGAAGATCACATGCATCTCAAGAGATTTTTGGTTCATCTTAGTTTAATCCTAAAAGAAGTAAGGCTGTACAAATGCCAAGCTTCAACTAAAATTGATATCTGTACATAGTTTTCTGACAAAATAAGTCCTGGTCCTCAACCTACTCACATGTTTGGCTTCACGAGGCTGCCAGGCCTTGTCAGGTTCTCCTTTCTAAGTTCTTTAGCTAAAAGGTGGCAAGAACTGATTTAGGAGTGGGTGAAGGATTGTTATGTTTTCTTTTTAAATGCTGAGAAATGCTGATACACGTGAAACAGCTCTTCTGAAGCACATTTTCAGACAATACACTAGAAATAAAAATCCTCTGAAATATGAAAACAACAGTTCACTTCATCACCGTGACCTGTTCTGTATGGGCCCATAGGTGGATTAGTCTAGAAAATGTTCTCGTCTTACCCGAAAAGAATTTGCTCTATGCTAGATACTCTTGAATATTTTGAAAATAACCCAGAGACAAAGAAGTTAAATTAGCGATTGTGGTGTGGAAAGGCTGCATTTTTTTTTCTGCTCTTAGCCAGGAGTATGTTTCCCTTTAGGGCAGTCACACAGGGCAAGATTGCAAAAGCATTGGAGCTACCATGTCATGCACGATATTCACATCCAGTCTTGTAAACAGGAGGTGGGAACAAAATCAGTTGGTGGATTTTTTATCTCTTTCACTTGATGCTCTGTCAGTTCAGGGTGGTGCATGTTTGAGTACAAGGCGCTGCTGCTGGCTGCAGGAGTGAGAAATGGGTCTGTGCCGATTTCAGATGCTTGTGTGGTCAGGTCTGGTTCCCTCCTTTTTTCTTTTTTTTGTTACCAAAGCCAAATGTAAAAATCTCCTCCAGATTTTTTCTCCCTTGTCTTGCTGTGCCCCAAGTGATTCACTCAGCCTGTGAACTTCCATTGTCTGGGTTGAAGTGTGGGCTGTAAGTCTATTTATCAGTCCTGGTGCTGACTGCTGTTGCTGCATTTCTGCTTTCTTGCACAGCAACTGGAAAGGAATTACATCTGAGCATTTGCCATTTGGACTCCAGCTCATAATATGGGACTATTTCGTGACGTGTCATGGCCCTGTTGCCTATAGAATTGCATCACATTTAAAACTTGCTCTCTTTCTGTCCTTATGTCAGCCAACATGGAGCATGTTCCTGGGCGTCAAAGGAAAAAACGCAAAAATTTAAGCTTAAAAGTACTAAAAAAATGACTGGAGGATTAGAGAAAACTGTCACATAGGAAGAATGAATATACGTGAAGGTGAATATATGTTGCTTGGCTAACTCAGCAAGTATTTTGATGTTTGCAGTTGTTAGAACAGTGAAAGGCAGCACTGAAGAGTGGATAAAGGAAAGACTGGCTATCTGAAGAGAGGTCTGCCTAGTAAAACAAACTGAAGGAAGGAAAGTCTTCCTGTTGGTTGAGGTGCTTAAATTAGTAATCAATGTATTGCCAGGAATAAATTACTGAATAATTTTTTATTCTGGATGGCCTGTTAGGAGTTCTGTATTCACTGAGAAGAAATTGTTTTTCAAACAGTCTTTTCAAAAGGATGAAGAATGTGAGTAAATGGCTTTTTCAACCTTTTTTTTTTTTTTTTTTACCATAAGCTAAATCTTTGATCTCTTCAGGATGGTTTAATTTATTTTTTTTCAGGGCTTAGCTCTGATGCCAGCTTTAGACATCTCTGAGAGGTCCTACAGAAATAATTTGCCTGTAGCGGATTGTGCTGTGTATTAGTCCCACGAGATGGTATCGTCCGGGTGATGAACGGGATGAGGTGCTTCTGCGCGGGGTGAGGCGAAAGCGCCGCCGTGCTTGCCACTCGTTTCAGCCTGTGGCCCCACTTGGGTTTTGTGCTGCCGTAAATGGCTGCAGGCACTTACAAAACCTTCCTAACCTCTCTGTGCGCAGACCGCTTCTGGGTATGTGTTGCAATGTTAAGTATGGTGCCGGAAAAATTGTTTGCCAGTTGTATTAGACGAATGATATTTCCCTTCCCTCCGTCCCCATGTACCTGCTTTTTCTCTGTTCTGCCCTCACCCATACACCAGGCATTCCTACACTTATTTACAAAGATACTTAAATATGTAGCACTTCAGAGAGCCAGCTGTAATCTAAAATGCTGAGTACCCTGGCAGCCTGCAGAATCCTTCTGGCAGATCTTGGTAGACTGGTTAGAACAACTGTTTGAGACTGAATCATCTGTATGTGTGTTTAGTTATTTTAGCAATCTACCTCCCCCCGCCTTGGTATTTTTCTTGTCTTTTTCCCCCTCCCTTGTTCTCCTCTGCCTGGGAAGACCTTGTGGAATTAGGAGGGCAACCTATACAGAATTGTGTGTCTTAGAAGCTCTTGCTTTATCAAATTATGCCTGTTGACCTTCAAGTGCCCATAATATTGAAGTGAGGTTTAATTTAACATACTAAGATACATATTTTAAAAGATGGAAAGTTGGGTTTTTTTTTATAGTTCTTGAGTCTTAAGGATTAAACCAAAAGTAAATCACCTCCTAACTTGAAATAGTTGTAAAATTCAGGAACTGATAGAAGTTGATACTAAGCATGCATCATTTGTTTTGCAGTCATAGTATTGTTTATTTTAAAACTTTTTCTGTAATGCCAAGGTGTCAGCCTGAAGAGTTGTGCAGATACAAAGTACTTTGTAACATCCTTCTCATTGTGGTTGCTGATTCCAGGAAGTGGCAATTTCAGTTTACTTTTTAAAATGTTGGTAAAATCCAGATTTATTAAAATGCAATTACATTATTTGATTCTATTGTTATGACTGCTAAGCATGTACTAGGAAGATAACATCATTTTAAAAAATGTAGTTTCTAACCCAGGGCTACCTAAAACACTGCCTTACCCTTTTGTCTGCATCGTGGTAATTTGATCGTACAAGAGTCTTTTGGGGAATTTCTTAAAACAACAATGTTGTTGCACTTAAGACTGGGTTTTTTTTGGGGTTTTTTTATTATTAACATAAGAATGAATGTTAATTTTATAATCTCTTGGTAAAAAAGTGGAATAGTTAAGATAACTGTAGTGCTGTTAATTTAGACCAAATGCACATGAAACTTCTGAGTTGTGTTGCAGTTGGCAATACTAAAAACTTTAATGAGATAAAGTGTGTGCTGGGGGAAGCTGGACTGTACATTTGTAGCTGAAATACACTGTTCCAGGCATCTTTCTTCCCAGTGTTCATGTGGTTTTGACTTTTCCCTCCCCCTCACCCCCCTCTTGACTTCAGTTTCACAATTGAGCTGTAATACAGTAACTTGCTGCACTTAGCCTGGATCAAACTTGAGGCGGCCCCTGCCTCGATTCCTCGCTGTGGAGCCAGCAGGCCGGGAGCTTTATGGAGACGCTGCGCCCCACCCATCGAGCAAGGAACAACACGAGTTTTTGCGTGATCCCTGTGGGCGTTTTACAGGGTTTGGATGACTCGCTTACAACTTGATGTGTTTTAACCTTATTAGCTAGGTCAGCTGTCGCAGAACCTGTCTGTTGGGCATATTTGTGAATTCTTGAAATTTTTGGCAAACCTTCCCAGGAGTGGCCAGAGCCAAAATGTAGAACAGTGTTGCAGGTTGATCAGAGCGGAAGAAGGGATCCTCCTTTGCTCGCCTGTTCCCACAGGTAGAGAGGGTGTCTGGTTTGACTTGCCCTAAAGCTGCAACCATCAGAAACAGCCTGTCCAGTCTCCTTCTGCTGATAAAGTGCTGTGGTTTATATCCAAATGATAAAAAACCTGTAGTTGTATGGTTCAGTTATACTTTTCACTCTTACACTTTAAATGTTTGCACAGACATTTAGATGAGCATTGGCTAAATATTTTGATTGATACTTTGCTTGGAACCGGTGAACTTGGAGTTATCGCTGTTTTGTTCTAGAGACAGAAAATACTGCTAGATCTCATCATGTGTCATTTAAACTTAGTGTACTCATTTTTTTCATTTATGGTATGAACATTTAGGTTCCTCAGCATATTTTCAGTTAATTGCCAAACATTGTAAATAATTAAATCTGCGTATGACATACGGACTGTTACAGTATCACTGTAAGTATAAGATTTCAGTTATTATTCAAATGCTGTCCCCGTGTGCATTACAAATAAACCTGAATATTGTAATTAAGAATTTCTTAAATAAAATTTGAGATTACATTAGACAACAATGTTTTGTTGTCCAGTGAGGATGACTTAATTGTAATTATCCAGTACTAAGATAAACGAAGGATAAGGTTTGCTAACATCCTGTGGGAAAGAGAAGGAATAGTCTCCTTACTTTTTGTATATTATAGAAATGACCAAACATAAGTATTCTCATTTTCAGAGCCGGAATTTCTCAAAAAGAATGAGTATTGGACATAAGTATGCTACTCGGAATAAAAGCATGAGAAAACTATGCTAGAAACTGAAGCCTCCAAGGAAAGAGCAAAATTATTCTCAGGGCTTCTGGTGTACTTGTCTGTTGATTTGCCAATGAAACCACTGATCTGTAAAATATATAGTAACCTTGAAAGATCCTGGCAATAGGGTTGTACGGGGCTGGAGAGATGGCTCTTGGGCCTTGAGTTCTACTCTGTTTCTGCTGTATGCTTTCCGAATAATACACACAAGGATTTCTTGGAAGTCCATGAGAAAGAAGAGTTGCAAGACATCAGTATGAGCATTGGCATACCACTGACAGTAAAAGATGTCCAAAGAATCAGTATTTCTTCCAGTGCTCTTTCTTCCTGTGCAGTATGTGTATAATACATACAGCCTGCCAGTAGCCCTGAGGATGTAGCGCACAGTCCTTTTCCCTTAGGATGAATCATAAGATATAGATGCTTCAGCTGCAGATGTTGAATTGTGAACGTTTACATTATTTTACATGTTTGACAAGGTTCTGGTAACAGTTTTGAAGCTTGGTTTTTGAATGGTTAGTCAGGTCATGGAGTCAGGCCTGCCCAGTATTGGAAGCGTGAATCTGCTCATTTTCACATGAAGGACGTGTCATGTGATACTCCTTAATCGAATCCATTTATGCCTCTCTTGCTTACAGAAGTAATCTGTCAAGGCTACTGAGAAGTTGCATTTTTTATTCATTTTTTCCCATTTAGACCACTACCAGTGGCAGATGACTTTGACCTCAATTGTTAGCATGGTAAAGATGGTTTGACCCTTGTGGCAGTACAGTGCGTGTGCCAGGCCATTGCTGCCTGTCCTTTGTTAACCCGGCAGGTAAAAACACTTCATTCCAGCCTGTTCAGTCAGTTCATTCTTAGCTAGAAATTGCTTGCAGCCAGCAGGTCACATCATAGATCACTTCAGCTTGTGTCCTGATGGGATTAGATGATCTTTTTCATTCCAGCCAAACACAGATTTACATCGTGTTCTCTATTTTTAATAGTGTTGCTGTGATGTTCTCTTACTTTGTGGCTAGAAGGGCACTCGTTTATTTCTGCTGGGCCTGTTTTGAGGTAGGGAGAGAGAAATCACTGTCACAGCAGGATGCATTATAATCTGGGTGTCTGTACAGTTACTGCAAACTAAGCTGTATGCGCTTGAGGTGTTCCTCTTGTTACTGAGAGGAATTGTGACCTTGTTGAGTTGACATGCTTCTTGCACAGTTACATTCTTCAGGATAGGAAATGCTGTCTCCAGCACAAGCATTTCTTCCTTCAGTGCTTTTCCTTATACTTGAGCATAAAATGAACCTTAGAATTCAATTGTAGTTTTTTGTTCATCACAGTTTGAGCATTAGGTGAGGAGAAGCTTGATGCCAGAGCAGGAGAGGCTTTTCTTTTGATTCAGCTGAGGGTTTTTTGGCAGTCAAATGCATTTCCCCCCTTGAAGGTGAAGACCGACTTCGTTGGAGAGCAGCCAGTGTTTTTCAGTCATCATAAACTGGCTGCTCTAGTTGGTGACTGCTGGTTAAGGCTTCTTCAGGTGTCTGTCAAGCTGTTTGTCGGCTGTACTTGAGCAATGAAATTATGTCAGTTGGTGTCATATTTTAGAGCAGCTGCTATAGCTGGCCACCAGCAAATGGCCTTTTGGAGTAATATTTATCTTGCTTGATGTACAAAATTCAACAGAGTTTGTTGTGTGCATTCCCATCATGGTTGGTGGAGAGAAAATGGTGTTTACAGACACTGTTTTTCTCACCTTGGGGTAAAAATCTGTAGTCAGAGAAGTTAATTTTTAGAAGTGCCTTTGTCCATTAACTCAAACATCTGGGGATTGTTTGGAAGGTTGTGGCAGTTAAAAGATACTTCTGCATGTTTCTCCCAAGCTTTCCCTCGAGATCTGTGCACACTAGCAGTACCTACAGAAATGACTGCTTAAAGGACTGCAGTGGATAATTATATAAATGAAAGACTTACTGGTCTTTGCAGTGAACAGCTGATGGTCTAGACCACTTGCCAGTTATTGTGTTTGTACTTCTCAAGAGACAGAAGTGATTCTTGGAGACTTAGCTGCAAAGGAGGCAGAAGGCTGGTGATCCTGCAAAGGGCGGGCAGCTTGCAATGCAGGAGAGACTAGGCATGAAGTGGTGGCTGCCTGTAGGTGTCTTTCTCTACAAGTGTATACATGAGTTGAGGGAGCCCAAGAACCAGCCTCTTGTAAGATACTTGATATGAGCATGAGGTACAAAAGCAGGTAGTTCTGCTTTTACAATTAGGAATGAGCATGTTCTATGTATCATCACTTTCTATTTAAAGGAGATTTTTCACAGGCGACTAGATACTTACTCTCTGCTAGAAGTCAGTAGAGGTTTGGTGTCTGTTTTCTACTTCTATGCTTCTATACCATTTCTCTCCTTGTCTCCCTCACCAGCATACCTTTTCCTGTTTTCCAGTTTTTCTCTCACTTAATTACAGTATTTCTGGAGAGCTTTCTTTAACCTATTTTAGTATTCTAATTAACACTTGGCACTGTATTACAAACAGGGTTTTATTTTTCTTTTGGCTGAACGTGCGGTTCCTCAGTTGTTTGACTAGTATCATGTATCTATCAAACAGTACACTAATTGTATACTACTTTAGTTAGTGGGCAGAAATACTTTATCATCTTCTGCTTATTGTTGATAAATGCTTTTATCTGCTGAAGGCTTTTTGTATGCTTATTTTATCTATTCTTTATCTCTTATAAACACCGTCAAACAAACTAAAATTGCTTTTTTCCTTAAAGTGGTGTTTTGTCTAAGCATTTACTGTTTATGAAACACATTAAGGCAACTTCTTTTAAACTGTGCAAGTAAGTTTAAAAAAAACACTTGTGAGAGACACACACTTAAGAGCTGTGCTCAACGAAGCAGATTCTAAACTGAACGCTTCCTTTTGCAGGCCCAGATTGCCTTTCTTCAAGGTGAAAGGAAAGGACAAGAAAATCTAAAGAAGGATCTGGTGCGAAGAATCAAAATGCTGGAATATGCACTTAAACAGGAAAGGTATGCTGCTTGAGTGGGGAGGGCATGAAGGAATTCTGAAGACGTGCTTGCTTTTGCTTTTGTATTTGACAAAACCAAGAACTGTATCTTCTTTATATATTCACATCTCAAAATGCCGTGTGTTGCGATACTAAATGAAGGTAGTAGTCTAGATATCCACAATATGGTAAAAACAATAGCTAACACAGTGTGGCTTCAGAAATACGCCAACAAACCCCACGGTCAATGAGATACATTTTCCTTGGTAAAATTCTACCTAGCTGCATAGGTTATGCTCCAGAATTACAGAGTATGCTTTTTTTGTTCAAAGTAGTAGCTTTGTTTAATAGTCTCTGACAACTGAACTCTTGAACAACGGTCTTCAGTCTAGTAATTGCTAGTTTTTAATCTTGCTGAGTTTTTAGTCTTCTTGGTGTGATAGACTCTATAGGGATGTCTTCTGGAAGGTAGTTGTGTGAGGATTGAAAAAATGTTTGTGTCTGTCTGCTCATGGGCATTCCGGTAGAAGTCCCTGGTGTACTTAACTAATCTTAATATGCTTTCCTGTTGTTCCAGTCTTTGAGGCAACCAAATAGGTTCTTTACCATGTTTCCAGAAGTCCTTCTGTTTTAACTGATGTGTTTTAGGCCAAGTTTGGTTTTAACATTGTTTTTATATGTGAAATATCTTTTAAAGTTCTTGACCAAAGTGTGTATTTATGGTACTACTGCAAAGCCATAATTGCTTACATACCATTTTCCTGTCATAATTCCTACTACGCTTTAATAAATTAGGCCTCTATTAAATAGTTTCTATTAGTGGAAATAAGGTTTGAAATACACACATATGCAAATGTGGAATAGGATATTGCAGCTAGGTAGTTAAAAAGGACAGTGATAGTTGTACATCACTGTATTGCATTTAGATCTGCAGAGGGCTGGAGCACCTCTCCTGAGAAGACAGGCTGAGTTAGGGTTGTTAAATCTGGAGTAGAGAAGGCTCTGGGAAGATCTTATAGTGGCCTTCCAGTACCTGGAGGGGCCTACAGGAAAGCTGGGGAGGGAATTTTTAGAAGGACATGTAGTGATAGGATGAGGAGGAATTGTTTTAAATTGGATGGCGGTGGATTTAGATTGGATATTAGGAAGAAATTCTTCCCTGTGAGGGTGTTGAGGCACTGGAACAGGGTGCTGAGGGAAGTGGTGGTTGGCCACTCCCTGGTAGTGTTCAGGTTGGATGGGGCTTTGGGCAACCTGATCTAGTGAGGGGTGTCCCTGCCCATGGCAAGGAGGTTGGAACTTAATGATCTTTAAGGTCATCCCTTCCAACCCACACATTCTATGATTCTATGATCTTACATGGGCTGGTTTAGCACGAGGCATATCTTGCATCATCCATCCAATATGGTTCTTTCTGATAGCAACCAGTTCATCTGCTAGTGTGGAGCTACAGCCAGTTTCCTGGCCAGCAGTAGCCTTAGGGGTCCAGTGTTTCCTTCCCTTTGGGGTGTCCTCAGAGGAATGCTAAAGGTAGATCCCTTTTTGCCCAGGCCTTGTTATGACACTGATCTTCTATTCAACAGCACTGAGAGATACCAAATGTATGCATAATGGAGATTGCAGGTTATGGCTGTGGCTTACATTTGAGGCATGATTATAAAGATTAGAGTCACTTTAAAAGAAGACAGAGGCAATCAAATAGATTCTTGTGCAGTTAGAGTTATGCTGTAAGGTGTATAAATTCACTAAGTTTTCTTGTATTTCTAAATGGAGGTAATCGTTCCTGATTACATAGGGATATCATTAACACTTCATGTTCATGAAGCAGATTAATGAGCAATTTATGTACAATTATCAGACTGTGTAAATACATCTCTGTGTGCTATCAGAATTCTGTAAGATTAAAAAAATTTAAAAATCCAACTTCTCTATGGATAGTGAAAATGTCCACTACTTCCATTCAGTAAAATCTACCTAAATTAAGACATTTAAATCCTAATCCAGTGGTCACTGTCAGGATTAGGAAAAAAACACCTGGTGGTTTTTTAGCAGTTTTACATCAGTATCGTGCTTTTCTTCTGCAGTGTATAGTGTTAGGTTTGGTTACTCGGGTCACTAGGTTACAGTCAGCTGATCCAGTCCAGTCCGACAGTTTCATTAGGGGTGCTCAATGGTTTTTGCTTGTGAATGGTGTGTGCTGGAGACAGCTATTTATAAGAGCCTGTGGTTTTAAACAGCAGTGTTATCTGGCAGTTTCTGAAGAAACAGCCTTGTATTTCTGCTGGAAGTGTCTCCAGCAAGTATTCTTACTTAAAAGAACGGCGACATACTGAGCTTGGAAGCACTGCTCGCTTTCCCAGCATTTTCCTAAATCAGCCGTCAGCCAAGTCAGGCAGTAGTCTGTTGGGATGCTGGCTCCTTCCACTGGGATCTCAGAGCTGGGAAATGACATCCTACAAGGTAGGAGGAAAACATTTCTGGTCAATTTAGAGGAAGCGTGTATGGGTGGGAGAGGGCAGGGAAGCATTCCTGCATTCCTTCATTTGTGACCTGGCCTTGCAGCACACCAACTCTTTCTCAGCTAGATGAACTAAGCTATGAATAATGGGGCAAAATACGAAATTGTGGACCAGAGTAGCCTGTGTTTGCAGTGCCCTCAGGAAACCAGAGCAAGAAATGAGCGATACTGTTTTTCTCGGGTAGGCACTTTTAAGAGCTGTTCTGTGTGGTGGGTGTTCACCATTTCTTTTATCAACTGAGTGTTTTCAAAGTTTACTATAAATAAACACTTTGGGAAGCATTGTCATTGTTCTCTATTTCATGGCACTTATGTAATTTCATAGTGGGCAAGGTAGAAAGTGAGTTTTATTTATGGGTTATGTTTTTCTGTCAAATATAAAGTTCAGTCTTTATTTAGGAATTCTAAGTTTACCTTTTTGTTGCATGTATAGGAAACCCAGTTATTTCTGCTGAAGAGTATTAATACACTGAATAGCACAGAGCTTAGAAGGAGGTAGTTAAGCCCTGTCATTTGTTCAACAGCAGCTTTAATGTAGTTTTGCCAGCATCCAGTAGATTGCAGTGTGAGGCTGTTCACAATTTAGGTTTACTTTTTTATTACTTTATCAATATTTGCTCCACCATCAGTAAATCACATTGTTTCCTCTGGATTTTCAGGAGCTAGATGAAATGCAGCACTGTTTCTCTCAAGTACATGTAGTCTAGTCTAGCTCATTTCCTGCCTTAACATATTTTAACCAAAGAACTGGACTCCTGAGCCATGTCTCTAGAAACACTTGATTTAATTTTATGTTGTTTTCTGCACTGGTGTGTCTGATCAGCGCGAGGCTGGCGCCTTCTCCCCTGGGTAGAATATCTCACCGTGCTGTTCCTGGCAGTCGTTCTTGTTTATGTCTCTTGGTTTGGCGGCGGCTCCCAGATCTTCTACGGATGTTTTGGCAGGCTCCCTTAGCACAGCTGGATCAGATGCTTCAGGTCTGGCGACAGATATTTCCAAGAAATAGTGGCCTTTTTTCTTTTTTTTTTTTTTTTGATCTGGATCAAACTTATTTCTGTGTGAAGTATTCAGAAAACTTTCACTTCTCTCGGGAAATTTAGAAGGATGAAAGCTTTTAGCGTTTTCCTGAGCAACCCTTGGGTTGTTGTGGCATCCGTGCTGAGTGTCTCCAAGCACTGTTTGCATGGAAGACACATAGTTTAAAGAAAATGCTGCTAATCAGAAAAGGAGAATTGTGTAATGAAGTGCAAAAGCCAGAGCAGTGGTAATATTAATGGTTATCTGAGCAAGGGCATCTGCCCAGTCACATAGTAGCTTTCTTCCAAACAACTTGAAGGCTAGTTTTCAGATGGAAAATACTCTCCAAAAAGTTGTATCCTTCAGCTAATTATTTTCATGTAATTTTTCAGTCTCTACATGCTGTTAATAGTTCAGATGTAATTTTGAACAAATTTCAGATAATAAAAGCTCATCTTTGTGATTTGTTTCCCTTCTTCCCTGCCCCCAAACCACCATTCTTGTGATAACAAAGATTGGAGAAACTTTTTTTTTTATGCTGATTTACAGAAAAAAAAATCATTTGCTCTTTTTTTTTTTTTTTCCTAATAGTGTCTCAATGCTGGGACGTGTGAACTGGAGTCCAATGTGAACTGCAGAGGGCCAGTTTAAAGCTGTTAATAAGGGTACTTACTATGTGATTTCTGAAAAAGCTGAGAAATTGGTCGTGATAGGTGGGCAGGAGATAGTAGAAATAGATTAAATAGAAACATGCTAATGGAATAGGCTATATTCAGAATTCATAGAGAAAAGAAATAAACGTTTCTTTTGTGAGGAGTTTCATAGCCTGTGATTACAATAGGTGTAACAGATTGCTGAAAACTCTCCCTTCTAGTCTTGGAGTCTGAGTCCTTGAGTTCAGGCCTTGGTACACTTTAGAAAGATGTGTGTGATGTTTTTCAACAGTAGCATAAGAAAGTTTCTAATAATAAATTTCTTATTTGCTTTCTGAAGAAGTGTAGAAAATATTTTCATGATGGACTGTTAGCTATCTAGATTGATTTTTTTTTTTTTTTTTTTAAATATTATTCTGAACTTTAGAAGCTGATCATAGCTGAAGGTGAGCTCACTGATTCAGGTACTCTGATGTGGCCTTCATGTTTCTGTGTCACATTTAACTGGTGTCTCACTTGGATACCTGAATTTGTGCTAATTGATTCTGATTAATTCAGATTTCAGTTTGGTATTGAGGGGTTTTTTTGGGTTTTTTTTGTCCTTTTATGCAAGCCAACACCTATAGCTTTTTGTTTTTAATTTTCCCAGCAATATTTAAAATAAGGATTGCTTTTTGGGACTGTCAACTTTTCTATTGTCTGTTTTTGTTAGGAATAGATTCTTGCACCTATCTATATTTCTATTGGTTTCTGCCTGTGGTAAACAAAGGTAAATCTTGTAAAAGGTGAAGTCTTAGTCCATCTTAGCTTTAAAATAAACTTCAGGGCCAGTGGTGTACGAGGCCATGTAATCATGATTATCCTTTTGAAGTAAAGAACAGTAGCAAAGGTTTTAAAAGCTGTTGCATTATGAGGAGGAACCAGTTAAAAACCCTACTACTGATAGTGCAGCAAAGTGAGATTATTCATTCAAAAGTGAGCAGCAATTTTTAACGCTGATTTTATAATGAGGGGAAACAACTTTACTAAGAAGAAGGAAAAGAAGGAAAGAAATTTAAGAAATGGCCATACACAGATTTAACAGATTGGAATAAATATTCTGAGAAGCTTAAAATAACTGCAGGCTGAATTTTTGAAAAATGGATTTTGGAAGACAGGTGGGAGATTTTAAGAATAGGAAAGGTAGAAGAAAGGTTCCTTTCAATTGACCTAGCAAACATTTTACTTGGGTTCTTAAGGTGAAGTTTGTTAAAACATTGGTAAGAAAATTAGTGCATGCATAGAGGATAACAAAATGTCATATAAAACCCACAAACTAAAGGGAAATGCTTCATGCCACAAAACTAACTGGTCTCAAATTACTTGCAGGAGTTGAATAGAGCACAGTATAGGTCACTAATCTAGATTAAAGTGAAGTATTAATATCTGCTCATTTTTGATAAATCAAAATGGATTAAATATTGGGGTCAGTTGAATTGCTGATTGATCTAACTTCCAGAATTTGGCAAAGTGCAGTGTCTAAAGTTGGTAAGTTAGTGACAGAGTGGGGGATTTCTTACCGCTTGATTAGTAATTACTTTTTAATTGTGCTGGTGAGGGATAAAGTATATGTATCACCAGTATTTAATGATAATGAAATGCAATTGTTTTACCGGGGTAGCATCTCTCTGCCAGTGAAATGTAGGAAAAAGCTGAAAAAGGAGAGAAATATTTTGATTGAACATTCAGCTTCAATTTTCTTCTAATCTTGGTTATTCTTTTCTGTACGGGCCAAAGTGTTTATCCTTCACTTACTGCTGTAATGCATTCCAAGTGCATCTTTTCTCCCTTCCTTGATGGTTGCTGCTCAGCTGAGTGAGAGCTTAGTGCTCTAGCTCTTGAGGAGGAAGTCAGTTCCTTCCTCTGTCATTGTTGCCTAAGAGGCATTTCTTCACTCTACACTTAGCTTTCTCATCCAGAATTAAATGTTTATTATAATTAAAATGCAGCTGGATTAGTTGGAAATTAGTACTGTCAATACTGAAATATAAGAACTACCAAGCACTGCTTCCCTCAGCACCATTTGTTAGGAGTACAGAGTTTTCTTGATGAAAGAGGAAAAGGCAGAAAAACCCCAGTAATGTAATGAAGATGCCTGAGAAGCAGTCAAGAGGTGCCTGGAACTTAAAAATATTATCTACAGTTGTTCTTGATACAGTCATTTGAGCTTAGTGAGACTTGAATCATACAATTATGAAGTGTCACACCCTGTAATTCTATTAAAAGCAAATTTCAAGTGGAAGGGTTCCCTTGAGAGTAGTGGAGCTCGTGAAGCCCGTTTCCATGTTGGTATATGTGAAGTGGACTTTTTTTCTCCCCCTTTTTGGCTTTTGTAGCCTGTATCTTGCCACCTTACACCCAGCTCCCTACATTGGTGTTGGAGCTGCGTGTGTGTGTGTGTGTGTGTGTGTGTGCTGGGTGGGCATGCAGCCTGGCAGCAGCAGCACGCCCAGCATTGCCTGAATTCTTCCCTGCCTTTCATTCAGGGCAGGAGCCACTAGGAGTGCTGCTTTTCTACCCAGTTAGGAATGCTTCCAGAACTTCATAGAGAATAATGATTATTTGGTGAATTGTCTAAATTTTCGTGCTTGGCAGAAAACAGTCATAAGAGACAAAATTTATACCGAGTGTGAGAGAAGGGGGGAACAGATGGCAAAACTGGCTGAGGCACTTGCTGCCTCAGTTTCTCTGTTACTGGGTTATAAGGCTGATTTTAAACAACTTAGATCTGCATTTGCAGTGCTGTACTACCGTGGCATTATTTTGGGTGTTTAAAAGTCTATAGACACTGTAGGATTAAGCTTTTCAAATTAAAAACATGTCCCTCTTTCTTCCAGCTGCTCTTCCAGTCGTTATATAGTATGTTTTGTGGGGTTTATTACAGTAGGCCCTTGGTAGGCTAAATATTTTTGTGAAAGAAGTCTCTTTTCAAACTTGGTCAAGCGTCCAATCTACGAGAAACTGGTGTGGCTGGGCTGCTGGCAGTTGTTAGATCTCGTTCAGAATGGTTCTGAGGGCCTGCTTATGGGGGAATGCATAGCATTTCAAAGAACAAATCTGAGTTTTGCTGAATTGAGGTAACAGTAGGACATGAAGGAGATGGCACTGAACTGATTTGGATAGTAAAAATGTTTCTTAGTGAATGCTAAAAAAATAATAAGGGGGGGAGGGGGTGTGTGTGTGGGTGGAGAGGGAAGCAGAGAGTAACCCATGTCCAGGGAAGGAATGTTATTTGTAGCAAAAACAATTTTTAAAATCTGTGGTCTCCTGATCCCTGTGTTTCATCAGCATTCACTTCACAATTATGTGTCAACCTTGGAAAAATAATTGAGCAAAATTATATATCTGAAGTCCTGCTGAAATGACCTGTTTTGTTTTGTCCCTAGCCTAGAAGGAAGGAGTGGCTTTTCAAGTGAAGACAGGTGATATTTATGTATTTAGAGATACCCTTTAAATGTGTTAATAATTTTCGGTTTTGGTTTGTATTTTTTTTCCCTTTCAGAGCTAAATATCACAAATTGAAATATGGCACAGAGTTGAATCAGGGAGATATGAAGCCACCAAACTATGATTCTGGTAAGAATTTCTTAAGAATGAGTTCATTACTGGCCTAAGAGCTTAATTGTGGTTTGTGCAAATGCTGAAATGATAGTGTTGATAAAATGAGCCTCTTAATGGAAGCAATGGGAATTGAGATACTTAATAAAGACCATGTTTTACTTTTGTAAAATTAAAAATATATGCTAATGCTCTGTGTCTATTAATAAATCAAATTAGTTTAGATTAAAAAAAACACAACCAAACCACAACTCAAACCCAAACCAACAAACTGGTCCTGGGGAGAATTACTTTTCTCTTCCTTAGCAGTGTGTATGGATGTTTTGGAACAGGGAGTTACTAGATTTATAGCTATAAATTCCTTTTATCTTTGAAATAATACGTGTAATAAATATAAACTTCTGAATAAAGAGTTAATGGCAAAAGACATGAAATACTTACTACCTAATTTTTTGTTCAGTTACCTCAGAGTAATGAATGAGAGTGGATGTTAGCCATAAGTGAGATCTCAAGAGTGGGGATTTTATTTACAAAATTCCAGCGATCGTTGGAAATCCATACAACTAGTTTCAGTGTTGTGCTCTGAGAGGACAATTTTTCACCTTGGTCTCTGAATCCTACTTCACATAAATAGTTTTAAGCACTGAATTTGAGAAATTAAGAACCTAAACTGTTTCTTTTCATCCCTCTCTCTATCTCTTCATCTTTTCCTCAGAAAACAAAAAAGGAGGGGGGGAGGGGCTTCAAATGTCTAGTTGTAGGTCAGGAGAAATGTTAAGTTATGATTTTTGTAGCTCAGTGCCCTGATATTCCTAGTGAAGCAAGGAAATCAGACTCGCTTGTATGTAAAGGAAGAATATAGGAAGTCTACAGACCCCAGCTCTGTCACTTGGTTTGTGGAAGGGATGGTCATGGTTACTTCTTACCCCATTGGATTTAGCAAGTCATTTAACCCCAACAAGCAAAAAATCCAACCCCATTCCAACTGATGAAATGTTACACCAAGCTTTTCTTGGGCAAGGTATAATGATTTTCTGAGGAATTTTATTTCCCGTTATTATCAAGCTTATTTTCTTAACTGGAGAAATGCTTTGGTGTTACTGAGTGGAAAACAACAATCCGTATCTGGACTGCTACAAACTTTGTCCTGGTCATACCAAGATCTTAGCTATCCTTGGGTTTTGTAATTTCTCAGGCTACAGCTATAGCACATTGCTCCAGCTTCCTGCTGAGGAATGTATTGCAAGGCCTGGCTTCCCTAGCAGAACCCTAGCCACTGCATTACTTCTGTAAAGTGAACGTTTGTTAAAATTCCCTTATCCTCATTTATCCCATTACATTCTATACTTGTAACTGTCAGAAATGTGTATATTCATTTTATGTCCAAAACTGGGCTGATAAAAGACACACACTTATAATAGATATTTATTTTTTATCATGCTTATGAGTTTTCTTTGATAGATACTTGTATGTCTATGTCTTTCCAGTGTCTGCCCCTGGTTTTCCAGCCCAGTAAGGAAAAAACCCACAGCAGTGTTTTTAGTAGTTCTTCCAAATGGCTCCTTGTTTGTTTTCTCTGTGATTCCTGGGGAATCAGTAATATAGTTTAGAAGAAAGAATTTAATATTCTGATAAAGGGAAGACCCCTTTTCTGCTTGTTTGAGGTTTTGGGTTTCTTGTTGGTTGGTTGGTTGGTTGGTTGGTTTTGCTGCATGTGATATCTTCTGTGGTTACTTGCTTATAATGAGTGTCCTTTCTATCTCATCTGTCAAACGCTGTCATGGTCATTGGTTTTGAGGAGACTCAGTGAAAGAAAATTTCTGCCTGTAGATGTACTGAACAGTACCTTCAGAAGAAGGGGTTTTGCTTTCTATAGGGGTTTTCAGGCACTTTTCTCATGTATTTTCCATGGTGGCTATTAAATGGATTTGTGAATTTGAGGTAGATAAAATTCATATGGCTCTCCTTTCATGTGAACCCTAATTAGTCTTTGATAGCTTCTTTGGGTGGGTGGTGTTTTGGATTTTTTCCTGTGTGGTGTTAATTCAGTTGTACAGAGGTAAATGACTTCCTGGTAAGGACAGTAGCTTTCCCACATCACATAAAAAGTTACTCATAGGATTATACCACAGGTTTTTCTGGTTCTTGAGTTTGTTTACATGAGAAGATTGTTCATCCTTTAGTATTTGGACCACAAGGGTTTCAAGTTTTGTGGCTGTGGTAGATAATAAACCCAAGATCTTTTATCTTGGGAACTATATGCTTGTGGGTCTCCTGAAGGAGGGGTGGGGGGGGAAACCTATGTTTGGAATGAATGCGTAGCTGTTGCCAGCATTCAGGTTTCTCACCAGAACAGCCAGTCATTTTTTGTGGATTTTCCCAAAGTAGTACTGTTTGGATACAAAGTTATGATTGTGGAAAATGTGGTGAAAAGTTTTTAACAGCTTTTCAGCTTAGAAAAGTAAGCAACCCCTATTGTATTTTTTTCACAAAAAAACCTAATACAAATATAGATTCATTTAGAGTTGATGTGAGTAGATCTGTTGGTTTTACTTTCTATGGTCAGATATTAAGGACATTGGTTGGACAGCAAGTTTTAAGTAGATACGCTGCAGTCGCATTTGATACTGTTAGCAGTTAGATGTTTGTATTCAGGCTTAAATTATGAGCTGCAATGTTATTGGAAGGTTAATGCAAAAGTGGCACTGCAGATTGTCTGTGTGATTATGTTCCCTTCAGGAAAAAAAGATAGGGCTTGTGAATGTGAGGCAGGAGGGAAGGCACTGGTGACTAGCAGAACTCACTGTTGCACAGCAGGATGTATCTGACAGTCTGTCTATGTACGTAGTACTATGGCTACGTGCTACATGCATTTTTTTTCTCTCTTGATTCATTATTGGCACTTTTGAATCTTACATTTTGTTATTGAACCATTCCTAAGCATTTCAAGAGAAATCACATTGGTCTTTTCAAGTGGATGGGCATCTTTTTAAGAAGTAGGGCAAGGAAAAAGAATATTTGTAATTAAATGATCTTTTCCAGATGAAGGGAATGAGGCAGAGATTCAGCCACAACAGAACAGTCAGCTAATACGGAAACAAGGACGACACCTGCTAAGACAGTAAGTGGTGAAAAAAAGAGCTTGAATAACGAATGCAAGGGAAAGAATCTGGTAATGATGTGTGACAATGGTGGCATTTGATTTATGTTTCTTTTCTGTTGGATTTTCTTTCAAGAAAAGCTAGTGTGTGTGGTGTTCGTTCATCTTCTGCCCTACTTTTCTTAGGTTTTTGAAATTTTTTAAGATTTTAGAACTTCAGATGAGAAGCCTTGTCAAATCACAAACACCAATCTCTTATACTCAGTAGAAGAAAAGCAAAACACCAATCTGCTTGGGAAAACAGTGGGTCGTGACACTTTGCAACTCTTTTTGCCATTGAAAACCAACACACACAAGTAGTTATGTTAAGAGCTATGTAAAATAACTGGTGTTGGATAATATCCAGAAGGTTAGACTAGAAGTTTTGTAATTCTCTGTTCATCTCAATAAAGCAAGCTTTTGTTAGTCTAAATCCATTTTTGAATTGTGGTCATAATGAACTAGTTAATTTCCAAGGTATTTGGTCTCATTTTTGTCTGTTTCACCTTGGTTACAGACCTTGGTTTAAATTGAAGGTGTCTCTTAAAGACCTCTCATTATAGTGTCTTTTATCTGTTTTTTTAATGTGTTTTCCCTCATTCTCCACATGCTGATAATTAGATTTTAAGGTCTTACCAGCTAGAAAAAAACTTCTGGTTTCTAAATTTTTTGTGTGTATTTCATAGGATTAAATGAGAGGGGAGGGAGACAGTAAGGGCAGTCTGGAGCTTATATTAAAGGTTCTTTTTCCAGGGAATTATACAGATGTTAAATTTGTCTCTTGCATGGCTTGTACATGCTTTTCTTTTTCAAGAGCTCAAACCTTTGCGTGTATGTTGACTAAATATAAATAAGGTGGTCATGACTTGGATCAGTGTTTTTTGAAGACAAGTCATTCCTTTTCAGCATAATCCCTAAGTGCCACAGTGCTGAATGCAGAGAGTTCATTACTGACAGACTCTGCATAGGTGGCTTGTTTGATTTTTATATAGCCAAGAATCTGTATTTCTCTCGTAACTTGCTTATGTAGAGGATATTGCTCAATAATTGGAGGAGAATGTTCTTGCAGGAAAAGTGCATGTCCTTGATTTGTAATAGCTGTCACTTCGGAACAGCGTTTCCCCCTCTTCAGAATGCTGTAGAATGTTGACTATTTAATCAGTCTGGTGGTCCTGAGAAGACAGTGCTGTTAACTCCATTTTCTGGAGGAAAGGATCATAGGCCAATTTTTATGTTTACTTTTTATCAAACCTTGTGCATTATAAAAAGCTCTTCCTACTAGCTGCAGGATTTGCTTTTATTTCCTCTGTTTTCTAGGCTTCTAATAATGCTTACACAAAGAACATACCTGACTCTTCTTGTAAAGCTTCATGGGCTGTTCTGGTGTGCTGAAGAATAAAATGGCTAATGGCCCTGTTGTACATGCAACTATGGTGATTTTTATAAGCCAGATGCAAATATTTTAATTGAAAGTGCTTTTCCATCCATTTTGGTAAAGGGATGAATAACCTATTGTATAACCTCGGACTGCTGGGCTCTTTGATTATTTTTTTTTTCCCCTCAGTGACCGTAGAGGCTGGTACTGCAAGAGACGGTCCCTCTGCAGCTGGTACAGGATGATTTATAAGGATGTTTCATTAGCACAGCACCACGCTTTGCTAAGCTAAGGGGTTGAAGATGAGTTTAGAGAGAAGTCTGCATTTACTGCTTTGAGTAAGTGAGATGTACGTGGAAGATTAGCATGACTTCTGTTCCTACAGGTATCTACAAGAAGTGGGCTACACTGACACAATACTGGATGTGAGGACAAGACGAGTACAAGCTTTATTGGGCCTCCCAAGTGATGCTTCAGAGAAGGAAAACAGAAATCAAGAGCCAATGGTAAATGGCACAGAGGGCCAGGTTAAAGAAAACGCCATGATTGGGTAAGCATCAGGATGGCAGTATTGCCTTTCTGCGTAAATGCACTTAATGGTGTAGAACAAATTTTGGTTTGCTGAGATTTAAGGTTTTTTCCCCCTAATTGGAGATTAGAGCAATTTCAGCTAATTGTATTATTTCAAGCAATAAGTATGGAAGTAACTATTAAGATTCACAGCTTAAAAGGACCGTAAGTTTTTGGGTTTTTTTCTCAGTTGGAGGGTATGACAAAGTCGAATTAAACCTCTGAGATACAACAGCTAAGTGGTTAGAGGTCAGCATTGTTTCAAGTTAACTGTTTATTTGTATTGCTGGAAACGCTACTGTATCGATTACAGGCTTTGCTCTTGTGGTCTGTGCTGACTATGACATAATAATCTATATGAGATACAGGCTTTCTTTGACTGGATCTGAAAAACAAATTCACTTGTCACATTTTGATTCCAGTAAGTTTTTCATTTTCCACTAAAGGATATACATACGTAAATGTGACTGAAAGGTAAGGTATCAATTTCTGGCTTTCAGTATTTCTAATACTATGAAAAGTCAGTCAAGGAGAGTAAAAGCTTCTTGTGCTTACTTTTACTTTAATGTAGAAAACAGTAGTTTTCTTAATGTTTCTTTTCTTTTCATGTAGGTTTGGTTTGGGGTTTTTTTAAAGTTAAACCTGGAACTTATCTGTAGAGGGAATCTGTTTATTCTTGTTTAAGATACTTCAGTTGCAAAACTTGAAAACTAATGAAAATGGTGCAGAATTGTTTGACTGAACAAAGCACGAGGTAACTGTTCCCAGTGGTTTGTGCTGCATCAGCAAGCATAGCTTTCCTCAAAGAGCTTCCCTCTGGTTTTCCTTTACTATACTGATGTGGTAAATTTCAAGACCTCTTTTTCCTAAGGTTTAATACTGTTATGTGACACATTCTGTCTTTTTAAAAGCATTTGTAAAAATTCATTATACCCAGCAGATAGCTGCAGCAACTTCAGGCCAACAAGTTACATAAGGGCAGTTCATTGTTATGTAATTAAATTTAATGCTGTGAGGTGGAAAATGTGAATGTATGAGAGAAGCCATGAACTAGTAAGATATGTTGTGCTGCTGTGTAGTCGACAAACCCTGCCATTTATTGTGCAGCAGCTTTGTTTTTGAAGAACAAGGAATGCTTGATAGATTACAGTAACAATTTTAGTTTGATTTCTGGTGAAGGGGTTGCTTCTCAGGGGAAGTGGGCAAACAGAATTATTCTTCTCACTCTTTATATAAATGCACTTACTTTGGTTTTGAAATGGGCAGTTGTTAAGGTAGTTATTTGATGGATGAAATGGTATGGCAGCGGTTTTGCTACAGCAGTTTTGGATGAATTTGCATTTCTTTCCTCTCTATTTGCTTTCTGGGTAGATCTGATATTATGTTTAGCACTCTAGTCTACCCTATGGCTGAGGATACTCACTGATGGAGAGAAATGAGTTCCCTTCCATTGTGGCTGCAAGCTTCGATGCATGATGTGTGAGAAGTCAATCCAGGGTTTTACAGTCAAGGAATTTTTCCAGGGATCTTGTTGACCAGTGACATCAGGCTTCACGGGTGATCTTGGGTTTGGAGATGCCAGCTGAGATCTCCCTCACTGGAAGGAAAAAGCTGGGATTTTACTAAAATACCATGATCAGTCTGAGGTCAGGACAAGCTTTTAGTGCTGTAATTCTTTGGGGCGTTTCAAGTGTGTTTTCAGATCATATCTTCTAGATTCGTATGCAGGAGCCATTCTGTGGCTTTCTTTCAGGGAGGGACTGCCTGTTATTTTAGAGCTATTCCATTGTGTGCTACTAGACACTGTAAAACACTGCACCTCACTGTTGCTGTGGCATGTGGCACTGTTCACCTCCTCCCAGTTGCATCATTGCTTGCCTCTGAGATTTCAAAGTGCAGCTTTATGGCAGATGGGTAATCGGAAATGAGATGTTCTTGAGTAGCTTATACTTACCTGTTCCTTGCCTCATCTATTTGTCATCATTACTTAAACATGTATAGAACAGCTTCTTTCTGAAGAATATGGGCATTGAATGGGTGACTAAGATTTAAAGCACATAGGCCAAGGCCAATGGCATGGGGTTCAATAAAGCCAAGGGCTAGATCTTGCATTTGGGTCACTACAGCCTCAACCTACAAGCTTGAGGAAGAATGGTTGGACTTGATGATCAAAGGGTCCCTTCCAAATAAGACAATTCTATGATTCTGTGATCTTGCTCCTGATCCCAACTGGAAGGAATTCTTACTGAGTGTTTGAAAACTTAATTCAATGCTTCATCTTGCCAGTTGGCAGAACTGGGAAGAATTTAAGTGGTTCAGCAAAATTCTGTCTTACAGTTGAGGTAGGGGGACACTCTTTGAAGACACCTTACCATTGCTAGGCTGCTTACCAGTGGTGTGAAACGATTGGCAGTTCTTCTAGCAGCCTTTTGTTACTCCCAGCATGCATGTAGAGGGAGAAGAGAATTGGGGCCACAGCCAGCTTGTAGAGCTAGATGAAGTGCCTGCCATTTGGTAGTGGTGAAGGAGAAACATTAACAGTGAGACAGTGGAGGAATGAGAAGCTAACCAAAACCATTAGCCCTGCCCAGGAAGTTTAAGGACATTTGTGTGTGTTTGCCAGGACAGCCAGACATCGGGACAGTTGCAGACTAAAATGCAGATGGAAGACACCCTGTGACTGTTTGGATACAGTGAGACTCTTTGTAGGAGAAAGCTTTGCCATCACCACAGAAGCCTGTGAACTGCTGAAGCCAACGCTGTTTAGCAAATGTGGTAGATCAAAATATTTAATAAACATTGGTGTCAAATATCTGCTGTCAGTTCTGAGGCTAATGGTCAGTCTGAAGATGGTCTAGTTATATTTGAAGATCAGAGTGCTGGACAAAATATAATACATGGAAATGAATCTGGTCTAACATGGAATACCTCTATTAAAGAGAGAAAATGCAGCTCATAGAACATTTGATTTGTTTGATCTTGGAAGAACTGCATAGTATTCTGGACCCAGCTGAGACTGCAGATTTTAAGACTGATTTTTAGAAACATGTATGTGGAAGGAAGAATGTGACAAGTGGAGTATGGAGATTGAAGAAAGAGAAGGCTTGTGGGTGAGAAATGATGAAGAGAAATCACTAGGCGTTTGCAAAGAATGTGGGTGAAAGTGATGAAGATAATGCACAATAGAGAGGAAAATGTCACGGTGAAAAACAGAAGGAAAATGGATTCAATGGTGCATTTCTGAAACAGGAAAATGGAAGGCACATTCTCTTTACATTTCCTTAAAGATTTCTCCATATAGTTATATAAATTCCAGAAAGAACAGACTGGCTGAACTGCCTTTTGTACAACTGAACAGTCATGTGGTAAATCCCAAAGAAAGTGAAAGTGATTATTTGATGCTTTTATGCTGCCATATGGTTACCTCTTTGGGTGGAGAGAGGGGATAATGGAAAAAAGCTTCTTTGATGTTTTGAGTACTGTTTATTGGTAATCAATCAATACTTTCTCAGTGAAAGAAAGTGTTGGAGAACAAACAAATTGCTACTGGGAGAAATGCCAGTAAAAGACAGAAGAGCTGATACACTTCTCAATGCGGTGTGGTTTTAGTAGGTTTTGTGTAAGCCAGTAATCTGTGTGTAGTGATTGATTGGCTGACCCTTGACTATTTCTGACAACAGCAGGCACACACACTTTTAGTCTTTTTTTTTTTTTTTTTTTTAATGCCTTTGATTGTTATAAGGGTAAGCTCTGGCATTTTCCTTCTCACCCCAAGGATGTGCGAAGTCTAAACTTCATGGTGGGTAGAGAAGGTATTTCTCCTCTGCTCAACTCACTACATCTTTTACAAATGTTAACAAGTTGGTGTAACACACAAGTTCTGCTGAAACAATTACACTTTGTTGTCTGTTAGACCCTTCAGCAGCCACAGTCTGGACACTCAGTGCCATGATACTGACAGTAAGTTGAGCCTTTTTGTGGGCAAGGCTAGTGAGAATCTTTGTGGTGATTATTGTGAAGTTGATACTGGTTACTTTGGAATATAGAAGTGTTAGCAGTTACTGTAGTGCAGATGCTTATGACAATAATAATTATTTTCAGCAGAAAATCTGTAACTTGAATTCTGCTAGGCTCCAGTTATTTTAGAAAATTGTCATCTGGTCCCTCATGCCCCTGAAATTAATTAATTTTGTGTATCTTAAAGGGTTGCAATTACATCAGAGAACTCCCCTCCCCCTCCTCCACCCCCCCCTTGTTTTTTGCTTCTTTTTGTACAGTGATGAACAAACTACGGTTGTCTGAAAGTCTTTTAAAGCCAAATTGGTTTTCCTTGTTATTAGGTGAAGTAGCCTCAGTCTTTATGTGTTACTAGCTGCTATGTCTGTGGCCAAACTTGTATTCTTACCTTGCCTGTTTATTTGCTAATGTACAGATCCTCTTGAAAACGTTAGCACTCAAGACATCATGTGGATTTTGAATACACCCTGGAAGATTTTGTTTCCATAAATGAAATGTTAATATGATAACCTGAGATAGATATAGTCCTGTTTCCACTTTTTAAATGGAATTTAAAAGGGAATCTGTTTTCAGTTTCTTCAGATCAGCTCACTTGCGTTACAAAAGATAAGTACCACTTGGCATGACTGGACTCGAAAATAGAAACTAAAATAATAACTCTGTAATAATGGTTGATATTCTTAACACCTGCAGTGAGAGGAATGGGTGCTTTCCCCCAACAAACTGAAACAGAAATGAAAGCTGCTTGCAAATGTAACTTGTGGCCTTGAAAATATGAGAGTGTTTAAGTATCTCCAGTTCACTTATTACCTCTTTTTTAATGGCTTTACCTTACTGACTAAAACCTAAACAGTCAAATTAGTTTATCTTCTTGCAGGTATGTATTTGGATAATGTTTGATTTGAGTGGAAGCAAATAATAAAGGAATAGAACTAGAAAGGTACAAGGGTCTATCAAGCACATGTATGTATATACACTTACATATGGATGTGTGTATATATAAAAATATAGATACATTATCTTTCTCATTAAGGGTTTGATTGTTATAACTATATTTCAGTAGAAACTTTTTAAAGAAAAATGGTCCTGAATGGTACATCAGTCTCTCTCTGAAACTGATCCACTGCCCTATTTTTCTTCTATTGGACTGTGTATGACTTCCACTCCCTATACAGCAAAAAGGCATCAAACCTCAACATGTAAGAGCAGATCCAAAGACCTTTTCAAAGATTAAATTAAACATTTTGAAGTTATTATCTTTCAGATATACAAATCATTCCAACTGACGCTTCAGCAATTGAACGTCTTTTTATACCAGAAGGCCTTGAATAACTTTTTAGCATCTCTAAATCCTATTAACACTGACCCTTGTAATGAAACTGCTGTGTATTGGCTAATGAATGTTGTGTGTTGACTTGCTTATAAAATGGTTTATTTGGGAAAATGTCTCCAAGTTTAGCAACCTGAGGTAACATCTGCCATAGAAAAGGTTTCAAAAATTGTATGTGAGACTAAAACATTGAATTACAAAAAGAAGAAAGAAACCCCAAAAACTATTTGCCTTATTCCCTTTATTGGTGGGGTTTTCTTCACCTTCCATTTTTCAGTGACCTAACAGGCATTTCAGAGATACCTTGTTTAGGCCAGACCTGGACATTTTCAACAGATGCATTGAAGCAGAAATAAAAATGAGGCAAATTGGGGTTTTGTGTGAAGAAAGTAGTAGCAATGGACCACTCTTTTCATTGGCACAGATCTATGGCTTAAGGGATTAAGGGATACTTCTTGGAAATGTCACATAAAACTTACGAGACAGAAAGAATGGGGAGAAAGAGGTAGGGACGTTATGTAGTGGTAGAGAGAGAAGCCAAGAGGGGAGGTGAATGGAGAAATAACTTCAAATACTTTGTTTTCTCAAATGGATTTTAAAAATTTTTATTCTTTAAAAAGCTTTTTAATTTGACATATTATAGGCATCTGACTAGATTGGGCAAGAGAAGTGGCCTTTCCTTTTTAAATGGCATTCCTTCACGATTCCAATTTACATCCAAACCATTTTGTAAGTGTTGCTTACCAGTTGTATGTATTGCACTGGTTCCTGCATTGTGTGGTGTGAATTCCTAAGAGGTTTCAAAGGTTGTGACAGCCCATCTAGCCTGCCCTGTTTTCCTTATGTGTACATTTTGTTGGTTATAAGTGTTCCTTAGTTATATAAATTATCAGTTTACTATTTTCTGTGCTGCTTTATGAAAGAATTTACATAGTATTGAAGATTTAACACACTGTTCTTAAAGGCAGTCCTTGTAGAAAGGAATACATTTGAATTTGCATGTGTTTAGTTACTGCGTCCAGTTTGAATGAACTCAACTTGCAATATTGAAAAGTCTGTGTTTAAACGTGAAACATCTGAATTCTGTGGGCTATTAATAAAACTGAGCACTTTGCAATAGCATGTTTTGGTAGTAGGAGGAAACTGAGCCAATGAAAAAGGCTCCAGAAAGAGTATGCTAGCATAGCTCTTCGAATGCCTGGCCACAACAGGTTTTTTTCTTGTACAGGCCCCCAGAGCCATTTCTCAGCCTAAGTCGAACTGGTGTTTTTAACTTTAATCTGGTATTTCTTCCTGCTTCTGAATTTATCAATAAAATCTGGTTTTATTTAAGATAACATGTGTATGTTTTGGATAAAACAAACAAATGAACAAAACCCTCTACTTTTTCCTCTGTGGGAGTGAGTAGAACCAGTGAGGCAGTTAATGGCATTGTGATTGGGCAGTTCATGGGGGAAGTTTGAGTCTCCTGAAACCACAGACTCTCAAAGGTTACTATCAGCCAAGGAGAAGGGAATGATAAAGATATTGAAAGTGTTGGAAAATATGTGTTAAACCTGACTGCGCAATATGAAACATTCTGGACCAGGTTGGGAGCAGGGAAGATACCATCAATGTGCTGTTTTAGTTTCCACATAACCTTTCCTATATCTTATGGTTTCTACTTCTCACTCAGTAAGAAACAGGATTTATTTCAAGATCCTGAATATCGAATGTTTAGAGCCAGTTGAACAGCTCTACTGTTTGTAATGCTGCTAATATCTCAGTGCCAGGGATGACTGGGTTTTGACACACAATCCTTGTCTTCAGCCATGTGACTACAGGGCAGAAGATGAAAAGTTGGCTCTGTGGCCTGCTGAGGCCCAGCAAGAGCCACACGTGCTTTAAATAGCACACATGGAACATACCCTAAACATTAGATTTCACAGGAAAAAGATTATTATTACTTTTAGTCTCAAAGGAGCCAATGGGGTTAAGACAAATATGAATAATTGAACAGCCTGTGAAGTACATGTTGGTATGAGATTTTCAGGGCAGTATCAAGCTGCAAAAAATTCTGGCAATTTCTCCTAAGAAGAAAAAATTTCATGTGACTTCAGGTTTATGTTTTGTGTTTCAAGCAGCATGGAAGTGTCTTATATTTGGAGATTGGAAGTTCCCTGTGTCAAAAGTAATATTCCCAAAATCTGCGTGCTGCCTATGGAAAACACAGCAGCATTAGGGTAGCTGAACTTTTTAGCACCACTTACTGTACTTCTCATTCCTGTGACAATTAGTTAGTCCTCTTGTGCTTAATCATGTGCAGACATGAGTGGCACACAGTCTCCTGTCCTCAAAGGCTTTCTTGTCTAATTGGGTAGGGCTTCTGGAAAGGAAGATGTAATGCAGAAAGGTTGCAGTATCTGATAGAAGATGTTATGTCAGTTAAACGACTTTTAAATTCTTTTTTTTTGTTTTTAGGGTTGGTTAGAAAGTGGTAAGTCAACTCAAGGAAAGAAAGCAAGGTTAGGTGCTGGGGAGAAAACCTTGCAGGTGTGCTGTTCAGGAAGGAGCAGTGGGGAAGAGATTCAGAACAAGCAGCTGAGGTGTGCAGGGTTGAGAAAGTCCTGCCAACATCTGCTTGCTCTGTACTCTTTGCTTCTGCACCTTCTGTAGCTGATACTACTGTCTGGGGGTTCTGGCTATTTTTTATGTAGAGAGTGTATCTGGGGAAGAAGAAGAAAGCATCTTCTTAAGTTCTTGCACTTTGAAAATTAAGTTCTCCCTTACATCCTTTTTTGATCCAGTTCAGTCTATTGAAGAGGAAGTGCCCTTTTTTTGACCTTTGTGGGTTTTTTGGTTTCCCACTATTTGCAACAGGTCCTGAGCCTTGCCACAGTCTTCCCTCACTTACTTATGCCTGTGTTACTACGGTTCATACATCAGTCCCAAGCATTCTATTGCTTTCACCCATTATTTTTAGAAAAAAATGTTCCAGACTACAAAAGCCCAGGAAATGTTGAATTGTTTTTCTTTTTACTAAAATGGAATTTAAAGTAATTTATTATACTACCCTACCTCTGAATATATTTTTGCCACTTCTATTTTTTTTTTTAATGTTGCTTTATGAATGTCCCCATAGGAGAAATACACTAAACAGATGAAAAATGAAACAGGCAAGCTTCAAGCTGCCATTAAATATGGAACGTGAATTAGTTCAGAATAGACATTTTCTTAGGTATATTTTACAGTATTCTTAAGTGTTTGTTCTGAATAATATCAAAACTGCATTGTGTTTATGGGCAGCTAAAGAATGAAGAATAGCTAAATTGTTGAGCTACTTTTGATGTGACTGCTAAAGTGTATTGGGGTACAATATTGCCAGTCAGCCTGGAAGTTAGCTCGAAGCTTCTTTTCCCTCTGGAAAATTTAAATAATTTAAATATCCTGTCAGTTCTGGTTTGGTTTGTTTGTTAGTGTGAATTCTTTCTTGCAAGTTGTGTCTTAGCACAGGTAATCTTCCATGGTACTCTGTTGACTTTGCACATTTTTATACTGTGCAGAAGTTTTGAAATAATGGTAAACTACTGTGCATTCCAATGCATGAGATGGTTTCCTCTCCACCCTCTCTAAAAGGCAATATATAATTATGTATATATCCTGCCCACTAAGGTATGTAATGATTAATATGATAATTCAATTCAGACCAATTACAACAAATAAACAAAACCCAACAAAAAACACCCTTCTCTTTTGGTGGTCACTTTGAATTTCTGTGTGAGAGTGACTAATTTAAGATCCAAATAAGTACAGAACTAAATCTAGGTAGGAATTACTGCAAATACTTGTCCCTGTAGAAGGATATGTGTTTCTTAATAATGACTTCTGTTGATAAAATTTTGTGTTCTTTGTTTGCAATTAGTACATATGTTGCTATTTACTGTGGCTTGTCTGGTAGTTGCTAATCTAGATCAGCAGCCACAATGGTTTTATATGGCAGGTTTTTGTATGGCAAATTACAGAGATAAAAACAGAAACACAATTGTGGTTGGATCACTTAGTCCACTAAAAGTTGACATTGCAAGTTTTGCCATATTGAGATTTGTGTGTTGGAAACAGCAAGACAACAGTGCTGTAGGATTTCTGTGAAAGTGTATATTATTCTTAGAGATTCATGAGGTATTACAGGCTGCTGAACTAGTGGCTACTTAAGGAAAAACATAAGTATTAGAGAGTGCTTTCAGGTTTATCATAGGAACAGCGGGGTCAAAATCCTGCAGGAAGCGAGGCAGATTGGAAGCATGTTTGAGATTTGCTCTTATCTAAGATATGGGAAAGGGGAAGGAATATTCTCAGTAAAACCAATGACCATGAAAACATGCTGTACATCATTGTATGCCCTGCTGCTCTCTGTGGAATCTCTGCTGGCAAACAAAATCTTTATTGGCATTTTTGGTCTATAAGGGTAAGTGGAAAAAAACCCCGGTAGAATAGCAAATTGTCTTAATGAGATTTAGAGATACTGGGGTTATGAAGAAGCCACTCCTGCTAATTGTTGTTATGTAAACATGGAACTGCTTGAGCAGAGACTGTGTAAAGAAGGAAGTGTGCTTTTTATCACGCCTTACTACACATCAGAGCTCGGATGTTTTTTGTAATAAACCTGTGAAAGGTGTTATGAAGTAAGACTGGAATAAGTGGGTAATGGATGGATGGATAATCAGATGTTTACACAGCAGGGAGTTTACAAGGTCTTACTATATGGGCTTATTAGTTGATTGAACCTTTTGAAATGGGTCATGGCAGAAGCAAAATGCAGCATTAGGAAGGCACTTGCTGGTAGCAAGGGTGCCTGTACAAGACAATGTAGAGCTGCATCTCTGAAAAGGGAGACACTTCTGTGGTTTCAGTGGTTGGGAAAATCAAGATGATGTGCATTTAGTGATGAACTATGAAAGACAGACTACTGATTAAAGGTAAGAAAACAATAAAGTTTGTAGTAATCGTTACAGTTTGCACTGAGCTTATTTTATTTATCACTTATCTTTGAGGGATTGATGAAGTGCATCTTCCACATAGAAAACTCTGTACCTGTTGTTAATTTTAGGATTGCTTTAATCATACTCATCAGAGTTTTAATAGTGGTTAAAGTCCTGTTTCTTCGATTCGTCCTGTTACTTGAATTCTTCCTCTTCACTTGCTATTATGACAACCTTTATGTTTCTTATTTGTGCCAGTGCAGTTGTAATTTTACCCAGTCTCCATCCATTTCCTTCTTTGTTTAATGTTAGCATCTACATTTTCCCATTCTGATATTTTCCCATTATGTTGTTCTATAGCAACATATTTATCATCTCTCTCTAAAGTTGATAAATGATAGATCTAGAGTTTGATGTTTTTCAACAAGGTGAGGAACATTGGATACTAGCAGCAAAGTTCCTATACCCCAAGCTCAGCCTTGTTGCTGAGGCTTTTGGGTATGGTATATCTTTATTGGTGTTACTTTGGGGTACATATCAGATGAACATTGCTTTAAAATGCTTTTCAAATAAAAAACTGAATCCTCTGCCCTATAGTTGCAGTTCAGTGCAAGAATAATTGTTGGTTCTGATATAATAGTTTATAGATAATGTTTATTTCTTCAATCCACAAACAGTTTTACCTGTAGGCTTGTTTTAGTTTCACCTGTCATTGGGTATCATAATATAGAACAGACTAGTAATTGCAGAAGTGACTTTGCTGTGGTTTTGACTCACGATGGTGGTGGTGGCTGTTGTTGTTTAGGAAACCTGAAATGACTGAATCTGCCGCTCTGCTAGAGACCTTCAAGTTTCTTGAAAATGCAGCTGCAGAATTTAGTGATGAAGAAGATGAAGAAGATCTTGAAGGAAGAGAGAAAACAATCATTGATACTGCAACAGTGAGTGGAAAAAAATAATTGAAAAAGTTACGAAGAACAGAAAAAGTGAGATTAATGAGATGCCTGTATGCAAAGTATATGACTGTGTATGTACACGTGCAAATCATTAATGCATCTTTATGATGGTCTGTCCAAGCATGTGTGCATAAGAGGAATTATACATGCATTTCTGAGTTTGTGCATACAAGTTAAGCTTTGCCATCGTTATTGCCTTAAGTTTCCAGTGATGGACTAAACTTGTTTTAAATGGTCTTTCTACTTGTAGAAGTTTATCCTTGTAGGGTGCAGAGCTGAAGTGTACTATCTTTCTCGTTAAATAATTTGTGGAAGGAAGAAATCGTGTAGCTGGAAAAACTCTTTAACATGTGGTTAATAAACTTTTTGGTTTGTTAATTCAGTCAAATACCTGAAAATCCCTTATGATCCATACTTTGCTGTATGGTTTGGTCAGATCATCACATGAAATAGATACATACAATCAGTACTCCATTTTATCCTCTTTTCAAAATTAATACAAATCAATGAGCTGTGTTTCCTAACAACTAAAGCAGCAAAGAGTTGCAACCTGTGTGATTGTTTCTATGATCAGTTTAAAAAAAAACAACCCACACTTTAAAAGCCATCAGATTTAAAGAGTTCTTAAAGAGGATCTTTTTAAACTTGTTCCTGTCATGCATGGACTGTGACCTAATGCCAGAAACTCTTCTGTAAAATCATCAGGAATACAGTGTTTTCAATAAGCCTGCTGAAGGAATGAAGCTTAAAGTTTAGAATAGCTTCAGGTTCTGAAATAGGTTCATTGTATTTAGTGGAAACAGGCAGTCATCCTCATGAAGTATGGGATGTTGGCCTATGTATTAAAGTTTTTCCAGATTCAACTCTAGCAAGGTTCCAAGCCAAAATATTGTGATGAATGTAATTTTTCTTTTATGCTGCAGATTTCATGTATCATGGCATCAGCTCACCTGTTAGTCAAATAACTGTCCATTTTGACTGTTGAGGGAAAACTTATTGCAGAAAGCATACAGTGAGGTCCTTCATTAAAACATGTATTTTTTTCTTTTACCAAAATTTGGTAGGTTTTTTGTTAGCAAATTTGCTTTTGATTTTGAAAGGAAAATGCAGTTTAAGCATAGAATTATCATATTTAAATGACTGTCATATCTGAGGAAATATGCAGGGTAGAATAATTTTGCCAAATCTCAGCAAATTACTTCTTGTCAGTTGTTTGCATTTTTTTTTCCTGGATTTGTAGTCCACATATAGAGTGATTTCAGAAGTCAGAAAGACTATATTCAGAGAAGCAGAATGAGTTTGTTTTTGCTGAAGTCCTTTTTAGAGCATTCTGGGGGTTTTTTTGTGAGCTTTGTATGGGGTTTTTAAATCTGTATTAAGAGAAAGTTTGTACTTTTCTGGTATTAATTAAAAATAGTATTGACCTAGGTCAGTGTAGACTTATTATAAAGTGATTGATTATTGGTGATCACAGGAAGAAACATCTACAGGCAAATTTCATTTTAACTTAAAAGTTTGAACAGTCTCTGTGCTTATTCCAGATTTACTTATTGATGTGTACTTTTCTACTTCAACTTCCTGTGAGGTTTTTGCATAGAAGACTGGACAGTACTGCTTGGTATAAAGATACGTGTGCAACTTAATTCAGCTTTTTGCTGTTCTTCCCTATGTTTTAGATTGTAAGGAAAAGAGTGCTGCCTGACAGCAGTGAAGACAGAGATACAGAAGAAGCTTTGAAAGAATTTGACTTTTTGGTAACCTCAGATGAAGGTGATGGGGAATCAAGAAGTTCAGGAGATGGAACAGACTGGGGTAAGGAAGTTTAATGGATTGTACCAGTAGAAAAAAAAGTGTTAAAGAATACATTGTCAGTGGTAAATTGACTGAGATCTCTCATGATCACACTTTTGAGTATTCCTACAGTAAATAATTGGCAGGCTGAAGTCCTTTTGACACAATATTCTCATTTTTCTGGATACTGCACTGTTGTAAGGATTCTTCCCGATTTATATTTCTGGTCTTTTTTTTTTCTCATTTTCTTCAGTAATAAGGCAGATGGAATTTGAATTTTATGAGTGGCCTTTCAATGTGTTTTTCCAGTCACCCATGCTCATGAAAGGCTCTGATAAGGATTTATTTTACAGTTATGACATGAAAGTTATTTCATCGTCTTTGCTTTCTCCCACTTTGATACAGAGAGGGATGTAAGTGATAAAGACTGAAATAGTTACACTCTTACTGCATGTGAGAAATTTGGGCAATGTGGACTATTCACTTGCCCAAATTTTCTTTTATAATTTATCAGAAAAATATATCTTCAAGCTCCTTAATCATAGGGAGATGTTTCACAAATGAGTCTCTATCCTTTGAGGTTCATGTTCTGCAACCCAGAGTCTGCTTTACTTTGATAGAATTAGTCTGCGTAAACCCACTGCATACAGAAGGGCAGAAGGAAGAGAATTGGTTAAATATCTTGATGGGGAGTTGTTTCCTCATTAAGCAGCTCTGGAAAGTGTTATGCATAAGTGGACACAGATGGAAGATAAATGGGAAATAATTGAGCTTTATAATGGAACTGAAACCCTGACAGACAGACAAGCCACAGTAGCCGTGGCTCTCAACGTGAGCTAACAGCTCTGAGATGCTGTATTTCATTGAAGCCATGTCCAGCTCCTGGTCAGACTCCAAATTATTGTTCAGAATGGTGTAGTGTCTCTGCTTAAGAGGATGTGTCACAACATCATTAGATACAGCAGTCAGTATTCTGCTCACCAAACAAATTTCAGAATGTTGCTGGTTTTTATGACTTATTAGGTTGTACTCAAAGGTGTCTTTAAATTTTTTATCCATTTATGCCTGGTAAGTGTAGCTCTTGCTTGTGTCACTGAAAAGTTAGTATGCCAAGAGGAGCTTTTTTTTGTTCTCAGATTCACACTTCAAAGTTATTTTTGCTTTCATTGATGACAACAGAGTACAGATGAGCAAAAGTCTAACTTTAAAAGAAATTGTTATGGAAACTAGTAGTTTCATTTCAAGAAATATTAATGGGGGTTTTTTTAAGTTACAGACACTCATGTTTTTCAATTACTTGTTTCACAACCTGTTTCTTTCCTGGTAACTGCATAGAAGAATAAGCTTCTTCAAGGAACTGCCATTAAGAATCACTTATGTTAATTTAAGTGAAACTGTTAACTGTAGCATAAGAGAGTGATGTGTAGCAAGGATAGAAGCAAACAGAGGAATTTCTTGTTTCATTTTGGATCCCAAGCACTGATCAGTTACAGTAGTCTGGATCCATTTGGCTTGAAAGATGTGTTCAGGTATTTTTTGAGCTATAAAGCACTTGCACAGTAGTAGTCCAGGATCCACTTGTGAATTTGAACAGAACCTGTGGGACACACAGGAAGCATCCTCAGACAATATGTAGAAAATTAATTTATTAAGTATTTTCCGGACAACAGTACAATCTAATATAAATCTGTTTAAACTGTTTCTTTAAGAGAGCAAAAAAATCTTGTCTAGCCAAGGAGAGAAAGTGTGATTAAAACTTGTAACCTGGTCCAAGAAATGAGACTGTGCTTGTTTCTCTCAAGCATGATTTTCTCATACCTTTTTTGTGTTCTTCATGCAGTTTTTGCTCATTAGTGGTACTTAATTGGGAATATGTATTAAAAGGATGAGATTTAGCCCACAAACCATCTTTTTTAGAGTCTCCTTCAGTTTCTTATTATTTTCAATGCCTGCTGCAAAAAGTCTAATATCTGAAGACTCAGGGTCTTGAATTAATTAGTCGCTCTTGAATATAGGATTATGTCTGGAGGGTTCAAAGGAATGAGAGCTCATCTAGTTCAGCCTCTGCAGATTGCTCTGGCCTTCTTTTGATCCAAGTTTTGACTGTCTTCCAAGAAAGGCATTCCAATAAACTCTGAAGAGCAGTATTCTGGTATTCGACTGTCCTCTTGGTAGAAAGTGTTTTGGTAGTTTGTCCTTCTGTGATGTGAGTCCGATCAGATTTTATCTCTTCTCTACACCTGCCCATTAGGTTGTTGTAGCCAGCACTAACCCTGTTGCTGAGCACTCAGTAGTCTCAGCACTGCTTTTGTCACTTATCTGTTCCAGCTGCCTTAAACAACTTAGTGGCTCCCCTGGATTTGCTATACTGTGTCAATACCAGGACTTGGCATTCTACTTACAGGAGTTCCCAGTATAAGAAGTACTACACTGGATGCAGTACTCAGGGTGTGGTCTCACATGTGCCAAACAGAGGGGCACTTCTGTCACCCTGCTGGCTGTGTTCATGTTAATACAGCCCTGGATGGTTGATTGCTTTTGCAGGAAGAGGATGCTGATGGCTCCTCTTCAATTTCATGTTGATGGAAGTATCCCCAGGTCTTTTTCTAGCAAGTCAGGCCTCATAATAACCCATTTCTGGTTTTGTATCTTATGTCCAATTGCACTAAATCCTTCAGATTGTGGTTGAATCGTTGTGCTTCCTCTACAGACATTTAATACTCTTTCTGCATATTAGTCTGAGGATAACTTTATTATTTTTCATATTTTAAAAGTTCTAGGATGCTTTCTTGATATACAGAGCAACCTTGGTCTGAAAGGAATTCATTTTTAACTAATAAGGTTGAGATTTTAATGAGGAGAACAAAGCAAAAAGAGGTTGCATTTTAAAAAAAGTAGCTGTAATAGTTATGAAAACAAATATATATGAGGACAAGCTGTATTACCTCCCTCTGCTCACAAATTATTTTTCTAAGCTGCCTCAGTACAATCTTTCTATATATGGAAAAAACTACTTGGAGATTTGAACTCATGCAACATGTTTTGCTCAAAATCTCCAGATAGCATACTGTTGGAAGAATACTTCTCTGTATCATGCCACAGGGGAAGCGATTTGAAAGAGATGTTTAAAAATAACAATAATAAAGGGGGATTTTTTTGTCATTAGACTTGTTGAAATGTTTTGTGTATTTTTTCAAGGACTAATAACTCAGGCCTTCCCTTTTTTGTGAAATTGCATGGCTTTAGTGCTTTAATATTTTACTCAAACTTTGCTGGCATGTAAACTGTGTTCCAAAATTATTTAAATGTGCTGCTGCTTTGTGTAAATGACAACATAGCAGAAGGACAATGGAATGAGAATTTGAAATGCAGTGACGCAACACCTGAGTTGTAAAGGTATATTGACCAGTAACATAGCTGCTGCTTCTAGATTTAATGATTCTTTTCCTGGAGGAAAGAAAAAGCTGAAAAATATGTCCTTATTTATTATAAAATAAATGTTGCTTATATTTATGGATAGCTATGTGCTTGGTTACAGAAATTAGGCGTGTGACATTTCAGCTCAACTTTTTGTTAAGAAAATTCTGAGCAAATAGAAGTGGAATGTGAGTAGCAGTTTTACACCTTTTACAAGCTTGGTGCTATTTCTGTCTGTTTAAAATAAAAGCCAAATGCCGTTGACAGCAGCTGTTACCTCCTTCAGTAGAGATCAGTTGGTGACATTATTGAAAAAGGATGTTTCATTTGTTTCACTTTGTTTAGAAAAGGAAGACCAGTGTCTCATGCCTGAAGCTTGGAATGTCGACCAGGGAGTAATAACCAAACTCAAGGAACAATACAAAAAGGAGCGCAAGGGGAAAAAGGGGGTGAAGAGTAAGTGGAAAACATTGCACCTTAAAATCATAAATCCCACATCTTTCACACCCTTAATTCTATCTCTCTTTCAATGTTTTCCTAAAATTACTTACTCTTTTACTTTGCTGCTCCTGACTGCTTTCCTGTTCACCAGTTCTCAGGGGTTGAAATTAATAACAGGCAATCAAGTTACCTGATGATAAATAGTTGGATTAGATATAACTTCTTCCAACCAGGTGTTGGATTAATTAAAAATTCTTGCTGTGAGCACGGATTATACTTCTGTTATTCAGAAACTTCAATTGTAAAAGGCATTGGTTTAATAGTTCACACATTAATGTAGAAGACTTCAGAACCTTTTCTTAGCTGGAAACATGCCAGTTTCACAGGAGGAGTTAAAGTCTGGTATGTAAGTAAATAAACCAAAACAAACCAGAAACTGTCCTGAGTATCCCCTTAGATGACAGAGGGAGAAAACAGGTTAATTTCTACCCCTGTTTATACTTAACATTCACAACATGAAAGTCATGCTGTCATCATAATTTGCTATGCAGGGCTCGAAATAGGAAGCAACTCTGACCATCAGTTTATTTGTTAATCACAGGGTTTATTTACTGACTTTCATACCTGTGGGACTAGCCTGTAAAAAAGTTGGGTATTGTTATCCAAACAAAAAACTGTGATCAGTATCTGAAATACAGTTTCTAGCCCTGTATTATATTTTTGTTACGTTTCATGAAATAGAGATGTTTTATAAAATCAATGTTTTTTGATAAGTAAGCCTTAAAACTTTTTGAACTCAGGTGAAGTGTTTAAAGTGAAATGCTGTGTTCACAGCTGTATTTCAAACATTTAGCCACCTTGGGAATAAATGTGTGAATGGTATGAATTAATAATATTGCATGTAGCCCAGTAAGAAATTTGGGGGATTCTCCCTTTGTGGGAAGATGCTTATGAATTCCAAGGAAATTCTCACTTGCAAATGATGCCTCGTGCATAATGATGCAAAAGGTGTCAGATCCTCACATCACTGAGGCTGACTTGTTTCACTATTTTTTGTATTGATACTGTGATAATCTGCTGCTCAGCAGTTGGTTGTGTTGCTGAAATTATGCTATCAAATGCACCGACTAAACCTCCTTTTTTTTCTTTTGTATGAAAAGAAGTAAATCATTACCATACTTCAAATTCCTCAAGTGATAGTTTTGCCATCTTTGGAATCATTTAAGTTACTGAAAATTAGTTGAAGTCTGACAAGAAGCCAAGTTGGCCAACTAGAGCATTCATGGCTCACAAAATTGGTTCTAAATTTCTTTATAGTTAAGATAAAGAGGGCGTATCACTGTATGGCTTCAGTGAAATTGATTTTTGTTTAAAATATACAGACATACCATGTAGTTCAGAGTAAATAGTTGTAGGGAGAAATCAATTAAACAAACTTGAAATTGTATTTTTGAACAGCTGTTGAGTCCTTTTTACTTTTTATAATGAAGCTTAATAATATAGCCATAGATATTATTGGAATACATTTGATATATTTATGAGACGAACTCCTGATATAAGGCAGCACTTGGATACCCAGTGCTCCTTCATGAAGGTACCTAGTGCTCTGTACATTTGCAGTACCTTCTGGATTGATTTGATTGCTTTGATCTTGGGACACCAAATGGTTTTACTGCAGTAGAGAAATTAAGCATCTTTCCATGGACAAAACATCACTGTAAGGGCATCAGTGTAGACAAAGAAGGAAGAATCAGGGCCTGGGGTTGGCTATTCTTGATATTGCACGTAGTGAAAAAGATTGTGAGGAAGGAAGTCCAGGGAAAATAAAGGGACTAAATATTTTTACATTAAAATTTATGAAGTTTGTTTCTGTGACTGTACTCTCATCATAAACTGTGCTTAGACCCTGAACTGCTACCACTGGTTTTATAAGTCAGATGATAGAGTAAAACAATCTTGCAAAATCCAAACTACTGTTTTCCTGAATTGAGTAATACTTGTGTGACAGACAAGTTAAATACAATTTAGTTTATTATCAGTTATTGTGGTTAGGGTGGACAAAGTAGAGTTTGCAACTGCATTAGTAAACTTTCGATTTTGCAAGGCTGTAGTAAACACACCTGTGAAGTGATAAGCGAATAGACTCATTAAATGGTTTTATGAGAGAATACATATATTAGAGTACACTTCTGTGTTAAAGCTGCTTAAAAATAGCTGTATTATTTACTGGTCTAGGAAAAAGCATAATGGACTATGGGTAAGACATTTTCCCATTCTTAATTAAACTTACAACAGGAAAAACTACCGAAGATATGTTTCAGCCTCAATCCTATATAAAACAGTCAAAACAGGGATGTGGGAAAATGATGGAGCAAAGCACAGGTAAGTGTCAAGAAGGGCATGGGTCTTCACCATATGTAGCTTCAGGAAGTAGGCCAGTGAAACCAGTTGCATTTGTATTTTGTTATAACTTCTTGAATTACATAGTTCACGATACTACACTCCTGCACAAATAAATTTAAGATAATCATGTTGTCCTAAAGAGTAACCTGCACAAAGTATCTGCTGCACAAATTTTTAAATATTCTCAAATGTCAGCTATTGTTTTGGAAAAGTAAATATTCTAATAATTAGTGTGACTCTGGAGGCGTTCTTCAGCATCCCATGCAAGTAGCAGTATGAGTTTATAAATGTGGGGAAAATTGTGCGTTCACAATTCTCAGTTGCTTCTATCACTTTCTTTTCAAGAAATTCATTTCATGCTGGATGATTAGTTAGTGCTGAAAATAGGTGCTCATTAGCTTTTCTGTGGTGACATAATTCAAGGTAGGATCCATTGTTGCATGTGCTGCTGTAGCATCTCTGATACAAGTAGTGCCATCATGAACTATGCGTAAACCACTTAATTTTCTGTTTTGTTTTTTTTTTTATCTGGTTAGGGCCCAACAGGTCAAAGCTGCAAGATATGCTTGCAAATTTGAGAGATGTTGATGATCTCCCCTCATTACAACCATCTGTTGCACCGTCTTCTAGGCCCAGTAGCTCAAGGCTCATTGAACATGAGATAAACAGGACAGATGAAGGTATGTATTAAAAGTGTGCCTGCACCTTTGTAAAAAGGTGGATAGTTATAGTTACTTCTGCTTAAAGATTATCCTCTAAGGCTCCAAGTGCTATACAAACACTGATTCAGCATTATGAATTCTGTCTAAGTTTGATAAATGCCATCCCCATTCCTCCCCTCTGGTCACTATTAGTAAGGGAAAGACACCTACGTTATATAACATCTTGGCTGAATACCTTTGACCATGATGGAGAAAACCCACTTGGCAGCTTTATAATATGAGGATCTTCAGTCACTTGCTTTTGTCTGTGCTCAGGCCTGCCTGTCAAGTGTGGAACATAAACTCTTAAGGACATAGAGCATCTGATTTTCTCTCAGTGAACCTAGCTTTAAATGTATGTGTGTACATAACACATGCACACACACACACGTACTTTATTTAAGTGCAAAGATAGACACTCTGCAGGTAAATGTACTGCTTTAAATATACGTGGTAATTGTGTAATTAATAATATAGAACAGTTTGCCAGTATATTAATTTCTGTGTTTTTCAAAATTTACAAAAAAAACTTATTAAAAAAAACCCTCATAGCAGCTAGTCCAAGTATGGAAAGCCACACAGCCTTGCAGTGAGGCCTCTGTGGTTAGCTTCGTTAGTATTATGTCTGAATGTTGCTAAATCATCCGTTTGATTCACCGTTTGAATTGCTATAATACGTAGCATAATAAAATAAATGTATGAGGCTATATTAATTTGTAGAATATCATATTGTGTGCTCTTTATTTAAATGGTAAATATGTCTTTTGAAAAATGAGCAAAACACAGGTTTCACTTAACAGTCTTTCAGTGAGTGGAAAAAAGTAGGTCGGCCAACTTATAATTAAGATGCATAAAAAGCCCCGGCGTGTGGCACAGTTACCAAAGATCTCAGTAGTTCTGTTTCCTACATGCTCAGTGATTTTCTTTATGGAAGAAGGGGGTAACTTAGCAACACTTGGAGAAGTAGAGGAATTTTTTGTTCAATGTTTCCAACTTTTCTCACATGTACTGAGAGCCATATTAGTAGAGCACTATTTTCATGCCCTTTCAAAAATGCTTTTAATTCGGAGACTGAGAGGGACTCTTACAAAAGCAGAAAGGCACAGCTGATTTTTATTGGTCTGAGGCTCAGTATTGCAAACTATTCGTGGTGTATTCCTTTATAAATCTGAGACTGATATTTTAGACACACCACTTTTTTATTCTGGTAATATTTCAAATGTTATATCCTCTATATATTGCATGTTGAGTGGAATATTGCACTATTTCTCTCTTTTGTAAGTTCAAATGAGAGAAAAGGGGAAAAAAAGTTCAAACTTCAGGTTAAGAGATATTTGTGATTAAAAAATAATATCTGAGAGACATAATCCAATGGCAGAGCTTGATGGCCTTTTATTTGGCTGTTAAAAAGTAATAGAAAGCAAGCAGGACTCTCAATAGAGGTATGAGTTAGAACAGAAAGGCCATGAAAAGATTAGCTTACTTTATACTGGGCACCCTGGAGCAGGTGTTGAATAACATCTGAACCTTGATGCCTTTGGGACAAGGCAGAAGCAGCCTGAACAGATCAGGCTGATCATTGTAAGCCATAATTTCTTTGGTTTTAACTTAGTGTTGGTGCTGTTAGAATAAATAAGATGCTGAGAGTGAGATGGCATTTCCTGTTCTCTCTCCCTGGTAGCAATAGGATTTGCGAAGGCCTGTATTTACAACAGAGCTAAACGGGGGAAAACCTGTAATTTGCTGGAAAACCCATGTAATTTGAGACAAAAGGTGTATAAAATTGAGTGAAGTCTTTTGTGTCTGGAAGATAACACGTTCTCGTCTATTAAGTTCCCCTTTTGTGATGTGTAGACTTGGAGAACAGGGAAGTTGGTAACTGCGCAGCTTCTTTGGAGACCTGCCACTTGATGCAGAGCCTTACGTGGTCTCAGTGTGTGAACTGTACTACTCTTAGCCTTTGGTCCTCCCATTTCTAGTGAATCTGCATATGGAAGTGTTTGTGTTACAGTGACTGGAGCTCCTATAGGCATTCTGTAGCATCTGTGAACTGGTAAGTTTGGATACCGCTAGTAAAAACATGGAATTCAGTGCCGACTAGTTTGGCAGCCCAGCTGATTTTACAAGTAGTAAGGAATTGCCAGCTTCCAGTTGTCCTGCTGGACCGGAGTGCATGTAAACAGCTTCACTGTAGACATGCTTTTGAATGTGCATGCATACGGTGTTAGGAAAGAAGAGTCCAGCTGTTCCTACCAGCTATTCTTGTCTACATTTTTGCTACTTCTCCTTCTATATATTTTATAGTGGAATTGGGGAAGGGCCAGAGCTTTTCTGTCTTACTCTTGCATTGGATATGAATGAATAGTAGTGTACTTTTCCCTCCCGTGGCTCATTGCTATCTTGAGCCATGCACACTTCAAGGGTAAGTATTATGTTCAGAAGACACTGTTTATTGGTAAGTACAGTGATGTTCTTCAGAATGGCTATTTTTATGCTTTTTTTTTGTTTGTTCTTTTTTTTTCTTTTTCCCCCTTTCAGTTAGCTGCTTGAGAGATGTTTTGCATTTTGGAAGTGGAAAATAGGCTTTTATTAATCACCGTTGTATAAAACCATGTTTCAGGATCTTGTTTTGTTTTGTTTTCTTGCAGTGGAAGCTTTGACATTCCCTCCTTCTTCAGGGAAGTCTTTCATTATGGGAACAGATGAAGCCCTTGAAAATGAGCTGGGTCTTGGAGAGCTGGCAGGCCTTACAGTTGCCAATGAGGCAGATTCACTGACTTACGATGTAAGTGCTTATTCATGGTAACTCCTGTTCCTACTGTCTGCTTGCTGAAGGCAAGTCCAAGTTACGTGTGTGTAGACTCAGCTGGGTCGGACGGCTGAGTACTTCTAACTCCAGTGGTGCTGAGCAAAATTAGTTATAGTATGGCTAGCAGATTGAGGCAAGTTAATGTCCCCTCTGCATATGGGGCTGGTGAGGCTGTCCCTGCATGCAGTTTTGGGTCCCTCCACTTCAGGAGGGTTTTGTAGAGAAATTGGAAAGATTCCAGTAGCATGTGACTGATGAGGAGATGTTAAGGGAGCTAGTCTTGTTCAGTTGTTAGGAGGCTATGGGGTGCTCGAATAACATCCTATAGGTTTTGGAAGGGTGTTTACAAGGATCACAGATCCAAGCTTCTCCATAATGCCAGCTGTTAAAAACAAAAGACAGGAATCAGTAGTAAATTAGGGCTTGAGAGTGTCAGGTTGGGCATCAGGGGAAAAAGCATTAACGTAGGAGGTGGTACTGTGTAGCAAGTTACCCAGAGAAACTGTGGAATCCCTCTCCTGGGAGATGTTGAAGATTTATCTGGGGAAAAGCTGTATCTTGCATTACCTGGTGTGGGCAACAGTCTCATTTCAAATGGGAAGTTGAATCAGAGACTTGTTAGTAGTGGCCAGTGCTTCTGAGCCTATGTGTGTAGCCTACAGCTTCTTTTTCTTTCACTTTTTATGAAAAATATTTCTTAAAATTGCTTCTTTGCAGTCACACACAATTTTTGTCTGTATATCTGGTTTATTGGGAAAAAGATAACTTCAGGTATTATTTTGATCATCTGCTCCTTTGTAATCTGTCAATTTCAGATTAATCCTGCTGTTGCATTGCCCAGCTCTGTCAAAGTTGAGGGATTTCAGAGATGAATTTTAATGTTATGTGTTGGAGAGGCATACTACCCTTCAGTAGATCTGACTCTTAAGTAATCACCATCTGGGATTTTGCTATGACAAATCAAATCAGACTTCAGAAATAACCTGCAGGTCCTTACTTTGAAGTTCTCCCCCTTGTATGTACTTGTAAAGCAATAAATTGCATAGTTAATAAAAGTTTACAGATGTTTTGAGAGTGACTGCAGAGATGTGCTCTACTACTGTAGCAGGTTTCTGAGCATGTGATGTGCTGTGAGTCCTCGGGATTGCAGCACTATAGAACTCCTCTGCTAAAATGCAGTGTTTTAGCATTATCTCCTAATTTGGGCTGAGCTCTTAATTTTTTTGCTCATCTCCCCTAATATTGTTTCCAGAAAGGGGTAAGATAGTGTAAAAATTTAATTTCTTTTACAGTTACCTCTAAAACTTCAATGCTGAATTTGCAGATTTGGAGGACATGGTAAACCTAAACCATCTGTACAAGGTCTTACAGCTTTCAGTGCTTGACCTCATTGTTCAAGCGTCCATATAAGCCATTGTGTTTGTCCATGTCTCCATATCCTGAACTAACAGCTTTCACTTAGGGAATCTGGAATTTCTATATCCACCTCTACCCTGTTCTGTGTAGCTGAGAATATTGTTCACTTGTGTAAATGCCACACACTTACCTCAACTCTTACCTTTTCCTAGTGCTGACAATTAAAAAAAGATAAATGTTTACAAATTTCTGTGCTCTTACCAGTATGCTCTTCATTGAAGCAAAATAAAAGGATAGTTTTTTCATTTCAAATTTTTTCAAAGTTTAGCTTACAAATAATCTGGTTTTAGTTTTTACTACTTTATATCTTCTTCCAGTTGCCAAATGTGAATTGGGTAGGATTAGTGGAAACCAATGGATATAATTTTAAATGTTAATCAGGTGAATCCCATAGAGAATGAAGTTGCAAGATTCATGTGAATCAGTCTTTAAATGTATTTGCTCTCAAGAGTTCAGACACTTTCTTCCCACTGACATTTTTCCTGGGTTCTTTTCTTCTTATACAAAACAGCATGAGCCTACCTCATTTCATGGTTTAAGTTTTTTACTGTCTCTAAATTAAAGAATGATTTTCACTTGGCAGTGGAGAATTTATTACTTAGAAGGGGAAAAATTTCCTTTTGTGGATAAGTTTTTACAATAACTAACAAGATGAAGTTTCCCAGATGGCTAGTCGGTATTCTCTTAGATTTACATTTTCTTTTTTCCTTTCTTTATACATTGTTGTCTTAACAAATGTTCAATTTGGTTGGTTCTTTTTTTTTCCCCCCATTTCTTCTAGGTAGATTAAGATGCTTCATAAAATTATAATAGACTGACTACTGTACATAACTATTCTGTAGTTCAGATATTCTTACATTTAATATTGTGTACTGAGTTGGGGATTTTGGACTTTGCAGCAAGCACTTTTTTCCTGCAACTTTGAACAAAAGAAGTGCCTGTAATCCTACTTGCATATCATTGCTGTTTCTAGAATTTTCAAGTTGTCTGTATAAATGCTACTTTTAGTGGCAAATCCAGGGCTAATTTTGGGGTTGAACATCTCCACCCCCCACCCCTCCCCAACTGCTTTTCAAGGCTCAGATTACCCCACTGTTTTATTTTAGTGGGAAGAGAAAAGGATGCTGGCTGCCATGTGGGTAACCCAGCTTCTCGCAGCTTGTGAGGCAAGAGGAGTGATGGTGGTGCAGGTGGTGCATCAGGGCTAGGATCTGTTTCCACCTCTGCTTCTGGTCTGCTTGCTGGGGCTCCATCTACTTCCCACTTTATAAGCTAATCATCTTGGGCTCCTTTGGAAGAACATCTTTGAACTAATGAGAATCAAATGGGGACTATTACCCTGCCAGAACTGGCAGGCAGTGTTAGACAGTGTGCGGTGTCTTTGTGGCCTTTGCAGATGTGACGTAGGACTTGCGCTGCTGGTACGGCAACTGGAGGGCAGACAGGGTTCCCTCCATCACCTTACTGGTGTTAGATGACTGTGTTGAGGGAACCAAATTCCTCTCCAGATATCTGTGAATGAATACTCTGTACATCTTGTACCCTTTTTGCTGATGCTTTATTGGCCAATCTCCAGAAAATCTGCCAGAGCTGCTAACTTTGTGGTCTTGCCCCATCCTTGCACCAGCTTGAGCATTTGTCTGTTCCTTCATTGAGCCAACTCAGCTCAGTAAACTGGCAAAGAAACTGACTTGTCTCCCTGAGCAAGGCAGTACATAATTACTAAGAAATATGATGAGACCAAACCTGCTGTTTGTTACAGCTCCTTTCTCATAGTTCAAAATTTATAGCACCTCTTAATTGAAGCATATTTTTATTATTAAATCCAGAAGTAACAAAACCCAAGAAAAAACATATCTTTTGTTAAACCTTTCTCTGCTCCATGTTCCAGAATAAAATGTAGACTCTCCAACTGGGTCAGAACAGTTATCACTCCTTGCAGTTAATGGTACTAAATTATTTGGGATTGTGTGTAGCTTTTGATATAATGAGATGATCAGGATTAGAGTTACAGTTTTTTCTTTTTCATAGCCACCTTCAGCAGAGTTATGGGAAGGGAGATGTAAACTATGGTAGTGTTGGCTGACAGAGTCATAAAAGTCTGTTCAGCATTTTATGTCAACATTTGTTCAGAGGAGCAGTGTTGAAGTAACTGTTACCTTTTTAAAGCTTTCTTTTTGGATCTGCTAAGAATGCATTTATTGTGAAATAATTGTGTTTGTATATACGATAGCTTATTGCTTGGCAGTTATATTCTTAGTGCAGAGCCAAGTCCTTTTTCCCTGTGTTGGTTTTTTTTTTCTTTTTCTGGCAAGCTTTACTTGTCTTGCATTATTACAGAGCTTATGTTGCCTTGTCTGACTAAGCTAGTTGTGCTTCTTTCTGTGCTGCTAGACACTTCTCTGTTTCTCTTTAATTTTCATTTCAGGTACCACCAGGTCAGTGGTACCTCACATATTCAAGGACCACAGCTTGGCTGAGTCAGGCACAGTGTTAATGAGCCAGTAGGTATAAACCAAATTTCAAACACCAAACTGAGCTCACAGCAGTATCAGTCAGAAAGGTACTTTTCAGCTTTTAAGTTGTGTAACAGCAAATGCACAGTATTTCAGATTTGCACAGAATTTGGAACTGTGCATGTGACACAACTTGTTGCTTTTGTGGAGCACACTTACCTTTGTTCTCATTTTGAATATTAAATGGACTGTTGCTGAAGAGCAGGTTGTTACAAAAAATGGGTGAGGTAATTTGACATCATCTGAAAGTGCCAAACTAAATTTCTGATTTCTTCCTTTCCTTGTGCCTTCCAGATTAATTACAAGTTTGGCTTTTTTTTTTTCTAATTAGATAGCGAACAATAAGGATGCATTGAGAAAGACTTGGAACCCCAAATTCACATTAAGAAGTCACTTTGATGGAATAAGAGGCCTTGCTTTTCATCCAGTTGAACCGGTCTTAATAACAGCTTCAGAGGACCATACATTAAAAATGTGGAATTTACAAAAAACAGCCCCAGCAAAAAAGTAAGGTTTTATTTTCTTGCTTTGTTTAAAAATCTCCACTTTTATTTGTGAAGGAAACCCAGTAATTGTAGATGCCCCTTCACTGGGTGGCCCTCGGGGTTAATCTTTCTTGTGTTTAGGAGTAAGAAACCAAACTCTTAGAGAAGGATGGAGACTTTTAAAGAGGACCAGAAGTCGTCCATGCATGTTTGTGAATGTGGGTTTGGGGCTTTTTTATGAAAATGAAAACCATTCACTTATATTTTCCTGGTAGATAACTTGGCAAATTAATTTGCTAGTGAAAATATTTGGATGTGGCCTGTTAGTGTGCTTGTATGTGTATATAAATGGATAAAAATACATTTATTTATATATCTCTGTGTGTATATTTTTATATAAATACATATATATACACACACACACACACACATGTGCACTCGCATGTTTGTCTCCTGAGTGTCCCTGGGGATTTGCAGAAATGAGAGCTAATTCTTGGTGACACTAATACAGTAAGGACATGGATCGTGCCTTATAGGAGGACTGGGCAAAGCACGTGGTCTACCTACAGTCTGTAAGAATCACCAGATAGGTAAAGTCTGGAGCAGCAGTTTTTGAAGTGGTTTCGAGCTGTATTACAGCATTGATAGAAAAACAAGGTGTCATAAGCTCCTTTGCTCTGGTAGCAGTTGGAAACACTTAATGATATGTTCTGTGTGATACTGATGGCCCTCCACTCCTTCCCTACCAGGGATTTACCTACCTTCTGGTTTGATTTTTCTGTGAGAGTTTGTGGACTCTCAGCCTTAAAGGTCTATAAAAAAAGCCCCAACAAATCAACCAAACAAATCTTAGTCATATTTTGAAAGAATGCAGAGAATTCCTAGACATAGAACAAATCATGATGGGAAAGGAAGTTGAGGGAGAAACACTTCAAAACACATGGCAGGGATTAGAAGAAATGAGCAATTCTGGCACGCTTTTGTAAAGCATTGTGTAAGATCATATATGTGATAACATTTTCTTCTACTTTGTTTAGGAGTGCTTCTCTTGATGTAGAGCCAATCTATACCTTCAGAGCACATAAGTGAGTATTTTCTCATAAGCATTGTCATATTTTGAAATATGATTGGTTTTCTAAACAGGCATGGAATTTTTTTCAGAGGTTATTTCACCTTGTCAACTAGTGATTTCATGTGATGCTTTAAGTTCCTGTGTTACTGAAGTATCTGCATATATTCATCTCCTTTCTGTGTAAGCTAGGTACACCACAGTTTTAAAAAGAAAAGCCTATGAATTATGCAGTTCAGATTCAATTAGGTGTTCTGTTCATCGTTGCAGCTCTTGCCTTTTAGTCAGATACTTCCATCTGTAGAATGAAGCTGTTCACAGTGAATGTATATTTACTGAACTGATTTCCTGAAAGGGCCTTAGATCTTTAAAAAGGTGAAAAAAGGATGTTTGTGCTAAATAACAAAGGCCACAGTTTAAAAGCATGGGACTTTTCATATTTCATGTGCATAGTGATTAAATTGTCTCAATTGGAGTTCAGTTATGAAATACTGTGGAGGGTTTTTTTGTGGGAAGTGTAGCATATGATGTGGCTGTACAGAATTTTTGTTACAGTCTGTGCAGCAAGCAAATTGTATCTAACAGGGAAATTTAATGATACTATTGGCATCGTTTTTCATATAATGATAATATTAATAGTCAACATTTCATGTGTGGTGGTTGTTCTTCCAGTGGACCAGTGCTCTGTGTGGTGATGAGCAGTAATGGTGAACAGTGTTACAGTGGGGGAACGGATGGCCTCATCCATGGCTGGAATATAACCAACCCGAATATTGACCCCTATGACTCTTATGGTATGTTGCTGTCACACACACACACACACACCGCCACCCCCAGTGAAATGATGTGTTTGGTGTCATTAATGTTGTGTGGCTAAACTGGTACAATTTGTAGGTAATGCTTTGAAAATCTAAAAGAGAAAATTGAACGCTAGCTTCAGTTACTTTAAGTAAATTTTTCTTTTAATACTGGTGGATGAGAAGATAAGTTATCATTTGTCATTTTCTTATAAAAGGTCTCAATCTCATCACAAGTTTGAGAAACAGCTAGGTTGAAAAAGTACAGAACTAAACCTGATACTTGGCAAGATGACAAATGTTTATTTTAATGTTCTTTTCTTTGACAAATCTCTGTGCAGTTGAGGTAAAAAGAGGTTGTGTAGTGTGAGACCAAAGCTGGTAATATTGTCTGCAGCTAAAGAGACACAGTGTGATAAGATCTGCCAGATCAGAAGAGATGTCAGGCTATTGTCCTAAATGTTTGTCGCTTCTTGTAGCTTTAGATGACATTGGCTTCAAAGGTGACTTTTGATAAAAGGGGACTGATGTGCCATTAATGGTTGTTTGAGAGTGAATTTTAAGTTTAGATTGTGTTTTGCCATCTTTGATACTGTTCTTTCTGCTGAAACATTGTTTTGTTCCATTAGTTGTAAACTGGATAACTGAATGTCATACAAGAATAATTAAGACATCTACATTGATACGGCCTTGATTGGCCTTGTGGGGTTTTTATGGACTAGCTTCTTAAGGGTGATCTGTAAACACAAAGAAAGTTACAGCTACTGACTTAATTCAGATTTTGTTTTGAAATGTGGTTTGTTGTGTTTTGTTCACAGATCCTTCTGTTCTAAGAGGTGCTTTTGTAGGCCATACAGATGCAGTGTGGAGTCTGGTTTACAGTGGAGCACACCAGCGTTTGCTGTCCTGTTCAGCAGACAGCACCATACGCCTATGGAAAGCCACAGAAATTGCTCCAGCTCTCGCTGTATTTAATGATAATCAAGGTATGGGAAAGCACCCTACCTCAAAGTTTGAGTACCACTGTTCAGACTGCCATAATTTTGGCTACTGAGTAGAAATACTTCTTGTTTGTTTTGCTGGATTTGATACCTTTGTTTTTGGGAAGAGTAAATTTGGGATCCTTTCTCCTCGATACCAGCTGAATAGGTACCTATGCACATGCAGACCGTCTCAGACATCTAAAAGCCAACAGCTGCAGATGATCCGCTGATGTTACTAGAACCATGGAGTATAATACATCAAATCCATAGTTCAAATTCAAACTGAGTTTCCATTAGGTCTTTGCTCGTGGATTATCCAGAATAAAGGCTTTTTCTTCCCCTGAGAGAGGTTTGGTGTGGCTGGTGCTTCGACTCAGGCCAGTGTCATCGTACCTTCCAGATTATGCTCCTTGTGTCTCTTACACAGATATTCCAGTCAAATTTCTGAGTATGTGCATTTACTGAATAGCTATAGAGTAGTTATCCTAAACACTGCAAGTTGAAAAAAAATCACTCCTTTGGATTTAGTACTGAAATGTCACGCACAAATCAGAATCCTACTATTTATAGTCTAATTTCCTGAAGTTGCTGTTGGAATAGTGTTCTAGAATGAGCCTGTTGGCATTGCCAGACTCTCTTAGAGCTGATGGTCCTAAAGGCAATGCACAGAGACAGTTCCTTGTCTCTTTGGAACAATTTTGAGTTGAAATAAACTTTAGCATAACTGAACAGACTTCCCAAATTATGGTGTAAAGCTGGTCAGATCTGCCATTACTTGTTAGTTAAAATAGAGAAATGGATATATTTCACGTATTTTAGTTCTTGCAGAACTGTTTCCAAAGGTCTACAGGGTTCTGTGAAAGATATAACTGGTTTCAGCCAGCTGGCCTACCTATCTACTTTGAAGACTTCTGATAGTGGGTTTTTTTGTTTAGTAGAGGGTTAATTTGGGTTTGGTTTTGGTTTTTTTTTTGGTTGGTTGGTTTGTGTTTTTTTATTAAATTGAGGGAGGAGGGGAAGTATTCTTGCTTTGTGGAGCTAATCTTTATTTTTTTATATTCCAAACTGGAATGAGACCCAGTTGGGAAATTCCAAGATCCTGTCTGGAAGCTGAGTTTTCCTGTAGCTTATTGAGAACTTTGAACAGACTCTAAAATATCTAGCGGCCATCATTAAAGTCCTTTAGTTTAACCACTTGTAGGTTTACCAGGAAGCTGCAGATAAACAGACATTGCATGTGTGTTTTCTTCCCACCCCAATCCTTTTTGGCTTTTTTTTGGTGCACCTGTAGAGAAGTACCACCATTTCTGAGATTGTATGTCCAAGAAACATGGTTGTCCTTTGAGTCTTAGGTGTGAGAAAAGGTGATGGTATTCTTGTGTTACCTGCATCTATGGACATCAGGATGCTTAACATTCAGGTTCTCACTCTCTACATCTGACAACTGCTGCAACTGGTGTTCTTTCATGTAGTGAGGTGGTGAAAGGGCATTCGAGGAGGGAAATCTAAGGGAAGTTTCCTCTACTCACACTCTGATTCGGCCTTCTGTCCTGTGATGCTCAGGTAACTACAGTGTAAGGAGCTCAAAGGTATAGGCAGGATGGATGAAGCTTGTTTTATGAGTTTCTTTATGTAACTTTCCATGCTAACAGCATCAGCATATAAAATTTTCACCTTGAAAGCTTTGAAAGGTTTTTAAGCCCTGAATTTGCCTGGGTTAATAATAATGTTAATCATTTGCTATGTAAATCATGTTACTGCTTCAATTTCATGTCCTTTTACTTGATGAAATTGAAAATTGGGGTTTGGGAATTGCTCTTGCAGTTAGAGGAAGGAAAAAGGGACAGGAAGTTACTACTTTTTTAATTTCAGATTAGATTTTTGTCCAGCCACAGTTCCAGATACAGCATCTTAGTAAAGAACATTGTTGATACACACATCAGAAAAATAAGGTTAAAATAGTGATCATACAGGGCAATCTATTTAGATTGGCATAATGTAGATTTCCTTTCATAATCGTGTCCTTTTTGATGTTTAAGTTCTTACTGGATGGGGCTTTTTTGGGTTTCTTTAGACCAACTAAATCTTACAAAAGTGTTCTCTACCTTGGTTTCTAGAAATGGGAATACCTTCATCAGTAGATCTTGTGAGCAGCGACCCAAGCCTCATGGTAGCATCGTTTAACAGCGGGCACACTAGCATTTTTAACATGGAGACGCAGCAACGAATTCTTACGCTGGAGTCCAGTGTGGATACTAGTATGTATCAAAACAACCCCCCAAACTAAAATATACTGCTTATTTAGGATCGATACAGCTGATTGTCATTTTGGTGTTTCCAATTAGGCAGTGTTGTCATAATTTGTAACACGAATTAAGTTACAAGCTGTGTTTTGAGATGTAACAGTAGATTAGTACTACTACAACAGACCTGATGGGTATTTCAGTAGCAGAAGAGTGCATCTACTTTTCGAAGCAGGTAGAGGAAACAAGTCCACACTACCTGAATTCCTGTTTAAGGAACAGCAGCACAAGGAAAAACACAGGTTTCTTTGATACAGCCTAGTAAACTTTGCACCTTGAGGGATTCCGTTCTGTCTTCAGTCCAGAATTGCAAGACAGAGGTAATATCAGGAAAATCTAAAGTTGAATCTGTTAAAAATTTGTGAGTGTGTGTGGTGTTCTGTTGGTTTGGGGTTGGTTTTTTTCAATTTACCTCAGAGATATCCTGTTTCTAAGTTTTATGTACATTCTCGGCTCGTTTGCAGTTGGGTTTTAGTTCAAGTTTTCACTGTAGGAGAAAAGCAAAGCTCCAGTGGAAGAGTAATCCCAAAATCCCATATGATGCCTTTAGTCATGGCAGTGGCCAATGTCAGAAGTTTTAGAGGAAACACTAAGGAGCCTGTTACTGGTGAATTATTTCCTGCTAGCATTATGAAAGAGACCAGAAGGAGCTGAAACATGAGATTTCATGTTCAGGCTAATGGTAACCTGAATAACAATATAAACTGTCAGACTTTAAAAAAAAAAAAAAAAAAGGTAATCTTTTTCCCCTAAAGTTTTCTGTCACTGATTTCTACTATTTAACTGTATTTTTAAAAGGCTTTGCTTGTCTATTTTAAAATAGTTAAATGGCTGTTATTTTACAAGAAGGAATGGAAAGTGCCATCTCTCTTCTTTATATTATTCCTTACTGTCATTTTTTTTAACCCACATCTTTCTTGCTGTCTGAAAAAACAGTCCTAAATCAGTTATCTCCATTCATTGGAAGTTACCTACCTTCCTTCTTTTTTTCTTTCTATATTTTTCACCACCTACTCTTCACTGTAATCACTAACATTCCTTTAAGAAAACGAGACCATGATATGACAAGCAGCAGAGCCTGTTTAGTGCTCTTAGTTATGTAACAGTGCTATAAAGCTTACATGTATTTATAAAGAAAATAATAATTATTTCTGTAAGAACTAGGCAAGAGGAACATGAGTTACCTGAAATGCCCTAACACCACCACTTAGAGACTCTGCTCTTCAGTATAAGCCTCACTCTGCTTAGCATTTTAAAACTGTGAGGATAGTATTGTAGCTTCAGTATAAACCTCACTCTGCTTGGCATTTTAAAAATGTGCAGTCTCATGCTTCTAGTAATTTTAGAGTGATTTTCTTTTTCCTTAATTTACACTTCCATAATTTTTAAGTGTCTTGTGGATGCTGATGCTACTTGACAGTTCAGATTTTTACAGAAATACCCATTGAGGTCGTTACCACCCTTGTAGCAAGTGATCCTGTAGTACTATTCTATTCCTTTTATTTTAGTAAGACTTTTGATTAGATTGTGTGTTCTTTGACAGCAGTTTAACTAAATACAGTCAACTCCCACATGAAAGAGGATAACTATTTTGATGTTCCGTGGAGTCACTATTTGTGGCTTTGTGGTGTTACCTCTGTTACCTCTTAAGACCACTTCTGCACTAGCCTGTGCATCACAGCAATGCTTGGATTTCTAATCAAAAACTCCTATACTTTTCAGTATATGTGTGTGTATATATATGTATATATTATATTTCAAGATTCTTGAAGGCTTGGAAAATGGCTTTACAATGAATAGGCTAGCATACTTCAGTAAGAATATTAATCCATGTATATCAAATAATAGTAGGTGGGTTTTGCTCTGTGAAGGTGAGGGCATGGGATCTTGTTTGGAAACATACTGACTGCAGTGTTAATTTTCCTGTACTGTCTGTATGTTATGAAGGAGGTTTGGCTTGACAAAAGGGGGAATGTGGAGGTAGGGAAAAGCAGCAAAGGTATTTTCACTCCATTTTTGGCTTCCCATACTTGTCTGGTACACCCGTCTGAAACTGTGGCCAAAAGTTGGACCTTGTATGCTGTGTTTACAGTCATGCATATGGTTTATCTATGCCTCTGTGTGTGTGTGTTTGTAGTTTGAAATATTTTAGAGTAAAGCACATTACATAAGGCGCTAGCTGAGAGCTTCCGTTACATGAGAATTATTTTGCAGATAAGATTGTTTGCGTATTGATGTGTGTGGGGTTTTTTTCTTAGCAGTCAGTTCCTCCTGTCAGATAAACAGAGTCATCAGCCATCCAACTCTCCCAATTAGTATCACTGCTCATGAAGACAGGCACATCAAATTCTACGACAACAATACAGGTAGGCATCTTTTCAGCAGGTTCTAGTCATAGCAGTTGTAGAACATAAAACATAAACAGAATTTCATTATGATTAATATTGTTCACATGAATGCTGCAAGCTGTCAGGAGTTGGATATCCAATGAAACAGAAATCTTTCAGCACCAGTAGAGTCCAAAGATTGCCAGACCAATTAAAACTTTATTGGCACAATGATAAGGAACCTGCATCATTCTGTCCATTCTTTTAAAATGCCTTAGGTATGGGGTTATTGATATTTTAACACAAAAGGAAGCTTTTTTAAAATCTTTTATGTGCTTGTTTGTGTATTCTGTAGTGTTGTCACTGTTACTTTGATCTGAGGGCAGAAAGCTCTGGCTCTCCTTTAGTTGTTTCCAGGACCTTTGCCTGATGGACCGAAGGAGAAAGTTCCCTTCTAGGCATTGTTCTCAATTTGATACACTGTATTTCTCCAAATCTCTCACTACTGCAGAAACAGCTGGAGAGCCTATAATAGTCTTTCTCATTTCTAGTGAGAGTTGCACTGAGATGTGTAATTATAAATCTCTTGGGTTTTATAGGATTTTTTGGTAAGAACAGTAGTATTAATCTGGTATTCTGACTGTGAATCTTGATAATCTTCAGTTTGTGACTTGTCTGCTTCTAGGTCACACTGTCTTAAAAGTTAAATTGAGATATTTCAATACTCCTGTTGATTTTAAATTTGCTACTCCCCAAGTGTATGTTAAATTGAGAGGTGAGAGGACCTAATGGAACCTGAGGAAAAGCTGAGAATAGCTAACTTGTTTGAAGATGTAGCTCTGTAATAAATAGTAAACAGCTGCTTTTTTTTTCTGTTTTATTGTCTTCTGCAACAAAAATCCCTACATTTGACCCATGATTTTTCTAACGTGAAATCATTACTGTAATTGTAATAAGCTGTAATTTGTGATTAATTATCTCTTGAGTTGACTAAAATGATCCCATATTCTTGTGTAGCTTATATTAATTGCTTTAATTAGTATACTCAGCCCCTGTCCTCCTTCCCAGTCAAGATTTTACTTCTGAACTTGGTTATCTTAAGGGGCAGATATTTAAAATGCACAGTGGTTGCAGCTTTATGGTGGTTTTGCAGACCTGAATTGCAGAAAATAACCTAAATAAATCTTTTCTTTTAAAGGAAAACTGATCCACTCCATGGTAGCTCACTTAGACGCAGTTACAAGTTTAGCTGTTGATCCCAATGGCTTGTATTTGATGTCTGGCAGTAAGTACATTCAGATTTCATTGTCTTTATGTTGCTGTGGTGACTGACATGACAATTATTAAGAATACTGTTCCCCCTTTCTTTAGGTCATGACTGTTCAATTCGCTTGTGGAATCTTGAAAGCAAGACCTGCATCCAAGAATTTACTGCTCATCGCAAAAAATTTGATGAGTCCATTCATGATGTGGCATTCCACCCCTCCAAATGCTACATTGCCAGTGCAGGCGCGGATGCGCTGGCTAAAGTGTTTGTATGACAGAGTGCTTCCCTTTCAATTCTAGCTTTGTATATATTTAACCAGCTGCACAAAAGAAAAGAGGAGGGCATGAGTCTTCTTATCCTGCCCTTTAATTCAGAGAATGTTTGTAAGTGTTTAGTTTTGCAGGGTGCCGTTTTCTAAATTGACGTTTGTTCTGGTTTCTGTGAGCTCAGCTGGTGCTGAGAGCTTGGAAACTCTCAGTTTCAAATAGTTAAAAAACAGAAGATATGCTTTTATTTCAGAGGGTGTGAATTTTCGTCCAGGCAGGCCTTGGGTGAAACTGGGTCTATGTATTCTCTATTAATAAAATGGAGTACTGGAAAGAAGGGGTCTAATTGCATCAGGGAGTAGGAAAAGAGGGAAACTTCCATGGATACTTCTCACCGAGGAATCTTAATGTACTTAGAATTAAATCACCTGGAAAAAGTGACAGTTCACATGCTTATTACTGTCATGTGAAAGGCACTTTGTCATCCCTTTGGTATTAATAAAGTAGGTCTTGTTCAGAGAGCAGTAGTGGATAGTTAATCTCAGCCACCTGGCTGCTAGCCTAAGATAAATGCAATTAAAGGAAAGTGAATTACTAACATAAACATGCAGTAAAGTCTTTGTTACATCTTCCATGTTATACAGCAAATATTTAGTTTGAAAAAAGTTTCTATAATTTTTTTTAAGACTGTATTAGCATGTGGCTAGAAGCTGAGCCTTTAGTCTAGTCCCAATTAACAGCAGACTGAAGCAGTCTGTATATACTGTAGTAGCAGATTTAACTTATTCAGATTTATAATGTTTATTCTTGGAGATCTGGCACAAGAAATTATCACAAAGATTTCCAAAGAAGCTGTCCTACACTTTACCACACATTCATCTCTTTCTGTTCCTGCTAAAAAGGGTATCATTCTGGGCATTAAGGGTAACAGTGAAATACTTTATTTTTATTTTTTTAAAAAGATTAAACTTATGCCCAATGTTTTGTACGAGTCCTCCTAGTGCAATAGGTGGGAACTATACAAAGTTCCATCCGTTCAAGAGATTCTGCTACTTCCAGAGGTATTTTCCAGCTTCACCATTTGTGGAACTTTTGAATGTGTCCCTTCACTGGGCATATTGTGCCATTGGTTAGGCTACCTGAAGGAGGAGTGCTTCTTGTGGTTACTCAACAGATGTGCTTTGTTTATCTGCTCAGAGCTTCTCTGTTGATTGAAATGACAAACAACTTTTAATCTGATCTTTTAGTCTTTTTATCCCCTCTTAAAGGGAAGTGAGTGGATTCTTTTCTATTATGTGCCATCACCAGAGCTGCTACTGCTCATACTTATGCCTGAAGTTAGTACTTCCCTTTAATGGGAATGGAAGGCAGCATTTCAGCTGGACATGTTTTCTGGTGCTGTTGCAAGTAGGAAAGAACCCCATGCAACTCTTCCACGTGCCAACCTGAGGTTAAGACTGGAAATGGATAAAAGATATCTTTACCTTTAAACTGACACTTTATAAAAAAGGAAACATTTGAAAGATAGCAACATAGGGACTGACTGTGGTAGGTTTAGAGTGGCATTTGGGGATGGGACCACATTCGAAGCTGATCTCAGAGTTTAAAACAACTATATTATATAGAGTAAAAAGTTGACCTGTGCTGTTTGAGCCTGCAACACGTTATATTTACTGCTAAAATATCCTGGAATATCTTTTATTGCTCAGAATATTCAGATACGTCACTTCATGATATTGATATGCAATATATTTCCATAGATGAGATTAGAACTTTTAACATGAAACAGATGACTACAATAGTAATTCAGATTATTTAGTTTTTATAAAGTGTTTTGATTATGATGGAAAGGGGGGAAACTTGGCTGCAAAACTGAGCATTCAACTTTGTGAGAGTTCTGTGTACTTGACTCATATTCTTTGTGTCATTATTTCGTTTCTTTTTGAAGAGGAAGTTGCAAAGATTTATTTGAAAAAATTCTAAAAGTTATGTATATTATATATCTGTATATATATTGTAAACATGTATTAAATGTGTCTAGTAAGGGAAGACTCCATGGGTGCATTTTAATGTTTTAGTATTAAGAGTTCTCTTGAGTTTGTGTATACAAAGGGTAATGGTGTGAGTATGAAATGAATGTCGTGCTTTTGCCTACACAGTACAATATGTCGTTACAGTTGTTTAAATTGCTGTACATAAAACTAATCGGCTGGCATGCTTGTTTTTAAAGACTGTCATTCTGATTACCATTGGAATGTAAGAAGTGGCTGTTCAAATGTGAATTGAAAGCTGTTTCCTTCTTGCTATTGGGCTCTTGCTCAAACTGAAAAGTGGGGTTTTTTTAAAAAGCTGGCAATAGCTAGAGGATGAGGTGCCTTTAAAAAACAAAACAAATGTAGCCTTACAAAGAGGTTGTGGAGTATATATATTTTTGTGCTGGTCTTCATAATTGATGTCAATGTCTTTTTACTGTACTTGCTCACATACTTGTAGGACTGCAGGGTATTGTGCATGAGCCTGTCAGATCTTCTGAACATCATCATAGGAGTTAAGGATGAAAAAGTTATTTAGGTTATCTAGTCCATCTGCCTGCTGAAGCAGGGGGGTAGACTTGTGCATTTGAATACTGTCTCGGCCAGTTACGTGAGTTTTAAACAATTAGGCTTCCTTTCGAAGATGATTTCAATGACTCAGTCTCACTGACAGAAGGATTTATGTGATGTTTAGTAGTTCTTTTTTGTAACTTCACACTGCTTTTCCAAGCCACGTTGTGTGCCATTTTTTTTTGTATTCCTCCTCTTCTTTGCAATTTCGAACCTGCATACATGCACTGGTTCTAGCTGTATATTTCCATTCCTTCCCAGTTTCTTCAAGCTGTTTTGTAGTTTGCTCTTCTTACACAACTTTTTCTTGCTTTCAGCTTTTTAGCTCAGTTCTCTGTATCTTGGTGCCCGCAACACCATTCCAAGCGCATGATTTGTTGCACTTAGTCTGAAGGTCATCTGTGAACTGTGGGTGTTTTTTCAGTTGGTTTTTTTTCTCTGTGATGTGATTGCTGTTGTGTGGGAAGACTGAACTTTTAGTCTTCTGGCTAGTGTTTCACAAACCCAAATTGTGTGTCTTTATTTCTGACAACTGTTTTCAGTAGCACTGAGCATTGTTGTTTCTCAAGTTTCTTCTTCACTTTCAGTATGTTGTTATGGTTCTTTTGCAGCCGGATACTGAATTCCTGTTTCATGCTGATCCTAGGTTTTATAAGTCTTGAACTTCTGAACTCTGAGGGCACTAAATTAATTTTTTTCCCCTTTTAAATGTAGCTCTTCTTGGTTCGAGGCAATCGGTACCTTTCATGAATGTTGTACGTACATCTATTGAAGGTGTAAACAAAACTGGATCTAAGGCTTATTCTTGCAGAAAACCCATTGTTGTGCGACATCAGTATATGGCATGTTGCCATTCCTGGTTTTCCCTTATCGAATTCACATGGTACATTTTTTAATGGTTAACTCATATGCGTTTCTCTGTGTGTTAGCCTGTGCTACTGATTTTGGTTTTACTAACTAATTTAATGTGAGAGTTTTCAGTCCTTCAGTATGTTGAAAGTCAGTCCGCTAGGTTTAAATGCTCTCATTTTTATTTCTAATTTACTTCAGTGTGCTGTTTGCTTTCACATACTTGATTCAGTCACCAAAATGCTCACCAGGAATCATTTGGAGTAGCCTGGAAGAAGCTCTAGATATAATTACATTGCAGAAAATTACATTTTCTTCACTCTTGCAAAATCTTACCTACCATCTGCATTTATTTTTGTGCCTAAAAGAGAAAACTTTTGCCATACCATGTAAAAGATTGTATTACCTAGAAGAAAATCACCTGACTAATGTTTAGTGATTTAAATCATCTTTATTTTTGATAAACTATTTTCTGTATCAAGAAGCCTGTAGAACTATATGCCACGTACTGGATGTTGCTTTTAGGCCATACGTTTCCAAATGACGTTACGTTGCAGCAGTCCTGTATGTAATGTGTTTGAGTAGGTGCGTGGTGTTCACCATACAGCTCTGTGGGTAGGTCACACAGTGCCATTCTGCAGTTGTGAACGTAAAGTAACCAGAAACGTGTCCTTTTGAATAAACATGCAGGAGGTAAGAGACGTAGTTACGCCACCTTTTCCAGTACCCCTGTTCGGTCGCAGATGCGTCTCCTTTCCCCATCTCCTTCCTTACATTTTAACAAAGTAATTTTGGGGAGCAGCAACTTCCAAAAGCTGATGTGTCATTTGAGTAGTGTTTGATTGGCAGGAGAGTTAGTCCATCCCAAAGGAAACAAAAAGTTTTAAAAGTGGGACTAACCATCAGATAAGCAATTTGGGCGTTTTCTAATGCCTCTCAGCATGTGTATCTGGAAGCACTGCAGGCTGTGGTTTGGCAGTGTCTTTGCAGGCTGTCCTACTAGCCGACTTGACATCTGTGTGAAATATCGTACAGCCAGTAACACAGGTTGCATTAAGGAGGAAAACGCCACCATGGTAGTTGTGCCTGTGTCGGCACAAGAGACTGCAGCCATGTTCTCCTTGGAGTCTTTGTGGAAGCATCTGGTTTGCAGTCTAGCACGAGTCATTTCTGCAGTGTGGGAGCTTCTGCAAATGAGATTGTTTGTCTCTTTCCTTTGAAGATCTGCAGGCAGCGGTCATTTGGATTGTGTGCTGAACAGCGAGGGAGGCAGGGAGACTGTTTTCCAAACTCTGCTGGGTAGAGATGCTGGGTTAAATGGCCAGGACTCATGCGCCCTCAGGGAGACTGGTGTCATCGTGGGAGGGTTTGGCTGGGGAGCCGTGCACAGTTTAGCTCGATGGCATGGCAAATGACAACATGAAAAGAAGAGAGTAGCAAGTTTAAAGAGATTTTCCCATAATGATTCCTCAGATTTATTGACTCATCCATTGGTTGCAGGTTGTGTGAAGGATAAAATCTATTATATATCCAAATTCCAAACTGCAGACTTTTGTGTCAGAGTAAAAGGTGGAAATGGGTCACATTTCAAAACTGGGTCACTTTGATAAGGAGATGGCAAGAGCTTTGTGATAGCTTATTACTTAAATTACTTAAGTTATTACTTAAATTCTAAGAAGAAGACTTACTCTTCTGCCAACATCATCTTTTATGCTGGAGACCCAGTTACGTGAAGTTCCTCAAACACTGTAGTGGGACTACTCTTGCTTCCACAAAACATGTATTTAAAACCAAAATTGCAGGACTAAGGCTGTTAGTATTGAACCTAAGCCACAAAATTTGGGAACCAGAGTAGAGTTCAGGCTTGTTTCTCTTTTTTTGGATTTCTTTGTTTGTTTGTTTTGGGAGGTTTTTTTATTGTTGTTTTCTTCAGTCATAATCTACATATTTAATATATGTTGCATACAGTGTCATCTGTATGACTCGCTTCGCACTGGATAGCCCATTCTGTAAAATCACTTCTTCAGTACTTTCTCATACAAACGAGATGTGAATGGGACCAGTGGTTCCAGGTGATTTGTGACTCACACCTGTCCTGCATGTCTGTCTTGCAGCTGTTCAGTGGGTGAGCTGATAATGGAAGTAACTGTGAAAACATGCTCCTGCTTATCATATAGCATTTAAACACACTCTGAAAGTTGGAATGAAGGAATCAGAGTGTGATAGTAAACTGCTTACATGCAGCAAATTGGTTTGTGTAAGATGTTGCGATCTTTGGCATAGAAATTTGTTTTTTTGTGGGCATCTGGTGTTGGCGAGCATCACAGGGATGCTCAGCATAGCTGTTTAGCATTGAGTGACAAGAGAGAACGTGAGGATTTCCCTGTAAAATCTACTCAGATGTTTTGGGAAGCCCCCTTTTTCCATAAGGACGCAAAGGCGTTGGGAGTATTCTGTCTAAATCTGATAATGCATTTAGCTAAAGAAGGCTACAATAGGTGAACATCTTGACTCTTTCATCATCGGTGTCTTTAAGCTCACAGCCTGGCCTGTAAACTGCTAGTCAAAACCTCTGCATTGTTTCTCCTGAGCAGCAGAGAGACTGATGGGAAACCAGTGTTCATCCATCCCGTTACACGGGGTGTGTTTTAGAAGAAATATCCCCTATTGTAAAAGTCAGTATTGCATACAACAGAGCAAATGAACAAGCACCTGGGGACTGGGGAGGACTGGGGTGGCCTTTGTGTAAAGACACCTTGCTCAGCTGGTGGGACTAACCCCAGGAGGGAGGGTGGTGGGAAGTCAGACCTTTAAAGTGATGTCTGCCTGTGCCAACGAAATGCACCTGTTGTGCAGGTTCTCTATCCTTTTGATACCATCTTTTGTCTCCTCCTTCAGACTCTGTTTCCTGAGAATCTTAAAATCCCATCTGGAGTGGACTCTTGTTGCAGGGTAAATTTCATAAAGGACTATTGATTTTCTCTTAGAGTGTTTTTTGAAAAGTGGCAGTGTATCAGCCTCAGCCCTAGCCCTGCCACCACCAAAAGGCTGATTAGTACCTCCTTAATCCCAGTTCATTGAATTCTAGTGAGTTATCTCTTACCCCACCTGCTGACTTTAATTTTATTGCTCTGCAGTCTGTTGTGAAAACTTAGGAAGTGCTGTATCATTTAGGGTGTTTTTGAAAATCTGAATTCCATTGCAGGAAGCATAAATCCAGTTGAATAGTACAATTTGTGGGTCTCAACAGGTTCACTGTCAGGTGAGATTTGTTGCTGGATGACAAAATCTGACTTATGGCTGAACTAAAAAGGCATTTAATCATAGCAGATGCTAAAAGCCCAGCCACCTTTTTGATTGAGCCTGGATTGTGGTCCTGTGTGTTCACCAGTTTCACCCTGGTGGTGCTGCCAAGCCACGTTATGATCCCAGGAGATCACACCCACATTTAAACTGTGCCCACACATGTGTTTTTTAAGCTGCTCATAGCCTGGTGTTGACACGGTCCTCAAGCTCGGCCTATGTGCATTCCCTCAGTTTGAATTGCAGGCTCCCACAATTACTTTCTTGCTATGTCAAGGAACCCTTGGTTCTCACACCAGAGTGTTAGACTGGGATGTTGAAAAAGGGGTTATATTTTCTGAAAGGGAAGGGATAACTTGTTGCCAAGCCAAATATTTTCATTATTTTTGGATTACATACTAAAAGCAGCCAAAAAAATTGTGTAAGGGATAAATGATGGACTTCAAGCTAATATTTTTCCATTAAGAATTTATTTTTTTATTCTTCCTATCATCAAAGTAGTGCTTTTTGAATGTAGCTTCCTTTCAGGCCCCTGGAATTGTTTCCTTGCAGTCAGACATTTACAGACCTGCATAGGTTTTCAAAACTGTCTTGTATGGGTTAGCACTTTTTCTGGAGATGCGAACTGAGCATGTTAGCTACTAATTTCTTGTACCTTTATATCCCAAGCTGACTGAAAAACAGTCTTGTTTTGTGTTTTCTTTGAAACATGCATCTGAAAAAAAACTTGTGGAAGAAAATCTATGATAAGAAGACTTGTTGCTGTAAGATTTTCTGTTGACATTTGTCAGCGTATCAACTACCTGCATTGTATTTTGTATAAATATCTTCAGTTGGTTTCTTTAAAAGGAAACTGTCAGGTTAAAAACAAAACAAAACATCCAGACAAATTTATTGGCCTTATGGACCCATAGTTTGGATTATTTTGTTGTTGCTTATATTAATATACATTTCCCTCTCCCCCTCCTTGCCCCCCCAAAAAAGAAAGAAAAAACCAACCCAGCTACTGAACTTAGAGTTACCTGACAGTTCTCTTTTGAAGATACCACAGGTGATAACCACTTAACTGTTAGCAATTACAGTTGCTTCTCTTCTGTTTTGGGTCACTTCCATGACAGCTAGTTGATAGGAAAAGGCTACTGTGACTGATCCATAAGCAGCTTAAGGAGATGTAAGGTCTTCCTTTCAGAATCGCGCTGAGGTGATGATTTTGCACGCCAGTTTTAAATGACTACTTAGAAACAATGTTGGGCTTCAAATGTCTTGCGAAGCGGTGGATCCAAATGAAAAGTACCTACTTGCTGAGTAATAGCCTGCTTCTGAGTTTGTGTGTGGCTTGGCATGAGGCTGTGTCAGAATTTCGGTACCACCAAATCACCTTGTTTAATTGCTGATGTCGTACAGAAGTGAATGTTAGTTTAATCTAACTTGTGAAGGAAACCATTTTCTTGGGAGTAAGGACCCATAAATTTCATGTATTTCATGATTTCGGAAAGGCTCCTTAATCACAGCATGTGAGAAAAGTGAAAAAGCAATTAGTTCTCCAAAGATTTGGTAAGCATTTAGTACAAGAAGTATACATTTATTATTTTTTTTTTGCTTTAAATTAAAACGCTTCTTCAAACAGTTGCTATTGAACTACTTACTGAAATTCGATCTTTTGAAATCCTGGATAACTATCTGAAATGGCAAAAATAGAAAATTCAGGGGGAGATCAGTTTGAAACACGCCAGTATATTTTTGAGCTTCTCAATTGCAGCCCTGAAGTTTCTCTTTTTTCACTGCAATTCTGATTCTGTGACACTTCTTGGACAGGTTATATTTAAAGCTCCGTTCACTTGCTGGAATTAAGCCAAGTAACTGTTTTATTATTAAAACTATCTAGTTGTGCTTACGTTAGTGTGCTGGTAAAACGAGACCACTTGAAGGTAACCATGCAGGTATTCGTGTTGGTATGGCAGTGGTGATGTGGGGAAGCTGTGTGCTGTCCCTGCAATCTGTGCTGAGCAAAATCACATGGACTTCCAGAAATAAGCAATGGTTTTTAAGAGCAGCTTTATTTAATGTTACCGCAGCAAGTGTCATTTGTACCATATAATTATGTAAATTGGGTGCTAATAAATACTATTTTTCAACATTTTTGTATTGTGTTCGTAATTCTGCGTTATATCACAAGGAGCTGTGGGCTGTGAGGGGGGAAGTGCCCTCGCTCTAGGACAAATAGACACATGCTTGGCAGGGCATGAGGTGGCTTGATGTGACCTTCCCGTTGAACTGCGCGGAGCATTGCTGTTCACAGCGGTGTCTCCGTTCTCCCACATGTTTTGGGTTTGTACCACTCCCCCATCTTGGCACTGCGGGCACCCTACATCCTTCCTGTGCCTCGGCACACAGCGCTGGTGTCTTCATGGGATGAACAGACATGGGGTGTGGGTACAGCACGGGAGCTGGTCTGTCAGCGGTGCGTCGGTCACCGCAAGACACCACAGCGTGGTGCCGGGGGAGAGCCTTTGTTTAACGCAAAAACAAGTGCGCGGTTCTGCCCTCGGGGAGCAGATGAGGGAGAACGAGCCACACTTCACAGATGGCAGTTGTGTTGCTACGGGAAGATGCTCAGAACAGCACTGTTGAGGGGGTGGTATGGGAACCTACACAGCACTGAGCAGAACAACTTGTTAGCGAGTCCATCCTGTTTTTTCCTAAGCTTGTAGGTGGGATAAGCGAAGTTCTCATCTCTTCTCTGTGGTAGATAAAATAACCCTTCTGAGTGAGTCCTGCTTGTCTTCCCTCCTCATTGGAAGGGTGGAATCGCTTTTAGGGGGTGACAATACAATTGTGTCCACCCTATGTTCTGCCTCCAGAGAGAGTCGGTGGAAGATGCCTGAGGTAGGGAGAAAGAACTCATGAGTGATGTAGGAGCAGCCCTTCCACGTGGGAGGCCTCCCTGACATCCTTCTAGATTTACCTGTGAACTAGGCATGTCCCATTAATGACCGTATTTGTTGTGTTTTGGTTTTAATCACATATGAGACAACATGTACTGCATATGCCTTTGGGACACTTTTATTGCAAAAGATACAGCAACTTGTATTGATAAGCTCAAAATAGCTTGCATGTCTTACAGAAGGCATTCTGCTTCTTTCTTCAAAAGAATATACCCCCTCAAACATTTATGAAGATTTACATGTAAGTTAATTTGTTTTTTAATCCAACGGTTTATAGAGACTAGTAGATGGCAAGTATTTTGATTACTATGAAAGGTAAAGTTTGAGAGGAGTGTGTTCTGTGCTGATCCACTCGCTGTCGTTAGTGGAAGGGTGTATTCTTACAAGTTTTGAGGCTTACACTGAAGTTCACAGTGCTTGTGAACAGGACATCTAAATGAGAGTCAGATTAAACATTAAACTGTTTTCTTACTTGGAGATCCAACAATTTTGATGTCATCCTGAGAAGTTAATAAAAAGGTAAGTTGGCAAGTCAGTGCCATAGCTGTCCCGTACAATTAAGATAGACCATTTAACAAAAAACCCTGAAGTGCCCTTTATAAATGCTTGGCATGAGAGATAGCATAGCTCCCTGTGAAAGAGCTCCCTGTGAAAGAGCATTTGAAAGCTCACTGTCATTGCCTGAAGTTTAAGCTTTCAGAAGAAATGACAATGGGTATCCTAAAGAACATGTGTGGCTCCAACTGTTCCTCATGCTGCGGCCACCTCTGCTGTGCTTTTGGCAGAGCCCAAGCGCGATACTGGGGGGCCTCTGCAGAGTACCAGTCTTCTGTGCTGCAAGAGTACAGCCAGTACTGAGAAAAATACGCAATGGTAAGCTGGTGCATTAAAAACTAAACCACAATGTTAAGAGTAGCTAAAAGTTAAGACCAGGGTGTTTTTCTCAGCTAGCCCCACGTAAAACCCCAAGCGAACAGGTTTTCAGACCATGCGTCTGGTGTCTGAACTGAAGCCCCAGTAAATTCAGCTCATGCAGTTGAGTTTTGCCCAACCTGTGCAGTGTCCCTTTTTGATGGGGAAAGATGCTTTTGGCAGAACGTTACTGAGGGAGTTGTGTCAGGAGGCAGGGGCTGTCAGGGGTTACTGTTCTTCTACCTTGCTCTCTATCCTTAATCTTTGCTTGTTTTCTAGCCAAGAGGCTGCTGCTCTGGAAGTGGAGCAGCACAGATGAGTGCTAAAAACTTTGCATACAAATACATTTTGTGTCTTTGTGTCGCTGTTTTTGGAAGCTGGCAGTGCCCTGCATCTTCTATCTGGGCACCATTGCTGTACTGGTGTTGTTCAGCTGAAGCTGGAACTGGATGTTTCTTGCAAGAGGAAATCTGGTCCCAGCCTGTGTAAAACCACTGTTTCATCCAGGATTGCTTTTGGTAAGCTCTTGAGGGGGCCCCAGGCTGGCTTCTGTTACCATCCCAGGCAGAATCTACCCTGCTCACTGATTTGTGTTCCGCTTTGCTTAATCGGTAATTTTTTAGCTACCTCACTCCTATTTCCAGAGAGAGCAATTTAAAAAGTTGTGCTACCTTTGTTGACCGTTTCTCCCTTATAACAACTTGCTCTCATTAACATTTTTATGTGACTAATAAACGTCCTGGATCATGGTTACTGAGACAGAAAGCCTGGTTTGCAGTAAGGTCTGAAACCTGAGTTTTAATTCCTTCCCATTTCCATTAGTTCCACAAGCCTGATGTGGAGTGGCTTTGGCTGCCATAAGGTGCGTGGACACGCATGTTTCTCTTGGCTCTGAAACTCTGCCCTTTTCCTTTCATAACTTTGTTCAATGAATGTTTTCTTATGTTATACTGGATCGAAACATAACCAGCACCTGCTGCTTCCTAATTAAAGTGCAGTCCTTTTGGCCCTCTTAATGCGTCACTCCTCCCTTACTGACCACTGATATGGCTAGTTTTTCACTTAAGAAACAACCATGTGTCTTGAATAATCCAGGGCTGTAGAAGGTTCCATTTTTAAATCAATCCATAAAACAGGAGTCAATCCCAGATTTGGGGGAGGGTGTCTGCACGTGCTCAAAATGCTGCTTTTCAATTCCCTCTTAAATCTTGTTAATGGTTCTTGAGCAGTTCTCCTCAGACTAAAAACTGCTGTAAACTGCTCCTAGCTGTGGTGTAACAGTAGAGCGGTGGGTCTCTAATGCTCTTCGGATGGTAAGTAACTTCAGCCCACAGTCTTTCTCGGGGCCTCTCCCCTGTCCTGGCAGCTTTCCTGTGGTCCTGCAGGCCTTGAGCCACAGAAAAGCAAAGCAAGAGACCTCGGGGACAAGATACTCCTTCTACAGCTCTGATGAGGGCCCTTGATGAGGGAATAGCATCCACCCTCAGCAAGTATGCTGATGATACAAAGCTGGGAGGGGTGGCTGACACGCAGGAACACCTGGACAGGCTGGAAAGCTGGGCAGGGAGAAACCAGATGAAATTCAACAAAAGCAAGTGTGAAGTCTTGCACCTGGGGAGAAACAACTGTTTGTATCAGTACAGGCTGGGGGTTGACCTGCTGGAGAAGAGCTCAGTGGAGAAGGACCTGAGGGTCCTGGATGACGACAGGTTGGCTATGAGCCAGCAGTGTGCCCTGGTGGCTAAGAGAGCCTATGGGATCCTGGGGTGCATAAAGAGTGTGGCCAACAGGTCAAAGGAGGTGATCCTCCCACTCTACTCTGCCCTGGTCAGGCCCCACCTGGAGCATTGTGTCCAGTTCTGGGCTCCCTGGTATAAAAAAGACAGGGATCTCCTGGAGAGAGTCCAGAGAAGGGCTACGGAGATGATTAAGGGCCTGGAACATCTCCCCTATGAGGAAAGGCTGGGTGAGCTGGGACTGTTCAGCCTGGAGAAAAGAAGACTAAGGGGGGACCTTATTAATGTCTATAAATATCTTAAGTATGAGATGAAGGGGGAAATGGCCAGCCCCTTTTCAGTGGTCTGTGGGGATAGGACAAGGGGCAATGGCTGCAAATTAGAGCACAGGAAGTTCCGCACCAACATGCGGAAGAACAGTTTCACAGTGAGGGTGACAGAACAGTGGAATGGGCTGCCCAGGGAGGTGGTGGAATCTCCTTCTCTGGAGATATTCAAGACCTGTCTGGATGCCTATCTGTGTAATATGAGCTAGGGAGCCTGCTTTGGCAGGGAGGTTGGATCCCAATGGTCTCTTGAGGTTCCTTCCAACCCCTATGATTCTATGAATTAGTATTTGGATTTGAGACTAGATTCTAGTTCCTGCATGTTGGCTGCTTTGTGGGTTTGGGGCTTTATTGGGGGTGACAAATGGTTGTAGAGTTGTCCCCCAGCTTGACTCTTTCCTCTCACTTTCCAGTCTCTAGGTTTGGGTGCATCTCAGTGCTTGAGTGGTCTCTTGAGGTTCCTTCCAACCCCTATGATTCTATGAATTAGTATTTGGATTTGAGACTAGATTCTAGTTCCTGCATGTTGGCTGCTTTGTGGGTTTGGGGCTTTATTGGGGGTGACAAATGGTTGTAGAGTTGTCCCCCAGCTTGACTCTTTCCTCTCACTTTCCAGTCTCTAGGTTTGGGTGCATCTCAGTGCTTGAGTTAGCGCTAGCTGAAGCTTAACTTGTTGTTAAGACAGCTGTATGGAGAGAGTGCCTGCTTTTCAGAAAGTACTCAAATTCGAGTTGTGCCTTGTCCCCATGTCATCCCTGCCTGCCCCCCCCCCCCCAAAAAAAAAAACCCAAAGTGTCTGGTATTTCAGCCCTGACCTGGGTGTTACCTGGCGAGCAGAGCTGCATGGAGGTGCTTCTGCCACGTCAACTGAGCATCGTGGCTGCTTCCTGAAGGGACCTGGCCAATTCAGGAAGCAGGTGGCACATCTTAAGCAGCTTGTGTGTGCCCAAAGGTGGGAATCAGACAGGCCAGGGCTCTATACCAGAAGCAGGTTTTCCATCAGCTCCAGTTGTTTCCTCCATGTTTACTGCCTCTTTTGTTACCCATCCAAGTCAGAGTTTCTGAAGCCCACAGGGGAAAAAAAAATTTAAAAAAATAAAATCAACATCCTACACAGAGCGTTATCATGCAGAGGGACAGAGCTGCGGTCAGCCTTGCTGATTGGGAAGGGCTGGAGAAAAACACCTCTAGTATTTCTTGAACTGAGGGTTGGCTTTACTCCTGTGGCACTTGGCATGCCTTCAGCATGGCGCCCGGGGTTTCCCCCTTGCTCCAGTCCATCAGTTCCGGGGCTGGGAATTAAATTCTGTGCAAATGTTTTGGATGAGCTGATTAACGAAGCGGTAGAGGTTGTCAAATTCATCCACAAAGAAGGAATGCTCCTTGTCAGGGTCCGTTGCGATGGCTTCCAGCTCTTCTTGGGCTGCCCAAGCAACTCCAATGGAATAAGCTATAACTCCTGGAAACAAACCCACAGTGTGGAATGAGCATGGAAGTTGTCATTGCATTAAATTTGATTTAAGGCCAGTGGAGTGAACATAGTGGCCTGGCCACAAAATCGTGTGCAGTGAGTTGCAGTGCTCTCTCTGTGTAAAAATAGTATTTTTAAATAGGAGGAAAGGCCTGTTTGTGCTTTGGGAATGCCTTTTGCCAATGGCAGAAAGGTTTAAACAATAGTAAACTTTCTGCTCTGGGTCTGAACAACAGGCAAATGTCTTAACAGTAGTGTTGGAAGATGTTTGACTATCCTGACTGGAAAACCAAAAGAAGCTTCATGTATAGACAGTAGAAGACCCCTGGGATCTCCTAGATATAGCTGCATTTTGGTAGATTTATGTGATTTATTTTTTTAATTGATTTTTTAAAAAGTTATTTAATTATTAAGTTTCTTTTTAAAGCTTGATATTCAACCTACACTGGTCTTGTTAGAGCTCAGTGAGACCCCATGGTGAGGTGCTACTCTTCTTTCATAATGTTTCACCTAGTGCCTTCAAATCAGAGCAAACTGCACTTCTCTGACCTAGATAAATGCTGAGGCATGTGAGGAGAGCAGGTAGTGATGGAAGAGCTTACCGTTTTGGTGAGCTGCCATAGCTGGCACTCTGACATCATCGTAAGACCTGCCATCTGTAATGAGAATCATGATCTTCCTTTTGTTGGGTTTGGATTTGCTGAACAGCTGCTCCAAGGCGTAGCTAATGGCAGCTCCTGTGCTGGTCCCACCACTCCAGTAACTGATCCTTTTAATAGCGCTCAGCACGTCCTGCTTCGTGCTGTACTTGTCGAAGCTGAACTCAAGCCTTTGCTCGTAGGTGTACTGCACAGCGCCGACACGGGTGTCGGTGTCCGAGATCTCAAACTCCTTGCTGATGTTGGCTACAAACTGGAGAACGGTGCGGAAGTTGCTGGTGCCGACGCTGCTGGAGCCGTCGATGACGAAACCGATGTCGGCCGAGTTGAGGCAGGTCTTGCTGCAAACCAGCCGCTCTGTGTCGCAGACGCGCTTCACCAAGGGCTGCACCGCCTTGTGTAGGCCGAACCAGCTGGGCACGTTGATGGAATAGAAGCCGTTTGTCCTGCACACGGCCTGCAAGGCAACACAAGGACGAGCGCGATGGAAATTCAGACAGCCTGGTTGAGCGGGGGTATGTAGCTACATTGTACAGACAGGCTCCTGGAAAGAGGGATGCTGGAGCCTGGAGTTGCCTCTCCTCCAGTCACCATCTGCTTCCCTGGGAAATGATGTCAGTGCAACATCACAGATATGTGTGTAATGAGACAGGGTTTTTTTCCTGACTTTTTTTTTTTTAAAGAAAGAAGACTGTGGGATGGAGCTGATATTATAGTAGTGACAGAAATTCAAAAGCAAGTTTGCCACCTGTCAGGATGAGTTAGATTGTTTGCATAAAAAGCATCCAAATCCCGGAGCTGCTGTTAGGTCCACCGCACTACAGGGGCCTGTGTTTGCCAGGTGGAACTTCAGCTCCCATCGCTCAGCGCAACAAGGGAAATTTTGCCCGCTTCAGTTCAAGCCCTACTACCTTGAACTGAAACCTGTGACTGAAGATGGGTTATCCTTGGCTCACACCCTCCTAAGCAGAAAAATCCCAGGCAATTTTAGTGAAAAGGCAAGAAGCCCATAAAGAGTCCCTGTTGCTCTGGCTCTGACAAATAGGGGAAAAAAAATCCAGTAATTATTATAATTAAATAGTTGTAGGAAGCAAATCTGCGGGATGCTTCTCTAGGGTTAGTGGGAGTCAGGAAAGTGTGGGTAGGAAGCAGGGCTGGCACAGAAGAGGGAGTGGGAGAGGTCAAGGGTGGCAGGTGGGAGCAGTGGGGACAGGCTGGATTAAACTGCCCCTGGCTTTACCTCCTCGTAGATGCTAGGTCTGAGGTCTCTGGGCAAGAGTATTTGGTTAAGTCAGGCTTTTCTATCAACTTCGTGTTTATGTGTCTGAGTGCTTAAAAAGATGGAGGCACTGTTTCCATGGTGCCTGGCCTTGACTTGTGCAGAGCCCAACAGCTCCAAGGGAGTTCAGTTCCCATGGGTCTGGGCTCCTCACCGTGTGCTGCTCTCAGTGTTACACTGTGTGCCCTTGCTGTTGTGCTGCTCTTTCAGTGTTACAGCGCGGCAGGATCAGGTCACCGTTCCCTCTTCACTTTCCTATTCGGGTCCCGCTCTGCTCCCACCATGTCCCTGGCAGGTTTGCAGAGACTCACTGTAGCTTTGCCCTTCTAAAAACATTGCACACCAATGAAGCTGGGATCCAATTAAATGCTGACCGGCGAGAGCGTAGCTCCCTGGATCAGCTCGGAAACCCACGGGAGGTTGTTTAACGGCAGCGTGACACAGCTCCCATGGGAATCTGTTTGCTGAAAATACCAGATAACTCAACCCTGTTTCCTGAACCCAGCCCAGTCTGGCATTTGATAGGTACCTCCTGCTGTAACTGGGTGCCAGCTTGCCCCGCAGTGCTGTTGAGCAGGCAGCTACTCTTAGTGCCAAGTACAAGCAATCCAAAGCTTGCATTCTGGGTTTTGTCTTTCCCCCCACTCCCTTGCATGTGGTAGAAAATACTCTTTTTTCCCAAGAGCTACCATGAAGTCTATAGCAGCAGAAACAGAAAACAGAACCCACAGCAGATCAATGGTGGAAACAAAATGCTTGAGTTACCCAGTATAGTTGAAGAACTGCCATGTGCCCGTGCTGAGACTGTCCCAGCATTTGCATGTATCGAACCTGTTTGTAAATGTAACACCAACATTAGGTTGACAGGGCGCCTCAGCCTTTCCTGGGTGGGAGACACGCAGCTCATGGCAAGCTCAGGCTGCAGTCTTGCTTTGTCCTGCTGCCATAATATTTGGAAATAATTATTTGGCTCCATGATGCCCCTCAAACCAGAACTGTACTGACTTCATCCCCTTCCTGACTTCAGCATGACTGCCTCTTCATACAGGGTACCTCAAGATAGCATAAGGAGGACAAGAAATAACCTTAAGTGGAAGAAAGGGAAATGCCCTGTATGAAACACTTGGGAAAATGTAGTCAAACTCCTGGCCAGAGCCCAGCCCAGTAAGTACCTTGTCCACAAAGTTTGGTTCAATAACATTCTGCTTCTCGCTTTCAGCAGCTGCTTCAATAGTGACAAAGAAAATGTTGATCCCTGATTCTCTGGCCAGCCTGGAGGCCTCCTCCACTCGGTCGGTTGGCCACCCATCCACCATCACTACAACCACGTTGGGTGCTCCACCTCGGTTTCCATTAGCGTCCAGAAAGAAGTTTTTGTTAACAAATGAAAGTGCTTTCCCTGGAATAAAAGAGGAGATGAGGGTGAGTTCCAGGTCTGGAAGCAATCTGCTTGGTAATACCTTGGGAAATGGTAGGCAGTGGGCTGACTTAAGTGTTAGAGCCCTGCTGGCATCTGCCAGTGCCTCCTGGGTCTTCTCGTGCTGAACCCCATACCTCCCCCTACCCCCCTTCCTGTGCCCCAGGGAAACTGGGGGTGACAAGCTGGGCTAACAAGAATCCCCAGCACATTGGTGGGACCTGCCCATGAGCAGAAAGGTAAATCCTCTCCATTTGTGATGGACTTGCAATGCCCTGGCCCAATGCAGGCAGGTCATGGTGGGAGCGGTACCCTCTTGCCAGCCCTGCTGAAGCACTGAGCACCATTTGGTTGTGGCCTCTATACCTGGTGAGAAGGTGTGGGCTCACTACTGCCCAGGCTCTGGAACCCTCCCTGCGCTGAGGATATGCAAGCAGCCCCGTCACCTACCAACATTGGAAAGTCCACCTTTCTGTGGGATTTTCTCTATGGCATTTCGTAGGTCCTTGGAGTTGGCGTAAGTTTTTAAGTTAAATTCTGTGGAAGGGTCATCGCTAAAAGAAGAAATGAGAACAACTGTTGCTTTTTTGCCTCACATGCAAGAACACAAAAACTGTAGGACCCACCTCTGCTAGCCAGGGCCTGAGTGCAAGCTGGAGTGAGACTGTTAGCATGGATCAGCTGCAGAGCTGCAGCTGCCCAAGCATGCAGTCGTGCCCAGCAGCAACAGGAGACATTCTTACCCATACTGAACTATTCCCATCAGAGGACCAGCGCTGCCAATGCCGAGGGCTTGAGCCACGTGACCGAGGAACTGCTTCTGGAGCTGAAAACGGCGCTTACCAATGCTCCAGCTCCCATCCATCAAGAAGGACAAGTCAACCTTGCAATCTGAGGACAGACACAGGAACACAGAAAATATTTTCATTACTTTTTGATACCTATGCTTCTTGTGAGGAGCAAAGGTCTAAGAGGTCTAAGTCCATTGACTTGTCCCACTGCAGAAGCTCTACCAAAAAGCCCTTGATAAAAACAAGTCACAGCTGGGGACTCAAATCTGTCCTGCTCATTGGTAAGTGTGGTCCTGGGCATGATTTTCTCCCACACAATGTCCAAGCCCAGCTGTCCCCAGGAGTCAGTCTAGAAGCACCATATCTGGGGGTGAGGGAGAAGAAGTCATCCATGCAGAGCTGTGGCTTGGGTTCACAGCCCAAAGCTGGTGAGAATTTGTAAAGCCAGATATGATCCTTGGATTTCACAGTCTGGCCACCTGCAGAGCACAGACTATATGGGTTTCCTTGGTGATGCCTTTGTGGGGTTAAGTGGTGTGGTAGATGTAGCAGGAACAGTTCTTCACATACTGTGTTAATGCTGCTCAGAAGGGAGGGTAAACCCACTCAGTTCCCTCCCCACCATGCTCAGGATGTGCCCTGGGGCAAAGGCCATGGTGGGGTCTCTTCGAAGAGCTGCTGGTGGCAATCCTGGCAGCTCTGTGCTTCCGAATGAGAATCGTTCTGTGGCTGCATTCTGTGCTGGAGCTAACGCCAGGGATGTCAGCTCTGTTTGGTCTGTTCAGACTGGGTGGGGGCTCATTTTGCAGGTAACTGTAGACTTGTACCTGCCTGTGCTGCAGCAGCAGCCACAGAGTGCTGCTATGCGTTGCCTCTCTGTGCTGAAAGCAGTATTCTAGAACAGCTCTGCCTGCACCCAAACAAACTCTTCCCTGTAATTACACAGATGAACCTCCTCTTCGTGCTTCCACGAACGCTATCTTCATCGGTGTCAGCCTGCTCTTACGGCTCTGCAAGTCAGTGGTGAAACCTTCATTGGTTGGCCTGTGACCAGGAGTGGGATCAAAATTTGACTTAACTAGAGCGCTAATTAACATTTTTCCCCCTCTGGCGTCCGGGTCAGACCCATCTCTTGATTTTTCCTCCAACAATGCCTCCTACCAATCAAACTGTCCAAAATAGTGTGTTTTAATCATTAGGTAGCCCGAAGGCTACAAAGCGCCAATTGTTCCTACTGGCTTATGCAACTGCCTCCCATCTCATTACCTTCAATTTTTTTCTCCCATAGCTGTCTGTTTTTCTAATTTTAATAATGCTGAATTACAGAAGCGTGACTGAGAACCGTGCCCCTTCATGGCAGATCCTGAGGCAAGGCCGGGAACCCACAACAAATAATACCTCAATTAACGGCCAAGTTTCCCTGAACTTCCTGTCCTGCAAAGGGAGCTACGCCACGCGGTCTGTGTGTGGAAAGCAGGGTGTTTGTCAGCATGGCGTGCACAGATTTACGTGCACGTATACAGCCTTAATTTCTGGGGATGATTTGGGTGGTAGGAGTACTTTCAACGCTGGGGTGTGAGTGGGGCTCTGTAAGAGCAGGGGCGAAAGGTGCTGGTGCAGGGAGCTGAGCACTTTCTGATTTGCAGGGAGGTGAGATCTAAATTACAGTTATCATGATCCTAGAGGTACTGGCAGGATGAGCGTTTGGATTCGGGTGTGACTGATCTCTGTTCTGCTGCTGGAAACACAGCTCTGCCTGCCTGCATCTCTGTGATGCTGAGCTCTGCTTTTCCACAGTGTAACTGGGTCTGTAGGGCAGGTTCCTCCCCTTTTCTTCTTTTCCTTACTTCTGTATCGGTTTTTGGTGTGTTTGACACCTCTGATCGGGGGAAATAATACTTTTCAGTATCAGGAGGAGCACCTGGGAATATGTAAACATTTGGTTCAGCAGTTAATGTAGTGAGTCCTTGAAATGCCAGTTCTGCTAGGGACAGCATTTGGCTGCTGGAGGATGGGCAAGAGAGGACACAGGCACTAGTGGGAGGGTGAAGCCCCCTCTCTAGGGTGGCTTCTTGTGAGGAGGCAGCAGATGACCCCACCTCTCCACTTGGAGCTTGCTTTCTCTTATTCCTTTTACTCTGGGCCCCATTTAAAGATAAGCTAATGGGAAAACCTGCCAGTAATTGTAACGGGCTGTAGAAGATTTCAGAGCAGAGGACCCCACATCTCCACCCCCGGACTGAGGGATCTTTGATGCTCCCTCTGCATCCCCTCTCTCTCCTTGCTGCTGCAGGTGCTGGATCCCTTCCTCAGGTGGTTCCCTTCCCTCACACCCACTGTTGTTAGGAGGGTGCCTGCACTCAGCATAGCCACAGTTTGCTGCCCTGCACCATCGAAGTCCCTGAGTGAAGCTCTGCACCCCGGGAATGTGGAGCTGATACTGCCTGGGAAGAGGTAGCGGTGAGCAGCCACCATCTCCCACCCAGGTAAGCTGCATCTTGGCTGTTATTTCCTTCCCTGTAGGAGCACAGAACCAAATACGCGTGTGAGAGGGGACAGCAGAGAGCACCTGCTGTTCCTCTGTGAGGGGAAAATGCGTTCCTCGAGTTTCTTAGGCTTTCTTGAAAACTTACCTCTGGCTGTTTAATCTGACCACATTCTAGCAATATGTAATTAATAAAATGGTGTCACTTAATTATGAAATTAATTCTGAGGTACGTACTTGGGTTCCCCTGGGAGATGGACTCCAGCGGCTTCGGATTCAATTCCTCTCTTGAACTGAAGCCTAGAGAGAAGAAGGAAAGGCTCCACTGGTGTGTGCTCGGTGGCTGCCCTTGCTCTGGAGGGGATGGGCAATGGGGTGGTTGTAGAGTACCCCCTGGTGCTGAGGATGGATGTGGGAGGGAAAAAAGGATGGGGACTGCATCCGTGGAGCTTACCTCTTCCCACCTATGTCAATTCTAAGGTAAAATGAGCAGAGGCATTTCTAGAAGTGTCACTGAAATCTCTCCACTCACCAACTGTGACTCTCCTTAGTGAGTACACTGTGAGCAGCACTCAGGAGTAGAGACTTCCTCAGGTGCAGAGGCTGGTGGCCACGGGGCAGCATGGTGACCTCCCAGCACTCTGCCCCTGTGAGAACCCCCACTGCCATGCTGCTGCTTGCTGTGCTTTGCTTGTGCTTTGCAATGAGCTGTGTGATACATGAAGCAGAGGGGCGAAAGGTTTATTGCATTGCTTTTCTGTCTGGAGAGGAAGGCACAGGCAGTGGCTCATGCCACTGTGTTAAAGCTGGGGAAGCGATGCAAGCCCCAGGTCCTTGGGTGCCCCCAGAAGACTGGCTTATTTTGGAAGGCGCTGTAGAAATTGGGGTAAATACTGTCAGGGAGCTACAGTTGAGTCATGGGCAACAGTCTCATAGTTCACTATCATGCTAGCAGATTTTAGCTGAGGCCTCAACAGAGATATTTGGATGATAGCAACCATGGGAACATGAGTTTATGTTCTTGAGAGATGCACTGACTCACAGGGCACCATTAGGCTGGTGTCAGAAGGTTTGAAAATTATGAACTTTATTCGTGACTCGAATGTCTGGTGAGAGTTTCCTACAGCACAGCAAGGGCAAAGACCTGCTTCTTTTCATTACAGTGTGACAAGATTAAGGGGATTTAGCTGGGATAATCCTCAGAAGAGACAGCAATGATCAGACAAGCCCAAATCGAATGCTCACCAAGGTAGCAATTGGTCAAAGGATCAGCAGAATTGTTCATTATTTTTGTAAACTGCGCATTCATTTTTATAAAAATAAAAGGAAGAGGAAGACTTCCTTAAATCTTCATCAGAAAATAAGCTGAGGAAAGACTGGAGTGAGTAAAATGGTAACTTTAGGAAATATGAGCTCAGTATAGAAAAAAAGATGAGAATTTACTAGGTGTCACAGTTCATCTCACCACTGCAGCCAGCCACGAGCAAGCCAAGCATGAGAACATCTGTTATATGTAAAGAGAGCAGGGAGCAAAGGGACATCAGTGAAGGTCATCACCTAAATATGAGGGGAGGTGTAGCAGCTTTGAGCACATGCACCGCCAAAGCTGCTTGCTGCAGATATTAATGACCAAGCCATAATAGTGCAGAAAACAGCTGAGAAAACGGGGAGAAATACCAGCTCCAGCTCCCTCCATCACCACTACTATTTCAATTCCAGTTGCATCTAATGATCCACCCCTTGTAAGGAGCAAATGCAACTATTTGAGTGTTTCCACTCTCATGCTGAAAGCTGCGTGTAGGTTTGTGTCAGGGGCCAAGTTTGTATAAAGTCCAAGTATGGAGTGCCTAATGTAGAGCCTCCACCCAAACTTTGGAGCAGATGTTTTCTGGACAGGACACAGGGGCTCTTCACCCATCCTGACACTGGCTCCTGGGCCAGTCAGTGGAGCCATCCCTCTCCTGCCAGAGGAGGCTGGCCCTGCTTGAAGGTGAGCTTATGAGCCTGGCTCCAGCTGCCTTTGTCCCTCCTGGCTGGAGCTGTTGTCCAGCATGTGTCTGGCTTGTGCCTCAAGGGCTCTCGGTCGTGTGCACTTGCCCACAGGAGACCCGTTTGGATGGGTCCCCATCAGCAGTGGGAGGCAGAGCGGTGGTGCTGGGGCAGCATTGCCTGAAGCTGGGCACTGACTCCTGACTGAGGAAAAGGGATATTTTTGGAATAGTGTGCCACAGAACAGGTCTGTCCAGTGACATCTGCTGCAGCAAACATTTCTGACCTATCTCAGGCCTGAAATTCTTGCTGCCAGGGACCAAACCTGCCTTTGGGCTGAGGCAGGGCACAAGGCGACTCCTGCACAGGTGCAGCTGCTGCCCTTGCTTTGCCTATGTGTAAGTGCCTGCAGGTATAGTCCCACAGACACTTTCAGGTGGTACAAATGAGCTCCACTACCCACAGGCAGAGCCCTCCTCTTACCAGGCACCCTCCTGTTTGCTTCTGCCCTGCCACTGGCCCCCATCCCTGCACGCTGTTTGTGGGACACAAGGAGAAGTGGAAAGAGCAGAGTTAAAGAAGGAAAAAGATTAATGAAGAGCTGGATCAGCTCCCTGATGCAGCTTGCCCTCTGGACATGCTGGTGCCTGGGCAGTGGGTGGCTGGGAGGCAAGGCAGCTCTCTTTGCTGGCAGCACTGGCTTACACTTGGTTTATCTGATGCAGACGTACTAGACAGCATGAGATAGAAATATTAAAAGAAGCAATGATTTGGACCTGTATGTAGCCTCTCTTCATCAGCCACATGGCTGAGGATTGTTGGTTTTTTCTTTAAAGCCTGATATAGTTGGCAGCTTCCCCTCCTGCCTGTGTATGTTCCAGCACAGGCTTTAATTGCATGGGCACATAACAGTTCCTCAATAATAGACCAAAGCCACGCTTCAGCCTGTAGCCTGCACACCACACACCTCACATGTGCCAGCTTGGTATCCCATATGTGCAGTTCCCCCCGCTTGCCGTATTTGAAGAACAGAAAGTAGGTGGATTTAACACCATAGTGAAATTAGATATTAACATGTGCCATTCACTTCAGCAACTAAATTGTATAAGGGAGCTAATTCATAGCTGTCTGCCTTGTGCATTCATCTGCATCCAGTAAAATTCCTAGCTACCCAGGCACACCGCTGACATTAGGCTTGTCGGTACAGAAGGCTCAAGTGTAGGCGATGCAGCCCTTTTAGTTTTTATTAATTGCCACTTCTTGAAGGTTGTGGGTCAGCTGGCAGATTTGTGCTTAGTGTAACAAGAAGGTCACCCGCTAAGTAATCTTCCCCAAGTAACTGGGGAGATGGTCAGTCTATATGGGTCTCCCTGTTCTGCCAGTCCAATTTAATCTTGTTATTGTCATGGGAATTTCAACTCGCTGCTTGGACAGTCTACTCCATGCTAATTAAAGTTCCCTTCACTGATTGTCACAGCTGCCCATGCTGATTAAACTTCCCATTCATTTAAGTAAGACAGCAGTGACTACATCCACGCCAGAAACCATTCCTTTGAAGTGACAGTCTGAATTCATCAGACTTTACCGCACTATCTATGCCGGCACTTCAGCTACTGAGAAACTATGAAGACAACATCTCTTCCCCCCATGCCCAACATCTCATTGCATTTCATGCAATCTGTCATTTTCTGCCTCAAAATACCCCTCTGTGACCCTGGCCCTTGTGCTGTAGCTTTTTCTAAAGAAGCACACTGATGGCTTAAACTACAGAGAGCGACACACTCCCCCTCTCCGGCTCAGGCTGCTGCTGGAGAAGGGAGGTCTGTTCGCATCTGAGATTATGCAAATTTTGACTCAAGTGCCACCACTGCTGACACTGGATTTGCTGTTCCTCACAGCCAGGGCAAGGATTAGTCATGCCTCAGCTTTAAGGTAAGCAAAGTGTTTGAAGGAATGGTCTTTACAAGGGCCACCAGCCACCACCACAGCCCTCTCCAGTGTCAAAACCGGTGATGGAAATGACATCTTACATTGGATGGCCTAGCAGCTTGTAAGAAAGAGTGAGTACCCTGTTGTGAATTGGCCTGTTGTTTGCGTAGTTCTCTTTAAATGGTCCAAAGAAAAGCATCCCTTAAATATTGAACACCTAGATTCTGCAGTTGGTAACTGCTTCCGATTAAGGGTTGTGAAAGGCTCAGTGTTGTTGCTACATCAGCCAGCTACAAATGAAGGGTTACCCCCTCCCTTCACTCACCAGTAATTATAAAAATGTTTTCATCTCCCTATTGTCACTTTTTAAGCCTAAAATGTCAGAAAATTTCAATGATGCTCATGATTCTTTATGTTTGGCTGAAATCCACTTTTCTATATCTGAATGTGTTGGGAAAAGACATTCAGATATAGAATAACCTGTCATCTTCACCCATTGCAGCTCTAGACTGTGCTCCCAACTGTGGCATTCCCAAAATACCTTCTTATTTCCAAATGGATTTCAGTAGCTAGAACCCCTTCCCTGCAGAGTAGCAGCCAGCTCGTTCCAGAGCTCATCTGTTCAGCTTCCATTTTAGGCAGGATCTCGAGGCTGATGCAAGCGCAGAATAATTTTAACTACTAAGATGTAAACGACATACCTTATTTATCCTTTTAAATACTGCAACTACTTCTTAGAATGAGATTGTTGTCTGTAGTGTCATGGGCCTGATGAATGGATTTAGCTTTTCCCATGCGTGATGGAAACCAATTATTCCCAGACTGGCTACAGGATGCTGTAAATATTTACCTGTGTCAAAAAGGCTCAATGCAGGCTTCCACAAGTCTGTTTCCATTGCTTTCATGTATGAAAGAGAGAAAAAAAATTACTTTAAATAAAAAAAAAAGAAGGAATTAATGAAGTATAAAGTTTGGGTTCAATTTAGAGAGGTCAATTCATACAGTAAATTACCATTAACAACTAGGAGTTAAGGAAATTTCTAAACCAGGACACCTTTATGCACATATTTCAAACTATATTTAGGACGATCGTATCACTGCCTCCAAAGTACTATTTTTTAATCATTTTTAAATATGCCTCTTTAGATCTTGTTCCTCTAGATTACATTGATACTGAGGCAAGTATACTGACTTCAGCACACTTTTGTTTGGCTCAGATTGTTTTCCACTGACAATCTGCGTGTACTACCTGTCTACAGATTTCTCTATCCCTTCAGCCCATCCAAACAGAAAGAAGTTGTGTAAATTTTGATTGCAGCCCATCAGGCATGAAAAACTTCAACAAAATTGCTGCTCTCTTAAATAAACTCTTTGTTTCTGGACCCCAATGAAAAGCTTTCTCAAAAAATGATGCTTTGCACTGGGTTATATCCAGATGAAATTCCATGCAGCTGACTAGGACAACAATAGTACTAAGGAGCACTGGTGAGATCCTTGACCCCTCAAAGTCCACCTCCAGATTTGTTCAGGATGGTTTGTGAAGACATATATCTTGGGCTCATTGAATCCATGCTGCCTCCTGCGCCTGCATTTCCCTACTCAGGCTGATGTGTTCTTGAGTAGAGCCAGTGGGTGAGCCACAATGGAAATTTAGAAAAAGCCATGGACCTGCCAGTGTCCTCCAACCTAGTGAGAGCATTGAGGCTGTCCTGAGGTTGCCATCCTGGTGAGGACTTATCCTTTTCTCTTTGGGAGGAGACTTGTTGCATGAGACAGATTGCTGAGCAAGATGTGTGGTTTGCCTTAGGGCAGGAGGAACCCCATCTTATTTCATTGCTAAGGGGATTTTTCCAGACCATTTTCCCTCTTTAAGCTGAGCACTACTTAGACACCCTGAAAGTTTGCTGTGATTTTGCATAGAAGAAAAATTAGGGTGAAGGAAGGGCAGGCCTGAGTTATAGGAAGGAAGCAGGAGGAAAGACCTGAGGAATATTTCTAGTTTATCATCTACCTGGGCAGGGTTGTTTGCCAGAATTTTATACGTCCCTCAACAGAGTCACAAGGAAACAATGGTGAGTGGAGCTAGAGGTCCTGCTTGCAGAGCAAGAGGACCCTATCTGTAGAGAAGAGCTGGTGCTTATTTGTTTTCAGAGCAGCCAATGTGTCTTCTGAATGCCATCACTGAAAAGAGATTTCAATCAAACCATCTTGGGAGTAGATAACCGCAAAAGGTGTGCTTCACCCTCCTAGGATGGAGAAGGCTCCAGTGACTGTGGAAAGGTTCATACAGAGCTACTTTTCAGCCTGACTAGTTGAATAAAACAGCTAAAAAACATACAGTGAAGAGGAGCCCACACTTCTAGAGTTTTTTGCACAAATGCACTGCTGAGTGAGTTGCAGTGGAAAATGTGCTTAAAGTAGTAGGTGCTGCATGGCACATGGAACCAGCCAAGGAACTGCACAAAGATCTGCCCATCTTTTCTCTTCTTTGTAAGCGGGGACGTGAGCTGAAGGACGGAGAGCAATGGAAGCTGCCTGTCCCATGTATCACAGGCCTGGTTCTGCTGCCAGCTCGTTGCTGGGGTCTGTGCTCAGAGCACCAACTCCTCTAACTTCTCTGAGTGTTTAAAGTCCAAAAAGAGACAGATACTTTTCAGAAAAACAGACAGATGCTGAAAAATGCTGACATCTTTTTGTCAGTAGGACCAATGTTGAATTTTTTCTGAATTAATTCTTCTCAAGAACTATTTCAATTCACATGACTGGAGGTGATCTAGTCTGGCCAAATCCCCATGGGTGAGAGCTGTCTGTTGCTTCTTTGAGCAGTCTTTTCATGGCTCACATGCTTTTAAAACTTTCTGTGATGAGAAAGCCCCTATGTTTTACTTCTTAATGAAGAAAAGCACTAGATAAGTGCTAAGAATTTTGTGTATCTGGCTGCAAATATGCAGAATATTCAGCTTTTTCAGTGATCCGTAAATCCAGGCAAAAGTCCTATTTCCTGTATGTAGTCCCAGACATGTCAGGAAGAAAGCTCTCAATGAAACATGTACCTGAAAGAAGTAACAAGGGCTTGATGGTGCCCATAAGGATCAAGTGTTGATTTTTAAAACACTCCAAGACTTAAAAAAAAAAAAAGACACCACCACAACTCTTCAGTATAATTGTCTTGAAAAAAATTCTGGGCTCAGTATGGTTTTTCAAGAGAGTTAACGTGCATTGTCAAGAGCTTAGAAGAGTTGAGACCTTCTGAAGAATGTGCAGAGAGAAGCTGTGCAGGCAACTGGTGTGTCTGGGAGGGTGTTTTCTCTGCACGCCCTTTTGCTAACCTGAACTGATGAGAGGAAGTTCCTCGACAGCCCTGCCAAACCTGCAGAACTGATCACTGTTGTTTGCAGAGCAGTGTGCCTGTGCTTGGTAAGATCAAGAAAAACAGCTCCCCTTTCCAAGAAAGCAAGGACTTGTTCAGGAATTTCCCTTTGATCATTAGAAAACTTGGCTGCTTGGAAGCAACACAGCTGAGCTGCCAAGACCTGGGCTGAAAAAAAAGATCAGGACTCACTGGGAATATGGCAGGTACGTGGGGTTTTTCCTTCTTGTTTTGTAATGAAGAAAACAGATTCATTCATGATTGGAAATTTGTGCTTTGTAATCACCTCTGGGTGGAACTCTGGATTCCTTAAGCAATTAGATGGGGTCAAACTCTGACTTTGATTTAAGCAAGACTCAGGGCTATGTTCCCCAACTTCTCTGCTAAAGATTCGGCTAGCCTGAGGATGAACCAGCACGTCTTGTGGTCCAGATGTTAAGGCTCTTCCCATATCAGCACTGCCAGGAAGGCTGGTTTGCCACCCTAGGCTATCCCCCACCCTATATGCGATGTCACATTGTTAGTACACTGCCATGACCTACATGTCTGCAGGCAACATGTTTGCTCTGCTGTTCAGTCCAGGAAAATATTGCCGCCTCTGACTCGCCTCTAAAGGTGGGCACTGGATTTGAAAGGAGCAAAGGGAATTGGAGAAGCACAAATAAATGTGAGATGAGAAAAGAAATGGCTGTGACATTGGGATGGCCAAAAAAAATATGAGGAAGACAGACATAGAAGGAAACCAGAAAGAAGGAAATTTACACAGGAGGAGAGGTAGAAAAATGAGAGAACATTGTAAATCTTAGTAGGAGAAGTGTATCCATTTAAAATACTCTGCAACTAAATCAGCTACAAATTGCCATTTTGATGGGGACATTGCTGGGTAAACTATCTTGGCCAGTATTGTCCAGAATGTTGTACTGCTTAATAACGTCCACTAATTTCAATGTCAATGGCCACTTTGCTCTCTCCTATTGCAATATCCTCCTGTGCTTCCTGGCTCTTGACAAAGCCCTCAGGGCCCTGGGGGCACCCTCATGTGCTGCTGCCTCTCCCTCCCCGAGGCCTTTGGTTGCCCCTGCCACAGCACGGCGCACCTGGGCTTGGGCACAATGGTGGAGCTCTGAGCAAGGCTTGTGGGACGCATCCATGGGGGTCTCCACCCACACTGCTTCGGTACAGCATGTAAGGACACACTCCTTTTACCTGTGCCTAGTCTTCTACCTTGGTCTCCTGTCCCTGACTTTGCCTTGCTGGCCTGGTGTCCTGTCTCAATTGGTCAGACCTGCCCCATTTTGGGGAGTTGTCTGGCAGCCTGGGCTGTTGGCTAGCCCTAGGTGCCACCATCGAACTCACTCCACTCCTCTTGTTGGGGTTCTGTGGGTCTGCAGCCCTTGTTGGTGAGGGGCAGCCTTGCCTGCCTTGCTGCCACTCTGTCTCCCATCCCTCACCCTGGTCTGGCTGCTCCCAGACAAAATCCGTCTCTGAGAAACTTGCTGTCCCACCAGGGGAGAGTTAATTTTTGCATGTGCACGGAGCACTCTAGAGCCCTGGGAAAGCTGTGAGTGGCCTTGCAGGGTACCTGATGATGGGGCTGCTTGCTGGTGAAAGCTGGTGAATTGTGTAGCCAGGGTGGAAGGGTAGCACAGGTGATGTTTGCACCCTCAGTATTAAAGGCAACCTCTACGGTCGCAGTCAGCCTGGGGCTCCTGGGAACCACAGGAACAGAAGATTAAGCTCGATCGTAGGCCTGATAGGCTATACAGAGCTGAGTTTTTGTTTCTGGCTTTGACTAACAAACAAGGAAAATTGCAAACACTGCAGTAGATGTTGATTCCCACGGTCTGAAACAACAGCTCGCCAGTGACCAAGCTGTCCCTTGCCTTTCGCATTCAGGAAGCTGCTAGTTGGCATTCAGTGAGTGAGGCTTGCCCTGGTCCTCATCCAGGACAGAAATGATCTGCAGTACTTCTTGAGGGTTAATTGGGGCTTGCTAAAACTATGAAAAAGAGCAGGAAAATCTGCTGCTAGCAATCTTGCTCACCCAGGTGGGCTGGAGAGCTGGCAGTCCTCCGGAAGGCGGCAACAGGTTCCTGGCGCTGAATACCTGCGTGGGCAAACAAAGACGCAAGAGGTGAGATGCCAGTGGGCCAGGGGAGAGACGCATGATCACAAGGGATGCGATGGCCCTGAACTGTGTTTCTGCACGTTTCCACACCAAATGGAAAAGGAAGATGGAAGCTATGGATTTAAGAAAAAGAATTTAAAAACTGGAAGAGTTTGGTAAAATCAGAAGTGTCTAAATGTCAGTAGGTGCTGCGTAGTGCAGCTATTCACTGGTGCACTGGAACAACTGGTACTGGATCCTGAGGTGCTGGTCATGCTCAGGGCCTGGAAACTGAAAACATGTCTCTCCTCTGAGAGTCAGGACTTCATCTACAAAGCTTACACAGACAAGTTTCTTTCTCATTTTCCATCAGAAAACTTCAGAAAAGACCTTTATAAATGGTTGATAAATATTCTAAGTTTGTTTATTCCTGTTTCATTTTGTTCCTAAAATGTCCACTATTACCGTTTGATAGCCAGTGCGATATCTGCTCTCAGAGCACCCTGCTACGAACATGGTTAGGAGTGAAAAACAGTGCATTACTGCATGACTTAGTAGATGTGAGTAGTGGAACTAGCTACAGGGAGGGATTAGAGAGAGAAATGTAATGCCTTTACCTGTATTGGACCGTAAAATATTCCTGTTGCTTGCAGAAGTGAAAGTGCCCCTGAATGCTTTGAAAATATTACATTGGTTAGTACATAGAACTTAAAAACAAATTTTTCTAGTATTTTAGCAATACAAATCTATAGTTATTAATTTAAGACATACCTGTATTCTGTCCTCTTCCTTGTGCAGCCTGAACCTGTCCTAAGTAGACATCAAAATGGAAAAGTGTGATTTATACCATGCTTGGTTCAGGACTATTGCTACCTGTTGTTTTTCACTGAGTCTTACTTTATAGCTCCCAGAATTAATGGTTCATATATAAAGAGTTTTCATTAATATACTTTCTCAGATGTTAACTATATATTTTGAACCTGCTTAAAAAGGGATTGCTTTGCTCAGCCTGTCATGCAGATTAGCCTAGTTAACATTCCCTTCGGTTATGAATATTACTTGTACAGCTCTCTGGCCTGCAGTTAAAAGATTTGCAGTTGCTGCTGTGATTTGCTTTCCCTTATGAATTTCCTTCTCTCACTCACACCATTTATCTACATTTATTTCTAATTCAGTGCTATCTAATTATGCTGGCTGTGTGAGGAAGGTTTAAAAAAACCCCAGATGCAAAACACTCCCACCCTCCCGAGACCAGATACTATCCTTTCTGCAGAGACTGAGTGGATACAAGCAAGCAGGCAGACTGTAAATAATGAGACAATGACAAAAAATAATGTGGGAGAATTCATGTGTCTGAAATGTCTTCACCACTGACTACACTAATGGCTTTTTTTTTTTAAGGTGATTGGGTTATTAAATTCCTATTGTTCAAAAAATCTAAAGACTCAAAGCATTTGCAGCTGAAAACCATGTCTTTAATCATGCCTTTATTTCATTAATTATTCTTAAGAAGCTCGTTAACAAACTGATCCTTTAACAAGCCTTTATTCATTAGTTTTCCCAGAAAGATTAATTCCAAAGCCTGGTAAAATCAGTGGGAATGTTCCAGCAGACTCCTGTGTGCTCTGGACAGGGGCCTGAGAGATATTTTTATCAATAATATATCGTAAATGAGACCATTTTGAATGGTTGTCTCAGAAAACAGGAATTGCTGCTCCTTGGGAACTTGATATTACATAATTAGGTGACAGCAAATAGCTTGTGTTTGACCCAAATTTGAACCTTCACAGACCACTGGAAGCCTTTTGATGAGATTTCTAGAAGCTGTCCTGAGAGACCTTGTAAACTCCAGATGCCAAAGAGATCCTGTTTAAGGAAATAACAGGCTCATCTGCCAAAACTGGCAAGGCTCTTAATCTCCGTAAGCTTGCAGCTCGGGCTCCAGATGGACCACAGCTAGCCCAGGCTGAGTTTTCAGGCTGCAGAGGGAAAAGTCTGTTGGTGTGACAGCATTGTGTGGGGTTGTGCAGGGCACAGTTCCATGCAGGAGGTCGGTTCGTGCCAAAGGAGTGGAAGAAAATGAACTCTGAGCCTGAGAACTTGCCTTGTTTTGGGTTTGCTACAACTGAGCCCGAATGTCTGTGTAACACACTACAAGGTCAGTAGGCTCAGAACACAAGAGGGTAAGAGAGACATTAGCTTGGGAACAGAAATATTTTTTGTCCCTTTTTGAATAAATCAACTGTACCCTTCACACCCATGTTAGCAACATGGATTTCTCTCCACGTTCCTTGGGGCTTGGAGCTGTTCCCTCTTGCTGTACCTCCCGAAGGCATGTGACCCTGCAGTAAGCTGGTTTTTGCCATGCTTTTGCTATCTGGTGCAGACATGGTGGTGGTAGAGAGGGAAAGGTTGGAATTGCACTTTCATGGACTGCAAGGCTTATTCTTCCTTCAGATCTGAGATGCCAGCATGCCTGTGGCATGTGAGTGTGTGTTTGTTAAGGTGTAACTCTGGGCAAACCAGAGGCTGAGGCAGGACTCGAAGTCTTGTAACAAACTGTGAATCCCGAGAACTGGGTCAGAAATGAGGGCTCACCACCTTGGTGAGCAGGAGGCTTGGAGGCAGTAAAGGACAGCAGAGAGAAATGCAACTTGGAGTGGACCTTGTAAATGATGGGAACAGGTTTGAGAAGGCAAGCAGCTACTCTGTACACAGAACATGCCTGGCCTTCTGCAGCTCAGTCAGCACCTTCATCATGGGCTAAGTAGTCAGAGTCAACTTGGAGGAAAGGCAGCATCCAAAACCAAACACCCTCTGTTCTCCCTAGTGCCAGGACGGAGCCCTTGCCCACTGCTTCCTGAAGGTAAAAGCCCAGGTGGTCTGGCACTGCTGGAGAAGACTTTTCAATACTTTCGCTAGCACTTACACTACCATTGTCTCTTTTCTCTTTTTTTTCCCCTTCTTTTTTCCTTTTACTGCTACGGTAAGCCACAGCTGGGGATGGAAGCAGTGTAGTGTACAGCTGTAAGTGGTGCCCAGCTCAGGGTCTTTGAAAAGAGGGGTAACCATTGAACCAAGCTGGGCATGAAATGCCTTGCTTGAGGATGCCCAGGCACTCACTGCCTGGTGCTTGGTTGCCAGCTCAGTGCCTCATTGTGGCACTGAACATCACAACATGGCTTATGACTGCAGTGTTTATAGAAGCACTGTGTTTATTCCCAGTCCACATCTGGGGCCCAAGCAGCCTTGAGGAGCTCTGATGGGAGAGGGCAAGTGAGTTGGTGGCCTTTGGGAGTGTCCTTGGCTAACTGCTGTGGGAAAGAGGCAGGAGCTGTTGTACCAGAATGTGGCTGAGGTTCAAGTTGTGCCCAGAGCACGAGAGAGTTTGCATCCACTTTTAAAGCCCGCTGCCGCCACTGCTTCCCCTCAGGATCTGCCTTTACCACATAGCACATCGGTGAAGTGCTGAACTTGCTGGCGAGGCAGAGATGAATAAACTCTCATATGTTGTGCTAGTCACACCAGTGGTTTTTAATTTAGCAGTTTTGACACATCACGTCTTTAAAGCAGGGGTCCTGCAATGGAGCAGAGCCTCAGATGTGTTTCCTGTTGCTGTATCTTTGACAAACAGAAGACAAAGAAGAAAGAACAGCAAGAGCTAGGATGGAGGAGTTTTACCCCTGCTCCAATGCTCTAATCTGGGAATCCTGCTTTTCTTTTGCCCCTGTGAATCTTTGCCAGCACCAGTGGCTGGAAATGGAGATGCTGGAGCTAACAGCAGCCACAGGCATGCTCGTCCTGACTGTGCTCAATCTCAAGGCTATTTACTTTCGAGGTATCTTTTGCAGGTGAACCCTGTGAGAGGTAGATCCGTGAGTCCCTGTGAGCTAAGATGAACAGAAGAACCTTTGATTCTCTCTGGTCAAGCCAAACTCTGGTTACGGCCAGTGGCGTCATCAGAAACTCTGGCCTGAGTAATAGGAATGAGTCCTCAAGGGTCCTCAGAGAGAGAACTGCTCTATGTGTGGTCATCGCTTCGAAACTGTATTTGTATTTTCTGTAATTTCTTTTAGCTGTTTATTTTCTTTTAGAGTCAAGAGGAGATTGGGAGAATTCAAGAAGCCAAATACTGAATACAGATATACGTGGTCCTAGAAATAAGTGTGTGAAATCAGAAGCAGGTATCCACTGCTCCTCCAGCTTGCAATAACCTGTCCCTAACTCTGGTAATTTTAATCTTTTGGGAGTATGTTTAGAAGTTCAGTGAGGAAAGTTGTGAAGAAATATGGATTCAAGCTGCAATGAAGTCACCACTGAAAGACTTGAAAAAGTAAGTACATTTTCCTTTTTTTTTTTTTTCTTCCATGTTTTGACAAAAGGTTTGGTCTTATTAACAACAAATACAACCTTCCCGCTGATGTCAGTGTTGTCAGAACATTACCCTCAATGTGCATCTCTCACTGGCTGGATAACCTCAAGCAGGGTTTCCTAATTGCTAGTAAAGACAATAATGGGCTCTTCTGTGCTCAGCCTGCGGGAGTAGGAAAGAGAAAAGAGGGCAACAAGAAAGCACAGTAGGTACTGAAAGCTGATTTCTACTGAATTTAAACATCTTTGAATCGTGTTGGCACTTAAGTAAATCCTGCTATACTCATACCTGCACATCTAACTTGGGGAGATTAACTCCTCCAGTCTTGTTCTGGGCTCACAGCTAAGTTTGACTCAACAATGCTTTCCCTCAAGACCTGAGTTGCTCAAAAGATACCTGCCCTGCCATGTGCTTGGCTCTGAATTACTTGGCAGTAGGGACAGACACAGTTATGTATGCGAGAGCAAAGCTGAGCTCAAGGCACTTGGAAACAGTGATGGAGCATAAACCCTAGTGGTGGCCCAGCACCATTCTCATTCAAAAGTAGGCATATCCCTGTGCTCAGAAACTTGCGAACAGCTGAAAATGTTCTCCATTACTTGCCCGCAGAGCTGAGCAATGCACATTTTACAGGAAAACATACTTGCAGGTCGTGAACTGGAATGGGAGCCAGCTTTTGGATTGAGATGCAGAGCTCTGAGCGGCCGCTGCTCTGCTGTCAATGGCAGGAGTGGCATGCCAGGAATAACACATTAATGTCAGGCTCAGAACCACAGCCTGGGGTTTTTGAATGAGCATTGGTTTAATGTAAGTCAGCATTTCAGGGCTCTCAGCCCTAAGTTGAGATGGCGGCGCAGCTCTCTGCATCACATACCCTACAACTAAATCAAGTCTCCCTTTGAGAGACTAAGAACAAAGCAGTAGGGACATAAAGCCTCAAACAGCACAAGCTTTGTTTCCAGTGTTGTGAAACCCAGCATTTGTCAAAGCTGAAATGCACAGATATTCACTAGAAAGGCTTCCCCGGAGCTGTGGGTGATCGGCATCTCTGACATTCAGGCCAAGCATCTGTTTATCAATTTAAATCCAGATTTGGATTCAGTCATTGAGTTTGCTGAGGCTTGAAAGGTTATTGAATCATTGCTGCCTTAAAACACACTGTACTACATGCCTTGTGGCACATACTTCTTCACCATACTCACTTGATGCTGCAGCTACCACAGATGAGTATGCTGGGTGGACACTGCTAGAACCTAAAAATAAGATATTTTAATTTTCAGCTGTTTAACCAAAACCCCCAATGTTAATGAATAAGAATAAATGAAGAGGGAAAGATTAAGGAAAATCAGGTATGAAAAACACATGTGGGAATTCCTTCACAGTGTTTTAAAATCCAAAAGCTGGTACAAAAAAAACCATATTGCAACTTTAAATTATTGAAAGCTCTCACAAAATTACTTCTAAAACGAGCCCTGGCCTATTTATCGAACTCTCGGTCTAGGCGTGTGAATCAAAGAACTATCTGTTGATTCCTATACCTGACAGTCATGGCAGCAATTGCGCAAAGAGCCCTTTCTCTCACATGAATCATGTTATATGCCAGTATATTATATGTAAGGGCAAAGACTTGCCATAAATTGACTGCAAATGAACCCTCACCTCCAAGAATCTACACGTTTGTGTCTCTGTGAGACACGCTAATTTTGCACGTATCTCAAAGGCACAACTCTACCTCTAGGCTATCCGCTGGAATTAATATTTTTTTATCCATTCTTAGTATTTCTGTACTGAATTATTGGATGTATGATCCACTAAATCCTGGTATATTCAGCTGCATGTTTTGTTTTAGGAAAGCAGTAGGTTAGGATGAAAGAAATTTCAGCATCTATGCTACTGACCTATGTCTCTGCCCTTGTGGAGTTCGGGTCGACTCTTGGCTGCAGGTGCAGCTGTTGTGGTTCTGGTTGTTGCAGGTGCTGAGGTTGGCTTTGCTGTCGTGGTAGAAGGATCCGTTGTTGTGGTTGTTGGTGTTGGGGTTGTGGTGGCCATTTGTGTAGCTGGTGTCGGTACTGGGGTCGTCTGATACTCTTTGTGTATTAGGTCTCCTGTAGAAAGATTGACACAACCGCTGCAGCTGGATGTGTGTCATGCATGGAAACATCATTACTAGTGCTCACGGTTTAAGGTGATCCAGATGCTGGTGTTGTCCTCAGGATGTCTACAAACATCCTTATCTGTAGAGCCAGTAGTGTATCTGTGGATGCACAGCACATGTGTCTGTGTGACCTGGTATCCCACCGTTCTCAGAGGGAGCTGACAACAGCCTGTCATAGCTGCAGGGTTTCTCCTGCATTTCTCTGCTTTGGCCAGGAGTGTTTATCAACAAGACAGATGTCTCAGACCTATGAAATGGTTCAACCAGCCAGTCACAGTTTCCTGTTTGCCATCATCTTTTCTCAGTGTAATTAAACAGTTAGAAAGTCCATATAAATGGAAAATCAACTGACATCTGGAAATAAATGGTGGCCGTACTGAGTCACAGATCAGAATAAAATATGTGTTGCCCACCACAGCACTGAAATGCTCTTGGCAGAAAGACAACTTTCAGGTCATGGTGTTTTGAGGAGTGGGACAGAGGTGAGTCAAAGAGCACTAGGGCTTCAGCTGAGGGGAGCCAGGCAGAGTACCACCTGGGAGGTGCCAATTTCATCTATCATTTGACTCATCTCACACTTGCTACTACTTTTAAAATGCATCATCTGTTGTGAGAACAGTGACAATTCTAGTTGCAAAGCTTCCATCCTAAATATCCTTATATGAATTTTTTAACATGCTTACAGCTCTTTTAAGTCATTGTCTTGAAAAAGAGCCTTCACTGTCATCTTCTCCATCTATCTATAAAAAGCTGCCCTAAAATATATTCCATGTTCACCTCAGTCTTGTTCTTCTTCTCCCTGCCCATCAATGACTGTGTACTCCAAAAGGGAACGGTGTGCAGCCAGTCCATTGCTGCATTGCACAAGCTTGTGTTTTTACTGCTGGATGTTCTCCTTTTGGAAAGCATCCTCATGAAACTGGTGGATTAATTACCGTCTAGTGTTAGCCAGTGAAAAGCTCAAAGCTCAGAAGACAAACAAAACAACTCAGCTGAAAAAGTCAGCATGAATGTCTCTCTTTGGGCTGAGGGGTGCCCTGCTCCATGCTGCTGCAGTACAGGAAAGAAAGCAGACAACACAGTCATTCACGCCTGTGACCTGGTGCTGCAGGAGCAAGGAGCAGGCACATTGGTGAGCTGCACACCAGAGGCTGCATGGAGCAAGGAAGCTGGGAACTAAGAGTATTAGCACAAAACTCAAAGAAGCAGCATGGTAAGAGCAAAGAAATTATGTTGCCTTGGTGCATGTTGGCTAGCTTTCTGGTGGCACTTTTAACACAAGAGAAGGGCTCTCAAGGGCTAGCAGTTCCCCATGCTCCTACAGGCAGGGTGGCCATCTTCCCCACAGCATCTTCAGAGGGTTTGCAGGGCACATTGCTGAGAGCCATAACACAGTCTTTTGAAGTTCCTGATGCCTGAACTCACCTTAAGGTGAGGTTAAGGCAGGCCTTAACTGAGAGGGTGCCCTCTCTTCATTGTCATGTGCCCTTCAAACATTGTCACAGATGTGCATGTAATGGGGTTGGTTTAGTGGGACAGAGGCTTTAGAGAGTAGGCTGGATGAGTGGTAAAGCTGTATGTGTTACCAGCATCAACCTGCTTCTTGTAAGCATCTGCAGGCAGTTTGGACTGGGAGGGTACTGTAAAAGACCACTGAGATGCCCAACCCATACCTTGTTCCGATGCTTTTTCTGGTGCGTTAGGGGTATCAGCACTCTTCATAGCCTTTAGGTCTTGGTCTGGCTTTTTAGGCTCTGAAGCAAAATTAAATACATTAGGAAATGCAGCTCAGGAACATTATCAGTCCCCAAAGAAAGGCATCCCATCAACTGCCATTAGGCAGGTCAGTCAGTCTCATCAGAGCTTTCTCAACAGGCAAGAAAAAGTAATGTCTGCATGCCACTAGAGAATAGTGACCCTGTATTTTTGGTGCCAAATTTAGACATTTTCACAGTCCAAAAGCTCCTGCCAATGTCAATAGAATTTATTAAGTGAGCAATAGATAATGTGTTTGTACCACTAATAAACCATAAAATTAATACATCATGTTGATTTTTCCTCTGAGTAGCAGCATTTTCCAAGAATCAGGGTGTTTAACATACAGTATTTCAGCTACTAATTCACATTCAGATGTCGTTCTTTCTTGCCTGACATTCTCAGATCATCTTGGGGCCAAATCCTGAAAGCCTGGCTTAAAAGGAAATAGGGAGATATTTTTACTCCGTTTTTTCTACTAAAACTCAGTCATCAAAGTACGTGGAACATGTATTACAGTTCATTTACTTCTAACCTGCAACCGAATCTGCTTCTGCTTTTATCTCTGACTGAGTACTGGAGGATTTTGATCTTCTATATTTTTTTTTTCCTTCTCTCGCTATTTTGGCAGCATTGATCTATTTGAGAAATTATTCTGGGGTCAACGGTTTCCTAAAAAATTGTATAAATTGTTTAAAGAAACAACTTTTGATTGTTTTCACCAGTTGTGTTACAATTTTGGGAAGGTCTTTCTTGCAGTGCTGAGCATTTGGAAGGCGCCGCAACCACCAGCAACACTTAAAGAAACCTCCAGCACCCCTGGGATGAGGACAAAAATTGCATCTCTAACAGCTGATCAGGTGTGAAGCAGGATTTTATCACTAATCTGGCAGCACATGACTGCAATTCTCAAAGGAATTGCCTTTACCTCCTACAGACAATGGGTTTTAAGTATCCAAGTGCACAGCGTGGTCTCTCTGTAATTGAAGTCAAAAGAAAAATGTAGGAAAAAGAAGTAGGAAATTCTGTATCACAAAATGGCCCCAGCACCATATTACAGATCTTTTTCATCTTAAGGACAAGCTGTTTCTAGCAGAGGACAGCTGAGATGCCTTGGCCAAGGCAGCAGGGCTACAGGGAGCTGACAGGGCCAAGTGTGGCTTGGGGAAGGTGGATTGTGACCATCAGATCTCTTTGCTACCTGTGGGACGGGGGTGAGCAAAGGAAGGCATTGGTATTCAAAAGCACTGGTTTTGATCTAATGGTTATTATTTGCTCCTTTGATCATCCTGGGCTTTCTCTGTGTGAACGCGCAGTCTTTGTTGCTAGGATCCTAGCGTTTTCATTCACACTGGCTGGTTCAAGGACGAAGTGAAGGAAGCTGCTTGCGTCCTTGGTTTGCTGCAGGAACAGCCTCCTGGTAGGTGGTTTGCTTGTCTCAGATATGACTTTAAGATACTCCCCGTGCCTATGCTGTTTCTCACATAATATGGATTTTAATCCTGGTGGAGGAAGTCACTTTCAGCCTGCTGAGTTCTACCCTGGCTGCGATTGTCCCTGGTGTGGCGTGAGATGTTTGTGCTGATGCTTTGTATGGGTACATTTAAGAATTATGAAATGTGGTGTTGGTGATTGTTTCCTAGAAAAAGCCAGCATTTCTAAGGTGCTGCCTCCCTTCTAGCAGTGCATATTTCAGTCATTAAGTTCTGTGTACCTGGTCAAGGCTCACATGCAAGTCTGTAGCACTTTGATTGTAAATGCAAAGGTATTGCAAACTAAAGGCATGGCTCTGAGTGATAATGTCCTGGGTTCAGCCTAGCATGAATGCCTAGATGAATATTTTGCCTGAACAACTACTGTGTTCAGATGACAATGGGCTTTTGTGCAAGTAAAAGCTTGAAGATGAGGAAGGAGCTCTGTGCTTTGCTCCTGTGGACCAAACAATAACAGGCCAGGGAAGAGCAGGACTCCACAAAACCTCTGTGTGTCCTTGGATGGAAGTACCCACTGACAGGTGTTTGAGTTCATGGAGACGGTACAGCACATTTTGTTATCCCACAGCTCCCAGAGGATAAGCTCAGGAAAGCTCACAAACAGCAAAATAGCCTTGCCAGGGAAGTGTTAGTAGTATGAGACCGTCACTTTGATTTATTCACACCACCAAGGAAGAATCTAACACAGATGCTAGAGGGGGCACAAAGAAGTGTCATTTCAGTGATGGAGGACCTTCAATCACTTGAATTGCAGCTAGCACCTGGTGTGTGACTTGATCAAAGATCTCTGAAGCCAAATAAATTATTTAAAAACTGTGTTGAGTCTTGCAGAGCAGGATGTTGACTAAAATGTTTTACAGAGTAGTTCCTTATCTTCCTTAGCTAAAGCTGCAGTGCATTGCTATCAGCGTCATTAGTATTATAGTGTTATTTGTTATTATATTCTCAACGTTGAATATTCCAAAAGTTAACAAGAATAACATTAGGAGCAGGTCAATATGTAAAACTTCAAAAGCTTTCATATAATCAGTACAACATCATACTCACAATCTAATTTAAAGCAACGGGGAAGCTGCTTGGGAAATCTGTGAAACATGGTATGACCAAAACCCAGAAATTGTTTGGGCTATTTTCCATACACTTAACATTAAAAACAAATACCATGAGGTATTTGGATGAGATACTAAGGGATGCATTAACATCTGATTCTGAATGATTACATGTTTGTATGACACAACTGAGAAGTTACAATATAGTAGTGAATGGATATAAGGGAGAGTCAGTCATAATTACTTGCCTGATTTAACAGCTGTGCTTTTTGAAGACGAATATTCGAGAGTTGCTGGATATGTCACACCTTTTCTTGGCTTGCCCTCTAACAAACAAACAAAAGCATCACAAAAAAATTCTACATTTTCTTGCAACAAAACTCCCATCTAACTTTTGTGTTCAGAATCAGACTCCACTTCTTTACTGCTGATCAGACCCCACTTCTTTATTCCCCAACTCATTTTCATGAAGATGTCTTTCATCTGATGGAAGAATCTGAAAAATATGACACTAAAAATACCAATTCTTAAATTCAGCATCATAAAGTTAGAAAGCATGAAAACACAGTCCTGGAGAGGATTTGAAGAGGTCAGTTAGTTATTTCCTTTGCTGTCACATGGTACTGAGCATAATGGAATCATTCCTGAAAGACATCTGCATAACCTGTACTTAAACCCACAGCCTCCCTAAGCAGCCTTTTCCAGTGCCTGACTATGTAGTTGAGTTAGAACGTAGGTTTGATGTGGAATTAATTTCGTCATACATACGGCATTCTTCTCTGATCTCACTTTTGCAACATGCCATTTCTGGCAACAGCCTTTTGCAGTAATAACAGTGAAAGACAGCTATGCTTGTGTGTGGGAACATACGGTGCCTATATTCAGATCTAAAATGAGGGTCTTAAAACAATGAGGTACGTTTCCCAGTTAAGCTTTGAACCACAAACCTTTTTAGTGCTGCTTCACATGCCATCTCTGTTGGTCACATGTGGCCATGCAGTTTTTGGGGCAGTTTTTATATTCCTGTGTGTCGCTTAATGAAAAGTGTGGCAGAGAAGCCCAGTGTAAGGAAGACTGCTCTGGCCTCTAGGAGATATGTGGGATATCTGGACCCTGGTGACTCTCTCTTCAAGATCTGGTGTTATGTCATGTGTCTGGACGGCCTCAGGTGAGACCTCCCTCCACCTCCTGCAAAACCAGAGCCATGATGGTGATGCTCCATTTGCCTTCCTTTATTCCTTTGGTGGACTCTTTTAGAAGGTGTATATGGGATTGCAGGCATGGGGGTTGTCATCCTGGGTGATTAATCCTGAGACCAACACCACTGAATGATTTAGCTGCTACAGACTGAGTCACCTCTGGGACCTGGGAGCTATTCCCCTGTGATGGCACTCGAAGAAGGGTATATGTCAGAGGAACTGGTCCTCTATGTGCAGGAATGGCCATGGAGCTGGAGAGGCACTGTCATTTGCCCCTTTTCATGTTTCTTTCTCATTTGTTTTATTCCTTTTTTGATATTTCAGAGGTCACTAAAAAAAAAGAAAAACCCTAGATAAAGAAGATAGTTTGAGATACTAACAAGGCAATGATGTAAGGAGCTAATGCATTGCTCATTTACAGCAGTATAAACTGACAGCAGTTTCACTGAAGTAAACATGGATCTGCCAAAGATCAGAGCTGGCAATTTTGCATTCAGGGACAAGCTGGAAAGACCTTCCTCCTTGCCCTTGGGTCACTCACAGAATCTGATCTAAGTGAAGGGCAGGATGTCTTAATTTCCACTTCCCTCTGAGCTACAACTCAGGACCAGGAGCCAAGCAGAACAAGGGAGCTCTTCTGCCAGTTTGGTAGAAAGATGGAAAAGTTATAGATGATTTTGAAAGGCATTTCTTTATCTCCAACAGAGGCAGAGCTGTCAGGTATGAGTGGTTGTTACACAGGTGCAGCAATAGTGCAATAATCTGATTTTAATATAGAATATTTCTATAAATTCTAATCTGATTTCTAATGCAGACCTGAAGCCCGCTGCTGTGCAAACAAACTCGCTGGCATGGAGGCTGGCTGCTCCCAGACTCTTGGGTTTTTGAAAACAGCAACTTACATCCCATATGTGACCAACAAGTAGATCTGAGGCCTGACCTGAATGTGGCCTTGCTCTCCGGAGCAATGGCAGTATGTCTTTCCCACTCTCTGGGAGATATTGGATCTAGGTCACAGTTCACTTAACATATTTAAAAATGGGGTTACGTGTGGGCTGAAAACCTCAACTTCTGGCAGTTGAAGTACAAGCTGTGGGGTGGTAGCTGCTCACCCTCTCAGCTTATTTGTGACTAGCCAACCCAGAGGTTTAGGACTCTATTTTCTTAACCCACTAGCTGCAAAACTCCCACTAGACTGAATGTAGTCATTCAATGGAGTGCCAAGGCATTTCAGCGTTTGAAAGTGAATACCAGCACATTTGCATACCTCCTGGTGAGCTGGCTGCTTCAATCCCAAAGGACAGACCTCGTCCCCCGCTGCCCCTAAATCATGCCACTTCATTGCCTGGGTCCCCCGAGAATTCCTCTTCTGTGCCTTTTTGTGTGGATGCTCATTCACAATTTAAACATCACAAACTCTTGGTGACAATATCCTAACTAGGAATAAACTATTGGCACGTTTCCAGGGTGCATTATAGTGTGCAGCATATGGGTCTGGTCTGCTGAAGGACAACTCAGCTAGACAATAACGGAATTGGTTCAAACTCTAAAGCTGTCCTGAAATTAATGCCTTAGGTGACGTATTTTATTGGAGAACACTCTATGCAGCTCTGTCTTTTTATGACTCATAATTGTAAAAAAAAAAAATTCCCCCAACTCAATCTCTTTTTGAGAGTGAGATCTGTCTGCATTCAGCCTGAGGCTGCTGAGATGAGTAGCACAGCCTTCCTGGAGTTTAAACCCTCTAAATTCCTCTCTACAATTTTTAAAGTTCCACTTTTTCAGTAGGTATAGTGAGAGATTTTGTCCTGTTTATGTATGAAATTGGATATGAGACATGTTTCATGATATGCTAGATTTACACTTGAGCTAGTTTATAAACCAAGCAGTTCCACTAACATCACTGAGAGCACACAGCATGCATAAAATTAAGCACGAGGGACAAATCTCATCATGCCTGCACATACCCATCATCTCCTCTTACATGTTCTTGTAACTTTCTCTTGTATCTTCTTTTATAGTGTCTCGTTAATTAAGAATAAAGATTTGGTACTATAAATCAAAAATTACCACAGTTTTATGGGATAACAACTGAGCAGCTGCTGAGGTAAAAAAGAAATCTTATTTCCTGTTTATGTACCAGAATTACAAGGTGCTGTCTGTTGGGAAAAAACAGCAACAAGTACAAGTAGCAATTCAGCTATTCCAGGAAATTCCTACTCATACAGAATAAATCCTTCTCATAATGTGGTGTACCCATGGCAGAATGCTGTAAAAAATGCATACAAATACAGTAATGCAAACTCCAGAAAACAGTTTGTTTTGGTCAGTTTCTGAGACCTCCTTTGCTGTCCACAAATTTTCACATGAAAAGAACATTTCTTTATTTTTAGTTGGGGCTCAGTTGATTTTTCCAGGAATGATGCATTTAACTAACATCAATTTGTTGTACCTATCCCACACCTTCAAAAGTGTGGACCAGCAAGAACTGACCAAAAGTATGCATGCAGCAAGAGCTTAGATTTGGAAATCTACGCAATGTAAACAAATTAATTAATTAATTCTGCAATAAACTGAAGCTGGTGTAAAGGGGGTCTAATTTAAACAAAAACCTATGAATTTTGCTGCTGGCAGACTATGTAGCAAGCACAGAATAAAAACTATCTCAGGTGCATCATCCACACTAAAGCTAGGTGGGGCAGGCCTGCGGTGACTAAACAGTTCTTTAAAATTAGATGGCTGCTTCCCCTCTGACCGTTGCTGCCCAGGCAGTCAGGCAGCAGGTAGCAGCTGTGGGGGGCAGGTGTCTCTGACGCTCCACCATGGTACCTGACACAAGAAAGGACTCCCTCCAGCGTGGCAGCGACAGCGACCGGACCCCATTGGAGAAGGTCCCGCGGTAACCTGAGTGGCCAGCGACTTTCTGGACGAGGATCTTCCCACCAGTGTTGTCGATTATACCACTGCAAGGGGAAAACATGGTATCTGAAGGTAGAAATTCCACCCTCCCTCAAACCAGAAACCATTCAACAGTGCAAGAGGTATGAAGCGTTTACTTTTGCCTTTAAATCAGGAACTAAAGTGTAGCTACGAAGCTACTGCTAAGAAATATTTGTGCCTCTTCCACAGAGAGAAGAGCAGTTTGTTACAGAGTGCCGTAAGGGTCTGTTTGCTTTTTCTACTGATCTACTGGTCCTGTGTTTAAGGTTGACCTAGTTGCACACAAGAACAAGCCTCTGCCTTCGTTAAAATTCCTGCAAGTTTGATTGAAGGACTGAAGGTGCAGGGAGAGGTACTCAGAGGAGTTTTTAGGCCAACCGTATGAACAGAAACACAAATTTGAGGCAAACCTCTCTTTCAGCTTTTTCTTTTGCAAAAAAAATGAATGTTTTCTTTGACTTCCAGTATGTGCCTGCAAAAGTGAGCCTGGTTCTGACCTCTGCCTGAGTAAATTTGACACAGTAATGCAGCAGCCTGTAGGAAACCGGGTGGGTGTCATGTGTGGTGCACTTCAAATGGTGTTTGACACGTGATGTAACACGTATCTCAAGACAAACAGAAAATTGTCAGTGTATGCAAGCTGCTGCATGCACTAGGAAAGCAGCCAGACCAGGAAGCGACTGCGACTCTAGTGGGGTGGTAGGACTCTCAGTAATGACACTGCAGGAAATCACACAACGGGCAGCAAACAATTGTGAAGAGTATGCTCGAGCTGTAACTTTTCTGGTAAAAGAACTGCAAGTGAAGGAAAACCACTGTCTGAGGAAATGTAACACACAAGCTGGCAAAGCCAAACCCAGATGGCAAACTGAAACCCTCATGACGGCAGCAGAGGCAGCCAGTTTGACCTATGGGGAAAACTGCCAGTGTTTTGTAGCCTCCCTCTAGGACGAGTTCTGCCAGCGGAGGCTGATGATTTCCATTGTGCACTGGTATTTGAAAGAAGAATTTGTTGTCTGAAAGTCAGTCACATGGCAGTCCGTTCCCCAGGAAGGGGGCTGAGCAGACCAGAGATATGAGGCAGGCCAGGAGGTGCAGCCCTAGGCACGCCAGCCTGCACACTGCGTCGTGCGGAGGCGAGGAGCTAAGTTCCCAAAGCACTCACTCTGCAGCTTCACTCGAGGTCTCAGATGTGTCACAGAACTGGAAGCACTGCAATAGCTCGAATGAACTCCAACTGAAGCCAAGCTGTCAGTCAGACTTTGCTAAGCTTTTGCTGCATTTTGCAGCTGAATGCAGCCTGCCTTTGCATCCTGCTGGCAGTTATGGTGTGTTTTGCTTGTGAAGTTATTCTCCATTAAAATTTCATGCACATTTTTGCACAGCTAATAAAACTCAGCAAAATCTGTGTTATAAAACTTATACTATATGTTTTCTCACCCAGTGTCCTTTTCTGTGGCAGGGAAACACATTACTCAGCCTTTGATGTCAAGGACAGTTAAATTCAAATCTGGAGCACCAAAACAAAACCCAGAAGTATGAGAGTTATATGTACTCATCACTGGTGACATGCCTGTTTTTTCTGAAGCTTTATTAGTAGCTCCAGCTCCATCCCTATCTTCCACTTGAGTAAGAATAGTACAATAGGAATTTGCTATGCATGAATGAGAGATCTGCAAGTCTCAAGACGCTTCTCCAAAGGCTGAGAAAGGTCTTCAAACATCACTAATTTCAGTAGCAATACAGAACTGACAGCACTTCATTTGTAAGACTGGATCCATTGCATCATACATGGCCTTGTACTTGAACAGCTGCCTCCAATCAAACCTACAAGGCAGTGGGAACTATAAGAGGCTCGAAAAGCCAAGAGGTCCCTACACTGAAATGTCATTTTTGTCTGAGTGCCTTGTGCATTTAAACTCACTCACCTGTGAATCGCAGCACTGCACACACTGGAGAAGGATGCATAAATGTCTGTGCCATAAACACGGTATTTTACATCTTGACATCCAGGAGGGCATTTTGCAATGAATTCTGGATTGATTATCTTCCCCGCTTTGACATCGCAATCAATCTGGGGTACATCTGTGAGTGCAAAATCTTGATAAAGTCTGACTGAATGTTTTCACAGCTGAGTGATCTTGTCATGAAACAATGAGTAACTGAGTGACAGGGATGCCCTCCTCTTACGCCTTCGTATCAATGGTTTGGGGATATAAGACATGCCTGTGTGCTCTGCATCTACAATATAACACATAATAACTCCTATCTAGAAGGATGTGGCTGTAAGTAAGGATGGCATAAAGAAGCCCGAAGATATTTCTGACCTTCAGTGTTTGCTTCTCTGAAGGAAATATCCATTATGACACTTTGTCAGAGAAAGAAATGTAGTCACTCAGGCTGTGGTTAATAGTGTGGGAAGGAGGGGGTGGGAGAAGACGTGGCTGTGAGTCAGGGCTGGGAAGGACAGGGCACACATAAGGCAGGGTCCTTCCCAAGCCACTTGCTGTGCTCTCATAGATCCATGCCATCTGTAATGCCAGGCTACATCCACATCCCATTATCTTGCTCTTAATTTTTAAAACTATTTACTGGGTACAAAAAGTGTTGAAATGTGAGTTCAAAACCTCACAGCAGGCTTGTTTGTCAACAAAATGAGCAAAATAATCTGCAGACAGAAATGCTCCTGCTGTGATGTAGCTGAGAGTTATACATCCTAGTGCATAGGACTGGCGCTACTTGTCTCATGCTAATCAGCTACATATGCTTTCTGCTACAGCAGGTCCATGTCACATACCTCTCTCTCTCTCTCTCTCTCTCTCTCTCTGTGTGTGTGTGTGTGAAAACCTTAGTGATTGTTTAGATCCTTCCGTGGTACCTACTGACCTATCCAAACACATTTTAGTAATGAAGTACACAATTTCCCCTTTACACATGTTCAGTAGCACACGCTTTACTTAGTGATTTGATTTCAATAATAGAATCTGCTAACATATGCTCCCATTGATACTGAAGACAATTGTGAAGAGTTACCAGAATATAACCTCACTTTTTTTATGCATCAGACATGCCTTCTGTAAAGCAGCCAAAAATACTACTGGAACCACTTACTTAGCTTAGCTTTTTTTGGCTTCTTCGTGGCTTCCTTAGCTGCATGCGCACATATAAGAAAGATACCTAAAACAAAGAAAACAATAGTATCAGGAAAAAGGGGGGCTATCCACACCAGGCACCATAAGCTCCTGTGCATGAGATTTCCCAAACTTGAATCAGCAGCTTGAAGAAATGAATGAGGAATATTCTCAGCCATAGCTAGTTTCTACTTGCTGGTTAACTTCACAGTCAAGATGGCATCTACTGTGGGGTGGCTTTTTGGATGGGATTGAAGATCAGTTCATCTCACACGTTTATCTGTGGAACTCACTATCAAAGGATGTCATTGTGTCCATGCGATCCAGAAAAACCACAAAAGGATGCAGTATTTCCACAAGTGGTGGAAACTCTTTGTAACTGGTGTGATAGGGATGTCATTCAAACATGTTCTGTGCATAAAGCAAACAGGAAGTTAGGGAGAGAAACACCCTTCTTAATAGCCACACAAGGAGGTTATCATGTAATAGTGCATCGTGGCACTTCATTCACTGGTGGTAGTGGGTATGGGATACTGGCCAACACCATGGGCTGTATGACGTCCCAGTATCCTGTCCCAGAAAGGGCACTGACCTTCTTCAGTAAGTAAAATTATGATTAGAAAAGTGTAAAAGCAAGAGAGACTAACACTGCTACTCTTAAAACACACATCACAATATATGGGTGCAGCTTACTGTGTTATGTTTACTTGCTAAGTGCATGACATACAAAACTGCTCCATTCCTGCTTATTTTATAAGTGCTATATTATGGATATTTAATAACTTCATTACAAATAATTTGACCTTCCTTTTCACCTTTCTCTTCTCTGAGATTTCAGAGGGAATTGAAACTCTCTGTGATGTGTTGCCCAATCCTCTCATCATTTGTTAAGTTAATCTTACTAAAGTATGCAACAGCAGTCTTATTTCTTTCTTTTATGCTCTTCTCCTCTTAGACAGGTGGCAGAGAGTTCACAGACTTAATAACTTCTACAACTTGTGTCCTGGTTGTGGCCAGGCCAGAATTAACCTCCCCAAGCATCCAGCCCAGGTGAGCTGAGTTAGCCCAGGCTGTTTCCACACCATCTGACAACACTTCCCCATAAAAGGGCCTGGTTGAGGGGGGGTACTCTTGGATACCTCCAGAACAGTCTGAGTGTGGTTGGGGTGGTCCTTGTGTTGTGCAGCACTCTGTAATCCTCAGGTTAGTAAGGTACTCTGTGTTATCACTGGGTGTGAGGGTAATAGGCTGTAGTGGCTTGACTTTGATGGTGCTACATGAACAGCTATGAAGTTGAGCTAAGAATGGATCTCCTGCCAGACTTTTGAGGGTCCTAGCTAGAGGAAATATTGCCAGGAGATATCACAATTACAGTGATGCAGAACTTTAGGCTCTGTGGTGGCTGGCTCTCCATCAAAGGGAGGTGTGCTAGTAAGAAGCACTAAGAAGCCATGCTTGATTGACCAGATTGTTCATGGAAGGTGGACTGCAAATTCTGGTGTCTGTACATGCTCCCAAAAAGCAAGACTCTGCCCTGCTGCCAGGGGAAAGAAAATAAGATGCATTTACAGGCTTTTTCTCTTGCATTGTCTTGGTCATGGAAAAGGTAAGAATGTAGAGAAAAATTGGGAAGGAATGTTCTCATGTAAGAAACATGATTGTTTGGAGAGGATCTTTTCATTACATGCATTTTTCAGGCACATTTGTGCCTTTTGATGTGGGCTACATGCAGCTGGTCATGTACTTGGGTATTTCTGCAAATAATCAGGGTTTTTTTTCTATGCTAAAGTCAAGAAGTTTAGGCAGCCCATGTGTGGAAAGCTGTGCCAAGGCTTATTTTGCCCACCACTTGGATTTTCAGCTGTGGAGCCCAAAGGGACAAGAAAAAGCCAGTGGCCACTGCTCAGCCAGGTCAGGAGTACAAACCCACAAACTACTAATTGCAAAACTACTTACCAAAGAAGGTTGCAATGACTGTGGTCTTCATGGTGAGTAAAGCAAATTCTGGATGTGTCACTAAGGAGCACTGCAAAGGAAAAGAATACATCAGGCTGTATTCAGAGGTATTGCAGATGATGTTGGAGCAGTGGGGGAAGAGGGACTGTGCACTCTTCTTCAACCTTTCACGGTCCTCACATGAGGCATCACTTTCTCATGCTTTATAGAGCAGTGAATGTCCCCAGAGGAGATAGTGTCTGGGCTGTGTCACTCCCATGGTCTAAATTTTTACTTCTCCAAGATCTGCCTTTTGCAAACTAGGAAACCAAGATTTCATTCTACATACTTATTTCTGAAGTCAGTGGCAACAGAGGGAGTGATGGGTATGGACAGCTATTCAATTTCTTTCATGACTCTTCTAAGGCATATTCACAGAATCCTGTTGTCTGTGCATCAAGCTGCACCATGTAATCTCATAAAGATATGGGGAACATAAGTCTGTTCACTCCTGATGGACATTGTTTGACGTATCTTGCAACCGTGCCATCTTTTGTGAGCCAAATGTCTGGTTTCTAACCTTTTCTGAAGGGGTGTGTGTGCACACCTGAGATTAAGATGAATGTTGGAACATCTGGACAGTGTTGTCTTCTGGGTCTGCATATGTGATACCTCACTCCTGCCATCCCAGAAGGTCTTGGCCAGGTTACAAGAATACAAATTTAGCAGAGACAGCTCCTCTTAGTTTCTCCTGGGGATCACCTCCTATCCTGCTTTTGCAGTTATTTGGTTGGTTTTGGGGGAATCCTAGGTTGGGTGCTCATAATTAATCTCAGCCATTTAAATGCTACAAGATGCTTGACAAGTATCAGAATAAAAAGTCTGAGAGGGAGAAAATGTGTTGTGCCAGGAAAAACTCAAGGATCAAAATAAACTTGATCTTCAAAGAAACGGATTATTTGCTTACAAATGTGAGGAATTGCCCTAAAATATAAATTAGCTTTCTGTCAAGGAAGAAAGTACAGAGAATGTAACAGCTTCAAGTGGTCAGGAAAAGCAAGATACCTTTCCTCCTGGAAAACACGGCAGTGGTAGATTTTATGTAGGCATTTGTGTACTCATAACCAGGGCTTTGTCTGCCCAGAAGGAAGTTTAAGCTGACAAAGTAGATACAGGAGAGAGAAAAAAAAAATATCTGTAATTTGTCTTCATGCAATGTTTCCACACTTTATTTTAATTGCTTTTAGTTTTTAAGCTAACCATATGCTTCTTGAGTGAGGATAACTAAATTGATATGCTAGTCTAAACCTGTGCTGCAATCAAAGAACTTCAAACCCTAGAACATAAGAGTGTCACTTCCTGAGAGTGCCATGCCTTTCCTTTAGGGTCTTCCTAAAACCACACTCCTGTGAGGTTGCTAACATTGAAAGCAATGGAGGTTGATGAGAAGACACTGAGCTGAATCACACAATCACAAGGTTAGAAAAGACCTTGGAAGAAGTCAAACACATCCCATTCTAAGGTAAACCACATACCTAAGTACCTCATCTACCCATTTTTAAAAACACATCCAGAGAAGGTGACTCAACCACATCCCTGGGCAGCCTGTTCAGTCACCTTCCCTGGATGTGTTTTAAAAAAAGGGTAGATGAGGTACTTAGGGATATGGTTTAGGGAATCCCTGGGGTATGGAAAGTGGCTCAACATGGTGACTCTGTGTGTCTGCAAAAAGATGGTCAGTGCAGTTGGGGTGAACCCAGACTGTGCAAGCCATAGCTGCAGGAGCAGCTATGTGGCAATGTTCTGCTGTTGCTGTCTGCTCCCATGAAAAAGCCTTGCCCACCACCTCCTGGAAGAAAAGTCCATTTGACGCATTTCCAGCAGTATATTTCCACTGCGAAGCTGCTAAAGGAACAGTTGCAAGCTGTAGAAGAGTGTGCAGTCTAATTAGCTGAAATGCTTTCCTCTTCATGTCTATGTCTCAAGACATCACTGTGTCATGTCGCCCTTCAAAAGTACTGCAAAACTGCCCCTCCATGCAATGAGTTCTTACTTCAGGTCAATCCAAGAAAAAGGGTAAGACTTGCAGGTCATTCATAGAAACCACCTCAAGCCACTAAAGACTTTCCTGGCACTGAGTTAAGCTTTGGGAAATGCATCTTAATATGAGCATTCTCGAAGTTTGCAGCGAGTAAACTCAGCAGGGAAATCTTTGTTTAAAGTCAGAGCGAGCTGTGAGAATTTTTCCTGACAGTACTTGGCTCAGTGCTGAGGTATTTTCATCTCCAGCTTAACTAGAGTAGAAAAGGTCTCAGATGGTAGAGGATCCATGTAAAATCTAGATTCGTAGGTGAGTTGCTGTGCGCTTTGTGGGGAGAGTTCAGCACATATGATGTGAAAACCACTTGTGCCATCGGTGCTGTACAAGACTTCTCATTGCTTTCTGAAGGACCTGCTGTCCTCAAACCAAGGCCAGCCACCTCAGGGGCCATCCCAGTCCTCTTGGGTGATGCTCGGCTACAATTGCAATCTCTGCTTAGTCTGCTGGTATTGCTTTTCAAGGCAACAGAAAGTTGTTGTTGTAATTTTTTTTTCTAACATTGTTAATTTCCTGTAGAAAGTGAGGCAAAGAAACCTAAAAGGAGTTCTTATGTAAAGCCTATCGGGGGCAATTGAGTTCAGCAGACCCCTTAACCTGCAATAATAGGTATTTTATCAATGGAAGAGTTAACAGAAGCATTTAGACAAGGCTGTTACATTTACTTTACAGATTTGTTGTCATAGCTACACTGAAAAGCATCGTGTTCTGGACTGTCGATTTTTTTCTGGTGCAGTTTGTACTAGTATCTGGATGGAGAGGAACTATAATAGCAAAGAAACTTATTTTTGCCACTGTATTAATTTCCACATTAGGCACTGCTAATTTTTCTTAGGCCAGGAAAAACGCACAGACACCCTGTAACCCAGCTCTGGTGGCAGCACTCTCAAGGGGGGTCCTGGCCTTCAGACCTTAGGCTGTCACGTGGTGGGAAGTGCAGGAGGATTTATTCTGCCGACCATTAGTGCCTGGCTTAGAGACTCCAAGCTTTCCATTGTGGGAAGTCTCTGTGAGTTCACTGTATCTGGGGCCTAGGGAGTCACCTGATTTAAATCATATAAGATCTCCTGTGTGGGGTACTAGCATGGCATCTGCTACTTCAAAGTGGTAAAGGGAAGAACAGCCTGAAATAAAACTGGGGTGGGAATTTGTTTATCTGGGAAGGAAAGGGAAAGCAGCATGCTCTGATCCTGCAAATAGACCCATACATAAAACAGACTTTTTATTGCATTTAGATCCAAGACAGAGGTTTCAGGATGTCTTATCTGTAGATCAAGAATGATACTTTGGTATTGAACACAAAACTGTCAAATTGTCAAATGAAGAGATCCCATCAAACTGACCAAAAAATTTCTATTTTGGGTTAGTCTTGAGTGTGTGAGCTTTGCTGATATTATTGGATTCCAACTAATGGGGTGCTTACAGTCCCAGTCAGTCTTGGTAACTAGTGACTGTTGGGTACTATACCTCCTAAACTGTGTGCTGGTTTGTTTATCAGAGTATGTTTTCTCATCGGTATTCTTCAAACTGCCATAGAATTTCCATGGCTATAGACCACTGCATTTCTAGTGCAGGTCCTATTTTACCTTTTAAAATCAAATTTCTATTTAAAAGAATGTTGCCTACTTTTTCATTATCACAAATAGTGGAAAAATCTTGAATATTAGGGAAGAGGCAGTTAGCAAACTATTTCTTCTACATATGGAGTAAGAATTTTATACTGAACTTTTATTAGCAACTTGACTCTTATAAAGTTCTGAGAGAGCTGTTCCGGGCTACAAGGTAAGAGATGGTTTAAATTCATGTAAATTGTAACTGTATGGCAAATGTAACAATTTGTGATGGAAGTGTAGGCTTTAAGTCCTTGATATTTGGTGTCAGGCACCGCTGTCCATTCCTCAGGCAAGCTGAAATTCTTTGCTGATGCCACGTGCTCTGTCTCTGCAGGAGTAAGCAGTTTATTTCCTGTAATCTCCTGTGCCACAGAACTTATATTGTGTACTCCCTTTGTACCACAATAGTGTGTGTTATTGTTCCCCTCCTTAAGGGGTTGTGATATTGCATCAGCACTGGCACCATAAAAAAAACAGAAGTGGACTTTGTTTGAAAGTGATCTGAGCAAGTAGTGTGGAGCTCACAACATGATCTCTCAGCATTGTGGGTTGAGTTAAATATGTGCCCTTTATGGGACACTCAAGTGGGCTTGCTGTCGGTGTGAGTAAATGGGTTTGGACTAACAAGAGCTGATCGTTACTTTCTAGTATAAAATATTTTCAATATTTTTCCTTGATTTTTTTGTCTCTCAAAACACCCTAACATTTTGGTCTCATGCTTATATTCTGTCCCCATGGTATTGCAACTTGCTCAGTAGTATCACAGCTATCTGGTTTTATGCACACTAGGTAATATGGTTAACACTCGGCACAAGTGACTTAGTTTCACCCCTTCTCTTGTCAGAAGGAAAGAGCAATGCATGCTCACTGCACTTTGCTCTGAAAGTCTATGTGTTAAAAAAATCCAAGTGGTAGCTTATTTTAAAAAGGCAGCTAATGAATTCTGGGCTCACTCAACTGGTTTGACAGTAGTGAGCTGCTGTGAAACACGTGGTCCTTCCAGAAGCAAAGCCAAAGACAGGCTTTGCTCTGCTCCTGGTCAAGCAAGCAGCAGCAAGTCTGGCCCCTTCTCGCTCTGTCTGTTTCTGACCCTGCTCTCGGTATCCCTGGTCATACAGGGGTCCTGCTTTATCCTGGAGAGAGGGGGGTGTACCAGTTTATTGTGGGGGACCTCTTTGGTGATGAAGGAAACATGGGTTCAAACTCTCTGAGGCCAAGGACAGCTCTGCTACATTTATCCCTGACTGTGTGTTCTCACTGCTTGGTCTTTACTACAAAACCTTTGACTGTTGTGGCTACCACATCATGTTTTAAATGGAGCCTGCTCTGCTCCGTGAGGTCCCCAACTCAGAAGGGTGAGGGGGACTGCCGGTGGCCAGTACCTCTCATGGGGCACCTGTCAAGTCACTCAAGTCACTGAAGTAAGGTATGAGTGGGTTCAGAGGTGAACGTTCCACCTGAGCTGTGCTTTGGGCACAGGAGGCCTTTCTTCATAGCTACTTTGAGACCTGTTTATATGCAGATTTGCAAGAAGAATTTAGTCCAAAATAGCTCTGCTCAGGTAGGTATAATAAAGTGATGTCATACCCAGCAATTCAGAGCCAAATAAAAACACCCAAGCCTCCCCACACTACTCATTTTGGGTTCATGCAATACTCTGGAATTAAACCAACTGAAGGCTGGAGTAGCAGTGACAAATGATTTCTCTACTTTCTACAAAGCTCTTTCAGAAGAAGGTAATTTATTTAAAACTACAGTGTGATTTAACTTGCCAGACCTTTCTCAGAGCCTAAATAAAACTGCAATGATTATACTGTTTCATCTGCCTCAGTGAGATAACCATCAATTATGCTGGTCTGACCTGCCCTTTCCAGCAAAGGAAGAGGCACATTTAGAATGTCACCCACTCACAGAAAAGAAAATAATTTGGACTATCCAAATGATAATTTCTGAGTGCCATTACATTGTATTTTCCTGGTTTCTGTTAATATATTATGATTTTGGGGTTTTTTTCTATCCCACTCATTTCTTTTTTCTTTCATTTTAAGTCACAGCTTTTATGTCTCACTGGGAATTGCTGTTAGGTCAAACCTGTGAATCCCTGTCCACCTATTTTCCTCCTTCCATCCTCTTCCTCTCCACCACAGCTCTTTTCTACTCACATATCTTGCCTACTTGCTCCCAGGCTTGAACCCATGTTCCCTTTGCACACCAGAGCTTGCTTGTTGTTGTAGAGAACTTCTTTCCTTTTTCTAACTACTTCTGCTTAACATCAGTCAGAACCCAGCCAGGTACCACCCATCCCTGGCACTGCTATTTCCCCAAGGAACAGAGAAACTGCAATTCAGCAGTGCCCGAGGGCTCTGTTGGCTTTGTGGCATGACATTCATGGCCACACTTCTTTCTTCTTTTTTTTTTCTATTTCTGACAAATAGCTTTAACAAGTCAAAGTCACTTTTTAAAATGCAATATGTGGTTTCTCAGGTTGGATGCACAATGAAGAGAGTGCTGACTAACCATGCTATTGTGCTGCCTGTAAACTAAGAATGATTGTCATGTGTCAGAATTCCCCTGAAGGTGCATATTTTGTCTAAAAGTGAAGAATTTGTGTTAAAGGCACTGAAGAAACTGCACATCACCCTGGGGATGGTCTTGGAATTTCCATAGCATGTTCAAACAAAACTTGACACTTTTTTTTTCTTTCTTTCTTTGGTAGAAACTTAGAAGCAGAAATTAAGAGAAACTTTAGGATGTTTACACTCTGCTTATTATTCCACATGCAGCCCTTTACTACAAAAGTGATATGTCTAGGTCAAAAGCAAAACTGATCCTTAACCTTTATTGATCCATCCTTCTATTGAAACACCTTCATCCTCTGCAGTCAGAATGACTACTGATGCCTCATGCTAAAGTCATGGATTGGTTGGATAAGGATTGAAAAAAAGATATATATATATATTAAAAAAAAGCCTGGAATCACCCTGGCATGTGGCACTGGTTTAAATAGGGCAGTAAGTGGTGAAATTTATTGATTCCTAGCAATGACAACTAGATCAAGGAAACATCTTGCATAAAATACCTTCAGCAAACCAGGAAAGCTGTGGAAAACATTTTGAAAAGCTAAGCTGAAATCTGCTTCTGTCCTGGAAACCAGTGGAACAAAGCTGAGAAAGTAGCTTCAGTTTTGTTTTATAGTTCTATATAAAGCCTATGGTCTTATGCTCCTTGCACTACTTAACATTTTCTCCTTATATATTTTGGACTTTTCAAAACATTATTTCTTCCTGGCTAACTGCATTATCCTGCTTGGGAACCTTTCCCTCTGGCTGACTCTATCATTCTGATACCTTTAGTTTAGAAAAGGCCAACCTGTGCTACCGAAAAGGCTGCTACAAAAGCTAAATCAACAACAAGAAAACAACCCCAAAACAAGTTACGGCCCTCAGTCATCTTTTAGCACTGCATTTCTATGACCTCCAAATCCCTCACCTCCTCAAAGGGATGGCTATCAAGAGCCAGGATGCCAGACCCCACATCGCAGGACATTGTGTATGGCCATCTTACCCTCCTTAGGCATTGGATCTGAAGGTGCCACCTTAATGCTTTGAGAAGATGTGTGGGCTGTTGTGGTGCAGCCAGGTACAAAACCCATATCTGGATCTTCTGCTGGAGATGGATTTCATGTCCTACTAGTCTGCACCATGAGGAGCTCTGATGCCTACTCACTAGATCTGTGCTTTCTCAGGCTCCAAACATGTGTCAAAGGCTAGTCGCTAATCTAGTCTAACTGTGGATAAAATGGATGCTTCTCTGCTGTCTTCTCTGGAGAGATCTTTTTCATTTAGAAGTCTGTCCCGTCTCCTCCTCCTGGATCAGAGGCAAGTCCAGCTCCTCAAGGGCTTATGGTGCAAGGCTGCAGTGAGGATGGAGCCTTATGCCTCATAGTGTGGCAGGCTGACCTCCTCAGTGAGTGGTCACTGCTGTTTTGGCTTTGCTGCAGGCTGTTTCAGTTGCAGGCTTCCTGCCTGGTGCTGGTCTGCAGCCCACCTGTAACCCAACAGGCACTTCCAAGCTGGGATCTCTTGCCAGATGTTTTTGTTGTGGGGAGCGATCTGAAAACTGTGGACCTGTGAAGTGTTTCCATTTTTTAATGACTGAAGCAGACATCTAGAAACTCCACGCTGCTTTTGGGGATGAAAGTGAGCTAGGGGTTTGCATGGGTGCCAGCTTTATAAATGAGGCTATTATGGGTAGTGCTGGATTTCTGAAGACATGCTGTTAGTGGAGGTGCTGGTGAGAGACCTGACATAGAGTGGGCCAAGCTGTGCAGCCTTATGGCATGTGTGTTCGCAGCCCTGGTAACTGGCAAGAGTGGGCTCTCTAGCATATGGGTAGTGCAGACAACATGAGGGATGGTTATGCTTCCAAAACTACGTTCTTCTATATCTTAGCGTCCTGGGATGGGACTGTAAGAGCTATAAAACATGGTGGTCGGAAAAGCAGCCTCCAGAGCCTGGTACCGGATACTGTGACAGGGTAGGTGCAGCCAGAAATTGTAATGAAATGTGTCTCAGGACCAGGCTGACACTGATTTTGCATATTAGGAGCTTTTAAAACCTACTGTTTCAGCATAGAGATGACTCACAGGATTCTGCTTCTGAGAGCCCAAGATTAAAAGGAAAACTGCTTATCACATGGACTGGGAGCAGGAACTTGTAAAGTATAGCCTTTTGTTTTTAAAACAAAACTAAGCCTGCAGACCTCAATATTGCACAATCCACTTCCATGCTCAGGAAGTTTTTCTGAACTTGGCTTTAGGAGATTACCATATGAGCCACTACTCCAAATCTAATTGTTGCCTAACTTAATGTATTTCTGCACACGAATTTCACAGGTGAGAGCAGAAGATGTAGGCCATGGAATCCTGAGACTTCATGTCTGAAATGACCACATATTTTGAGATGCTGTTTGGTAGAAAGACTGTCCCCAAAGCAGGGAGATGGAAGATCTGACTTGTGTGATGCCTGTGTTTGACTTTGCAAGCAATCCCATTTGCACCAAGCCCATGAGCACAAAATGCTGCAGCATGGCACAAGCATTACAAGAGAGATGAGAAAGATGGGCTCCCACCAAGGTGAGCAGGAGGGGCTGCCATCATCCCAGCTGGCTGGAAGCTGTGAAAATAGCCCCCAGAGTCACAGAGCCATCACCCTTCCGTAACTCTGACTCACTGAAGGTGACGAGGGCCAGGATACACAGTGTTGCTGCCAGTTTTCCTCTATGTCTCACCCTTGTTCTACAGACTCAAAGGCAAACTACCTATTTGGGTAAAGTCAAAAGAATGGAGCCTTCTGAATCCCTAAAAGAGCCTGGCAGGGAGATTGAGAGGCACAGACACAGACACATCCAAACTTCCCTGTAAACAAGTGATTTTGGAGCGGTAAAGATTTCCACAGTTTTATGTACAAGCCTGGAGGTGCTGGAAATCCCCAGCTCATTCTGGTGGGGACATTAAAGGGCTGCATGAAGCTATACAAAATCATTCAGAATATCTCCAGAAATTTTGGCTCCTCTGAAGCTGTCACTTGGCAATTATATGTGCTTTTCTTCATAGGAAACCAACTGCCGGCTGAGAGATTGTTGGCTATTGCGTTACATGTTCTATATTTGCAAAACTGTTTCATAAGGAGACAGGCCAAAAGCCAGTTTGCAAATGCAGATTGAAAGTATTTTTTCTATCTGTGCCTATGGGACGTCCTGTGGAATGAGACACATTAAGGATAGCTGACACAGATCATGGTCTTAATGTGCCACTGACCTCTTAATGCACTCAGAAGCTCTGGAGATAAAGCAAAGGTAGGATGGACTTAATGGATGCTAGAAAGCAAATTCAGTCCTGACAGTAAGGCTTGTCAGGCTAAGAACTGCTTAAACCTAGATCATTTGAATGGAGCAGAGGTGGTTCTAAATACTCTTCTGAATACAAATGTGTTTCCAGTTTGGGATATGCACTATAGATCTGGGTGCTCTGCTCCAACAGGGAAAGTAAAACCTGCAGATGGTGATAATTTTTTTCAAGTGAAAATACATTTTCATGAGAAATATGGCTGGTTTCAAGTCATTGGGATATTTCATATCTGAACAACATTTTGTTTTCTTTTTTCCAGGGCTCATTTGATGAAAAATGGACCTCAATAGGAAAGGCAGTCCAAAGCGACCTAGCCATGTCCTGCTGCAAGGACGAGCAGAGATGCCAAAGAGAAGGTGGCAAGAGAGTTGAAGGCAAGCTGGCTGCACTCTGCTCTTCTGCTGGCAGGGCACCGGCAGAGGATGTGGGAGCAGCCCTCAGACACCACTAAATGTACAGCTGCCCCAGCACAGAGCTCAGTGCAAAATGTTTGCAGAGCCCAGAGCAAATACTCGGGTAGCTAACGCATGAGTACCATGCTGTCAGGACTGCCTGCTTCCAATACCTCCCACTGTATATGGAAGGGTTGGATGAATCCACACAGACTGCAATCTCAGCTGGCCGGTACAGCTACCCCACAGATGCCTTAGGAGCCTACGGAATTTCAGCAGATCTCCGACTTGTCTGTGGGTCACAGCACTGGAAGAAAAGCTCATCTGTAATACAGGCTCCTGTTTTATCTGCAGCAAGTCCTTTCATATCCCACTTTTTGTGGCAGCTTGCTTCTGCAGGGCATTATCAGGAGTGAGCACACAGGGCAGTCTTACAGCTCCCTTCCATAGCACTCGTAGTGCCCGCAGCCCTTTTGGGTCGGGGGCTAAAGACTTCAAAAGCGCAATGCGGGCTGTGGTGAGCTAGACAGACATAGCTTAATTTACTAATAGAGACACAGTTTAAATGATTACAGATTTTTTCTGGCCACTTCTGCACCTCTCCAAACCCCTTCTGTGTCAGGGGAAGGCTGCGCTGCCTGCGCAGCATTCACCCAAGTTTTCCAAGTGTGAAATGTGCAGCAGATAAAGGGGCCGGGATGCAGAAGAATGGCAGCTGCACCAGGGCTGTTAGGGAGGCTCTTTTACAGCCGACTGACCCGTCAATTTGTAGTAAGACATTGTTTTTCTAAACATAGCATAAAAACTGTTATCTTGCCTGGCTGGTCATTAGAAGAGAGATAATTATAGTCTCAGTGTGACAGCGGGCCCAGAACAGGGGCCGCATTGTCTCAGGTCCCAGCTGAGCTCTAGCCCAGGCACCCCAGGCCAGAGCTGGGACAAGGGGGCTCCTTGTGCCCCGGCAAGTTCAAAAGAGGAATTGAAGTGCTCTAAGTAGGTGTTAAGCACCTATCTCCCTCTCTCTCTCTGGCCTTAAAAACTACTCCACAGCAACAAAGTGAGGAGGGCAGACCTGCAACTGCTGTAGCTGCATCCTCCCCGGCTATATGTACAGCACATACTGTGATTATTATTCTCCTCTCCTTTAAAAAACAAACAAACAAAACCACCAACAAACCCCCAGCAACTTTTGTTCTGCATTTATTTTTGGTTTGTTCTATGTTTCTGTTTTCCATCACAGTCCAATGAGACCTGTATGATGGCTTTCAGAAGGCAGGATGTACTATTACATGTTCAGTGTCCACTTTCTGAACCCTGAATGGGAAGTCTAAACCTAAAGTGCTGCTGCAGCACGCTGGAGGTGTCCTGGTGGACTCCAAGTTTCAGGAGCCCAGGACTCTCAGGAAATCACAGATTATTGCTTTTTGCTGCCCATCAAGAAAAGATGGTGCCTCCTCACTCACTGCAATGGGTGGACCAACACACACCTCACTGCTCTGGCACCTGCCTGTTCCAGCCCCCTGTACAGGGAGGCTGTGAGTATCATAGCCCTGTACTGGCTATGAGTATCACAGCATTTTTTTTCTTCCATGTTTAGCTTCAAGGCACTGGAGGAAGAATGTGGTCACAGCTGCAGATTATAAGTGTTGCTCAATTCAGCCAGGTGCCCTGAATGGCTTACCTGGCATTATTTAGGGGACTTCTGCTAAAATGGAGACTTGAAAACACGTGTCCTAGGCCTTGGGTTAGCTTGTAAAGTTGCTGGGTGTTATTTTTTGCCTAATGCTCTATTTATATCTCAGTGATGAAAAGGAAGAAGGTGAAAATTCTCCAGGGAGACCAGGTACAGTCAAGACCTTGATGCCACTGTTGTGTGTACTTCAGGTTTATTTTTAGCAATCTGTCTAAAAAGCAATGGCCAGAAATAGTAAATAATCCTGTTGTTTCAGCTGAAATAATTATCCTGTTTTCTCAGCTTCTGTGTTTATACTGTGTCTCAGGTAGTCCCCTCTTAGAAATATTCCAATTAATCCAGTTTGACAAAAGGGAATGTGAAAGTTAATTTCCAACTACTAATGTGAGAGCAAGTAGCTGGGTGAAGGGGAGAACACTTTGTTAATGTCACCACTAAAGGAAAGACCAGTAAGATCTCATTCTTACGAGACATAAGAGAATCCACGTGGGGTACTTGCATCCCAAGTGTGAGGAAACCTGGTTTAGCTATTAAAACTACTTAGTTCAACCAGCCAGTGGTAAGTCATGTGTAAGAATGCTACCAGGGAAAGAAGTGTCTTACATAAAGTAGTGAGCAAATCAACATAAAATTCCTACTACAGGTAGAAACACACACACACAAAATATTGACTTACATTGTCAAGAGAATCAGTCTTTCTTTTTTAAAATAATAATTCTTATGTCTGGAATAGCAGAAAGACAGGAAGTCCTTTCTGTCATCCCAGTGAGAACCACTACAGCAACTTGAAGGGTTAGATAAAATATAGAAGAAAAATAAGTCTGTTTAAGATAATTTAATATTCCCAAAATAAGTCTGTAATGGAGATATTTTTGCTTAGTGCTCTCTTTGCATCTCTGAAACATACCAGTCTTGCAGCAATGTCTGTCATTCAGGTGATGAACTGAATAAAATCTGAAGAACATGGTACCACAGATACAGAAAAACATATATTCTTTAAGCATAGTCATATGCAAGCTGTTTTTAACTTTAGGATGTGTATGGTAAATTAGAGGTTACAAACATATATGACTCTACTGCTGTTCTTAGTCAAATGTATTTTAAAAGCCATCTAAACAACATTTTATCTGTGTGTTCTTACTTGTTTTTGGTGTTTTGTTTAAGTTTTGGAGAGGTCAGAGGGAAAAAAACTGTGCTCCAAGGAGAATCTGCCTCTGTAATTCCTTTTTTGCTCTGGATGTGGCGTAGTTCCCATAAACTCTAGGGACAAAATCTTACCTAGGTTTGAAAGTTTGCTTGGGGCACTTGGTTCATGTTCATACTAGTCTGAGAGAAATCACATTTTGGAGAGACTTACCGAGACTCTAATCTCTTTGCAGAGAGCTGAACGGCTGTGGCAGGCTTGACAATGTTATTCATTTTTGGAGCCTCACCAGCAAAACAAGCCCTCAGCACAAAGGGATCCGTAGCGCCTGGGCTACTGTACTGCTCCTACATCTGTATCTGTTCGTCTAGCAAGGGAGCGCATGCCGCACAAATACACAGCGCTGGAGCAACACCGGTTTCTGTCCTGCCTCTTGGAGATGAGTGCTCCCCAGGTCAGGTAGTGCTCACTAATGATACAACACGTACCTTCCTATTGCTGAGAGAGACCAAGTCTGGAAAGCTAAACGATTTTCAACTTAGGGAGCAAGTGGCGTTACCTATCGCGCGCTATTCGAACAGTAGGCACGTGTACGTCTGTCCGTGCGTGACTAATAGACATCTCTCTTTATCGAATAGTTAAGCCCTGGCTGCTCAGGCAAGTGAGTACATGTGTCCACTTTAGCAGTAGGGGTTTAATGCTTTTATAAATACTTAAAGAAGTGTATATAATTTACAGCACCGTTTCATTCTACATCTACGTCTTCATCTCCTCAGGTCATTGATCCCATGCACGCAGCTGGAATGCTAAAAAGAATTACGTCCCTACCATTTCTTAGCAGTGAAAATATTCAACCCTTACCAACAGGCAAAAAAGCGACTCCCCCCTCTCCCCCAGTAAATAAATATAGCAGATAAATGGCATGAGAATTACCTTGCTTGAGGTGTGCAACTTTTTATTCCTTTTCTCCACACAGTATGAAAGTGCTATTTTTTCCAAGCTTTTCTGTACCCCAAACTCCAGGCAACATTATTCTACAGAAGGCGAGGCAGGCAGCAGAGGGAGGCCTGGACACCTTTTCTCTTTCAGAGAGGAGCTAATCAAACATTCCCATCAAGCTCCCAGCTCTGTGAAAGGCACATTGCTCTCCCTCCCTCCCTCCGCTCCTGTCTCCTTCTCTGTCTCTCCCTCCCTCTGTCTCTCCCTCCCGCACACAGCCGTGCAGAGCTCCTTACACTGATTTAGCAGCCGAATTAGGCGGTCCTATTTTAAATATATGTTCCCTCCCACATATTTTTGGTAGGGATTTCTATGCTCCTTTTGCACTAGCCTGTCAGATTTGTCAAGTTTTTCTCTTTTCAGAAGTGAAGCTTTACTTGGCTGATGTTTAGCTTCAGTTTTTTTCAGTCTCCCTGCACGGTTCAACACTGTAGTAAAAGGACTACAACTAGTAGCCGGGAGTAAACTGCACTCCTCTAAAGATTATAGACACCAGATTGGTTAGGTGCAAGCCAGATTTAAAGAGGAAAACCAGCTTTTGAAGAGACTGACACTGATGTCTTTACTTACAGGCGTAGCACCGTATTCCCTCAACAGTTTCCCTGAAGTTGGAAGGTTAGTGACAGAGCAAGTCTGTGAGTCTGGGCGCAGAGAGGTAGAAGTATGACATGAGGGTTAGTAGGGGCTTCTTTCTGATGAGGTTGGGTGCGGGAATTTGATAAAATGCTCTCAAAGACTTCAAAACCAGCGTATCTTTTATGTGACCTTGCCAAATGAGGTACACAAAATAATTAAGTATTTGTATATAGATCTCAGAAGAGAAAATTTTATTGAGGCAGCCAAGATTGCAGCATTTACAAGATTATCACAGAAAGGGCTGATATCATATTCCAGGGTGCTGGAATGTGAACTATAATCTGCATTTCCACCTAGGTATTCAGAAGCCTATAGATAACATGTATGAGCAAACACACAGTTTTATCTAAGAATTGGTGACAAAATATCTAGTATAAATGCAGGAGATCTAGTTCAAAGACATGTAGCTCTTGACTACTGCTGATCTAACAATCTTATAAATGCATTTGGTTTAAGAGAAAGTGATTACCAGTTTTTTGTGAATCATTACTCCAGTACTTACCAAAACCATGTAACAGCTCAGCATATCAATAAAGAGTACAATAGCAAATGTTTGTGAAGAAGTTCCAACTGTGTAACCAAGATAATGACTCATAATTAATTTGATTCTCATACAGAAGTTTGGGCTTGCTGAAGTAATGCCTTGTTATGCAGAATGCAGTGGATGGACTGAAAGCTTCTTCAGACAGCAAATCTGTAGCAGATGCACTTAAAAAATCCCTCCAATGTTGTGTTAATTTGAGTTAACATTTTCAGAATATCATGACCATTTTCTTAAGGCTTTGTGAGGTTTATTTATTCAAGTAATGGTCAAAAATACCAGGACCTTAGGGCTGGAAGTTTAGAGGTACACAGCTGCTTGGGACCAGATATATAAATTTGGGGGGTTTTGTAGCTCAGTGGTTCTGTATCATTTCCCAGCACTACTGGGGAGCTGAAGTACCCACAATAACTCCTTACCTGCAGATGTTGATAGAAATACTCGACAATTTTTGGACACAGACCTTCACTGGTATTTAGCCACTTAATTTCCACTCAAGTAGATTATTTTCAGAAATCCAAGGGCACCTGTGTATGTGTTGAGATGGCTATGTAGCTTTGAAGTCTTAGGTCACTGGGTTATTGAAGAAGCCTCTTGATCTCAAGGCAATGTGAATGAGAGTACCGATGAGTGAGGCCTGGCAAACCAAGTCATGGATGGACAGCAAAGGCTCGAGCTGTGTCTGCAGAGCACAGGTCAGGGCTGCATAGGAATAGCTGGACTAGCGCAGAGTGAAGTTGCTGAGATGTCAGAAGCAGAGAAGCAGCAGACAAGGCAAAAAGTCCTCCTAAGGTTCTGCTTCTGGTTCCTGCATGAGCTCACTGAGAGGTGTAGCTGTTGTCATGCTGAATGTGGTTGGCAAAGGAATAAGTGATAGCACCTACAGTAAGATCATGCTTCATTGTTGCTGCTGCAGGGTGGTAGTTTTACAAAAGGAACAGCCCATAGATCCATTTCTCATTTTCCATGGATGGATTATCTAATTTGTGGGTAAATTGTTTCAAGGGCGAAGAGCCAGTGTGGACCCAGCAGGACTTGGCTGAAATGCAGCGGTGTGTGAACACAGCTCTGTTCCTCCCAGAAACTCAGCTGTGGTGCAGCCCTATCCATGCTGCACCCACCTGAGGTCTCCCAGCCCAGTTGGCTCTGATCAGGGCTCAGGGTCAAGGATGCTGCCAGTGGGCTGGCACATTTCTGCATTGATGCCTGCTAGCCAACCCAGCATCCTGGAAGCGAGCATCCTGGGAACCATGGAGCAGAAACACTGAGTGGGCAGAAAAAGAAAAACTATCTAGGTTTGTCATTATCCAGGGTATTCAACCTCTCACTACCGTGTGTAATGGAGAGCTGTGGAGTATCAAAACAAGACGCTGAGGAGGGCACTGGCTGTCTCTTTTTATCACAACATATCCAAGTGCTGCTGCCTGTGCTTTTTCCTGACAGAAGCAATCTCCAGCCAGCAATACAAAGTGTGGGAGCAAGAGGGGAACCATGTCATGTGGCTCTGCTTTGGTGCTGGGACTTGCCAGGGGGAAAGATCTGCTCACAAAAGAGCTGTCCCCATAGTCAGGGAGCCATTACTTTGCAGCCAATAGGTATGGAACATGATTGTCTAAGGGGTGGACAATGCTCTGTATCTGCATGCATTCATGTCTCCCACCATCGATTCTAGTCAGAAGCCTCAGCTTGAGTTATCTGTTAACTGGTAGTACTGTTCGTGCTGGTAAAGTTGTCCTGAACTGTCTTTTCATTTGCTTGTTAAGCAAAGAGCAGGATTTAATAGGATCCATTGAAAATATTATTAAATGTATGAAGGACAAGAGTAGGTGACACATTTCAAGGGGCAGAATCTTTACTACTGCACGATGCAGATCTGCACATATAAATACACAAATAGTAGATAAGGCTGATGCATATCACAGCTTCAGGGAAAGAAAGGGGAAGAAGAGGAAGAGATAGGGATAGGGGAAAGGGAAACAAAGTTGCTGCTGCATTGATTTCCAAGTGGGTAGCACTGGCACGTGAAGTAGCTGTGTTTCCACTGTAGTGTGAAGCCTGAAAGCAAAGGAACACAGACATCTACCCTGTCCCTTGAAAGCCTTAATGAAACATCTAAAGAAAAAGACTAGCAAGCTGAATTACTTTGGTTTCAAAGAGAGTTTGAGAAGGTTCTTCATTTTTGAGGAAAATGTAGTGACTGTGTTGAATTGCGATCTACGCAGAGATTACCTCTGTTCTGGAAGATAAAACAGCAGAAAGACAGGGATATGATAAGATGTGTCTGAGTAGTGTCAGAGCAGAGAGAAGAGATAATCTGACCAAGACTTGGTGCAGGATGTTTGGTGTTTTCAAACAGGGTTAGTAGCAGGCCTGGAAGACACTTGCTGATGGATTTTAGTCTCAGACTATTAAATAAATCTGCATTTTGAGAACATCTGTCATGAAGAATTTTTAAGTTATACAGTTTTTGTTTAAAAAACATTGGTTTAGGTAACAGCTAGGTAAAGGCCAGGTTGGGAAACAGCTGAAAATCTGACTTCACTGAAAGGAAGCTCTCTACACTTAATGTAATCCTGATTACAAATCATAACTTCCTATATTTTTTCATCAAAGCTTTTGTTTCTAAAGAAACTAGTGAGCATAACATGATGAGTTTTAGCCAACACAAAAATGTAAGATCCCTCATGCCTCCCTCCCTCTGTGTGGAGTGACACACAGGTAAGTGGAATTAGGGAATCCTTACCCGTTTGGAAATGGCAAATTAATGCATGTTCTGGCATTGACACTCACCAACTGGTATGGCCCCTGAGCTGAGGGCCAGTAGCGATGTGACTATATATAATTCTTTGGGCTCCATTAGAGACACGGGTAGTTTTGGACTTGGGTGTCCAAATTCAGTCCAAGTTCATTACCAACCTGGCCCATAATCTTTTGATGCATAGCTGTCTGTCTGTAGTAATTTTTATGGACAGGTTAAAGTTTTGTAGAAAAAGATTTTACCACATGGTGGGTTCACATAGGTTAACATCTGGGCCAGAGCAGAGAATGGTGGCTTCAAAGGCCATAGATTACTTCTGAGAGGTCTGTGCCAGGTGATGGCAGGTACACACATCCTCTGAGGCAGGAGTGTGCTGCAGCATGACCCATCTTGCTCATCTCCCAAGGTTCAGGAGGAACTCCCGGCTCCAACAGTGGAGGCATAGCCAAAGAAAAATAACCTCATCTCTGTTACACAAAAGGTATGCCTGCAAAATTTTTAGAGAAATCTGACATGTCATTGGGAAAATTTTAGGGATGAAAACACAGAGTGTCCCACACACTGGGTCTCTGCCCCAGTTGTGGGATCCAAGATGCACACTGCTTTTGAGGTATGGGGCTGCAGGCCACTCTTTTAAAATCATAAAATCATTTACTCACCAAGCTATGAGTTGGAAATGTGTAAGGAATCAAAATGATACAGGATGGAGGTAGCTGGCCTGTGATGGCTGCAGAGAAACTGTTGAATTATCTTGTCAGACAACCTCTGCAGGCATAGTAAGTCAGTACTATCAAGTCCTTTTTCTGCTTATAAGGACCAAAACCACAGGCAAATTAAATTATTTCTGTAAAATCATGCGTAGCTATGTCGCATCTAATCCCATCCAAGCAACTACCCTCAATTTTTTCCCACTACATACTGCCACAGGAGTCAGAGAGCAGAGTAGTCTCCAAGTTTTAACACTCCAAGGTGCTGCGTGCAGCCCAGCAGTGCTCTGTTCAAAGACAGTGTGGCTGCCCTTGTTAGTGTTAACTCCTTAAAAGTGGCAGTGGAATTCAAATTCTGTGGGGGGGTTTCTACATTTCTCAAGCTCTGTGAAATAAAATGTTAACTTCTATGCATTAGTATGCTTAAGGTAATGTGTGCTCGAAAACCATTTGTTGATGAAGAAAACAAGGCATTGGGAGAGCACAGCAGAAAGTTAAAAGAATAGTTGGGGTGGCAAGGCAACTAGGGGGTTAACATTGTTTGGCTTTAGCTGCTTAAAGCACTTACATCTAAATTGGCCTCAGGTAAATAATATAACCAATGTCCTGGAAAGCTTATATGAAATACACTGATGTGTTTGTCTTGTGTTTGAGGAAGGTATGGAGGCTGAATTATGTATGCTGTAGCTGTTGCCAGCATCAGGAACTTCTTTAAATAATTAGAGCAACTGGGTAGCCAGGCATCTGTTTTTTTCTTTTTATGAATGAGGAGACCTCAGGAGCCAAATAAATGCATAATGTTGGCATGCTTGGCTTAAATTGATGGGTACCAAACTTATGCTCCATAAATTTGACCCATTGGGTGTTTCTCAGTGAAGATGGCAATGACCATGTTTCCTGAGACTACGGAGAAACTGGGCTCTGCCAGTAAGCCCCAAGCCCCAGGTTGATTTGTTTGCCCTGAGGGACAATGTTCAAGCAAGAGCTGAGAAGCTTCTCTTTGCCCTGGATCTCCCGCAGCATACAGCACAGGTCTGGCCAGGGACCTTCTGTAGGCTCAAAAAAATGAGGGTTCATAGTAGGAAATGGGGAAGGGACTCTTTTCTGTGACTGGTATGTGGAGAGTTTGAGCATTTCAAATTGAGTAGTGACCATTTTAATTGTCATGGGTTTGAATTTTTTTTAAAGTGCTGGGCAGTCACTTTTGGAAACTTTGACCACATCCACCCTTGTAATAATCAAAAGGACAAAGAAAAGTGAAGTCAGGCTTGGAAAGAGAATCCAATAAGGCATTTGAGCAAACAACTCAAAAGTTACCACTGTCTCTAAAGACTATTGGAATACTCTGAAGAAGATTTGAGGCATGGTGCATTCATTAGCTGGGAGCTTGCAGGTGATACTGCTTAGGACCACCAGATCAGCTGGATTTGCTTATAGATCTTGGACTGTAGCTATTTCAGGTGTTGCTTTCCCTTAATTATTTAAAATATACCACTGCAGGAAAAAAAAAAGAGAAAGCAGATGGTGGATGCACTTACACTTGAAATACAACAGGGAGCTATCATGAAATCTTCATTATTTTTACCATGCAGCTGAATCTACCCACACCTCCTATGGCCCATATTCCCAATGCCAGATTTAGAACAGAGGTTGCCACAAGTACCATGTTGAAACATAAATAAAGTGAACAGTAAATGCCAGGGCTGGAACAGCCTGTATTGCATTTAGGATAGGAAATGCCAAGGGTGGATTCTTGTGAAGATTTTGCTCTAGTTATGGTCACAGGTCTTTGGATCTGAAAGGGTGTAACCAGCTTTAAATCTGTGACATTGTGGGATTGGACTGTGATGTTTGTATCTCACCAGTCTGCGATCAGAAACCAAATGACCACCACAGTGGAAATCCATTTTAAGAACTGTTTTTTGGGGTGTTTTTTTCTTGCAGAACTTGCAGCGACTGCCACAAAAAATGTATGGTGATTGAACTGAGCTGGGTCTGTAGGAAGTGCAGCATATGGATTTGGTTCATCTTGAATCCAGTGTCGGTGGGGTTTCAGTCTTCCTGGTGTAAGTGGGATATATTTCATTGCTCTACTATCTCCTATGAACCCTGATTTGTCAGCATAAAGCTCCTTGTATGAGGGGCAAAGTCATCTGTTTAGGAGAGCCCTCATTGTTAACCAAACGTTTTAGCAATGCCGGATTCAGTGCTGGAGTTTGCAGATGGGAACCACAGCTCTGAGAAAGCACAAATGGCTTTTTCAGCGTGCTTTACCTATCTGTGTACTGCCAGTGAGAGCCATGTGCTGTCACTGCTGCTGTTAATCCAGTTTGCCAAGCATACCAGGTCTCACTCTGGATCCCAGCGCCCCTTACCCTGACAGTAAAGCTTGACTATTCACTGCAAATCAGGCCTGGAAAATATGAACCCAGTTAACAGTCTTCTGCCTGTTCCTCCTGACTGTTTTCCTGATGTGTTTTCTGTTTATGCACTGTAGGGCATCAGGTGTCAGAGCAAGTAGGTGATGCCAGTAAAAGCCACTTCACAGTAGAGAGCGCGTGGCTGCCTCCCAGAAGCTGAATGCATCCCCTCTGTGGTGCCCTTATCCTTGCTTTCCCCAGGTTTTGCTCTTGGCACCGGCTGTTCCAAATGCAGGCTTTTTCTGGAGGCAGCATGCAGAATTCAGAGTGCTGCTCTGGCAAGGGGAAGTGTCCAAACATGCAGCAGGGCCAGAACTGCCAGTGTGTTTAGTGGGTGGATTAATGTATTTTCTTTACTGGTATGTATCTTTCAAAAGGTATTTGCCAGAGTTCATAAAAGGCCCTTCTGCATGCACTCCTGTGCAGAGGCTCACCATGTAAGGGCTTACATTGCTCTCGCCCAGTCAAGTGGTGGTGGCTTGGACCCCCTCCAGGGTCTCCTTGCCTCCAAAGCCCACTGAGCCTGTAAAGACCCATTTGTCTCTAGGGGGTAAAATTTCCATGAGGGTTCCAGCTGGTGGAGGGGAAAACGGAGTTACATGTCCATGTGTCTGCATAGGAATGGGGGTGGGTCTTAGCATGGAGTAGGAATATATATGGTACCTCCAACTCCTGTGAGGTGCTCTACCCATATAAACTTCTCTTTGAACAGATTAAGGTGGTGGTAACACCTTCCTTGGGGGGAACTACATGCTGCAGAGACAGACCATCCTGTGTTTCCACAAGGTTAAACTTGGGAAGGAAAGGAGAGAAGTTGTAGGGCCCTGGAATTGGGGGCTGGCAGAATGGGGAGAGAGCAATGGGGAAATGGGAGGAGAAAGTTGGGGTTCTGCTGGAGGGATCTGGGAGAACATCCTTCTTCTATGACACCTTTAAGGGCCACAGAAAGATTGAATGCAATTGTAAATCCTTCTCTGAAATCAAGCCTTGAGAAGAAACGCTGCTCTTCTGTTACATTTAAAAGAAGAATCAAAAAAGAACTCTTCAAATCTTATTAGAAAAATAAATCTTTCTGAATAAGCTCTGTCCTCTGTCCCTAGCCTTGGTGCCACAAAAGTGTATTTATAAGGTGAGCTCTGCATTTTGATCCCCAAATTAAGTAAATTGCTTCTAATAAATTGCTTAGTCACAAGCACCGTTAAGCTGGAAAAAACATTTGCATTCTTGTAATTACCAGCATTAGATCTCCATAGGAATTGTAAGAGGAAAGCTATGTTTTATGCTTGCTGTCTCCTCAGAGTGTTTTATACTATGGAAAATACTGTAAATGCTTTCAAACTACTTTAGTAATTGACATTTTCCACCTTAGTTTCTCAAAGCTCTTTTCAAAGAAGGGCAAACAATGGAAGTGAAAAAATAGTTTTGGGGGAATGAAAATTAAATTACACTCATGTTCTTATAGAGTAGCAGAAGAAAAGAAAGGCAAGCAGCCTTTGCAGACAAGAAAGCTGAGAAGCACAGTGCTTGCAGCAGAACTAACTGACTAGCAGGTGCTTGGGTTGCTAAAGACACAGAGGAGAACACGTCTCTCCAGAAAGGCCAGGACCCGATGTCCCAGTGCCTGTGTCATGGTTTAACCTGGAAGGCAACTGAAATGACAACCACACAGACTTTTGCTCACTCCTCTTGTCAGTGGGATGAGGGAGAGAATCAAAGAGAAAGGTAAAACTTGTGGGTTGAGATAAAAAGAGTTTAATAGGACAGAAAAATGATGCCTTGGAATCAAAAGGAAGATAGTGGGGATGATGATGATGATAATAATAAAACAATATACAAAACTGGTGATGCACCATCACTTACCACCCACTGACCTATGCCCAGCTATTTCCTGAGCTGTGGCACTCCTCAGCACAAATTCCCCCCAGGTTTATATGCTGAAAATTACATCATACATTATGGAATTTACCTTTGGCCAGTCTGGGACAGCTGTCCTGGCTGTGTCCCCTCCCAGTTTCTTGTGAACCTGCTGCAGAAGACTTATATGTCCTCACTGGCAGGATCTGGGGAGCTGAAAAGACCTTAATTTAATTGTAAACACAGCTTGACAACAACTGAAGCATCAGTGTGTTATCAACATCATTATTATCCTAAATCCAAAACACAGCACTATTCCTCCTGCTAGGAAGAAACTTAACACTATTCCAGCCAAAACCAGGAGAGCTTGCTCCAGAGAAGGCATTTAAGAGGTGGTTACCCCATGCAGCTGCCTGCTGCCATCTCTGCCTGCCAGTTGCCACCTTGCTGCTGCCTGGCCAGTTCTCGCCTTCCTGAACCTGAGCAAAGGAAGCTGCTGTAGGAGAGCCCCATCGTCCAGCCTGGCCTGTTTCATTTGGATTGGTGGGAAGCTCTTCCACAAGTGGCTTAACAAGTAGCTTCAAAGACTGGTAGCTACTGTCAGAAGAGGTAGGTCACTTTTTTTTTTAAATCCAGCAATGAAAAAAAGATGTTGCAGACAGGTTCAGGGTTTCCAGACATGCAAGGGTTGCCCACCATCCTCACAGATGCCAGAGACATCCAAGGCTTGCCGAAACATAGTGCAAAGATGCGTGTGCTGGGGAAGGAGTGGCTTCCTACTGCTCCACCCATAGTCCCGTACCACTGTGCCGTGTGCTGTGGTCAGTGCTCAGTCTTTGGCTTGCAAAATCCTAATGGTTTCTGTTGCATCCTGGTGGGAGGCAGGGAATCCCCTAGGGAATAGCTCAGCTAAGAGGAAGGATGAACGAGGCATCTATTGCGCTCATTTTGGTGAGTTACAGCTCTAGCCATACCTTGGTGTGTCTGAATTCTGGTTCAGTTTCTGTGTCTCTGCTGGCAGCTCACTGAGGCAGAGCATCCCAAAGCTGTTTTAAACTCTCTACGGTGAGCTTATCTGAGGCTGTTCAGTACTGGTGATGGTTTCTGCAAGTCCCTTATCATCAAGTGAAAGGCATTTATGATCAGTGGGAAACACATCAGGCTCGTTGTGCTTGTGTAATATACTTGCAGGGAGAACAGAGGAGCCAATCCTGATTTACCCCAGTGTAAGGAGTTATTTGGCATGCAGAACTGCATAAAATTATGCATTGCCCTCCTGAGTGAGCTAATAAAGTACTTAACCAAGCCGTGTCCATGTCAGTGTTAAACACTACACGCTCTCCTGTGTTATGGCTGACAGATTGCTGTGGCTGGTTGGTGTGGTGGAGCTGCTATTGACAGCCCAAACCAGTTGTGAGTAGAAGCTGTAAATAGTCTGCTGGTGCATCGTGCAGTGGTTCTGTGTTCACCCCCCACTGTTTGCTGAGCCCCCCCTCTCACTGTCCCCTCTTCACGCACCTTCTGCCATCGAGCTCTATGTGCTGTGGACTGTGATAGCTTGTACGTAATACTCTGCATGATACTTGAAGGAGCTCAGATGCCTGACAGGATGCCACCAGAAGCTCACTTTGTCTTCTTTGTGGCATCTCATGGGAAAGCCTGTAAAGATATCTCCAAGTGCCAACTGCAGTTGTTTTTATCCAGCTGTTCTGGAGAGGATACAAAAAAAGGCTACAAAGATGATTAGGAGACTAGAACATCTCTCTTACAAAGAGAAGCTGAGGTACTTGTGACTTTTTAGCCTAGAGAAGACTAAGGGGGATCTTATCAATGCTTATAAATACTTGAAGAGTGGGTGTCAGGAGGATGGGGTCAGTCTTTTTTCAGTGGTGCCCAGTGACAGGACAAGGGGCAATGGACATAAACTTCAGTATAGGAAGTTCCACCTAAACATGAGGATGAACTTTGTTACTATGAGGGTGACAGAGCACTGGCACAGGCTGCCCAGAGATGTTGTGGAGTCTCCTTTTCTGGACACATTCAAAATCTGCCTGGATGTGATCTTGTGCAGTCGGCTCTAGGTGATCCCACTCTGGCAGGAGGGTTGGACTAGGTGATCCCCTGACTTTTACCCTTCTGTGACTGTGATTCTATGTTCTCATGCAGCAAAGCAGATGGTGATTTTTGGGGCTGTTACATTTTAAAGCTTCTGCTGCTCTAACGTGAATTTCTTTTGTCTTCACAACATGAATGCTTTACAGCTTTCTTTTTATTTTTCTTTCAGTAAATTAATACCTGTCATCATTAAGTTAAAAGTCAATTTACAAGAATGAGTAAGAAAATGGAAACAAGTACTGATTTGCATGTAAGAAATTTTGTTAATTTGTGTTAAGTAATTGTTTACTTTTAGTCTGTTGCTCTCTTTGTTTCTTATCATGTGTGGGGGGGAAGGACTTGGTGTTACTGAGAGGGACAGTTTGCTGAACAGCTCTGCCTAGGTCTGGGAAGTTTTGAGTAAACTCTGTTTAGTTTGCTTCAGATTTCTAAGGCTGGACTTCCTGAAGGTCAGAGAGTCAGGGGCATAAAATCTGGTTGATGTCAGCCAAGAGATCCAGAAATGAAAGACAACAGGTGAATATACTTCAAAAGAAAACAGTACAGCCTTCCAAGCACCAGCCTTTTCCATCATCATGTTTGCTGTTCTACAAGAGCAGTATGTGCACATGATGGTATGCAAACAAGCGGTGTTGAGGCAATAGGTGATCAAGAACTTGTCAACACTTGTAATTGAGAAAACTGGTACAAATACTAGATTTTATTTACCCATATCTTTATTTTTCTTTTTGTTTTTTGAAGGCATTATGTGATGTCTTTTGGTGTTTCATCTGTAGGAAACTGTGACAATGCAAGTGAGTCTCCATGGAGTCAGTTGCTATGAAAAAGATGGTTCCTAGGAACTAGATGTTAGTACTTGGGCTGGTATTTCAGAAGAGATTTGCAACATCTTCTGCCATCAACTAATGTGGAATTAGTGGAAATTAACAGGTTGGACCATGAGCTGTCCCAGCGACACCATCAGTGGGATGGTAGAGTTGGTGTGTGCATGTTTCATGAGTTTCTATGCTATAAATGGTTGCTGGAGCATATGCAATTTACTGCTGTCAGTGTGGCTATTATTCCTAACCTACAAAAAAAATTCTACAGAACTTCAAAAAAATCTGAGAACAGTTTTAAGCACAAGAATTTAGATAAGAGGGTATAACCTTATCCTGCAGGAACTAAGCACTTGGCCTTGGTGTCCTCTTGTCTCTACACATTTTACTTGTTCTGTGACTTGGCCTCATCTTGAGACATTGTGGATGAAATCTTTGCTAGTTACAATTAATCAACTTGCTGTTGCTTGCAAGGAGATATGATTTCTGTCCCATATCTCCAGGATAAAAAGGGATGATCTTTTCCACCCCTGCTCCAAGAGACAGACATAGGCACATAAATAAGAGTACGATGGAGAGGGCCATCTTTCCCATCTGATGCCCTCAGCTTCTCCTTCCCTTAGCACTGTAGGTAGAAACTTTAGGGAAGATGCAGGCGTGACCCTGGCTGCATGTGGTAGGAACAAATGCAGCTGTTGGGGAAGACTTTGGGTTTTCCTCAATGCTTCAACAGCCAATCTTATGGACCTGGTCATGTCTTGAAACTGCCATGGCAATAAACACTGAAGTTGAGCCATTACTCAGGGCTGGGGGGATTTTGCCCCAGATTTCAAGGAATAATGCTTGTGATGATCCCCTGTGAAGGAGAGCATCCATGGTAGGATTTGTTGCTGTCACGCGGCTTCTGAATCACAAGGTTTTACACAACAAGGGTCAGGACTGGAGTGGTGCTACAAGGAATTTGAGCCAAAGCCCTGAACTTTCCTCACTCTGAGCAGGCAGAGGAATTCTCTCTCTCTCCCTAAATGATATTTAGGGATTTCTGCAGCTGAATGCCATTATCAGCGACAACATTTCAAATGAATAGCCCTAACACATATATTCCACCACAGCAATGTGAATAATTGCGAACGCTCCTCAGTCTTCCTCTTCCCACTCCCCTCTCTCCGCTCAGCCTAAGCACAAACACTCATTTCAGGGCTAAAGATATACTCTTAAATCAGTTCTGACATTTCTTTGTTGTTGCCTAATGAAGGCTGGGTCGATAGGCTAGAGGGAAGTTTTATATAAGCCCTTGCTGAGATGTTGTTGTAGGATCGGAGGTGGGCAGCAGTTGCAAATGTTAGCATTTGTCTCTGGAGTTTACTTAACTGCAAGCCTGAGTTCCAGTGAAATGTCACAGTCCCGAGGACCGTGGGGTTGAAAGAGTAGTCACGCTACTGTCCCTGCAGAGCTAACAAGGGGCTCTGTGTGCCCTTGTCTGGAGGGGGGAGATGTTCTGTGAGGGATGTACTGGCTGCTCCTCCTGGATTTTCTAACCCTTTCCAAGCACTTTTATACTCTGCTTCTTTTATTAATTGGATTATTTGTTTTTTAAGCTTGTTACTGAGCAAGTCAAATCAACCCATGCCTGGTTAACAAACCCTGAAATAATTGTGACAGAATCAAAACAGTACTGAAGGGGGAGAGCAGCCACATAGACCAGGTTGGTTTCCCAGCCCTGCTGAGCATACCTAATCCTTGCTGGGTTTATCCAGGTGTCAAAGAAGGGCTTGAATGGCAGCCATAGGCTGGGGGCGTACCCCCTCACTGCCTGATGGTCCCATCTTTTGTCCTCTGTTTGTAGCTAATACAGGGATTTACAGATAGACAGAGAAGAGCTGGCTTTTTTTGTGGAGAGTCTGGAAAAGTTTGCTTCGCTGTGTTGGCCTTATCCTAAAGAATGAGAATGGTCAGTTTAAAAGGGGGACTTCCTATGGCTAGCTATGTGTTGGGATAGCAGACAGTTCTGCTCTCTGAAGGGTAGGTAAGTCACTGAAATGCTCTAAGCCCATGGGCCCAACAGATGAGGTAAGCCTGCTGTTGTGATTAAGTACAGAAAATAATTTCAACACTGTCATTTACTGTGACTGCCCACAATATAGCTAGTTTTCACTTTGCTTACTGTGCAAGATACCAGGTTAAAAAATAAGATAAACTTGACAATTTTTAATAGCAGAAGTGCTTTGGGTATATTCTGCTATTCAGAAAGCAAACAGATTCTTCAGGATTAGAGGCAGCTGAGGCTTGTCATGTTCATTAAAAACCTTTGGGATCTACAGCTGAGAGACCATATGCTGAGCATCCCTAGACCTGACTGTGCCTGCTGAACTGCAACTGAACTTGCTGGGTGAGGTACAATTCCAGATTTTGCAGATGGAAGCACTAGGGAAAGTCTTTAGGTTACTGAGCAGATTGACTGAGTGGTTCTTATTTGGAAAATTTAATTTTATGAGCACAGAAATGTCATCGCTGGTGTAGACTGTGGCTATATAACTAACACTACAAGTTTAATTCCTGTTGGGGTTGGTTGTACAGGGGGAATGGCCCCAAATACATGTTGTCTTTGCAGAAGGACTTCAGGGAAATTGCTCTCGGTAGTGTGTTTCTGATGCATATGCTAGGCCTGTTCTTTGCTGCTAGTGTGGTGAATGGCTAAAGGGCTCTTGGTGGGCAGAACTGCTAAGAGTTAGCATTATGGGAACTCACCATGTTTGCTGTTCCATGGTGATGGTCTGTTTTCATAGTAGGTTGGTTGAAGAAAAGCAATTGGGAATAATTGCACCTGCTTCCAGTGAGAGTTCTTATTAGAAAGTGTTTTGATGTTGCATTCACCTGTGCTAAGTGTCTTGTTGCTGGCCGTGCACTTCCTTGTCTGTTGCTAAAGCACCTACCAACAGTGTGTATTTGGTATAATGTGGGATGTGATGAGAAAACAAGCTGCAAGCACAAAGCTTGAAACATGGGATAACTGCTAGATTGGAAATGTGAAACAGGGATGCTGATGCCCCTCAGGGTCACAGCAAAGCCACAGAGATGTGGGTGGGCACCAGCAAACATTTCACAGAACCAGTGAGTAGGACATAAGCAAAGAGGACATTTAAACTAAGCTGAGGAAAACTCAAGTCTCCTAAACACTCTGTGGCCCCAGAAGTTTATATAGCCTTGTTCTTCTCAGTTTTAAGTTGTGATGTCAAGGCTTTTGGCTCCTTTATCTGCAGGCATACCTGACTAATTGCCCTAGTGCTAGCCTGGTCTATCCTCACAGCTCTTTCAGTCATCTTTTCCCATGCTTTCTGAGCTTGTGAGCTCTACCTTTTGTAAAAGCTCTGACTTCTTTCAGAAGCCAAAATGTTTAAGACCTCCTTGTGAATTTAGCCTAGCAGTGACACCTGTCTCCCAAATAAAAGATAGCTGAGCAGTACTGTAGCTCACCAAATAGGCAACAGCTCCCCAAACACAGGTCTAACCTGCCTCCCAGCTTGCCAACCCATGAAAGCAATTTACAGGGCAAATATACTGTGCTACACCACTGATCCTGGCAGATGTTGCATGCCTCAGTTGGATTGTGTAATCCCTGGAAAAAGTTAAATGGGAGATAAGCATAGCAATCTTACTGTCCGGATGGCCCATTTTATTTGTCTTTTTATGTGTTGCATCACTGAGCTGAGTCTTTCTTGACTTGCCAGGGTGTTCCTGTGCTTTGATAGTCAGACAGTGATCAGTGACTATCATGACACTCGACTTTCCTGCCTTTGGACTGCTTTTCCATAAGATAGTAGGAAGGTCAGTTATCTTTCCAGGAATTAGCATTTTCAAGAATGTTTAGCAACTTTTAAAGAATAAGGTGTATCAGCTTTCCAAAAGTGAATATTTTCCTCTGCCCTCCCCAAAGATGGGGAACGGTCTGGTGATAACTCCCCAAATTTGTGGAGACATGTGGGTCTCATCTCTGGAGCTAGGACTTAAACTTTCAAATTCTTGAACCGGTCATTTGCCTGGGTTGATTTTTGCCTTACAGGACACATGGTAATGCTGCTACTTCAGACTGCCTCTCAGCAAAGGAAGCTGAGGGATGGATTGTCAGGTGACGCGGTATTAGTCAAAGATGAGCTATAGCCTGTTTTCTGTTTGCTTTAAATCCACATGTTGTGTTATCCCAGGGATTGGATAGCTTGTTTTCAGAGCAGTTAGGTTTGGTCATTTCATGCAGCACTTTATCAGTGGTGTGAAGCGTGACTGACTTCACTAAGTTTCTCCCACTTCTCTGAATGAACGCTATACAGTCTGACTCCATTTGAAATCTATCTTTGGTGCATGGTGAGGTTTTGCCAGGTCACATCACCAAGACGCATTCATGCTCTCATTTCTGCTGCCAGACATTATTCTTGACTTGGTACTTTGTGTGCAAACATTGTGGTGGATGTGACTGGCTTGGGCAGCTCGTGCTGACCTTGTGCTGAAGCTGTCTGATGTGCCTCCAGACACGTGTGTACTCCAGGACCATCCAAACTTGGTTCAAGTGGTGGTTCTTCCCAGCAGCCTGGCTGGCTGGTGTACAGTGTCAAAGGCTACTGGAGGCTGTCAAATATCAGTAAGGGAGGGTGTTTATTGCAGTGATTTCTGTAAGTCTTTCTACTCCTGTTTTCCTAGCTGACATCCTATTGTGTAATTAAACACTGTGTATTTGTTATCCCCAAAGGGCTTGTGTCTCATTCAATGAGCACTGAAGATGATGATTATTGGCACAGACAGCTGGTAGACAGCTCTATTTTTTATCCTTCAGTGTGGCTCTGATTTTTGCATTAGAATGGTATTATTATTTTCCATTTAGTAATTTTCTTACTGTTCTGTGTTCTTATTGCATTACTATTTGGACATCCCTTGAATCTTAAATTGATTCTTGTGCTTTTCTTGCACATCAAGGACACATACTTCCCTTTTATGATGAGCTATTGTTATATAGATAGATTAAAAAAAACCCACCCCAAACACCCCCAAAACAAACTTCCAGAAATACATATTGAAATAGATAGTTATAGATATTTGTGTTCTCAGAGCTGTAGATAAAAGCACAGGGCCAGATGACAGGCTCCTGTTCTCTCTTGCAGTCAGTGCAATTGACTTACTTAGCTACCTCTTTCAACCTGAATGTGAGTATGTAAGTCTTCCAGGCACAAAGCTTATTGCAGAATCTGTGTATATGTGTATGCAGTAGCACCTTTACTCTGCTCCTCTGGAGAAGGTCCTGCTTTCAGCTTTTGGCCTGCTTCATCTGGAACCACCCCGTTGTCACCACTCATGAAGCAGTAGTATATGCTAACTGTGAGGACCTTGGGGGTTTTGTTTTTCTAATTGCACAGTATTGTAGCTTGCTATATCCCTAGGTCCCAACGCAGAAAGGGATTGGGGGCCGGCTGCTGTGGGGTCTTTGCTGCAGGCAGGAATGAGGCACTTCAGGCCACATACCAGAGACAGACCCGTTTGACCCTGCAGGCACCTTCACTTTGGTCTGAAGAGTTTCCAAAGTGCTTGCAAAAATCCTTAAAATCCTTTGTATTTGTTGATGTATTGAGAAGGTTCAGACTCCATGCCTTTAGCCATTTGGGGGGTAGGCAGAGGGACACACAGTGTTGCAAGAGAACGTCATTTACTAGGTTGTGTTATCTCTGGGATATTGAAAATACAGACATAGTAGCATTACCCACCTTCATCATTATTGGCCAGGGATGAGAGCATTCACTAGGGTAATAGGAGAACGATGTTCTTGTCCAGCTCTACCACAGGGAAGTGCCGAACCATAGGCCCTGCTTAAGATGGGCATGCTCTCTATCTCACCTAGCTTGTCAGCCTGTGCAGCGAATAATGGAGGATTTATAGGGGTGGAGAGAAAGCCTGCAAGGATGTGCAAGCCTGAGTAGTTCACACTGTAATAAGGTCACTGTCCTAAGCAGGGTGGAGGGGAGGTTCCAGTTTCTGGTCGCTGCTACATGAAATACTTGACTCATTAGATAAAAAAGCATAATAGCGCTGAGGACAGAGACTGGACTGCAGTGTGTTATTTCACTCCCTCCTATCGCACGCTCAAGTTATTCCCATTACAGTTAGAAATGTCAAAGCTATTAAGAAATGTTGCTATGCATTTCATTGTGCTGATGCCCTAAAGGAGTTTTAGCTTAGCAAAAATGGCACCAGGGAAAATGTGGGCCCAAAAGGTTTTCTTGATGTAAATAAACAAACTATAACTATATATTTATTCCTCCCCACTCCCCCCAAACTGGAAGAGGCTATTTTTAAATGTCAAAATTGAATTAATCCTGGGTTAACTTGATTGCCCGTGTAGCCTAAGTGTGAAAGGGCTACGTCAGTGACAGGGATGTTGGTAATCCACCTGGAAGGCCAAGTTGTACACATGTCAATAACTGCTCTTTGTCATTAATAAACCAGTGATTATGCTATAATGTTCAGAGTTATGAATAATATTGATAATTAAAAAATACTGAAGTAAGAGCTGATGACTTTTTGATGCATATGTAAATAAATGAATTGTGCAGCCATTAAGAACTCACCTGCTGAGTGTACTCATCAATAGCTAATCAAAACAGTTGGGAATTGTTTGTAAATTATGTAGAGTAGCTAAAGGCGTATTTTAAGGGGTGGCTTAAGGGCTTTAAGCTTTTTGCAGAACTATGCTTTAGCACATCATTTTGGCCAGTGCTTTAATGATGTCAACAGGGCTGTGAGTACAGAAATGGATACAGCTAGCCAGCCTTTTTTCAACTGTGGTCCTTGCATCTAGAGTAAAAGACAGTTAATCTTTGTCACAGATTCTACTGGAACAAGCCAACAGAAGCTGAGAGCATCCTTGGGAAATGTTAGGATTGCTTGGCCTACTGCCAGATGATGCTACTTAATTTTAGTCTGTCATACATGATACAAACCTCAATAATTACAAAATCTCACAGTAATATCCAGGGTTGTGCAAGAAAAACAGAAGGAGCTAGCATGCCAAAATTTCTGTGCCAAAGGGAGGAAGATCTGAATATTGTTCTTCTACCTCATGACGAGACCATTTGGATGAGATCTCATTTGTGCAGGCTGGCACTAATCCATTCAATACCAAGCACATTAAAAAAAGCCCCTGGTAGAGGCTGTGGAAGAACCAGGTCCTGTTAGCAAGCCCATGCTGCCTGCCTGCTGTGTGCCTTTGTACAAGACCAAGTGGCAGCACTAGGATGGGATATCCTCTCTCATGAAAATATGACATCTGGCCCTGCCTTTGGCCTACCCATTGTCTTTTTGCATAAGAAAAGTGTAAAAATACATTGTCTCTAAAGAGAAAGCTTTGGGAGCAGGTAGTTCTTCAAGGTGGGTGAGACCTCCCTTGTACAGCCATCTCTGATGGAGAGCATTCAAAGCTGCAGTTTCGCAGTATAGCATGCTGGTCACCAGAATATTGGTCTTCTTGCATCTCATGATCTGTCATGTTGCAACACCCTTCTTGTACTTCTGCTGCTAAAACTCTTGCACTGTGAGGGAAAATCCAAGGTTGAGTGGAGCAGGAAGGTTATAGGGAGGACTAATTTGACTCTAGGATTCTCTATGCTGTTTGTGCTTACTTCATTCTGGCTAAGTAAAAAGCGTAAGACCCGTGTGGAATTGAGCCTAGGACTCTGACATCCCCCTTTGGCACAGCTAGATTGTGTGTCTTCCCCTGCTGAGTCTCCCAAGCCCCTGAGCTCTATGTTCCTTTCTAACAGGTGTTGGAAGCTTTTTAACCTGAGTGGCTTCAGATGTGTTGCTGCTGTTACTGAACCTGGAGCACAGGTTGGTGCCTGCAAAGGCATCCATCCCTTTTCCCCATGTAGCCTGCAAAACCAGATATTCTGCTCTTCAGTTATGCAGTCCCATGGTCTTACTGTATACCCACACAGGGTTGTATCTCTACACCCATGGTCCAGTCAAGGCTTTTTCTGTGTTGGCTGTTTCCAGTTGTCTTTCAGCAGGTAAGCATCCTTTGGCTCCTGTCCCCTTGTTCCTCTACTTATCTGTTTTTTCCCCTTTGAACATTTTTCCACTGATTTGCTCATATTCTGACTCATTTTTACTACTCCCTCCTCTTTCCTCACTCTACCCTCACCGTATGTGCTCACTGCCATATGAACTAGTAGAGATTTCAGCTGGGGTTTGGAAATGGCCTTGTGCCTCCACCTTCCCCTTTTCACATCAGAGTCGGAATCCTGCAGATCAAGAGCATTATTACAATGCAGGAGGGCAGGAATTTTCCCTATTTATCTGTATTCATATACAGATATGTAGAAATACAGATTAAAAGCCAGCCTGGCACCTATGCCTATGGAAATTCTATGCGTAAGTGACCAGCACACCTATGGCTCCAGGTACCCCCAAGAACCACATCCAACAGGCATATGTGGCATTCCTCTTTCTGTGGAGGAAAACCCAGGTACTGTCAGCAGTGAGAAGGTTCAGTCTAGCAGGGTTACCAAGGTGGATTTTATACTTACAGGCTTTCAAAACCGCATGCTAGCTTTGGCTAGCCCAGCCTGGCTTCATCCAGCTGTGACAGGATTTTGCTCTAAATGATTTCATCTATTTCTGCAGCTATGGCATACACTTTTATCTGGAAGCAAACTGTTTACTTATTTCATTTTAATTATTTATGGTAATGAAATAGCAACCATATCTCAAAATTTTCCACAAAAAATGAATACTCTTGTAGTTCAGATCGGTGCCATGAAAGAAAACAGTTCCCCACTGTTGCTTATAATGTTTATTTGTTTTTAACTTCAAAACACAGGTGATTTTCTCAAAACAAATAGAGTAATGGGGGAAATGAAGGCGGGTTCTCTTTGTAACTTTCCCAAGAAACACATCTGGAAAATCACACTTTTTCAAAACAACTACATTTTACCACACCCGGACACTGAGATTCCAAAAAGTCATAAATAGCAGTGAGGTTAGCAGCCAATGTTGTTGAAGGTTTTTTAATATTTTTTTTTTCCCCACTTGTTTAACTTGCAAATGACACTAAATGAACCTGCAATTTCCATGGCTAATACAGAGACATTTTTACAGAAGTCTCTGTGTATGTAGTTCATTTCCAAGATGAGAAATCATGAAGATATACCTCCTCACTTTGAATCTGTAAAATAAGCTTGGTGGAATAATTCAATATTATAAAGTCTGATAGTCTTGCTACCATTTTATCCCTACAGCTTGATTATTTAAACCACTATCTGTAGTTGCTACTTAAGTTACACTTACCTAACAGTCATTTTTTACCCAGGCAGGTACAAAAACTTTCTTTAGAAGCAGCAGTGAAGTGTTTAATCATATTTTGTAAATACCTCTGATGCCACACTTCATCAGTACTCTTAAAACCTTAGTGTCTTTTCTGGTTTCATTGCCTGTAGAACATCTCTTGCTCCACCTTAATAGTCAGGTAGAAAAACAGCCAGTTCTGAGACAGATCAGTAAAAAGAAAGGCCAGCTTTCCTGAATCCAAATGCTACATCCAGGCCCTGCTCAGTGGGAAGGTCAGAGGAGGAAATAATTCTGCAGACCAATGAGGAAAAGCATGAAGCCACTGTTCAGACTATGGTGACTAGCAAATGCCAAGATCTACAGCTCCCAGCACTTGCACAGACGTGCACAGTGTCAGGCACAGGCAATCAGACACATACTCATGCAAGCAGAGGACCTGGGAGCCCCATGGCAGGCACAGCTCAATGCTCCCCAGGGACGCATGGCTTTGCCTACCAGCTTGTAGCCACTGTAGCTGCAGCAGCTCCACAGCAATCTCAGCATGTTCCATCTTCCCCTACAGTATCATGGAGCTAAAATGATCCTCTACGGCTGGGATTGTTGAAAAGCAAAAAAAAGAATTAAAAAAACCTCTGGAAATATAATCTCCCAATTAATAACGCTTGGATAGGGATGTATTTTGTTAGCTAATGCCTGCTCTTCACAAGGCAGCCTTTCTTTTCCTGCATGGATGTGAGAATCAAATGTTTCTGGCACTGGGCATGCTGCCCACATTGCAATGTGCTTCGTAGCTTTTTGTACCTACATAGAAGGAAAATATCATTATACCATCTGAATTGCTTGAGTTGTATAGTCATCAGTGTTATAGCAAGAAACAGGTGGACTGGGAATTTGGAAAACTCTCAAGCACTGATCTGAAGTGGGTCTTCCTGAACGCAAAGTTTGGTGCATGTGTTAAGTGGCCACAAAAGTTACAGTCTATCACATTCAATATCAGGGTTATTAGATGGTGTATCAAGAATACCAAAATACACTTCCCTGTTTGCTGGAGGTGGGGTATTGGTTGGACTTCCCACGCCAGAATCAGGGCTTGGTGCAGGGTGCATTTCTCCTGCATACTTCTCTTCTTTCTGAGAAGGCTCTTGCTGTTTCTGCTTGAGGTTTTTGAAACGTTTGAGCTTCACAGGGTCCTTGACTTCCTTGGCACAATGGAACAAGATTAAAATGTCCCTCCGAAACTTGGAGCTCATTCCAAAGTAGATAATGGGATTGTAGAAGCTGGCAGACTTCGCAAACAAACTGGCAAGGATGCTAGTAAGATTGGGCACAGGGTGACCATAGGCAGACCATATAGAGATGACGGCATATGGTGACCAAGCAATAATGAAGGCTGTGCAAATGACAATAGAAACCTGAAAGACAAGAGAATTGTTATATGCCTATTGCAGAAGGCATCAGGGAAGCAATACACTGGGATTTGCAGCTTGGACACTTGGCTGGAAGGAAGTGTACAGATTGTCCTAAGGGTGTGACTCACAAAAAAGTACAGTAAAAATTTAACTTTGATGAGGCCAGGCAGATCAGGAAGCTGTATATCTAATTTTGGCATGGGGCGTGTGCTTAAGCAATGCCTCTCCTAATGGTATGAAAATAGCTATGGACGTTTCTATATGAATTAAGAGGGTTTTGGATAGAATGAAGTCAATGTAAGTAAATTGAAATGCTCAGAAGTCATGTAACATCTGAAAGAAAAGAGCATGTGCCAAACCACTCTTGGTTTTGTGTGGTATAACCCCCTCTGATTATACTTAGGTTATTTATCACACGTGATGCAGCAGCAGTATTAGCCAACTGATGAGGCAGGAGTTTTAAACAATCCTCATATCCTTCACTAAGTTCAGGCTCTGTCACTAGAGATTATAGACAAACAAAATGCGACTGACTTGTTTTGTTCTCATCTGGTTGGGATCAAGTTTTGGAAAGACAGATTTAATTGAGGTAAATCCCACCCCACGTGAAACCCAAACTCACCCTGGTGACATCCCGCTCCATTCTCCTCTGTCTGTCTGTGGGATCACCCAGCCCAGTTAATGCATGGCTTAGCTTGACAGTGTTGATAATCGACACGTATGAGAAAACCATGACTGTTACAGGTAGGAAAAAGCAGCAGATAAAAATGGAGACAATGTAGGACTTGTAGATTGTAGAGAAGTTGGCTTTTGCCCAGTCTATCTCACACGTGCCATACATGCGATCTGGAAAGAAAAATGAGTTGGTTAGCATTTTTTGAATATTTATCTGCTTTTGAGCAATTAATTTATCATGTCTAATGCTGCATTTTTCTTCTGTAAAGCAGTAAAGATTGGATTGAACTTTCTGATTTAATGAACTTTTGTTTCCTACAAAAACGATTTTTCAAGACCAGGTAGACAGCAAGAAGTTTTATTGTGTATTATCATCCTGTCCAGTTAAAAAATTCAGGTGTAAATCTGTACTGCATAAACTGTTGCTTTGGAATAGGAAATTGTGTTACTTTGTTAGGAAAAGAAAAAAAAAAAAAAGGTATTCATTTGGTAGGTTTGCTATTTTGATGTATCTACTCGTCATAATCTTCTACACAGTAACTTCCTAAAATGAGCACTGTAACAACATTGCAGGCATTTGTAAAGAGGCAATATACGAAACTTAAAAAGTCTCTAACGTAGCAAATTAGGAAATAAAAATAGTGAGGCTTTTATAATAGAAATAAAAAGTAAATTAAATTTTTACGGTAGTGAGAGCTAGGAAAGCAAATTGTTGCAGCTAATGATAAAGATTATGGAAAGATGAAGCATACAAATAGTAAGAGAGGAAACCTTTTGCTAAATGGGAAGCTTTGCAGTTCTGCAACTGCAGAGGAGGTGCAGGCTCTTAAAAATGAAGTTAGGCAGCTTGCAGGATCTGCAGCTAGTGGGACTTACAAAAGGATTCCAGCTGATCTAGGAATAGGGACCTAAGGGAAAGTCTGTGGGAATAGGGTGCAGTCTGCTTAAACACTTTTAGAAACAACATTTGACTTATTTAGACCCTCTGATGTGTTTGGAAATGTGTCCCCTGATAGTGCTAGATCTTGACTTGACTTTTTCTTTTTAAGCAGAAAAAGCTGTTCTTTCTGACAGCTATGGCAGCAAATTGAATTATAAATAAATGAAGCATGAACCAAAATTATGTGAAGTCAAGTATTAACAAGTCCTGGAGATATGATACAGGTGAAGCCTGCATGATTTACTAACAGATCTATCTCTCCCTGACATCCAGTGATAATTCTGAAGAAAAAAAATCCCTTAATTCCTCACAGGTGATAGGAGGTTTAGACAGGATGAATTAAAGAAGCAAAAGAGATTAAAATCTCTTTTATGAGTATCATCAAAAAGCTTGATATTTTTAATACCAAAACCTCTAGGGGTTGCTGTCTGGATGTCTTCAGTTACGGATTTTTGTCTCTCTTGCCTTTTTCATCAGTAGACCTCAAGATTCAAAAAGATAACCATAAAATCTGGCTTAATTCCAGGTTTATGAAAACTTTTGACTAAAAAAGAAAGCAGCCTCCAGATGACATGAAAAGAAATCCTGACAATTCTCCGTGAGTCAGAATTCAGAGCCATGTTTCTCCCTTCCGCAGAGACACCGACAAATAGCATTTCCAAAAATCAATGGAGTCCAGGGGGACCCATCAGATGCTGTGAAGAAGAAGGAGGTCTTAGGTGGCCAGGTGTAATGTGCTGCGGTCTGCTGGCACCTGTTGCTGCTTCACTGACTGGTGTCGGACTTTGCCATTGCTGGGTTCCCACATCTCCATGAGTGTTTAGGGCCAGATAGGCCAGGAGACTGAAACCTCTGTGATTCTCAGTAGGGAAAAGTGCTCCCAGAAGTGGTCTTGAAGACCACTATTAAGGAATTGAATCCAAAGTACAAACAGGATCCATGAGGGCACTTGAATACCGTGACAAGGCAGTGATGCCCCAGAAGTGCCTGGTTCCTTTTTAAGGCCAAAACGGTACATCGGAAATCCTCCTACAAAGAAAGGGCTAGTAAGGTTTAATATAAAAAGAGAACACGGATTGCCAGAAGATACACAGAAAATGACCAGTCCAACTCTCCCCGACCTCAAGTTTATGACATATCCAGAGTGAAAAAACATAGCAATCTAAAACTAGAGCAATCTAATAAACAGTTTGATTTTTGTCTCAACCAAACATCCATTGAGCCTAATGTCCTGGTAGCATTTTGTTTTGCGGAGGATAGAAGATTTAATCACAGAAATGGATGCTTTTCTTACAGACACACTTCAAGGATCCAGGGATATACCTCAAAGTTATTTAGTAGGAGGATAAATTCACACAGCTGCTTTAATAAGTCTTCATAGATTTCATGACTTCTCAAGGATGCAGATGGCTACAGGATCCAGGCAGATAACTGCTGGACAATTTCAGTCACACGATTTCAGTTGTTAGGACTGCTGTATCATTACCATTTCTTCCCAGAGATTTATTCTGCTGAATTTTGAGAGACCTAATTTGAGACAATTTCTCCAGATTTTCTCCATGAATAAATTTTCTGCTGTGGGAATATCCCTTAACCATTGGATTACCAGAGTTCAAATCCACCCCCCCTTCTTTTTTTTTTTTTTTAAGGGGGGAGGGAAGGGGGGACACTCTATGGCCATATCTTGGGCCCTAATCATTTCTTGGACTACCAAACTTTCTGACATCGTCATCTTCTGATATGCTAGCTCTCATATTTTCAACAAACAGTTTCACCAAATCTTTCTGGCTTGTCTTATTATACTTTCAAGATTAACTTGCTGGAACTTGTGTTCTTTTCTGGCTTCCTAATCTTGGCAGTTTTTGAAGGATGTCTTTTAATAGTTTCCTTTATCTCATTGCTTAACCATGCCAAATATTTCTGGCCTCTCTCTTTTCACAGGTAATATGCACTTGGTCCAAGTCTTTCCTGTGGCATCTTAAAAAAAAATCTCTTTATAGCTGATACCAAAGCAGACAAAACTCTGCTGTATGTTGTGCACAATGAATGATTTTCTCAGGTCCACTGATAACCACTCTGGTTAATCACAAGCGGCAACAAAGGAAGGTAAGTATTTTTCTTCAGTTAAGTGGAGAGCTGCCAATTAAGTGCAACTGAAAGATACCTGTTACCTGTATAACTGCCCCAGCCAAGTAATGGAGCTGCTGACCAGAAGAAAGCTGCTATCCAAATGAGAACCAGAGCCACCGTCATGCTGCTGTTGCTGATGCAGTGACCTGCAATGGCATGGTTTAATCAGAAAATAACTACCTAGAAAGGCAAACATATCTCTGAAATCTAAATGTGTTCCTGTACCAACAGCTAATAAGGAAAATACAACTATTAAAAAGAAAAAAAATAAGACAAAAAATGCATATTCATAAGAAAAGCTTAAATTTTAAAGCATCTTGTTCAGACTTGTATTCAAGATCGTTTGTGAACAGTGAAAATGAATGGCTTTTAAGCAGGAAACTCTGTTATTCAGCACTGCAGAGCTAGCAAATCCTATGTTAGACTCATGTTATGCAATTTTGTAAAAAACAGGAGAGAGTTGTATGCTGTTTTACATAAAACCAAACAAGGAAGTCTAAATTCAGAGGATTTTTCTTAATTGTTTCAAGGTTTTCCCTTTTAAAAAGGTGAAAATACTTTAGATGCTCAAACTGTGTTAGCCAATCAATACAGCTTATGTAATCTTTCTTGCTGTTGCCATACACTGTGGTTACTTCTTCCTATACATGGAAAATATTTATGCATCCCCCAATTTCTGTTCCTTAGCATTTCTGCAAAGGTATATTGGGTAGTTGCTCAGATTTCCTCAAGGGGCACACATGAATTATGCACACCCTCAGATGAACGTGTGATACACCCTCGTAAAAGAGAAATGGGGGTTTTAAATATGACTTCATACCATGCGATGTACACAAGCTGTAGAATACCTCACAGCTGAATTCTAGCAGCTCCAACAGCAGTTTATGTTGAAAAATAATATCAAAAAGCCTATAATTACAGCAAGTTACGGAAACTTCCTGTAGAAAAAAGACCTCCCTGAAGAAGTTCTTTTCACAGCTAATACTATTCATACTATTAGAAAGAAAAACTCATGAAGCAGCCAGTGTAGTTACGCATGCTTTACCTGCAGGCTTTAATATGTTCCTGACTGAACGATGGCGCAAGTTGGTCATAACAAAGGCATGAAAATTGCTAATAGGCTCCCTAAGGATGGGGGAAAGGAAGACCCAGGACACTTTATGGAAAGTGTAGGTGGTTTAAAAAAAATTAAAAAAAAAGGCTCTCAGGGGAAGTCAAAGTTTTCAGCAGGCAGGAGGTCCAGGATGAATGGTAAGGAAAGGTCTCTACTGGTCTTGTGAAAAGCAGTTGTGGTGATGTAAGGAGGCATAAAGGGAAAGGGTTAGATGACAGGATGTTTATATAGACTTGTTGATGAGGGCTTCACAAAGCAGGAAATGTGTAAAGGATTTCAAACCAGATTTCTGCAGTGGGACACTCATATACCTCTGCAGAAGCATTTATATCAAAGGTTAATTAAAAAAAAACTTTTAAAAACCCAGACAGCAAAGGGTTAGTAGAAGATTTCTAGCGCTGAAGAGAGTAATGAACAGTGGTTGTTTGAGATATACCGGTTCCAGATCAACAGGGCACTAGAGGAGGAAGCGTGAGCATGAGGCTGTGGTGATGATGCTTTGCAGATTGGTGAGATGGGCAGGAGACAAAGGACTATGTGGGCAGAGTTGGGTCTCAGTCAGTTCTGGGGATGTCAGGAGTACCTATCATCTCCCATGGTGTGAAACTGCCCACCAAAGGGAGGCCAGAGAGGCAGGTGGGCATGGCAGGCTGTGCAGTGCTACAACAGCTGGAGGCAAACTATGCCTGACCTGCACGTTTCCAGCACCATCTAAAGCAGTCCATGATGCCTGCTTTGTGCAAATCCCGGCAAAACACCCCGAGGAGTAAAAAAATGTTTGTACATAGGGCGACCTTCTGAACCAAGAGTCTTAGTCGTGACTGGAAACTTCCCAACCCTCATCTCATAGAAGATGAATCTTGTTGCTTTCAGTGAGATCTAGACAACCATGTATGCATTGCTTCAGAGTCATTCAAGTTGCGTTTTGAAGAACGCAGAGGGTGAGCAGGACCTGTGGTATCTTTGGCACAAGGGTGAATTTAACCCATGGTGACCAAAGTGTTCTTGTAATACATTAGCTTTTATTGGTGTTAACCCTGGAGGTTCTATATGAACGTGTTTGTAATGTAAATGACTGTGTTATACTCTGGTTTCCAATGCATGTAATTTATATTCACTAGAGCCTGTGACTTGAAGTAATACAGATTTGCACCAGGTTCAATAACAGCAGAATAGGACTTTATTCCTTACCTCTCTCAGGATGGCAGCCTTTGATGTAGCGAGTCACACTGATTACTGTCAGGGTATTAATACTAGCCAGGCCAAAGAGAAGCGTCAGGAAGCCATCAATCTGAAAAACAAAGCAGTGAAGGATGTTCTTTTACTGCCTGAGTGCTGAAGGGGAGAACCACAGGGATTGCTCCTGTTGTTTCATGTTAATGCTCTTGAAAGTTTTTCCAGAAACCCAACTACCAGGGAAATACAAAATGTCAGGAGCAGTTATCTTCTATAGGATCAGTGAGCAAGTAAATGTTCAAAAATTATATAAGTGCTCTGTCATGTACATAAAATAAACAAGCAAACACACCCTTCCATCTATGCTTCCCTGAAATGATTTGCCAAATGAAGGAGAAAAAGGTTGAACTGAAAAGAAGAAAAGCCCTGAGTAGGCAAAAAAATGCACTGGATGCAGCTGTCCTGCTTAGATAGAACGAACATAGAAACTGAACCCATGAAAACTAGGCCAAAGAGGGAAGAACATAGGAGGTAATAGGCTTGGCTGAAAAAAGCTTTTTAAAAGATGAACTGAAACCATCCAAAGCCCAATGGTTCCAATAGATTGAGTCTCAAGGTTGATGCCACTGATTGCCTGCTATTTATTAAGCCCTGATCCCCACCAACCCTGACTGACGCAGGCGGAGCTGCTTGGCTGTGTAGGCTCCCACTGACGTCAGGGTCTCTGTAAAACACACGCAGGAGGGTAACAACGCTGCTAGCTTCACTTATGGGTATAGGAAGGAAGTTGCTGCTAACTGTAGTGGAGATGGATGTAGCCATCTGCTAGGGAGCACTCTGCGACTGGGAAATGATCCAGGCAAAATGCTGAAGGCAGTCTTTTTTCCTGAAGCCTGCGATGATACACCAAAACCAGCCAGAGCAGAGGAGCTCTTGGAGGTGCCAGTTTTACACAGAGTGAAGCAGGAATACTAAGCAAGTGTCTCTGGACTGTAACTTGGCATTCAAGTGGTAAAATTATCACAGAAAGGCACATCATTATTCTACGGGAACAAACTCTGCCTTTGTGTGAATGGGCATGACTCCCACGTAATTCAGTTTATCCCAGCACTGAATCTGGGGCTTTAATCCAGGTTTAAAGCTAAGACCAGAGCAGATTGTATAAATTAAATTGGGTGAAGGGTTAGAGAAGGGCTGCTTCATCATTTGTTTCACTGGTGGTGTTTCTTGCTACCAATGCCCTCTATATACATCTCAATACCAACTTCTAGGGACTTGCCACATTTTAAGACTCGCTACTACAACTCTATACATCTACCTGTGCTCCACTCACAACCAGGTCACACACGGTGTATAAATGCAACCATGTTTACGCCACAGAACACACTGCCTTGAGTGTCTCAGCTACTTGCTAGAAGCTGCACTTGGCTGAATTTGGCCCACCGTGTGCTCTGGAGATCGGTGAGATACCTGGACGTCCAAATGTACTCTGTGTTTCGTTGGCCTTATTGATGCAAACAGCTGCCACTTCTCCATTTGCTCTAACAATGCTGCACAGATGTGGAAAACAGCATGGCCAAGGACCACTGAGAAACCAGCCTGCATAAGCTTAAGCAACTGCATCAGTGATGAGTTTAGAAAGGCAGCAATATTTCAGCAATGATGCAAATAGCCACTTGGAAATTAAATCTGAAGAGCTATGAGATTGAATACTAAAGTAGTAGGACTTCTTAGCGTGCATCATAGCCCTCCTATGCTGAAACTGGTTAATTTTTCTGAAACACTTTAGTGTATTTCTTTATCACCTGTAGATGTGCCCATTACTCTTCCACCCCTCCCTTCCCTGGAGTCAGACCAATTATATTAAGTGATCAGTTCAAACACCCCTCAAGCACACTTACAAAGGAGGAAAGTGGTCTAAAAATACACCCTTGCCCTTTACCATTTAAAATGAAACTCTGCCATCATAAGAAGCAACCTGCCAATATGTTTTCTTTGGAGTAGTGCCTTGCTAAAATAAATAAATAACAATGGTTTTAGTTAAATCAATATAGTTCATAGGCCCTAGCCATTGTCGGCACTGTCTTCTTGTCATACTGCTACGGAACAGCATTTCATGCCAGCTAGCCACCAGCTGGGCAGTTTAGGAGCAGGTGATAGGGAGAGATGCTGAGAAGAAGAGGGAGCTCTAGGGCTGGCAAGAGTGATGGGCTGAAATGAATAAAGGAGGGAAATGAGGTGGCTCTCCAGCTGCAGAACAGCCTGTGCAGAGGCCACCGCATCTGGAACATTAAAACATGAGAGAGCATCCAGCAGGGTTAGGGCTACTTTGGGAGTAGGATCCTCAAACTAGTACTGTCCCTCCCAAACTTCTATCAGCAATGAGTTTGTGTTTGAGCCTAACTATACATATGCTGTTTCCCTGTAAGTCTATCCATTCTGCAATACTTTTATACTGGTGTCATTTAGACATATGCCTTCAGAAGAAAATGAGGGACCTTACCCTTATTGTAGCCAACCTACTTCAAGCATACACCTACTGGGTATGGAAGAAAGATCACTGCTGCTTTTTCTGCTCCTGAACAGAAAACACTGATTGTAGGCAGCAACAAAAGTAACTGCGTGGAACGTGAAGTAATTAGCAACAGAAAAACTGCTTTAGCACAGTCCCCTTTTCTATAGGTAGAGATAGTAATATATGTAAGTTAAAAAAAAATCAGTTTTCTGCATCTTTAAAGGTAAATGGAATCACAGACAAGGAAATACTAGATAAAAATAATAATAGAAGATAACATTTAATTACTTTGGAAGATGGATGTTCTTCCCCTTTCCTGGTTTTTATTTTTATTTTCTTTTATCCTACTCCCCCTCCTGCCCCCCTCCGCTGCCATCTCCTTCCTTCCACAGCCATAATATTTCCTCCATTTTTGAGTAATGCAATTTTGTCCTTCCTATTATTAATTACAATCAAATAGCAGCAATGTTAAGAGGCACTAATGAATTCTGACATAAACACGAAGTTGATTGCATGGTAATTTTGATCCACCAGTTTTCCATTTTTTTACCCATTAAGAAACAGGACTAGATTAGCAGTTTTGAAAGCTTTCTCTCTTGGTGCTATACCATTATTACTCCCTTGGCTATATAGATACAGAACTTGCTCATTATCTTTATGTTGCCTGGAAGCTAAGACACAGCTGAAGAAAAGGCTGTCTTTTTTTTCCTGCTTTGCACTTGTGCCTGATCTTAAATCTCACTAATGTTCTCGGTGTGCTATTTACAGCTCACAACACATAAAGCTCCTACTGCATGCAAATTCGTCTTTTAAGCTTTGCTTCAGCACAGGGAGAGTCAGGAATCCCAGGTGCACTATCAAATTTTTAGCTATGAGCTTGGGTGTGTCCCACTTTTACTACCTTTAAGACTTATGCATCCCTACTGAATTCATAAGGGATGTCTTCACTTAAAGCAGACAGAGTAAAATATAACCCATTGTTCTTATTATCGGATTAATCGAGGTTTAATGGCACAAAAGGAGATTGCCAAAATAGCTGTTAACATTTCAATTTCGGCTGAAGCATTGCTCTCAGCAGCCAGAAAGGCTGCATCGCTCCCTCCTCTGGCCAACCGCTGAATTTCTTGTTGCCCCCCCCCACTTCAGAACCACAGTGCCCTGCCTTTTTCTTCTATTAAATACGGGATAATGAGCATATAAAGAAAGATATCTTTAACTTTAAACAGGGATAATTTGTCCATTGCATATATTTAAAGCCATTTCAATAAATTCTCTTGGAATATTTTTTGAATGCAGACTAGATTATTCCAAGATTATAATGTAAACCGATAATGCTAATAAGACTCCTTCAACCCTGAGAGTCAAAAAAGCACCAAACTCAATCTTTAAGAAATGTGTTTGGAAAAACAATTGTAGGTACCTTAGAATAGAGATTGCTTTAAAATTTAACAAGTTCATAAAGTTTGTGGTGAGAAAATATTCCACTCGAGGGCGACTACAACATAATGCTCCCACCCCTCCAATATATCAATAATGTGCCAACTGGACTACAATAACTCTTCTGTCAAGTGGAGAAACTACCAAGGTTCATAATCAAAAGGAGTCTTCACAGGAGACTACTTAATACTCCCAATGTGTAGTGTTCCTAAACCACTCAACTTGTTTCTTTAATATTAACTACAACACAGAAACTGAGGCTTACCATTTACCACCCTTTCCACAGCATCATTTGCTCGTGTGACATTGTTCTGCTATGGGTGCTTTCTGCCTTTTAAAATGTCTCAGCAGGTCTGAAAGGTAGCTATTCCTAGAGATGATTGCATTAACCCAAGCCATTATAGGTCCCTGACTCAACAGCACTTCATTTACTAGGAAACAATGAGAACTGATATGCTGCAGGATTAGATAGTTTAAACCATTAAGTGAGAGCATCAGACACATGGTATTTTGCATTAACCAAGTGATGAAACCTTTCTGTTGTTGGCATTTATTTTAAAGACAGGCAAAATACAAATGCAGTATTTAGACTATGAAATTATGTGTACAGATATGTAATGATACCAACTACACTATATAGCTAAACGCACATTGAGTGCCAGACATTAACATACGCAGGTCAGGTTTGGCTTTAGAAATGTTAGGAAACCAGAATAAAGCTACTTGTTTGCTTGTAGTTGTTTTAGGTTTATATACTGGGCTAATCAAATGAGATACAGAGTACACTTACTTTGGGCTGACTTTTAGCTGTTAGACTTGTAGCCCTCTCAGGTCATAATTAATACTCGTAGTAATACATGCCCCTGTCAAGGAGCACGGTTATCAGTGTAAGAACCCCACCAAGCACATATCACTTAACAAATAGACAGAAACTTATTTCAGGATTTCCTTATGTAGCTTCATCAGATTACAAACTTCCTTCAAGCACCACATCCTCACATGCTTGGGAGCACCTGCTTTCTAGCTCTGGGATGATGCTGTGGAACCATGGAAGGTTTCCAGTCTCTTCCATCCAACCATGAAGAGTGAATGGTGAGGGAAGCAGCCAAGCTCATAGCCCGTACTACCCTCTGATCCAGATGCAGTGGAAAGATTCCCATCTTCAGGTTAAATACTGTATTGCCATTGTCTTTCTGCAAGTTACTATACAGGGAAATTAAAAAGCACTAAATGGGTATTGACATCTGGGAACATCTGTGCTACACTCCTCAAAACTCTTTTCAGTGGACCTGAGCCAAAACTCCTCTCTACTTCAGAGATGTTAGTCCAGTGCTTATTTGTTTATTGCTAGCAGCACTATAAGCAAATACATACACAGACAGATAAAAAAAGAAAACAGACTCATATGACATCTTTTCATTTCCACAGAAAGCAAAGCTTGGCTTTGTGGCCTGTGGTGGTCCTATAACTCCAGTAACTGAGATCCAGTAACATCAGATAAAGTCCAGCTTTTATTTTCAAAGTAAAGAAGCACAATCTCCATCTTTTCAGAATATCACAGTAAATGTTTCTGAAGGATTACACACCTCAAGGGAAGCTGAGGTCCCGCAGACTGTTAATGTGCTCTGCCAGGACAGCCCAGAGATTGCAAGTGACCCTCCATGTTCTCCAGAGTACAGTCATCTCTGCTGTTTCCCAGCAAGAAGCAATCTGCTTATGAAGCCACCCTCAGGCTAATACAAGGTCATCTCTGACTGCTGGCTCAATGCCCACCAGTGGAGCTACTCTTCTGCTCATACAGCTCCTAGACACAGGGCAGGGGAGGTTAGTGATGGTACCAGTTCAGCCATTAAGTGGACAAAGACAAGAACAAACTACACCCCTGAAAGCCTTAAAAAGGCTCCTCTTAAGTTGACACTTTTGCCTTCTCTAGATCCTCTACCAAAATAACCAGAGAAACAGAAGACAATCCCAAGACAATGATTATATTCCTAAAACTGGTATGGACTATGAGGGTCTTTGCATCACAACTGTATATGATAAGATGGACCTGACAGGTCCTAACAGGAGTCACGCATATTGCCCAGGAGTCTTAGTAGCCCTGGGAGAGCCTGGAAGGAGGTGTGAAAGATACAGGTTATTTTTGGCCTTAGAGAGTTGTCTGGAAAGCCACCAGGTGTAAGGTCATCCCTTCTGCAGGGAAAGTGCTATCGGAATACTGGATGTTGTGTCATACACAGCCCATTGCAAGCTGTGGTTGTCTTGTCATTGATTCAATCAGGCCAGGATTAGGGTCAGGACCCAAATAGAAATTCCTTCCTACACACTAGTGGTGTACTAACTTAATGGAATATATATTTATTAAATATAAGATGAGTAAACATGAGATATTTAAGATACTCTCAAGTGTTATCACAGTGATTTTTAAGTTTCATATGAAATTTTGCTTAAGTAAATGAGAGGATGTAGCACACAGGGAGAAGCCCAAACTCAAATTGTTCAGCCCCATGGGGAGGGAATCTTGAATGGCAAAGGTAAGTGACAGATGGCATTTTTTGAGACAAGACAATTAATGTCTTAGAAACACACATCAGCACAGGAAGCCTACTATTTTCCACAGAAGGAAATAAGAAAATGCCGCTCCGGCTAGTGCAGGAACAAAAGTTGAGGCTTTGGAAATCCCTGGTTCTGCACCATCATCAGATGTCTGCCCTTTCCAGGCAGGGGTGGTTTGACGCAGTGCTTTGGTGGCATGGGATGGGCTACATCAGACTCGTTAAACAAGGAAACAGATAGTTTGAGCATTCACAGTTTTTCAAGTAGCAAATATATAACGTCCCTAATTTGTCGCAATTAGCTGAAGAAATAATCATTTGCAGGAAGATGAGGGAGAATTCCTGGCTAATGAAAATCGGTGTAACTTCCCTGCAGTCTCATTAGTTACACTGAAACTATGTTGCTAATGACTCTGTTTGCGCAAAGGCTCAGTTTTCTCCACCTTCTCTGCAGATGAAATATTTTTCTCATTAAAATTTAGCTTACAGATGTCTATCAACATGAGTTGCTTTTGCCTCTTTGACTGCAACATGCACTCTCTTCAGCTTCTATCAAGGAGGACCAGAAAAAAAAAAGAAATGGAGGAAACCTCTGCAACTTTTGTGTTCAGTATCCAAATGTCAGTTGTTCAAGGAAAGAGAAATGAGGATACCTTATAGAGTCCATAATAGTTGAGATATTAAAGTCACTCAGAAACACATATCTGGGAGGGGAAGATTTGTATAGTACAGCATAGGCAAAGTAAAGGGCACACTGTTTTCTTAAATTTGCTTTATAGATCAGTCTCCACATCCTTCCTTTCACAGTGAATCAGCATGTTAAGGTGAGCTGAATACAGAGCTAATGTTACACAGCTTTTCTTTGGCACCTTTAACACCTGTTTTATCTGTTAATGCTCTTAGTGCCAGTTCCATGATTTGACTTTGGGTTATTTTCATCTTACTGAAATGTCAAGAATGATAAACTACATATAAGCAAAATCCCAGCAATAGCACACCACAGAACTGTGATAAGATAGTCAATAAATATTTTCACTCCCTTTTTATATTTGGCTTAATATCTTTAACATCTTAGAGGTAGTTTTTTTTTTTTTTTTATTAAGCAGATATTAGACCATATTCCTGTGCTATTAAGATTTGAGGAAAATAAATAAATAGACAGACCAAGCAACCAACCCACCCACTCTGTTTTCTCCTGTCCCAGCCTCCATCTTAGAGCTACACGTTTAGACATTGAGATACACAGTGATATTGCAAGTTTTTTTACACTAAGCAAGGTTGAGCTAGCTCAGTCTTTGGAAGGCAAACCTCTGCTGAAGTCCAACCTTACAGTTACCCATGCTAGGATGGTGGTACTCCTGCAGCGTGTTCTCTGGCTCCACTGCGTGTAAGCATGCATGAACTCAAGGTGTGTCTGCCTGTGCAGTTCCCCACAGGGATAGAGGAGCAAAAATGTGAAAGAACATTTGAGTGCTCTCACATGTGGGCAAAGACAATTATCATCAGCCATCACTACATCTCCCCCTAGTCAGATGGGAGGGAGGGTGACCAGGGGCTAATCTGTATCCACCTCAACGGATGTTGCTAAGGGTAAAGATGAGCAGCTTGGGGATTTGGCTGGGTTTTATGAATGAGAGCTCTGCAGCGAGCAGGGTTCTCACATGGGCAAGTGCTGTGGACAAGAAGAGATGGAGGTGTGGGTGAGATGTATGCGAAGGGGCTTGTTACGCATGGCAGGAGTTGAAAGTGGGATGAGTTTTTTGAAGGAGAAAGGGAATGGATGATAGAGCACCATGAATGGGTGGTTTGTGCTGGAAGTTTTATGAAGAATGCATATAGATAGCTCAGTAATATTCCAAGTCTTGGGAAGGAAGGAGGAAAAAAAAGTCTGTTAGCTTTCATTTTGGTCCTTTCATCTGCCATTGCTTTTATTACCTGATCATGCTGATTGCTGAGCCACCACTGGTCAGTTACCTCACCCAGAATGTGAGGGAATAACTATACTACCTATGGTAATATGTAAACACTGTTTTGGCTCTTAGAAATGCCTAAAATCACAAACGGATCAGAGTCAACAGTGCAGCTACATCAACAATTGGTTGGTTTTACCAGTTATATTAAATGGACTGAAATCGATGTCCTTCAAATCTGCTCTATTTACAAAGGAACATAAATGCCTTTAGGGGTGTTGATTTATCAGACAATTTACAGAACATTTTGTTAAAAGCAGAAGGTATTAATCTCCCATTTCCTCCTCAGACAAGATTTAGAAATATTTTACAATCTCTATAGGAAAAGAGATAAACGCATGGTCTGAGAAAGAGAATGCCATCAATAAAATATAAAACAATTCATTCAAGATTACAAGTCCTCCCCTCAAAACTTCTGAAAAGAGCCCATATTTTTTCATCTTTATTGATCTCAGAATTTCCTACTGTGGGAATTTTCCTTTTGGTGTTTCAGATCTCCACCTCTAATTTTTACAAAAGTTGGACATCACTATTTCTCAGAAACGTCATACTAGATCTCTAAACATTTAATAACACCAAAAAAAGCTGGATTTGTTTAAGTATCAGCAAGAGGCAGTGACTGGAAGCTGAATCTATAAGAGGGAGTAAAGGTTACTGTGCTCAGCTTTGCAGGGCTGTAGCACTCTGTTTCTTTGGTGTAACGGTGTCTGTAAGCTTGACTCCTAGATGGGATGCGGCAAAACCTAGTGGGCAAACAAGGCTTCTGAAGTAGCCACTAGAATGAGGTGAGTGGCATATTTCACCTCCTTTTTGGTTTTGTAATGCCTCACTTCAGGCCGCAAAATGATTAGAATTGCTTGGTATTCACAGTGGTATCTTTCCCTTAACTGTGCAAGCAGCATCACTGTGAAATGCAGAGAGATTGCTGATCTATTCTTCCTTTTCCCCCTGGATGGTGTGAGAGAGCTGGATTAATTTTTCTCCATCAGATCCACATACCTTGCCTAAGAACATAAGCCCCAAGACTATTCCATGCATGGGGATGCTCCACTGTCCATAGAGCAAACAAATACCAGGGTCAGAGATGAAGAGAAACTTGCTATGGGAAGGAGGGAAACTGTCCTTGTCCAACAGGATCATCGTTAAAGAGCTATTACACGTCCAGCTGTCCAGCTCTTCTGAAAGATCCCCATTGCTATGGGATTTCAGCTGGCAACCTGGTCAGCCATACTGCCAGAATTTGGAAAAAGTCCCTTAAAGGGGAAGAAATCCCACACATTTCTGTGGGTCATGTCCTCCTCAATGCACGCCCATGAAGTCTGGCACTTCTAGAAGATTTTGGACTTCCCAGCCACACCATGTCTTTTTAGGATGTAGTACATCACAGGTGCTGTCAGGCAAACCATACACAAATGAATGAGGGACAACAGAGTGAAACAGTGTGGGGCATGCAATGTGGGGCTCACTGCTGCTCACTGTGCTGCCAGTTGTTTCTGCCTCAGGTATGCCTGATGGAAATACTGTAGAAAACATCAAAGCATGAAGCAGTGCAGGATTCAAAAGCAAGTTTCCTCACTGCTAGACAGTAAACCCAACCACACGGCAAGACAGTTGCCTCACTCCCTCCAGATCCCCTCTAGAGCTTTATTTTTCCACAGGATGTCTAGCAGCTTCTGCAAAAGAGTGTGAAGGTAGGTTCTTTCCAGACAGGCCCCTCATGCGACAGCAAGGGCAGGCTGCAGGGACAGAGGTGTCATGGGGTTGAATCCTGTTAGGCAGGCTACTATGGTGCTCACCAATACCTCAAAGCTGAACATTTTTGTTGTCGTTCCCGAGGCTGTTTCTGTGCAAAGCTGGATCTGCTGGGGATGCTTTGGCATCATCTGGATGGCCAGATGGACTGGGGATACCTAGACAGATAGTGAGGTAGGTGCATCTGTGATAATAGCGTCAAGTCAGCACGTCAGCGGCTGTGGGTATGTCTGTGATGGTACCATTACCTGGAGACAATTGCGTGGGGCTCTAATGTGCACAGATGAGATATTTCTGTTTCTTACATACAAAATGCAAGTAATAGGTTCTTTTCTTAAAAAAAAAAATAAATTATTCAATTAGAGGGAATGAGTTTAAAGTAAGGAAGGAGGATTATGAAGGATTTCAAGTTCTAGGGCACCCCACAACCTACCCATGGTTTCAGACACGACTGCGATGTACCTATGGGGATCAGACAGGTTACAGTCCTTCCCCTATAGAGAGAGGATTCCTGAAGCCTGATGCTTTTCTATCTACTACATGATTAACAGATACAAGAAAAGCTTTCTGATGGTTGTTTCAAAAGGTTGAGAAGAAACTGTGGTGTTTACCTGCAGAGACTTATCATTTCTTCCAGCATGTAAGAACATTTCTGCATGATGTTATTTATAGGTTTCAATGCAGCCACAAATTCAGCATAACATACAAATAAAGAATGCATGGGAAGGACAAAAATACACCCCAAGGCAGCTTTTTATTAGAAATATGGTCAATGGGGGAACAGACGGCTCTTGGTCACTGGCTTACATTCCCTGACCTGAACTTTACTACATGAACTAGTTTACTTACTGGTAATATTACCAGAGGCTAAAAACCGAATGTGCTAGAGACTGACTGTCCTCCCTTTGTCCAGATCAGGACTAAGACACTGTGGTAGAACACGGAAGTGACAAACAAGAAGTGAAAGCAGACTTCAAAAGCCACCCTTGGAAAAACACGTCAATACATAGCTTTCAGCAGGGGCAGCATTTGGATACAGATCTGCCATGCCACCTCATTCGTGAGAGGAGATCTCTGTCAGACCTCCAAAAAGAAAAATAATGTTTAGCATGGGCAAGAACAGTGGTGTTTCTTCCATGCAGAAGAGGGGATTGGGAGTATGCATACCTGTCAGGTATGTATGCATGCAGCAGGTATGACACAAGATGGTCCTTTCAGTTGGTGGTGCATCGTTCATTACAGATACTTTTCACAGCCTAGGCTGTTTTGAAAGAGAAGTCATATCTGTCAGTCTTTCCCTCGCTCCCTCTAACTGGGGCAGCTGAGAAAGGTGAACCGTAATTTTGAAAAATACTACCCAAGGGCACAGAAGGGGGCCCAAGTCAGAGGAAAGGAAAATAGTTAAGTGGATTAAGTGAGGTGAGCTCATGAAATTTCTTCATAAACAGAAATGACAGGCTAGCTTGGGAAAATAAAGTTTCCCTAAGCATACCTGACAGCAGAAGCTGACTGATCAAGTAGGAGCAAATGTGTAGCGAAACGGAGGATGACAGAAAGCCAAGTAAGGCCATCCTCTGGCCTCAGCAAAACAAACCAAGTCAGGGAAAACACAGAGGCCATGTTAAGGGAAGAGCAGTGTTTGCGAGTGCAACAACCTAAATTGTCATCCCAGCTGCTTGCAGAGGAGCTCCAGTGCAGTGAGGGGGACCAGAGACACCAACTCTGCAAAGCTGTGACCGAAAGCATAGACCATATTTTCCTGGCACCAAGCTCCTCATTCCTCATGTTCCAGTTGTGAGACTCAGTCTGGTTGGACTATGTACCACATTTTATAAATACCAAAAAACCAAAGCTGTCAAAGCCCTACCTCTGTTCAATGTTGAAAAATTTTCGAATGACCTTTGTGCTTTGTGACATACACACATAGAAATGTCCACATCTTTGCTGTGCCCAAAAGCTTCTCCCTACTTCTGCACAATGTTGTTCCTCAAAACAGCCGCTCTGCTTCCAGAAGTTACTTTTTCATCACTGGCTTCTGTTTTCTTAAGCTTAATATTCAAGATGGATGTCAGGGTTCAAGCATGTGTTTGAGACCCCCAACACAAAACAAAATCTTGTTAGAAACAGGAATCTGCTGTCTCTCAACAAGCCACAGCTAGCTCAGCCACTCAACAAGTCACATACAATTCAAACTATTTATTCACAGTACAAATTGACTTTTGTGGGTTACTGTGAATTTTTAGTTAGCATTAATACAGTATCAGTTCGTATTTGAAATGGTACATGTTAACTTTTAAAGCCTACAGAGGATTACCAAAGCAGAAATGTAAATGTTTTGCAAATCAGAGTGTTTAGAAAATCCAATGCATTATTAATGTCCCAAACAAAAATCTTTTGATCCAAGCGCCTTAACACTTTGTTTGATAGTCATACAGCACAAAGAATGCTTTTTAAAACCAGGAGATACAAATAAGACTACTTCATACACCCTGACCAAAAAAGCTATCTGGGTACCCCAAAAATGTTTTGAATTGCTTCTCTCCTTGTAAAGGCAGTTCAAGCACAGGAAGATTAAGCACACCTCCATCCCACTCTTTTTACATCTCAAAATAAAAAGCCAGATCATCGTAACGAGACTCTAAACAGCTCAACGTCAGCCAGAGAGAGTCCCTCAGGCAGAAGCATTGTGGAAGAAAACTGAGGCTGCTGACAGATAACTCTCATGCAAAGCAAGACGCATGGACACAGTGTGCCATGAAGTGTTGATTTCTCTATGTATTGGTTTTTACAGCACAAAAAAGGGTCCAAAACATATAAGGGGCTCTGGAAGAGATTGGACAGGGGACACAAAAGGGTCATTTAATGTTACCTCTTTCAACCTGTTGGGTTGTAAATGTTATGACACAGGTTTTCACTCTGAATGTTTTACTCTGTGTTACATAGGAAGCCTGCAGCAAAGCTAGGACTGTACCTAGTGATTCAGACTTCACCTCTCCTTTCTTAATCATAGCTCCAACCTTCCTTGAGGCAGGGAAAAAATGGGAATCTGTTGCATTCTGAGTGTGGGAGTGAATTTTACAGCTTGCAGGTATGTCTGTCTATCTGATGACTAAAGATTTCCATTAATTAAAATAAAATAAAATAAAGCTGTCCTTGAAGTTTCTCCTCATCAGATCTGAGACTGTCACTGTAAGTTTTCCCGTTAGAGAAATAGTGGGATTTTGCTGCGGAATTCACTTCATTTTGATAAATCCTTTTCTGCCAAATGGCTTTAGACATACATTTTAAACAACAAAATAATACAGCTCCTAGGTTAATCAGAGACATCTGTGGGAAGATTTCCTCTCTGGGTAAACCAAACCTTTGTATTGAAAGGGAGGGGACATGAGCTGTAAGAGTTCTTACATCCATGCTTCACAATAGTTCAACTTCCTCTTGAAAAAAAAAAAATTATAAAAAAATCCAAACAACAAAAAAAGTGAAGAAGAGAGGAGTATTTCTCTCTCCCTTTTCCTTCATCATGATCTTTCTTACACCTTGCCGTAGGCTAGCCTGTCATTTTCAGATTTTTGATTCCCTCATGCAACAGACACACTAAATACAATCATTCTCACAGATGTTACTGAAATCATTGGGGAACCAGGCTTCTGCTTATCTATCCATGAGATGTATATATATTCTGTCTATACAGGTGTGTTTCAGAATTAACAATAACAGCATTTTCTGAGTTCTCCCACAAAAAGCTGCCTCCAAGTTCAGGTATGTTTGTGCCACAAAGTTAAGTCACTCATCACACACAGGCAACAAACCAACCAAGAGTTCAGGGATAAGACTGAAGAGTTACAACTGATTTGGTAGAAGTTGTAGAAGCTAAAATATGCAGGTATAGCCTATATCCCTAAGTGTGGAGACTTTGCTTTGCCTTGCCAAGTAGGAGTCTACATCTCTTCAAATCAAATGTTAAAGTGCCAATAACTTCACAGGACCACAGCCTACACCTTATCTTTCCAACATGAGTGGGAGTTATGACGTGAAGCAAGAACCCCAAAGTAGAAGGTACTATAGTGCATAGATAGAAAAATCCCTGAATTTTGGTCAAACACTGATTAAATGCATAGTCTTATGGGTGTAATAGAAGACAATGCTGTTCTTTTGGAAAGCCAGTGTTCTTCACTCTTTTGGACCTGCCTGTTTGTTTATGCATATACACATAAGTAGATGCAGCTATGTTGTCAAAATAAGTATAACCCAGTCTTACCTGGCAAGTCCATATTGATGTGATAATGAATCCATCGTCTCTGAAGACATTGAAGATTTCAATGATCCCCCGGGAGTAACCAAACACGGAGATACTAGCATCTGATACTGCCAAGTTAAATGTGAGGTAGTCAGTGGGCTGCAGAAGATGTCTTTGTTTATACAGGACAAAAATCACAATGCTGTTTCCAAACCAAGACATCCAACCTGGGGAAAAAAAATAAAATCCATGAAATAAAAAGGCAAATAAAGCAAGAAGCAGTTCAGTGTGCAAATGTGTGATGTGGCTTTTTAAATTACCCTTTTGTTCCATTGGAAACAAATTAAACAAGGTTATCCATTGGAAAACCTATGCATGAAGCCTTTTTAAGTATCTGGGTACATTTCAGAAGCAGAAACAAGCAAAAAGCTCTGGCAACAAAAGCAGTAGAAACACCAAGAGCAACTGCTGTGTATGCCAAAGATCCATCTTTTCAGGGCCTAGAGATGTTGGGTGTTCTTCCTTAGTGGACTGATGAAACGCATTAAATGTAACACCTGGGGGACAAAAGGAAAGAGGAAAGATTGATAGAGTGGAGACTATGATCTGCCAAAAGCTGCAGGTATGTTGTATACAGTAGTGGTTACCAAATGTTCACGGACACAGACGGAGAGCTGCTTCACCAGCCCTCCTTTGAGAAGTGCAGTTTTTTCTCTTAGAAGAGTCTAGCATCTCCTTGCAGCAAAGCCTCGCCCAGATGGGAACATTTTCCAGTAATACACCTGATAATCTCTAAGAAGACAACTTTTAGAACAGATATTTCAGAAGCTTTAAAGTCTTCTTTCATTTATTTTTAAACAATATTGTGTCCTCTCTTGTTCCCCAAGAACAGAGGCACCTGACTGGTACATGTCTAGTTACATGAGGAATATACAAGGGACGTGACTGTGAATCAGGTGAAAGTCAGCCACGCACTCAGTCAGAGAAACCTGGAATTTCCAAATGTGCCCAGCTATTGCTCCTCCTATTAGTGTAAGACCTTGGTAAGTTGGATCACAGTTTTTGGAACCCTACAGTCATGTGGAAATGAATGGCTTTTAACAAAAAGTTCACTCATAACCATCAAGCTGAGTGTTGAAAAAGGGACTTAACCAGTGAAAGGAATGGCTCCAGGGCAACTGCAGGAGTGAGGCTGAGCAGAAGGTCAGACAGCACCCAGGTCCCTGTTCACTCATGTTTCCCCCCCCCCCCCAAAACAGCTCTGCCACTGCTCCTACAGGTAGGCTTACCTCACCTCAGTGACATGGAGCAAAATGCCACCTCCCTGGAGTGCCTGAAGCCTAGGAGAGGTTTTGGAACCCAGCAGCTGGTAGTTTTGTTCCCCACAGTTGATGTCAGGGTACAACATTAATTAGCAGGTGAAGGAGAAAAGCATTGATCCGTCTACCCAGGCACAAGCAGTCGATATCCCAGAGCAAGGTGCTGTATATTGACACTGCAAGGGGCAAATATACCTTCTGAAGAGGGCCATGACATGATGGCATCGCACAGCATCTCTGCATATTCAGAGGCATTCACAAGATGCAAGACAGCTGACAGGTTTAATGTAGCAAGAGAGCAGCTACCTTCCTTCAGGAAGCACCAACAACCCCACATGTTAGGAACCCAGCATGCACTCCCCTGTTAGGCTGCCTCAGCTGAGGAGGGAGGGAAGAAAATTACCTCTAAAGCTTCAGGCCACCTGGGTTGCATCATGAAGTGCAACACCGAAGACAAGGTGCTTGGTCTCCAAATGCAGTGGTAGGGTACTTAGTGCTTGGTGAGGTGCTCCAGGTGGTCTGGAGTGGGAGGGGAGGTGGTTGATGGGGCAGTCTCTGAGTGGCACTATGAACTGCTTTTTCTGCAGAGCAATTCCCTTTTACTAAGTTCTCTTGGCAAAACTGCTAAGCTGCTGCTCTGACTTGCTCAGCAAATGCATGTGGCTAACTAAAGCGCTTTTAAACTGTGAAGAGCTGACGCGTCAGCGTATGGTATTAACCAGAAACAGTGCAGTGATACACCAAGATACACACACATATATATATTTTATATATATATAAATCTATCTATCTCGTTATAATATCAACAACAAGAAGTACATCTGCTTTTGGCCACTAGGTGACAATGTTTCTTAATCGAGCCTCGTTTAATCTGACTGTGTGCCCTTCCTCAGGAATGATTTCTGATCTTTGTCTGAGTGCAGGTATTATAAACAGGCACAGCAGGGCACCGGGGGAGCAGGACAACTTTGGAAATGCTTCAGGATGGTTTGCAGTGCCAACATGGAAGCGGTGTTTGTGTGTGTCAGCTCTACCTTCTGTAAGGCAAGACAGTTTCCAAGGCACTTAGGTATGGAAATATTTTCCCTGTCAATAGGAAGACATAGTGCTGAAATGGCAGACAGAATAAAATGGCATCTACTGTGTAAATAGAAATATTTGTCAACACAGGGGAATGGCTAGGAGGGATACCCTCACCTTGTCATGCCCGTGCACTTCTGGGAATATAGAAAGCGAGTTTCCCCAGCCCGCAGAGTAAGTGTCTTAAAGAAGTAACTGAGCAACACACGCAATTTAGATTGAGGTGGCAGAATCACAATATTTGCCATCACTTCTGAAACTACATTCACACACTGAGGGTGAAGATGAGAAAGTATACAGACAGATAGAGAAAAGTACCCAGTGAGTGTGCCCTCAGCACTTCTGAGGATAGGCACGATCCTCTGAACCAAGGCAGGGCAAGAGTCTGCACTGCCATATCCAGTCCCTAAAATGTCTGACCTGTCTGGGAAGTAGGTCGTATTAATACCCTGACCGACAAGCTGGAGGAACTAAGCACTCAGTAAAGTTCAGAGTAACTAGAGACAAAACCAGTGTTTGCATAAAAATGTGATTGACCAGAGCAGCGGCTGTGGGATGCTGGATCTCCAAGTGCTCAGAGATATGGGCTGTTCTGGGGCTGACTGACTGAATTTAAAACCCCCCCAAACCATAACCCAAGCAGAACAACAAAAAACCCCACCCCAAAACACAAAACCAACACACTGAAACAACCAACCTCCCACCCAAACCCTGACAGTTTAAAATGCTGTGCGGATGAAGCACAGCGGGAGCTCAGGCCCTCTCTGAGGGCAGGGACCTCCTCAGCTATTCCCCAGGCAGTGCCTCCCTCAAGGTAGATAACTTGAAGGTCAGAAGCCCAGAAAGAAACCTCTGAACTTGAAAGGGCTGTAAGGCACTGGTGTCACCAAGTGGCAATTCAATAAAACAAGAGAATAGAAAAGAAACAACCGAGGGAACCAGCTTGATTTTTGGGGTTTTTTGGGGTCTTTTTCAGGTTGCTAGCAATAATCACTGAAAGAGTATATGAGGGAAAAAAATAACCCCAAATCCAAACCCAGGACCCTAAGGTAATGCTGGTGAGAAGGGAAAGGTTCTGCCTGAGCTGGAAAGGTAGCTGAGAACACAAAAAATAGCAGATAAGAAGAAACTGAGCACTTCCCCCCAACATAAGGGTTAAGAAGGATAATCTTAAACTGCAATGCTGTCTGATATGGGCTGCTGATCCAAGAGTAATGCTGGCCTCTGAAGTGGCAAAATGCACAGGTAACACACAATTACTGAAGTTTGTTAACACAGTGCAGGACCGAGAGCAGCTGCTGCAAGGCTGTCAGTATCAGAGTAGAAGAGGTTAAGTGAGCATTAACAAACACTGAACAGCTTAGGAGTCAACTTCACTCCTCTGACACCCTCAGAAAAGTACTCGGTAATGCATTGGCAAATAGTGGGAGGCAGAAGGGACAGGATGGACAGCAATATTAAAAAAATTGTATATGCCTTATATAATTCAGTAGTACTCCTTCCCCTGGAACAATATCCCCTAATACAGCACTTTGATTCACAGGTGTTAAAAGTGCTCCACAGATCAGGCCGGTGCCACCATCCGTGATACCTGGGGAAGGCATGGGAAGGCTGCCAAGCAAGCTGGTAGCAGTCGGGATCCAAAACCCTATTGACAAAGCCCTGTATCACTGTGCTGCCTGGCAGCACCTGCAAAGAAAGCACCGAAAAAGCAGGCGGCAAGAGTGGCTAAGGATACTGAAAACCTCTCTGCTGAATGCGACTGAGAGCAGTGGGATTGTCTAGCGCCAGGAATTGCTAAGAGGGAATGTAACAGTTTTACAGAGATTCCTGCCAAATCACTCAAGCCCAAGTATCCAGACATATCTTCTTTCTCTCTCATGTACCTGAGATGGGCTTTGAACAAGCAATAAACACCTGAGGCTACGTGCAATTTCACTGTTAACACTCAATTGATGTTTTTGCAGAGGTAAATTTGGTACAAGGGGACTGATAGCTCCAAGCTGGTCATCCACTTTTCCAATGAATGCTGAGCTAAGACAGGCTGTTATGATTTGTACTTGGTCTTGTTATTATTAGGCATTGTTGCATGGCCTTTACTTGTAAAACCTGACAGGAATGAATTAGAAAAAAGGGTGTTTCAGCTCACCCATCTGCAGCTTAAAATATACAGGGAGCCTTAAGTGGAAAAATTCAAGAAGAGCAAAAAAAGTAAAGGCTCAGTGTCACAGACACTGCTACACTTTCCCCTCAGCCAATAACGTTATCTCTAGGACAGAAATTGGCTTGAGCATCTAGATACAGAGCAGGCATGAACAAAGTCAATTACTGATTCAACTACCAAGCATGAATGTGTATCTGCACAAGCATAAATGGCTATCTGAAGAGGTTTGCTGTAAAATATTTTCAGACTAGAAAATTTTATTTAAATGACTGATTAAAATCTAAAGGCTTTGCAAAGCTGTCATTTACTGTTGCAACCATGAAGCGATCCTGCTCTGGTTTTAGTCTTCCTTGCTAATTATACACACAGAATATCCTACCCAGGGCATATTGCCAATTTTGGCAGGAAGGAGAAGAGTCATCATGTTTTAGACTTGACAAAGCGTGGAGAGATTATTTGTTCAATAAATGCAGTCATTTTGTGGATGAATGTTTGGTGAGTAGCTTGTTTCCTTTCCCACCTTCTCAGATTTATCTGTCAAATAATGACCAAAAATAATACTCATACTGTCACTTGTCAAATAGCAGTGTACTGTTACCATTCGGAAACGCGTGCCATTTAAAGGCATGTTTGGGTCTCGTGGTCTGTTCCAATTTCCTGGCGGGCTTGGTCATGCTGTCAGCATGTCTTGCTGATGTGAGCACTCACAAAAAGTCAGAATTTGTTCTCTAGCAAATACTGTCTCATGCCAACCTGAAATTTCCTTTTATCTCAAATATTCATTCTAACAGTCCCAGTTCAATGTGCAACCAAGGAAGATGAGCACAGAACAAATTGAACACAGAGGGGAAAAATTTATTTAAGAATTCCAGTTAATAATTATGAAGAAAAAATAGCTTTTGTTCCCCCCTCCACCTCAGGTCCAAGTTTAATTTAGCTAGCTATGATGGACAGTACTTTTAAGTTGCATCTAATGATTTAAACTACCACAGAACCACAGAACATTAGGGGTTGGAAAAGACCTTGAAAGATCATCTATTCCAACCCTCCCTCAAGACCAGGATCACCTAGATTAGGTCACACAAGAACACGTCCAGGCAGGTTTTAATGTCTCCAGAGAAAGGGACTCCACAGCCTCTCTGGGCCACCTGTATGAGGACTCTCCATAGAACCACATCACTTAGCACAAAGGCAAAAAGAAATTGGGTGCAACAGGATGAGCTGCCCCTGTCTACCAAAGACAGTTCTGAACTCACAGAAAGGAAGAATGGAAACAAAGCACTGCCTACAGAAAGGGAATGCTGATGTAACAGAGGGTAACGCAGTAGCTGTTAGTCCCTCCAAGCAGGCTGTAAAGACTCGCCTGCATGAGGTCAGCATTGCATCTTTTCCCCCTGCACTTTGTCATTCCCTTGGCCAAGGTGTTTGCAAGGAAAATGATGGCACAGTGGCTCAGACACCAAGAAGCAGTGCAGTGATCTCCAAATCCATCAGCATTTACACAAGGCACTCATGTGCTTCGATGCTGGTTTGCTTGCGATGTTTGGGTGCAACACGTATTCCAGCATGGGCTGTGAGCTCAAGTCTTTGTACAGTATTCTGAGAACCCCTCTGTCTGCATCTGGAAGCCCGGCTGGTATATGATCTGAGACACATACACCAGTGTCCCCTCTGTCATCTATGGCATCCACACTACCTGTGATGTGTGAGAATTTCCAGAAGGGGACACACAAAGAAGCCTCATCTCAGCAAAAGGTGTTAGATCACAATTCTTGGATATTCACGTCCTCTGTCAAGATGTGTGACTGGGAAGACTTGGCCAAAGACAGACAGCCTTTTTTGGACATTATCCAGCAACGATGAAGAAACTCAGAGGAACCCCATCCTCTGGGTAAGTTCTAGCTCCCATCACTTATGCACCATTGGTGTTGGAAACATATATCAGAATTTGCAAAAAGCTGCACTGGTGTATTTACATTTAAAAGAGGAAGACTTGCAGTGGTTACAGAAGTATAAGCACTGGAACTGTTTTCCACTGCCATCAAAACCCCAATAGTATGAAATTTGAACATGAAATCTGGGAAGTACCCACAGACTCCTCCTGCAAAGCAGATTGTCTTTCCAGACCCCTGAAGCAGCACAGGCCCAGGAAGGCAACGCGCAAACCGGGCTTTGTCCTCTGCCTCCAGAAGAGGAAGAGGGTGCATGCATAACAGGGTACTTGGTTCTGCCACACCACTGCTCCCCAGAATGAGTTATTGGTATACGTAAAGCAAATAGCTGAAAACTGTTAGGACTGGTGCTTGTAGAAGTGCAGTGGTAGACCTTTGAGGAGAAGATATAGGGCCTTTTCTCATTTATGTATTATTGGTAGATTTTTTTTTCAAAGTTCCTATTGTAGAAAGGTTCACCTACCTCTATCATCATTAACCAGATTCACAGGCGTTTTGCACCTGGAGGGTAAGTTTCAAATACAGCAGTTAAAACATGACAAGCACTAGTGAGCTTGGCAGAATGATCTGGAGCAGTCAAAACCCAATAGATGTACAACCTAATGGCTCAGACACCCTAGGCACTTTAAAAAATATTTGCTAGAAGATATGGGGTCACCATTAGGAAGCAGCAGAGGAAAACACCTTTACTTGTTGATTGATGGAAGAAGTTTGGACTACCAGTGTGATGCAGAGGCAGCACTACGAGGGATCAGGAGAGCTAGAGAAGGGTTAATATTAATGCAAATGGCAGGGGCAAGACAGTCCTTGGATGCTGTGTTCAGCCCTGACTAGAAGTTAAAGTCCTGGTTGGAAAAGACTGCAAAAAGGCTGATAGGATGGGATGATAGAAGAAAGGAGATAAATAAATTAGAATAAAAAAAAATAAAAATAATCAACCGAACAAAAAACCCCAAAGAACTACCCTCACTTGCTTAATATAGGAATGCAAAGGTCGAACACGGTATGATTGCTCCTTCAGGAATTCTGAGCAGCTGTAGAATGTTAATTGCAGGTAAAAAGTTATTTCAGGTAAAAGGAGTGACAAACAAAGGTATAAGGTTGGTGTGATCGCTTCAGTGATAAATTTTAGGCAAAGGCTCCTACTCAACAGAGAAACAAAGCCTGTCAATTGGGAGAGTGGTGGCAACACCAAAGAAACCCGCACGGTTATATGAGGGAGTATGTTAGCTTCATAAATGAGATTATATATTGTCACAGCGGGGGACTAGCCTTGCTGACCTCAGATGTTCTTTCTAGTCTTAAGTGCAACTGCTTAATTCATTAGCTGATGGTTCAGCCATTTCCCAGCCATTCATGAAAGGGCATTCAGATGTGAACAGATTGGGGATAAATTGGAACAACTCTGATTTATCTTGCAGCCACTTTCCTAATTAAGTCTCTTAAGATAGAAGCCATGTACTTTTTACTAGAATATCTGTTTTTATTTTAAACGCAACTTTTCCCTCCTGAACCTCCTATAGGTAAAAGAAGAAAGTCTCATGTAAACCTCCTAGAATATATAATTTTATCATGCAACTTCTGTAGATCTTGTCACAGGCATAAGCTGAGGGTTAGAAAACTACTTGCAATATGTGACTAGCTTAGAAAAAGGAAAAAAAAGTAGAAATCAATCATTCAAAAAGAGAATCAATCATTCAAAACCAGAATCAATCGTTCAAAACCAGAAACATTTTTGTATATGCTGTTTGGAAGAACAGATTTAATATAAGTTATGTTTTCTTCTATTTTCCTGTGAGGTTTTATGGTTGGAAATTTTCATTACCCAGCAAACCTGCATTCTTTGAAATTTCATCGAGTTTCCTTGTATCCTGCAATGAGTCTGCCCTAAATATACAATATTTAAACAAACCAAAATTGTTCTGAGAACAAAATGAGTTCGTGTTGGGTGCCATTTTCAAATCCTTGCTATACACTTGGATGGCCATCTTGCAGCAGAACCAAAATAAACACACAGTACTGGGGCTGTTAACACAGGACAGAGTTCTAGTACTTCCATCTTTCACAGGCCATGTTTGAAGCAGCTTATTTCTATGTGCATCCACTGTTTACACCACGAGCAGCACAAATAACCTAACAAACACCCTACTAAATTAAAGCTACAGAACTGTATTTTTCTGTCTCTGCAGGAGGTACCTGTACGATGCCAACTGTCCAGCAGCAGTCCTAACCCTGGAAATCACAAAACTTTAATTCAGTGCTTCCGAGATACGAGAAGACACAGAAGCATCGTGCACTTCAGTAAGGTACTTCTGTGGTCCACAAACGAGTGAACATTAGTTCAAAGTTTACAGGCTTGCCTGTTTGGGTTTTTACCCCCTCTGCATCTCGGCATTGATTATTCATCTCTTTTTAACGAAAGATAGCCATACCTCAACTGATCTTGTTATAGCTGAAGGAAAATGCTGTGTTTTCTAACATCCTGCTCCATTAGGGATGAAACCCAAATGAATCACTTTGAACCCAATACCAACCTCTACTCAGGAGCTTCCTGTCACATCCAAGCTGAGTACATACCCAAAGCCAGGAGGTAGAAACCTATGATAGTCTCTCCTTGCTCTGTGACAGCTGCCTCTCTGCTCAGAAAGCTGATGTTGTTGTTCCTCCAGGGTGCCTGTGGAGAAAACTGGACAGACATTTTCAGTGGAGCTTGTGACCCAGAAACTGCCCTTTCCCCAGCACGTCTCGGTGAAGTAAGATGGTTCCAGCCTTTTCCTCAGGTTTCTGCTCCCTGTATTTGAGGGAGCTCTTCAATGAGACTAATGATCTAAAGAAGGAAATCTGAAGGGACAAGGGCTTTGCAGCTTTCTGACCTGTTGTCCGTCGCTAATCCTATCTATTAATATAGCCTGTGAAGCTGAGGCCAGCCCAAGACAGCAGATTTCCTCATATCCTTATTACTGCTGTGTGTAAAACTCCTTAATGAAGAGCATATACCTGACAAAAAGATGACTTTGTTTAAGATAGGGTGATGCCACATAACCTACAGACACACCCACAAACGTAGCACATATCAATGTGATGCTAATATAGCAGCACTTTTGTCTTTCTGTCTTCACTGAAGACCAGTACAGCTTTAAATCAAAGGAAATTGGGGAGAAAAAGAATATCTCACACAGATTAAAAAGATAAGACAGTAAAGAAGCTGCAGGGAAGTGTCACCACCTGAGATTGTGGCTTGAACAGAGATGAAGAAATGGACTGTGTTATGACACGACAGGTTAACAAAGCCCATTTCACAGACACTCCAAATCAACCAATGGTCTCTGAGTCGGCAGGCAAAGCCAATTTAGAGCGGATATAAGCCAGCAGGTAGCCCCTATCTGGGCTGCTAAAAATGCCCTGTAGCCTTTTAATCCCCATCCACCCTGAACACCTTCAAAGGGACACAGATACCAGTACAATAAGGCAAGTACCACAGCAGCGTCAGCTGGCCGGAGATACTCAGGCCAGTTACATTAGTGTTCAGTCTACTGACTGGTTACATCCTAACAGAAGAATCCTAGGAATTAAGATTTGTGTGTGACAGAAAACACTTGATGTATGTTTCCAACAACCACCTGTTTTCCCCGAGGAGCCCTGAGAACTCGGCAGTCACCAAAGGAATGATATATTGGAAAGTTAAGGGTAACTTCTCACAGCTTTCTTTTTGCATGATACCTATCACACGTGGGTTGAAGAGGTAAAAGGAAAACTATGCAAAAGGGGTGGGTTAAAAGGAACCAGAAGCAGATAAGATTTAGCTCAGAGGAATAAAAGTACAGTTTTGTATCTGGAAGGCATAGTATTTCACAACATTTTACAGAAATATGAATCAGGGGATTTCAAGACAACTCCTGTGGAATATTAGTAGGGACACCTCTACCCAGATTTTAAAAATAGATTGTTTCAATTTCTACTTCATAATTTTCATTACACTCTTCACTATAAAATTTTAAAAAAAACCCCTATCAATATCCAACAAGACATGACTTGGTTTGCACAGAACAATGGCAAAATGATCAGCCGTGCCTACGGATTTCATCAAGGCAGAAAATGCTTTTCACATCAGTAACATGTGACGTGATTTTGCAAAAATCATCCAACTGATCACTGCTTCCAAGGAAATACACATGTTGGAATAATTTGTATAGAGCCTTTCCTAATGCCCACTGAATTCAGAGAAAAAACTCTTACAAACAGACCAGGTCAGGAAGGCTAAATACATGTCAATGGATGAACAGGAATGGCTGTGCTAGCTGCCGGCCCCTGGGAACAGCTTACCTGTGGGAAAGCAGCCCTAAATCTGCTCTTTGGTTGGTTAGGGTCAACTCTGATTTTACAGTAGGAAAGCACAGCTGGCATACTTAAATTGACGAGTGATCATAATATGAAACAAGCTTGAAGATCGTGTCAAAACACGCCTGTTTAACCCCCACACTTCCCTTTTAATGGCATTTTTAACACCAAAAGAACTGCACTCAGTTCATTCTCTGGCTGAATGTCCCAACTGCATTTTAGCTCCTGTGTTAAGTTGGCTACTTGCCAAATTCAGTTAAGAAAATGGTTACATCACATAATTAATATATTGAAAAATCCAAGCTTCTGCCATGATTTTAATGGAGTTTAGCCTACTCTGCTTCACCTTTTACTCTTATTCTCATCAATCCTGAAAGCTAATGTTTCTCTGAGGAATTGTGTTCTGCAGCTTGTGACAGATCTAGAAAATTACCTGTCAGAAAAAATGCTTGGTTAGCACTTATTACCACAATATACAGTTTGAAATTAACAATTTCTCCGAGAACACTGTGTTTAGATTGATGCTAATACAAGAACAGACTATCTTGCAGTTTCAAATATATGCTACTTTCCTGTTGAAAGATGATTCAGGAGAAGGGAAAACTGCCTTGTGTGGGTTAGGTGGCTGAGGCTTTTGTATTATTTAAGATCCCTGCTCCAAGCTAAACTCACACTGAGAAGGTTAGGTGATGCGAACAAAAAACTAAAACCCTCTGGGCAGCCCAATCAGTTCATGAGGGATCACAGTGAAGAGCGGGGAGTCCTGCCCCTGAGGTGATAGGACGAGTTTCCTAAGGAAGGGGGGGGACACCAGGAACTCTCTGCAATGGCTGTGGAAGAGTGGAAATTTGGCTAAAGGCCTCTCTGCAGCATGGGGAGTTCAAGATTTGAGCACTTCTATTTCCAACCTGTCTTCATGAGTTGCGCTGATTTATTTTTTTCTTTTTTACTTTAAAAAATGTTATTGTAGTTCCTGCTCTAACAAAATGTGGTTTTTCAGCTTTAAAAGCCTTCCAGTCATCTTTGTCAAGCTCATTATAGTAGCAGGTTTAAACAAACCTACTTCAAAGCAGCGGTGACTTGGCGTGCTGTCACTGAGGCACTTTCACTGTCTGTGTTGAAAGGGAGCCCAACTAGAGTAAGCTTTTTCCCCCTAGATACAGGCTTCCATCATATCACATACCTGCAATCTCATGCAGAATTTACTGATATTGTAAATATTGTGAACCATGGAAACTGGAGAAGATGCGACTGCTTACAAACAGGAACAAAACAGTCGAGTATGTTCAATAAAGAGCATGCTTGCTGGCTGCCAATGGTAAAAGGCATTTTATTACAAATTATTGTGGAAAAACACCTTTTTTTTTTTTTTGAGGAAGTTAAATTAATTCATTAGGTGTTGGTTCAAAAAGGCAAATTGTGCTGGTTTTTTTTTCTGCTTACTGAACTCCGAAGTACGCTGTAAGAGGCAGATATACTGAATGAAGTGTCACTTTGATTCACATGAAAAAAGCCTCACCCTGAGGAAAAGGCACAACAAAACCCCTAGCATTTCATGTGTCAGCAAGAGAATCTTAAAGTTCCATTCTAGGTGCTAAGCAAGATACTGCAAATTTGGCAAATTAGGGAATTACACAGGGGAAAAAAGGAGACATAAGGCATCTCAAAATATATTCGTTGATAGAAGAAAATAAACAAATAATGATAACGTGTGGAAAAGTATCAATATTAGTTCAATAAAACACAAGTTTCCAAGCATCTACTCTTCTCCCTGGTGTTATTCTTACCCTTCCACTCTTTCTCTTGAAGTCTTTGGGTTGTTGTCTTCAGTCAGGGCAAGGGACCGGTTACCAGGAGCCACCAGTTTTCCTTAGTTTTGGCTGGGAGGAGCATGATGGCGGTGGTAGAGTTTTCTCCCTCTTCTTTGCCAGGAGGAACATGACTGCAGGTGCTGATTTCTTTCTTCTCTTTCTAAGGTCCACTTGGGGCTATATTTGTACACCTTCTGTCATGCCTTACACCTTGCTCTTTGTCTTTGGTGGGCAACTCCACATTGTGTCTGAATGTTCTATATAAGAAGTACCTTAACATATGCTGTACACTTCTCACCTGCTTTCTCTGCTACCTATAAGCAATTTTTGCCCTGCTCCCAGGTTTACATTGCTGTTTTCTGCTGAGCTGTTTGTAGCCCTGAAGCCTCCACTGACATTCTGTGCCCTCTTCTCTTACTCCCCTGTGTCTGCATTCCTCTCCCCTGCACCCTGGGCTGCCATGAACAAGCTCTCCTCTGCCAGGCCGGGAACATAGGCTCCTACACTGCAACATTAAGACGGTGTCATAAATATTTCATTCTACACAGAATAATTACTTGCTGCTCCTGGCTGTACAAGAACTGTGGGTATATCTCATGAATATGAAAAAAAAAACAGTAAAACAAATCAGGAAATAGTCACCTGATAATTTAAGAGAAAGAATAATAAAATGCTGTCACAACTAAGCCAGATGAAACAAAGTTCCCAGGAGGCCAAAGCCACCTGAGGTACACTGAGCCTGACCTGCCGTAACAGTGCTAGGTTAGTACTCAGCCTATGGCACAGGACTATATAATAGCAATAGCTGTATTTGTGGGTGACAGGTTACCCAGATTGGGCGGTAACTGGACAGAGTAGGCTTCAGTGACGTCCTGTTCATATCCGTATTACAGAACAACTCAAACCTCCCAGTTAACTCCATCTACCCTTGTCCTGCATCACATTATGCACAGATTGATTCTGACCACTTTGAAGAAATGCGTGGGTTTCCCTTTTGATGAAGACTCTGCTTTATATGCTCAGCTCCAATATCCAAACTAGCAAAACACAGGCTGTTACCTTAACATGTTTGTATGAGACTGTGTGCAGGCAGCATACATGAGAACAAACCCAAGGCCCTGTGCTTTAACTCCTGTGCCTTTGCCGTCAAGCCCAAGAACAGAGCATGCAAGGATCTTTTTCATTTCATTTGTTGTGCTTGCCTTGCACAAAATGTCCAAAAATTATGAGGTAGCATAATTCTCAGCCCACAACTTTCCATTCAAACCTCAGATACATTGGCTTCCTAACACTTCCATTCAAATTGATAAGCTTTCCAAGGATTTAGCCACAATTAGAATTTAATCCTGGATTAAGAGAATACAATACAGGAGGAGGAAATCACTGAAAACATAAATAATCTTAACCTGGTATTATGCTTCCATCAACTGAACCCACTTAAGTGTGTCCAGGTGCCAGTTGCTATTATAAACTATAAACCATCAATTCCCATGAAGTTTTAATACCAGCGTTCCAGCAGGTGTGGGAGTTGATAACAGAGGTGCCTGATTCCAACGAGGAATCCTAGACATGCCAGTTTCTTCAGTTCTTACCATTTCTGAACTTCTTGTAAGACTGTTACTGTTTTTCTGTGGTTTTAAATCAGGAAGAACACATCCCCTCAGGATGCTGAGAAAGAAGGATGCTCCTGCACATCCCACGGAGTAGCAGATGCTTCCACGAACGTCACTTCCACAAATGACAGAAACAGTCATAAGTGGTCAGAAATCTCCCCATGAGCTATGCAACAATGCATAATCAAGTCAGACACTTCTTCCTTCCTACGCATCGTAACTTATCATCAAATATTACCCGTTTATTTTTCTCCTGTGCCAGGTTTTGATTTCTACACCACGCTATCAGCACTCACAAGCCTTTATGTCTAAGAACCCAAGAAAGAGGGAAACAATATGAGCTAGGGAGCCTGCTTTGGCAGGGGGGTTGGATCCAATGATCTCTTGAGGTCCCTTCCAATCCCTTCGATTCTGTGATTCTGTGAAACAGACTTCCTATTGCATGAATTAGTTTACTTCAGGATGGTCGTACATCAAAATGCATACTTGAAAGAGACCTGAACATTGTACTCTTCCTTACACCATGGTAAAGGTCCCTTGTTGAATGAGATAGATGAACATAACATTAATGTTCATGTTCTGGAAAGTTAGTGGCACCCCTATTTTTGGACAAGCCACTTTAGTTTCTCTTCCAAAGTTTGGGAAGGAATGGGGCGTGCAATTTCTGGAAAAGCAAACTGAGGTTTGGACTTCTCCTAGGTATCTACTGGCTCTTTTGTGCAACTGCCAAATGAATTCTGTGTAAATTCCAGGTATCTGGGCCATGTGGTAAAGAACATGAGTTTTATCACAGACATTATTTTCTCACATGAACAGTTTTAACAGAAGCAGCATTATGTCACAGAATACAAGTGTTTTGTGCTGGGACTCCGTTCTGGCTCAGAATTAAGGTTGGCATTTTGTAGCAGGCAGCTTTCTGCCAATAAACTGTATATACAGTACTTTTATAATAAAAATTTAGGCATACTCCCTCTATTAGAGAGGAAAGCGTCACACATTTGTGTAAGCAGTGGGATTTTATAGGGGAAACTTTGATCCCATTAAATCATTATTCACTAAAGGCAAGGCTCATGCTCACTTGCAACAGGGCAGGTGAAGGAAAATGAAAAATGTCACAATCCTTGGATATTTTATAATGCCAGAAGCTCTGTCAAATGCTGGGGTCTAGGCTTCCCTACCACTGCCTAAGAAGATTTTGGAAGCGCTTTAGGTACTTTATCGATTACCCTATAGGTAAAACAGAGCCAGTTGATGGTTTCAAACCAGCACGTCTGCGAGGCAGATGAGGAGAAGCAGCACGGCTGCTCCGCTGACTTCCCTGCACCTGAGCCCCGTAAATGGCACTGCGCTTCACCCCTGGCACCTGCAGCAAACACCTCGTGCCTCACAAAGTGGCGATACAAAGGCTCCAGGTTTTACCTTAAAGATGGATGAAGCGTGAGTGCAGCCAAACACATTGGCAAGCAAAGTCTGCAGGGGATGATGAGAGGGCAGAAGTGGACGTCTGTACCGTTCTCCTCTCAGTGTCTTCTGGCAGAAGCAGACATCTGTGTCATTCTCCCCTCAGTCTCTTCTGTAAGGATTTCATGGAACCAAAATGCTCATTTATTTTCTTTCCTGTCCAAAACCCAGGACTTCTTGTGTTTTGGTTTGGGGTTTTTTGGGGGGGGTTAGTTTGTGTTGGTTGTTGTTGGGTTTTTTTAATTGTAGCTGACTGCTTTTCAGCATCATTTTCTAAAGAAAAAGCATGTGTGCCATCACTCTTATCAGCCTACCCCTCCCTGGCAAATGGGAAGCTATGCGCCACTCCCAATCACCTGCCACAGAGAATAAGTAGTTTTAGATGTATAGATTGCAAGAGATTTCAGGAAAAGCATTTGCAGCCTTTAATAATGCCAACTGGGAATTACTAACATGCTTTCCTAACATCTTCTGTTAAAAGGGTACTAGGAAAGAGCAGTGGTGGTATCCGTCTGTGTCCATCACCACAAAGTTCGGACAAGAGTTTTACAGAAGATGGAGACATAATCACCTCAGCAATCTTCAAGATGCCACAGTGGTACACAGAAAGGCTATAGATGCCAGCCTTTCTCATTGTAAACGTTGATGCAAGACATATCTAAGGACAAAAAACAACTTTCAAGCAATTCACATCTTTGAGTTGATCTACTTAACAAAAAGATATTTATACAACTTCAAATCCAAAGGCTGACTGCAATGTCACCTAAACATTTCTCACATTACTTTACTAGGTGCTTTTTTAGGACAGGTAACAGGCATCAGAAGCTTCTCCTGAAGAACCATACAGGGCTAACAAACAGCTTTTCCATGAGACTGAGTGCCTGCGTAAAGTTGGAGAGAAAAAAGAGAGTTACAGGAGCACCCCTGGCTCCCTCCTGGCACAACGCACACCCTACAGAACAGAAAATGTTTCTTCTGTCCCTGGAAAGTTTTAAATCACCAGTACTGTTTTCAGGGACTCTGCCTCGACAGCACTCAAAGGAAAGGATGAAGGAGGATGACTTCACAGGGAAGAAACCGGAGCAAACAACTTCAGTAGGGATTTCAGAGCAGCTTGTCTGAAAAATCCAGCCTCTCTGATCTTGGAAATGAATGGCAAAGTTCTTCAGAACTTCAAAAGGAGCAGTATCGGCTTTTTAGGGCTGTTTGCTTGGTGTATAAGCAAATGGGCTGCTTATTTGGGCAAGAGCTCAGGCTGCCAAGTGAGGTCAGAAGAGGTGAGCAGTTCCTGACATCAAAACCGCGCAGCCTGACAACCCAGCTGAGGAGTCAGGCACTGCACCACACTGCCCGCTTTCGCTCATGGTCCTTCGAGCAGGTCAGCCAGGGCTGCATCTGCTGCAGGGAAAACAGAGACCGTCACTGTTCACAGGCACACAGAAACTGAGCTTTAAAATTGCTGTCAGCAAATCCTTGGGTCCCTCTACCAGTGCAAACTGGAAAAATAAAGCCTAATATTTGAACAGCACTTTTCACCATTGGGGTGCCAAGGCGTGTCCCATGAAAGACATGTTATTTACTCAGGCAAACCCACCAGCTCCCTGCCAAGCTCAGGGATCAGTCATGCACCAGCCGAGTTGTCTGAGCCTTTTTTGCACCCACAGTGAGTTTAAGGATCTCTTCTGATCCAAGGTCAGACACCAAATGTATTTGCTTCCTCATAACGTTTTCAATCACATTCGGTCACATGAGAAGGAGAGCTGTAAAGCTGCAGGCTATCAAGAGTTTTCTCTAAAAGCTTACAAACCCTGATCCTTTACCAGGCTGGCTGGAAAGGGGAGCAGGTAGGGTGAGCTATCCGTACTGTGGCAGCGCTACCACCATTCTCCTCCCAGACATTTAGTGCCTTTATTCCTCGAATAAAAGACATTTAGCCTTCTTCATTTTTTCACAGTTTTTCATAGCTGTTCAGCTGTCGTTGTTCACCATACCCCTTTCAAAACACATTTGGATGCACCGCTCACAGGATTTGCATCTGTGTGTGAAATTCAGTATGTCTTCTATTTAGAAGTTGAAAAACATGGAGAGCCAGCTGCGCCTCATTGCTGTGCTCCCCAGAAAGAGCATGTTGGCATTCACTGCATTTGGGGCAAGCATTAGATATCTCCAAGTCATCTTTAAGCATGGAATTAACCATGAGTCAGGACAGTGTTTTCATGAGCCAGTATTTTAGAGATACAAACTGCCTTTATACGTCTATACAGCCCTGTATTTGGGGCGACAGGGTGATAAAGCTACAAGAACTGTCTCCAGACACCAAAATCCCAGCAGTCTTTAGGAATTGACTGTAGAATTTATTTTACTTTCAAATTCGCTTTCTGTTTCCATAAAGAAAATACTAAACTTTATCTATCATATCATGCCATCACACTATGACTACACACAAGCATGTCTTGGGTTTTACCTGTATTACTTATAAAAAAGAAAATACTCCAGCATGAGGAATCTCTAAAAGAGCCTGTCAAATGCTTTTCCTCATAGCAGAAGTCCTGTTTGAAAATGCTGCTGATAAAGCAATGTTTACTTCCACCCAGGGCAAGACAAAGCCACACTGAAGGTTGCTCCACGTCCAGGTTATCCCAAGTGACAGAGAGAAACTTAGACAAGTAATAGCAACCAGTCATAGATTGCTGTCTTTGCATGTGATTGCCATCGGTCATGCCTCCATCCTCTGAGGAGTTCCTTCTCTCCCTGCAGCAAAGGAGCCAGGCAGCTCATTCACTGCACAGCAGCTGTGGCAGCTCTCTGCAGAAATGCTAGATTTTTTCATCCTGTTTGGGATTTCTGGGAAGAAAAGCCGCTGCCAGCAGGAGACTGGGAATGGATGAATACAAGGACTATAGCCAGCTGTTAGACAAGAGTGAAAATCTTCTGACCTGCATGAACAGCAGAGAGAAAGCCTATTTCAGATTCACTGCTGCCCCTGTGACGCAGTATGCTGCTCGGTAGTCTGCATGGGCACCGTGGGAACAAGAAGAAGAGACTTCTGTCTGAACACATCTAATTCAGAATTATCCTCCTAAATCTGTAAATCTATATCTTAAATCTGTGTCCCACGTGACATCATACAGGTCCTGACAGCTGCCTACTGTTTCCTCTCCTTACAAACACCTGCTAAGATCTCCAGGATGAGGAGAAGGCATGCTTTGTTAAATAGCAGGTCCCACAGCAGTCATCAGAGAGTACATCCTTGCTCACCATAGGTGTGGATGTGCCCCAGCCTACCCCTATCACACACAGCCTGCACTGGGAGGGAGGCTATCTCCCACACCAGGGGAATTCTGCAGTAGAGAAGCAGCACTTCTGCTCCTTTCTAAGCACTATTTCTGGCACAGCCTCAGATTTTCCACCTCTGTGATATAAAAACGTGTTGTCTCAGTTATATATTGTTGCAGGATACTTTCCTTCAAATACTGAAAATGGCTTCTCAAGCTCCAAAGGGACATGGTGTTGAACAGCTTGGCAAAGACACTCAGGACACTTTCTACCACTTATGCAGGGAAAAGAATGGACAGAATGAAGCATATTTTTTGGTGGACTGCTCCAAAAGAGGCAACCAGGAAGGTCTACCTGCAAGAGTGCTATTAACAACGTTGAGAGAGTCTCCTATCTTGCCTGGTACGAGGCTCTCCAGTACTGAGTGATACGAGCTTGGTATTTCAGCGAGACACTTGAAATGTATAGTACCCTTACTTTGCTCACTGTGGGGCTGAGCTTTTCCTTCCTATCTCTCTTCTGCTTTGCTACTTCTGCCACTGTGAAGCTGAGGACCTCATCTACAATCTGCCTGAAGGAGCCCAAGTCTGCTGTTCGTCCAGGGCTTGCCCTCCATCCTGCCTCCCTCCCTCGCCCCCCTTTCATTCACATCATCCACAAAGCTGACTGCCTCACCCCTGATTTTGTGTGTTGTTGGGGGAGTTTCTAGTGCCAGGTGAGCCTCCTCTGCTCAAAGAGGACACATCTTCTGCTGTTTGTGGCTCCCAGCTGCTGTGGCTTCCTGACCTCAGGCGTGCCACTGCGTGTGCTGCACGTTCCTGCCTCCTGTGCTCTGCCTCACCGACACGTGCCCTGCCTTTCTGACCCCACGCAGAGAGGCTGCATCCGAAGCACCTGCCCAAAAATCCAAGTTGAAGGAGAGAAAAAGAGAAAGGACACGTACAAACACACCACTTCAACCAAAAGAGAGCAGGGACCGAGCTAACCTGTGACTCTCAGCTGTGGTTGCAGCTGATGGCGCTTACCACATGACCAGTAAGTCACTTGAAAGAGCTCTGGATGTAAAAATTAATTTATTGTTTCAGATGAGATGACAGCAAGTCATCTGTAAGTAATGCACATAAACACTGAAAGGCTAATGGCTGGTTTGAGGCACTGAGTGCTTTCAAACAGGCACAAAATTCCAGTGAAACTCAAGGTAAATCACAGCGGGGCAGTGACATCACACTGCAGCGATGGATCATTTAGTTCAGATGACCTCAGGCACTGGAATCCCAGGCCTAAAGGTGGAAACCCCTCACATCTTGGTAATAATTAAATATGTGCTCACTGGGAAACATGACATACTACAGCTTCAGCATTTAATCCCCCAAAGAATAAACCCTGGTACAAACTTCTGTGTGATAAGGCATTTGGAGCCCATCCCCTGGGCCAGCTTTTGTAGCTGAGCAAACGATCGTACTGTAATAAACGTTGTAAAACACGGTTTTCATTCATAATGAATCAGAATACGCAAGGGCCTTTGTGTGTTTGTCATATCATGTTCACAGAGTGCTCCAGTGTGGATAGCTTATCTCAGGGCTTCATCTGGAAACTCGATACTCGAAGGGAACGAGGATGCTTCGAGGGTGACTGATTGCTGCCATCCTGTGGCAGGCGTACGTATCTCAGGCTGACACCCGCAGGGAAGGAATTCCTTTAAAGGTGTCATTTTAGAAAGAACTCTTCCTAACTCGTGTTATTCTTAAATGCCACAGAGGGAGAGCTAATCGTCTGCAGACGTCAGTCTTCAGATCTTAGAAAGCCAAGAGATATCGAGGCGATTCTTGCGGTAATGACTCTCCTTAGCAGAAAATAAGGAGCAGGTGAGAGGGGGCTCATGTCCTCCTTTTAAATGGAGAGGTACTGCAGCCTTCAGTGGTGTAACTCCAGAAAGAATGCTAACCCTAACTCAGCTATAACCCTGACCATATCAGGCTGCCAGCTCCAGAATGCAGATGAATACAAGGATGCCCCCCTTTCCAATGGCCACTCTCCTTGTGTCCTCAATTGAAAAAGCCAGGATGGCTCAAATAACGTGAGCCTCCCACTAAGACTGCATCCAAACACCACACACTAACACTCTCCTGAACACTGAATCAAAGGGGAGGTGGCGGTGGGAATATAGATACATCAGTGGATGACTGATGGGCTGTTACTTTCCAAGAATCTAATTCTCATATCTTCTCCCCAGTTTTAGTCTTTCGTGGGAGAATTAGAGTTTTTGATAACATGGCTGTAAGACCCAGGCACCTGGGAACACCTGGGAACTTCTGGACAAACAGCAACATACTTTTTCATTCATGATGAGCTAAAGACTCCAGAAATAAACCAAAGGCTTAAGAGATCCTGGCCTGAACAAAAGATGAACCTCCTGAAACAAAACAGTGATCATGAAATCCTGGCAAAGATACAGTTTGCAGAAGAGACCAGAACTGTTGAGGTGTGACACTTAAATCTCACCCTTGGCTAAGACTAACCATGATGTGGGACCGAGACACCAAATGTGATTGGAGAGAAGCGGAGTATCATCAAGAGGCCTGATAATCTAGACCCTGACAAACATGGACACAACTGAGACCCAGATTTCTATAATTGTGTTCCTGTTAGGACAGCTAAAGACTTCAAATACTTCACAAGGACTGAAAGCTAGCTGGTATCCCATGCAAGGCATCTAAACTGTTAGAATGGGCCTTAGGACAGAGGGAACCCCAGGAGACTACACCGCTCATCCACATTCTCCTCCAGCAAGACACTTATGTGTCCCTCACAGGTAAGATTGCACCAACTGTTTGAAGAAGCCACAAAGCACCACACTGAAGGATGCACAACACTATTTAGGGCTTTGCAGGGCTCCTGTACATCGTGAAACCAGATGCACTCCTGCTCTTTCATAGTACAAGCCCTTAGACACAACCAGGAGCAATTCACAAGCACCCAGGTGACCTGTACTGGTCCCACCTTTGATGCCTGACTGTGAATGCTCCAGTTTCAAAGCGTGAGGGCAGAGTTTCTTCTACCCTGCAGATACCAGGTTCTGTGAGAAGTCTGAGTCCAATTCACAGCAGACTAAATATCACTTACCTCCTGCTAACTTCACCTGTGGTGCCCAAGATCTCTGCAGAACAGGCATTCAGCCAGATTGTTAAACTTACAGGTCAGGCAGATGCTTGGGAGGTTGATAGGACGTGCATATTGTGCATATCCTCTGAACTATGAAGTCTGTGCAAAGATCATGAGAAGCCATTATAGTCCACAGCAGGACTGTGCCCCACTGATATACACACAGCCTGGCCTTGCTTTCCATTGCACATGATGGCAGAGCAGGCAGAGAAACTGCAGAGCCCCTTTGTACCCAGCTGAGAACTAGACCGTTAACAGCCTCCACCAACAAACCAACTTAGACCAATGCAGACCAAACAGGAGGTTCAGTGTCCCAGCACACTCTTCTATGCTGAGTCACATACTCACAAACTCCGGTCTTTCACCCAGGCCTGCTCCTTCTCAAGAGTCCCTTCCTTTCTTCAGCACTCAATTGCTTGTTGCAGCCAGGGTGTGCTTCTGCCCATCAGCCTCACGCCCACCTCGCTGGCAGCTGCCCCTGGCTCTGATAGGGCTTCTCCATGCTGGCAGCCCAGTGCAGCCAGCCAGCCCTGCAACTCCTTGCTTGTTCTCAGTATTGTTAGCAGCCCCCAACACATGCTTGCTGTGTCTGAGTTGCTTCTTTACTTACGCAGACAATTTCCCCGACATCTGGTTCCCTCATGAATTCCCCCCTTCAAAGCTATGAGACCAACTGCTGATGCTCCATGAAGTATTTAAAAGGAAGAAGGGGCTTACAGTGTAAGAGAGAGCCATCAAGTTGTGAAAGGAGGAAAAGATGAAACATTGGTTTGGAGTAGCTGGGGGAGGATGTTGGGCCCATCATGTTCCTCTTACTAAGGCATGCAGCAAGGATTACCACAAAGGTGGTATGTTCCTGCCCAGGACACTCAGACCAGAAGGAAGAAATTAAGACCTTCCAGTTGATCCTGCCACTTCACTTCCTGAGTCAGTGATCGACTGCTGTTGGTACCATTGAGCATCTGCTCTTACCTTCTGAAGTCCATCCACCCACAGCTGATCTCTGCTTGGTCCAGAGCTCTCCTCCGTTGTGGCAAAAACGTAGCTGTCTCATAGTCTTCCAACATATTGTGATGTCTCAACTCCGTGATTCCTTCCATCTGTGAGAAGGGGACTGTGTCCCAGTTCCAGGGAATAAAATTTCTACAGGGGAATGCTAACAGTATGGTCTGTGTTCCCAGTACTGCTGTAACTACTGAACCACACTTGTGAGTTGCTCAGGGATAATGCTAAGTCAACTAAAATCCATGCTATTTTCTTCAGATGCTTGTTTGGTTTTTGCTTTTTTTAAAAGGCTTTTCAAAATTTCGAGCTTTTCTTTGAAAAAAATACTGGCTATGTAGACAAACTTTGTCCTGGGATCCATTTGTAAGAGAATTGTCTGTAGGTGGCCAACCTGTTGATCTATACTTCAAAAGAAAACATCACAATCTGCAACTAATTTTACGCAAAAGAGCACGTGACAAAATGTGCCTTAATAGTTCTCTAACTCAAGCCTGCAGGACTAGATACAGGGCTCTTAAAATTACCCTACTACAGGAGTTCATTTTTTACCCCAAATTTCAACACCTTCTGTTCTAAGCCACAAAGTCATACCTCAACTTCTCAATTCAGTTCAGCGCAGTACAAATGTTTATGAGGCACTGGAAAAACGATGTCTGAAGGGACAGGAAAACAAGACCTCCCCCTCTGTCCTTCTTGCCTGAAATGCCCTCTAGAAATCTTAAGGATGTGAAGAGCCCTGTCCCCCTGAAGCTGTCACCACTCTAAGTGCAGCAGCTCTGCAAGACCACCTTTCAGTACCAAGTGCTTGTGCAGCCCTGCTCGTTCTTGTACCATTTGGCATGACGCGTGATCGCAGTGCCACGTTGTGTTCCCATGTCCAGAACATTCACAAGGGGGAATTGCTGACTGCACCCAGTATAAAGCGAACCCTTCTAGAGCTCAAACCTTTATGACCTCAGATACGCATTTAGAGGTGGAAATCATTCAATTTTAAGCAAAAGCTCCGCGGTTCTGGTGGCAGTGAGGTTTAGATCAGGCTGTTATGCCTGCTCCCTCCACTCATCAATGACAGATACATGAGGAGGCAAGCAGCTCTCTACTCACCTGCATTCACACTATTGCTAGCAGACAGTGTCAGTGGCTTCTGGAACTAAAGCAACAGAGGTCCTGCAGTTTTTTTCAGATTTATCTCAAGGACAGTTTCTATTCCTCAGGTTGGAAAGAGATAAAAACAACTAATACTGCAGAGATTTTTTTTTTTCATTTTGAAATAGCCCTAAGGTGTTTTGAAAGATCCATGCTAATGTAAGAATCTTTCAAGCCCAGATTCCAAAATATGCAGATAAGTGGCAGCAGGATCTATATGGGCTTCACTCTGCACAATTAGTTTTCTGGTGATGGCAACAGAGCAGAAGGAGAAACATTCCTGGGAGCAGTCAACGATTGGTCTACAGATAAAAATTCCCCTTGAAAGACTTCCTGTACGCCAGCCTGCTTGAGCTGGGCACTGGAACATTACTGAAAGCCAAAAATACAGTTAGTGGGAAAATCTGGATTGTTTTCTTTGAATTGGTCAGCCCCTGAGTTTCAAGCCACAGAACTGTGCAGGATTGCATGTCGACAGAAACAGATGCAGGATTAGAACTTGCTTTCCATAGTTGTGAAAAAACTGGGGCATTTTCCTAATCAGGCAAGCCCAAACAATTCACCTTCTTTGCCAAGTTTTTCATCCCATTATATTCAGCCTAACTTATCACATGTTATTTCCAAGAAATGTGCTTGAGTTCATACATATGCATGTGATGCTAAAGAAAATTAAAATTAATATTTATTGCATAAAGTAAACATAATCCCAAACACAACCACCGGTTGGAAAGTGAACAACAAATTTATGAGCTGTTTAAATTAGCATTCAGTGCAAAAAGAAGCTTCTATCCAACCTTTGCAGATCCTAAGGAGAGAAAAACAAAACACAGCCACAAAATGAATTAACTAGTTCCCCCAGTTGATACAGCTTCTTCAACAATTACTGTTAGAACAGGACACTTATCAGCTAATCCAGAGAGCCATCACTGATCAATATATACAAACAAAAAGGCAGTAAGCCCTGAGTTAGGTCCTGATAAAACTAACACAAGCAAGGGAGCTTCATTTCACCAGCACGGCCAGAACACTTAAAAAATGAAAGCAAGCCTTCTAAATTTTCAGTGGTAAGAAACTCTCTGCAATAAGGTATCTAGCACCTCTCCATCACTAGATTAGCCCCATTAAACCCTCCTGGCACTCACTGCTACCTGCAATATCATAGACACCTTGAAAAGAAATTGTACTAAGCATTGGAACCAGACAATCAGAGAGTTTCTTTTTAGGCTTAAAAGAAACATTGCTGTGTCCCCAGGAGAAGCAGAACACTAAGTTTACCCAACATGATTCCAGATCCATTTTGTTCTGAGATTTAATTTTTTCCTGGATGACAGAGTTTTTATGGTTTCTGGAGTGACTTCATATCCAGGGATAACTTGGAGGTTCCCAAGTTTAAAAAGTTAGGATCAATACTGGAAACAGTTCCATATGCACATGGCTTGCTTGCATCGCTGTTACAACACAGCCCCGTTGCCCAAAAGACACACTGTGCCCAGCTGAATGTGGGGATGAGTCAGCTAGATCTCGCCTAGGTGCAGGGGAGCTGAGAACCCTGCCACAGGGAAAGCTCTGCTTCTGGACCCTTCCCAGCTGGATTGGGAAGTCATCCCCTTGGAAGGAAGGGGCAGCTGCTGCTCTAAGAGATGCCGTAAAACCACCACTCGGAGCCAAAAGCTACAATTACCTGGCACCATCAACAGTAGATGTTCTGCATCACCAATTGCCTGCACCACTGAGAGTCCAGTGACATCATTATCTTTAATCAGAAGATAACTGATGGTGTTTTCAAGTTTCTTTACTTAATCATGAAATGAATCCCTAGGGCTCTTAACCATCTCTGATCTACTGTCCAGACTCAAAATGTGACTCTAGCTAGCACGTGGATAAGCTTATATCAAGCAAAATAGCTGACACCAAGGAAAAAAGCTGGATAAAAAAAGGAAAAAGAAAAAAAAGGGGATTAAAGCAAGTTATAGAAATAACCTAACCTTAAATGACTTAAAATTCAGTAATTTTAAGGAGACTGCTTCCAGGACTCATTTTAAAATTGGAATGGATTTTGAAAAAAATGTGTCTTTAGCAAAGCTCTTCCAGGTTATGTGTCAGCCACTGTTCTTAGGTGGCCATTTGCAGCTATTGGAGGCTCAAACTAAAAAGAATAATGAAATCCAAGTCCCCAAAAGAATGCAATATTCAGTAACACATCTGGAAAAAGGACGCAAAATGGACACTATGAAGCACATAGAACTCAGCTGAAAAGCAGATGTGCATGCTTCTTTTTATTCAGGAATTCTGAGATCTGTTTTTTACTATGTGTGTGTATATGTGAATATATGTATGTATATAAAATAATTGCCATCTTTGGCAGCTGTTGTTCAACACCAGGATTCTATGTCCAAAGTAAACAGATACTTTTCATCATGAAATCTTGCTTAGTCTGATGAGGGGCATGATACACACAAGCAGATGCTTAGCTCACTAAAACTCTTCTTGGTCTTTAGTGTTGGGTTTTCCTTCATGTTTTACTGCTCTTAGTATTTCATGACTTTAATCCATGATTTTCTACAACTAACAGAACAAAGTTTGTCAAAAGTTTTTAATTTAATTTTAAATTCTTCCCCTCCTTTTCATCTTGTCACCTCTCAAGCCTCAAAAGCAGATTGAAACATCTGAGAAGAAGTCATTTGGAGGCAGGTGTGTTTCACATGGTGGGCCTCTTTCGTGGAAAAAATAAAGAAAAAAAGCAAAAAGCAGCAGCAGCAGCACAAGGTCACCCCCTTTGCCAATTTCCAGGCACCAACAGTCAACATGAAGCATTTCTATAGAAAAAACATGCCATTGCAAGTTCTTAACACATCAGCTAGAGAAATAAATGAGATTTCTTGCCAGAGAAACTACAAAGGAAGCAGAATAAAGCAACAACAACAACAAAAAAATCTTCCTTACATATGACACACCAATGCAGAGGATCTATTTATTCCTGAGCTAGCTATCAAGTACCCATTGGCTGTCCATTGGTTATAAAGTGGTGGGAGAGGCAGGAAGAAGGCATTGTAAGTTGAAACCTTTACCGACTGAAAAAGGCACAAAAGACAAAAATAATGAGGCCTTTAGGAAAAAATATAAAAAATGAAGAATTGCAAGAACTGTTTTCCAGCTGGAGGTGTTTTACAGATCAAGATGAGCATCTATTGACAATGACAACATTGAGTATTAAAGAAGTGACACAAGGTATTCAGGAGCCAATTCAAGTCTTCGACTATCAAGAAGACTGAAGACTTCAAATGGAAAAAACTGTTTGAAGAAAAGAGATATTTATCTCTTTGATACTTACCTTCCTGTGCCTTCACTTACACAGTATATAAATCTGGGTACAGAATCAACAGGACTTCCAGCTATAAAATAGTTCTTTTATTTTTACCAGTACTTCTTATATTTCAATCTAATCTTTAAAACTGGCAAAATTATTTGTGACAAGTATTTAATGTTGAAATTATGGGGCAAGATTCTTTTACAGGATTTGTAAAATACATTCTCATCTGTTTCTATGCAGATACATCATCACAGAGGAGACAGTACATACAATTTGTAAGAGAGATTTGTAGTAAAATTTAGATACACACCAACGTCTCCATATAATACTAACTTGGAACTCAGATGCAAGTTTTTCAAACTGTACATGTATTTTTTAAAAAGACATAGCTTTTTAAAATGTTTATATATTGAAGCATTTTCATTAAGATCAAACACTTATTAAAACAAGTAAAATTATAGCAGCAATATGGGAGAATATCTAAGCTACATAAACATTAATAACTAAAGTAAACCCAAATATTAAATATTACCCTACTTGGATGTTTGTGTTATCTAAGAAGGACAGGTAACATCAATTACTTATGCCAAACCATCAAAGAATCTGGATTCATTCATTATGTGAACAATACTGTTGTGTAATTCAATCCAAGTTACCATTTTAAAAGAAGTGTTGAACACCAACACGGTTTTGGAGTGCTTCCTGGAGAACTCACTTGAACCCGAGATCATCTACGAGCCTTTGTTGCATCTTCTGCTGTAGGAACTAAGGATGCTTTTAAATATGGATTCCTTAAAACTAGGCTTCTTTTATTTACACTATTCAAAGTTTACTTTTCCTTCCAACAACAAAATGTGCAGGAGGATTTACTACATGCTATACAATGTAAAAATAGACTTTAAAAAGCCAGAACAACATGAGTAAAACTGTACAGTATTTGTTCCCTGCTCCAGTTCATTGCACTATTAAGTTAAAATGGATGAGTTGTCATGCCCAGAAGACTTACTGCAGGATGAGAAAACCCACGCACACACAGAGGAGGTAAAACACATACTGGGTTTAGGTATAATGCAACATGAAAAAATACTGTGAGTTATATCCACAGAAAGCTGCTCAGCGCAGGAAGGAGTATGGCTCATTCAGAAAGGCAGCCCTCTTCATGTAGGACACAGTACTGCAAAGGAACCACAGAAAAACAGCAGTGAAGTAAGGCTGTATCAAACCTACTCTGTATACTAAAATACTTGAACGTTGAATTCTACCCTATCAGTAACACAGTAAAATCTAGGAACTGACTGAAACTGGCAATTAAGATAATATCCTCTTCTCAAAAGATAATTACGTGACACAACCCCACTATCTTTAACTAATATTCTGCAGAAATGAGTTAACTAAAGGTCATGTCTTAAATGGTGCTTTTCGATGTGTTCTATTAGAAAACAGAAATTGAAATAAAAGGTGATGCATGCAGATGTATCTTAAAAATATGCACTGACAATTTGAGATTTTAACTCTACTTTCTAATTCTGGTGTGTGTACTTGAATCACACAGTGGGAAGATAAGACATGTCCTTCATGTGTTTCTCATTCCTGTTTCACATGTAAGACACAAACCTCAGAGCAATCCAGCTTTCAAACCAATGCTAGCACAACACAAAAGCAAATAAAGAAGTCAGGTGTAACAAAAAAAACTTGAGACATGAAAATAAATGTTCTTGTTATCTGAAATACTTGGATAATTTAAAAATAGAACAAGGAGTACATTCTTTCTTTATTAAAACAAGGAAATGTGGGTTTTTTTAAGGCTTTACTACACACTTGCAAGATGAGACATGAAATAGCAAAGCAAGCAAAAAGATGATTCTGCTTTCATGACATCTACATTCAGAAAAAAGCTTGAGAGAAAACAATACTACACATATTTATGCATTTCACTAAGTAGTAGTATGCATTTTACACAGTAGTAATGTACATAATATTATTTTTAGCCCTGTATGTCACAATTACTGTTTAAGTAAAAGAACACAAACCTTAGCCATAAATCCATCTTAGAATAGTTTACTGTAACAATACATTTGATTTCAAATTCCTTTTTATGTATTTATAGTTATATATATGTTTTAAGCATGTCACAATTATTTAGACTTACACATTTTCTCAAATTAAGGAAAAAAATCAATTAATGTTGCAAGAGTAGAGAGCATGACTTAGTTTGTATATTGTACTGATACTATGTTATATTCGGGAGTTATCCAATTACATGAAGGTAAATCTTCAAATTTTGTGAAAACTGGAAGTAAAAACTACTAATCTTGAAATAATATGTCTTGATGTGATACCTGACAACCTGCTCCTAATACTCTGATTCTGTGTATATCTACAGGCTAGTATTTTATACATCTCATTGATTTGTTCTGAAGTTGGTAAATTAAGGAACCCTTGCTTCCAGCAGGTTTCCTCAGATATTCCTCATTAGACCATAACAATAAAACTCACTAACTCCTCTTCCCACCATGCCGATCCCAGCTTCTAATACACTATGAACTCCATCCCAGCAGGTCCTTCACATACTGTTCCTCTATCCTCATGTCCCCAAACTGATAGAGACAACCCTAAGTGTGTTCACCCGTACATAAATACATGAAATCTGCCTGGATCATTTGAAAGCCAACACCCTTTAGCTCAACAGAAACAATGGTTTTGGTCTTTCTCCTAGCTAGCACCAGCTCCCTACAGCATCTGTGAGATGTAATTTGTTCCTGTAACTTTTCCGTCTTGTGGAGATGAAATTGTCAATTATAATTTGCGAGGCTGAAGAGACAGACAACACAACTGCACAGAGGCATTTTCTGCAGAAAACAGCCTAAACCTGCATACATTGTGGATTACTATTGAACTTGGCAAACAAATCACAATGTAGAAAGTCATTACATTGCCCATGCAAGAGGAAAGAGAGAAAGCTTCTGTAAAAAACTGTAATTCAATGGGCACAGTCAAAACAAATACACTTTCATCTAAGGAGACGATACCTATTGTTATCCAACACCTAAAAACAATGCAACTATAAGATATGACAAAACCCCCTTCATCTGTGCTCCTTGCTCAACAGCTTAACTTGTGCACAAGAAACTGTTGCTTACTTGCTTGTGTAGGTATTTCAACAGAAACAAACATGATGTTTTTAAAGCACACTGTATCTGTTAAGCCATCAAAAAAGGCCAGTACGAAGAGGAGCAGGAAGAGCATTTAAATACAGTGATCTTACCAAACTGCCAGCTTCAGCTGAGAAGTGTGCTAAGACCAAGAATTTTTGTGTTGGCTTGATATTTCTTCCTGTTAGCAAACGCATTCCCTGCCCCTTGCCGCCTCCCCCCTAGTTCCAACTTCATAGAACCACAGAAACATTTAGGTTGGGGAAGACCTGTAAGAGTCCAACCATTAACGTAATGCTGCCAAGCCCACCACTAAACCATGTCCCTAAGCACCCCACCTACCTGTCTTTTAAATACTTCCAGGGATGGCAATTCAGCCACTTCTCTGCACAGTCTGTTACAGTGCTTGACAACACTTCCGGCCAAGAAATTTCTCCCAGTATGCAATCTAAACCTCCCCTGGCATAGCCTGAGGCTGTTTCCTCAACCCTACTGCTTGTTACTTGGGAAAAGAGACTGACAACCATGATCTTTAGTGATAAAATATAATAATGATATTAATGTTTTAAAATATATTCAGAGAAGTGCACGGAAATTGGTAAGCACATTTACAAATGCTTATCAATTTCATGTTACCATCTACTTTCATTCTAAATCTAGAAAACAGAACATGAATCACACACTAGTAGGAGATGATCTAAAATATACTTGCAAAGCAAATCGCTAGGTCACTTTCATTATTACCAACAGAAATGTTCACTCAAAAGTAAAAAGTAGAACCCCACAAAAGGAAGAAAAGTCCTCTTGGAAAGAATTTAGTTTGCATCAAGATTAACACAGACAAGAGAAGGTTAAGTTGCTGCATTGTACAAGACTCCACATGGAACATGTACATTGTCTGGGGTTGGGACACTTACCTTTGCAGAGGTTCTCCCTGGGGAATAAATCCAAGGGAGAGCTAACTCATCACTGGAAAGAGGGACTTACGGATGAGGACAAAATGATGATATTTTCAATATTTTGAGGGATGCACAGGAACGGTAGAACTTGGGAAAAGAGGGTGTTGTAAAGTAGTAAACACCAGAAATAATTTGAAAACTAATAACCCTATTCATAAATGAATATGGAATTTTCTTTTCTTCTTACATGAAATGCACCAAGTTGCCCTGGAACTTTTCACTTCTTTGTACTGTGTTTGCATCTCTCATGTTCCGAGAATTTCTACTTCCAACATTTCAGAAACATTAGCTGGTCATGAGAAAAAGTGCAAGACTTATCCATGGTAACATGGAAGGTCAATGCAGATCTGACTGCAGAACTCTCCTTCAAGTTCCAGTCCCATGCTCTTAGTCAAACTCCCTCGCCAAAACAGATTTACTCAACCATTATAAAATGAAGTATCAAATATAGACAACTCACACAGAGTCTCTCTGCGCATCTTCCTACATGATCCAAATTTAGTCCTTGGAAAATTTCAGCATTATCCTGGCATTTAGTTCAACATATTTAAGATGGTGATGCTTTTAAAAAAGAACTTGAAATTCAGCAAAAATGTAAGCTTATTTCACTTTTTGCTTTACCAGAATATCAGTGAATTTGGCCAGATTTCTTGTTAAATAAACACTTACTGCTCAATCTTATGGTTCTATTAACCATTCCAGATTTGAAGCGCTCTTCTTTTATTTGTCCCATTACATTATGCCAACAATACTACAGCAATTGTTAGAATCGCTTCTTTCCCTGATTTTTTCTTCAGCTCTAGACTCTAATCAGTCTAAGTAACTTTTCAACAGCAACCAACAATATTTAGACAAGTTTATTACTAATTCTGTGGACAGTCATAACACCCATGTAAGACTATCATGTTCTAAATTTTTAAATACCAAAGAATAAAAAGACAGTGCTGCTTTAAAAAAAAATATTAAGGACTTGGAGATTTTTTAAACTTTGCTAAATAATATGGAATACAGAGCTAGAAAGATGGTTTTATCTGTGCTGACAAATGCCACGCTAACCTGATTTCCTATAAAGCTACACATATCCTACTGTCACATATAATTTACTGGTGCTTTTTTTTGCAAGATTGGAAAAAATTGATCTTCAAAGGAAGTAGTTAACAGATTTAAACAGAACCTTCAGGGATATAATTCACACATTTGCAAACATCATTCCTTGATTAAAGCTCAATAAAAGGAAGTGGAATACATTCAGTCTAAGACTACAGCTGGATCATGGAGTAAACAAATATAAATAGGATATGATTATCACTGTACCACAGGGATGCTTATTACTGGGTCCAGCACTTGATATAATCCTGTTTCTTTTGGAAAACAAATTCAAACCCCTGTATCTTCACAATAATTTTCACCTTGTCATGAAATTTTTAACCCTTCCAGTGAAGACAGCAGACTTTTTATAAAAAGACACTCCTTTTATTTTTAAATTCAGGGACTAGGTAGGAATTTCAGGTGCAAAAGCTGAGCTGAAAGTTGCTTTAAGTGACCGTTTAGATCATCTAATCTCCCATTAACAAGCTTTAAAATAATTTTCAGATGACAGGTGGGTCTTGGGGGTATTTTGTGCCACATATGAAGCCTCACTGAGGCTTCAGGCCACAAGTTTTAGGGGCAGAAAGAGATTACAACTTCAGAAACAATTGGCTGACTGCCTCTTCCAAGGGATAAATTTACATTACAGTGTTACAATGTGACAGTGTTACAGTGTTACAATGTAACACTGTCAGCTGAGCTGTAAATATTTAACGTAATTTAAACATAGCAATATGAAGCCGAGTTAAAGCTTCATTGAAAGGAAGAGTAAAATTCTGTGCTCTCTCGCTTGTACAACTGCTTGTAGTTCTGTTGAGTAAGGACACCATGGCAGTGGAGGGGAAATCACCTTTTCCTTCCAGTATGAGTGATGCAAGTGACTGCTTTTCATACTCCAGACATTTGTGTTTTACAATTTAGACACATTTAGTGCTTGTATATGAAGACCTGTTCGATCCAACACATTTAATGTTAGCTTGATGCTTTTGCAATTCGTGCACTTAGTTAGTAGAACATCCCTGGTGATTTTAAAGCCAAGAGCACACAGAAGTAGGAGGGAACCTCAGTATCAAGGTTTCTAGATCACTGCATTATATGTTCAGCTAATCTACTTTTATAAGCCTTCTAGGCAGAAGAATTTTCTGTTTCTCTAGGCAGGCAGTTTCTTCTCAGTATCCTAGTATTCTGAAAGTTCTTCTGGATAGCTACATCTAAAAATAAGAGCTGATGTTGTAAAGAGCACTATTCATACCAATCTGTCTCCACCCGATGTATTATGATGAAAAGCAAACAGCTTTAATTATTGACAGCAGCTCATTCTCTTTGGTCAAAGACTCTGCTTCACAAAACTAAAGTTTAGTGCCACTGCCATTAAAAGAAAATTGATCTTGAGCCTAAATGGCTCTCAGCTTGTAAGCAAATACATCTGCCTAATATAAGAAGGATTTTCAGAAAGGGTAAGTAAACAATGGAGCAATCAAAGGAATCAACCGAATGGATCTCTGCATTCTTAGAGCATGTGGTAGTTCTGCAACCCTATATGAAACTTAGAAATGTGCCTCTCCCAAGATGCCCTTGTCAGAGCTTCTAGAACACTGCATGCCTTTCAGATTTTCTAAAGGAACAGCTCACTAATTTTCATCCATAACTTTAACCTGAAAAGACTTTCAAATCTCTGCCAAGTGAGACTGATTAGAAGAAACACAAAAACCTGTTAAAATCATAGGGAGGGTTTTAGGCAGTTTTTTAAGTATTTGAAAAGCCAGCAAGACTTGGAAAGCACGATACCAAAAGAAGATAAAAACTTCAGCGTATGAACATGAAACAGAACACAATACATATTTGGATAGCAAATGAAAAGGCACCCATAGTCCTTTTAACATCTGTTTGTTCAGACCTTGTGAGTTTGATGCATATGCTAAACTTGAAACACTAAAGAAGATGGCATCATTTATATGTCAAGAATTAAGTAAGAACATAAGCATTAGTAAGATCTACTTAAATACTTGAAAGCAATTTAACAACCAGGAATTCCTTAAACTAAAGCAAGCAGTGATTTTCAATGTCTGGTATTCTATTAACATAACCAATTAATAAGAGTGGAAAATAAATTATTAGTACATAAACATTTTAAATAAAACATGAAGTAGTACACCTAAAATTAGTCATTTTTATTATTGGTGAGAATGTAGCTGTAAGTACTTCACCTAGCAAATATATTATTATAGGCTCTTTGAATTCCAATTCTGAAAAACCCTTACAAGGCAAGTTTTTAACTATACCCATTTAACTTTGTCAGACAAACTGCACCACTCCTACTGATGTCCTTCAGGTAGCTGAATATACACCATACACTTTGCTGTATTATACTATCACAAACAAAATAAACATGTTTGATTTATGAATTATATGCCCTGAAACTCTGGACATAATAGAACAGAATACAAGTGAGAGCAGTGATTGATAGAAGGACAACATAATTCAGGAATGCTAGAGGACCACTCTTTTCAGGCACCTTGTATCTACGTTAAGAATTTAGAATAAAAAGAAATGACTGCTAAGCAAGATACTCACCCTTTAAAATATAGTCTGTTAATAAGCTTGGCACTTTCTCGCTATCCTCTTTCATGGCATGCAGGACTGAAGCACAGAAAGAAAAATTCAGCTATTTAGTCATAAAGACAACACTCTCAAAAGATAAACCATAAAGCTGTTTCAACTACTCATAGGGATATTATTACCACCAGATTAGTAAGAAAACTCTTAGCTGGAATATGAGCAGATTCAACGAGAGACATCACATTTTCACCTTTCACTTGTGCAACTCTCACTGAACTCTGCAGAAGATGGATGATAGAGACCTATTTTACATGGTTAATTGTTGGAGTAAAATGTCTTCAGTCCTAACAAAACCAAGCACCTCTTCTCCATTAAAAAAAAGCTCTCAAAGACAAAGTACCATATCCTAATCACTTCTCTGGAGAAACACTGCTCTGAGTGATGTGATGGAAATGTTGCTGCTTTCATTCCCCTGGAACAGTGAGCTATAGCAATATTGAAAAATCTTAAATACATTACTGAATTTGGCATTAACCTAGAATAATGTTAAAATGCCATTTTCATTACTTGATAGAAGTCAAAATTGTCCATCTGTGTGTATTTCTGAAGAAGGGAAAATGTTTTGGCCAGCTCAATATGACACATATAAGCCTGTCTGTTACTCCATAAACAAAACCAATGACCATCCTTTATGAATTGCTCAGGACAGGACTGAAAGAATCAAGAGTGTTGTAGTGAATAGGATTGTTTCATAAGCTCTGGATTCCTTAAGTGGGGCTCTGAACTCAAAAAATATAGCAAGTGCTTTAATTCCATTTCTATCTTGAAGCAAGGTATTAGTGCTCATAACTATGGAGCAATATACAGCTTGGAAAGAAAACCCACCCAACCAACCCCAAATACCTGCTTTAGGGTCTGCCTTACAAGCAACACAGAGAGTGACTCACGTATCTGCAACCGAGTCACAGGATCAAGTTCCAACCAGCCCACAGAAGGCAATAGCTAATGCTCTTTAGAGTGCATTTGTACAAGGCTTCTTGTTGTTAAACTGTCAAACAGCACGAAACGTTTTCAAGAGGCTTTAACCTCTCACTGTTTAACATTGAGGATATTTTCTAGTGAAATTTAAACACAGCAAAAGGATAAAAGTTCTCTGCAGGAGTAAGTATAAATTGAAAAATGTATTTGTCAAAGAGAAGTATGAATTACCAGCTAAGAGTATCTACTGCAGAAAAATGAAATGCATTTACTTCTTGCTTAAACATTTAATTTACTCCAAAATTTCCACAATACTTAATTTCTCTCTCCAAAAAAACAACGAATGAACCTTTTACCATCCCTCAGCCACCTGTAAATCCAAGACCTGTGCTGCTGGGAAGTAGCTTAAGACACAGTTCGATCCAAAGCCCTGCATTGTGACCTGATCAAACAGATTGCTGCACTTCACCATCTATTTTTAAACTGTTCCTATAAACCTCAAAGTAAGGTGATGCCTCTGAATCCCAGAGACGCTCTGCTGTATTTAACATCTCATTTAAAAAAAACCAAAACAAAACACCTTGTTTTTCATGTAAGTAAGCATTTTTAAAAAAAAAAAGAGAACTTAGAAATATTTTTGAGGATCTAGCCTAAAAAGATGTGAAGAAAGTAGAATTCAAAGCACTATCAAAATGTTTGGTTTATCCTCCCTAATTATTAAATTTTATAAACCAAAAAAACCCAACCCAAAGCAGGCTATTTTAAAGGCAATCAAGTACAACCATTAGACAACTATCCATAAGCATCCTGACATCCATTCCAATATTTGAAAGTCATGAGGATAACCTCAATGAAGTACACCAAGTTTAAACAAACAGGGGTACATCAGGTTCTGTTCGACACTTGCCAACTTCCACAACCTGCAGGATTTCCTTAAGGCTCACTCCTTGAGATAACACAAGAACATCTATGTGCAAGTTTCTACCCTTCAGGGTTTCAGAAAATGGCTGGAAAACAAACACACCATGAAGGCTCTGAAAACAAGTAAAAACTGGCCAACGTATCACAGTTAAACATGACACAGCTTTACATACGTGCCACAGGGCAAAGGGAAGAGGCAATGGTACCATTCACTGGTTTTGAGAAACTGCAGCTGGAATACAAAGAGGAAAGGAACTTCACATACTTTTGGTTAACGTCTGCAGATCTTCAACAGATGGTGGTCCATTTTTCTTCTCATAAGGAATGACGGTTGTTAAGTACTGTCAAATGAAAAACAGAGTTACCTGACAGTCCTTTCACGCAGTTTACATTGCTTGCATTTAATTTTACAAATAAAGACTTCTAAAAAAAAATCTTATTTCACAAGAGATTAAGATTATACCCCTCCTATCCCAAACCTTTTATCACAGAAGCCAACTGGTTTGGGTTTGTTGTTCGGTTTGGGTTTTTTTGTTTGTTTTGTTAAATTATGTGAACATCACACTAAAAGTCATGCCGTGAAACAATAGAAAAACTATTTTTAAGTAAGTGGAGCTGTTCACAGTAAAAAGTTTCTCCATTAGGTTTCTTCCACTGAGCCTCCAATAGGCTCCGATTTCCTCCCTACAGAAGTCCACCAGAGTCCTTCATGTATTTAAAGTACTTCTTACAATGAAATAGAAGCCGGAAGAACAACCTTCCAACCACCTCCCTTCAAACGCAGATGAAAAATTTTCACACTTGCTCTTAAAGAAAAAAGTATAAATATCATGTGAGCATCACCAGTTGTATCAAAAAATCAGAAAGTCATTATTTCTTTCCAGTAAGTACATTTAAAAATGTGTTTTTTGAGACTGTGTTTGAACAGGCTCAAAAAACCCCACAGAATTTTCTCAGTAACTGCGTAACTCTCTTAGTAAGAATGTGAAACATTCCAAGGACTTTGACAGATCAAAGAGCACTGCCCAGTCCCAGCTCCGAAGGTTATGTATAGTCCCCTGCACAAAGGAAACTCGACTGCTCTATTAAGGTGAAAATGAAACCAGACAACTTTTGCCTTCCAACCCTACACACTTCCAACCAAACAGTACAAAGCAAGCCTAATTAAACTGGAGCACTCACGGTTTGGATTTTATTTTTTCAGTTTTAATAGCCAAATATGCAACAGACCAACTCCACTTTGGTTCTATTCACTCTTTACTGAAGTCTCTCTTAACCATCAGCCTAAAAACGCCTCCAAAACAACTTCCCCCCGCTTGCCCCCAACTAAAACCACCAAAACAACCAAACAAAATTGTCTTAAACCTTTCAGGATTTTCCTACCTGAAATTTGGCCAAGATTTACTTTGAAATTCTGGAAGCAGACCTGTTGCTCTAAGATTATGATTAAATGCAGGTCATATGTTACTTTGCAGCCTATAGGAACGCACATTATACTTAAAGAGGTCAGCATTTCAGAAGTACTGAAATTTCCGGCATTTTCCCTAACAAAAAAGCTTCCTGAAATCTCCCACAATTCAATTTTTAAGAATTTAACAGGAACTTTATTCTGGGTTGACAGATACAAGGCAAGAGGCAAAGTAACCCTCTATCACTCAACTTGAGACACAAGGTTCTCCACACAACAACTGGAAAACACCTTATGCAGAAGGTCTCCTCTCCTAGGAGCAGCACTTCAGCAAGAGTGAAGCGCAACTCAGACCCTGGTGAAGAGGCTCGCTCTGCAGAATTGGTGCTGCAAAACGCAGCTATAACCATCTCTGTGTTCAGAGCTGGCTCATGCTCCTCATGCCCAACCACACCCCCTGCCTAAAAGCCAGAGTCAGTTCTGTGTAACTGAAGGGACCATTGTAGGGAACATACAGACAACTCACCCCGACCTTACGCACACACGGGGTGCTTTACTCCCACTTTGTTCCTTTTGGATTCTCTCCCACCGCTTAGCGCAGCAGAGGGAGGTGTGCAATGCCTTGTCAGAAACAGTCAGTTTTCCATTTCCTTTCCAGTTGAGGCAACCAACAGGTATCAATAGAGACCTGTGCTCTTAATAAAAATTACTGGAATCAATAGCTAGATGTAAGGCCATTAAATCTGCAAATGTCAGATGGAAGTAGATCTACTAACTGAGATATCAGAGCTCAGGCTGTCATTTCCATCTGTCAGAACTAAGTGACATTCTACCCTTTACCTACACAAAGAAATTACTAGGACATATTTTCCTGATCAAATACCAATACTCTCTGTTTTCCTTCTCCTGTAAACTCCACCTTTCAATTCTCCTAAGAATGATAAAAAAATCCAAACTTATTTCTTAGTTTACAGAAACCATATTGTTTTTCTCATGAATGCTTCACTGCTGCAACAACGTCTCTGTAAGAGCACCATAAAAACTGATCCCCTGAATTGCTGTGTGAAGGATAACATATTATGAAAAGAAAGAAAGAGCTTATTGACGTGCCCAAGTGTTAAGTCGACCGTGACCTCTACATTTTTGAAGTTGATTTGACAGTATGATAAGCAGCAATTCCCACTGCCATTTGTAATCACCCATAAAAAATGATCATATGCCTAAAAATCGAAATGAAAATGACTATCTTAAATTTTCTGATCACAGAAAAAGCTACCAACATTTCAATGGCTTCAGTGTTGTTTTTTCCAACTGCGTTATCAGATGGGAACGGGTAGCTCCCACTGAATGTTTTTCTTTAAGCACTGAAAAGTTCTGAGCCATTTTCATGTATGTCTCACAGACAAAAGGACTACAAATTTAAAGAGAAAAATACACACTATCAGAGTAATACCACTCAGAAAATAGCAGAGGTGGTAAATACTATTAAAATTAAAGACTGAAAAGAGTTCTGAAATAACTGAAGCTTGTCACAGATTTTACGCTGTGGCTTTATGTACATGCACTTCTACCCTCTAACATACAGAAAAAATTGTGTCCTTGCATTTTTTTTGGAGCACAACTCCAGATTGGTTACTAACTCTTCCTTGCTAGCAGAAAACACCTGAGCGACAATTTAGAATGACAATACACCCTGAAAAAACACTCCAACATTCTGAAAGCAGCACTAAGCAACAAAGCACCTGATAGGTTTTTTTTTCTCTCTTTGGAACTTGCTGCAGTAAGATGACACCAATATTTAAAAGGAGGGTCAGGGTTTGGTAATGTTACCATAAACATACAAAACCAAAACATCTCCAGGCAAAAAAACCCCACAGATGCCATAGAAAAATGAATTTCCGGGACTAAATCAGGAAGGACCTGGGATCTCTTCTACCCTTTTCCCCTACTTTTTATTTTAAGGTCTCGACTGAAAAAAACAAGAAAATCTTTACCCTTGCTAACAAGGGTAAAGTGTAAGAAAAATCAGAAGTCCAATCAACATGAAGAATGACTTTAGTAAACTAAATTAAAAAATGACTGGAAGAGTTAACCAGTGTTACTGATAATGATGTGTAGAAAGTTAGGTGGCAGTCAAAGAGGTGGAGGTGTATTTCAACAGGGATGTGTGCATATAAAGAAAGTATTTAAACCAAAAGTAAGAGGGGCTGGCCTAGCTAAATACATTCACTTTATGAAAATACACAGTTATTTAAAATATCTAAACATACTATTTAACAGTAAAGAATGGCTAAACACAGAAAAGGGGGAACCCCCCAAACGACAAAACAGCACAACTATTACTTTGCCAGTATTGAAATAATGTAGAGTGATTAGAAACTGTTAGGTAGGCGCTATGCACATGTTCACAATAAGCTGGATCTAAGGAACTCTCATACATACACCCTGCTTGAAAAAGAGGGACAATTCCATGATTTCTAACCTAATGATTCAGGAATGACTTGAGGAGTTGTCCTACCTCCTAAACTTCTCTGCAAGATACTCACAACCTTCCAAATAAAAGTGTAATCAGCCACAACTTCTAAACTACCAGGCACTTTATTGCTTCAACAGACTTCCGACATGGGGAAAATAAGATTAGTTTCTGCGTAAACTCTAATGGGTGGGTAAATAATCAGAAATAAAAATATTTTGTTATGTGTGCCAAAAGAATAAGCATTAACACTTTACCAAAATACAGAATACATTTAATAAAATACAGACTACACTTCTGGAATAAACAATTAAGTACTGCTCAGAAATAAAGCATAAAAATCTTGCTTGTACCCACTGAAGCTGGGTCTCTGTCCTGTATATGTCAACATTTAAATAGTCAATGGAAAGACAAAAAACTTGCCTATAGCTTATGTATATCAGTATTCTGCATTGCACACATATGGCTGCTTTTAACATCATGCAGTTGTCAAAGGCAGAGAGGCTTACAATTGAGTCCACACATTTTCGAGATGCTACTCTGTTTTTAGATATATCAGCTCTGAACATCTGAAGAAAAAAGAAATCAAAGCCTTTTTTCAGTCGTAGATATTACCCAAGTCCTTAATGATGAAGGCTGAAGAGTTACGTCTAACCTGATAGATACTGGTTTTCACAGACATGCAATGTATTTGAAGCATGCATTGTGCCAAAACAGACTTTCAGCCTAGGGTAAGAAATAAGGGTTATTATTTCAGTCTATCAGGATATCAAGTCCTGACTGCCTCAACCTGTCGAGGACAGAAAGAGACTTCAGACTTCACAGTCCTGAAGCAGCGTAAGATACAGATTCCAACCTTCTTCTCCGATTTTTTTTTCTTCCCTGTCTCAGCATTTATCTTCAACTACTGTCAATTTTCAAGCTCTCAGCTCCTACGAGAAGTGCAGGCAAAGGATGAGGAAAAGAGAGAAAATAGCCCAGCACCTGTTTCTCTCCACCCGAGTTCCCAAACGTGTGGCGGAGGCCATTCTGTATGACATTTGAGATCCCTTCCATGCTGAAGCGCTAAAAGTAGTGAAAACACAGCAGAAAGAAAAATAAAGTGACAGATAAAAGTTGAGAAGACTATCAGTGTTTATCAAGACTATTAAAGACAAATGACAAAGACAAGCTCTAAGATGTATTTCAGCACATTTCTGGTCACCTACTTAATTTTTATGTATGAAAAGCAAACCTTAGAGTGGCAGTTAAGCAGTATATCTACAGCAAAATTTAATAAAATTTTCACACTTACAGACCCAAAAATCGAAACTTGCCTTTTAAAGTTGTTTCATTCATAAATGTAACATATAGTATTTTTTTAAAGTTTAGTTCACAGTACAATCTCCTTTAAAATTCCTGTTGGAGCAATATACTTTCAGAGATACTGTGAATACCAATTTTTTAGATTTTAAGCATATAGAAACACTGCTCAGAGGTAGCAATTTTCAGCTCTCTCTCTAAAACATTTTATGCTTTTATGTTTCTTTTTTCCCCACAACTAAAGCAACAATTACTATTCCATGTTTCTGTAACATGATAAAACATACACGATTTTTTAATAAAACACTCATATTAATTTCAAGCTCCATTACATGAAATCATAGAATCCCCAGGTTTGGTTTTGAGGTTTTTTTTTCTTGAACTTTGTAATCCTTTTGGCTTGCTGAAGAAGACAAGTTAAAACAAAAATCAAAATAACGTTGGCATTTACCATGAGGTACATAGAGCCGCAACTGAGAACAGGAAAAGAAGAAACTGACAAGCTACTGACACAGGGCAGTATGATGTGCACACCTCTACATGATTACCCAAATGTGTCTGTTTATGGGAGTGGGAATAAAATGTGCTGGAATACAGTATTCACTTGCTTTCTAAAGCACAACAAGGTCAGTAAACGCACACAGATGTTGCCAAAGCCATCTTAACTCTTTTAAGATATCCTACTTAAAGGAAGTGGTATCTTCAAGCCCTGACTATTTTTTAATGACCAGGCAGTTTTCCCTTGTGAAAGGTAACAGTTATAGAAGTCGAAGTTATTTACCCAAAGACTGTATCAAGAGCAAAGTATTGAAACCTCTATTAAAATTCAATTAACAGGAGAATAGATTTCCTTAGAGTATGAAAATTTAACCCTACTTTCAAGTTTTGTATTTAAGTGAGACTTCATTACAGTTTTAGTTAATAAAATTATTTAAACATTAGTAAACTCACACTTCACATACTTGAACATACAATCCATATGCACATTCACAGCACTTCTTTTTTAAAAAAAAGTCTTGAAGGGAGGAAGCATGCACCTCTTTCTGGGAGAAGGCTCTCAAATCTGTACTTGGTGGTAGTGAAAGCTATTTTCAAAGGAACCACACATTCGCAGCCTACAGCCTTACTTGGGAGCCAGTTTGTTAAATCCCTCTCAGAAAGCAGTCTGACACGCCTCTATCTTGAAGCAAGCAAATGCAAAAATGTTTTATACTGGGACACGTAGTTATAACTTGAAGACATCATTTGATCTCCTGACTTGAAACCAACCAGAATAGCTTATGAATCACTTGACTCAGTTTCAAAACTAAATAACGACTTTTCTATCTAGAATACTGCTTCTTGTCTTTCCACGACTGGGAACCCAAAAGGAGTACATATGAACTTCTCTCTGTGCTCTTGCAAAAAAGGATGACAATTTTCCTTTTTTTTTTTCTCCAAACATATACTTTCTTAGCTCTATTTTAATGTAATGTTGTGTATACACACACACACACACACACACACACATACTCTTCATTAGACAGACAAGATCTGAATGACATTCGGGTTACAAAACAGGCATCTTACTAAAATTTAAAAAACAGAATCTGAAGAATTAATGTTTCATTACAAATGGTTATTACTTATGTTTGAAAAAACAAACACAAAACGTTTCTGATGTCAAACTAAAGCATTCTTTCTGGGACTTAGCCAAGATCTACAATACATTACCAGTATTTTCTGCATCCTGTAAGAAATACTAAGAAATTTTAACATTAATATCTCACTTCAATAATTTTGAATTATACTAGACAGATAAGAAAGAAAAAATTGCATTGACAAGATAACAACCTAATTCCTTCCATTCTCCACCTCCTATTATTCAAACCCTGTTTGAAAGACGTTATTCCTTTTGTTGCTATGTTCTGTGAAGAATAAAACAAATTATCTCCTCCCTGTATACCTGCACTGCACTTTGGCCTCACCCCTGCCTCTTGCTGGACACAGTAACTGCCACAGGTTTCAAGAGATCCAGGGTAAGACTTCAACTTTTTTCCTACCTAAAATCCAGTATGATCAATAAATATCCATAAAACTACACCAACAATAGTGAATTACCTGCAGTGGTACACACATACTAAAATTGACACAGTGAAAACAAACAGATAAATGAGTTTGGCTACTGAAAACAGAACACAGATCAGTATAACCAGAGACAGCACTTTCTGCAAGAAAGGTATGCTGACGTGCAAACAGTTAAAAAGATATCTGTGGAGTATGAGTAAAACATTACATGACCTTGTGAAAAAAATAATCTGAAAAGGAAGCACTTAAGCCTTGCCTGTGAATGAAGCATGGAAGCAGGGGCAGTAGGTATCTTGATGTAATCTAGGCCTACTACTTCCCGTAAGGAAAAACCAAAAAATATTTTGAACGTGTAAGTGGTTACAAAAATTTTCTTACTGTTCCAGGCATATGACTTCTTTCTTGTTTGCCATTCTGAGGACTACCATTTTTCAGCTTCTTTTTCTTCTTTGCTGTTTCTTTGTGTTCTCTCTGTTTGTTTTGTACTTCAATGAGGACAGAAATGAAGCTGTTTTTCACTTCCTTCTCAAACTCCAACTCATCTCGTAGTGCCAGCTGCTGCACCAGTTCCTCAGAATAATCCTTAATAGCAGTCTCAATTTCTTCTAACAGTTCATTTAACTCAGCAACAGACAATCTTTTTACTCCTATAAATAGTTCACATAAAAAGCAATCCGTCAAGATTTGAAGCATTAAGAGTAACTGCAACACTAAAAAAGGTATCTGAAATTTTTCGAACCAAAAAATTAAATTCTAAAGTTACACAGTACAAAACAATATTCCTACAGGAATAAACGCATCAGACTCAACTAGATAAGCAACAAGAAGATGGTTACATTTTATTCTGATTTCTGAGAAAGCTGACGTTCTCCAAACACGAAGAGCAGGCTGCAGTTAAAGAAGTTGAAGTAAGTGCTAAACTTCTAATACTGATACCTCTGTTAGCTACTGCTTTCCACCCACCCACACTGGCTGTTCAAAGTATGTGTCTCCATATGTTCTGACACAATCCTGGCATTTCTGCAAACCTTGGATTTTTCACCTACAGAAATACAGAAAGTATACTCTACGAGCGAGGGAATCTTCTTGAGGATATTGCTAAGGTATGCATGTTAATAAAAGCTTGCTCCAAGCTTTTATGATAATATTTTTAGACACATTCAGTAGAAAAAACAACAAAATCCTCCAAATTTTCTTTCTCTAGAGATTGTAGCCACAAGCATGGCCCTATATTGCCTGAAACAAAGACCTAGATAAAAGTTAGCCGACAGGCTCATTTCAATAAAGAATAAGCATTAATAGTTGTGGGACAGCACAGCATTCCCAGCAGTTGCTATGTCAAAGAACATGATATTCATTGGCATTTGAGAAGCTACTAGTCCGAAGGGTACAATCTGTTTAAGGACACTGCATAGATGCTCCTAATGATTTCACTACACTGAATTAGTCTAGTAAATGTTGTTAAAAGGGGAAGTGCCTACAGAGAAGTGTTGAAAAATACAAATTAGGCCAGAAACTACAAGAAGGCATAGGTCCTAGAAGAATCAAAAGTAATAAGTGAAATGTGATTTTTCTTTCAAATTACAGCAGGGAAAACTAATTGGATAAAGCACCTTGTCACTTATGAAAGAAAGAGCAATGAAACCTGCTGAGGCAGACTTCTCCAGAAAAGTGCCAGTTTTTCAGAGTAGCTTGAGCCTTAAACTCTGTGGAAACACTGCAGCAGTACCACACGCTTAAGGATGTAATTTTCAAGTAGGTTGAATCATCCATCCCCGATATTGTTGTTTAAATTACAGCAAGTACGTAGCATGTAGGTGATGGCCTCTGCAGGTAACACAGACCTTGGCTGTGCTCACAATCACTGCCTTTACCATAGCTGTAACTTTTTGCAAAGTCGACTCTGGTTGCCAACAAGAGGAAATAGCAACACCAACTCAAACATATGCTGGGGGAAGAAAGGTAAATCCAGTGACATGATCATCTAGTGCTCTGTGGGTGCTGCGAGTCGCAGAACAGGCCTTACAGTCTGTGAAACAGAGTATGCTCTGTGCTAAAAATTAATACGAGTTAAGTTCCTTACACCCTCAGCACAAAGGGTGCTCTAAAAAGCACAGGTTCCACTACTGTTTAGTTTTTCTGAAAGACTAGAAAGCACCGGTGAGTTCCAACACCAAAGAACCAGCTTCACAGCCTATATAACAATTGCTCCAAAACCAGAGGTACAGATTACCCAACTGCAATCCTGATCGGTTTCTGATGGATCAGCTGTTCTTAACAAAGCCTACAGAAGGGGTACATAGGAACTACTCAACTGACAGTGGTGAGTGAAAACAGTAATTCAAATGCAGAAGACTACTTGGATTAAATCTTAGATATGTAGGCTAAAAGACTCAGATCCAATCAGATCAAGATCCTCTATGTAACCAGAGCTGCAACTGGTTTTATTTTTGAACTGTCTTTTCCTATCTAAGAAAAAAGTAAATAAAGGCTTTGTTTTCCTGCTCTCAATCCTAAACATCAACATGGCTGACTTGTGTTATAAAAGCCAGATAGATAGTTTCTAGGAAGTCTCTGCCATAATTTCAGAAATGCAGGCTAATTATGAAGCAGTTCTGCACATCAAAAAAAGGTAGCAAGAGCTTTTTCATAAAACAGTGACCTGAAAGACACGAAAGCAGATTCTGAGAAACCGGCGAGGAAAGTTAAATTATCTGCCAAAGTAACTCAAGGCATTGTTTGGTAAGGGTTGACCTTTAAACCACGAAGACTGAACAGACAAGAACTCCTCAGGCAAAGCAAAATAAATATGATACGAGATACCAAGCAAGCTTGATTAGCTCCAAACCTAAGGACATATGGAACTGTCAGAAAACCAGGAAGCCCTGCTGCGCAGGATACACTGTGCTTTCACATTCCTGAAATTTATGTGTTGAGACAGCTAAGAGTCCAACCATGAAAATGGGATCTCCTCCACAAATCTGAAGTGTAGCAGAAACTGTACGTCACGTCACAAAAGGTCGGAGAGTTTTCTGAATCTTCTACAGATTTTATATTGCTGACCCAGACCATGGGAAAGAAAGCACAAACCTTTGTAAGAGAGACTGAAGTGGAAGGATCATCTAGCAAATATTCTTTCTGCTCCTATTACTGTCTAAAATCGATTTTGACAAATATGCAGATCAAACAGATGTCCATCATGAAACTGACTAATCACAGGTTTCTTTTACATACAATTCAACCTATTACAACAAACTATACATGTAATCTCTCCTTTCTTTTTGCCTAGGGAAGAACTGATGAGTTCATTTAAGTAGAAGATACTTTAAAAAAATATCTTTTTTTTGAAGAGGAATGGGAGGAGAGAAATGCATGCAGTCCTTGTGGGGAGAAAAAAAAAAAGCAACAGTTGCCTCATTTTTGCGTTGCTGTAGATCAAGATAGGTTACAGTGACCAAAACAGTACAAAAGAAACACCTTCTTATTTACTGCATAGCTTTCAAAAGCTTTAGCTAATCTTCTTAAACACAGCACACTGACCTCAAGAAAGCGTCTCACTTTAAAATAAATTAATAAAAATTATCAACTTCTCACTTTACCTATGAGAGGTCTTCATTCCAGTGATTCAAGCTTCAGCACATTTTTAGTTGAAATTCTATAAATTTTTATTTTTATTCTAAGTTATTAAAGCTGACAAACTCTTCTATTTATGTTCTAAGTCAAGCTTATTCTTTCAGGGCGTTTTGAAACTATTTTTGAATGCAGATAACTCATAAGAAGGACTTGCTATAAACCAAACACACAGCAAACTTACCCTTTAAACTATTTTCAGTAAGTGTAAGAGCAAAATACTAAATAAATGTCACTTACTCTCTTCATAGCTGTTGTTTGTACTGGACCTCTTGAGAGTCTGAATTTCCTGGGAAAGTATGGAAAGTCGATCTGATTGGGTGGGGGTTTCATCATCTTCTGGATCAGGTGATTCCTGCATCATTTCCTCTATTTCCTCAATCACCTTCAAAGAAAAGTGAACACCCTTATGAAAACCCTCTTGCAGGAGGAGAAACAGCCTGCCATTTGAAGCAAAATCTTTAGGGGCTTAAGGGATTTCTTACTTTCAATTAGTCAAGGTGCTGCTGGGTGAAATTAATACCAAGAACAGATGGAAGAGAATCAACAAAACCATGTTGACGTGTCCTCCCCATCTTCACTCTGCGAGAAGCTGGAGATCACCTTTTCAAGGTAAACTGGTGATCTCACAACAAGCAGCCTCCTGAAACTACAGTTATTTCTATATGAAAGTACACACATATATGCTTGAGAGAACTGAACTGCAGAGCGAGGGAGAGTATCTTTCCTAAGTATTCAGTTGAAGGAACAGAAAACACCACCACAAATCAATTACCTCCCCACCTCTCATTTCATTACACTTTTCTAAGAAGTAGAAAAACGAAGACAACAGAAATCCAGTGTATATAGAACTTATTTTTCACTATAGAAATTACTGTATTTTTACAGGCTAGATTTATTCAGCTGTTCAGTTATTAATAACATATCAATTTTTACAGGTTTAAAGGTTGCAGACAGTGTTGAGATCCACCTCAGAGTAAAAAAAACACCTGAGGCAGTTCAAGCAATCCTGTCTCTTGTACTTTTAATAACTATGTTCATCAGAGTTCACAGGTTATCATTTAAACAACAAGAAGATATATTATTTGATTTGCTTACTAAAGCAGGGTCTTAGTGGGCAGTCATTAACCTTACTCAGAAGAATATTTCAAGATATCACAAGTAAATTCATGGATTTAGAACAGAAGCCTTTATTTTAATGGATGAATTTGAAAGCTTAGGCAAAAACTTTAATGAACTCTCACTAAACACAAAGCCATGTGAAGACATGCATGGCCACACAGTCATGCTGGAAAACTACAAACTATACCACCACCACCATTCTTAAAATATTTTTGCTTCTTAACACATATATTCAATTTAGCAATATTTCTGACTAATTCATGGTAAGAAATGGATAAAAATTTCAACCTGGACCCTGGACTATCAACCTCATCTGAAGCATCTGAATACTTTCCATGTCTGAATGACATAGCAGTATCTCACACAATGCTACAAAAGTAAATAAAGATCAAGAGGCTTAGCTGTGATGAACAGCAAGGGAGAAGATTAAAAAAATCATTACAGACTAAAAGAAAAGACCACATTAACACTGTCCTTTGCTGAACACTTCACCTGCTCTGCTGTGAAGAGTGGTTCATCATTGATGCAGGAAACAATGATAGAATGCATATCCAACTGTTCTCTCAGCTCTTCATCATCTGACAGGTCAAGGTTCAAGTTATCATTTACCTAGAAAACATGAAAAGGTGTATTTATATAAATGTATACACACACAAACACACAAAGGTGTGTGTATATATATACATCTATATATAGAAATACATGTACATATATAAAAAACAAAAGGGAAGCTAATATTGAAATTTAAGAATGAAACAGATTCCTTGCTCATAATAATGGAATAAATGATTCTTGATGTCAAGTACCTGGAAACTGAGGTACTTTAACAATTGAAATCTGAACTGCAACTGGAGAAAGTTAAAATAGCTGTCAGTCTTTAAAGACTTGGAATACCTTCAGCATATGAAGACTACACATGCATATATCTGCATGGAAAGCAGTGAACCCAATGTAGATGTTAAAATCCTAACTGAAGATAGACATTTGTCAGTGTGGGGTGAAAACCTAGCTATAATCTCTAGCATTACACAAGCCTGTTATCTTTACGTGCTTCTGTAGTTCTACTTTTTCATGTAAGATGACATGAAAACACTTTTTTTTAATGTAACATGGTTATCACCACAGATTAAAAATACGTTGTTGAGTATCTCAGGGTCTTTTCAAAAAGAAACAGAAGTAACACTGTTCCCACACATATACCATCAAATCACTCTCATCCTCAAACCCAAAGTTTTATTTTACTACAAGTCCCCTCCTTAATCAGTCAGCTATCTTTTACTCTCACACGCTCGAGTTCATTTACAAAGTTGTTTGCTTTTTCTGCACTTTGCCTGCTGCTAGATTCTAGCCAAACCAACCCAGAAAAGACCCCCAGTCCCCAAAAGCTGCAACATCTAACCTTTGACATTATGAGCTCAATCACTTTAACTGATCTTTGGGCTAATTTATACAGCTAGTTATAATGCTTGCAGAGTCCTTGGCCTCACTGCATTCAGTTCTCAACTTTTCCTGTAATTTCTGTGATCACAGTTTTTCAGAAACCTTAAGTTCTCACATTCATTTTGAAGATGCTACTGATATACCCCCGGATAGCTAGTCGAGACAGAAAAACAATTTATACTTCTTCAGCCATCAGAATGATGTTAAAAGTCCAATTTCTTCCAGAATCTGAATTCCAAGAAATCATGCAGTGACAGGGCTTGACTAAGAATACCCGTTCACCTACCACACAGATGCATCCCAGTTTTGACATTTTTTTATCTGCAGTCCCCAAACATTTGTCCATGTATACAGGATTAAAAGCAAGGATATTACTTTATCTAGAGGAGGTCAGCTTCCCCTCCTGACATCTCCAGAAACAATATTTTGAGAAACAATCAGAATATATTCTCATAATTAAGGCTGATAAACCACCCAAACAAGCCCTACAGCTGATGCCAAAAGGACCCCCTGCCTTCCATCCCGCCACATTCCATGCCTGTTTCTGTCCTCACATTCCTATCAGGGAATGGCTTCTTCAACAGTAATCTAACAAAAATACAAGCAGTTGCGCAACCCTGTTCCTTGTACCTCTGTGTAACACTTCCACCCAACTACTTTCACTGTCAGAGCTGTATAAAAATGTCCACAGATCTGTGACGTGGAGCAACAACGATTAGATGATTCAGCCTCCCTCACCTTACCTTTTTTTTCCCCCCTACTAAAACAGGAACAGAAATACTCTAAGCACATGTTCAACAGCATATTATTAGTTTCAAACTCATCAAGAAAGTGCTGCTTAGCTGTTAGCATTCATTGTAGGAAACTTAAAGCAAGCTACAAGCTGGTCCATATGGGCTGTCACATACCCAGAAATACTGCTGACACATACAGAAGCAGGGAAAAAAAAAAAAAAAAAAAAAAAAAGGAAAAGTATGTCAAACATTCCCAAACAGATGGGCTTTACACATCAAAGGACATGCCAGGTGGAGTGAAAGCTGGAAAAACTTTAGATACATTTAATCCATAAAGTGATTTTCCCTGCTCCTGGCAGCACACCTAAGATTCTTTCTAATCCAGCAACACTACTTCAAGCATTTTTTTATGGAGCTCCTTCACAACTTCCTGCAAAGAACCTACAAAAACTATATGACACCTTTTTTTTAAAATTAACCTAGTTCCTTATCAACAAATCCATCAGTCTTCCAGTCCATTTTTCAATCACACAACAAGGTCACAGCATGGGGGGCTTTGTAAATCTTTAAGTATTTCATTAGTCTAAAACCATTTAGGAAGTCTGAACACTCTAATAACAATTAGAATAAACACAAGTAAAATTCAGAGTCATCAGACTCAAACCAAGAAAGGGAGTTCCAAATTGCCACCTTCCCCTGCTGAACCCCAAAGTATCCTCTTCAGCAGAACAATCTTCGTTCCTGTCACAGTATAGTGTAGCTGTGCATTATATAATTGATGGCAGACGTCAAAGCATTACCCCATTTTCAGGTTACACACAGAGGTATTTTTACAAGGTAACTTCACTATGTTTAAAAGATAAGCCACTGGTTTCCTCAGAAGACCTGGGAGATGGGAATTCTTCCCAGCTTTTCTTCCTGAAGCATTTTAATCCACTTCTAAGAAGATCAGAGGACAACCCTTTCTATAAACCTCTCTGAAGCTCTTCATTCCTTGCTACAACCCCAGACAACTATTTGACTCATTAAATAAGGAAAAACCAAGCTAAACCAAGCTCTTGCACTTCAGTGTCTCCTGCATCACCTTTCCTGTAAAAGAAGCCACTTTAGTCTCCACCTGGCTGCTAAAAGAGTCCACATCAGATCTACTCTATCAGAGTCCTCCTGCCTCCTCTCCTCTCTCACCTGGAACAGGGTTCAATGTGAAACAGAGAAGCAAGATTTTTTGTGAAACACTTTCTTACATTTTTTTCTATCATATTCTGACTCTAATGAACATCTACCTAAAGCCAACCCTGAATTATTCCAGCCCAAGGAGATGGAAACATACATCAATGGTTGGTTAATTTTTTGATTTTTAAAAACCTCTTATGTATAATGCCAAGTACTAAAAATATTTAAAGCCATTTAATAACAACACTCTCATACAAATGCAGATTGTTTTATTTCCCTGCTGAGTAAAAAAGACCCAAAGAGGGTAATTCTGCTGATCAGAACTTACCCCTTTTTCTGAAAGATTCAGTGTTGGCAAGTGCAAAGCTCTGGTGTGGGAAGATTTCCAGTCAACTGGCATTACATTACCATAATTATCAGTTAAAGCATTCCAAATCCTGGAGAGAGGAATAAAGGAACAAAAATGCAGACCTTAAAACAAGCAGCAACTGATCAGCAGTAAACATATTTGTAAAAAATAATAAATTTATATCAACAACTACTTTTTTCTCCCTAAATATTCATCTACAAGTTACTGACAGTATTTTTAAAATGTTTTGAAGCTAAGAAAAAATTCCCCTTTTTAAATCAACAATGTTATGAAGAGATAGTTTAACTGTTAATTATGTAACCATACTCAAAATCTTTTATTTTGGGAGGGAGGTGTGGGGGGTGTGGTGTAGATGAAACGTTTGAAATTTGAGCTCAGCTAGAAACTATTCCTAGCATTCTTCCTGTTTGTCTTGACTTTTGCACAGCAAAAACAGGAATTAGCAGTGGCTGCATAGCAAATTCTGAGCCAAACCTTTTCCTTTCTTTCCATTTATCACAAATTATACTAAAGTTTTCCAAGAGTTCAGTTTCATACAGAAATACTCTTGCTGAGCTCAGCCTACCACTCCTGACAACAGTTGACCTTAACTGTGTCTACAGTACAGACAACCTCTCTGGCTGTACCAGAGGCTTGCATATGCATCCCTGTTCTGGAATACTAGTTCAGATTTTGAAACAGAGCAGCCCTGTTTGCAGGTCAGAGACATGGTTGGTTGGCTTTGCTGTGGGTGCGTTTTTGGAGCGGTTGCCTAGTTAGGCTCAGAGGAGGTCAGGGGAATGGCTGAGCCAGACACAGAAGGGCACAGGGAGCCTCACTGCTGTACAGCACATTTCTGGTTCTTGGCTCTTTGAACGTACATCACTGTACACACCACAGACATCAAGCCTCCTGCTAACAGGTTTTGGTTTTCCCCTTCTCTTAGAATAATTAGTTACCTCAGGGAAAACCTGCAGGATTTTTAATGAAGCTGACCGAAAATTACTATAAAATAACGAGTACAAATTCTTGTAAAATCACGTTAAAAACAACAGCACCATACAGATCGGAGAGACCCTCCTGCTCTCGGGCAAACACAACAATTACCGCAGTCGGAGCCGCGATGTTGCTCGCCATCCACTTTCCGTACTTCCCTCGTTTAACTCTGGAGAGCGAAGCAGCCGGCATTTTGCAAGAAGCTACACAAACGCTACAATCCATCACCCTGCCCTGCAGACAGCTCCTTCTTCTTACCCCAGGGGTAAGGGGCACCGGGACGCCCGCACCGTTCCCCGGCGGCTCGGGGAGTAAAACCAGCAGGCTGGACGCCGGCTCGGCCGCCCCTGCCCCGCGCGGGCTGAACATGCAGGCCTGCCCCAGCTGCAGTCCCGCGGGTGGAGAAAGGCTTCAACTCCCGCAGCCCACAAGCCCTGCTGGGACTCCCTCAGATCAAGGCCCAGGCCGTAAGCCCCCGGGACAGCACTCCCACACAGCGGGGCTAGCGAGTCACTGCCCCCCGCGGCCCCGCCGACCCTTCAGGCCGGGCCCGGCCTCCACCTTGGGCGGCCCCACCGCCGCCGCCGCTCCCTCCCCCTGCTTCCCCCCCACCCCCGGGCCTGCACTCACTCGTCGTCCTGCAGGGCGCTCTGCTCCGTGAGGGGCCGCAGCGGAATGCGGCTCTCGCTGCCGCCCCCGCCGCCAGCCCGGGCCTGCGGGGGCTCAAAGCAGAGGGACAACTTCGCCCCCAAATCCCCACCGCCCCAGCCGCCTTTGTCACGGGCAGATTCGGGACCGCTCCCCGCGGAAGGCTGGAAGCCCGAGAAGTCTTGCCAGTCCCCCGGGTCTCGCTGCGAGGCCGCCGCCGCCATAGCTGCCACCGCAGCTGGAGACACCGGGCTGCGCGCCCCCGCCCGCAGCTCCCGGCGGTGCGCGCTCCCGGCCCCTCCCGCAGCTGCTGTACTGGGCCGCCCGGCCGGGCGACGCGAGGAGGCGGCAGGGGGCGGGGCGTGCGACGGAGCGGGGCTGCCCAAGGGCGGCAGCGGGCGGGGCCCGGCGACCTTACCCACCCCTGGCACTCACCGGCGTCAGCCCCCGTTGGGAGCGAGGGGCCTGTTCCGCGGCAGCAACGACGTGAGCTTCGTCCGGGTGCCCCGCGGCCTCCGCCGCACCGAGGGGCAGTGAGCCCGGCCCTGAGACAGGAAAGAAGAGCCGGACCTGACCGCGGCAGGGAACGTCCCTCTGGGGCACCTCAGCCGGGAGGCGACTGCCAGAACCCGAGGCAGCGAGCAGCGACGGTTCCTCCCTTGTTACCTCCTCCATTCAGCCAGCTCACACGTACGGAGCCAGGTTTTGGATAGACGGGTTACTGCCATCCCCATCCTTGGCTAGCTTTATGTTGTGTCCATACATGCAAGAAGTTACAACAGGCTTTTTTGGGCCACTGTCAGCTTTTGATACCCTACAGTACATAGCGAAAAGGCTCTCTGCTCAGCTCCTTCGTTTTGAGCCTCCTTTAAGTTTCTCTTCATGCTCGCTTCTTGCTGTTTGGGAAAGAGACAGGGCAAGCAGAAAATTGCCTGTTAAGCACCTGCAAACCACTGAAAGAGTTAAAGACCTTTGCCCTGTCCTCCCGACTTAACAGTGCTTTCAAGCTGACAAACCCTTGTAGACATAGGCATTCCCAACAGGATCCTTTCAACAGGGAGCTGGGCAAGGGAGGCCGGGACTACTTGCAGTGTGGATGCACCATTGGTTTGTACATTAGCACAACAGTATTTTCTGTTCCATTCTGGTGGAAAACGGAAATATTTGTAGGTAGAGTTTGAAGGTGCCTTTCTAGAAGAGAGTCTTCCACAGCCATAATCTTGAGAAGTAACTAAAATGTTGGAATGAGTAACTAGCAAGGAGAGGAAAATTACTGGAAATTTAGCATATCACAGAACCTCCAGAGCTGGAAGGGACTCATAAGGATCATGGAGTCCAACTCCTGGCTCCACACAGGGCCAAGTCAGAGCATGTCACTGCATTGTCCAGACACTTCTTGACCTCAGCCAAGCTCAGTGCTGTGACCACTTCCCTCAGGTCATATGTAAGCGTAAAGGGATGCACAAAAATACCAGTCTATCCTAGTTGAAGTCAATTATGGTTTTTGTGGTAACTATTACTACTTGGGCATTTTGTGTTACTGCGGCTAGCTCTGCAAGAACATTGACTCAGCAGTCAGTAGCAATCCAAACAGTAAGTAGGATGCTAGTTCCAGGCTGTACCATGTTTGGCCATCCTCACATTTTCAGTGCCTTTGCCCTTGGTCTCAAAATGATGAAACAAAATGGGAAAGTACCAAAATTTATGGAACAGCTCCAAAAGAATCCTCCTGAGCTATTCAGCCCAGAACAAAATGGAGAGAAGGTACTAGTCTCTAAATTAATGGGTTGCATATAGATACCGATCCACTGCTGCTTTGACTGTAGAAAGTAAGGGATACCAAAACCATCAAGGGGTAGGTTCAAGGAAAGAAAAGGAGGCAGTTTTTTCACACAGCAAGCGGTTAAACTAAAAAACTGTTAGTTGCATTCCAGAACTTTGTATGGTTGGACTTGATGACCTTTCAAGGTCTTTTCCAACTGAAACCATTCTATGATTCTATAATCAAGTCCATTCATTTACAAATTAGTAGACGAAAGCAATATTACTGGCTAATGTAAATGAATGATCTGTGGTTTAGGAAGTCCTTGAAGTGCAGATGCTGTTTCCACACAATTTCTATAGGACCTCACAGCCCCATGGGATTGTTACGTCTCTCTGACAGGTATGACAGATGGACTCGATCGCAAGGCAAAGGCCTAACTTTGTGTTTGAGCAATTGCTTTTTCCTGGATGCTGAAACTATTTGGAATTCCACAAATCCCTCTAATGTGAAAATCCCTTAGTGTAAAACTTTCCATGACTGCAAACTGTTCTTTACCCACCGTATTGTCTGAACTGCTCTCAGGGAAAAAAACCACCTCACCATAATATCAAGGTATTAACTAATGTCTCAAGGACCAGCATAGGGAAGAAATAAATATAAGCATTTAAGACAATACCCATCAATAGGTTTAAAATTTTTTATTGTGCTGCCAAGAGCCAAATTACAAGAAACCGCCTTACAGTTAAAAAAGTAAACAAGCAATCTGCTGAACCGCAGTGCACTCCGAGTGCCACATATGCATCTATTTTTCAGAAAATTATATCTGCATTTCTCTTACAAGAGCACAACAGGAACCAAAGTAAAAGAGTGTAATGGATACAGCACATAGGATAAATCATATCTTTAAAATAATAATAATAAAATAATAATAATAAAAAACATTTTACACCATGTCCTATTATCCTAATATTTTCAGAATATGGCCTTGATTGTAAAACAAAAGCAAGCATTTACAATTTCTGGATAAAGACTGCTTACTCTTAATGCAAGGAATGGATGTTTTGTCTTGACAAAAATCTTCGTGGAAACTGGACAGAAACATCTCTGTTTCAATATCAGATTGAGTACAAAACGCTGGGGAGACTATGTTTTTTTCTTCTTGGTTGGAAACTGAAGTTATATAAGCAGAAAAAAATGTTGACCCTTAATGATACACTTTTTTATTTTTTTGATGCGAACAGCTAGAACACCTTTTTGATATTCTAAAACAAAAAATGGTTAATCTTCAGATTAATAAATTAGGTCATTATAATAATAAATTAGGGTTTTTTTTTCAGGTTTAAAGTTCAGCAATCTCTGACCAAGTATTTACAACAATACTTGAGAGTTCCTTTACAAAAAAATACATTTTCTTTTCACATTAAGCATACTGGGTATCTGTGTCTCTTATGACAAGCATTTGTAAAAGAAAAAAAGGCAATGCACAAATGGGTAATTAGTATAAAAGTGCCAAGACCTGTTTGGAAAGTTAACATTGTATTATACAGTCAGAGTTATAAATGAGGCAAGCTACAACAAACTTCCAGCTTAATGTGGACAATATTCCAGTAGTTGTTTCAAACAATTGTTTGAAAAAAAAAAAAAAAGAAAAGGAAAGAAAAAGGAAAAAAAAAATAAAAGAAAATCCAGGAGCCGATGGTGTTATTCTGTGGAGCTGATTAGTGCTGCATGTATATTTTCATCAGTGTCTCTAGCCAATGCATTCATTAAAAAGCCTTTTTAAGGCTTAGCAGGAAAAGAAAAATAAGAAACACCCTGAAATGTAGCAAGTAGCAAGAGCAACGCTTACTGCTATAATCGTGCACGTACTGTACACACGCAAACACAAGAGTGCACACACACACACGCACGCGCGCACGCAAACAAACACCTTCAAATCAAACCAAATTGTAGGTAGAATGAGATGCTCTTTTCTTGTCTTTCCTAAACTCACAAGCGATTAAGCATTGATATGGAATGCCTGTTTATCTGTTTTCTGCTCTGGGTAAAATCTCTCTCAGATAAAAATACATTCAACAAGAAAAAAAATAGAAAAAATATATACTGTATACATAGCGTTTTATATATACAGTATATATATGTATAGTGTATATACACATGCACGTATATATACATATGTATACCTACATGCATTTGTATATACATATATATACACAAACATACAAATACTTTTTGTTGTTTTTAGCATAATTATATTTACATAAATATTCCTATAATGCTAAAGTTTAAAGAAGCATGATCTCCTTTTTTTTTCTGAGCTTCAAAAAAGGTGCTTGAGTAATATACAATTAAAATTAAGCAGCTTCCTAGCATGGAAGTAGTTTCTAAATCTGCATACCAGTAAATAAGAACATCAACAAGAAAAAAAAAAACAAACCTTAAAACAGTCTCTTTTTTTTTTACTCTCTTGTAAGCAAGAGCTTTGTCCAACAAAAATATTTTTCCTTCTCCTGTATGAACAACCAGAGATCGATACAAAATAACAAAACAAAACCACAACAGACAAAAACAAACAAACAAAAGCCCCTGGAACTGCATGGTGTTCTTGACTTTTCCTTCTTTCCTTCAATACTGCTGTCAAAAGATCCAGTGCTCATATCAGGAATTACTTAGGCCTCAGTCATTTGCTAACTCTGCCAAAGTCTGGCTAATCTAGCCAATCAGCTTTGAAGAAAACAAAAATAAAACCAAAAAGCAGCACAAGGTATAATTTTACACATCCTTAATAAACCCACCCTTTATTTTCTGCTATAACCTCTTCCTTGCTATTTCATTAACTACTGCAGCTTCTCATCATATAGAAAAATATTTGCAGCTACACCACACCTGTGATGTGACAAATTCTGTTCTAGGAGTATATTACTGTAGCAACAGCTGGAAAAAAAAAAATCAGACCTTTTAATTATGGTTTTGGTTTTTTTTTTTTCCCACTGGGGCTTAGGCTTTGCTGCAACAGATGCAATTTCAGAGCAGCAAGAAAAAACTTTATCCTGCTGCTCGGTAGTATTCTTCAGTCTTTTTCTTCTCCAGCCAGGCATGACCACCTTTTCTCCTCTGAAGCTTCCTTTTACCTCATTGCCTACCCCTAGCCCCTGATTCCCCCTCCCAAAAAACCTCTATAGCTATGTTACAAGCAAATACATCTTAACAAGTTTTAAAACTTTGGTTCTAAGAAAACACTTGGTCAGTTATCTCAAGGAAAAGTGGGAATGCTTTTTCTGGCACATTGCAGGAGTCAGAGCTCATCCCAGTAAGGTCTTAGAGCTGTACATGTAGTCACAAATCCAATACAATCCACTAAGCAAGTGCACAATTCTAGTTTTATTTTAATAGCAGACTTAAGTCTCTCTCTCTCTCTCCCCCCCCCTCTTTCTTAAATCCTTGGGTAAGGGTGCAATTCTTCAAACTGTTTGATAGAAATTATCTGCCTGTAGGTTGTTCTGTTTCTGCATGCTGTAAAATCCACTGTATCTTGAATCTGGGTCTGCAATTCTTAGCATCCTCTGAGAACTGTCCACCTGGACCATGGTACCTTTCTTGCAGTCCACATATACCAGTTGATTGTTCAGGCAAGAAGGCTGTTAAAACAGAAATGGGAATATTGAATCAGTTTAAAAAATGTTTGCACCCTAACAGACAAACATCCTCTTCTGAATCATCACCTAACATCATCTGCATGGAATTCTGGGATTCCCATATCCAGTCCTACTACTCCTCTGCTGGAGAATCCTTCATCTGAAAGGTTCCACAGTGAGAGGAAGGTGAAACAATGTCGGGTGCACCCCACTTTATTTAAAGGTTTATGGTCTAAGCATGGAGGACAGGTAGCCAGCACACTCTATGGATACACATGAAGTTAGTGACAATGAGTGTGCTGTAAGCCTGCTACGTATCTTACAAATTCTGGCTTCCATTGGCACAGCTTCTTTTTTCCAAGATTTAAACCAGGAGGGGGTTTTATGATTAAAAACAAAACAAAATAAAATCCAGTAACCCTTATTGCAACAAGTGTTGTGGGGTTTGGTTTTTTTTTTCATTTAACCATGTATTTATTATAAAACATTACTGTACAGTGTTTTACATTTGGCTCTTCAAAAGTCTGTGGACTGGATCTGCAAAGAAGTCTTGCTGTTCAGTAATGTTAACGGAACCAGGGCTAGACATTAGCAGTCCATCTGTAATTTTTAAAATCTTTTCTATAACCTTTCTTTTGATATATGATTTAAGCACAGTTGTTAATTTAGTCCAGGTATCAATAATGAACATTTTGAACAGAAAGAATAGGCCAAAAGAGGCCTGACATAATTCATTACTAGGAACCATCAGTTACCCAGCAGGGAAAAGGAGAAACTAATGAGTGACACTCAGTTGAAGACACCTGGAAAGGAAGCTACATTGTGAGAAAGACTCTCACAGCAAATCTGAGTTCCAGTACATCCATGGTCTTGCACTGAATCTGTAGCTTAAAGTGAGTTTTCTTCGCATATGGATGATGCCTTTTGCTGACACTGAAAAAATGTGTCAGCAAAAGAAGTGTTTGAAGAAAATGATGTTTTGTAGGTTAGAAAGTATGGAGAATTATTGATTATGGTTTCACTGTTAGAAAGTTGTGATTTTTTTCACTTCAGCTTCAAGTATTTTGTCACATCTCAGCCTTTCTGAGAGTTTAGGAGTGAATGCATTAGAGTTAAAAATGATGCATTCTGCAAGGAATTGAAAAACTGGAATCGCTTTCTTGTCTTGAAAGACTGGAAGTGCAGTAACAATGATTCTTAATTCTCCCTATTTAATTTAAACAATTCAACTTTATGTTATGACTGCATTTGTAAACTTTTTGGAAAAGACTTTTTTTTTAAAAAAAAAAAGCTCTGCAGCAGTGACAGAAAGAATGCAGACTCTTCATGAGCAAAGGAGAGTAGAGTTAGATGAAATACTTGCAAGAAATTCTTGACTGCAAGGGGGGTTAGGCCCTGCCACAGGTGGCCCAGAGAAGCTGTCGCTGCCCCCTCCCTGGCAGTGTTCAAGGCTGGGTTGGATGAGGCTTTGGGCAGCCTGGGCTAGCAGAGGATGTCCCTTCCCATGGCAGGGGGATGGGACTAGATGGTCTTTGATGTCCATTCTGGCCAAACCAGCCTGTGACTCTATTAATTATTTTAAAGTTACTGTATTACTCTTCTATAGCTGGAACTGAAGTAAAGATGCTTTCAGATTGTGTCACAAATATGGACAAAGTCTGTTTGATTAGAACTAGGAAATATGAGTGGGATAAATTGGGGACCGGATATAAACGGCATTTGAGTATGGACTAAGGACACAGTCTGCTGATGGAACTGTTACTCAAAGCAAAACAATGCTTTTTTCACTGCTCATTTCCAGCCTACTGCTGCTTCCTTTTTTTTGTTAGTCTCTGAATACTTAATAGGTAGATATTCCTTGAGATCTCTCTTAAAATATTAATTCCAGAACCATGTGATCCTGTTATTAGGAAATATGCTAACCACTGCATTACCTGATATCAGATGATACTTTTAAAGTGGGTGAAATTTAAGAAAGCAAAAATGTTCTCTAACAAGTTTGACTGCAGAAAAGAGATTTGCATGTATTACAATTAAATGAGAGAATTACACATTCACTGAGTTGGGTTGGTTTTTTGGGTTTGGTTGGGTTATTTTGTTCAGCTTGATTTGTATCTAGTGACAGCTCATTGCTATATGGAACAGGGAATGGTTCTGAGAGTGAAAAAATAATTTAGGAGACTAAATAGGACTGACTGGTATAAAATGGATTAGGACATTAAGAGAAAATAATTTAAGAGAATTCAGATGATGTGAACTCAATTGCATCCTACACAATATTCTAATTAATCTTGTCTTCCAAAAAAGGTAAAAGCCTGCAGACACACGGCACCTTTGTTGGAGCTTTGTAGCAGGACACTGGAATCCACTGCTTTTTCTGATTGACGAGCAGAAGGATGATGATCAGTAACAGCGCTATCATGATCGGGATTGTCACCAAGGCAACAGAGCTAGCCGACGCGTCTTCACTCGGGTGTGGGCCACTGCCACTTCTGTACTCTCCCTGGAGATGATTCATGTCTGCAAGGCAAATGTGAGCGCTCGTTAGTAATTACACAGGGCCCTTCACCATAAGGAAGAATGTAATTATGAAAGTCCCAGTCATGGATCTTGTCACTCACATGAATTTGGACTTTCCCTCCTGAAATGTCACTTTATCCATATAAATTAGAACTGAAATGTTGTATCTTATATAATGACTATATTAGCTGGGAAAACGCCATGAAAAAGAGAGGAAGTAGGATGGAATCTGAAGCACAGTAATAACATCTTTGCTCAGTTGCTTTTGCATCACCTTATCTGATCACAACAAATTCCCACTTGTTAAAAAAATAAAATACAAATCAGCTTGTGTTTCTGTGCTGAGGAAAATCTGGAAGTCTCAGAGTGGAAGCCTTTTTTAACAAAAACCCAATACAAAACAAAAAGCCAGTAAGACAATTCTGACATGTCTGCTCTCTCATTTGTTGAGAACATATTACAATACTTGTACCACTCAGCCTGTGAAAACAGACTGCTGGCAGCGTACTGTACTGTAGCAAGTTTTGCACGTAATTGCAAAGAATGGTAATTTTCAGTGACATATACAACCTTCCCACACAGTTTGCAGTGTTTGTTTATAATCCCCAGCAAGGGTAGTCGCAACCCAGCCACTAATGCCCGTGAGGAATGAAAATGCTGTAATTACAGAAGTCTAAGCTTACGATTTGGTAAAGCAGTTACATCTCACTTATCCTTTCTCCTAGCCACCAAACAATAGTATGTGATGAGATCATTCTCTTGGATTTAAAAACCAATAATATATATATATATAAAAAATTTTCTTATATAAAACATATGTATATATAAGTTTAGGTAGCCCTTCAATTAGAAAAGGTTAATAAAGACTGTGTCACAGGGAGTTCTCCCTGTCCTAGAATAGTGATTTCAGCTGAATTTTAAGCAAAAGATGGATTCACATCCTTGGACAGCTTTATTAGCCCCGTGTCATTATATGTGTGACGTGGTTTGTTGGGTTTTTTTTCATCTGGCATTTGCTTATGATAAACATTAAGCTGTGGCACACATTTTCCTATTTTTGTTTATCAATGTAAGAATGCCAGATGGTTCAAATGAAGGTCTGTTGACTCCAGAGTGGCCTGAAAACAGCCTGATTTCTAGTTTCTGTATCAGAAAAGACACTGTCGAATCATGTATCATTCATCATTTTATCGCATTCTTAATTTTATAGAACCCCATTATACCAACACAGATGTTTCTTCCGAGCTGGAGATGGAATGATAATGAGACCAAATTGCATAAATATAATTTAATAGACTGACTCATCTTTACTCAAAGTAAAACACATGTGAAAACCAAAGAATATTCTCATATAACTGCCTTTTCAGAGCATTACACAGATGCTACCTGAATTAAGACATGGGGGGTATACACAGACTTCAATTAGCTCAGTTTCTGTCAGATTTTACCTCTCTGAATATGGTTGATGTCATTTTCACTCGGTGTTGGCCGGTTTGGTACTTCTAGTTCAATGTCTCCTCGATGATTTGTCTTCTCAATGGGGATGTTAGTGGGTTCAGGTACATACATCTCTGCCAAGTAAGATAAATGTGTTTCACAAATTTCAGGCTGCTTAACTTCCCAGTGCTGCTTGTAATTCAGAAAAATATTCTTGGCCACGTGCAGTGCTTTATCCTATGAATTCTTTCATTTGCTCCAGAATTTTCACCATTACTACTCTGAGATTTTGCTTTAAACCTGTTTCTCAGGATATATGGGATACACGCTTGCTGCTGTTATCGTTATCCTAGTGTGAGTAGGATGATGCAGTTGTGTAGATAAATTTGCTTGAGAGAATACCATTTCAGAATGCACACTTTACTACAGCCTTGCTCCTTTGTGATAATAAAAAATATCAAGGGAATGCAACATCCTCCCAGCTGCTACGTAAACTGGCACTGCTTTGGCCTTCCTTCTTTTATAATCCTCGGTGTAGGAGAGCTGCAAGAGGGGGTACTACTCAACCTCTCTAGTTGTCCTGTTGGAAGTAGTTACCAGCTAACTAAGATGAGCAAACTCCTGCAGAAGTCTGCCAGGACCAGCATTAAAACCCAGTTGCAGTTCTTTTGACCCTGACGTCCATAACTAAGAAAATTTCATATTGCTTTTAAGCCAAGTTAAAACGATGAATAAACCAATGCAATAGTCAAAAAGTGATGAAGAGACTCAGAAAAGACAGAAACGTTAATTACTGACAGAATCTGCAGAGACATAAGAATATTTGTTGTTCTACTTCACTAATGTATTTCCATAACCTCGTGAAAGGACAGGGCAGGGACAAGCCACTTATTTTTGAGTTCTCAGAATAAGTAGAATTCAAACTATGTATTTGCACAATATCCCCATCTTAAGAATATTCATTTTGCTGCAGTTTAACCGTCTGTCATCTTCTTGATACTATTCAAACATTCAAAACCCAATTAACCCCCCCTTATTATCAGTGCTGAGGAAAGAGCCTTATAGTAATCTGGGCTGTCGCATCACATTACCTGGACACATGGGACAGCAGCTCCCCTCCACGTTGATGGGTTCAGCGCAGGGGAGGGGTGGGCAGCTGACAGTGGAGCAGAGAGTCTGGCCCTGCAGGCAGTAGCAGTGTGTGCAGCTGTCAATGTCCCAGCGTTCCTCATCTGCATACGTCTTCCCATTGAAGTGGCAGACCACTTTCTTTGGGACCGTATCTTCTGTTGAAGGAAAACAGAGCAGTGGGATCAGATGGTAATGGCCAATTACACACAAATGGGATTTCTTTCCCCAACACAACAGAGAAACAATAGCTACGAAGAAATCTCAGCTGTAATTAAGAGACTCTAGCCACATCTTCTGTGACATCTTTGTTAAAAAATGTGTCATCGGTGCTTCTTCATGAAGTATGTAATTAGCCTAGGCTGCTTCTTATCATTTTCCTCATGCAAGAGGCTAGAGGATGAATGATTGGGACATGAAATTATGTCAAAAGTGCTGTGAAAATTAAGAAAAAAAATCTATTTTTTTTTTAATGCTTGACTGTCCGATATGCCAATTACTCCTCCTGATTTCCTGGTAAATCCCGTTTACCTAAGAAAAAAACAGACTACCTACATTTCTAACTAACAAGGTTTAGTAAGAAGAACTCAGTCTGGAATATTTGGAGAAAAGATTAGGCTGGATACCAAGAAGGATAAAGCAACTCTCAGGTGACATAAGAAATGCTTCGACTATTTATGATGATAAAACAGTCTCAAACAGGATTGGTAACTGCCTCAATGGAAAATCTCAGGAAAAAGACAATCAAACTGAGCACATTTTTCCATGGTTAGTATTACATAAGTCAGAAATTGGTGTGATCTCAATCCTCAGAAAAAAACAAGAGGTTCCTGGACACCTTTCCCAACGAGCGAGAGCTGGAAACCTAACTACTTTTCAGATAGATTTTCACACAGTATGTAACAGGGACCTGGACTTGATGAAGCAAGTAGGTCTTGGGAAAACACCTAAATGAAACATGAAACTCTCTGTCTAAGACTCAATACAGCACTTTTCTAACACTGCATCCTATGCAAGCCTTTCGGGTCATCTGCAGTACGCCTTCTATTTCACTGAGAAGACAATCATGAATTGCTTTGCCTAGGGTGGTTTTTTTGCTGCTGCAGCACTTTATAGATAATCAACATAAAACTACACAGCTGAAACTCCAAAAGCCAAGCAGCACCTCATTTTCATCTTAGCTTCCCACTACTTTTTCTTAGAGACAGAAATGATGATGATGAAACCTGCTAATGACATGAATTCACAGATTAAGCATATGCAGGAATGAAATTGCAAAGTAGCTTCTTAAGAAGTCAGAGTAATACTAGCTGAACATTCACACAAGTTACACATGTAAATACGTCAGAATTACCACTCAAATATAAATAAAAATCCTTATCAAATAATTTGGCCATCATTACAGCTTCAAATTAGTGACAAAAGACTGACATCATCTAGAATAACAGGGTTCACAGTCAGCAGACCTTTGCAACAGATCTGGACAGAGTAAATTCAAATGCAAAAGGAGACCAGAAAGAAACACCATTGGAAAATACTAATGGAATTAGCTGAAAAGTATCAACATTTTGAAAGGCCATGGTATGGGCATCCTACAGCTTCTGAGGCTGTCAGAATGGGTCCCAAAGTCTTGAAGTAGAAAATTTTGTAAGTGAATATGGGATGGAGACAGGGAAGGAAGCGTTGGGAAGAAAAGGTGTCTGCAAATAGCACATTAGGTTCTTCCACAGATGACACGTGTGTTGGCATAGAGAGCCAGTGAAGCCCTGTGCTGGGTAGAAAGTAGGTGTGGCTGGGGAGAGGGTGAAGCGCACAGCCTGAGCCGTCCTCTACTCCTCACTACCTGAGCAGAGCAAAAGCTGAGCACTTTGGGTCATTTGCTCCCAGAAGCACTACCTTGTCCCACTCAGGGCAGCTGCTTCAACTCAGCAGCAGGTTTGGCTAGAGAAGTCCTGTTAGTTGCTCAGGCTTTTGTGAGTTTGTAAAGAACACCTCACAGTTTAATACTGTGAATGTATTTTAGGGGAATGAACACGGGTAAAATCGTAACAGTAGTGTTGCACCTTTGAATCTCCAGGGGAAACATTTAAGTTCTAAGAAGGCATCATCCTCTGTGTGTCTCCTATTTTGGTGTCCATCTCCATGCAAGCATAAGCACAGGATGAAGATGAAGGCCACAGCACCAGTGAGTGCTTGAGGACAGTGGAAACAAGAGAGACTTGCAGAAAGAAACCCACATGCAAAAAAAGCAGCTCAGAATACTGTGTCTAGCTCTACCTGTCTTCTCTCAAATTTCCTCTAGCTGCCCCAATAAATCCATCTCAGCTGGTAAACAAACCAGCAGTCATTGCTCTGTTTCCCACAGAAGACTAATCTTGCCTCTAATCAAATAGATATCCCTTCATCCTCTCTAGAGTAGGAGGTTATCTTTCCAAGTTAATCTTTCTTTGCATGGGAAAGAAGAATGTTGAATAGAGGATGAATTTGAGGATTCATTTAAAACAGCAAAGCATCCAAGGCCTGTAAAATTTTGAATTTGGATCTGTAACAACTTAATAGGCATTAAGCAGATCTGGATCCAGGAAGGAGCTGAATAAAACACAGTGCTAAAACCCTGTATAATTCTTGAAACTCCAGTAAATGAAGGTGGCCTGTATCCACAGAGTTTGCCTACTGAACGTTTTATCAACTATTACATGAAACTATTAAGGAAGAATCTGTACAAATACGTTCTTCACAGTTCTCAATAAATGAAGAGTAAAACAGATGAACTAGGAAGACAAAAGTTAAATGCATGACCTTACTTCTCTTACTGGCAAGAGCATATAGTTCATAGAAAACATTAAAAAAAGTTTTCATGAATTGCAGTTAATTTATACCACAAAACATACAGACAACATACTACAACTGACTAAAACTTATCATAATTGAAAATCTTCATGTCTGAGCTCTAATTAAAATCTGGCTTCTGTATTTAATATTGCTGAGCAGTTGCTAATAAAAAGTCATTAGGTTTCTACAGCTCATGCATTTAAGTATTTGCAATACCGTCCAATGATATGGGATTGCAAGTGAGTTAATTTAAGCCCTATCTACATGCTGTGTGCACATATTCGCAAACCTGACATGCAAGGTGTAGGCACATAGTTCTAACAGTTTTATTTTTATAGTTCATGGAACTAGTACCTGTGGTACATCCCTTCCTTGACCTAGGGGATTCTCTGTTACAGTACTAAGGCTCATGCTTGGTTGCTACTGGTTTGATGCCCTAACTCTCCATACACTTTGTATTGCTTTAAATATTAAAATGTATCCTGGATTAAAATTATCTTTATAGTTGCAGTGTAAATCACTGAAGAAAAGACTGAAGACAGAGAGTGGTCAAAACCACTTTAAATCCTCCCCATTGTGTATGAAAACCATAACGAGAAAGAATAGTAGGATAACATAGTGTTTTTCCCTCAAAGCATCCTCATCAGGAATCTAAGTAGGGGTCCAAGGGCAACTGAAATGTTGATACTTTCTAAGGTATGTCTTTGATGGAATTCCTTACTATCCTATAAAACTGTCTCACCTCTTATTAAAATTACTTTTTCTTCAACAAATTAAAGAGTTCAAGAGCTGTATCAATGGTGTATACATATATCTGAAAGGACTTCACAGTCTTTCTGACAAGAACTGTATTGTTTATAGCTAGGCAAGTTGATTCATATATTCAATTAACAATTATGTTATTATATTCCTTTTCACTGAATTCTTTTCTACTCTGTCTCGCCCTACCACTTTTGGAAGTGAAGGTTACGGTAAGCTCTGAATGCTTGCTAACACTGCTAAAAAGACTTAATTTCAGTAAGATTATACAATTCTTCTCTATCAGCAGCTTCCATTCTACAGCCTTTGTAATTACTGTGAACTCAAAAAAATGTAAACTTTAAAGAAATACTCCAAAAGAAATGAAAAAAGCAACCAGGAATCTCAAATTCTGCAGCTTCAAAAATGCCTGGCAATTTTCACTATTTACAGCATCCATCATTTACTTCACCTGCAACTTCAAAAGTGTATGGCCCTTAATTCTTTATGCATTTTTAGTATTTCAAGACAATATTTTCCCTATTTTTCCTCAAATTTATTATTTTGCCTCTTATGCAACTACCTTTAATGAACCTCCTTTTTTTTCCTGTATTTTAATTTAGATGCCTTATTAACATGTCTTCATTCTGTGCAATTTCATAATGCTTCAGCATATGCTCTGCAGTTGTAATTATATTCTCCTCATATTATCACATACCTTGACAGATATGCTTTACCTGGCAGATCTTCCTTTCAATAAAACAATTTTTGTGTAATGTTTTCATCTGGCATGGGGATCATCACGATCCCCAAAGCTCCCTATGCAGTTCTCACTCTCCAGTTCAACTGAAGGGACAAACTGCATCTCCCCAAAACAGGGAAAATGCATTTTATTTTGGAAAGAAAAGTTCTTGGTTATTCACAAGAAGGGAATGGTAAGTTATCAACTATTTTTATTCGCTCACCAATACAGTAAGGACAACATTGCCCCTTTCTCAAAACAGGTCTCTCGCAGGACACCGGTGGGCAAGACTCAGAGTAGCATCTGATCACACCATCCATGCAAATGCAGCTAGTGCAGACATTGGGCTTCCAGGACTCGGCTGTCAGAAAAATATCTCCTTCATCGTTTTTGCAGTAACTGGGCATGCTCTCATTGCTCGATGAAGAGGGCTGAAGAGGCTCATCTGTAAATATAAACAGATTAAGTTATTTAACTTACAGTAGCTATCTTCTCTCCTAGTATTACCTCAGCAGAAAACAATGGAATTGTAAGACACTGGCTAGCTGTTTCAGAAAAACTAGAACACAGCCTCTTCAGTCCTTACATGTGATGAGAATCTCACAATGTGCTCTAGAATAAAGTTATGCAGATATTTATTGAGTTTAATTAAAAAGAAAAAAAGACCAAAAAAAAGGACAGGAAAGCAAAGTGAAAACCAAATCACCCCCAGAAAGCCATTCTGAGTGCCCGGAACTGAATGGCATATAGGAATTCATCTTAATCAGGGAGATTAAACTTTAAACCTAAAACTGGAATCCCAGCTTCTGCCACGTCAGTTCTGATCCTCAAATGATGCGAAGTTAAAGGCTATTACGCTGCTGTCACCTTTGCTAGTGGACTTACATGACCTAATTATAAACTGGTGAGAAACGAATGGAACTTGATTTGGCTTCAGCTTGCGGCCAGTGGTCTGCTTTAATCCTCATGCCTGCGCATGGGGGAGACCTATTTCTGCAATGAAGCCGTATCTTACTTAACAGACATTAGAGATCAAGAAATATGACTGTATGTGCAAAGAACACTGAAAACAAGGAGAAGAAAAAAGAGAAAAGGATTCATAATGGCACTCAGATCAGATTCTCAATCTAACTAAGTAGTTATGAGAGACTAAGCTCTGACACCACTAAGGAGGAAAGTTCAGCTTCTTCAAACAGTATTTTGAAGTTAAGCAAATGCTTGCTGTTATTAATAACGAGAAAAATGGAAGTCAGGAGAGCTGGCTAACTTTCTTACTGAAAATACTATCAGGAAAAAACCAAAACCCAAACAAAAACCCTCAAGAAAGACCCTGTAGAAGAAAGGGCCAAACCTATTTGTTTTTCTTGAAGTGACATTTTTAGGTTTTGTTTTTAATAAAGACAAATATTTTCTCAGTGAGTTTGCATACAATTCACGGGTTTGCACTAACTGCCCACTGCAATAAATGCCCCCATTTGCTCTGTAAAACAGGAATTCACAAGTCCCCTTTACCTATGAGAAACCTCTTGCACACAGCCCAGTTTTGCAGTTGAAAAGAGAGGACTGCAGGCTCTCCCTGCAAACTGCTGAAGAACAAAGGCACCACGACAACTGCCTGTGCACACACTGAAACATTCAATAGTCACATCAGGCGTTCTCAGACCATGACAGGGCGCTGACGAAAGCTGGTTGTCAGTATATACCTGGGCATTGTGGACAACAGGAGTCTTGCGTGCGGGTGGGGTTTTGACAAAGAAGAGGGGGACAGACTTCAGTCTCACACAGGACACGTCCGCTGTGGCATGTACACTGTGTGCAAGAATCGATATTCCATGTCTCTCCTTCTACAAAGTATTCCCCACCAGGAGCATGACAGATTGATGGACTGGTGAGCTCTGGCTTCTGGACAATTATTTCATCTGAGAAAAACAGAATTGGAAGACAGGCAAAATCAACTACGACTCTATTAATCAACAGATGTACACAAGATCAGTAATTGTTGTGTTATTGAAAATATCTGGAACAGTAAAACCAGCAATAGATACATTCTTCATGAAGCTCTTTCAACTTTATTACGCCACTTCTGACTTCGTATCACCTGCATCTCAAGGAAAATCGGAAAAATTCATACAAGAAACAATTTAAGAATCAGTTTGGATAAATGCTACTTAATATAAACCAGAGATAATTTCAAGTTTTCTTGGTATTTCAGAAAATTTTCAAACCAATCTTGCGATGTAGGAATTCCAAGAGACCACTGTGATTTTCTGAAAAATACTGATTGGACAGTTTCTTAACTGCTAAATATCAGCATCAGTGCAGTTCCTGAAAGGACAGGGTGAATATGCTTCTGAGCGAGGATTTAGGAAGTCCAGATTCAGCTGTCTGCCTGTAAATTTCTGGAGTGGTTTGTGTCTTGTGTCTGTACTGTTTGGTGCCAGATTAAAATAAAAGTAAACACCCAAGGAAACCCCCACAAAATCCACCAACTAACTCCTTAAAAACATACAAGTACTTAACACTGATAGAAGTGCTTCAACAGTTCATTCCATTAATAAACAAATTTTAAAAAATAATCTGCATCTTCTAAAGTAAAAACCACACCCAAGGAGATGACACAGTAAGCAGACTCATGTTTCCAGTGACTGCTAAAAACGCTCTGAAGCCCAGCACTACATAGGGGGCAGTAAGTGCAGTAATAGTTGCCAGCTTACTGTGCTGGTTACTTTAGACCCGGACTGAGACCACCAGCTTTTTCCTTGCACCGCCTATAGGAATAGAGATTCCCCACAGAGCATGTTATATTCAGCTACAGAAGCCATCCGTTTGAAAGTTACATGCTGCAACATGAAGCTTCAAGCTTAGATGTGATGTCATCCTTCAGCCTGTATTCAAACCATCTAACGTTAGATAACCAAGTTAAGTGCCTACGTCAAGAACTGAGCTAACCTCCAGTTTCCTGAGCTCTGAATGAAGGAAAAGAGAAAGCAAATTTGACATGAGCCAACAAGGCACACTTGCAGCCCAGAAGGTGAACTATATCCTGGGCTGCATCAAAAGGAGCTTGACCAGCAGGTCAAGGGAGGTGATTCTTCCCCTCACTCTCATGAGACCCTCACCTCGAGTACTGTGTCCAGTTCTAGAGTCCCCAACATAAGGACATGGAACTGCTGGAATGGGTCCAGAAGAGGGCCACGATGATTAAAGGGCTATGATGATTAGAGGGCTTGAGCTGGATTGGGGTTGTTCAGCCTCGAGAAGAGAAGGCTCCGGGGAGACCTTCCAGTGGCCTTCCAGTACCTGAAGGGGCCTACAGGAAAGCTGAGGAAGGGCTTTTTAGAAGGGCATGTAATGATAGGATGAGGGGGAATGGTTTTAAATTGGAAGGGGGTGAATTTAGATGGGATATTAGGAATAAATTCTTTACTACAAGGGTGGTGAGACAGGTTGCTCAGAGAGGTGGTAGGTGACCCATGCCTGGAAATGTTCAAGGTTGGGTTGGATGGGGCTTTGGGCAACCTGGTCTAGTGAGAGGTGTCCCTGCCCACGGCAGGGGGGTTGGAACTTCATGAGCTTTAAAGTTCCTTCCAACCCAACCCATTATATGATTACAAAATGACTCTGCATTTCTAAACTGCTTTCTGAAGGTCTGTCTCACTCAATTATAGGAATGCCTAATGTAAGCAACATCCTAATCAAGTATCTTGGTTAAGGATGGAAAATTTAAATGGATAACAGCTGCTCCAGTTGTTCAGGCAGCCCAAACCTCACAAAGTTCACATGCTTCTCTCCACCTCTGTAGCACTGATGTACTTGCCTGGAGAACAGTGTTTGTGCCTTTTGCTCCGTGACACTGTCACAATGAATTAACTTAATTATTTGTTTTCGTTTCTGGAGAATGATCAGTAGAACTCAAGGAACCTGACTCTGGCTGATCCTCCTTTATTCACAAAGTACTTGTGTGTTTCTTCTTTCAAGGAATTATTTTATCTTTCACAGATCCGCTTATGCTATTCTTTTCCTATTGCTTACATTTACGACCCACATCTGTGATTCAGCAGCACTTATCGGAAGTGAGATAGCCAGCCTGCTGCCTTATCACTGCCTGGTTTTTTGCTTCAGATGGAACAATATATTACATTTTATGCAATGACACCTAACTCATCATGGGAAAGGCAATACAAATTATTTTCTGGAAATTTTCTCAGCCGTCTACTTTGCATTTAGCTCTCTGCAAAGTCACAGGCCTGTTTTACTACCGCTCATATACTGTTCAGAATCAGAAAAGCATAACCAGCAAGCACTGCTGTACAGCATGGCATCGCTTACGGCTCCCTTAGCAGCACTGGTATCAATATATCATTGAAAATGAATTGCCACAAATGTATGACTACTGTATTCCTGAAGGAGCAACCAGCCAAACAAATACACACCTTCTGGATAGCACAGTTCTGCAAAGTACCAGCAGTTAATGGCTTTCTAAATCTTACAGGAAACTTAGAGCTTTTCACAATCATTGCAACAATCTACTTAAACCTCTTAATGTACAGAAACATGGTTCTAATGAATGCTGGAGCAGTCAAGGTATATCTTGCTCTGATGAAAAGTAAATATGAAATTGAACATAACTGTGGGGTTTTTTTCACTCTGAAAAATGACCTCTGAGAGCTGCCACTTCCCCGTCGATAGGTTAACAATGCAATTCAAAACTCAGTACACCAGGATTGCTAATTATTTCAATATCCTTGCGCCAGACACATTCAAGCGATGTACTCGTAGGCTCACAATTCCACACTGCGTTCCTATCTACTGAAAGCCATGACACTTATTTAATGACACCAGTGGGGAATCAATATGTTGCAAAATAAAATCTGAAATACAATTCTAACAAATATAAAACCTCAGCAGGGGAAACAAAACCACACTGGGACTAATTTGGCCATATTAATTCATACACTTACATATGCTTACAATCACTTTGAAAAAAACCTGTGTCTGCCCTAGCATTTTAAGAGTTTATACCAAGTATGACTTTGCTAATACAGAAGAAAAGGTGATTGGTACCTTGAAAGCAGGACTGGATGTCACATTGAAAAACCTACACAGACACTGAATCTCAAAGGAACAGACACTACCGGGCAAGCAGCTGCTCTTGTATAAAAGAGACCATTGCCACTGATGCCCACCCACAAGAAATATACAGCATAAACAGGTACTGCTAATCTCATACTCATCTTTTTCTTCCACAAACTGAGCATTAGGCTTATGGATGGATTTACCCAAACTCATTCTCCATACACAAAGTAACTAGCCACCGGTGCTGCTGAAAGACCAAAATGAACATTATTATTGTTTGAATGTTCTGAGGTGTTCTGTACATGTTAGGTAAATTGATATGCACAAGTGTGCTGACAGTAGAGTGAAATTAAATCTTGGAGTGCTAATGACAGAATTACTGAAACTCGAAGAGTTATCCCACATTTTGAATTTTTGATCTTGAATGTTTATCTAATGCAAGACTGACATGCTAAACTGTCCCCATCCATATGAAGGATACCAATCCCTACAGTAACACACAAATCCTTGCAGGGAGGTGACTACTGCAGATACTCAAAATGCTCCATGCTGCCCTGAGCTCCAGGTAGTGCGAGTGGAAAGTAACATCCCTGTCCAGTGACAGGACTTTAGGAACATGATAGTCTGTATTTATCATTTGCTGTTTGGCTGCTCTTCTCTGTCACTTTCAGAAAGAGGACCTGGCTGCTTAATTTGCTCCTGGGATTTCCTGCTCCTCACAAAGAATTTGAAACACTTTATAATTGCTAATATCCTGCCAGTGCTGTCTTACTGTTTTGCTATTTATAGTACTATCATGAGCCTTATTGTTCCTACTTGTAGCATGACTTCCAATACAGTCATAGACAGTATTACAAATTAATCTATTTAAAACATAAAATATTGCAGGAACTATTCTGATGACAGAGGACATTAATCTTCTTATACTCTACCCACACTCTAATATCTTTCAAAGGTGTTTTTCTCATTAACACTTATTAAAACTGAATTGGAATGCAACATTAATTATACTCGGTCTTTCCACCTAAAGCATTAAAATAATCTTCTACTGCTGGTGGCATAGAAGCCCTCCCTCAGAACACTGAATCATGATGTTCAATTACTTAAGATTTCTGTTTAAACATGCTCCTTTGAGGGGTTGCGAAACATAGATCAGGAGATGATTTTCATTAAAACTCCACTTCAAATTAAAAAAAAAGAGATAAAATGTAATGGCTTATTACAATTTTTGCTGTCATAGGTAACAAAATTGTATGTGAATAGAAGTTTGCTCTTTAGCTGGCATGGACTAGAAACTTTCTCCAGTTTAAAGATTTCAACGTGTCAGAATTTAACATGTTAGGACCCAAACCATGCATATACTTTCTATATTTAAGTTCCCATTTTACACATCTCAGATGTTAATGAAAACCAATCAGTGTGTTACATTTGGGTATAGAAGCTTCCATATACACCTATTACCAAATGATGCATGCGGCCAATTGCATGCACTTGGAAACAAAACCCAAGCCTATGGAAGAAAGCATGTTACCTGGACACGATGGACAACACTGCCCTGGGTGTATGGTGGGGTTGCCACAATTGGGAACGGGGCAGGTGATCAAGGCACACATTTCCCGTCCATTGTGACAGTAACACTCCCTGCAGCCATCGTGCCAGCTCTCCTCGTTCTCGTGTCGGCGCCCATCCATTGACAGGCAAGAGCCCGTTTTAATGGGAGGCATAAGAGAAGCGGTTGCCTCTGCACAGAATCAAAAGAAAACAAAGTGTCCTGATAAGTACGTGTTGCTTAGGAAAAAAAACCCAAAACAAGCCAATGTCATGCCTAGGTCACATTCATTTTTAAAGCATAAAAATCTAGAGATTAATAATTCCATCACGCTTAAGAAATAAGTTACACAAATGAAACAGTTATATGGAAGGGAATGGTAGGATGTTGTATTTGCTTGGAAAACATAACTTTTCTGTTGTACCTGTACTGTTTTTAATCATACAGAAACTCAGTACTGCCTAAATAAGAAGAGAGAAATACGATGGAGGGAAATAGCAGAAAGCACAACACATATTTGAAATTAACTACTTAAATATTACAGCGTATCAGATTATAATGTGATTATCTGCTAGCAAGTAGAATCACAGAATTGTAGGGGTTGGAAGGGACCTCAAGAGATCGTTGAGTCCAACCCCCGATGACAGCATTTTAAAGATCTAAGGATACAAGGTCTTATTATGAATGACAGAAAATTAGAAGCAAGTTCTAACAGGGTCATGCTAGCTACTGGAAATATTTAAGAAAACACCTATGAGAATTTATTTGTTTACACTGCTGGGATAAACAAGATGTTTGGAAGATAACTGCTTTGATAATTTTATCCCTCCTTCCTAGCTTTTACTGAGATGAGAATACAGTAGCTTAGGCCACTGCTCTACTTGCACTCCGCCAGAACACACAAGCAGTTGGTCTAGGAAGGATAAAGTCTCATTTGTATCCTAAGGGGTATTTAAGTGTATATATTCTTTGTTAATCAGCAGAGTCAATTTAGAGGCCAAGACTCCCTCACCCACATCATTATGGTGGCAAAGGATTTAGGATCAGTGAACTGATTTGCTTGTAGTGGTATGCCAACCACGTTTTGCTAACACATATGTCTAAGATTATTTGTATGAAGTTGTCTATTTAATATTCTGTTTAAAAAAGGATGCAGTAAGAGAAGTAGTAATGCTTATTGGTAAGGATTTCTTTTTTTAACTTTTTTTTTTTTTACTAATACATATGTCTGCACTCCTTCAGCTGTAGCATATACAAAGGTGGTCTGAGAATCACAAGCAGATGGTACAATGTTAGTTGGATGCATCTTATCAGAGTAAGAACCCAATACACAGAAATTACATTAGAATGAATTGAAAAGTCATGGCATAAGGATAAAATACTTCTTAAAACAGACTTCATTCTATTGCACAAGCAGAAATACTATGAAAAATTTATATTGAAGCATAAAAGTGTAGTAAGTTAATGTCAGACTTTATATTAATTCCTTTTTTAATTTCGCTGAATTCTGTCCTATATTAAAATGACTGTTGACACATACAAGTCTTAGATGGTAATTCCCTTCCCCTTCCTTAATAGGGTATCTGATGTAATCAAACTTTTTTCCTGAAATACTCTAAAGTATACTCCAAAATTTAGAGAAACAAACCAAGCACACAGGCAACTATTCACAAGTAACTTCACAACCTGAGATTTTTTTCACTTTTCAGTGAAAGACCCCCATATTTAGGGGGCTACAGTTGCAAGCTCTTAAGTATTGTGAGAACTCTGAAGTGAATAGTGCTTAGCTCTTAGCTTAGGGCAAGAAGTAACTGCCTTGATTTGTAGAAAAGAAGGCAGAAATATTAGGTAAGTAATTTTAAAACATCACAGGACATTTAGTAACCACAAGAAAACATACTTTTAGAGTTTTTAATTTTCTTTTGAGAGTGAAGATTCTTAATAAATCTTAGACAAACATCTGTCCAGGATTATCCAGATACATTCTTCTTTATGCGAGGGAAAAGAAATTGGCTCTCAGTTTTCCAGAGGACTACCCCAGCCCTGTACTTCCATGGTTCTACTTCTATTAATCCTAGTATAAGTTATTTCTGGCAGAAGCTATTTAGTAAGTGGAGCTAATTCACAGGCAGGGAATTGACTCAACCCTTTCTCTTAGGGATTTTGAGTCAAAAATTTAACAAGGGCTCACAGTCTCCCCAGAACATACCAGTGATTCCTCTAATTATTCTTGGACAAATTGCTAATGAATTGATGTTGAAGTGATATGCTTATGGCTTGGTGTGTTTATGATCATGACGACAATAACTACTGTTGCACTGGCTAGAAGAAGCTAAGATGAACACTGCTACTGGAGGAAAAAAACCAAACCTTGACTAGCTTATTTTTAGTAGTTACTTATAAAGAATCTGATCTAATTTTTAACAATGATAGCAAACTGATCTTTGTGACTTTGCAATAGGACATGGAAGTGGAGCTGGGGCTTTCTGGTGAAGCCAAGACGACCACAGATAACAATAAACACCCACAAAATCACACTCCTTTGGACAAAGTTGGACTGATCTCCCCCCCCCAATCAGTTGCCATATTTCAATTCTTACATATTCTGTGCAGTATTCCTCTTCTTTTGCTCTAGTTTCCAACTGCTTTCAAAACAAGTTGTAATTAGAGGTGGTAAATGCACTCGCACCTACCTCTGCACTTGCAGATAACACAGCCATGATTGTTCTGCTGGAAGCCCATCGGACAGATCTTACCACAGGGCATGTCTGGGCATTTCTTACACCGACAGATTTCACAGCCATGCTTGTTCTTCCTAGAAGACCAAAGTAATTTGTAAAAGGTTAAATATTGACATGCCGTGATCTTTAAAGAAAAAGCATCCCCTAAAGAAGTGACTGATCAAGTAAAGAGAAGTATCATTAACAGTCACCCTTAGGCTCAGTGGGTCTGTGGGGCATACAGGTCTCCATCCACACATGTGGTCCCTCCACATGACTGGAAAAATTTCCACGTTTGGTGCTTTCAAGCCATAGCAGATTAATATAAACACATGTGCTTGTGCTTACTATTGATGATCAATTCTTTTTTCAATTGAAAAAACAGAGTAACTTCTAAAGCTGTGAAGAAGCTGGAGGGGTAGATAGAAATTTGCTAAAATGACTGTTTTTATAACAGAAGTTACTGGTTTTTCCTTCTATAGGTAAAGTACAGTAGATTTCCTCCCATATATTTTAAAACTACACAGATTTCTGGAAACATTAAACAAGCAGACAGACACAAAGTTTCCTTGAAAACTAGCAAATGGATTGCCAATAAACCTTTTAAAAAGTAGCAGACATGGCAACACTCAGTTCATTTAATGCAATTATGTGTATATTTTGTAGACAGTGACAAGATTAGGGTGTTCATTTCCAATGTTTGTGGGGTTGTTTTTTTTAGTCTACAATAATCTTAAGACTTATTAAACACTCATCATTTAAAAACACAAGCTAAGCATTACACACAACTAAATTACATCCTACATTTAAAAGTCTAAATTAAATTATTTTCCAGTTAGTTTAGAAAAGTTTAAAGTTCTGGTTTTTTTCAGATGCACAAAAATGCAAGGGAAAGATCATCCAAAAGACAGGGTTCCTAAAATACTAGCATCAGCTTAAAATCAACTCAAAGATACCTTTATCTTACTCCAGCTACCATACTATGACCATACATACGGGCTAAAAATTACTACTCTACAATGAATTCAACACTGCAAGAGGCTGAATATTATCTTTTTATAACGCTTTTTATTTGAAGACGAACCTTGAGGTTCAGTGCTAGCCCATGGAGCAGTCCTGGCCTACGTGATCCATGTGCCAACCTCCCCAACTCCTGAGGAGGGGATATGGTATAACGAGGCAGATAGCACACTTTGGACTGGGGAGTGCTTGGGCAAGCCTTTAAATGGTCTACATCTGATCCTCAGAGTCCATGTCTAATCCAGGTGTCGCTATGTCATATCTAGGAGTTCAAATGAATAGTTGCAAATTGCAAGATTCGATATTTATGCTTTTTAACTTTAATCCGTTTGCTATTTTCCTTGCTTTTCATTGAATTCCAGATTCTTTTCATTTCTGAAGATCTAACTTTCCATTTTGAAGGTTATTACTTGGTACTTTTAATTCTCCTCAGGTGTAAAAATTAGGCCTAGTAAATCTGGGAAATAAAGCCTGTCTTTTTTTCTTCTTTAACATTATAAACCTCACTATTTCTCTAAATTTTTCCTATTGTTATATGATGGTATCACACAGTTTCTTAAGACACTGTCTGCTTCCTTCACGAGTTCACAAAGTCACTTGAATTTGTGCTGGAAATTTAAATCCTTTAACAGATTATCCTTGACGTGATCAATGTTGAACAGTGCTTGTACCTAGGACTAAGCATCTCTGGATTTCAAGTGCTCTCACAGCTCCTGGACAATAGTCTTAGGACTTTTCCCATCCTTCTCAGAAAGCAAGACATCCATTCTTTATTACAGGAAAGCATACCAGGAAAATGAAATGAAAGACTTTGATTTCTTTATACATAAAAGCTAGGCCCAGCTATCTTTTCTCTCTTTAGTCGTCTGATTTTCATTCAGATGACTGACCCATTTCTGGGTAGATAAACAATATGAGCTTCAAGTAAGCCCACACTGAAGATGATGGCATGGACACCTTCGGAGTTCCTCATACAATCTTCTAGATTATTATGAATGCATGTTATTGGGAAAGGCATCATCCAATAAACTATAAGAATGTAACACATTCACACAAAACACATTAATTGTAAATGGCTTTGATAAGTATAGTTCTGAACAATCCTTATCAGCACTAAAACCCCCAATTTTAACACTTCAGTGTGACATTTACATTGGACTACTGCTGAAGAAACCCAGTGGTATTAAACTGAAAGAAACCAAAAGGAGAAACAAACCTGACTAATATCACAGAAAAGTTGAAGAATAGAGTAACTGGAAAGGAAATAAACACCTAGACCTTGGTTCATGAATATATCCAAGCTATTTCTATTAAAGTCCAAAGAGACAATTACAAAAGCCATCAAATAGACCTTAATCAATGGTTTTCTCAGATTCTAACTTCTAAATAGGCTAAAGCAAATGGCCTTGAAACTAATAATTAACTTATGCACTTGTAATATTACAATTAAAAAAGCTTTTCCTGTTCCAAGCTGAATGATATTTGTTCACACTGAGAACAAAATTTTGTAGTTTGTACCAGCTGTCTCCACTGTTATGCAAACACAGACATGCACACAACTCCTTGCAAAAAAGTCTTCTCAAATTCTGTCCTGAGAGCTTTAAATTATTGACCCTACTTCAGACAATAAATAAAGAGCTACAGTATGGAAAAAAGTATAAACGCCAAGATCTAACAGCCACAGTGTGCCCTTTAAACATCACATTAATTTGCTGAGTTTATAAACCAATCTGAAAAATATCCAGAGAATATTGTTAAAGGAAATTAGTTTTTAAAACACAAATATAAACCAGAAATAAAAATAAATGTCAGGTATACAGTCTGGAGACTGCTGAACTCGCATCCTGCGCTTGCTACTGAAGATGCTGTACGTATTGTGAACAAAAATGATGGCTTCCATCTTTCTTACCAGTAGCAATGAAATATATTCTGATGGCCATTACTTAGAATTTTTCTCTCTTCTGCTCCAAAATTCAAAATCAAATATAAGCCAGCGCAAATAATTCAGTGGCTCTCAAGAAATGGTTACACCACATGAGGACTATTTAGAAAACAGATATAGCTACAAGTTGCATTCCTTTGTTGCTGTTGTTGTCTCATCCCAGTCACCCTTCCTGCTGATTCCATCACAGAGTTTTCTTGCTTTCAGACACCCTGATACCATTTGCCTCTTTGGCTCCCAGCTTTAAGAGACTTTATCTTGGATTTTGTGCCTGCTCAATGGCATGGCTGAAATGTCACTCCTCCTGGAGGCTTTCTAAGCAATTTTGCATGTTTTGTACTTGTTTTAATTTACTTCATTCCTTTGATCCCTAATGTAAGCAGCTGTAGCCTATCTAAAAAGCTGAGACTTCTAACCAGTCATTACTTCAGCTCCATCTTTCATGTTCCATTCATTCTGCTACCCATCTTCAGCCATCCTTGCCTTTGAAGCAACAGCTCGGGGGATTGACAAAACTGACATTCCTGCTCCACTGTCTCTTGTTTGCAAAATCTAAAATAACTGTCAGCCACTCTTGAAGTCAACGTGCCTGAAGATAATTTTACTAAACTTTTAATTTAAAATTCTTACTTTTCTTCTCCAATCTACTCAACTTTGAATTTTGGGGACAGAAGCAAAGTATGATTTAATCTTTGTTGTCTTTCCCTCATTTTGTCCCGTTTCAATCCTATCCTTTTCATGAGTACTGTTTCCTGCAAAAACTTCCATTATTTAACCAGAGGCAAGCCTCCTTCTGTATCTCAAACACTAGATACAGGATTATATTAAATGGTATTACTTTACTTTGCTGGACTGCTATTATCTAGGTATTTTCAAATTAAACTAGGGATGCCTCAAGGATGGACGTCAAGCATCCTTTCTAATGAAGAAAAATAAAGTGACTCGATGTTTTCAAGGCAAATATATTTTTCAAACTTCTCTTTTTGGGCTGTGTAGTGTGGCATATTTGTGCCATTATTGTTCCACAGGATATGGATCTGCTTTTTGTTCTAGGTAATACCACCACCCGTTTAGCACCATGCACAGTGCAAGAGCTATTTGGGCAGTAAGAGGGAGGTCAAACAGAACACCGTGCCACCTGAGTGGAACACCGTTCTGGCGAAGAACAGCATGAAGATTAAAGGAAGTGTAAGGCTGGAAAGAATGTAAGTTGTTCCCTGGCACCATCTAGGAACAGAGCTGCTTAAATCTGTGAGAGTAACTCTTTGTTACAGCTTGATTTCTATTTTTCTAAAATCTCTGGTACCTCCTCTGATCACCGAGATTCTACCATATTTTGGTTCCTCCAAACTTTATCAAAACAGCATACTAAGAGGACAGCACACTATAGATTACTGTTATAAAAACCTGCAGTTTCTATGAAATGTCACACAGAACTCTGAAGTGAATCAGAGTATTAGCATCAAACACTAAGTGTTGCAACATTAGTAAACTTCATTAAAAATAAAAGAAATTAGATATGAACATTATCTGAACATCAGCTGTCATATGCTAAAAACTACACTTCTGAAAAGCAGGCAGTAACATGGAAGGGACCTATCAAACATAAAAGGTATTGGTAAAACATATATAGAAGCCACTGGACTGATAGCTAAGAAATTTCTATGGGACAAAAGATCTGTCCAGTTTTCACTGTCTGTTCCACATATGAATAAACACTGCAAATATTTCCTTCTATGGAGAAAGAACTCCAGCAACAATATAGGTTTTGAACACATTTTTAAGAACTTAGATAAGAAACAGTACTGTTCTTCAAGAATCCTGTAACGTAACTAACAGAAATGTCTCACTAAAATTAGTTTGCTCTCATATCAGTATTAAAAAAAAGCTTGAAATATTATAAAGTAACTTCAATAAAATAGGCTACAAAATGAAAGGGTATCACAGAAGAATACAATTTTAAAAATCTACATGCAAGAGCTGTTGTAAGTAGGCTTTTAATCTTGTTTGTCAAACATTCTTAAAAAATGAAGCTCTGCTTTGCTTTTTTAATCTGCCACTGCCTTTTTTAAGTTGCTGTTAATTTCTTGATCAAAATCCACTTTGGAGAATACTTCAATCTCACATCCAGTAAGAACATTTCTGTTTCCCTACATTTTCCCCTGCTTTGCCACAAACTAATCACAAGTCCCTATATGCCTAGATTTTGCATGTTTTCAACAGGCACAGCGATTGCATGAAAGACACTTTCAGAATGAGAATACGTACAAGTATCCAAAGGGACAGTACTTGTCACATACAATGGGTTTGCACTTCTTAGGCCGTGGTCGGCACTGACAGATCTCGCAGTTGTGGACATCAGTCTGGAAGCCGAAGGAACAGTCCAAGGAACAGCCCGAAATGAGGCCGGTGCACAGCTCCTCCCCTGCGAGGGACACATGCAGGTTATTAACAGTGTGAAAACTGTTTATACCAGGCAAATGCATCTTTAGCAGGCTACATCTTCTGTTCCCATCACAATTTAAAAAATATTGGTAATAATATATGTCAGACCATCCTAATTTTAAAATATGCAACAGCAATGACCCAAACCATATGAGCAAATGCTACTAGGTGTCTTTGGTTCCAATCCAGAACTTGGGAAGTACTCCCTGCTACCCTAAATTAATGTCTTTTTATCAACAGCCACACAGCAAAAAGAATCCAACATCTGTGACTCTGTTGGACCTTAATAAAACTTATAAAATCACATACACTTTCAAGACATTATATGTCTTTAATAGGTTTCTGTTCAATTTAGAACACTTTTATTTCTCCTCTATTTATTTTAAATAGAACTGAAAGGCTGAGACATACTAACAACTTTTATTCCTTATGCTGCTTGCTGTCAACTGTTTGGTGATTAAGACCTCCTTTTTAAAAATATTACTGTAATACCCTGAGGTGATCTAAGTTTAGAGATGCTAAACTAAAAGACCTGTCTCTTGAAGTCTGCTACCATGCTTTATTATTGCCCTCTTGTTGCATAAGGGAGATGCTGGATTTTGGCATCACAATTTCTCCAGTACAGAGACAAATAATAGTCATTATATTCACTCTCATGGGAATGTACTATTTTGAGAATGCTCAGTTTCTTTTTGAAAGAAGAGGTGCCAGAAAAAACACACTTAACAGTTTGGGATACAAAATTAATTTACTGGTTGCAGAGATGAGAGGAAACAGAAATTAATGGTTTTTGTTACACTAGGGATGCAAAACACAGCAGAAAAAAACTCCACCACATTATTACAATAGCCAAAAAGAAGATCAAAATAGAAAAAAGATTCTTCAAGAGAAGAATATGATGGGTGATACTCAAAGGACAGCTCATCTCAGTTCAAACATCCACAGCACTACAACGTGCTCACTGTATGGAGGGCAGCCACAGAGTGCTCCTCCAGATGGGCTCCTCATTACAGCTCTGAAGACCACTTTCCTTTAAACGAATGTTTATAAAAGTTTGGGTTTTTTTTCTGAACAGAGAATCATCAGCATATTGACTTATTCTGTTCCTTTACAGTACTTCTGTGGGTTTGAAATGCAAATTACCTTCATGTCTCTAATACAGTAATACACAGTGAACAGAAGGAATCTTCACTTAAATGCTTTCTCTTCGGTTTCTGTGATGTTGCTTTTAAGACTGAAAAATATAGCATAATCTACTTCCAAAGACTTAACCAGCGTAGACTTAACCAGACGTGGTTAAGCTGTTTCTTTACCTTTCCTGACGGGTCCATGCTCATTTGGTAAAGAAGGCACGTTTCATTGTACCCCACAGTGAGACTGAAGCCTCGCAGAAAACCAGCAAATCACTGTCCACTTCTGTGGTACAATTTGGGTGTACAGGTGCTACACAATGTAACGGCCTGATTATCCCAAAGACAGTTGTCAGTTTTAGTGGTGTGAAGATCATCCTTAGGTTCATGGTTCCTACCTCTCCACTTTTATGCAAACGTGGTGCGTGAAGCCAAGAGCATGCAAGTTTACTTGTCATTCAGAAAGCAGAGAAACAAACACCAGAACCTTCCACATCTGGTTCTACAGGTTGTCTCTGTCAGCAAGGTATCACAAAACTTAAGCATTTAGTCTCTGTCAGATCCCTTATCTCAGGTTCTTGCTTTACAGAGAAACATACATGAAGATCTTTATGAAGACTTACAGGTTTTTGAAGGATAGAGTTCATGCTGATCTGTCAAGAATACTACACCTTCCTAACATGCAGCCACTAATGCTGATTTGAAATCATTAATATACAGAGGAATTTCAGATTCTCTTCTCTGACCAAGAGTGAGGTACATGTAAAGAGAAAAACACTCCCTGAAGCAAGTTCAAATAATTAAAAATTTTCTTCCTTAAGGAGCTTTTAACAGTAGGCAAAACTATTAACAAAACTATTCTCTGATAGCATACACTGATAATTAACCAAACTTTATAAAGTAGTCATAATTTTTAAAGCTAGACTTGAGCTTTATAAAGAATGTATGGAAAAGCACACCTAACACTGGAATACCTCCAGAAAGAGTAAGGTCAGTTATGATCTTTGATACGGTGTAAGTTATACCTCCTGCTGATGCTCAGTGACTAACCCGGAAATTCACAGGTTGAATTGATCAGAACCATTAATTTTCTGAGCTGCACTTTGTCACAGAGATGAAGTGTTTAGGTGGCTGTCTACAAACATCAGGCTCATGGAAGACAGGTCAAGAAGGTGCAAATGCAGAGGGATGGAAGAAATGGATAGGATCTTACAGTGAAAAGAAATGCTGGAAAGAAAAATAAAGTAAAAACAGATTTTCTTCTAAGGTTTTGCATTTTGAATACAAATACTAAAGAATACAGAGAACTAGTTCATAAAAGTGAATTGCAGTGAACCAAATAAATGTATTATGGCAAAAAGTTGGGGGTTTCTTCCACCTCTGCTTAAATAAATTTCAGCAGGAACCTGAATCTCAAATCATGGAATGTATTTGCAGAGAAGAGATCCAGCCCTAACTGGCTGATAACTGCTTCAAAAGCACACCGGGGTAATCAGACAGTCTGAAAGGGGAGGACATGAAGCATTTTAAAAGCTATTGCAGAAGGAAAAGCTACCTTTCAAAGTTTGAGAGAACTGCATAATGCACCTCTGTATCACTACAGGTGCAACAGAATGGGATCAAGCTTCTGATCACACAGTTTTAAGCCATCTTTATTCCTCTGACTGACTAGTTACAAAGGCATCGCCTAGTGAACTCAACTAATGGTTAGATAGGAGATGGAAGACTGAAACAGAAACAAAATTATGAGTAGGACAGTGACTAAAGAGGAGACATCCCTCAGTGTGCTGCTTAGTTCTACATTAATAGCAGAAATACTATCATTAATTTTTTCTTATGAAACATGTATTGTCAATGAAGTAATGTTAATACAGAAAACAAAACTACACAAGGTAACAGAAGGGCTTGGGGGGTTAAAATACTAAGTGCAGTGAAATGTAATACTAAAACTGAATAAAGTCATGCCACCCACAAATGAATAAACAAGAATTTGTGTTGCAAGCTGAGAGTTCAGGCGCAGGATATTGGCTGATCTTGGAATGATACTGTGTGTTGCAACCTTAGAAAAAAGATGAACGTGTTCCTGAACATCTCAGGCTAAGGTAACTGGACCTTTACCACAAATACTTAGCTTTTTAATGTGAGAAAAGACATTTGCTGAAATACCAGAGCAAAGTCTGGAAGAATTTAAACTGAAAAAGTTGAAGGAGAAGGTGTGGATGATGATAATAATAATGATGATGGAAAGGCTGCTTTTGCACAATCAATGATGTTATCAAAATAGTCTCCTGCTAGGAATGACGCCTTGAAGACAAACATGCACCAAATACTTGTCACAGTGTATCCAGCCCGCACAACATCACTATGAAGTTCTCTTTTCCCTGTGCAACCAGGCCTGAAAAGCAGTGGCACAGTCAGCTTCCAACAGGTCTAATCAGAGTCTTCACCATATTGGCAAAAGCCAAAAGCTTACGGACTTTGATCCCTCTAAACACCACCGTTATGGAATTTCCTATTTTTGGATTCATATGGATCAACTGAATAAAATGCTGCTGGAGTATAACAAGTAGTAAGAGAAAGAACAGTTGAACAGTTGTTCTCCAAAATACATTTGTGAATTATTAACAAGCAAGCATTAGCACTGAGGCTTTTAAGTCTAGTCACCTATGCCTGTAAAATTCTTTTAAATATAGTGATCTCTTTCTCACTCTTTCTTCACCCACCCAATGTTTCATACACACATACTATAACAAAATAAATATTAGTTTCAGAAGAACATGGTAGTGTTTAAAGGAAATCTGTTTGGGAGAAAAGGGGTGTGACTCTGAAGAAGAAAGTCTTAAGAACAGATGACTACCAAGATATGGTAAGTCTCTATATGGAACAATTGCAGTGGTCAAGGTTTTCATAGCAGGGGGTGCGTGTGTGTGTGTGTGTTACAGGGGTTCCCCCATGTCTGACAGAGCAAATGCCAGACAGCTCCAAGATGGACCCACCACTGGCCAAGGCCAAGCTAATCTACAACAGTGGTAGCACCTCTAGGTTAGCATTGTTAAGAAGAGGCAAAAAAAAAAAAAAGCACCAACAGCAATTTCAGCCAGAGAGAGAATATGAGAGAGAAACAACCTTGCAGACACCCAGGTCAGTGAAGGAGGGGGAGGAGGAGGTGCTCCAGGCACCAGAGCAGAGATTCCCCTGCAGCCCATGGAGGTTGATGGTGGAGCACTCCATGCTGGAGCAGGTGGATACAACCGTATAAAGCTGTGATCTTGTGGGAAGCCTATGCTGGAGCAGGCTCCTGGCAGGACCTGTGGTCACGTGAAGAGAAGAGCCCATACTAGAGCAGGTTTCCTGGAACAATTTGTGACACTGTGGGGGACCCATGCAAGAGCAGTCTGGTCCTGAAGGGCTGTGCTCTATGGTAAGGGCTCACAGTGAAGCAGCTGATGAAGAGCTGCAGCCCATGGGAAGGACTCACTTTGGAAAAGTTTGTGGAAGGCTGTCTCCCATGGGGGGGATCTCATGGAGCAGGGGAAGTGTGTGAGCAGCAGCCTTCCCCCTGAGAGGGAAGGAGCAGCAGGGACAATGTGTGATGAACTGACCACAGTCCCCATTCCCCATCCCTCTGTAGCACCAGCAGGGAGGAGGCAGACAAACTTTGAGTGCAGTTGAGCCTGGGAAGAAGCGAGGGATGGAGGGAAAGGGGTTTTAAGATTTATTTTCTCATTACCCAACTCAATTTGACTGGAAATAAATTTAACTAATATCTGCAGTTGAGTCCCTTTTGCCTGTGACAGCAATTAGCAAGTGATCTCTCCCTGCCTGCATCTCAACCCACAGGCCCTTCAGCTGAGGGGAGTGATAGTCGAGCTTTGGGGGTACCCTGGTCTCCAAGACAGGATCAACCCACCACAGATCATCTGGTGTTAAAAAATCTTCTTCCACTAAGTATCGTATTCTCTACACTAATATTTTAAAAGGTTGTCCTGTATGACTGAGTCACTGGCTGTGAAAGGAACAAAAGCTATTTACAAAAATCAGCATGTAAGCGCAGTTGATACATCAACATGGCCTACTATAGTCCAGGCTCCACCCTGCAAAGGAAAACCGAAGTTCCATCCCAGGATGTGTAATATTAAGAATCTCTGTTTTGGTGAGGATTTTGTGAGGATTTACTCATCAGTCAGATATTTCTGAGAGACTGAGCTGTATCTGTGTCTTTCTCAGGTTTGGTGTCTCAGAGGCAAGGAATCACAATTCTTCAGCCTAAATTCAAACCATCAAATGCACGATTTATTCCTGATTTCAGAGTGCTTGCCTACCCATCCCGCATGAACCTCTGAATATATATAGAGTGTTATAAAATAGGCCTCAAAAATCCAACTTTAAAGTATACAAAATTCAATTCCATGAATTGCACGTTTAGGTGTAAAAAATGTCTGTTTGAGCATCTAGCAGCTTGATTGCAATTCCAGCTAATGGCTATTTTAAAAAACCTAACAGACCTCTCAGTGTCCTTCTTCTAGCATGTATCTGGCATATAAAGAACTCTAACCTCAAATGGGGAAATATATTTTTCTCTAATTTATTATTTGACATATGGACACCTTGGTACTTGTACTGCAAAGACCAGCTTTTGCAAATGCCTTCTGGAGATGCACAGCTTGTTGAAATACCTTTAAGTTTTCAATCCTCTACTTCACAGACAAAAAATAAGTGCCAGAGAATATCATAAGATACTCGACAAGAATTATGCCACCATTTCAGCTTGCCTTAGGCTGGTCTGCTATTCCTTTTAAAAAATTTGTAGCATTGCTACACAAAGCTAGCTACATACCTTCACCATCATTATTTTCTTGACGCTGAGGCTAGATCATACCAGGAGAACTGTTTCACAGTACCTTTATAATTAAGCACTCCTCAGCCGTCCTCTTGGTGTGGATTGCTACTGCTGGTTAATCTTCAGGGGTGGGGATCTGGGGAGGCAAATTTATGAAGGAGAAAACTAGGTTACTTATCAGTAACTGGAATTCTCTGAATATATTGCCTCCACAGATCCACACTAACCCTCCCTCCTTCGTTAGAATTAACTCACGATTCACAATAGCTGGATAAAAATGAAGGGACTGGGCACTGCGATGCTAGAAAACCCTGTTCAAAAAAAATAATCTCATGAGTCCATTGAGGCAAATTACCTGCTTGGACACTTGCTCTAAAATACTTTAGGATTCATATATGATACATGACTTCATGAAAATTAATTTGTAGCAGGGGTACCTCAAAGGTGAAATTCCTAGAAAATGATTAGGCTTTGACAAAGCTTCTAGCAACATGTTATGTTTTCTGATGTGTGCCATCTTTTCGTCTCCACCCCTCAAATCCTTCCCTCCTGTCAAGTGAAGCTCTCATCTACTTCTGTTGCTAGATATATTGTAAGCATTACTAAATCAATATGTCATTGTAATCTTAAGCGAGCTCTACCAAAGAATTTTATGCTAGAACGAAGATAGATATTTGGCATGAGAAGTTAGCTCATCATAATTCCGCTCTCTTCAGGGAGCTATCTTCCACATGTGTACTTAGAGTTAGTATTTCTATTTTACTTAGAATATGTATTTTTTTCTAGCCTAAGCATTACATTTTTAAGAACATGCTTCATTCCCAGTTTTCCATGGCTACATCTCACTAACTGAGGTCTAACCTAAAATAGCTATTCCTTTTCACATTGCTGCAGAAGTAAACATATGTTCATTTAAATGAACAAAATTAACACTGAGGGAGTTTTGAAGCATTCAGAATACATCCCTTGAATATGGATTATTTACAGGAATGAAAGAATGAAACATCCAAATTTTGGCTAGGAAGAGTGAAAGGTTGGGAGCACCCATCCCAAACTCTACTGAACAACTAACACACTGCAAAGAGAAGTTGAGAAGTATTCTTCCATCACAATCCCCACAAAGGTCTTCTCAGTCTTTCTGCTATTACTACTCCAATATACTTTTTCAGAGCCTCAACTGCTGCTATTTATAGATAGGTGCATCTACAGCCTATCTACATTGTCTCAAACCTTCCAAGCCTGCCTTTGAAGGACTAATCAACGAAACCAAGTCCCATACTGCCAAACCCAACTTCTGTGTTGGAATTCCACTCCACTCCATCAGCTATAAAGGCAGATGGTGTGACTCACCAGAATACTGAAGTCCAACTTGTCTGCTAGTACTGAGTGAAGGATAGTACCTCCTTTTTAACCCCATGGCAGAATACATTTTCTTTTCACTTAAACGCAAGGTATCAATCCGCTTCCAAAAATATTTCTGCAGCTATATACAATGTTTGGTTCTATGACTAGAGAACTATGCAAGCTATGATATCAATATCATATCTAGTCTAGGTGATCCTACTCTGACAGGGGAGTTGGACTAGATGATCTTTCGAGGTCCCTTCCAAATCCTAACGGTCTGTGATCATGATTTCCAATTTTTTAATAGCAATTTCATGTTTCTCTTTGAGAAACAAAAGAGACTACAACACATGGTAGATGATGGTGCAATCTGATGTACAGGGAGAATGACTCTTCTCAGGCATCTACAATCATGTCTCTCCATAAGCAGTCTGTAATAAAACTGCATCTTGTAGCCGCAAAGGTGAGCCTTCTATAAATGAAGCAAATGAGTTTTAAAATTGACAGCAATGCTCTAATTTAATTCAATTTTAGTAACATTTGAAAGGTTGGAAAAATACTAAACTCATACATGCTCACAGTTATTCCCTGAATGGTACTTCACATTCAAAACACTATAGTCTAGGTTGCAGGAAAGATTTTAAATGTGTTTTCTTTCTTAGATACTGTAACACAGGGAATATACAAGGGGAGATAAAACATTGGCCCTCACTGCAGACTCTCACTGCAGAACGATTTAGTGTCTAGCAGCAACATCAGATTTTAAATCCTATGTTACAGCAATCAGCAGACATTATTCAATGTGCCCATTAGTCCTATTTGGAGCAACAGGAGCCCTGCCTCACAAAGAGCCAATCGCTAGTTGTGTGTCATTCCCCTAATGTACTCCTCTCCTCCTGAAGACTTTAATCCCCCCACAGTTCTCCCTATGAAAGCAAAGGCCTAGACACTCCAAACTCGATGGCAATTGCTGGAACCTACAAGAAACAATTTTTGTTATTTACTTTTTTCTGTTTCTTGCTGTTGCATGATCTTATATCTTTCCTTTTTCCCCCTTTGGCAATACATTTCATGTTTTTCTTGCTGTTTTAGTTTTATTCTTGGCATTTTGCAGTGGCCTTTCCTATATTCTGGAATCGGATTCTATTTTTCTCCTTTGGATTCTACATGCTCCTGGTCAGTATGGCCATCCCTTCTCCGTCATCGTTTGCAGTTCCATCTCTACTCACGGGAACTCTCCCCTTCCCCTTCATATCTATCTGTGTACACTGTTTGCTCAGTGGTATTTTTTTCTTCCCTTCTCCCACAAGTATGGTCTGCCTTGGCAGGTTATTTTCTTAATTGCCCTTTTCAGCACATATCTTTTCAGTGTACATTGCTACAGCATGCTTTTGCATTCACCACAAAACTATGAAGGAGGATGAAGGATGAAGTAAACTACTCCTATGAAAATCATATTCCAGACGTGTTATCATTTGCTTCTTCCTTATCATTCTATAGTTGGCTTGAGTCAAGCTGGATAAACTTGAAACTTAAGTTATAATAAAGCACCAGACAATTATCTAAGTACGATATCATGAAGCTTATTTACACTAAGCCCGTTGTACTGACTTCTGGCTACAGGAATATAAATTAGAGGAATAATTTACAGTTTTACTCCATCTTCTTTAATTTTAGCTTTACTCTTACGTTCTTATGTTTTGCTTTTATTTTGGCTGAAATAGATAAAAGTACAAGACATCTTAAAGATCTCTAAAGAGATATTAGCAAAAAAGGAAACTTTATTGGAAAGAGATTAGTAGAATTATCATGTGATGACTTCAAACAGCAACATGGGGCATGTAGGCCTCCCCTCACTTCAGGCACTTTAAATCTAAGTCGAACAGCTTAAACCAGCAAGAAACATGTGTGTGCAGTATAAAATCAGTGATGCTCCCAAAAGTCTACATGAGTCTGCACGAGCTGGAGGTAATTCACATTCTCATGTTCTTAGAGAGCCACAATACAACTAAACTGGTTTGGACACGAAAGGACGTAGGATCTCAAAATGCAGAGAATGAGCGCAGTACGTTTCCAGCATATTTGACCTAAAACTCCTTTCTTCTCAGTGCTCAGGCATTCATTTGTCCTGAGCCTTGAAAGTGAGAGACATTACTTGACAGAAAAAAAAAATATCTATTTCTGTCATTTTGACTGATAACCACCAAGTGATAAACACTTCCATGCTGTTATTTTTCTTCATTTCTTTAGAAAATAAAGGTTTCCTCTCTCTGAATGACTGAGATTTTTAAGCAATCTACAATTCAAGTTATTTAACTGAAAAAGACGATGACAGACAAATGATACTATTAAGTTTGCTCCAGACAGTTTGCTACTACAAAATGAAAATAATTTCAAGCAACTCTGGCAAAAGAAAAATTCCTCCCTTGAACATGTTCTTAAGCACTATTTAATCAGAAACACTCCAGGCAAGAGCAGACACCTCCTGGGATGTGGTACATGTACATGTGTGGGAAGGACTGGACGCAGAGGCATAGATGATGAGATTTGCTGAGTTCTTCCATCTTCCTGTTTGTGTCAATCTTCACAGTCAATTTAACAATACAAAGGATGAAAATCAATTATGATGCTAACAGCAGAACTTAACATTTCTAATTTTGTCCCTAGGAAGAATTAAAGTAAGGCATGCCTGTGAGATTGGATTCAACCTACGGAAAGTCGTCTTTGCCATGAACGCAACTTGTATTACACTTCTATTATTACCATAATTAAATTATTGCTTGCCATATTTTTATTTGGTATTAAGATGTCCTGTGCTTTACCTTATGGAAATAAAAAAATGCACCTTCCCCCACCGGCAAAAAAACCCCCCCAAACAGTTGTCAAAAAAACAAGGACAAACCTTGTTCTTGCTCCTTAAGCAAGATACCCATCCAGACCTACACATTCTTCGTTTGTACTAAGAGTTTTATTTTGACCATTACTACTGTGGAACCCCTAAAATAGTCACATTGGTTTAAGAAGTGGCTGAGAATGGGCGGACTGAAATCAAGAGGAACAGAGCAATACTTTAGTTGTGGAAGCCTCAGAGGCTAAAAGGAAGCTATGGAACTACAACAGAATTACAAAGAGAGTTTAAACTCACTCCTAGGCTGGGCTGTCAGCCAGGGTGATTCATCTGGCAGTTTAGACCAGCACTCCATAGGTGTCCTTTGTTGGGCAATTCCAACAAGTAACCTGACCTTACTTCATAGTATTTCTTCTGTAAACATTAAATTTAGTAGGAAACACGCACAGAACATTTATTTTTGCTGCTTCACTGATACACACAAAGTTCTCACAAGGCACGATTTTCCTTGGGAATAAATAGATGTTAAAGCCCACATACATCCTAATATATAATAGTATATAACAGTATATAATAATATGCTATAGAATTAAAATTATATATGAATCTGTTTGTATATATAGAAACATCATCTCCCAACAGCATATAATTTTCAAACATTCATCCTCAAAGTTTTGAGGGGAAAAAATATAAGTTGAAAACAGACTGTTAAGCAACAGCAGTATTAGAAGCGTACAAACGTAAGTGCTCCTAAGCTCTTTACATGCACAGAAGAAAATAAAATTAAGACTTCTCAAAGCCTGAATTAATATCAAGTCCTAAATTATTACCTTTTCAACCTAGCTGTTAATTTTCACCTGGAGTCAGGCATTTTGTTTTCCTCCAAAACACATTTTAAGCAGACAAACAAGCAAGGTCAGAAATCAGGGACCTATCCTTTGACGACAAACAACCATAAAGCGCACTAAGACAACACATAATCAGCATTAGGAATGGGGAAAAAACAGCCTAATCGCATTTTCACATACAGCTTGATATAAAAGGTAGAAATCACTGTATTTTTGTATACTCACTAGTTTTGCACTGACAAATGCGGCAACCATTTTGGTCCAGCTTGAAACTGTAGATACAGTCTTTTTCAGTCAAAGTGCAGTTCACCAACATCTCACAGGTGGGTGGACCTATTGTGATGTATGTTGGTTCTAAAGGCAAGAAGAAATAAAACCAAATACATTTGAGATTACTTGACTTTTAATCGAGTTCACAAGAAAGCATGCGCAATGCAACAGCAAAGAGAATAATTTTTCATTAGCTTTGCTTCTGATTAATGAATATTCTTGGTACTTCTGAAACAGTCCAAGAAACTGATTTCAAAACAAGGCAACGTACACTCATCATCATCACTATGAAGCTACAAAAATTTTTCAAAATATTGGAATAGGAAAAAGAATGCTCCTTTGTGGGTTTTTTTTCCTTGTTCACTATGTAATCTGTATTTCACCACTACTTTGGGCAGATTGTTTTACTGTAGAAACTGAACAGAGCTTTCTCCAAAGCTCAGTTGATTGATACTACTGAGCTGCAAATCAAAGCATGTGACTCAGTAGATTAAATCTTTCTCTGTGTGAATAAGATTACTTCCACTGAAATTTAAAGCCGAAGAGGCTCTGAATACCAAAAGGGAATGTAAGATATACTGCAAAAGATCTATGGAAGTCATTTAATATGTCTATTCACTGAAAACATAATTTCTTACAGTATACCTTGCAGTATTAAATTATGCTTTTTGAAGTTGAGAATATTATTGCCAATTATTAGTCATTCATGAACATTGTAATACTTACCTTTGGACACCATTTAAATACATTGGAGTGTGAAATTAGCTTTAACAAATATAGGAGCCAGAAATACTAATGCATTTCAGTACACAAAGTTGTCAGAATAAAATAATATCCAAAGACTTATGAAAACAGCATGGAAACTCAACACTACCATCATAAAACAGGATACAAAACAAACAGAAAAGCTCTCTTTTCCTAAATGACTTTTGTGCTCTGAGATTTATTCAGCCTATCTAGTATTTTCCACAGAATTGAAGCACTTAAGAACTAACAGATTTATAGTTATGATCATTTTAAAGATTAAGCTAAGCATTCAGAAAACACAAATTGTGTGACTTTAAAAGAACTAAAGTGTGATCTTTCGTTTCCCTGTTTCAAATGTTTGGGTTTATTCTGTTCCTCCATCTCAAGAAATGAAGCCTTCAAGGAAATTACATTTTGAAGAATTCAATACATTAATTGATAAATTGCAAAAATACAGAGAAACAGTATGTTAGCCTTTGGGGAGCAAAGCATAATATGCTTTATATGCACATTATTATGTACTGGAGATAGCCACATCTTGCCATCCCTCACCCTCAAGACGCATACTTTGAAAGGAGGATTTTGTCATCCTCAAAGGCTTTCAGACTTTGCAGGTAAAATACTACTCAACATTAAGTTGTTAGAATTATACACTGTTAACCAAAATACAAATTTCTGTGCCTTTTGGCTCCATGTCCAGCAGGTAGCTTCTGTACCCAGGCCTTCCAGTCAAGTGAAAATTATCTAACTATGAGAATGAGCTTTTCTGCTTTCATTGCCTTTCACAAGTTTCATCGGTCATAGCTTCTCCCCAGCCCCACTCGTCCCTTCGCAAGAGTTTATACAGCAGATGAATGGTTTTAATCCTTTTTGAAATTAGATCAGCTAAGTACAGGGTTTGGAGGGAAAAACTGCATGAAAGATACTACAGCTAAATGACTTCAAACCTATCTCAGAGGTCGCAGTTCAGAATCCTCGCTCTGCTCAAAGTTTCAAAATAACGTTCAAATTCTGTTCCCTCCATAACTTTTGTAGGAAAAGTAGCTATACACTTTATACGTATATAAACCAGCACCAACAACTTTGTTCAAATACAACCTAGAAATTTGTGTAATGACATCCATGTGTCTCTAGACCCCTCAAGTCTCTTCTAATTTAAAATAAAAATGACCCAGATTTTTTTTTATTCTTATGGTTTAACATATGGTTGCAGGTCAAAGGAGAGATTTTATAAATTTCTGTGGATTCTTCATTTCATAGCTCTGGGTTAGCATGCACAGTATGGAAGAGTAACCATAACGAGCAGCGTATTTTAGAATCCATGGATTCCCAAGCTAGACTTGTTTTAATCTCAGTGAACTCAGTGTTTGTTTACAAGATAATTCAGTAAACTGACTAAATTATATTTATTATATTTAACATTTGCAACTTCAACAAGCCCTTATTTTATGAATCAAGAACATATTGATACACACCAATAATACAATATATTCCAGAAACTCTGTTATTTCTATCCATTTAAGACTCAGTATATCTATATACACACTAGTTTTGTGAGCAAATCAGGTTTTATTCTGAAAACCACCTTTCCTTCTCATTCCATTCTCTAATCAAAATACCCAAAACATGCCAAAGATCAGAAAACAAGAGTTACCTTGAAGCTACACTCAGGTAGCTGGCCATCCAGCCCAAACCCTATACTTCAAATGACAACAAATCCCAGTAATGCTGATGTTCACTGGCAGATGAAACCAACCACTACAAATCATATGAATCACTAATGGCACCCAAACTAAAGTTCAAAGACAGTTATACTAGGCTAGAGGACTGAAGGAGGTTGTAGCTTTGCCATCTGACTGCAGAACAGTTAGGAAAAATACATAATTAAAAAAACCCACAAAACCTTGCTGCGAGCTGCCATGTGGGTCAGTATTCCTTGATCTGCTTGGGTGTGTAAGCTAAACCTAAACAGGACCGTGTTTCATCCTCAGTCCCTGAAGTTCAACCCTCAAAATACACCTGCAATTAACGAGCATTTAATTTAATAAAACCCAGCAGATATGGTAGGCATTTTTTATGGTGACTCTTCAAACCGGAACTTCACTGTCTTGATGCTCTTGTGTCTCGGATACACCAACATAACAGTTTTTTGCCTCCCTTCATACATCCTTAATTCTAACAAGGAACAAAATCACACTTTCATTTTATGAACCTGAGAGATTTTTGTTAGTACTCTGTTAATTACATTTTATCGCTCTGCTACTTTTGTGTCTGCTCTCAGCATCCTCAGTGTTTCCAGACAGGCTTACAACTCTGTTTTTCTCCCTCCTGTCCCTAAAGGTAAGCCCTGAGATACAGTAATTTTATATGCATGCCTGCTTCTCAATGAGCTGTAAGTAGAGGACAAAAGAAATAATTTCATTCCCTACCCCCACATGTGCAAAAATGCAGCCAGAAAAAAAAAATAATTACACACCCCTCCCCCCCACCACCCCACCCCAGCCCTTTTCACTTCGCTAGACAAGACTCAACAAATAAAGCCAGCTCTTCTCTGCCAAGCTTCTGGCTATTTGAATAGGCACGCAGGAGCTAAGCTTGAAAAAGCATGGTACCACCACTGCATGATCTGAGCTAGGCTTTCACTGCTGCTTATGGCAGGAACGGTAGAAGAAAGACCCAGTGCACAAATGCACAGACAATTGGGTGTGAAAAAAGAGGGTGCCATTTCTGATTGTGTTTTACCAGCAATAAAACATTACTGTAGGAAGAGAGAGAGAAGATGAAAATAAAGAAGAGGGGATTGGAGAGAGTCTGGATTAAAACAATGGATTTTTTTAATAGAGCACAGATTTTGCTGATGTCAAGTGCTTATATATAAGGTTAAGTGCAGATTTCTATTAGAACATCTTGCTTCTATATGCTCTCTCTGAGCCAGATACTTTCTATGCTGAATTTTAGTGCAGAAGATTATTAATTTGCCTTCTGTGAGGTTAACAAAAATCTCTGAATTAATTTTTTACACTGCCATTTACTTAAAAACAACTTCAAAAATTTTGAAATCGACAGCAGATATTTCAGCCCCTGGTGGCCTGTCAGTCTAGCCAGTCCACCAAAAAATACTAGAATATGAGATCAAAAATCTGAATCTCATTTATCCCAGCTTGAAATCAAACCATGCATTTATGGGGAAAGAAGGGAAGACTCTGACATCCAAGTAACACCTGGAGCTGAATTTGTCCTTATAGAGCCTACATTAGCAATACCAACACAAAAACTGGATGCTACAAAATAGAAGTTGCTAAGGTGGAACAAGACCACATTTTCACTGGTATTTTTCCACCTGGATGCTTCTGTTAAAAAAAGGTGAAATATCATACACACATGCGAACACGGAGGGTCAATCTCGTCTAGCACTGACTGTGTGTCATACACAGATCTTGTTATACTTGAAAGAGTATTGAGGTCTTAAGATAGTGCTCAGCTGAAGTATTCCAGACAGGGGGAGAAACTGATGTATCTGTTTCAGTGAGTACAGGGGAAAAAGTTGTTTAAGAGCATAATTTTATTATACACACGGTTTAATCAATTCAAGTTATCATAGGAGAGACAGAAAACTAAAATTCATGGTTGATTGCTGAAGTCCTGGAAAACAAAACAGATCAAAATGAACAGATTAAGTCAGAGACAATTTCTTGCAATCTTGTTGTCTTCTGCTGTTTATCTGAATGTTGGAAGTGAACCATTCACTGAAGGCTTCATTTTTCCTTCCAACTTTGGAGATTTCATTTACATAATTCTTTAATTAATTTTAAGAACTGGTCCTCTCTAAGACTGGTACCAGACTGAAAAATCATACCCATCTTCCTATCATACCTTTAGTTGTTCAAAATCTGAACTCTGACCATTGAATTCCTATCCAAGAAGAAAGAGGGATTCCATTGAACCATACCACTGCAAAGCTGTGTGTATTGCGAGAGCACCAAGCATTCAGTTTTGGTTTGTGTGAAGGACAGGAGGGATCTGTATCAGCAGAGGCAGAGATGGCAGGCACAGGGAAGTGACACCTCTCCTCCTATTTAGTGCTTGTGAGCCCACAGCAGGAGCAGTCCCCAGCTTTAGGCTCCTTGGGAGACAAGAGACACTCAGAGTGCAGCACAGGTTCATGGAGCTGGTGGCATACAAGGAGAGACTGAGAGACCAGGACTTGTTCAGCCTGGAGAATAAGGCAAGGGGGAGCTATCCTACTGCTGTCTACCACCACCTAATGGGTGGGTACAAGTGTCACAAGTTATGGCTCATCTTGGATGAGATGCAATGAACACAAGCATGAAGATGGGAAATTCCAACTTGGTGAAAGTTGCTTTGTACTTTCTTTTAAACTATGTGAATGCTCAAACTATGACAAAGTCTAGAAAGGTTGTGGGTTCTCCATCCTTCAAAAATAATTAAGCAGGAGAAGGCCCCGAGATCCTGCTGTCAATGGACCTGCTTTAAGCATGAGGTTGGACTAGAAGATCTCTGATGGTCCTTTCCAACTTGCATGACTCCATGAATTTCACTTTCACACAAACTAAGGACATTTCCAGCGAAAGCAGCAATATCCCTGATGGGTCCTAATCAGGAAACTGAAATTCAAATATAAATATTTAAATTCCTGATGATTTCTGTATGCTTTTGCCAAGTACCGATTACCATACTTCTACAATAAAAGTAAATATTTGCATAACACCATCTCTCTGAAATCTACTTCATGACTTAAAGAGTGGCTTTTCATTCAAGAAGCCAAATTTCTTCAAGGCAGTTATAATACTAACTCTCTGAAGCATTATTTAGTGACAGCCATAACCACCTTTAATCGGTCTCATTTTTTGTCCTCGTTTAAAGTTAATTTGTTACTCATGGTTGGCTTCCTGGCAAAGTATTTTTAAACAATTATTATTAGTGCATGAGAAACACTTAAAATAATCACTGTTCTTGGTTTCATTTGGAATGCAATATTTTAACTCAAAACAGGTTTTGCTTCACACTTTCAGTAATATCCCATCAGGGAAATACCTACTCCAGGCTTTCAGAAAACTTGTTTTAAGAAAGGAACTATTGTGTTCCGAGTTTTCTCTTCTGCACACTGTTAAATATAACATCGTTACGCATAAATGAATTTAAAAGTAAAAAGGGAAAGTCTATTGCTGTTTATAATCAACTGTTAGAAATCTGGACTATTGCCTATCTTAACACAGAAGTACTAGAAATGTAAGAGGATGGGTATTTTACACTAATAAATCATTCCAGTTTTCCATTCCCCTTATAAATGCTGCTCTGTCAATAAATAAGGGAAAAACCAGCTATCCCTATTACAACAACTTTACCTTTTTCTTGCCATAAAAATATGACAAAAGTGTGTATCAAAGACCTGGATTCAGTCACTTTGAATCATGCACAATGGTTACGCCAGCTAAGCAGACTCGAGATCTATCTTTTCATCATCTTCATCAGTGCTTCCAGCTCAGCTCTACTCAGTATTACTCTGTGGACATAAGCTTGAAAGCTAGCAAGTCCTACCAATGTTTGGTACCAAGTGTCCTAAACATACTACAGTATTATTTTTAAATGCCATAATAGCAAACTGCACCACCGTGTGGGTTGACAGCAGTCTGTGTATGTATATTCAACAAAGCCAGACAAACAGAGGACAGTTTGGACCCCAAAGCTACAAAAGTGTGTTATTCACGACCTGTCTGGATGCCTACCTGTGCAATATGTCCTAAGGAACCTGCTTTGGCAGTGAGGTTGGACCCAATGATCTCCTGAGGTCCCTTCCAACCCCTACAATTCTGTGATGTATCTATGTATAGATGCACATTTTTCTTGCCTTCTTGGAGGTTTATATATTAATTTATCTGTATTCGTAGAACCCACCACATTTACAGCCATATCCACACTACAAAAGAGATTTCAACCTGCATCACAGGAACATGATTCTTCACCAAAACGAGAAAATTACAAGCTCCACAGAGAGATCACTCTATAGGGGTTGAAAATTATCTTTTGAGATCCTTCTCTGAATACCGAAACACACCATGGATTTCATCAATTTCATTTTAAGATTGCTAACTACTGTACACATACCTATTTTTCCAAGAGAAATATAGGAGCACATACGTTAAAAATTCATTGCCAAGCAAATAATTTTTACATTAATGGACATTAAAAAAAATACTATTCTTTATTTCATTTGTATTTGTATATCAACTATTACTGGCATGCTTAAAAACAGTCTTAGATGTTTGATTTCATAGTTACTGTAGAACATAAATATGGTATATTCTAATGAAGATATTTTGAAGAATTATTTGGAGATCATTGCTCATGCAACTGGAAGATAAAGTTGGCAGGGATTTCTTCCCACGTATAAGAAAAAAAATTTGAAAAAAAATATTGCAAAAAACAATCAAGCAAAAAAGCATTGGTACTTTGGGAAGTCTAAATTGCAGTCAAGATATTTTCAACACAGAAGCTCATATCAACAGAAACACATGAATTTTCCAAACACTGCAAACTACTGTTACGCAGCACAGTGAAGCCACCAGGCTCAAAAATAGTCTTAAACTTAAGAGTGAAGGCCATACAGTTCACAACAGGAGAAGTGGGATGGTACGCTTCAATGCTGTGCTACAGCTTCCCAACCTACTCCTTCACGTTCCTATCTTGTTAACGCAAATCAGTCTATATCTTAAGTAAATTAATTCCTCATGCATACTATTAAAACGGCTGGAACATTAAAAAGGCTTGCCCTCACTGGCCTTGTGTGGAGCCAGGGGTTAGACTCAATGATCCTTTATGGGTGCTGCCCCACTCAGGATATTCTGTGATTCTAATATGGAAACACATTTTCAGTATAGAGCACCGGGAAGCTTTATATCCACCTGTGAGCGCCACTATGTACATTTTCCATACTTTTAGGTTAGCAGTACTGATCACAAAATAAACCAACCCCTTTTCAGTACAGTTGGGAATTTCAAGTTCTGCCCATTGATATTTCCAATACTTTAAATAATTAACTATGGTGGGGTTTTTGTTGTGGTGTTGGGCCTTTGTGGGTGTTTTGTTGTTTTGGCTTTTTTTAGAAGGGACAACAGCAAGAGACTTTGTAAGAAGGTCTCACTGTGCTGAGACACAAATTAAAAAAACCCACAAAAACCAAACCAAAGCAACTTTCTGAAGTTTACGTGTTTAATTGCCAATGCCTTTTAACACTGGAGAGAACAGGTCATATAAAACAGCAGCACATTTAGATTCTGCAGTGATTGGTCTGAGGATATTTGGAGAAAGTGTGAGCCATGTACAAAGAATAAGCTCAACAAAAGAGGGCTCTTGAAAGCCCAAGGAAAGAAGAATCAAAAAGCATGCTCTACACATGAAGAAAGAGCTCAAACATCGATAATAAAGAACATGCCTGTGTTTGGAGAAAGTGAAATAGCTCCCTCTTCTGTAGTATTTAAAACACAAACTATCTCGAAAAGGATCAAGATGCTCCGATCCTACAAAACCAGCATCAATTGACTTAAAGTAATACAGCATCAGTGCATTCAAGCATTTACTGTAAAAACTAAGGAGATGGGTGTGTGCATGTGTGTGTGAGCTGCAGTCTAACTTCTCACTAATGCTTTACGTGATAACTGGCTAAAAAACAGGCCTGAAGGGTGTGCTGCTCAACAGCCTTTCATTTGAGTCTGCGTACTTGTTTGAATTGTCTGCTGTCCAAAAAAGTTAACTGCAGCCTACTAAGCAGCAGCATGTGTGTTTACTTAAGCTTCCTGTAAAAACATTCATATCATTCCAAGAGTGACTAAATGTTTTCCATCCTCATAGTTTGCATTCCAGCCTTTCCCGCCCCTCTAGTTCATTACATGAAAAATATCAGTCCCAGGCAAGAGAATTTCCTTCCTGGGTTTGAAATATCTAATGCAGGAATTTTTTTCCCAGTGTTTAGCTATCTGTCTTAACCATCAGTGTTCAACAACGCAGCATCACTCAACTATTTATAAAATGTATGCAAGGACTTAAGATGTGATAATTTTCTAATGTCACAAGTAACTGAAAATATATTCATTAATACCTCCAAACACAGTTTGGTTTGGCAGGCTTTTGTTTCAAACTTGATTCATAATGTCAACCTGAAACTACTTAAATATGTATTTTTCCTCAAAAGTATTACAATCCAAGACTATTTTTACTGTTGCAAATTCAAGAAGCCTCCTATGAATGAAACCTGCTTGGGAGGGTTTCTCCTTTTCAGCGATGTGCTCAAAACACTCACAAACTTTTCACTTTCAAGATGTGAAGTTAAAACCTTCTGTCTGTCTTAATTCTTCCAGCTTTCAGATTAACAGGTCTTTGTACCCTTCAAATACATTTTAACGCTGATAAGAGTTCCATGACAATTTTAGGTGGAGTGACACTAAGAAATAATTACCTTTACTGAAGCAGAATCAATTAATCCTGCCCATCAAGAAACGTTAAAACAGGTAAGGTGGCCACTCAGTTATTGTTACTAGGTAAAGATACAGCAAACACAAAATTAGTGAGCAGCTGGGGCAAATTATGAATGCTATGGGCACTGAGAAAAATTAATTATGGGATCAATGAGGTTCTTGATAAGTGAGACATCCTTGGCTGCACTGATATATATTAATTAGGATTCTTTGGTTATTTATCCTTTCAGTCATTTTCCACTGAGTTTAATGATCAATCACTGAAAATTACAAAAAAAAATATTTTATACTAGTATAGTCTTCCGATTTCCATTGGCAGCAGGTTTCATTATACCCTGGATTGCGTGGTTCAACAGCCTTGAGCTGCCTTGCCTAAACTCACTATACTATATCACGATCCAGCAGACGTAGGCCCGGTTCTCTACAGCACGGCGTTTGCATCCCTTAATTGACTTTGATGAAAAGGCTGGTTGAGAGCTACAGTGCTGCCACCAAACAATAATGTATACTTCACGCTCTAAGGAGATCTCCAGGCCCAAATCCTGTGCTGGTGAACACTGACTTCATCCTGAATGAATCAAATTTCTTTTCACTGGACTCTGCTGCCTGTTTTTACTTAATGAAGTGTTGGACATGCTAAAGGAACTGAACTGAATTACATCTCAGCTAGAGTTTGGAGCCCTTTATTGATGAAAATGTTAATTTCTTTTTGTGAAGATAAAGTGTCACCCATAATGACAGCAAAGTAATGCAGGCCTTATTCATGAAAATCCTCAGAGGGGATTTTGTTTAACACTTAATTTCTCATTCACAGCTTATGCTGGCACCCTGCCACCTATACCTGAGGGCTCTCGCACAGAAGGACTCACTGGGAGATAAGCAATTACTGCCCATCAGTGGACTGGCTTGCAGCTTCCCCTGTGAATAGCCTGAGCCTCTGGGAGATGCAAGGGAATGGAAGCAACCACAGACTCTCCCTAAGGGGTGTTTCTGGCAGCAGTGCCAGTGCTGAGTGCTTGTATTTTGTACTTTGTTTGGAGTAAAAAAAAAAAAAACCAACACAAAAACAAAAACCCACAGGTATTTTCATACTATCCAACCCAGTATTTACTTTCTGTGAACACAACTATTATTCCAATTTGCAGGTGGCTGTCCACAGATGCAGATGGCCTGAGGGAAACATGGTTATTTCTATCATTGTAGCTTGTTTGGTGTTATTCATGTGCTATTATATATTGACACTAAATAGCTCTTTTAAGCTCTAGTGTTCACTTTATTTTGGGGTAAAATTCATTTAAAATGGAATTCCTACTTAAACCACACCAATTTGATTTAGAAAACAAATATTTGTTAGCCCACTAGAGAAGGAAACAGGCTCTGTAAGCAGCAGAACAAACAGAAACTTCATTGCCAATGGATCTGATTACCTCCAATGAGACAGGTGCATAGACCGGATCCCACGAAGAACCTCCAAGTCTAAAGAAGCATAAGCTCACACCAAAACTGTGTAGTTCCTTATAGCACTTGAAAAGTCACTTTCTCCCCGCTACCTAGCTGTCTGTTTTCATTAAATCCATAAAAATTAAATCCATAAAAACAGGTTATCTGTAGGACTTCCTCCTGTGGCATGAAGCCATTGGCCCTAAAACTGTGGGGAAAGCAGAGAGCGCCAGTATGATTATCTAAGCCTTGGCTCTAATGAAGACAGTCTAGAAAACAAGGAAAGAAAAAACAGGCTAAATAGATAATAGATTAAACAAACAATGGCAAATCCCAAAGGATCAATATCATTACAGAAGCTATATAGAAGCATCCATCAGAAGCTTAAAACTAATTGTGTTGGATCCACTGAATGTGACAGGCCTGCATTTCCCAGCTCTCACCAGTGAAAGGAGGTGCTTGCCTTGAAAAGCTATGTCAACTGAAGAGCTTGAGTTGGGGACAGGATGTCGAAGGAAGATCCTCCCCTCCACATTATATAGCCTCAGTGTACCTCTGTCTTGAGCATCAAGCCTCATCACCAACTCCTGCTTCCTGCATGCACTCCCCACCTCCCCCGCCCTGGCAGCTCCCTGCTCACAATTTGGGCTTTTATCTATACACCCCTTGCAAGGGGCACACAGGGGTGGACATACTGTAACAAGAGGTCTGGCCAAAAGCCTTTGATTGTTTTGATATTTACATAGAAAACCACACAGCAGCTATATATTGATGAGCCAGAGCCACCACTTGCAGAAACACTGAACATGAATTACTATTGCTGCTATAATTACTGTATGCAATTTCCTCAGCACACCTTTCACTGAAGCTGAAAATACAAAATACTGTGATGCCCTGAATGCATCAAAAAGACAGCCTTAGTCATGACATGCCACAGGATGAGTTCTACTTTCCTCTAAAACACATCTTCCCTCTTGCAATTCAAATCCACTCTGTCTTTTCCTAACCTTTTCTTTGCAACAACATTTTAGGCACTTGAAGACCGATTATCTTCTCATTCCAATTACATCATTTTCTATTTAGGTTAAACCAACCCAATTTATTCAGTCTGTCCTCCTAGGACATAGTTTGCAAGTTTTGGACTGTGCTTATTGCTCTCCTTCTGACTATTACCAGTCTGCCTGTATCTCTTTCAGAGGAACCATGCCCAGAAAAGGACCAAGGGCCTACTATGTCACCCACAGGGAAGGAAGCAAGAAGGATTGCTTTAGGTCTTGCAAACTGTATTCTTAATCATAATTTCAGCATAGTGTTTGCCTTCAAGGTTCTGTTAATCCACGTTCAAGTTTTTCTTTCCCTCTAATTACCAGACTTCTCCCAGAGGACTGTTATTTAACAGTTATGCTGGTCCAGGACTCAAAATATCTCCCCCAAGCGTAGTGCATTGTGTTTTCCCCTGTTGAACCGGGTCAATGTTTTTCTGCCAACTCTCTGCTTTAAAACAAGCATACAAATTCATACTCTGCTCTCGAAGATGCTGGCTGTCCTTTTTACCTTTGTTGTCTGTAGATAAAGTAACTTTAGCTTTGATCTGAGCTAGTCAAAACATCAAAGAGAGCTGGAGGCAGAACAGATACTAGTAGATAGCAACTACAACACATCCTAAGAAAGGCTGCCCACAGATTTGAAGACAAAATCCATATACACAAACCCATCGTATTGGAGCACATTACACGCATTCATACTCCCATTCTCCACATTCCTGTTTTTTCCTCCCTGACAATTTCCCCATGGAACTCCTGCATAAAGCATCTTGAGCCCCTCAACTTCTACTCTTGGTATACAAGATTCAAGTATGGAAGCAGTGAGGGGAGCTAAAGAGTTGTCCTCCAAGTCCAACAAACCCCAGACAAGCGTTCAGAAGACTATGCACTTCAAACTAATTTGTCCAATTGACCCTGGAATGTATTTCCTGTGGGTTACATACACACATACCAGATGTAATACTATGGATAAGTACACAGCAGCGCGTGAAGCAGCATTATAAAGGGTTTACTGTTGAAATGGATACAAAGCAATTCTGTATGGTAATATTATATATAACAATTGCTACTCCTTGATCTCTAATTTAGAAAGCTGTGGACAGCTATTTCTGTGTAACTTCAGTCTCTACCATCCTTGCACTCCACTGTACTAAGAACGTCAGGATTTCCTTCATCAGGGAGTAGGAATGTTCTACTTCAGTCTGAACTTACTATTTTCGTAGGCTGAATTTGTTCGCTGACATACAGTGCTGATGTTTCAAGAACCCATGCTCACAGGATTTCCACTACATTACATTTGATTCTTTGATTGCAACATTTTTTTGGATGTAGCTATAGGAACGTAAACTTACCTATGGGAATAGATATTTCCTTTAATTGAAATTGATTATAGGTGAGCCAGAAAGTAACTGAATTGGCATAAATGTAGGTACAGCAGCACTTAGACAGAAGACAGAACAGGGAAAGTCAGAAGTGACTGATACTACCAGCCATTTACTCCGGATCAATCCCTTGAATCCCTTGCTCGAATTACTTGTGCAGTTGAAAATACAGCAAGCAGCTGTAGTAGCAGCCTTTATATATTATCAGACACTTTCTTCATATCTTGTGATGTCAATTTTGGAACAAAAGAGCACCCATAAAGAAATCTTTTAAGTGCCTCAGCTTTCGCCTAAAAAGTGAACTTTGATGGATGCTGCAACCCAAGAAGGGCCACTGCAGTTACACAAAACTAATTTTGTTCTATCAGAGATGGAAGAGGAAAGACCTAAGCAGTAGCTCACTGAGCACCCACAAATGTCTGTACACTGTTACGGTGGCTCTGAAGACAGGTCTAGATTAACCATTTCTATACTTGGTAATTTGGTGTTTTTCAGAATGAACAGTTACTGCATAAAATGCAACTCTGAATGTCTGAGTTTGTGATTCTTCACATTTCCATTGCCAGGCTGGGCAAGCACTTACAGAGAGTTAAGTTTGAAAAGTCAGTTACAGAAGATGTGTGTATTCCATGAGGTAACGAAAGCTGCGTTTTAAACTCTAAAAATTAATCTGTCTCTCAAATAACTTTGTCTTTCATAACTTTCACTGAAATAATCCTGTTTAATTCATACAATAATTCAGTCCAATAGCAAACTATATTGTGCAAAGAGATTTTTAGTTTTAACTAAATGACACTGATGGGTAAGAACCCAGGAATAATCCAATTATGAATAACACCAGCTGATGAACATTTTGATCTTTAACTTCTCCTATACTTATTAATAAGCTCTAAGCAGAGTTAAGAGCAAACTTAGTGAACAATGCTGTTCTGTTATATTCTTCTGGGCCGAAAGAGTGTTGGGCATTGTCACATACAGGTGCAGTTAAACCATGCTTATTTCTTCCATCCTCACTAGTTTATTCAATCACAGGCAAGGCTGTACCATCCAATTCAACCCTCCAAAATTTTCAAGTAAACCAGGAATTACCAGGTAAGCAGCAGGCATGAGAGACTTAAGTGTAGAAGAGAACACCAATCTTACCTTCACACACTGGGCAGCACTCCCCAGGGACTTTAACAGGATTTAGGCAGCTCTGTCCACAGGCTGTTGCAACGCAGTGAGGGTCCCCATTGATGCACTGGCAGAAAGTGCAGTCGTCCTCTCGCCAGCGGTCTCCATGAGCTTGGATCTGACCATTGGCATAGCAGCCAGCAGGGTTATTTACTGGATAAACTGGGTCTGAAATGAGAGGAAATGGAAGAGAACAAGACATTTTATCTTCCCTTTTATGCCTAAACTTGAGATGTGAATTGCTGCCATGCCGTGATTTTACAATACTGCAAACAGACCAAGTGTAGCTGCTATGGAATCTTAGAAGTCCCACTGTGGTCTACAGTGATAAGATAGCTAACATCTCTGCTACTTCTATATCAAAATTTACCGTCATAAATTTAAGTTAACTTATACTAACCAACATAAATTCAGATATTTTTAAGTATTTCAACTCAAATTTTATATTCAACAAGCATACTCAGAACAGAAAATATATTTTCAAATGGCTGGATTATGCTTTTTTAAGAGACTTAATTTTGGGTTTTTCTGATTTTGTTCTTCAAAACAAAATGGGTCTTTTATCTATTAATCCATTTTTTGCACCAACTTAAGACATTCTGTGAGGAATTGAAAGGGAACTGAAAAAACCTCAATGAACCCCCGGAATGAATCCTCTCAGCATCGCACCACTGTGTTATAGATAAGACCTCTGGCACACTTCCTGTTGGAACAAGGAGTCTGCCTTAAGCTACATCTTGTCACAGCAATGAAGATTATCTGTTCAGGAAAACTAGTGTATCTGGCTCAGTTTTCAGTTTCATTTCAGTAGCAGCTTTTTATCCTAAAAAGCAACAAGGCCCATTTACCTGCTGGCAATCAGATCAAGATTCAGGTATTTACATAACAGAGTTTTGAGGGATATATTTTATGTAAGATTTCTCCTCAGGTTTCATGCAAGTAAATAATGTGACTCTGTATATGCTAATTCATGACTTGAAATAAAAGCAGCTTTTACCCTTCAGAAAAAAACATGCTTTTCTCTTCAGAAATGTGGTGACACTGATATTAATAGTAAAAATACATGCATTATGTGAATGTATGCAACTCATCATGGTACCTAATAAAAAGATAACTATTAGACTCAAAAATTAAATCTGTTGCAAGTGTACAGTAATTGCATCAAATTTTCAAAGCAAGCAATAAAACAAGTTATGTATTAAGCAAATTCAATACACTAAACCAAATAAATACATTGTTTTTAGCAAATATCAAATAAGTACAACTCATTTACCAACATGTCAATTTTAAAAAGCGTTAAGATTCAAGGATTAGGGAGAAAAGATATGTCCCTATCTCAGAAAAAAAGAAAGAAAATGAAAAGAAACTGATTTCTCGTCAATCCCTTTGCAAGGAAGACAATCCATGTTATGCATAAATAAAAGCAGTAGCAGGTCTAATAGCTGTTGTCTTATTATTAGCTACTGTATCACATTTATAACCTATCAAACTCTGAACAATTGTGGACCAATGGACAGGTTCCAGCTCTAGCTGGCATTCACTCCTATCCTGAATTATAGTGGTAGCCATACTTACAGCAAGATGGGTTAAGCCAACATAAGAATCAGGTTTTGGGGAGAACAAGATATAACAAACATAAGATGTTTCCTGACATCTCAACATAGCACCTTTTTCATGATTACCTTGCATGAGTATTTAACTATTCTGACTCACCCAAAAAACAAATCATACACAAAATAAGTGAATTTCATCACTCAACTTACGTACAGGGTTCTGATTGACACAGGAATACAGAGAAAGCACAGAAAAGCCATATAAGACTTGTGTTATTTGCAATAGTATTTTATATGAGGCAAAGCACAAAGTTCCTGTTACTCTTAAAAGGTCAACAGTATTTAAAGCTATAAATTGAGCCCAGCAAATTACATTTCTTGATGCCGAGGAATCCTACAGGACTTCGAGAGGTAATTCCTCCTGGAGCTAAGGCAAGAAAGGCTTGTGTCTGTACTACACAATGTACAGGAAACTTGCCATCTGCAATGATTTTAAAATGGGAAAAAAAAGAAAGTATTGCATCTGTTTATATTTCTAGCAGAAAGGAAACATTAGTACAAAAAATTTTATCACCTTGAAAATCAGCCACAAAATAATCAAATAGAGAATAGGTAGAAAGAAGTGCCATCTATTCAACAGCTGGAAAAGCATGAATGGGCAGGCTCTGATATTTATATTGTGCCCACTTAAAAGACTTGTCAATTTAAGTGCCACTTAACTCAAGTTATTAAGAAAGGGATCAGAGGATTCTTTTTTCTTTCTAAGTGCTTAAACGAACCGGGAAAATAAATACTGATCCAATCACATTCAGGAGTGAAAAATCAGTTATCCTTGATCATAGAATCATGGAGTAATTTGGGTTGGAAGAGAACTTTGAAAATCATCTAGTGCAACCCCCACTTCAATAAGCAGGGATATCTTCAACTAGACCTAGGTGGCCCAAAGCCCCATCCAACCTGACCTTGAACATGTCCAGGGATGGGGCATCTACCACCTCTCTGAGCAACCTGTTCCATTGTCTCACCACCCTCACTGTGAAGAATTTCTTCCTAATAGCTCATCTAAATCAACCCACCTTCAGCTTAAGACCATTACCCCGTGTCCTATGACTCCATGCCCTTGTGAACAGTCCCTCGTAGGCCTCCTTCAGGTATTGGAAAGGCTGCTATAACATCCCCTCAGAGCCTTCTCCAGGCTGAATAACCTTTTGAGGACTGCAGGCCAAGCAACCAGAGGATAAGGCTATCAAACAGGGTAACGGATGGAGGGGAAAAATGCTCAAGTCAAATCACTGCCCTATGTCTTTGCCATAAGTGTAGAGAAAACATGCATTGCTCTAGCTGAGCAGAACAAGACTGGAAGAAGCAAGCTGCAAAGTGAAGGAAACATGTCTTAGGGCAACCACTGGAGATCCCTGGTGCAGATATTAGGAACAGTTCCTTATGCACACTTGACCGTGCTCTGAGGAAGGTCTGATGCAGAAGGGAAACAAACCCAAAGAATTTAAGTATTTTAAAAAAAGAAGAAAAAAAAAAAGTGTCAACATCAGCAAATCACTGTAAAAAACAAGATAGCACATTCAGACACAGTTTACAGCTGTAGATATAAAACGGAATTAAGGAGGAGTCTGCAAACTTTAGGAGAACAAAATAAAGCCCTTGCTTGCTCATTTGCATTGCACAAAAAATAGTTAAAAAATGCAGAGTAATAAACAAGCAAAGAAGTTCAAAAAAGTACTGTACCTTCACACACTGGGCAGCACTCTCCTTCCGGCACGTAGTACCTGTCGCAGTGCAGCTCACCACACTGGGCAGAGAAACAAATAGAGACTCCTCCTTGGCAACGACAGAAACGACAGGCATCCATTCGAAACATGTCTCCATCATAATATTCCATGCTGTTAAATATGCAAGTTGGCTTCACTTCTGAAAGGAGGGGGAAAAAAAAATTACAGATATTGATAAATGAGAAATAGTTTAACGCATGTTGCTACTGACAAAAACAGATATAAAAGTACAGCTGATTTTTCTTGAAGTTTTTTTAAACTCAAACACAATTTAAGAACTGTATATTTTATTGTGTGTTTCAACAATGGAAGAAAATAAAATTCTAATCAAAATCACTTCCAAAGCAATTACTTACAATTAAAAGCCTCAATTATAAAAAACAGAATACTGAAACAAGGTTATGACACTGCTTTTACTTCACAGGAGTTAAATACTTCTCATTCTGGATGAGCTAAAAGCTACTTCAAATTTATTCCTTAAAAAGTGTATTTTTCAAATTCAAGACAGGAGTTTCTGGTATTTCTGAAGTACAAACAGAGGAGGATAAATTGCACTGAGGCTGTCCAGTCCATAGGGATATGCCTAAAAAACCCCAACACAACACACGTATTTTGTGACTGCATCACCTGTTACGCAGAACTGAATACTTTTCAGTTCAAGCAACCTGGAGTTACACCAGTCAGCCCACCTGTATACTCCCCACAGAAAATAACCTCAATTGTTATAAATATTTACGTGACCACTTCAGTGTTTCAAAACCACAAAACTATTTATTGTTAGTTTCCATCTACAACAGAGCGCTAACCTGTATTTCAATCCAAACTTCATGACAAACTAAAAGACTCTAAAAATTCTTAAGTATTTGGGAAGGACATTGCTTATTTACTTCATCAGCATCAGAAATACAAAAGATACCAGCTAAAACAACAGAACTATTTGCAGATTTAGCCACCTTTTACAATCGCTATTGTTTCTTTATACTGAAGAGGTTTGGGTCCAGATTATGAAGCAGATCCACACATCACTAACAGATCAGAGGGTCTCCCTAAGGCTTTTGACCTTGCAGTTATCCCCCATGTCCGAACTTTCCTCCATCACCTATTGCCAGCAGAGCCTATTCTGTTCAACCAGCCTGACACACAGACAATAACTGTGCAGCTCCACAGCCTAAGGGAGAACCACAGCAACTGAAGACACTGTAGAAGAAATAAATACTATAATACAGTACATTAGTCACTAGGAAAATGTGACTTCAGAGTTTCATCATTACATTAGTTAATGACTTAAACCTCCTCACTCTTCCTCACTTCAGAATAAACTTTTTTGCCTTCTACAACACTAGCCCAAGATACCTGAAAACAGTTTCCTGAAGTAAAACAGATGTATTTTTTCAGAAGCTACAGATCTAGCAATCTTAAAAGCCAAAGGTTCTGAAAACAGGAAGCTATTTATTTCAGCAACAAAGTCAGAATTAAAAAGATTACCAAACCATAGATAAACCCATCATATTTCATGACATCTGAACTAAACATAGCAAAGGAAAGAAAGGACAAATGTCTACGCTGCTGATTTCTGGGACTGAAAACTGTGCCCATGTTGTGGTCTGGTGATTCTTTTTTGTCAGTGCACAAGATCACATGGAAGATGAAAAATACTCAAATGAAAATTTAAGATTTGCAGATTCCTTTTCACCCACCTCAATCCTCTTACTTTTGGGGGCAAAAAGCTTTTCATCTGAGCTACTCTTGGCAATAATACAAGTTTTATTTAAAGCATTTTCGGGCCTCTCATATATTTTTCCACATACACTTAAACTGAGCTCCAGCCTCAAGTCATTTAACATGATTGTAAAGCACTAGAATTGAAACTTGGAAACATCCTGAGCAAAGTTTGATTTTTATATGCCTGTTCTGTCTTCAAGGCATAATGTATAAAGCAGCATTTATTAAAAAAAAAAAAAAAAAAAAAAAAAAGAGTAAGAGGAGGAAATACCACTGTGTCCGGGAAAACGGCTATGACCTCATTAGAAAGCAATTCACATAAACAAACACTTAAGAAATATTACAAGTTTACGTAGCTCAAGCTGTTAGTCTAAAAACCTTCTCAAAAAGGAAGAAGTGCCAGCACAACTCAAAAGGCCTTTAATCCATTTCCTTCTGACTTAACTGTTTTGATTGCAGCTTTCCAAATTTTTACTGATCCCCCTTCTGCCACCCAAACAGTAAATCTGGATTCCTGATTAGGTCAAAGTAGAAACATCATCTCCCATGAATTATCATTAATTTTTCAAATGTCTAAACAAAACTGAGCAAGGAACTGTAAAAACTGAAAGGAAACAGTATGTTTTATTCCTAAAATGAAAACCACCACAGGATTTCACTACACATGTATTTTTACTGTCCAGATTTATGCTAATGTATACATTCATGAAAAACTATTGACCTAACCCTATACACCCAGCTACAAGACAAGGATAACTTTTGTTAGAGCCATATGTAAGACTGAAGTCTTAAGACTCGGTCAAGCCAAAGCAAGCATTAAATGAAGAACTCTAGCTTTAGATACTCATAAAGTGGAAGCCTAATGAAAGAGTGAACACCATGCTGTGAAATTGTAATGATGCATTTCTTGCACCACAGTATACTGGAAGATTCCCTCAGGTTTTTGTTTTGTTTTTAAGTGCTAATTTTATTGTCTTACTGATCTACATAGGGCAACCATGAAGGACTGAAAAAACATAAAGCTAACATTCCTTAAGTGCATCATTTCCTAAGGCCAGTAAACATTAATTCATTATTCTGCCAATAAAGAGAATACTACAGGTAGAATTCTTCAAGTGCCAAAGCTTCACCGTGTGACAAAGTAATCTGACTGAACTTCGGAGTGCCAAGTGCTTAAACATATCCCAGACTCCAAATCCCTTTTCTGACACGGACTGCCACAACACAACAGCTGTCACAAGACAGACACCCTGGCCATGGATTCGTGAACATGAATTTGGTGTCTGCCAGCTATCAGATAACCCAGCAATACGAGATCGATCCAGACCGAGCAGAGACATACAACTGCCCAACTGTGAAAGGAGCCAGAACAGAGCAGACGGTACCCAAAACAATGTGGAGTTTATACTGGCTGGGGAAGGACAGATGATATCACATCTCTGCTCCCATGTAAGGTTAAGCATGACTAAGAGACTGGGTTTGATTCGGCATTAAAGTTCCTGCCACAAAGTTAAGGGTGAAATAGTTCTGGCACCAGTTTAGCTCTACTGGTCTCATAGCCACAGCCTTTTTGTTCTGGGAGTGTGAGCCCTAAAAGTCAACGTTGCAGTGAGCCACACAGCCTCATACCGCACAGACACAACCCGTGCTTATTTCTTAAGACCTTTATCTCCAATCTGAACTGCAGACAGACACAATCTGTTTTATCAAACCAATTTCCAAAGGTATTTTACCTTGTACTTAAAAATCTAATTAAATGCAGTTCTATTTGGCTGAACTAGGCCAAAATAAAACTTCTATTATTGAGATTTCTGTAGTTTCCCAATACTTGTGGTTTTCTTTGATTAGAGTCACGGACCCGCTCAGAAACACATGCAAGTTTAGCAATCCATCCCTTCCAAGGCAGCAATTCTGCACATGTTATGTTGAGCGCATGAGATGCTTCTCATCTTGTAGGCAAGCCTGGGCATTTTCTTTTCTAGTAGCAGAAATTCCAGCCCTCCCCAAGCGGAAGGGAGATTCAAAACAATTTGCTGGTGTTTAAAAAGATTAAAAAGTTTGTGAATCTAGCACTTTGGACGTTCCTTCATACAGAAGGATTTGTACCAGACTCTTGGAAGGAATTCAGGCAAGTGCTGTGAACTTCCAATTAAATGAAAGGGAAGTACACTGATAAACTTGACTCCTCTGGCTCTATAAACAAAACACAGAAAAGCTTTCAGTTTTTCAAAAGCTGCGTTGACAGGGAGCTTAAAAAAATAAATTTATTGGAATTAGTCCATAATGTTAGAAGACAACATACTGCATGTTTTTATTTCCTTGCAAATATATAAAAACAAGTTAGGTAGAAGAAAAAACAATTTGGATTGTTACTCTTCAGGTAGTACTGCTTAGTGCAGTGTATCCAATACAAGTGTATTCCCTATTAACATGATTTCAGGGCCATTCTCAAAGTATTTAGGTCCTACACCTTCTAAAAATGTAATCCAGAAGCAAAACAACAAGATGGAAATAATCAGATTTTATAGTAAGGTTTCTAGAAAATGAAGTCATCATATTAGAAACCACTTTTATATCCAGCTGCTGCAATCGATACAAGAATGACAACTTTCAACAGCAGTCTTACTATATTCTATCCACCTCAGCAGCAGATCCCAACCCAGTAATCTTTGGGCAGCTTCAGAAGATAGCTCTTGTGTAGGCTGACACACGTGTCTTTTTTACACATAACAGACAAGACTGCGAGGTGCTCCCTACAGAGACAGAAGACTTATTTCCAAGTGACCCTGTCAGGTGGGGTTTACAGCACGGAAGAGAGCAGGGGAAGATTCCCCAGAAGAATCAGCTCCACCAGCTACATCCCTGGCGTAATATTTTATTTAAAACTATCAGTAACCAAGAAATTGCAACCTGCACAATTTTGACTACTGTAACTAAATTCAAATCTCAGCAAAGCAGGAACAGCGAACAAATAGAAAGGAAGTTTTCCAAGTTTCATTACTTTTCCCATCTGTAACACATATATCCTATTGGGTTTTACCTTCCTCCAGTGTGCAAATTTGTTGCTAAGAGGACTCTCTCTCAGATAAAATGCACACATTTCTTTCACTTTTTTTCTTCATGCTCATGCTTTTCAGTGTCTGGCTGTTTCTGCAGCTTTCCTCTAGGCTATCTCCCTTTTGCCTATGCATCCTTCTGGAAATTAAGCAGTGTTGCTTTTTAACACCCTGAAGTAGGCTACAGGCCTACCACAGAACACCACCAGGGCACAGCCAAAGTAGGAGCTGGGGCCACCAAGGCTGCTCCCCCCCAAACAGGGAGAGATTTTTCTCAGCAAAATCGCCAAGCAACTCTTGGAAGCACGTTCTTCCTACCAGAGGAATGCATTTAAATCCCAGTAGTCTCTATCAGTCTGTCACAGGAAAAAATACATGCTGTCATCAGTTTAGCCCTAGGCATGTTACTAGGACTCAGGCATCGGACACAGTCTCAGCACCACTGAAAAGGTACTGGCATAGTCCATCATCCATTGCCAGTACATCTGTAACAAGCCTCCAGTGCATGAGAGAAGTTAAAAATTGCAGAAAAAAAATGTCAAACGTAAGGCTGCGGTTTGGTGTTATAAAAAGTCTAACCAATTCCTCTATTCTTTGAGAAAAACCAATTCTAACCTTGTCCTTCAAAATGCTGCCAATCTTGCCCAGGTTTAACATCCAGAAGCATCTGAGAGACAGAACATTACTGAACACATTTGCTTTGCAAAAGTGAATTTTCTTCATAAAAACATTACTACTTCAAAGTAAATACTAGAAGCATTTTTTTTTAAACTTGTAAAACCAGACAGAACATTACCATCTGGCATCCAATATTCCCTGTCTATGACATACCATCAGTTCCACAGAATCTATCTGGTATCTTGTTTTTCATTAACAATATGAATGAAAGAAATGGGTTAGACATTGTCCTTATGTTATTTAAAACTCAGTCTTTACTACCCATTGACCAACCCTCCCACTCACAGTAATCCACGGTAAAAGCTTTGAGTTTGGTTTCATATCCCGCTGCAGTCCCACAGTAAGTGCTATCCCTCCTCTTTCACTTATTTAAATTTTATTTATTTACAGGCATCTACAAAGTAAATACTTTTATTAGGGGGTTTGGGTTGACTGGCCTTTTGACCAGCCTTCAGTTTTCTGCATCTTCCTTTTCCCTCCCTCCTTAAACATAACTGGTAACAACATGGGCTGTGTCAAATGCTTTTCCCAATTTGACCACAGTGACTATAATTGAGGTCCAGAGGACCTAAAACGTTTGTCTTGCTTTGGCAGACTGACTTGCTTTTACTAGATCAAACTCTCAAACTGCTGTGACTGGTTATTAACCATTATTTTCAAACACTGTTCAATACTCTGACTGGAAAAAAAAAAACAACCAAGCAAACCCAAAAACCAACCCCCCTCCCCACAACCAGTAGATCTACCTTTCTCGTTACGCACCTTTAACATTAATCTTCCTTTCATTATTTAATAAACAGTTATCTTTTGCTGCTTGCAAGCTGTGTATTACATTTTGGTTTCTTGTAAGCATGTGTCTATTTAAAACCTACCCCTAAATTCTGTGGTTTAGGATGCCCAGAAAGAAATATTTAGCGATTAATTAGGATAAGGACTATATTCAGTTCTCTGCTGTGGGAAAAGCTGTTAACTTGGTCAAATCCTTATTTCTGAAGGGCACATAGCAAACAAATTAAAGTGTAATATAAGTTCTGTCAGGATTAGTACAATAATCAGTGGGAACTCTGTGGTAATTATCTGGTGTCTGAGAGATGGTGCACCCAGATTCCATTCTTCCATCTTCAGTGAAGATTTTCCTTGCTGGTTCAATTGTCCCCATCAGATCCCTTCAGTACTCACTGATGCTCCTTTTATTTCCCTTCTGAAATAGCAGAATTACCTTTTTTCCCACAGCACAAGTTTATCAATGGAACTGCAATTTCTGTGAGGAGGAAGCGCACCAATAAGTGACAAGAATCACAGAATATGCTGAGTTGTAAGGGACTTGTATGGATCATCAAGTCCAATTCCTGGCTCCACACAGGACCAGCCAAGTCAGAGCATGGGACTGAGGGCATTGTCAAGACACTTCTTGAACTCAGTCAAGCTTGGTGCTGTGACCACTTCCCTGGGGACCCTGTTCCAGTGCCCAACCACCCCCTCAGTAAAGTACCTCTTCCTAATATCCAGCCTGTCGCAGCTTCGTAGTGTTCCATCGGGTTCTATCACTGATTGCCAAAGAGATGAGATCAGCACCTGCCCCTTCACTCCTCCTCATCAGGAAGCCATAGACCTAGATAAAGTGTCCCCTCAGTCTCCTCTTCTTCAGGTAGAGCAAACCACATGACTTCAGCCTCCCCTTGTAAGACTTCCCCTCCAGACCCTTCACCTTTCTCGTTGCACTCCTCTGGACTCTCTTCAATAGTTTCACTGTGATTAAAGAGGGGATCAAATCTCTCCTCCAATGCAGCACCCAATGCATAGACACACAAGTGTGCAGAAAGCCAGTAGGCACAGAGAAAAGAGAAATGCCTCATTGATGGCAAAGGTATCTTCCCAAATGAGGAAAAAAAAATTAGAGAAGCAGTTATAAAACACAGGTCATGTGTCAGGTCAAGTGAATGAGCTTGATGATTTAGCAGTTCACTTCTATACCACTACGTGTACCATCAGCACAGCCTGAAACAGCGTATGGGAAGAGTCAACAGTCTCAAGTCCCAAAGGAAGTTGTCAGTCTTTCTTCCCTGGATCAATGACACTTATTTTCATGTGTGCACCAGGTTGTCCCGTTCTCAATGGACAGGGAGACAAAAATCCACATCAACTCTGGGAGAAAGTGACACAAAGTGGGGCTCTAGATCCATCCCTGGAAAGGCTGAACTCTCAAATCACATCTCTCACATGGCTGCGGCAGAAAACAGCCTGTTCCCCTTGACCCTGGACCACATGGACACACTAACAAGGACCACTCTCACACATGCAATTTACCATCTTTCACAAAGCAATCAGAGATGGTTTTAAAGTGGCAGTTGTATTCAAGCAAACCTCGGGAGAAGTGGAAGCTCTGACTGACAAAAGGAAGCAGCTGCAGGATGCTTTGTAATTGCGCTCTCAAATTTCTAAGGCATAGTTCACAGTCAGTGTATGTGCAGGCAGAGCTGGATACTCTCCTGTTTCCAAACACTTCCACTCTTCCTGCACGTGCAATTTTCAGTCTCTTAAGATTCACTTGTTGAGACTTGTAAATTAATGCTGAATCATTTTCTTTCCCTTACAAGTTCCCCCAAGAGAAAAGGCAGGACACCAGGATTAGCAGACAAAAATCCTGGTGAGTAATATGTTTTGGGTGGAGCAGGAGAAACCTTGAATCAAATTCTGTAAAATACAGGATGTTGGGAAGGACTGCATCTTGGGAATCTCTTGCTCAATTTCCCCCAAATTTATGTCGTATACTATCCAGCACTCTCTATAGGGAGAGCAGATTTCAGCCAAGTGCAAATAAAGAAACTCCAGAGCAACCAGAATACCCTACCTTTAAACAAAGAAACACACACTCTCGCTTTCACCAAAACGTGCACTCTGTTACAACACACCAGAGCAACACAATAGGCACAACCTCATTTTCAGTTTCATAAATTAAGATGAAATAATGTTTCCCATGTTGCTTTATTTTCTCAGTATCTACCTCTCAGATTTCAGGAAGTAGCACATCTGACTATGGATGCAGCTCTGCCCTGCAAGCTTCACAACTGAAAACCACTAATCTCTGCAACAAGCAATGCTGTGTACAGCTGTATCAGCTACACTTTTAGCTATACTGTTTTATGGCAGCCAGAGATTTAAGTCTAGCAATTCAAGCTCCTCAATGACCTACAGGCTAAAAATTCTGCTACATGCACCACCTGGGGCTTGCCCTGAGGCTCATCAATGGAATAAGATTATGAGAAACACCCAGCCACCTTCTAAGCAAAGACAACTGACAAAATCATTATCACTACTGCTTTCTAAATCAATGTTTTGGTATTACTTTGTAAATCAGTGTTTAGCAACAGCTCCACAGATTTGCAAGGTTTAATTCACTAACTAAAAGGTAAAAACCTTTCTTCTGACAAGGAAAAAGGAGCAAGAAACAAAGTTGTGGCCATCGCTGTTGTCTTAAGCTATTATTTTGACATCCAGAGATGAGACAGGGTATGCTATGGGTTGGCCCAAATATTTGTAATGGATGAAATCATGACAGAGGAGCTGCACTGCATTAAAAGAGAACTTTGTCTTGATTCTTACACCACTTAAATTATACAGACCAATTTTCTTTACAAAGATACTTTTCTTCAAAATAAAGCAATCTATAGATGCCTTAAAATTGACCTTTTAATTGACTGAACTTTGGGACAAGAACCACATTCCAATCACAGTAATACTTGTGCATTAATGCTAATGATGAATTATTTTAACTATAGCAGTGTTCAAAAAAGCAGAAGTTTGTGTCCAATTAGTGTAACAGTTTTATATAAGATACCCTGATCTCTGCATAGATTCACGATAATTAAAATGTCACACAGAACTATGAGGAGCACCAGCTCTCTGTAATGTATCTTTGCTTGTCAATGAGAAAGTCATTCTCAGCACATTCTAAATTATTTCCTGTAAAAAAAAAAAAGAGAAACTCAAAAAGAATCTCAACCTATACAAAGACTCAATAGCCACAGAAGGGGTACTTTACAACAAGCTCCACTTAAATCGAAATATCAGGACCACTTCTGAGCAGGAGTAAACATTATTTTGGTGATAAATAATGTTTATATAATTACAAAACTATGAGAGACAGGAGATTGTACATGATGTGAAGCTAAACAGCACACCAAATAGAAATCCAAAGCATTAAAACAATGATTAGTGAGTGTACTGATTTACTGCTGCGTTCATAATCAAACAGGAACAACCTCATGGTCTACTAAGTGACTAGTGTAGAAGTTTCTATCAATGCAGATTAATATACTTTTAGAAAACAGATTAACCAAAGGCTACTGTGAGACAGTGTGTCCTGGAACAGAGATAACCACACAAAGTCCACAGATGCATCGCAGAGCTTCTGGATGAATTTTACATTAAATCCAGGAAAAATGTTTGTGAAAGAATAACTGATCTGTCCCAAAAAACACTGACAAAGATAACGTAATGCAGAGCCTCTGCATGACATGTATTTTGGTGCCCTTATTCATTAACTATGCCCTCAACACTGGGCAGTGCTGTTGAAAGGAAAACAGAACAAAAAGAATAAATCACAGTGATTTAAGAGATTGGTTTGAAACACTGATTGGCTCACCTAAGCTTCCTTGTAATTTTGCAAGATGCAGGTTTCCTTGTTTTAATAACACTGCGTTTACTAGTTTACAAATCCATGCCAAATTTCCAACTTCAGCTCTGTTAAAGCACATACATGACTTTTGCTAGAAAGCTCTATGTGTAATACCAATAAATTCTCAAATAGCTGAGAACTTATAGTAATGAGAACTATTAGCATTTTGAAAGGTGTGATGTGATTTAATAGTCAGCAAACATGAGAGTACATGTGTAGGCATCTGTGGAAATATGGTAACCTAATGCAACATCTAGATTTTACATGATTTTCACACATCAATGTGCCATAAGCACAGAGGTACCATTTGCTCACAAGAATGACTAGTTCATTTAATATCTCCTTTAGCATATGAAAATGTTTCTTCAACAGGAGCAGACCTCTTTCCTACACAGCATTATTTTTTCCCTGCCACCCCCCCTAGAATTACTGAATTCTAACATTAAATAGATGTTGTAACAGCAGGAGAGTGATACTAATGTAACTCTGCACATGTCTTTTTTATTCCATCCTCTTGCCTGCATGCAGTTTTTCAAACACAGAACTAAGGGAACTTGTTAGTAACACTGATTACACAACTTCCCCCCCTTACCATCTATAAGCCCCTTAACTTGCATTTGATTAAAACATACTCTTTAAAAAGGCATCTAATCCTAATTGGAAAGGATGAAGATAAGGAATTCAGCATCTTCCCGGCAGTTTGTGCCAACAACTAACCACCCTCACTGCTGAGAACAGCATGTCCTAGATCTTACAGATTTGGCTCTTGTTACTTTGATGGCAATTTTTTTTTTAATTAAGTGAAGAAGTTGATCTAAGCCTATCACTGTAAGATACTTCCTCCATCTGCCACTAATATCTACTCTATCTCTTCTGCACTTATTAGTATTTCAAGACCCTTCTAAAAAAACAGAACGGTGTATTATATTAAGTCTTGTGAACAGCATTTTCCCCTCTTTTAAGCTGACAGAAGTAATGGTATGGATTTTATATAGATATTTTACCAGTTTGTCATCGCACTAAACATTTATCTATTAAGTTCTTGTCAGAATTAGTTTTCTAGGAATTCAGAGGTTTTAGAGGTGTGGCTTACAACACTTCTTCCTGATCCAAGAACCAGCTAACCATCCCTAAAATACACTTGAAAAACCCCAAATTCTAAAGCAACGCAGACCAAACTCTACAAAGCTCTACGACTGTTCTGTCCTCTTTATAAATGATCTGCCACCCAATCCAAATGCCACATACAGGACTCCTCAGGAGTAGTTTCACAGTTGCTCCTAGCTTGTTGATAGAAGTATTTACCATCTTCAGGCTTCTAACTGTTACCTCTCTACAAAAATGAAGCATCATTAATAATTGCTCCTGCAGGTTTCTCACTTCTAAATACACTTCAAGAGCTTTCAATTTACATCATACAGCATCTTTTTAAAACATCTCATTGCAAGTATTAAGCACTCTTTTAAAAAAAAAAAACAAACTACAAATATTTAATTTTTCTGACCAGTTTCTCAGGTATTTTTGTTTGGACAGGGTTTTATGGGTTGGGTTTTGGTTTTTTGGGAGGTTTTTTTTTTGAGAGGAACTTATTAAAAAAATTATACTTGTCTGTAGTATTTTAATACTAATGTTTTAAGGATAGAAGAAAAGATTGAAGGAAAATGACAGTTTGTAGGAAAGGATAATCTGGCCTTTTTTCTTTCCCCTCAAAACCTCCTATTTTTCCTTCATTTAACTCTGCCTTCTTAGGCTACGGAGGTGGAGATTAGGAAGGGGAAAGCCTGAGAGGCAAAAAGAAATCCTGACTAAAAAGCAGGCTGAATCTTGGGAGTTAGTGAGTAATAATTACTAAAACAACCCAAATTCACTTAGCTATGAAAAAAATTAGTATTACTCCTCCTTAGAAATAGGTTATTGTCCGTAGTCATTTTCATAAAAGTGGGCAATTTAAACAGCTCCATCCAACAGCTAAATACATACTGCAACAATTTTAACAGCAGCACCCACAACTAACTTGCAGACAGAAGAGAAACCGGTATGCTAGCAAGGTGGTTTGTATCACTGAGACTGTTTCATACCAGCAAGACATTGGCTTGTATTTCTTGCTCAAAAAACTGAAGTAAAACCTGAATCAAATATTGCATGGAGGTGTGCCACAAAGTTAAATCAGGTTCAAAAATGAGTATAGCAAAACTTCACAGATATGAAATAAAGGAATATTCATATTACTTTTGTACAACGAGCAGTATATAAAAAAGTTGCATTTAATTCCACAGTACCTACAACTTTATCCCAACCAGTGAAAGAGTTAATCTGAAAGCTAAAGAATCTGTGATTCTTCACAATTCAAATTCCTTCATGTGAAATTCTTTCATGTGAAAGTTGATTTTTACCTATAATGTTCCATTATATGAACAAAGTATTATTTTGAAACAGCATGTACTTAAAATTTTACCACATGCAAGTATCACAAACATTCTCTTGGGGGAAATGCTTCTCTATGTACAATTATGTGCATATGCAACGAAGAACATAACATAAAGGCTGTTTCAAGCACATGACACATGCACCACTAAAAAAAGACTGAATCTTGCTAAGCAAATATTAAGTAGTACATAATGCACCATCAGATAACTTCCTATGCTCAGAAATTTTCTGAGCATGCAATCCTTCATGTGTAGTGTTCCCCTTCTATCTACTAACAGTCAAATATCTAAGTCTCTTCCCAACTCACCGTATCTGCAAAGCCATAACTATCTGTATCATTGAGAAGTCCCAAGATACAGTCAATCGAATAACAAAGTCAAAGTTTTTAACCAATTTCTGAACATTTTTGCATCAGGAAGCAGAGAATGTAAATCAGCCTATTCTTAAATTTCCAAAGGCTGTACATGCATGTTCAAATTTTTTGCACATTGCAAATGTTTCTTAAAACAAACTCCACAGTCTAAACAAGAAGCTTTGGGTGATAGTACCACAACAAGCAGCTGCAAGTGCTTCGCAAAAATTCCACTTCTAAAAAGACTCTGGTGTTTGCTACTGACAAAGAAGTACCTGAAAAAATACACAGTGAGGCAGTCTTGCTAAAATGATAAATCACTAGGTCACAGGGAAAAAGTGCTTTAGAAGTTAAAGAAACACAGTAATGTACAAATGACAGTTTCCCACTTCAGTATCTTATGTAGAACTTCCAGTTCCCTCTTGCTGAGTGAGGCTCAAGAAAATGATTTCTTAGACCTTGACAACATGGTAAAAATAACCAAATGCCCATCATTCCCCACAGACTGACAAAATCCTCCACTCCAAGTGCAAGAGAAAGCATCACGTACCATTGACACATTCAAAGACATCACAGCACTTGCCAGGTGTTCCATCTCCACGCGAGACTATCTGGGGAACGGAGCCTGCCTCGCACATGGGGAAACCACATAAACCAGAGAGACACTCGCATCTGAAACCAAAGAACAGTAAGGAAAATCCCATAAGTAAATGAAGCCACATATAAGGGGAAAGAATAAACAAGAGGAATAAGGAAAGCTAGAGTACAAATTCTGGTACTAGCATATCTTTGATTCATCTCTTCATAACCCAAAAAGCAAGACAGTTTATCAACCTGAAGGATTGGGTTCTTCTAAACCAACCGTTTGCTGGTCAAGCAAAGTGCTACCATATAACACCAACATCCCTCTTGTGCATTTTTCTATGCAAAACAACAGAAAAACAGTTCCAGATTGTTTGAAAACAACTGTATCCTCCAGAGTTGCAAAATTAGGCTGCTTCTCCAATTCTCTGAAAAATCAGACCTGATGGAACACTAATAGCCATAACTGCAGTCATTCATCAGAAGAGCATTTGCTCATTAGGAAACCAGATTCTACCCAGCTTTATCTATGGAATAATTAAAGAGAAAGGAAGACCATGTAGAATAATTAAATTTAAGCCAGATAAAAAATAACTGCAGGTTCTCTTGGTTTTTGATGGTGCTACCCTTAGTTTGCAGAGGGGCAACTGATCCCATACAATTACCAAATAATGTGGGAGGCTAGGTATATTAAATACTGTGGTTAGTTTTAGAGATTGGATCAACTCAAGAAAAGAATGTTTTCTCTAAGTAGCATTAATTTGCTTATTTAAGAAAACAGCCTAAAGAACTGGAAGACAAAGCATAATCACGAATCTGTGAATAGTTCTTTCCAGATTCTCTGCTTTATGATTAACATAACAGTTTAAAAGTCAATACTTTAGACTTTTGTTAAGCTTACATTTCACAAAGTTCTTGTCCCAAACAGTGAGCACTTTACAGGGATAAGCAGCAATAATTTAATAAAACACATGACAGAACGAACAAAGAGAAACGCCAATACCATAGCTGAGACACTTCATTGAACAGCACTTCATGTTTTTCAATTGAAAATCTTTTACTTTTTGAAAAAAACCTTGTAGATTAATTTTAACACACTAGAAATTCACAGGAATTTCAAAAGTAAAAAAGAACTCAGCTGAAGATCCTGTAATCATGAGTTAAAGAAATGGAAAAATAACTTTACTTGTTAATAACCTTTTCAAATATTTTAAATAAACTGAGACAACCCCCGTATTAAACTCCCCATTGTTAAGATGCATCACCAGCACTGAATGCATTTGCTTATTCTTTATGCTTAAAAGGCAAGAAGTTTGGTTCTCCTCTACCACGTGTGTCTCCTTCACTGCCCAATAGCCATTTCACTTCAGACTAGGGTTCTACAGATGAGGAAGAGTCACCTCTCAACAGACAGGGTTTCAGTCGCTCTCCTTTTAACCTCATAGATAACATCATTATGTTCTCCACTGTAAGGTACTACGCAAAATGAAGATTGCAAGAAAAACAAGAGCAGTTTCACAGAACCTTTATAATGCTATTTGAAGAGGATTCTTAAAATACTGTGCTATAGCAGCTTGTTACTGTAAAGGGAGGAGTCTTCGAAAAAGCAGGATTATTCATATTACATTTCATAAATAACATTAAATATGTCAAGACAAAGCAAAGCAATTTAACTCCATGTGCACATATATATAAGGTATAGGGACAGTTTTAAAAAGAGGCAGTTTCAAGGATTTTTGATAATATTGTGCTCACCATAAAGTAAAGGATATGAACTAAAGCAAAAAAAACCCCAAAAGAAGTAAGAGGAGAGAAACCAAACTTTCTTTATCATACCTTAACATTTTACTTTTTCTTAACTTATTTGCAAATAGAAAAAAGAGGAAATCTACTGTATGCCCTTTGCCTTCAAAAATGTAGAAAGGAAAAAAGCACTAGAGCTTCCACTACATGGGACCAAAAACCACATATGATTCGCGATAGCAGCTTCACTTTAAGTGAAACTTAAGACTTGAAGACTAAGTAATCTTACAGAATTCTGACCAAACATCTCATCTTTTGCTGCCCCAGTAAAAGAAAGATACTTATTGGGCAGAATAAAAAAAGAAGTCTATCAATCAGCAAAAGAAGAACGATTAAGTTCAAGGAATTTGTATCTTAATCCATCTAGCAAACATTGCTTAGGAAGATGCTTTTCCCTTGCAAGATGAATGAAACACATCAGTAAGTGCCGATCTATTACTGGAGAAGAAACAAAAATCTTTTAAAACATATATTAACAAGAGCAAAAAAGTACAGACACAGGTTTAACTTCAATTACCCTGTATATTCAACATCCAGAAAACCTCTGGGAAAATGGCACACGTGAGTGAGACATAGTTGTGGACCTTAATTTTCCAAGTCTCCTAAGCTGAAGTTACCACTTTTAGTTTTATTGCCTTTACAATAACCCTTTTTGAGAGATGCCTGTATCTTATCTATTCTTTTTCTTGCATTCATTATCATTGTTGATTTGAGCTGCAGGAGAGCATTAAGTGATTAGTTTAATAACTTGTTCTTTTTCCCTTTCATTCTCTTCCCAGTCAACTGCTTAAAAAAAAATCAACCCCAAAACCCCAAAAAAGCCCACACGTGCCAAAACCTCCTACACCCAAAAAAGCCAAAACCCCATGAATCACCAGATTAAATAACTTAACACAGAACAACCTTCCAGCTCAAGGGCTGAAAAATATGTTTAAAAGACTAGTGGGAGCCAACGTTCCTTTCTGGTGGAAAGACTCCCTCCCATCCTGGGTAATCAAAGCTGCGCATACCCATCCCGCAGCGTAAGCAAACAAAACACCATGCTCCAGAGTTTTATAAATCAATTTACCATTTGGTTAAAAAATAATCCATGCATAGGACAATGTCAAAGTAGCAAATGGACTCAGATGGACTTTTAAATAGTCGACATTCTTTTCAGCCAGCTCTGCTAGGAAAACCTTTGACCATGGTCCAGGCTATTTGCATGGAAAACATTGTTTTGGAGACAGAAGACTTTCAGGAAGAAACCCGAGGTATTCTGGTAGCTGAGCATGGCTGTTGCACTGCCAAGACAACAACATCTGGAAAATCGGAATAAGTGATCCTGTTCTCAGTGAGAGCGCAAAATAAGCTTTATAGTACTAGATTTTTCTGAAGCACCTTCTGGAGCAGAGGGGCAGACAAAAGAGAAGTTGTACACCAGCTCTGTTCTCTATCACAGACAGGTATCCACCCACAGGGTGGCCTTTAGCCTTCATATTGAGCATTAGGTTTGAAGAAGTTTGGTGGGCCAGAGACAAGCCTGTTGACAGTGGCCATGGTCCTTCCTGGAGTAATTTCTAAGAAATTTAGGAGTTCAGACTGCTGATCGGTAAGTCACAATGCTGCTTCTCAGCCACTTCCTTGATAACTGCAACTTGCCTAAGTAAAACTGATACTGCAGAACTCATTACAAGGACACCCCTCCAGAGAGAGGACGACTTTATACAGTGCTTTCTCTACACAGCCTTCAGCGACACCACTGCAACATCAAACAGCACGGTGGCATCCAAAAGTTCCAGGAGGAACAAAGGGAGGTCAGTATTTGACATATTGACAGATTGGCACTCCGTATCTGCTCCTCACACACCTAATTATCAAAGGCCCTAAGGAAACACATCTATTGGGATGTTATACTGTAACAGCACTCAAATCAAGAAGAATGGGTCCTTTTCAACTAGCAAGAACATTCCTGCAAGAGAGTGCCAAGTCCCCTAACAAGATGGTCCAGTAAGAGAAAAAAACCCAAACCACTTGACAACCAAAAAAACCTCAAAACAAACAAAAGGATAATCAAACAGATTCTCAACAGATATGCAAGAGGCTACATGGATTTTAACCTGAAAAGGTGGTGGGATGGCCTGGAAGGAACCAAGAATCCCAAGAAAGTAGTCAGCTGTACCAAAACTTTGGAAACACAGAAGCAACCTGAAAAGGAACTGTCTCCAGTTCTGGAGATTAAAAAAAAAAAAGATGAAGAAAAAGTAATAAGAACAAAAATAATCAGAATTTCAACAACCAAGCAAAGGAAACTTCAGTGAATAAAGAACCAGACACAAGACAGAGTTCATTGACTAATGCTTTACAGATTGAGGGAGGTAACTGCTTACGTAATACTAACAGACTGATATTTAATTTCAGTTTTTAAGATCTTCAAAAAAAGAAATAATTTCTTGTTTCTTTTATTTTTGAGGGGGGGTTGTAGGGATTTTTTTGTTTGCCCCTTTTTTTGGTTGGTTGGTTTATTTTTGCTTTTATATCATGCATTTTCCTTTTTCCTTTACATCACCAAGTGTTAAAAAAAGGAAAAGGAAGAAAAAACCGCAATGGAATAATTGCAACTGACAATTTTTACTTAAAATCTCATTATCTAGGTTAGTTTACTTCTGTTATTAAACAGATGAAAAGAGAGAAGGGCTTGGTTAGGCTCAGAAGAGCTGTTTTGATGGTAGGATCAAAAGATTTCTCCAGGCACAAGGCATAATGGCTACAAAAACAAGAACAGGCACCCCGGAAAAAAGATTTAGTGTCAGTGAATGGGAAGACTGGGGCGGGGGTGTGTTGAGGAGAGGGATATTTATTCTGAGGATCAAACAAAATTAAGTCTGAAGCTCTGAAACTAGAGAAAAGCATTCCTGAAACATACATCACATTCCTGTGGAGATTTTATCATGGTCCTCCTTTTTTTCCTTGCAGGAATCTAATACCATTTGCATTAATGTTATTAGCACTTGGGTTACCTAAAAGTAGCAGAGAAAACTCCGGCAGATGCCCTGGTAATATGAACACTTTAGAACGCTGTAAAATAAGGAATTTTCAGATGACAACTCCGAGCATTATCAAAGTTTGATGGCAAGGAAAGAGATCCCCATGATGAGCATGGGTCTAAGATACAGCAAAATAAAATATTAATATAGCAATCTCATTAAATCAGTGAAGGATTATGCCCAAGCTGCTTGCACGTCAAGCCGTGATATCAGTTACGCAGCCAAGGTGATGAGTTTTAAATTGGACAGGGTACAGCTTAAGGAATCAAACACACACAGGTCTTCAAAAAGAAAATCCTCAGCCTGTGGGCAAAGACAAAGCCATCACAACACCTCCACCTAAGAAGTTCAGCTGGGTTTTTCCAAAATTTTCAGACATACAAACTGGAGAATTTTCACCCGCAAGTTCAGGGTGACTGTTCTATACGTTTTACATTTTCAGTTGTAAACACATGAATAAGCAAGGGAATAATTAAAATAGTTCCTTTTTCTAGAAATCCTTTTGTCTTATTTTGGAGATCAACAATAAACCTGTAGAAAGACACAGAAGAACATCTGTGGGAGCTGCACGAAAGACTTGCTATTGATCCTTTTCCAAATGCTCAAAAATTTGTATCCCTTTTACATGATCTGACTCATATGGAAGTTCATCCTATTCTAATTCTTCAGGGTGATTACTTACTGAGAAATCAAGGCTAGTGTGCTCCCAAGTTAGAACTAATTTCTAAAATTCTAGACGTTGTTACAAACAGATACCAAATATAATAGTCTAATTTCCCATGAATAAAGTAACCTTTATACATAGGGGACATTTAAACATTACCAAAGAGAATTATCTAGCTTTTAATTAAAGATACTATTGAAAGGGAATGGGTTTTGTGCATCTTTTGCATATTATTAGTGTTAGAAAATAGCAAACAGATGCTAAGCAAGGGAAAAAGTCATAAAATCAGCATTTACATCAAATAGATTACCATCTTTCCAAGGCTTATTAGAATCCAAGAGTTCATTTGACTACAAGACTTGATTTCATCCTTTGACTAATGTTAAATCAACTGGTCTGTTTCTGAGTGGGATGAGACAGGAAAGAAGGACTGTCACAAAAGAGTCTTGCCATGGAAGCAGTAAATGTACAATCACAGAATCACAGAATTGTAGGGGTTGGAAAGGACCTCAAGAGATCGAGTCCAACCCCCCTGCCAAAGCAGCTCCCTAGCTCATACTGCACAGATAGGCGTCCAGATGGGTCTTGAATATCTCCAGAGAAGGAGACTCCACCACCTCCCTGGGCAGCCTGTCCCAGGGCGCTGTCACCCTCACTGGGAAAAAGTTCCTCCGAATGTTGGTGTGGAACTTCCTATGCTCCAACTTGCAGCCATTGCCCCTTGTCCTATCCCCACAGACCACTGAAAAGGGGCTGGCTGATTCCCCCTGCATCCCCTGCTTCAGATAATTATAGACTTTAATTAGGTCTCCCCTTAGTTTTCTCTTCTCAAGGCTGAAGAGTCCCAACTTACTCAGCCTATCCTCATAGGGGAGATGCTCCAGGCCCCTAATCATCTTCGTAGCCCTTCTTTGGACTCTCTCCAGGAGATCCCTGTCCTTTTTAAACAAAGGTGCCCAGAAGTGGACACAATACTCCAGGTGGGGCCTGACCAGGGCAGAGTAGAGGGGGAGGATCACCTCCTTTGACCTGCTGGCTTCACTCCTCCAGATGCACCCCAGGATCCCATTGGCTCTCTTAGCCACCAGGGCACACTGCTGGCTCATGGCCAACCTGTCATCCACCAGGACCTCCAGGTCCTTCTCCACTGAGCTCTTCTCCAGCAGGTCATCCACCAGCCTGTACTGATACAAACGGTTGCTCCTTCCCAGGTGAAGGAATTGGCCAAGTGCACTTACTTTTTTCAAGGGCACTGATATCTGTATAGACCCTTTTGAATTCATCAGCATATGAAATTCACACACAAAATCAACCAGTCCAACCCTGGATTTTTCTCATATTTTGCCATACCAGCTAATTTTTTTCTCTGTGGAAGGTATCTTTGGTTTTTACCGCTCTGTACCTCAGTTACTCTTTCCTTATAGGCCTCACCCTTCATAACATAACGAGCATTTCCAAACCAAAGATAATAGTTGTAATGTTATACAAGTGTTAGTTATTTGGTATTATAAGAAATTAGTTCTTTTGTTTCACTATGTTTTAATGAGGAATTATAAAGTCCCGATCCTCTTACAAATTCACAATCCTTAAGGACTTCAGGTCAAGAATCATTTACAAATAGTAGTATTTCACTAACTTCAATATGACTGTTACTCCAAACTTTCTTGCGCCTGAAGATCTTCCTCAAACTAAGCCATTAGATACTTGAACAAAGCAAACAAACAAAAAACCCCACCCTAAAAAGAAGCAAAACACCCATCAACCTCCCCAAACCCCATTATTTTTAATGTATCTAATCGCTTCACTCTATGCCCATTCTTTCTCCTTTAAAAGGGAAGAAAAACCACACAGAAAAACAGTAATTAGTCTATGTTTAGCTTTTCCATGCCATTCGTGGCATTAAGCACTTTTCTCATAGCCCTGAACGCAATTCTGTACAAGAACAGGAAGGATAAATAGACTCTGAGAACTGTTCCATGCTGTTTTCACGAGAGGGGACAGAAAGCAGACTGTCCAGAAGGGGCAAAAGTGACCTTCCTAAACCCGTGGCTTCTGAATTTATCTCACTGTGATCTAAAATTAGAAATGAGGTCAGAAGATTGCTCCAGAATCCCTGCGTTTCTGAAACCAAACTCCAATTAATGGAGTGGGAATCACGCAGGCAAGAGCTGCAAGCCTCTTCTAGAAACAAGGGTCCTGAATTTCCATGGATGGTAAGAAGCTGCTTCTTATTTTAAAAAGGTCCACAAACTTCAGTTCCGCTATTTAAATAGTCAATAATTCTATCCTTGCTCTTTGTAGATATCCAGTACAATGCAGCGTGTGTAAACAGGACTGAAACCCGCATTCTCACTTAGTGGATCTGAATGATGAAAACTAGTTTTCTAAGGAAAAAATACTTCCCGTTTTCCTAACTTCCAAGGATTTACCTTTAAAGATAAATACATGAAAATGCCTAACCACCCATTTGCAGATATTACAAAACCTCACAAAATTGTAGTGTCCTATTTAGCCTTTTCAGCAACTGTTAAAACAAAACAAAAAACCTCCCTACCGAATGGCTGAGCTTGGCATCAAGGGGTTGAACTGGCATCAATGTAGAGCTTTCCTTCAATACAAAACCTGCCACTTCAGTAAGCAACAGTCTCCAACTCAACAGCAAGCATTACACCACCATGGTACTGGATGGTCAGTTAAACTCAAGATGGCAGTGTGACCTGCTAGCGTTCAAGTACAGGAGGAACAACTTAAGCAAGTTGTCAGTGATAGCTAGAAACCAGGCTTTTTAAGATGCTGATGAAAGAACTGATGGTGTAGCAAAGCTTCTACAGAACCCTTACCATCCTTTGGTTAGACCTTTCGTCCACCTACCCAGGTTACTCAGAAGTCAAGCCCTGAATAGAAATGTCAGGAAGACACAGGTGCTTGGATTTGTATTTCATCTTACCAGTTCCAGCTGAACCTTCCTTTAAAAAAAAAAAATGGCATCCACAACCACTTTCTCTTGGATACCATTTTTTGAGGATGAGATGGGTGGAGGAGAAGGATCTAAAATTCTAGAACAAATACAAGGGAGACTTCTGTATCAGCAAAAGTTGCTCAAGAGAGGTGACTGGTACGGGGGGGAAGAAAAAGAACTTACACCTCCTGAGAAATCATGACTGTCCACTATAGAATGTTGGGAAAAACAAAGTGAAGAATCCTGCACTGAACACACAAACAGCATATCATAAAATTAAGGTCTTCCAAAGAGGGGAAGAACCAAGAAAAGAATCTAGACAAGCATACAAGAATCATCTCATATTTTGCTAGGAACAATGCAGAAAAGATCCGGCACAGCCAAGCAGCTAAGAAGAATGACTGAAAAACTTGTATACTACCTCTCCTATGGGGTGGGATAGAGCAAAAGCCATCAGAGGCTCAGAGGCCACCTCAACAGATGCTACCAGAAGAAACACATTATCCAACTAGCTGTGTGTGGGTACTCTCAAATACAATGCAAATATATATTGGAAATAGCTTAAAAGGGGACATAGAAGTATAGAATTCCCAGTTATGATTCTGGTGTCTGCTGTAAAAGAACTGTGCTGGTTTATGTGTAGCTGCCACTAAGATTCCCTAGACACTGCTGCAGCATTAGCACAGAATATTGGCTGGTAGGTCTAACACTGTGACAGGCTGTGGACATAGCAGATGATATAACAAGTCCAAGTGTCATAAAATGGGATAAAGTAAATTAAAAGCAATTGCTTACTGGCTAATTCAAATGACCTCTAAAGAGGTGTTATTTTTGCTGCCACAGGGCCTCTGTTGCAGTTCACTAACACAAAAAGACAGTGTGGTTGATTTAACTGATACCAACAGGTTTTCTGAAAATTAAAAGTGAAACTGGCAACGTAAGACTTTCTCAAGTGGCATCTCTATTGTGCCTCAAACAGCACACAGTTCTATTAGAAACAAAACACTACAAGTGATAAAACAGGCAATTTCTTCCTTTGGAATCAAAACTTATTCAGTAACGGTGCACAAATTTTAGAGACTTTCATATAAACCACTGTTATTCCTTAATGTCTTTAGAATTAGTAATCCATGTTAAAGATGTTTAAATACACAATAGATGCAAAAGTGGGTTTTCTTAATTTAATAGATCATTCTGGAAGTAAAACATGCTTCTGTACATTTACTTGTTTTCCTACTATTTCAACCCTTGAAAGGTACTTTTACTTAATTAAATACAATAATAAAATCTGGGTTTGTACTGTTTTAAGTTATGCTTCATTTCTATCCAAACATAGTTTAACACAAAGCTTCGGCAAATAAATTATTTGCTACTACATCAAAGTATTACTCATTTTCTTGAGATGTATTTTTATAAATTTAAGTATTTAAGAATTTGGAGGGGTGGGAAAGATGGGCAGTTTTCTAAGTAAAGCTTTATGCTTGGGGAAAACAAAATGCACATATATTGGCCCTCCAGCAGGACTGCGTAGGCAATTACTGTGTAAAACGTAATTTTATAATACTGTCCAGAGAGCTAGCACTTGTGCTGGTCAAGTACATTTCCCTCCTTTACTGTACTACAGTCCAAACCACAGCTTTGCCATTCACAGCAGCCTCAGATTGAGACATTTTAGCCGCAAATAAAGAAAAGAGGAAAAAGACTATTCAAACACAGGAAAAAGGGTTCTACAGCAAATTCACTTCAACTTTTTTCAGAGGTTTTCTTCTAAATAATAAACCTATAATCCTACTCCTCCACGCTACTCAAGCCAATTGAGAGTTCTGCATTTGCAGCACCATCCAGCCAGCTGTAACTAAGGGATGGTGAAACGGTCTGATTCGAGTCTTCATTTGCTCATCCCTTGAACCCAAGTGTTTTGGGCTCCAACCTTGCAAGACTTAAGAGCAGCTTTTTACAGACACACTTTTCTGACATATGAAGTAATCATGGTATTCCTGTTTGGTTTACATTTATTAAAAAGTTCACTGCTCTGGAAGTTTCTGTGTCTCTAACTTAAGTGCATCTGTTATGCTTCATTTACATTTGTGTTTTCCCTTCTCCTCTTTCCACAACAACCTTGAAAGTGCCTTTTCAAAGCTAAGACTCAGATACAAAAAAAAGACAGGAGATTTTGATTGATAAACATAATTATTTCTGAACTTTTTCTAATCTAGAACATTATCAGGCTTGTGATGATAGTGTTTTGAATAGGTATGTCAAGAAAACATCATTGTGATTTAGTGAACACACTCCCGTGTGCTTCTCTCCTCTCCAAAGGACATGATTATATCCTACATTATCAGCAAGATATTGAAGCCAGCATGTGCTCATTTTAGAAATGAATCAAAGTTGTGGGGGAGGAGGGGTGGGGAAAATGTTTTTCTTCAATGTTGAGTAGCTTGGGGAAGGGAACACATTTCCATTTTGTAAAAGTTAAACCTGTGAGATGGTATTAATGACAAAGCCCTTTAAAAAAAAGAAGATAGAAACCAATACAAGGAAAAAGACTGGTGACTACCGAAGACAGAAATTGGGAAAGAAGGTGGGCTGATTGTTGGCTTTTAAAGCAAGCTCAGTACCTTCAAAAGAAAAAAAAAAAATCAAGTTTCATAAAACTGCCCCTCTCAAAGCAACACTGGTTGCTTTTAGCTATAATTCCATCCTTTAATCCTTCTCAATTCAATCCTGTATTGGTTTTCCCACTTTTTTTTTCCTCAGAACTGATGTTCTGAGCTTTAATCACTTAGTTTTTGTTCTTTTTAATATTGTCGCAGTATTTCTTGTTCCGTAGAATGTTCTTGGTTTATGTGGTTTTATTAAAAGACCGACCAAGAATACCTGAATAAAAGATCTCCATGATAACAGAGCACTGAAATGATCTTGGAAGTTCCAAGACTCGTAACTGGCAGCAGGAGGGAGAATAGAAATTGGAACAAGAGAAAAGACAATACTTACAGTACATAAAGGGAAGACAGCACAGAAGCACGGGGATAAAAAGTGACCTAGTAAAAACTAAATTTACAAATTATTCCAATAAAGAGAAGAGCCAGAAAAAGAAGAAAATCCAGAAATATTTGGTGCAAAGTTATCCAAAGATGCCATTTATTCCTTTGTATATAATCCTATGAAAAATGTACGAAAACCACGTGAGCAATACAGAAGTCACACTAATCACTGATGTCAGCTCCTGTTGTTACAGTCCTTTCTTCACAGATAAAAAAATTAAACAGATGCTTTCACTTATGAAAATACTCTCAAAGGGATCTGAAAATTAACAGAAAAATGGGATACACCCAAAGGAAAAATTCTCTACATTTTTCATATTGATTATCCCTTCATTTAACTTTGTGACAGAAGACAAACATATTAAAAAACCTGTGATAACACGTTTTCTGTAAAAGCTCTAATACATGTTTAGTTGCCAAGCTCCATGAAGAAGACAGCATCTTTACCAAAACTAGAGACAGGTGTATCATTTAGCTTTCCTAACATAATAGCTGGAAATTTAAGTGTCTCATGACAGTTGGACAAAAGCTGGAGCAACCCTTGTTTTGATATTAATGCCAAAACAGTAGACTGTGCTTGCAGGATTGCATTAGAAATCAGTGTGAAACTAAACATAACCTATGAATGCACATACAAGAACCTTTGGCATCAGATGTTTGTTTACTATTCCCACTTTTCCCCTGGCATTGCTAGAGGAGTTTTCAACATTATGAATATGCATTCAAGAGCTCACTCAAACCAAATGCCAACTTAACACCAGGCGTAAGGACCTCTGCCTTCATAGCATATTACATACAAGGAACCAGCCAAGAACAAGACATGAGACGAAAGTCAGTCTGGTTCTGCTGCATGTGAAGTTGCCAGCTACTTGTTAACCCAGTCAGCGACATGCCACTCAGCCTTAACCATGATACTGTCCTTGACACCTCTCCGGTTCTGCTGGCATTAAGCCTTTATGTTAGCGGCAGTAAATGGCAAAAATAATTGCAATTTCTTGAAAGAGACCATAATTTTAACAATGTACTTTCAAGAAGTCTAAACTTTAGGAAACACTAACTCTTTGCTTTCAATAAATTATTCTGCAATGTACACTAAAACACAGAGCACTGCTTCTTTAGAACTTAATTCTAATTATTAAGAGAGATACAGTATGGAATGCAATGTTAATATTTCATAATGAGTTAAGAAATTACAGAATTAATGAAAAGCATCCCCTTATCCCAGTCTAACCATTCAGCCATAAATCTGCACTTTATAATCCTGAAGTGCAACTCATGTGAGTAGAGATCCTACCTTCAGAGATAAAGCTCTGATGTTTACCACATCTGAAAAAAGCCTGAATCTGAATTTAAATGGTTTGACTTTCATGTTCCAAGGAACTGAACTTAGTTCTCTTTTCCGCTTTCTCTTTCCATACACATACTTCTCCTCCCCTCTAACCTTCACCTGATCTTTCTTTCCTGATTAACCCCATGCCTGTGTTCCACTATTCCCCCCTTCAAGCAGCATCTTTACCCACAGCACACAGATGACAACTCTGGCACTACATGCCTTACGCAGCGTGGCAGTATATTAAGACCTAAACAACTGAACACATTCCAAGCACGCACACATATAAAACATCTATATGATCTTATTGCTGCCAGATTCATGTATTCTGTTTTGGGGTTGGTTTTTTTCCTTCTCACCTACTCTATTAAAAAATGTATAATTGCTTTGGCTGAATTAAGAGAATTCAAAAATGTAGCAACCCATACAATAGCTATATACAGGGAAGTAGACTGAGCCACAAAATTAAAAATGGGTGTGTGTGGGGTGTGTGTGTGTATAAGATACTTATAATTGGTTCAACCTGCCTGCAGACTTGGACTAGATTACGCTAATTATGGTGGTTTTGCAGTTATACATGTCAAGGACACAGCTATTAACACAAAAATGATCAGATCAGGATTTCTGAGGTTAAGGCTCCAGGAGCTGGTAACTCATCTATCCCAGCTCTGATCCCAGTAATGCACAGCAACCTGATTTCTAAGAGGTTTCAGTGTAATTCACAACTACCTATCAATTCACACGCTCAAGGCTACTCGGACAATTGGGGCCTTTGTGCGCAGAAGATGGGACTACTGGTTTTGTCACTGAAGTACCCGGCATGTGTACGTTTCAGACATCATTTACGGTTGGTTTGCTGTGTTAACTGTTTTTATTTTGCAACATTGTCAAAAGAAAGAAAAAGATTCTATCAAGGACCTGTTTGCTCCAGGTGGTTTATTTGAGAGCAGTTCCTATGGGTGTGCTAGAATTAGAAAATATTTCCAGCTGGTCATTTTTCTGAAGTAAATTAAGTTTTATTTTCTTAGTACTCTATGTTGCCTGATAGTAGGAACGCTGAAGTAATCATCTACAAAGAATAGCGTGGATATTTTTCAAACCCCCACCCCCAAACAGCCACTAAACCAACCCACAGCTTATCTTGGCCTGCAGAAAAATAGAACAGAAATGTATTTTTGGGGAACAAAAAGAATTTGGCCAGCAAGTTGAAACAAATTTGGAAATAGAAATCTACCATTAATGTAAGTTTTCTATTGTGTCAAAGTTTGAGTGTTATCTAACCTAGAAACTTATCAGATCTTTATCTGAGTTTGTTTCTTTGATCTTATAGTCTATATTTACAAGTACAGTCCTTTGTTGCATTTTGTTCTAGTTGTCTTGAACATGTTGTGTCGTGCTAGCAGTAATGCCAGGATAATGGCTAGTTAATAGTTACGTCCTGTGTAATCCCAACTAGCCAGGTCAGCTCTCAACTAGTTCAGAATTATCATAATTCCTAGGAAGGTTAACAATAGTATGTTAAAGAATAAAGATACTGAGAATCCATACCATAAACTTGTCCAAATCTCATAAAGCAGAAAACAACTCTGAAGGAAACAGCATTTATAGCATTCACTAAATAAGGACAACATTTTTGAAGTAGCAGACTGCTATGTGTATTCTAAAATTGCAAATAAGAGTTGTCACATTTAGAAATATATTTTCAGATTTTAGTAGCTAGGATTGCTGCACTACATGAGGTCCTTCCCATCTGTTTTCCTGTCAGTTTTTTATTCTACACATTGTTAACTTGGTATGAAATAAGAGACCTTCATATTTATGGACATAGCAGTTTCAAAGAAGTTACCATACTAAACCAAAGGGTACCAAACAGGGAAGACCCCTGCTTCATTACACAACTTTTGCCATTGTCTAATTCATGAATAACTTTGCAAGTTTATCTCTCCTTTACAATCTCACAAGGGGTTGAGACTATGGCAATATTGTAAGGTGCAAAGACTCTCATACCAAATAAACCCACTAGTTACCTCTACAGAAATACTTCCTTTTTTTGTAAAACATTCAGAAACAGTACTTTTTTGCTTGAATTCATATTTGTTGGGCATATTACTGAATCAGGTTTTGGGAAGTTTCCTGTAAAAACAGATGCTGAAACAGTAGTGAAGTTTGGAAAAAAACAACCCACAACCAAATTTGGTTTTATTGGTCCTTTATCCAAATTATGATACATTATGCTTACTTGGACAACAGAAGTGAAACAGAAGTAAGTACTTGAAACTTCTGTTTCTTTACAATTCTAGATACCTGCTGTCTTTCAGCTTCTTACAGTGGTCTTCCACATACAGAAAAACACCTTTCGCTTTTTTCTTTAACTAGGTAAGGTTTTCTCTGGCATTTTTGCCATCTCCATCATTTCATTACCAAAGACCTGAAAAAGTTTCTCAAAAGTGTTTTTGTAAAATTATCTACATACACAGAAAAAAATATGAACCTAGAGACACAACCCCCTCAAAATAATTTTGGCAAAAATAAGCTTCATGCATTTGCACTGAAAAGAATTATCTTCTGCTTCAGACATACGACACCTTTTAATCAGCCTGATATACCTTTAACTTCTTGTTTCTTTTATTCTGTATTAACATTTATTGCTCCAGATGCTTGCATTATTACCCTGTATTTATAGCACTTAATTGTAGAGAACAAATTAAAAATACTCAGCCATCAGGACACCAACCAACCTTGTGGGCAGGGTACAGCAGCCATCAGCAGTCAGCCTGACTTGGGTTTCATAGCTATCCAGTGGGCAAACAACTTGTTGAACAGGAGGACATTCGACTGTGCTGCAATCCACACTGAACACTACAGAGGGAAGGGAAGAAGAAAATACCTTTTTTACTCATAGTTTAGAAGCTTCTTGCAAATTACTTCATCACAAGCCACCAGTTATGCATCAGCCTTTTAAGTCAAGTCAGAAAAATTATCTAATGAACACATGCTTGGTAGGCACCATTCTCTAAGATTCACTTCTAAAAATTATTAGCTAAGGAAGCAATCAAACTAATATTAGTTAATGAAGTTAGACAGTCAACATTAAACAATTATTAAACCTGTGAATAACCATAGATACTCTAAATATACTAGGTTACTGTGAATATATTTCCTGCACAGCTTTTAAAACAGGTTGGGTTTTTTTCTGATTAAAGTCTGTTTAAAGAGAAAAATAGCTGGGTTACAGGAAATACAAAAAAATATTGAAGATGCACTATGGATTTATGCCTGCACATGTAAACTACGTGTTTAGGAATTATTCCATTAGGTTGTATTTTTTAGGTATTTATACATGGTGAAAATTCAATGCAAATTACCCAATGTATTCATATGAACAAGATTAAGAATTCAGCATAACTAGTAAGACTGACTGATGCTAAGAAATGAAAAAAAATTGACACTAAAACCAGCTGAATATACATTTAATCCTGTGAGTCATATTCAGGAAAGTTGAAACACATCTTTATCTTACTTGGTCCAAGATCTCCTATGTTAACAAACAATGCCAGCTCAGGCCTTATCTATTTGCTATCTCTTATCATAATTATACTAAGAAAATACAGAATATAACACAATTCCCTCTTTAAAGATATAAGCTACCTACTGGCTGAGTTTGCAGGATGAACAAAATGTTATCAGACTGAAAATTATACAGTACGAGATCCCTGATTACTGATTAAATACCACTTCAGTGTTGACACTAGTATGGCAGCTTACGGCGGTGCTACAGAAGCCTGGCAATGCTATGCCACACTTCTTGCAAGGCTGATACCTTCTGAAGCCCTGTTTTTTGTCTGCTAGTCCACATCTTTTTTTGTAAATGATCCTCAGATGTACACAACAATGACTCAATTGGTCATAGTAAGATGCAAGTCTCAGAATTACACCTACTTATTTCATTAAGCATTTAAATGAAAGCACAAGTTCAACAAAACTAGCTTGCAGCTCATCAAGCTACTAGTAGCTTTGTCCTCAAGACCATTAACTTTTGAAGTACATGAGTAGGTGACCATCCTCTACGTAAGTGATATTTAGAATCTGCCTTTTCCCGCTTCTTTAGGAAACGAAGCCATCTGTTAAATCACAGCAACCTGCCAAGTTCAAGAAGATCCCACTGAGAAATGCACAAATTAAAGTCCATTGAGTGGAGCAATGCAGAAGGTTACTAAATTTAAACTGAAAGGTTCCAGTTACTCATCTCAACAGCAGCGACTGCCGAATTAACTTTTATATCTCGTTGTAAATATACAAAGATATCTATTTGCTTTTGAGACAGGAACACTTAATTTTATAATATTTCACTTCTTCTCTCCAAACCGGGAGATCTTTATTAGTACATTGTTAGATTAATCATAGAGCAGTTGAGGTTGATTGGGACCTCTGGACATCGTCTGGCCCTACTTTCTTCCCAAGCCAGACCACAGAGACCTGGCTTGGATAGCATCTGAATGACTCCAAGGATGGAGGCTCCACTATTTCTCTGGGCAAACTGTGCCAGCACTCTGTCACCCTCATGGTGAAAAAGTGTTTCCTGATGTTCAAAGGGATCCTCCACTGTTTCAGTTTGTGTCCACTGCCTCTGGTCCTTCCACTGGGAAACAGCAAAAAGAACACAGCTCCATCTTTACCTCCTCCCTTCAAGTATTTATATGAATTCATGAGATCCCCCTGTGCACCTTTGTCTTCTCCAGGCTCAACAGCCCCAGATGTCTCAGCCTTTCTTCACAGGAGAAAGATGAATAGAGATAAGAGATGAAAGATACTTAAGAAAAAAACACAAACCTGGGGTGTTTTTTTTTACCTTTAAATGGCTTTCCCAAACTGGAAAAAGTAGTGAGCCAATCTTACAGATAAGCTGAAAATATTATAAGGTTACAGAAAGCCAGTAATTGGATTCTTCATTACTTAGAAAGATGTCCTCCAGATTAGCTGTACTACTGCCCTAAAAACATACTGCCCAGACTCTGACATAGCTGTGGTCACATGCAACCTCCTTTGTATCTGATCATTAACCTGTTAATCTCTTGTACAGTATGTTAACACAAACATATTAAGTTTGACCTTCACAATTTATGCTGGCTTTACAAAGAATAGAATGTACAGTTCAGGGGAAAGACCTAAATAGCTACCTATGCATCTAAAAATCCAGGATCAAGGCAGTATTTGCACCTCTGATGCAACATAGTAGCTCTGCACAGGAAAGACAATATTTTTCCAAAAGTCACAGCTTTCTGCGGGTCCCATACAAGGCTACAGTGTCTGCTTCTACAGCAGCTAAGCAACAAAACACAACACCCTTTGATTTCAGTTCAGATGCACTTCAAATGGTCCCTCAGAAATTACACAACATGTGTACATCTAACAATCTCATGTGGTGCTCTGGGAGAAAGAAAGCAAGCATGAAAGTACCTGCTCTCCAGAGACAGCGTATCATCTTTTTACGTTTCTTCACACTTCAGAATGTATTAACTATGACCAGAACAGATGGCTTTCCTGGACTTTCAATTGAGTTTTATCACTGTCTCAATCAACTCCTTAATACTCTACACGGGTAATTCCCAACATGCATCTCTGCACCTTTGCTGACTTTTTTTTTTCCCTCCTCCCTCACCATCATTGCCAATTTGTAAGCCATTTCTCCAGTTCCACTGGAAACATATCTGTAATTCTTCCCCAGTCCTTTTTTCAATCTCAAGTATTCTCAACATCAACTTCTAAGGAGGCATCCAATAAAACATTATCTGGTCTAGTTTCATACACAAGAGAGAATACAGTAATTCTGTAATTCTGTTTCTCTCAATTATGTACAAAACCTTAATTTTGCTGATCCTTGCTTTTAGTGCATGGCTGGAAAAACTCTGGACCTGACTTTCAATGCTGAAAAGCTGTAGCAGGGTTGAGTACAAGCTACTTCTCTGTGCATCATTACCCACTACCTCTCAGATTTTCCAACAAGCCCCGTCTGCACAGAATTACCCCACTAAACATGCCAAACAATAATATTCTTTTTATAATTGTAAAACCACTATTTGGTACCAGAGAAAGCCTCCATTTTGGTGAGTGATTTTCAGGCCACGCAGGGGTCCTGGAGAAAGCAAGTGAATGAAAGCTTCGCCAGACTAGCTGCTAGAAGAATGACAAATGATCAGTCTTTTCAATAGAGGTTCTCTCTAACACAACAGGTATTTCCAAGTGCTATCCCAAGAGTATCAAGCTAAGAGAGATGCCACTCCCCACCTCACCAGATACAGCAGCAACAAAATCCAAAAAACCCCCACAAATCCAAACCAGAAAGTTATTAAGAAAGGTATAACAAACTTCTGTTGGATAACTGCCAAACTGTTCAGCTTCATTTACTCATCTAGAGTTCGTATCACAACTTCAGCAACACACCTTTCAGATTAGATTTTAACTCCCACCTTTAAACAACATGATTTAAAGAAAATTGCTCATTCTGTTTTAGCTTTTTAGCAGAGGCACATATACCCTGGCAAATGTAGTTTCAGGTTATTTTTATTGTTAATGCATTAGAGAGGCCCCTTTGAGACTGTTCATTCAAACTACCTTTAAGAAAAAACACCTTATTCATGAGAATATTTATTTAGAACTGCAAGTCACAGCTTAATTCTAGATTCAGTGCTCATTCAGTAAATTCACTGCTCACGAGTGGCCAATTATACATGGCTCATGGCAACAAAGTAAGTTGGTTATAGTGCCAGACCACTGTCATCTCACCTCTGAGCTTAGCAAGTGCAGCAAAACAAAAGGGACATGACATAATTGCTCTCAGTAGGTACAACTGAGGTGAGATGCTTGGTGGAGCAATGGGTAAGAACATTTAAGACAAAGACTTAATCTGGAGGTTAACAGACTAAGTTTTCTTCACTGTTCATTTTAACTGGATTCCAATGTATTTAACCATTGCATTCCTAAAGTAAACAAGGTAGAAGAGGATCTCAAATAGATTGATTTTACTTTTATTCTGGCATTTAGTGTAAAGGAAACACTTCCTGCTTCCCTTCAGTAACTCAGGTACCAATCACAGTATTTGAACATACGCAGTTCTCAGCAGAAGGCTCCAAACTCAAATGCTACTGTCAACTGGCTTATCTAAGGAACAGAAATAAACACAATTTATGTTTTAATTGTGCAAACACTTCGTATTGGCATAAGGCAGTGCTGCTATCATAGGAAGCAGCCCTCCCAGCTTCTGGCAATTTGCTTCCGCCAGAAAGCCCCTGTTGGAGCAGAACCCCTGTGGAGGCTGGTTAAGCAGACATGGAGGTGTGGGAAGAGCCTCTGGTAGCAGCACTTACAGAACTAAAAGCGTTTAGGTCTGCAGTGGAGCATGGAAAAGAGTTTTCTTTGTTTGACATGTAAACTCCATAGACATGCTGACACTATTCAGCAAAGCTAATGACACCAGGCCCACAAGAAACTCTGCATGAACACTTGACCTACCAGGCCTTACACTTTCCATTGTTTTGGGTGGTTTTTTTCCCAGCAACACAGCATTGAAACCACTGCAAACATGAAACAGTGCTGCCAGCTCAGCTCTTTTCCAACTCTTCTTCCCTTCAAGTCTCAAGGATACCAAGTCAAACTCTGAAGACACAAGGTTTATTGCCAGATTTTCTGGCTGAATAATTATTCTTTCCATGTAAGGAGCATTACCTGACTTCATTTTATGACCACTATTTCAGCAAATCCACATTTATAATTAAGCCAGTCTTCACACATGCATAAAAATTATGTATATGCTACTACATATACAGTAGTATGTGTATGTAGAGACTAAATGGCATAAAGCAGTGCAGGAGAGGCAGGATGGGCTAGATTACCAGAGGCATCTAGTCTTCCAACCTGAATTACGCTATAGTTCTATAAGCCTATGAATATATAACCCTGATGAAATAAGATATTTCATTGCCTGTTCTTAAACAACAAAATTTATTTAAAATCACAGGCAGTGGTGAGCATGGTGGAATAGTTCAGATGGGGAAAAGCAAGGTTCATGATGACTTGCAAATTTAAAAATAAAATATATAAACTTTCTAGAAGAAAGGAAACAGTAAAGGTATTTCCTTTTTTTTTTGTCTATAATTTTGTTTCTGTATCAAGCACAATTATGTAGTCTATAGAAGTACCATTTGCACTCTGAAAACAAAGTTGCTCTGATAACTGAAAAAGTTCAGATTTACAAGATCAGCCATTAAAGAAGCACCTTCTGTGGTGCAATCTAGTATGATCTTTTTCTCTTTTTCTTTGTGCGTCAAACGACAAATAAAAAAAGACCATCTAGACCAAAGTTAGAAAAGTCAACTTGAACAGTCACTGAAGTCTAACTTCCGAATAATCAGGCTACATAGTGACCAGTAATTCTGTATTAATAGCAGTCCCTTCCCCCCTCACCTCCCCAAAGCCAATGCACTGCAACAAGTAGGGGTTCCACTTGCTCTGTAATTTGTAGTTCAACCATCACATCTTACATGCCCTATCACTGCAGGGATGCAAAGGGTGCCCACCTACATTCCTCAGCCTCTTAGACACTGCCTAGGAAACATACCTTCATCATTCCCCAAGGTAAGGTAGAACTCTGTTTTCTTTAGCCTCGCAATTTCTAGCCCCCATTGTTAAGCCCTACACTTCCCTTAAAATCCATTAGTCTCTTTTCCAAATCTCTTCAGAGCCTCTGCTCTTGTACACTCCTGTTATATTTCCATTTCTCCAGTCCCATGTACCTTTACCTCTTAACTGCTTACACAAAAAAAGTACAGACTACTTCAGAAAGCAACATACACACAGTTGCATAAATCCACTAATGTAATAACCAATCACAAATTCAATTTGTGAAGATATGGTAATAGGAACAAGCTGAAAGCAACCTACAAAGGTAAGTATGGACCCAGTTATTTGTAAACTACAAGATGGGAACACAACTAAATTGGGAGCACACGATCAGAGCTAACAGTTATTTTGAGACCTAAAGAAATATTCCAAAGTCAGCAATAAAAGGTTCAGTAAAGACATACTGTCCATATATATAGGAAGAACTAAAATATACAAATAGAGTGGTTCAGTAACAGTCATGCTACAGAAACATGTTGGGATCACAGCATTTCACAAGCTAAATAACTCTCTCAGAAGAAACAAGCTCTTACTAAGAAATCTGTATTAAGAGACAGAAAGCAGTTGCCCCATACTATTTAGTGCTGATGAAAAGTCAACCAAAATAGCAGTCTGCTTTTGGAGACCACACTTTAAGGGCGTGTGGATAACCTGAAGAAAACTTAAGAGAGAGTCAACATAACAAGGAAGAAGTTGAAGAGAACTATGCCATAACAAATCACAGCTAATTCTAGATGAAAGAAGATGAAGGTTGACAAAACATATCAGAGCAAAAACCATAAAGACTTGCTCACCAATTACTTGGGACAGAGAATGAGAAAATATGTCCTAAGTATCCACACAGGCAGATTTGCATTGGATAAGAGGAAAAACAAAAAGAGAAGCACTAGACGATACAAAGACTGTACAATCATCTGTGAAGGATTTAAGAAATGTTAAGCAAGCATAGGAAAGGCACAGTTTAAGCATACTCAACCCTGTTTGCATATAAGATTTAGGATTATACAATTTTATATGCCTGCTTTCATGCCTCTATTTTTATAATTCATCTTTACCAAAGCCTGCATCAAAAAGAAGAGTGAATTACATCTTCCACTTCACCGAGAATAATAAATCACAAGAAAGGATGATTCATGTTCTTATGAAATGGAAAACAGGTAAATACTAAAAGTGTCTTTCATTATGCTCCTCCACAGTCCTTCTGCTCTCTAGTTTTTAAGGGTCGTCACAGTATAATCTAGAGAAAACTTAAGACAGAAACCTTAAAGAAGAAACCTGAATTCTGTGTCCACACACAAAACATTCCTAACTATGAAAAAAACCTTTGTATAATCTAAGATATAAAGCATGTCACTTTCACTAGCACCATAATCAGAAGCGTAATATTCTCACTAGGCTACTTCTCCCTTGATGATCAGTTAAAATTCATGTCTGAATTAAAAATAAAGTAAAATTTATCTTATATTTTTAATGATTATTGCACACATTTAAATAATTTAAGATTTGAAGAATTTAGAGTCTATGTAGACTTTATGAGATGCAATTATATAGATCATTGTGCACTTAGGAACAAATTGAGAAATGGAAAAAAAAAGTGTGTTTGTTTTTACCTGGTTTACATTCATAGAGATCACAGCATTCCCCTGGCTTTCCTGATGCCTTAGAAACCAAGATATTCAAATAGCCAGGTTGGCAGACCTTCCTCAAGCAGCCTGCAGGATTACACACGCAACGGCTTGGGAGTGGACAGCATTCACCGGGAGGAGCGTAGCCTTCAATCAAGATGGAATCTTCTGGGCAGCGAGGAGAAAACTGGACTTCACAGCGGGCCTTGGAGCAATCTGGTTTCTCTTCTGAAAAGGAGAGAAAAATCAGCGTGCTATGGATGTCATTAAAATACTGTACTGAAGCTGCAAAGATCAGGTCAGATAAAGCTCTTCTTCTCTCTCCCCCCCAAAATACATTAACACAACTGCTGCTGCACTGATTAAGCAAAAATTATAGAATACAATTAAAAACCAACCCTGGTATGTGCAAGATGGCAAGTGTGCTATGAACTATTCCCAAGAACTCTGATTTGTGCAATGTGTGTCACTGCTGAATCCACATAGCCTCAAAAACCAGCTGTCATATCATGCACAGCTCTGATGTTCACACCTACACCTTCAGTTTTCTAAGATTTTCTACTATGAGCAACTAATTTTGCTTGATTCATTAAATTTGAATGACCTGAACTGAGATTTCACACATTCAAAAAACTGGTTAAAGTTCAACAGCTAACATATTTGGAGAATCCATACATTAACAGAAGGATTTTTCATATACACACTCCCAATGTTCACATTGAAAAGTGTTGTTCCTATGTGCTTCAGTGGCTTGAATAGTAAAAGAGAAGAGGCTTGACTTAGTGTTGACTGCAGGTGCATAGTAATAAGAAAAGGAATATTAAGGAGCAAGGTCAACACTTCGGTGTGAACAGCAACAAGCTGAACAAACTGGAAAACTCCAGCTCAAAGTGGGAGAGGAGCTGTTTACAAGGGCATGTAGAGACAGGACGAGGGGGAATGGCCTTAAACTGAAGGAGGGTAGATTCAGGTTAGATATTAGGAAGAATTTTTTTCTTCTATGAAGGTGGTAAGGCCTTGGCACAGGTTCTCCAGAGAAGCTGTATCTGCCACCTCCCTGGAAGGGTTCAAGGCCAGGTTGGATGGGGCTTTGGGCAGCCTGGTCTAGCGAAGGGTGTCACTGCCCATGGTAGGGGGTTGGGACTAGATGGTCTTTGAGGTCCCTTCCAACCCAAACCAGTCGGTGCTTCTGTAACACTGAGATAAGATAGAAAGAAGACATAGAAGAAGATTCTTGGACAACTAGGTAACGCTCTTCCAAAACCTGGGAAAGAAACCAAGATTTCCCATTCTCAAAAAACATTGCCTTCATCAAGGCAAAGATGTTGTGTCATTTCCTCTAATGACTAACCCACATGGGGAAGTCAGGGCACCCCCATGCCTGACCTACTCCTCAACGCAGTGCGAAACTTGCTTGTATCCAAGAGGGTGTTACTTTGATCAATATACCTGAGCCCTGCTAAACAAGTGGATTCAAGACTCTCAGAAAAGCAGTATTGTTAGGTCAATACAACAGGGTGATTTAAGTGTTTAGAGTCAACACAGGGAGCCCTCCCAGGCTTGACCAAAACCAACCCCACAGGAAGACCAAGACCTGAACTTATAAACTGTTGGTACCACTCCTTAGTTATTTTAATGCTTGTAAACTAGATGGTTCTACTACAAAGGTTACTATTTTCCCTACTGATTAGTCAACTACTTTGCCTGTTGCAACATAAATTAGATGTGGAACAGTAGAAACAAGCATAAACACTAATTTAATCTGTTGTTTAAGTTACTGCCACTTAAATTGACCTTCAGTGATAATTTCAATAATTGAATAAAGCATATCAAATACCACCATCACTGATAAATTAAGATTATCTTCTCCAACATTTTAGCACCTTACTGTTTACAGAATTACTAAACTTACTAGATATTGCATTTGGGACTTTTAAACTGAAAGCCATACAGCAAATGTGTAATTCTGCTTTCAAACAAAAACCAAATGTCAGCAATTTTTTTTTCCTTTTTTTTCCCCCAGGGGATCATTTTTACACTTAATTTCAGTATATGTTTTAGAATTCTAGGTTGTATTGCTGACTGCACATTAGTTTCAATAAAACTTAGAGGGGATAAAATGCCTGCACATATAAATGCTTCAAAGAATATTAATCTTGGTCTTAGCATTAGCAACTGCAAAACAAAATCATGAATGTAAACATTTGCCTCAATTTTCATTGGTAAATATAGCAACACAGAATAAAAAATAATCATGAGTATTTCCTTCATATACAAGTACTTTATATTTTTCTTACAAACAACAGAGATTACTAGCTTAACTGTAATACTAGATAGTATCCTAACTCTTTTCTTACCATTAAAAACAACACCATTTCCATCTTTAAAATAGCCTAGGCTAGATTTGTACTCTGCCTGGAATTTTAAATAACATTTGTAAGGCCAATTTTTTTAGACCTACCATTATGTTTAGGTCCTTATCTGCTTTATTAAACACATTGCTCAGAGTGAACAGACTGGTTACAGAGGTTCACTGCAGAAAGTTGTATAAATAATAGATAACATACTAGTTTCAGTATCTTATTGATATTCCTTAGTTTATGGATACAATAAAAGACTCGACATTGCAGCTTTAAAAAAACTTTTCATTTTCCATCACACGTTGTTCAATTGTACACAGAAAAGTGCTAGAGCAGCAGCGCAGTAGCAGCCCTTGAAGTTCATGCCCATGACAGACCTTCAAATTCACACTGTTCTTGACTTGATCTGCCCTGGCATTATACATCCAGCAATCTGCTGATTTCCACATCTAACAGACAATCCCATCCACATGCACTCTTGTGAAATGACGTTGTTTTTAAAAAATGTACCTGCTATTTTTACTTAACTCCATTTACATGCATGTATCTATAACAAAACATTTCCTTAAGGACTGGTTCTATTTTACCAATTGGGTCAACTTTCAGAAATGCAAGGTTTAACTGTTGGGATTCAGACTATTTAGTACTCTACATACATTTATTTTGAAAAGCAATGTAAAGCCTACTGTTTGAGTCAATAATAACACCTAGCAAAAAATAATGAGAAAACAAGGACTGTTGGCATTTAAGAAGCACTGCAAACAGTAGAATATATAAATTTTAAATGGAGAACTGTGGCAAATATTTTTGTACTAAATGCTTATTCAGTGTTACATAGTTACCATCTTGGACAGTCTTGTGCTTAATGTAGGTAACTGTAAAAGAACACAACAGGACTCTACTATTAAGTAAAACCAGCATTGCTTTCAGAGGAAATGACTTAAACCCAGCCAACCACCACCATGCAAAGACATGTTTGTGCTTTAATGGGGGTTATGTAACACCAGCAGATCCTTAGAAATCAAACAAGTTTTTCTCTTTGATCCAGCATCACTTCATAGTCCTGTAAATAAACAACCCCCCTTCACTAATATTACTTGTGTAAATATTGTGCTTCCCAATCATAAGATGAAACTATGCACACAGTAAAACATTCCCTTCCCAGCATACAAACATAACAGAGCAACATGAAAGTATTTAAGTATATGAACCCAAAAGCTGCATCAACCAACAGATAATCGTCCTTCAGCTTCCCTAACTCCAGCACACAGCAGGGTCAAGGGCAGGTAAAGAAACATTCTGCAGACTATGTCAAGATTTAGATACTGTTTTCCATTTGTGCAAGTGCCTGAAACATTATATGATTGCATTTAAAGTGTTTTCTTGTCCCTACTTCATACTACTTAAGACAATCTTTATCTAAACCATGAAAATCCAGCTGCTCCCAGCACAGCATAACTGTATTTTAGTTAAAAACACACGAGCCTAACCACGTCCTGAGCCCAGCACTCACTGTGCTATAAGCTGGGAGCTCTATTTTACCACAGTTCAGTAAAACCTGATGAGGGCTCCTGTTTTTCATACCAAGCCTGAATGAGAGATGTTATCTTTAAGCAACCATTAAGAAAAGTTCCAAGGTTTTTCTTCTTGCTATCTCAGCAAACGACAAGCATACCCATCTTCTCTATTTACAAGAATAAAAGTTTACATAGGAGACATATTTCTACAACTCATTCTCCTAATCTTGTTTACCTTTTCATTATATGATCGAAGAAAGCATCAAAATTGAATTTGGTCTCAAAATAAATTACAAAGATAAATACAGCCGTAAATGTCACTGCTTTAGCAGGATTCCTAATTTAATTCTGTTACATACAGCTACTTAAGATTTCATCAAGCCAGAGGAATCATCTAATAGCTCTTTTTTTCCTTTATTAAAAACACTTCCAGCCCTTACAAAAGGAACACATAAGAAAATACATCACAGCAGAATAAATAAAAATACAACAGGCTACCTCAAAAGACAGAAAGGTAAGACACAGGCAAGCTGCATTCCATGGAAAACACTGTGAAATCACCCACCAGTGATACTTTGGCTACCATACCCCTTTTATACACCAAGCAGGGACTATTTCAAAGCAGCTTCTCAACAGACCAAGGTAAATTCACAACAGCGACATACTGCTTCTCTGTCAAACATGCACACATGCTATGAAGCACTGTCCTATCTCCCAGATTCTGTTTTAAGCTACCATTGATTACATAAACTGGGATTTTCTTAGCCAACACCAAAGTCAAGTAAAGTATCAGGACTTAGAACTATTTATTATCATAATTAAGACCTTAAAACAGAGAATAGAAACAATTACTAAGTGTGCTCAGGAACAGGAGAGCTTAATTTTTCAAAGCAGCGTACTGAGCCTAAAAAATTAGATTTGCAAGGAAAGGGGGAACTACATATGTGACTTACTATGAAATAAATTAACACAGCAAATATAAAAGATATTTCTTTCCAAATAAAGAAGCATTTTAACATACAGATGATATAGCAAGATATTCATGAGCCACATCCTCCTAATCTGTAATATAGAAAGACAGTAAAACTATTTGCTAAAGCAGATGCCTGGGTTCATAATTAAGGAGTTTGTACTCAGAACACTTATCACATTAATCAAAATACATTTTATAAAACATTGTTCTGCCTCTACCCTTGAAGCATCTGATAGGTCGCATTAATAAGCTGACCATTTTAGTAAAGCAAGAAGCTGCTTATACAACTCACCAATTACAATAATGAGGTGAGGAGCTGTATATATTTTGCTGTTTAATTTTTGCAGAATCAGACAGTTAAGGGAAAAAAAAGCACATACAGCTTAATCACATTTCAAATCTTGCCTTTAAGAAAGAAAAAGCATTAACAAGGTGAACCACTATGCATCAAGGATGCATCCATAAAACTTCTCATAAATTAAGCTAGTACAGATAACCTACAACCCACTAAGAAAAACTTAGCTGACTGCAAACCTTTATGTTCAAACAAAGCAACATTTCAAACAGGAACTATCAGTTGGTTTGCGGATGAGGTTTCTCTGCGGAACACATTCTCCTGACAGCCCTTCGTCAAACACCACTGAAGCCACAAGCACTTTGGTATCTCTGACTTCTCACCAGTCTGAGACAACAGGGAATCTCTATAGAGTTAAAGGAAGAGCCAGGATCAATCAAGCTTTAGAAACTATCAACAGCCAATTTTCTCAAGAAGTTCAGAAACGTATCTGCAAAACCAACATTTTTAGTAAATTGAACCCTACCCAAACAGGAAAACTGGCATTTTGATGAACCCAAAGTAAGACTTCTATCCTTGAAAACAAACTTCCTATCTACTCCAGAAGGCAGCCTTACAGACCATTTAATTAAAAAATAAAAAACAAACCGAAAAAACCTATTCAATTCACCAGTGACAGAACTATTTCTAGGTATAAATTACAACAGGTAACAGATTTGCATTTCAGGACAAACTTTACATTCTGTAGATGTGAGGGTTCAGGTTTATTTGCTTTTACTTTGCAATTAGCCCGCAAAAAGAACATGTCCTTACAAAGCACACGCAGAGGACAGCCTATGATTACCATGAACAACTGAACCACTGAAGTCACAATGTATATCTGGACAATAGCAACCAAATAAGTTCCAATGTGCTGTATGCTTTAATATTAAAACAGGTATCATTCACTTAAGTCAGGACATCTCAAAACATTTCTTATTTTCACCTGATTTTCATCTCAGAGGCACACAGGAAAGTTGTGGAGTCTCAGAAGTCAAGGTACAACAACATTTAAGCTGACTTTTCCTTGCAACCACAGGGTATTTGTTATAAAATGAATGGGGGGGTGGAGGGGTGAGGGGGGTAAGGATAGCAACCTTCAAAGGAAAGACAACAACATCAAGATGTGGATTTGTGGGTTTTTCTTTGCCATTGCCCTTAGAGTCTGTCAAAGCAACAGCCTTAAATTTAGAACTGTCACAAAGTTTCACTGTATCAAAAGCTACTACTTTTAAAATTACATCTCTCATGACCTTCCAAAGGTCTTAGGGGGAAGTGGTATCATGACAAGGTACTAAAGTCTTTTTCACAACCACTGCTTTCTCTGAGAGGAGGTAATGTCTTTACTTCCCTAAAAGGTTTATACAATACTCACACTCAAACTGGTCACTAGTTACAGGGACCTTTATTAAGACAAATCACTGAATATAAAAAATGTAGATCTAAGGGGGTTTGTTTGTTTTGTTAGAAGTAGAGCAGCTGTAACAAAACCCAACCAAACACACAGACCTCCCCTGTCCATCCTGACTAGTACCAAAGTAGTATGGAATGAAACTGGTTCCTGAAGAATTAGAAAGTTCACTTTCACCTTTGTATCAAATTCTTTTCCTTCATTATGTTTGCACGCTCTGCTTTGACACGCAGAGAAAGTATATGCCAAGTTTAGTTAATGAGGAAAACAGAACAGTTAAAGTACTGGTTAGCACAGCAGAACATCTGAAGGTGTAACATAATGTGTGAGAAACGGAGAAGAAAAGCCCTGACACAGGAGGGAATGTTTTCTCCTCATTCTTCAGGTGAATCAAAACAGATCTGTTCTTTCCTGGAAACGTTTTCAGGGAGGGATTTTTATCGTGTTGTCAAAACTTTGTGTGCCCAGAGATGCTCTAACTGTCGCCATAGAAATGAGGACTGAATGTTTTCATCCACGACAACACTTGAAGACAACTATGGTAGACTTGGGTCTGAACGCTTCCACTTAGATGCTTAAACCATTCGACAGATGCTCCTTTAAAACCAAGTTTTTACTACATACATATGCCGATGTGCATATACACATACCTACACAGTGAGAGTTAAGAATAGTACAGAATAAGCAGCATTTTGAAGTATTTTCCTTCATGTTTTATTTTTGAGAGCAGTTCAAAATCACATGTTCATAAAGATGAACTTTTTGTACGGCTAAGCAAAGGGAGGCACTCAGCTCAGCTTACAAGCTTCGAAGACACGTGCTGTTCAGCTTCATCTTTCTGCTTCACTGCAAACCGGTTTTGTGAAGTCTAGGCTAAAACACAGCCACTTTTACTGTACAGCCCAACAGTCGTCACAAACTCATTCCAAACAATAGGCATACTGTACGGCTACACAGCGGCAGGAAGGAAATATTAAAAGGATTAGGGATAAACAAGAAAAATGATTACCCAGCTGAAGCAGTCAGACAGACAGGGATCGATATCGGAATGCAAGATACCCAAAAGGATTTTCACGAATCAAAAGGGCAGTTATAGTAGATTAAAAAATGAGATTATCTTACACATACAAAATGTGCAGTACTGTATACGGATGAACTGCTGCAAATAAAAAAACGGAACTAGAGCCTGACCTTTTACCTAAAACTGAACTTCATTTAAAATCCATCCTGTTTTTAAGCAGCTTTTGCTTCACTTTCCAGCATTCTGACTGTGTGGGGTTTACATACTGCACAGCAGAGCAATCTGTCTGACCTGTGTTACAGCCTAATCTCCTTGTAAGGTAACAGCAACAGCCTGAAAGTAACCCAGGCTACAAGAATCACACACAACAAGACAATTGTAGACACAAGTTCCACTAAACATACACTTATACATCTTTGCAATACAATACTCACTATGGATTTCAAAATCATTTTTCATTTCAGGGACCACATAACCAGGAACAAAGGTCATGGCACTCAAGACAGCCAGAGTCAAGAAACATAATCACCCCATCTGCCTAAAAACGCTACTAGGATTTATAGTTCAACTTTCAGAGCTGCCTTCTTTTCCTATACTGAAAACATTAAAAAGATAGATGGCAATTCAAAACCGAACACACCAGAATTGCAATCAAGCTTTAAAACCAAGCTGTTGTCTACCAAAAAAGGGTTTTAACAGAATCAGTCAGGATTTATCAGATGTCAGACATCCTGCATCTAGATGCACATGCCAGTTCTATGAAACCAGGGTTGTTTGTGGCAGGAGTTGCTATTGAGTTTGAACCTCCCAGCTCGAAGCCTTTCTCCCTTAGGATCAGCAACACTCTTGTCTGGTAAACTCAAAGGTAGTTTCCTCTCTTCCTCCATTTCATTTAAACCCTGCTTTCGATGGATATGTATTAACATTTTTTTAATTAACAGCTTGACACCAAGAAGTTAATTCAGACCTGTAATGGGTAACATTAGCTCTCTGATGGAACTGGACATGCAAAGGACATGAACCCAGACTGCTGCGCAGCACATGGGGGAGATATGCCATCCCAGAGACAGGAGCCCTTTCCACTGGTCACTGCACCACTGTTAATAACAAAGCGCCTCCAAATTTCAGTATTGAAAATGGTCCAGCAGTTACATGGAGCTATGAACAGAGAGCAACTACCTGCAGTCAGATCTATAGCTGGGCTGTATTTTTATAAGCACTAACACTGAAATTGAAGCAACTCCTCTCTGCCCTTCAGTGTTTTGCTTTAGGTTGATAAAAATACATCCATGACAAGTGCTGTCTTCAAGTTCTTTAATCTCTGCTTATGTTTTAAACAAACACCAAACCACAAATAAAAAGCCAAACCCACAAACAATAAAATGAGGACCTTAAATGTCTTAAGATATTTCTGGCAAATTAACTCCGCTATGCAAACTAGTTTTCCTAGCAATCATGTTCTAAGGGAGCAAATAAACAGGAGGGGAATCAACTTTGTAAAAAGGTAGATAACAGCAGGACAAGGGGGAACAGACTAAAGTTAAAGGAGTGAAAGTTTAGATTCAATATTAAGGGGGAAGTATTTTTACATAGAGAGTGGCAAGGTGCTGCAATGGGCTGCCCAGAGAAGTAGTGGATGCCCCATCACTGGAAGTGTTCAGGGCCAGGTTGGATGGAGCCCTGGGCAACCTTGTGTAGAGCCAAGCCTGGAGGTTGGTGGCCCTGCCTGTGGCAGGGGGCTTGGAACTCTATGATCCTTGGGGTCCCTTCCAACCCAGACCATTCTATGATATGTCTGTTGGTTAGCAGCTTTACCACATATTTCTTAAATTCTTTCACAAAAACACTCAACATGCATAAAAAGGCAGAAAAATCAGTTCTGCTGAACATTTAATTCCTTCCTTCTCTTTACTAACTTAAGACACTGTAGCTATCAGAAAGTACAGACAGAGGTAGCTCTCTTCTTTCAGGGAAAGAGAAGCTGTCTACTTCCAATGGTGAAGGCCAATGCCCAAGTGTTCCAAGCCATTTTCAAATCTCCAACTGCTGTGGTTAATCTCTTGATTTCTCTGAGTTGGCTTCTTCCTAAATTCTTCTAAATAGCCTCTCTAAATTTAGAATTTTAATGTATTTCTATTATATATTATTTTCTATATTACCAGACAACTTCCTGAATTCTTACTTTTTTGTTTCCCCCTCCTCCCTTTTTTTAAGCATTAGTTATTTCTGTTAAACTTGTCTCCCTAGAATGGGTTTTAATGCTGACTACTTTAACTATTACTTTGCAATTCATTAGTTATCAAACCTGCTTCAACTTACTAGAGAAAATTTCTATGGATTACTTAGGACAACAGAAAGAGAACTCCAGGTATAATAGTATTACACCACGTATATATGACTTATCCTACTTATATTACTTATAATAGTAAGTATTGCAAAGGTAATGGGGCCATTGTAATTTTGAGTGAATTCTTATGTAAAAATCCTTGGTGCCTAGCAGAGAAGAGATTCTACAATATTTTTACTACACTTCCAATTACAAGAAAAATTGTCAACATGAAGCAATGTACTAAATAGCTCAAACCTTCAGAAAAAGAGTAGAACTGGGTTTTTTAAAGATTCATGTTTGCAGAGAAATGACACTTAACAAAACTCTAGTTTAGCATATTTCACTGCATACAGAGTTGGTGGATATTTCATATAAAACATCATCTATTCCCTAAAGACAAAGGCTTCTAATAAATTGACATTTCTTACACTGAAGATGCAAGAGACAAATAAGCCATGTATCAAAAAACTCAGTTTGAAAGAAGTTAGAGCACTTTCTTCTTTGGTTGTTACACTAGAGAATTTCTCATATTGCATGTAAAAAGATGGAATATTTAAAGTATAATATTCTCCAGATATAAGCTTTCTTGAATTGAAAGATCCTGTGCCTTAGGAAAATTAAAATTAAATAAAGCACTTAAATGTCATGCAATGAATTTTGTCAAATTTCAAGCTCCTGCCTGCAATATCCAAATGCTAGCTTGGATGGGTTTTGGGTTTTTTTTGTAACTACCAATCACTGAAATACAAAAAGAAAAAATATTTGAAAAACAAAAGGAAGTACATGAAATTTTAATTGTAGTCTTAGATCCAAGCAGTTTAAACTTGAGAAGACAGCTGTCCAACTGTTTGTACAAATGTTTGAGAGCTGACTAGAAAAATAAAATAGACAACTGGAAATCTGAGAATCAATTTACTCTCCCTGCTTCCAACCTAGCCCAGGATCCAAACTAGAAATATCTACACACTTATGGAAAGATCAGTATGCAGAACAGTAAGAGAAGTCACATGCACACATGTTATTCAGAGGCAGCCGTTGGCCAGAACGAAGATCATAAGGAACCACAGCACACATGGGAAGGGCACACAGGGTGCCCAGTTCTGCAATACAGCCATACGAAACCCACTGGAAGAAGCCAGTTTACTTTTCAGGCAAACCCAGCAACGTGCAGTGTCCACAGCCTTTACACCTCGGTGCAGTTGCTAAACAGGAGCCTGCACAGGGCTGTTCAGGTGCGAAAATAAAACATTCAAACTAGATGATCTGAATCAATTTCAGCCTCACGTCCATCGCACGTTAAAAGCTACTAGCTATCACCACCTTGTTGCAGCATTCCTTATCCTACATCAAAGCAGCAACATCCCACAGAGAGCATTAAATGTCAGAACTTCAAAAAAAGCAGAAAGTCAGAGCTTACACAGCTCTGAGCTTCTGTTAACACTGGTACATGGATTTTGCTGACTGCAGTAGTCATTAAACTTGGACCCCTCCATTTCACGCTGGATGAATGCCAACACCTTTTATTAGGAACAAAAGACAGCAAGTCTGGAAAGAGACCCACAATCCTATGCCAAATATATAAAAATAATCTCTCAATTTCAGAATGCTGTTGGCTGCAATGTTCTTTAATTAGATTCAGTTTCTGATCTCATTTGAAGCATACAGTTGAGTAGTAACTAGCTTGAAAGCCCTTTTCCAAAAAAGCTTACAGGGGAATGATCTAGATGGCTGCAAGTATTGTAATCACTTTCCCCTGCCCCGAGTGTATTTGCTTGGTATTTTTTTAGCAGAACTATAAATATAGAGCAGTATCACAAATTACCCTGGCTTGGAAATGTATTCAATTTCTTTACCCTGTGTATATCTTATTCTTTCTTCACTGTCCTTCCCCCTTAGAGTTACCCACTTATCGTTTATAAAATAAACCCCAAAACTATCTACTTCAAATATTTTCTAACTTTTATCTTTCTTTCATCTCCATCAGCATAATATAGAGCAACATACTTGGTTTGTGCAACAATCAACCATAAGATAAAATATTATTTTCCCTTGAACACGAAAGAAAGTCTGTTGAGGCATTTTGCATGCCAACAGACAGAGCTAGAAAAAAACAACACAAAGATTTCAGCTGTAGAAGTATTTAATGAATGCAATTTCTTAGGGCCGTTTGACTAAGCCTTGCTCATCAACTTAGCACAAAAACACAGGTTACATACCTTTTTGGAACATTATGTATACTGACAGAAGCTGCTGCCAAGAAGCTGCAGGTACAACTTTATAAAGTGAAGCGAAATGAATCTTATGAGAGCAAGATTTCCATGATGGCACTCTTCCTGCAAGCTTGAAATCTGGTCAGGCCAATCCTTAGATCAAAGTCTGTACAGGGCACGGCTTAGGAATCTGACACAATCAACATGTATTAATCCTACATACGAGTTGTCAGCAAATACGTTATTTTATAGAGCATAAGGTTCAGAGACAAGGCGTGCAAGTTTGTTAACAGCACCAGTGCTGAGATGGCACCTCATCTACAAAAATGGCATTAGCATCTCAAGACAGGAGAGCACCACTGATGACGTACTTGAAGAGCTGACAGACTCCTCGTGGGAGCAAGACAAAGTTTACAAGTAGGAAAACAACAAGCAGAGTTTTGGACCATAACCACCCAGCACCCCAAGGGAACAGTTCTGTACACTCTCCTGTGACAAAGGTAGTGATCCTGCCTGATAAATACACCCTGGGAGGCAACAGAAGCAGGAAGACCAGAATTTGAATTGACAGCTGTTGTGAACAAAATTACACTCCCACTTGAGCCATACTATCATAAAATGGGAAAAAACCCTAGTATATATAGTATACTAGTGTGTGTATATATATATAGATAGTATACTAGGAAATAATACCTCAAAAGATGCAGCCATGATACCGCAGTGATCACAATACATTTAAGAAATCCAAATGCTGATAACGTGTTCCTTCATGTGGGCCAAGATGAGAACTGGCATTGCAGAACCCAGCAAAGCCTGAACAGAGCTACCCAGCATATGCTGACAGCCAACAAGGTAACAGAAGAAAGCAAAAGCTACCAAATGGCTTTACTAAATACTTCAGGTGCGGATACTTAGTCACTCCAGAGCAATGCTACTTTAAGCAACACTGTTGTGATTAGTTTTACCCGTTTAGCTGGAAAAAGACACCAGAGAATAAAATTTAGTATTGCTACATGATGAGATCTCATGTGTCACTTAAGGTTACCTCCTCCACTGCACAGCTCCGTAAACAGGAGCCCTCAGTCTTTCTATTAAACCAGCAGTAACATCAGGAAGTGACAAGTATTTTTTTTTCTATACTCAAAGCCAAGTCTCTAGTTAAAGCAGTTATAGGTGTTAATTGTTAATAAAGACAGTATTAATAAGATGAGTTTTAAGGGACATAGTATTTTTGTTGAGAAAAATGTAAGTTGCATAATATACCACCTCATATTACTGCTGACAATCAAACAATTCTCCTCTGATCTTTCTTTCAAGCCACACAATGAATGTATTTTCTCCATACAGGATAAAGACTTGCTTTCATGGAAATCTGGATCAAGACTTACAAAGATTTGTCAGAAATCTCTGCTATATAAGCATGCAGGAAAGATAAGATCAATAAGTACTGATAGATCAGTAACATTAAATAGGATGCCAATATGTCGATTTTGTCAACTTTGAAGTGTGCTTTCAGAATCTTATCAACATCAAAAGAAAGGATAATTGGAAAATAACAGAAAAAATATATTTCTTACCAGATGCATACCCTCTCGATGCACTGTGTCCCACTAATGCTTGCTAAACTAGCAAGTTTAATCTTTCACATAATTAGCTTGCAGTACTAATCCTAACCTTATGCTTAATCCACCCAATGTCCTGTGAAGGAGGCCTTTAAATGTCACCTTACCATGCTAAACTTCTTACATTATTTTCTTGAATCTTGACATAGATCTCAAGAAATTTTGAAGCACCATTTAAGCACCAACCATTCCAGAAAAGTAGTAAAAAAAATAAACTGGATCAATGTCACCTTCTAGCCACAATTTCTATTATAATGCAAAACAAGCAAAACACAGATGACACAAAATAGGCAGTAGAACAAGTTAACCTGTAAATGCACAGTTTAAGAAACAAGGAAACATTCTTCTTGAAAATAAATTATTTCTCTAGCACGATTTAGAGAACAAATTTCCATAAATGACCTTAAATGCTTGACTTTCTAATAAAGGACTTCAAAATACTCATGTGAACTTTAACATTCAGAACATGACAGTATAAGTGTGGTAATCAAGAGTACTGTCTAAAAAATATAACGCAGTACTCCAACAGAACCAAAAAGTGCCCCAAAACACCAAAGAAATTAAAAGAAAAAGCATTACAAGAAGAAAACAAAGCAAAAACATACCACAACAACAGAGAGGCTTATATAACCAAGCAGCCAAGAGACACCCACTGGACAAAAAGGATGCTCCAATAGGCAGAAGATACAGCAGAGCTAAGACCAACCCATAGCACCACATTTAACCAGACGGAGTTTCTATTCCTAGTTTCAGTAATTCAGACAAACTGTTTTGCTCCTGTTACTCATTCTACAGCTCGTCTTATAAACACAGTTGCTTCACACGTGCAGGGGAATCTGTGCAGCACGTGGCATCGTGGTTTGTACAACAAACAACCCTTTCCTCAGTCAAGAGCCGCAGGTGCTGCCAAAACCACCAAAACAAAAACCCCTAGTATCTGGGAACACTATACAGCTGCCAGAAAATCTGAGTATTCAGGGAAAAATGTACAAGATTTTCTTGAAGAGGAAAACTGTATCCGAGTATACTTCCTGAAGTCAGCTGAAGAGAAGACAAGGGAAAGTACCATCAAATGAATATTCACTCAGTCACCAAACAGCTGCGAAATGGAATATTCTTGCCCTTTGCAGTGATGGTAGAGCTACTTTGGGGAGGTGGTCCAGCAATGTTTAGGATGAGTCCTGTAGAACAAACACTAGTGAGTAATAAGCAGTCCACTACTGCTCAAGAATGGCAAGTGGTGCTAAGTACGATTCCTGGGCATTTTTCCCAAGGCTTACCTTGGGTAAAGAATAACTCTCAAGGCAAGTCGGAGTCTTTCCATCACTTCTGGTGAGGATCTACCAGCTGCAGAGTAATTCCAGTCCAAAGGGACATCTTGAAGTACCCGGCCCCATTCCCTACCGAGACCAGGGCTAGGTCAGCTGCTCAGCTCCAGGTGAGTATGGATAACTCTGAGAAGGTGATTCCACTCCCTCTCTGGGAAGTCCATCCCTCTATTTGACCACCTTCACAAAGCATCTCTCAGCATCCAACTGGAACACTCCTTATTTGAACTGGCTGATGCTTCTCATCCTTCCACTGTACTCCTCCAAGAAGCACCTAGATCCATCTTCTCTATAACCGTGTGTCACTACAGTTCAGCTACAGGCAGCACTGAGCACCTCAAAGGGCTGGCTTGCTCACTCCTCCTCAGGGAGAAGTGGACCAAATCACGCACAGGTTGCTGTGAGGAGAGTTACTGACAGCACAGCAAGAAGGGAACAACAGGACTCATGGCAGAACACATATGGTGATAAGACAAAGGACTTACTGACCCAAGGACTGACATGACGCTCTGCCTGCACTCAGACTTTTCTGGAGCCACACAGACCCATCCCTGCCCTCCCAGCCCCTTTTGTGAGTCACCTGATGTGGAAAACAATCTGGGCCAGCTCAGCCCACCAGTGCTGATTCCTGGTGAGAATTAACCCCACCTTACCCAAAACAAGGACACTATGCATATCGCTGCTTTCAACTGCCTCTAAGTCCCTTCTGCTTCTTCCTTTTCTCAAAGCCAAACAAAACCTCTTCTACCCAAGGATCACTCCCCCCTACCGCATCTCCTACACAAACATCCTTCTTGCTCCTGTCCAGGCTATGCTGGCTGCACTCTGGCTCACACAGCCTAGCATGCAGTTGGCACCTTCACAGCAAGGGCACGCTGCTGACTCACATTCCACTTGCTGCACATCAGCCACAGTCACACTCTTGGCCTGCCTGCCACAGGTGAGCTTTTCCACTGCAGCAGCTTTCACAAGGGTGGGCATTTCTAGAATCAGTAAGGTATTGCTCCTCATGGGACATTTTCTTTATTACAGCAAAATAATTTAAGGTATCATCAGCATCCCATCATCAACTTTTGCACTCCAGCAAGCCAAACAGAAACCCAAAGACCTTTCAACTATCTTCTTTTGGAGCTAGGTGTTTATGACCAGCAGATGTAATAAGGGAAGTTCAAAGATATATTTTTTTCATCTAGGATTGAATTTATATCCTCTCTCCATCTCAGTTACATCTCCTAAAGCTGTTCAGCAGTAGCAATCTTTTTCAAGGCAAAAAGAATTCATCTTGTCCACAAATGACTACCACAGTGGGGGATTTATGTCCTACTCACCTCAAACTGTGGTCTGAATTCAACTTTAGCAGACAAATTCTGAAGAAGCAAGACAAAATTTTCTGAGTACTGCACTTTGTTTACTGCTCTGTTCATAAAGGAGTATTTGGTTTTGTATGAACTTCAGCTTGTTTGAGCTAAAGAACAATCCTGCCTAATATTTTGTCATCCAGCCTTCACAGCTTTAGTCTGCTGCATAATCTCCACACAGTCAGATCAGACACCCTGTTCTGCTCTTGATCTAAATATTAACTCTGAGCATAGTGTAATTTGTTAGCTAAGAGAGTGCTATACGGACACTAATGAGCAAATAAGCTTCCTTCTAGAGTTAACATATGTTCTTTGATAATTTACTGACTTGATTTAAGGGGATAGTGCAAGAAGCATCAGGATGAATTATGACAGCCTCTCATCTCAGTGTTTCTGTTTCTAGTACTTGAGCATGGAGTGGAAGGGCTGTGCTGGAGGAGTATCATGTGCTGAATAACAACTGAGGAGGAACAAAAGCACTTTTTCTCCCAACTCCAAGACAAATTTGTCCCAAGAAATTGAATATAACCTTAAGTTATCCTGGAAGGTTATTCCAAGCAGATGCCTCTGAGACCAAAGATTTAGGCATAGTCTAAGGGTTCTCATCTCCTCCATCATCAGTGCAGTCCCCTTTCAGATGCACATTCCTGTCTGGACAAGTCTGGGAAGACTACAACCTTCTTCAGACAGGTCAAGCAGAAGGTTATGTCCCAACATACCAAACTTTGATAGAACAGGTTACATTCTTCTGTCTCAACACACCCACCTATACTAACAACCACAGTTCAGCTATCACACTGAGTGACAGGTTTACCACACATGTTGTGTGGACACATGCCAAGTCAAAATGACCACACAGAATAACTAAGTGGGTGTGTATTATTTGTACCTGCATTGTGTTTAATTACATACATCACTTGTCTACAGTAACTTTTTGTTTGCCTTTAAAAAAAAATAAATCAATATAAGCAAGACTGTCAACAAAAAATCATTTTCACTTTAACCACAAAGCACTCTGCTTAAGAAGTAACAGAAAAGAGACTTGGTTGCAATGAACACAAACAAAACAAAGACACTTGCATTCATGCCCACAGCCAAAGTTGCATGTTTGCCCTGTCACATCAGGCATACTAATTCTCCTGTAGCAGATAACAGTTCACTACCTAACACAGCAGCATACGATGATCTGAAAGTAAAAACGGGAGGGAAAGTTGCCCAGTAGCCAACAGTAAGCAGGCAACATTGTTATGCTAACACAGCTCAAGTGCTACAGTTACATCACTTCCCTGCCTCAAGAACACTATCACGTTACAGGTAATAGACCGTTGTTTTTATTACAAGCAGTGGGAAAATAAATTCCTTTTTTTTTAATATATCAAAGTAGTTTCTTTTAGAGATTGAGTATTTTTTTTTCTTAATACAGACATTAACACGCTATTCAAAAATTGAATATAGTACAAAAATAATTGTTATCTTAATATATACACATATATTTATTACTTTCAGACCTGTATACTGAGCAAAACCAAATGTGAAATGCACCATACATTTTTACCCTGAACAACCAGAACACTGGCTCATCTCCTCCCTAGTAAAATTACAGTTACTTGCAATACTTCTAAACAGAAAGTAAATATGTCTTGGACTTTGAAAGAAAGTTTATTGAGGACATATTGACAGAACAGAGGAAGCTTGTATCCTAAAATAAGCACTTTACATATGAAGCAAAAGCTAAGCATCATCTTGCAGCATGTACCTGTGCGGGGTGGAGATTTCAACTGTAGCAGGCTCACTGCTCTTTGAACTTTACTAGTGATTCAATTTCAAGAGCAGTAGTATCAAACAAAAGCATTCCAGCAATACTTTAGATTCCAGAGACAGAAATTGAAGTGAAACACAGAGAATATCAAATCTTACATGAATGCAGTGAAGTCTTAAAATAGTCAAGCAAACTCTTCAAGCACATATAGAGGAAGCCACAAAAAGCTACCAGCAGATACTGAAAGCGTGCAACAGCCTAGATCACTGCTTCACCTTAACATGCAATGTTCAGCAGCTATCAGCCAAGTTTTTCAGGACTTCATTTTGACAGACCTTCATAAATAGAGTTATGTCATGGTTTAACCCCAGCAGGCAGTTTAAGTACTGCACAACCACTCACTCATTGCCTGCCTCCTGGTGGGATGGGGGAGAGAACTGGGAGAGTGAGTCACGGGGTGAGGTTTAATAAGGGAAAAAGGAGAAGAAGGAAAAAAGCAAAGTCCAAGAAAAACAAAAGCAAGAAAAACAAGTGATGCTCTGTGTAAGTACTGCTCAGTGGGAACTAAAATATCAGTATGGTACCAACACTGTTTTCACCACAAATGCAAAGTGTAGGACCATACAAGCTACAAGGGAGAAAGTTATCTCTATCTTATCCCAAAGCAGCACAAACTAATACCAGAACTCAAATTTGCATGGTAATATTCTGCTGCATGCAGGCATTAGCCTTTACCCACCCTGAAGCACACTAACAGATTAACCATCTCTGATTATTATTAATTATAATGTTATTCCTATTTTCACTAATGTTCTCAGACCAACTCAACTCTATCCACATCACACTCTGGGCATCAGTTTAAGCATTTGAGTGAGCCTCACTACTGTTGCCTTATAAAGAACTACATGCAGAACCGTTTTACTGCATAACAGAAGGAAGACTTAAAACCTGTGTGCAAATATGCACTCATGGAAGCCTCCCACTGTAACTTAACTTGTAACCTGTAAATCCAAGGATTTTTGAGATTATACTTTTATAAAGTCACATTTATTTTTAGAATAGAATATAAATTGTCATCATTTGGAATAATATTAATTGATCAACAGGAAGAATATCATATTAACCACAAATTGACAGTGTTTCTAAATAATTTCTAACAATACCACCTTGCAAGATAGAAGCTCATAACTCGCTCTGTCTGGACTCACATTACAGTGAGTCAAGTCCCAACTTACTTGATATTTGTTAACAAACACATGAAATTTGTCAGTTATTCCAAGCTTGGATTGTAGAAGTGGAAGGTGCATATATCTTCCCCTTCCCATCTCCACTTCAAATGCCAGTCCTTTATCAACCCCCAATCTATTCCTGTTCTTCCTTTCTGATTCCTGTCACCATTCCCTCATCTCCAGTCACTTACACTTCTAGACCTCTCCTGCTTCCACACTCTTCCTTCCTTTCTTTGGACCCCATCCCTATTCCATTCAGTTCAAACAAGTTCCTTCCACACACTGTCCAAGCGTGAGTGGAGCAGTAAGAGCACAGAAGTCTATCCTTGCTTTCAGTCCCTACACCTGACAACAACGCAGAGCTACGAGACTGCATGAAGTCCTCCTTAGCTTTGTCATGTCCATAGCACACTAAATCCTCAGAGAACTAAAACAGGGAAGGTTTTTCTTAAAGCTCTAGTGCTTTAAGTTTGCAAACATTTTTTGAATGCTTTACATCCTGTCCAACTACAAGCAATGTTTCTTTTGACAGACAAGGTCATATTAAAAACACAAGGGACAGCCGATAAAGGAAACGGCATAATGAATACAGATTTCCTACCAGTTCTCTCCAAGTACAAACATCATCAATGTCAAAGTTAAGTCTGATGTGCAGCATGCCCATGGCAGAGCTTTTCTGGGAGAACGCTTCAGGAAGGTTTTTTGTTTGTTTTTTAATGAACATTACAATATACTTTAAAGAACAAAGATAACAAAACCTACAGTGATTATTAGTTTGGGGATTGCACTCTGTTCTCACTTTGGTTTTAAATCATCCAGAAGCAGATGTAGCAAAGAACATTCAATTCACACACTTGAAGTTCAGTAAAGAGCTATAAAACTAGAGCAAAAAAATATTTAAATTCTAAGTTATCTCCAAACTAGTCATTAATGCACTCTCTGTCCACCTTCGCACACATAGGGAACGCTACCAAGAATGCAAGAGAAGAGCACAGCAACTACCATGGTGGTTTTACCAGCCTTTTTGTCCTGTACCATACAGTGCACATGGAAAAACCCCAAATGTAGGAGGAGGTTGACACCTCATCAACCCTCTTAAGATGATTTTTAAGTGATACATTTCACTATGTTTAAAGGTACCCATGCAGAAGCACAAAAGCTAGAACTCATCCTTAGCCTGAAAGCACACTTGACAGACACAATGAGAAAATAGACAGTCAGAACCCAGCAATTCCCTAAGTAACTTTCAGAGACAGTAACATAACAGAGAGGGCTGGTAATACCAAATTTGCATCTGAAACACAATATGAAACAGGGATCTGACCTGGTCATGAACATAAAGAGAGCTAAATACCAGTGTGCCTGTGTATTTGTTCCACACAGTATGACTGTACCAAATCTAAACTGCAGCTGTGCCTTAAGGACCTAATCCAGCAAGATTCAAGCAGCTTTAGTTCTTGCTGGTTCTCTTGAGTTCATCAGGATCATGCTAGCAAAGCTATCCATAGTGCTTACACAACTGGACCACTCTGAGACAATTGCATTGGAACAAGTTATGCTTTTTAGTGAGTAGTTTGTAATTGCCACATTGGTTCGGCATAAGTTTCCAGAGAAGTCAGGCAGGTCCCCAACTGCGCATTTACTCTCCTTAGAGAAACAAAATTAAGAACAATTCTTCTCTCAAATGGTATTCAGAAAGAACACCTGTACTATACGCCATGGTAGAATGCATTCAGGCAGCCCGACACCTAGCTTGAGTCAAAACCCTGTAAATGCCTCTCCTGAAGTTGTTTAGGCTTTGCACAAGGCCCAGAAGGGGTTCATAAACATCTGGATGAGGAAAAAGAATAGCTTAAAGCAATTATCACATGGGACCTTCTTGGAGGACTTGGGCTTTAAACCCTATCCTGGAGATCAGCATCTACAACATGCCACACTTTGTGATAAAAGACTATTTCCTTTTTTCTTTAGGAATCTACAGTAAGCACACCCTCACCACCTCAAATGCGGAAGAAACTCAGGTTCAAGTCCTCTTCCTGCACCTGACTCTAAACCCACATTTTTAGGAGTTGCAGTACTTCACAGGAATGTAATTTTTTCAGTTGAGGCTACTTCATTAGGCATTAAAAATTCAATACTGTGTTTCCTTCCACATTAAGTTGCTCGGGGATTAGAAGATTCACTTCATTGTAAAACTCAGTTTCCATCTCTTTGTTTTACTCTACGTAAAATTCTAGAAGCATTAACTGACAATTTCAACCACAGACAACGTATCTACTGCAGTTCGATGTAAGAACCTGGGAAGAAGTAAGACTTGCCAATTCCAGTCTATATAAATATTATTTTAGAGCCAAACACTGGTGCTTTCAAAACTGAGGAATAGATACAGTCAACAACTGAACATTGAACATAAATGCACTTAAATACAGAGATGAAACAAGGAGAGGGACAGCTCTAGCCTTGACAAAGTATTAGAAATGACAGTTTCATATACCTGAAATGCTTTGCTCTAAGTGGTACAGCTGGAATAGTAAAAATTGACACATCAATTCTCAGTGTACACAAAGACAGCAGTATTGCATCTACATGTTACTAAGTCAAAAACATTTGGATTATGAATATTAAGAGCAGAAGAATAGAAGAAAACAGGGTCAGAGCGATGAAAGATGAGAAGATGAGGCTACTTCCCATGTACGTTTTGTGGGAAGCAGGAAGGTTTTGGGCACACTTTTTTTGTTTCTTTTTAGCTTCTAAGCTTCACATTCAGCTTCAAACCAACCAAACTCCACACATTTTTCACTGAAGATAGATTTTTCACATAAACCCAACAGCACTGGGATAAAAGCAGAAATTATTAGGAAGTCGAAGAGGCTAAAGCATTTTTTAAGTAACAAGTATGAAACTAGCAAGACTAAACTTTGCCATTAGAGAATATGAATTGTAAAAGGGAGATCTTTTCTTTCTTCATCAAGACATAAGCAAAGTACCACTGAAAGTCAACTCGGATATCACGGAACAGCAGAAAAGTGACATGAGGTGAAATCCTGATGAACTCTTTATTAACAGGAACAAAGCCATAACGATCACAAACAAAACTAAGGTGTTAAGGCTACTGACTGTACCTGAGGTATTTTTACCAGTGGTGGAATAAATACTGTGCTCTTAAGAAAAAAAACACATTATAATTTAAGTTTACCTTCCAAAAGTCACAAGCTAGCCCAGAGAGACTGTATGACAGGAGGGTATACACAGGCAGTCACACCCTCACAAAAAATACACCAGAATTTTACACTCCTATCTTTTACAAAACACTGTGTTCTTTGCTGTTTATTGTTATTTTTCTTTTTTAGTTTTTTTTTAAAATTATTGTTGTTCCTTGGTGTTGGTTCTAGCCCAAACCTGCCAAAGTTGAAGATTCATCATTGCTGACTCAAGAAAAGATGCAGGAAGAAGAAAATAAACAGGGAGTCAGTACTCAGACACGAGATGCTTAGAAAAATTAGTTTAAAAGAAGCAAAAGGCAGGCTAGTTGTATGAGGTTTCAATAAGACAAATTTGTAGCACTGAAAAGGAAAGAGACTACTTAAAGACTAAATGCATCCTTTCCACTAAAATACGAGCATAGTTACTATACCAGGCACAATGTAACTGAAGCATTTACACACAGTTATGAACGCAGAAGTAGACTCTGTAATTCAATGAAGTACAGGGCACAGCAGTTTCTCTGACAAAACAAACAAAAAACCAGAACACTGGAGCACTAAAGAAGCAGACAGCAGAATGACTACATGGACCCCAAATAAGTGACAGTATGTACACCATGTATGCTATTTCTAGCTCTGCTGTCTCCAGTAACAGAGGCTGTGAACGTCATTTAGATACAGTCCAGCAAGAGTTCACATATATACAGGAACAATCAAACCAGCAAACTTGAACTAGACTTCCAAGCTTGTGCTGTAGTTTACCATTTTAAAATCAAAGTTGAAATTTTCAGAACAAGAATTTCAAACAAGATAATATTCCCCTGCCCCCTCCATTCTTTAGGAACAGCAAATCAAAAGAGTGCAGCAGGAAAAAGAAGTATTTTTAAAAGCTTGATCAGTTTAAATATGCGTATCTAAAATTTTACTTCAGATTTTCATTTTACCCTAAAATTATTTTTCTTATGCAGCATATTTACCATTCTTTTTTTTGCCAAAATTCTCATTAATAATGCAACTTAAAGCTCTGAAATTATTTAATGTTCATATATATAGCCAGTAATACCTCTTTGGAATTAAAGAGCAAAAGAAAAGAAGAAATGTATATGCTCATAACGAGTCACTAAGAAAACTATTTTACCAATTTAAGCTGTAAACAAATACTAAGACATGCAATGTTTAATATCCAATTCCATATTTCAAAGTGGGAAGGATATATAGATATTATTAGATCTTGTTTTGAGACAAATGTTAGCAAATAAAACCATCAAGCCATTATACAAACACAAGTTTCAGACAATTAGAAATGTCGATAAACATAAGCATATCTAGTCCTGAATATATAGTCCCTTCACAGTCACTACATAGCAGCTTCACTACACATAATCTCTCTTAATATTACTCTTGAAGCCATCACTCCACAATAAAGTTACTTCCCCCCCCCCTTTTTAATGCTATGTAATTGTTGTCTAATTCTTTCAAGACTTCTAGATAAGCTTTGGGGAAAAACCCTATAAACCTTCAGCTGCCTTTTTTCTCATCACAAAGAATACTGGTTTGCTCCATATATTTCTGACCATGCTGAAATATACACAACAATACAACGATACAGAGTTGTCCTTCTTTGAGACAATAAAGAAGTCAGCTGGAATAGTTCATTGCTTCTGTAAAAAGCCAAAAGGTAGAAAGAAGATTTCCACACAAGTAAGTTAAAAGCACACACCAATAAATTGTACTGCTTACCCTCAAATGCTCACACAAATCCTGTGTTTTACATCAGCAGCCTTTTATGTCCCTGAAGTTCACCGTATAAAAAACAAATGCTTTCAGGAAGTGGCTAATACATCAAAGTTACAAACCAGTGGTACATCATATGATGAAATTTTAGGTAGATGAGTCTGTATGTAATACTTTAGGGTTTATAATTTTAAATACATATTTTAAAAAGCAACAACAAAACCAAACCAGAAAACTCCACAACATTTTATCACCCTGAAAGAAACACTTGTTAAAATAATCACATTGCAGTTGCTATGATATTATTCATACATTTGATACTACTAACAACAGTTGTAAAACGTGTTCATGGATTTTTGTCCTGTTTAGTACTGTCTACTGTTAATCAGAAGCATAAAGTGTCACTGCCAACAGGCTCTGGAAAAGAAGAAGCTATCAGACCTGTATCTTCAGGAAAAAAAAACCAAGTTACCGTTGCATCGAAATATGAATTCCTAGAGTATTCAAATCTCTTCAATCATATCCTGATTCTCTGCATCACCACAAATGTGGATGAGAAACACACATCCAGCTCAATCTGAAAGCCCCACTCTGATGCATTCCAAAGAAAAGGAATTTGCCGTTGCATTGTGTCTGAAGAGGTAGCCAAGACTACCTCCTGTGGGGAAAGTGTCTCAGGGGTCATCACTGTGTCAAGCTAAGTGAGTGAACAAGAAATACTTGTGCTGTCTGAAGACAGATGAGTTACTGAGGCCAAAAACAAATTTAGGAAGAATTAGATACGTTTGGTACATCATGACAAACAGCAAGCATGACCCCAACGCAGGGCAACGACTAAAGATACTCTAACAGGCAATGACGCATAACAAGAATCATCTGCATTCACCACATTGCATTCCCCTTATGATCTGAGCCCAATCTCTTCACAAGACCAAATGCATGAAAGAAGCCACATGAGATGAAGAAATGAAAGATGCAGCCAAAAAGCCTTTTTAAGAAAGTAGCTACATTTGCAGAAGCACCACACATCATCCTTGATGATAATGAAGAAAACCAGCCATGTTTATCAACCTGCCACAGAGCATGCTATTGAGGAACAGGCTAGAAGTATTCCATCAAGAGCACACCAAGATTAAAGTGCAAGTGGGTCCAGACCTACTCAACCCCTGAAGGGACCTTCAACTTCTAGAACAACTTGTTCAAGTTTATGCTTTCTCCATTAAGTGTCATGGCTGGGACAAACTTGGGAACTTCTCTGCTTTGTCCATAAAAGTACACAGAGAAGAAAATTATCCAAATCAAGTTTTGCTGTTTGGTTTGGGGTTTTTTTTGCAGAGCTTACTATAATCTCCAACAGTCCAGGATGTTGTTTTACTGAGCAATTGACTGACAACTCTGCCTGAATGTAGAATCAACCACAAAACAAGCTCTTTCACTACAAATAAAGTTTACTATCAGATGTGCAATAGCCTAGTTTGGGAGAATTTTAAAGAAGTGGAGAAGGTGGCAATGTTGAGAAGGAACATGATACAGTGCAATTGGCTTTTATTCACTGGTGCAGTCAACATCAAAGTCCTCCCTTAATGCTGGGCAAAGTAAGCAGAAGGGAACTAACACCACAAAAAAAGATGATAAAACATAACTTAAGTGCAGATAAGATTTAGGGGGTCTTGTGTGAAAAGGCTACAAAAGACACACAGAAAGCAAGCATAAAAATGAAAAAAATATTATTGGTCACCACTGTGAATGTGGTTATAACATTACTGACACTCATTATACAACTGCTAGAAATGATTAAAAACCAAGACACAAGCATCTCCAAAGAGTATCTGTTACGATATCCTAGATGGTATCAGTAACTGACTTCTCTCTGTATTTTCCTAACATTATAATACAATGACATCAATACATTACCTAACATTAAATGAGGCAACAGTCCAAACAGTACATGTTAAACAATATTCTTTTCTGGAAGTGTTTTTCATACAAATATTAAGTACAGAGCAAAATTAAATGAGAATAAGTAGTGATGTACAGTCAGTTTCAAGATAGAGCTAGAGATGAATAAACATCAGCAATAAAAAGCCTCAAGAAATTGAGGAAAAAACAGTTTTCCTATCAATTACAGCTTGAAATGAGAAATGCTTCAAATTAATATTAGTAAGGTTTATCTCTTTTTGTAAACAATGTGGTGTTTTTTTTTTAAATTTGAATTTATCATCACTTTATTTAACAATGCCCTGAGAAAGGATTCACTACACCTACTTTAAATGATCACAGCTTATAACTTATGCAGAAACTCTGGGAAGTCCTGACCACCCCCCTCAAAGTACATTTACTTCAGAAGTCTTCCCCTGTTCTACTTGCTTGCTCATGAACTTTTTTGTGGACATGAGGTACCATATTTTAAACAAAGGTGGAAGATGCTAAGGAATAGCAATGGTCCTTTTACCACCACCTTCTTCAGATTCTCTTTTCAGCATCTTTTCAGTCTCCACAAATTTCCATTCAGAGCTGGTCTACAAACTCAAGGACCCACCTACTAAAGGCCTTAACAACATTACTAAATCCTGAGTATAAAAACTTCTCAGATGCTCATTTACCACTAAAAGCTACTATATAGTTTTTGAACTGCCGTGGTTTATTTTAAAGACAACATTATGTAAATCCTAAATGGAGCTACTAGCTTACCAAGCAATGTAACAATGTGAAGGTGACTTTCAACCTGACCATTTTAGGCAAGGGAAAACTTGCTTACTTGAAAAAGCCTGTCTAACTTGTTGAATCAAGCACCACTTCAAACTGACAAGAAAAGATTAATGAGTAAGCACCATGTTGAACTCCTTCAGATAAAAGATAAGGAACTTGTCTTCAAAAACAGGGTAGACCTAAATAGATTGTTTTCAACCTATGATTTTCTTTTAGTTGACAACCTCCAAAATGTAGAGGTCACATGAGCCCTATAAAGTGCTCTAAAAGATCTTTAAAAAATCCCAAAACACAAAACAAGATAAACACAATCTATGGGGTTTTGTTTGTTCTTCCCTCTGCCATTCTGAAGTAGCAGTCCTTCACCTCTCCACCCACTTCTACAAAGCAGGACTTCGACGGAGCCAGGTCAACCAAGAAGAAGAAACAGAGCAAGCACAAGAATGTATTCAAGACCATCTGCAACACTTGGTGGTCTTTTAGCTTTGTGTCCACAATTACTGATAGCGGGAAGGAATCAAGAGACTGAGAAGCACACCAGAACGGACGCTTCCCTCTCAACGTGAGGGCAATAAAGCAGTTAACAGATTAACCAAGAGCTGCAGAAAGGCACAATCCGATAACAACAGAACTAGGAGGCAATATTAGAGCTTTCCTCCAGATGAAAATGTATTTCAAAAGATCTCCACGCCATGCCTGTAACCTGAAGGGAAATCCTACCATGGCATGCCATATGACTAAAGGCCGAGGGCAATTCACATGCTGCCTGGGAAGAACAAGGAGGAGAGGCACCACCATAATGACCTCCATCCCAGTGGCCTCTACTCACCTGCAGAATGGCAGAGGCTGCTCCTCCCACAAGGAGACCATCTGGGACATCAGCAGCAGTGGGAGAAGTCCCACTGTGCAACCAGGAAAGTCGGAAGGGGAGGCCACCTATAAACAAAATGGAACAAAAATTAAAATTAAGGAAGCTGAAATAGGTCAAGCTCACCACACCCTAAGTTCTAAGAAAATATGTCTGAAATTTTAAAGGAAATCAAATTATATATCCAAAGCTTGGAAACTGTTTTTTAGTATGTTTTTAATAAAATGGAAGATATTTATTCCAGAGAAATTCCTGGAAATGTTCCAGCTACAAACAGGTATATGAGGAACTCCGTTTTAACACTAACCGATCTCATGAACAACAGATACAAGTTAACTAAAGGAAACCATGAGAAAGCTGCATCCAATAAATTAAATCAGCACTTTAATGAACTAAAATTTCCACACCCATGTCAGTCTTCAGGAGAGCAAATATATTTATATAATTACTTAATGCCTTCTAGGACAAAACCAAAAGAAAAACAAATAGGCTGCGTCTAAAAAAGTCAGGACTTGGGGACAGGAAAGTGACAGTTGTTTATTAAATTTCCCCATTTTCCAAAATCCTATTATGCCAGAAGGAAATAGAGAGGGTTACACTGCACCATAAAGTGACATCCATTATAGCATACTGTCATAATCTGGGCCTTGAGATTTACCAACATAAGGAAAAAGACATGTGAAATTACCAGTCTAAAATGGGATGCAGGAGTCTGTTTAAACCATTTGGTTTAAACACAAAAAAATTACAAGTTTGACTACTAAATCTTTTATGACTGCACCACAGCATAAGCCTCAATAGATCTATTGGCAATAACTACTGTTAATTAAACAGCTATACAAAGAGAATTTTTTTGCCCATGTAAAAGACAGCTTGATAGCAACTTCTTAATTAAATTCTAAATTCTACATTGAAAAATATTAGATAAAAACATCTTAATCACCTTTGACAATCAATCTCACCCTAAATATTTAAAATAATTAATCATGCTGAAGACAGATGAGTTATTTGTCTAAAAGGCTACAGTCATAAAACCAATCAGGTCTCATATTTATAGAGCTATTTAGAATTAACACAAAGGCGTTTTTTTGCATGACTAGTTTCCTGCAATTTCAGAATCCCTGGAATGCAAATTCAGTTATGAAACCAATTAATCTTTTAAATTACTTCATTATCTCTCAGATCCAACAAACAGGCAATTGTAAAATACAAGAGTAACAGGAGGCAGTACGAAGGCATTTGTAACTGTACAACTCCTAATCTACCCCAGAAGAATGACTGCAGCCTGGGAGCAGCAGTTACCTCTGTGAGGCAGGAGCTCCCAGATGCCTACAAGCGGCTGGGATGCTCAGGTTGGAACGTTTCTCAAGTGTCTGACTATATTCTGCTTGAGATTTGCGTATATTATCATCAGAAAAGGCAAATGTGAAACAGTCTGTCAATAGCAAGAAGCACTCTGGATTTAGATTTGATTTCCAATGGCTCATTTCAACCTTTCTGGGACAGAAGGTTCATCTGTTTCTCCTATCTTGAGGCAGACTGAGTAATTTTTTACTTTATATAGAAATATATATAATTCCTACTGAAGAACAATTAAGACTTTCTCTTTGAGGCAATTTATCAGGTTGAATACCTGAGCACCAAACACTGCTCAAATACAACTCCCACCACCATTTATCTGATTGTACTAAATTCCTCTTATTTTTCCTACTTGGTCCATTAATCCTTTTAATCTGAGAGATTTACTCCATCTCTCATCATTCCCAATGTTATATGTATCTACTGCATATTCTCAAGAGACTGATGCAGAACTCGACATGCTTGTCTATTGCAGAATCCCGACCCTTTCTTCAGGCCTGGATAGACCACACTGAGTTGTTGTTTTCTCTGGCAAATGGAAACAGTTCACTTTTTGTAAAACACCTAAGTTAAAAGGTAGCAACCAACTCTTCTCTTTTTTTATTATTTTTAAAGCAGCATTGGCCTGTTCTATTCCAAGAACATCTTAAGAGAGCCTGTTGATACTGCTTGCCACTAGTCCTGCAAGCCTGCTCACACACACTGCCTGTCAGCTCCTCATTTCAAGCACATTTCAGATGCCTGTATGTGTGCACACATGTTTCTGGTTTTTTGAAACTCAGCCACAAGTGTCATGGATGTTTCCCAAAGTTTCAAAACAAAAAAGTGCACTGTGTTGAAAGATTGTATAGGGGGAAAACCCCACCCAAACCAACCAAGTAAGAGACCACCAAAAGTCTCCAGTTTGGGTACAATTTCTTATGATGATACATAATTAACACTATTTACCAGTTCTCTTTGAAATCGTAATTTGGTTACTTCTAACTGGCACATGATGCCCCTTATGCTGGAATCCCTTGCATCTCATCCCAAGGCTTTACTATTACAGAGGGGAGAAAAAATAAGACTAAAAAACCTCAAACCCACTGCATTTTAGCAACATCAACTTGGATTTCTTCAAGGAAATTAAGAGAAGCAATACTGGCATTTCATGCCAGGGCTGAAAGCAAGCTAGCACCTCTACCTGAAGGTGTTTCAACTTATTGCCAATTCCAGTCAAATATGGACAGAATTTGAAATAATTTTAAAAAGCTCCTAAAAGGGGTAAGAAGGAATAAAGCCAGTATCTGATTACTGCCAGCAATTAGTCACCTGACTGACAGAAAAGTACAAGTGATTGGGGGGGTTTTTGATGCTTGGGTTTTGTTTGCTGTTTGTTCTGGGGGAGTGTGTGGGGAGGGAGGGTTGTTTGTTGTGGGTTTTTTAAGATTTAATACTGTATAATCTATTAGAAATACTTGACAAACATCATAGATCTAGCTGTTAATGACATACTATGAGTCTGTCTTTGCCTAAAGCAGGTACAGTGAAAGATGCAGAAAGAGGCAGGAAAACGTAAAACAAAACACAAGCTTGTACAACACTGAGTAGGAGCTTTGCACCACCTAGGAGCCTTCAACTTGAAGCACCCAGGCTGAAGTATCTAAACTATGAAGCCCATTTCCCCATGCTGACATAATGCTATGCACAGGTCTGGATACATGCAAAGGCAATTCAGACACGTGGTAGCCTGGATCATCTTCAACTTCTCTATTAACCAGAATGCAACAGGTCCTTACTTCTGACACATGAAAAAAAAGAGTAGAATGTATTAGAATTGCACCTATCAGAAACTCATTTAATCCAAAGAGACCAGCAAGATCTTCAACCTCTTCAAAGAAAAAGTATGCCATTGTATTTTATTACATAGAGTAGTGCTCTGTTACAGTATGAAATGGGAAGGAGTTAAAATATTGTTCAACATTTGAGAAAAAGCGAGGACAACTATAGTATTGACAAACACGCACAGTTTGGGGTTTCCTCCCCCCCCCAAATAGAGTCACGGGAAAATAGAGTATTATGCAGGAAAAAATACTCTGAAAATTTTAACCTGTCGCTCATTATTTAATTATTATGGGTAATTTTTATACTAAACCTATGCTTGTATGCTAATAGCCATGCCAAGGCTGAGAGTATGCTGCAGTGCTGCTACACACTGTCCAAAACCTTGGCTGTGAAACAGACTGCTTTGAGTAGGCTAGAAGTAGGGCAAAGAGATAGTCATCATTAAATTCATCAACTTTGTGCCACAATTTGTACAGAAGAGCACAGGAAAAGACAAAAGCTGCAGGGTAGAAGAGACACTGGAGGAGGGGTTGGGCAAGGCGGATCTGTACAGACAGCTGGAAGGGGACAAGTGGAGCTGTTCAAACGAGTGATGGGAAGAAACTCAACACTGGAAGCACCCAGTGTTCACTGCCAGACACATTAAACATCTCCTACTGCTGTTTGAAGGGGAGGCTTTAAGCTCTTCACAGCTCTTCTACAAAGCTGCTTTTTGAAGGCCTTTAACTTCAGGGATAGAAGCTCAAGTGCCCTCATTAACTCAAGGAGCAGCTTCATCGATCTCCAAAAGTAATGCAGACAAGAGGCAGATGATTACTTACCCATATGCTTTAAAGTTATACAACAAGCAGCACGTGAAAAAAGTTAGCGCAGCTTGATTTCCACACCTTCCTTGACAAGGCTTTATAGAGGATAGTTAGAAAATGGTTGTGTCTAGGAAACATGTCCCATAATAAAACACTATTTTTGCCCCACTGAAGTTCTACTGTTAGGGGAAGCTAATGTGACATGGCAAGCACATTTTGAAATAGAAACACTGTATTTTTGCAAGATTTCCTTTGCTTTAAATTATCTCCATGAATTACAGGATTAAACAGGCAATGGAGATCAGTCCAAAAAGCTTTACAGTATCTTCCATTTTTTAAATTTAAAGAAGCTACCATCATATTAACAAACAGTTTAGTTTACTGTGCAAGTCAGAATTTTCACACTGTCAAAATGAAAAACTCTATAGCACATCCAGTGATCCAGAAAAACACCAAGAGATTGCGGAGGCAAAGTAGGACGTGAATGGAAAGCAGCAGGGAGAGACGTGCAGAACCCCAAAAGCAGAAGAACAAAAAAAAAAAGCTCTTGCTCAGTGTTTATTTGCACTATAACTTGGAAAAATTAATTTTGGGTGCCAACAATCAGAGGACTTGTCCTCTCAAAAACATAAATACCTGCAGAGAGTGTTTTTATCTGCATATTAAAACATTTTGTTTTAAAGACTGGATTTCTTCAGAAAATACTTCATCGTTACTACTTCTTCATTTCTGAAACAAGCCAAGAATGTCTCAACTGGATTTTGAAATCAAAAACTGGCCAGTATGAAAGAAGAGTATATTGTAATAGATGTTGCATATGAGGTAAGACACACTACCAGGAGCCATTTTCTTCTAAACTAGCATTAAAAAAATAAAAGCCACAATCTCAGGATTAGTAATTACATCTTCCTCCTCTAAGTTCTGAGGGCAGAAAAATGCAATAACATTTTAAAAATATATGAAAGTTACATTGGAAAATTGTAATTTTGCTGCAATATCATGGTATTGTAACACCCTATTAAAGCTATCATTTTATGCAAAGTGTGTCATTAATATTTTTATATAACAGAACACTTGCAATTTCTATGACACTAAGATGGGTGCACACTCAGAAAAGAGAAAATGAAATTCAAACATCCAGTCCATGATTATCAGAGTTTTCGAATTAGATGGCATTTCTATTAGTCCACAATTCTGGGAAAGAAGCAAAACCCTTGAGGTTTTATTTTAGTAGTACTCACAGCAACAATTTGTTTTTACATTCAAAGGAGAGAATGGCATGAACCAGGAAGTGCCTTCCTGTCTTCTGTGCCATTATGAGCACACCTGGAAAATTCCACCTGCAGTAACCACTACATTTTTTTCAGCCAAGCACAACACATTCTCTTCCTTGAAGGTCTATATTAAAGTTCACATTATGAAGAGTACATCAACCCACCCCTGCTATTGTTTGTTTTTTGGGGGGTTGTTTTACCCACTAAACAAAGACAACGCTTTTCTGTCTAAGGCAGGGTGTGCATTGCTGAAATATTACCAAAGAAGCACAAGGTTTGTTTGGAGCACACAACTTGCTTACAGAGGTTGACAAATAGTACTATGCTGTTACAATGAGGAAGACAGAAATACACAAGCTCTAACTTCCAACTTAATTCTAACCCCAGGGCTTTACTTCAGCATTACACACTTAAAGTATCTTCCATTTTATGAAAAACCTCAAATAAAAAAATCACATTATGAGCTATGAATTGGATAAGCACCATTCTAAAGGCAGATTCATAACTTTACTTTAAAAAAAAGGTTTTGATGAAATTGCAGTCTTAGCTCAGAGGATCACTGAGTGGCTGAGATGGGACAGGACCTCTGGAGGTCACCTGGTCCAATTTCCCTGCTCAAGAATAGCTGCCATGATCAGACTGCCCAGGAACACACTGGATAGTTTTTGAGTATCTCTGAGGGTGGATACCACCTCTTTCGGCACCATTCAGCACTGTCACCCTTATAGTGAAAAATTGTTTCCCAATGTTCAGAGGAAACCTTTTCTTTAGTTTGTGCCCACTGCTTCTTGTCCTGTTACCAGACACCACTGAGAAGAGTCTGGCTCTGTGTTCCTTACAACCTCCCTTCAGGTATTTATGTAGGCTGATGAGATCCTCGCTGAGCCTTCCCTTCTCCAGGCTGCACAGTCCCAAGTTCTCTCAGCCTTTCCTCAGAGGAGAGATGCACCAGACATTTTTCATCTTCGTGTTCTTTGCCAGGCTCTCTCCATTATGTCATGTTTTTCCCATTTTGTGGAGCCCGGACTTGGACACAGCACTCCACATGTGGCCTCATCAGTGCTGAGCAACAGGGAAGGATCACCTCATCCTATGTGCTGGCAGCATTCCTTCTAAAGCAATCTGGGATCCATCAGCCTTCTTTGCCACAAGGTCATATTGATGGCTCATGGTCAGCTTTGTTTCCACCAGGACAACCAGGCCTTTAATGCCAAGCAGCTTTCCATCTGGGTGAGCCCCAGCATATACTGGTGGATGTGGATTTTCCTCTTCAGGCACGGGACTTTTCACTCCTCCTTGAACTTCACAAAGTTCCTGCCAGCCCATTTCTCCAGACTGATGAGGATCTGATGGATGGCAGCAGCATGACTTTCTGGTTTATCAGGGACTCCATCTAGGTCATCAGCAAATTTGTTCAACAGAACTGGATCCATTACTGGCTCCTGGGGTACACCACTTGTTACTGGCTTTCAGCATAGGCCTTGAACTGCTGATCACCACCTTCTGGATTTGGCCATACAGCCAGTTTTCACCGCACTGCTAGTTTAGCTCATCAGCTTCTCTATGAGAATCTTACTGAAGGCAGTGTCAAAAGCCCTACTGAAGGTAGACAGTTGTCTACTGCTCTCCCCTCATCTACCAAGCTATTGGCTTTCAACATGGAAGGTTATGAACTTGGCCAAGCATAACTTCACCTTGGTGAATCCACACTGCTCAGTCCAAATGACTTTCACATCTTTCCTAATGTAGCCTATGTGCATTATTTCCCCACTTTATTCAAATAAACTTTATTTCCTACATATGGCTCCCTGGACAATTTTAATACCAAGAGGAAGAACCAGTATTATGTAATCTGACCTAACAGACACAAAAACAACCATCACAGCTATTGTCTCCAATTAAGCTCTTTTTTAGAAAGATTCCAAGATCTTGATTTCAAAACTGCAAGTGGTAGGAAAAAAAAGAATAAATCTACAGCTTAATTAGCCTTAGCATTAATGAGGTGTTTTTTTCCTAAGATTTAGTTTGCAGGTTCTGGATCTCTTATACCTTCATCCTCCAAATCTACATGGACATCCCACTTAGAGGGAGCTTTTCTCTTGTTACAGAATTGCAAGAAAAATAACCAGTATGACTTCTCATTATACACTAAACCCGAAGTTTAGGTAGAATGAACTTCTTCAGTTGTAGAAAAAAGTTCCAAACACATCCAAAATTCCTGCCTTAAGAGCAAAACCCAGTTATCATTGGTAAGGTTTTTAAACTAATCCACAAAAAAAGTAACAGGAAAGCTCTGAATTAGTATTATTTGATCTGAATTTACATTAAATGCATTCACAGTACAGAAGAGAGCTGTGCATGTACAGCAAGGGAAAAAGAGAGAAGTAAAACGAGCAGAATGCACATCTAATGCCACCACCTTAGACAAGGTTCAGTCACAGTGCCCTGAAAAAGCAACCTATGCTTTAAACTGACCTGTATTTGCTCACTACTTAATAATCAAGCGGTCGATATTCAAGCACCACAATTATCATCCAAACACATTAATCCTGTCACCCTGCAGCCATAATCAAAAGAAAAACAGAGAAAAGCACAGTTGAACAGCAAGGCTGAAGGACAAATGGTCACTCGCCCTTCCAAAACCGAGTGCCTCTGCCACCCTCCGATTACTAGACTGTCCCAATGCATCATTATCCCTAGACCCTTATTAAAGGTAAGATACCATATCCAAGCCTTCATAAAAACACATTTCTGATACTAGCCTCCATACAACCTTTCACTGACTCCTTGTAGTCACACATTTGCTGTATCCATTGCTTACTGTCTGTATAGATTAGACAAAAATATTTGTCTTAAATTTGTATAGCCCCTAATGCAACTGGAGTCACTACGCCAAGCACATATCGAAATAGTGTAATTAAAAAAACCACCAACACCCAAAAAAAACCCAAACCCTCCAAACCAGGCTGTTGGTATTACCAGTCACACTGATCAATCTATTCAACTGCTACTCTTCATTACTACAACTCACAAGAAAGAATAAATATCCATTTTTAACACATACTGTGGATAAAAGAAAGTGAAAGAGCTGTTCATGAGCAGAACAGAAGATTGTGTTGATGATATAATATTGAAATTGTTACCTTCTGGAATTCAAGGTTCCCGTCTAGTTTTAATCAGCTGAATTTCAACAAGAACAAAGCTGTGATCGCAAACAGGCTGGGCTAAGTGTATATTTTGATAGACTGACAGGCCAGGAGAGCAGAATGGCTGTCTATGCCCAACTGAAAGATGTCCTTGGTGCAGGGGAGGCTGGTGTGGGGGTTCATCTCATTTTTAACTGCCACAGGGAAAATCCAAATTTAGGCTTAAGATTCCTTGTGAAAAGAAAATTTCCTCCAGAATTACCACCTTTGGAACGGGCTATTATTGCAAAGCTTTAAAGCAGCATCAGAATGCAAAAAAAAAAAGTGTTTTAAGTCCACTATTTCAGATTGACTTCTGGTTTTCACTGTCACCTTGGCCTTACTGGTCATACCACCCTGCGTTAGCTCTGCCTCGCTCCTGCCTCTGGAGCTGCACCAGCACCGGGAGCAGCAGCCGGTGACAGTCTCCAGTCAGACTTCCTCTGGTTCACCACAAAGCAACTACCCTGTGGTGAACCGTGAGCTGAGAGCGCTGTGGGGCTGCCGCAGGAATCCAAGGCAGACCGCCGCCTGCCGAGGAGCTCTCCTGCCAGTTTCCCATACAGACATATCACAGAGAAAGCAGAGACAACGTGCCATGGATGGACCTGCCAAGAGCTCGTTAAGACAGCGATGCTCCTGCAGTATCCAAGGCTGTATTTCAGAGCATGCACGGGTATACCCATAGCAGTGCACCGCACGCAGGGGTATGCTTCTAGCACTCACGTGTCAAGTACATTATTCTTTGGTCAGGTAAACACTGAGTCCAGTGGAATAACCATGAGGAAGGCTGCTTGCTTACTATGTCCAGCCTGCTGAACTCTTTCACATGAGATCTTATGAAGGAAGGAAGGGAAAAGTGCCAATTTCCCTGGAGTCAGCTAGCCATACCAAGCCAGGGAAAGGTGCTGCAGAAGGCGGGGACACAGCAAGCCAGGATCTCAAACAGACCCCCCTAAGAAAGCAGAACAGGTGAACAGACAAGCAACTGATATAAGAAAGATAACAGGACCTTCCCAGGGCCTAGGTGGGGATTTGTAAAGGTTTGCTGCAACTCACGAAGCCTCTGAGAACTGCCCAGTTGGAAAGCAAAACTCTGCAAAAATGGAAGATTAATGGTTTAAAATCAGGACTACTCTTAACACTTTGGATGTGAGTTCCTATGGTACACAGACTGACTTCAGTTGGTATTTTGTACTTTCATACAACCTATTTAAAGGGAAAACCTGCATTAGGAAGACTCACTGTAAGCATGGAGCAGAACAGTTCTACCTCAAAGCATTCTAACTAGCAAAGTCATCACACATAAAAAGGATCTTTGCTTCTCTTTCCAAAAGAGTTAAAATCATTCTGAGGAAAAGTGCTTATGCTATATAAAGTCTGGTGGACAAGAAACTTAACATGAGCCAGCAGTGTGCTCTTGCAGCTCAGAAGGCCAGTGCTATTCTGGGCTCCATCAGAAGAGGGGTGGCTATCAGGACAGGCAGGTGATTGTCCCTCTCTACTCTGCCCTCGTGAGACCCCCATCTGGTGTCCTGTGTCCAGATCTGGGGCCCCCGATACAAGAAAGATGTAGAACTGTTAGAGAGGTTTCAGAGGAGGGCCACAAAGATCATTAGAGGGCTGGAGCACCTGCCCTACAAGGAGAGGCTGAGGGAGCTGGGCTTGTTCAGCCTGGAGAAGAGAAGGCTGCATGGGGACCTCATTGCAGCCTGCCAGTACCTGAAGGGAGCAGAGAAACAGGAGGAGAATCCATTTTTTTACAAGTTAGATAATGCTAGGACAAAGGGGAATGGATTAGAGCTAAAGGAGGGAAGGTTTAGATTAGATAGTAGGGTGAAGTATTTTTTTTACAGAGAGAGTGGTGAGGTCCTGCAACGGGCTGCCCAGAGAGGTGGTAGATGCCCCATCCCTGGAAGTGTTTAAGGCCAGGTTGGATGGGGCCCTGAGCAACCCTCTGTAGATCCAGGCCTGGAGTTTGGTGGCCCTGCCTGTGGCAGGGGGGTTGGAACTCTATGGTCTTTGGGATTCCCTTCCAACCCAGGCCGGTCTATGATTAAAGCTTTTACTTTAACCCAGAACACTTGCTTTTAATACATTCTGAAAATAACTAACATGAATGCTCATTTTCACCTTGGAGTAAGGTCTGAATTTAAATTTAGATGTTTCCTTTGGAAAGAGTAAGTGCTGTGGTTTAATGTGTGTACTGCTTTTGAGTATTTTCCCTGGCTATTGCATATGGATCATCCTGATATTAATCTTTTCGATTATGTTTCACTGGCTAAAATAGTAGTTTGTCATTTTAAGCTGGAAATTAGATTTCACTGTATCGTCCATCTTAAACTACAAGCATTTAGTGTTTCAAAGTGCTGTAACCCAAACTACACTGAATTCTACGGAATAAGTTTACTTATGGTATCAGGAATAGTTAAGAAGCCTATTGGAACTACTATTCCAAATTTAAGAGCTTTCCAAATTCCTTTATAAACACTGCAATCCCCTTGCTTTCAAAAAACATTCAGGAAGCAGATGTCTGTTTTCATTAATTTCTACTGTCTCAGAGTAAAACCTATTACAGGTAGTACTAGACTCCCACATTTGTAGTGTAGCATGAGGTGAAAGCTGACACTATTAGCAACTTCATGGAAGAATCTTTCAAATTAGTCATTGGGATTTTCTCTCTGTTGCTGCATGGCTAGCCTTTCAAAAACATTCCACTTTGTTGCTGATAGAGTATCTGCTTTCAACCCTGAATATTGTTCTAAAAAAAAAAAATTCAAAAAAAAAAAATCAAACCCTAAAATCTGGAGTATGATCCAAAGATGATGAAATATTTAAATTCTCAAGAGCTCCTGTTAAAAAACCACAGAGAAAGAATTTATAATTAATGAACAGAGCTGCACAAAACCCTAAGTTTTAAGGACACTGTAGAAATAAATTGCCAAATTTCACTAAATGAAGCAGTTCCTGGGATGTTCTGTGTCTAAGTCACTGCTAGATCTCACCGCTACAGCCCAAGTCAGGAAGTTTAAAGTCACAAAAACTATTCCTTTTAATCCTAAAACTGCAACTGATATGCACATTTAATGTGGCTGTTTTAAAAAAAAAGAAATACAGGGAGTCGTGAGGTTACAAAAATCTGCTCACACTTCCCTGTGCACAGAAATCACAACAAGAGAGACTGAACATAAAAAGGAGGAGATAAATGAAGTTCCAAGAATCACAAGTTTTCAGACCTAAAATCTCCATTTGTGAAATCTCAACACTAACAGATGCAAGCTGTACATATTTGAAGTGGGAAAAAGAACACCAAAGGAAGGAAGATAAAACGATGACTCCCTGCAGAGCTTCAGACCTCAACTCCTGCTTTAGTATGCAATGGCTATTTAAAAAGATCATCAGATGACCTAATTACAGCATGTCCTTGCAGCTGTATCCCAAAAGACTTTCAGCCATTACACTGTTCATTAAACGATCAGGTTCTGGGTTTCTCCCCCTCCCCAGTAATTATTTAGAATTTCTTCCTCTCTTTTGCCTCCCCCAAGATACAAATAGTATAGAGAGAAAACTTAAGAGAAGAAATTGTTATGTATGTCTATCTTCTCTGGATACACAGAATATACTTTACTTCTTACAGTTCAATTCCTAATCATATGGAAGCTTTAATACATACCCTGCTTATTACCACTCCCAGAACACTGACTGACAACACGAAAACCTACTCTATCAACACAATGCAGTACCCTAATACATAGGTACTCTTACATTCACTATACAGCAGCATTTAGTATTGTCCTTCATTACACTAAAGCTGCTTTCCCATGTGGGATCATTTCAGCTTCAGGTGTCTGAAATGCTGCTTTAATACATTAACACTTGCTTAAAGCAGATTTAAGTCCTTAATAGTCCTCACAAACAAAGCAAAGAGCTGACAACATTATCAAAACACCAAGACTAGAGAAAACAAACTCAGATGTTCTCAACACCATTCTTTCCTATCTTCTTCAACATTACACAGTTAATGAACCACCTATATGACTCCCATCACCTACTTAATACAGTAAGGATGAAAAACATGACCTCATAGTACATTATAGCCAACAAAATCAGTGAGGGGGCTATAGATCATAGAGTCAACACAAAAAATCAAAGGGCAGAACAGCTGCAAAGCACAAAATACTTTCCTTAAGCAGGCACACAAAGTAGGAAATCTCCACAGGCAAAGCCTCACAAAGATGCTTCTGATCAGGACCTTCTGCTGAGGAACTCACTGTGGTAAATGGTGCTCTGCCCTGCAATGGTCCTTGGCGACAGACCCAGACACAAGGTCACTCTCCCACTTGCCTTCCAAGTGTACAGAACATGTTTTGTGCAAAACATTCGAACTTTCTGAACGGTTGCATTTACTGGGAAATGATGAAAAGAGCCTTAAAGTTATAGGCAGTTTTTGTAATTTTCTTTCATAGGTTTTCATAACTGTACTGCAAGAAAACAAATTTCTTCTCAGTGCAAATAACCCAACACTAATTAAGATTGCTATAAGCAAGTAACTGCCAAATTCTCATCATCTGGACTGTTTTTTTTGTTAGAAGTTCTAGAAATAAACTTGATCAAACGCTGTTTTTCTAAAGCTTTAAACTGTACTTCAAACATTAAATTTTTTTCCATACAACTTCATCGAGGAAGAGAATGTAACACTTAACATCTTGGGAACAAGGACAGACAACAGTGAAGCTTTTCATTGAAACTTTTAATATTGATTTTTGGAAAAGAAATGCTTTCCTGCTTCTTGTGTACCTAAAAGACCGTTAACCCCGCTGCTGCAAACTACTTAAAATCTGTTGTCCTTGCAAGAAGGGTCCAGCTTTTCTTAATCTACAGTTATATTCAGTATACAATAGCCTGAGTCTGTGAACAGCTAAAATAAACCGGACCTTTCCCAGACACTCCCAGAATGAGGAATTCTTGATAGTGTGCAAATCTGAAATAAAGTTGAGCTGGGCTACTTGGGAGAAACAAAGACACTGCTGAGACACACAGGGGTGAAATTAAGAAAGCCAAAATTTGGCTGAATTTGAATTGGGGGGGTGGGGAGGTGGTGCGGGTAAACGAGGCTACACTGTCAGCAAAAAGATTAAGGTAGGTATGGGCAGCTACCCAACAGATGGAGGACTTGGCAATAGGAACCTACAGAAAAGGCTGATCTACTCTGTCTCACTTGCCACGGTCTTTCATGACGAGGTCTACTGTCAGCCCTCCTGAACTCCCACCACCGTGTATTTGTGAGGATGGAGGACTACATCAGGGCTGAGAAACAAAGCTGAAGCCACAGCTTTAGACATGTACAATTCTTCAGTCCACAAGAAGGACATGGAGCAAGTTCCTCTTCTAGGTACATGAAGTGGCTGGGAACAGCCACCATTAATTGAAGTATGCCTAATCACTCCTACAACAAAGTGACAGGTTTTCAATATGGGTCCCCTGTAACATCTTTGTAATCAAAGAAGTGAGAAATGGACTGGACAGGTAGACTATAAGGTAGGTGAATAACCTGCTAGACTACCAGGCTTAAAGCACAGTGGTCACACATCTGATGTCCAGTGGGTGACCCTTACCAGCAGTCCTTCTCAGGCTCCTTTACAGCAACTGATACACTTTATCATCTTCACAGAGCTGGATGACAGGACACACTTTTAGTAAGTTAGCAGATGACACCAAACTGGGAGCGGCTGATAAGCCAGAGGCCATTCAGAGGAATCCTAACAGGCTGAGACAACAGGTTGACATTCAGGGAGCACGAATCACTGCAGCCAGGATGAAGTAACCCTGGGCAGCAGCATGGGCTGGGGCCAGCTGGCCAGGAATCAGTTTTGCACAAGACAACCTGTGGGCCTCATTTGAACAACAGCTTGCATGAGTTGGCTGGGCAGCTGTGTGGCAACACAGGCTACCAGCCACCAGGTTGCACGAGCAAGGGCTTACCCAACAGGTTGAAGAAAATTATTATTTCTCTCTAGCTGCGACTTGACAGACTACATTGGGCATACAGTTTGAGGACCCTCAGGACATGGCACTGATGCACTGCAGAAAGTTCGCAAGAGCCACCAAGATGAACTGGCCCTGAAACATGCAGGGAGAAGCAAACAGACACGGTATCATTCAGCCTCAAGGAGCAGGCTAAAGCAGCTCCAACTGCTGGCTTCCACTGCCTGACAGGCAGCCACAGAGGCAGCATCATCCAACTCTCCAGAGAGGTGCTCAGTGGGAGCGCAAGGACAGTGGGGTCACAAACCACAGCGAGGGACCATCCAGTTCGACACAAGGAAAGCATTCTTCATAGGAAGGGTGGTCCAACACTGGCTCCAGCTGCCTGGAAAGCAGCCTACACCCATTACACTTGAAACTCTGAAATTGTATTGCTTTGGCTAACTTTTAGTTACTTCTTAACTCTAAATAATCCTTTTGGTTAAGTGCCAGATTTCTCTGAGCAAATGCTCTTTCAGCCTGATGTAGTAGTCACAGTGGGTATTTCTGGTTTTGTATGCAGTTGGCTGCATGTTTCATTATGGGAAGCTTCAGATGTGGTTTGCTGTGTTGGGGGTTTTTTAATTCACACTGCAATACTACTTCTCATTATATATCACTCACCAACTGCTTCATAGTGCCTTTCCTGAAAACTCTGGCCATCTTTGATTCCAATTTTTTTTCTTAATTGACCAGTTGTCTTGTTCTTCCTCACTCTGAGCATAATGCATGTTTCTAATAATTTCTGGTCTTGAAGATTTTTTTCTCCCTTTAGGGTCCACGTATAATGTTTTTTAACAACCATCATTAGCTATCATCACCTAAAAGATATCAATTATTACTCAGATAGCTATATTTTCCCTCTGCACCCAATTGAGCATCAGTAACTATGGCACTCCCACATCACAAACACTTTCATAGTTAAATGTCCTTTGATCATCTCCATGTGGGATATTTCACATGTAAGTAGAAGTTATTCATCATATCCATATAGGTCCTTTGAGAAGGAGAATCAGCTGTTGCCAGTGAGGAAAGACAGCTTTTCTGAAACATGTGGGAACAAGTGGAAGGGGAAAGAAAAGCTGCACAGAAACCTGCAAGATTACCACTACAATTTTCCAAATAACTTAGACAGGGGTAGGAAGAGGAAAGGAAGGGATTAAGTAACTTCTGATGTTTTCTAAGGGTTAAAAAAAAAAAAGAGAGGCTCTGTCTTGCACCAATCCTGTTTGATGCTTCTTCCAGCTGACTATCATGCCCCTTGCTCGCAACTAGAAGTGGTAAGATACCATGGATGCTAACTAGATGTATCAAAGCAGAAAGCAGTAACATTTCTAGCCAGTGCTACTACTGGACATCCTTCCAGAAGCCTCAGTGCGAGAAGATGAACTGTTTTAGGGAAGGCACACCATGTAGTGTGCAGCAAACCAAGGGCTAAAAGGCATACCCACCAGCCTTTAGAACATATTTTATTGAACAATGTATAGCCAAAATGCGTTCACTTCCAGGTACCTGGAAGGAAAACCAAGTTAAACACTTAAGACTTAATTGCTCTGAGATGATGCCAATAGTTTCTCAGTACTAATGTACTGCTTTCTTTTCAGCTCCTGTAACCTTGCTTGATATCCAGAGTTGAACTGAAAAAAGTCTGATCAAGCATTAATATGGCTCTAAGCCATTAAGATGGTTTCAAGGCATTAAGGGTAGAAATCTGTGACAACATAGTAATGTTGCCAACATTAACTCTAGCCTGCAAAAGCTGATGACAATAAAAATAAGGGAAGCATTAAATTATGAAAAAAAAATGTAGCTGATTAAGCAAAACACTATGAAGGCAACACTTCTGTGTAATTGGAGGTGAAAGGCAAAGTTTGACATTCACAAAGATTAGTTGTATTAACACATGTAAAAATAAAAACTCATTAAGAAAACAAGTTCTCTCATCCTCCAATGTTACTAATTCTTATTACTGTTGAAACATTCAAGAGACAGCATTATTTATTACTTATTTCCTAACAAACCTTTCTTCTATCCTGGAGAAAGGAACCATTTACTCTTGCATACCCCAGGTCCATGTATGTGACAATGCACTTGTAATCCATTCGTTCCCCTGCTTAGTTCACAGCATCTTTTTATCATGGTGCATCATGCAAATTTCAACAAAAAATGCAAAAGAATTACCTCCCTATGGAAACTTCTTTGTCAGCACAGACTGTCTTACCAACTCTGGTCCAGGCTTTCTGGAGGCTTCCACTCAGATTACACAAGTTTACCCCAACTCATTGCTCACTCAGAAGGATGCCAAAGGACCATTTGATGATCTAGAGCAACACAACCTTCTTTTGCATTTACACTTGTAAAAACACTTCCAAGTTTACTTGTAAACCACAGTAGCTTTTGCAGGTTACCGTGACCAGATTTCTTCCCGAGGTACTATCATTGCCCTCCAATACCTCATGAAAGTTCCTAGGAAGCCAAGTGTAAAAACAGAGACAGGATGATTCCCAAAACATTTCCATTAATGTTTAGCCCTGACTCTAGCCTAATAATAATTCATGTACTTTCCATTGAAAATCAATACTAAGAGGGAACTGTAATGTTGATGCAACATGCAAAACTAATAGTTTTCATCATGCAGCATCAAGGCATCACCCGCTCTGTGAGGCTAGACGAAAAGCAATAGATACTGAATTTAAGTGGCACCCCTCATTTTTCTTCTGTACAGATCGACAGGATCAGCAGCTGTCATTTTTTTGTGCTTCTCTCTCTCCCTCTGGCTACAAACAAATGTGCTATAGACTTTACTGATACCAATATGCAAACACCAACGTTTCTCTCTTCCTCAAGCCTAACATACCATTATCCAGAAACCTTAAAGATTTTGAGACGGTATTGAAAAGAAACATCATTCCAAACACATACCAGAGGCAATTCAATTAATTGGCATGTGCTTGCCTATAAATCAAAATGCTATACAGCCTAACAGCAGTCAACTTTGAAATGCCTTTATTCTTTTAACAGGGAAACTATGCTCTTCCACCTGATTCTGTTAGATAGTTTTTGCTGAGGATGAACTTTCTATTCTTAATATGCTTTCTAATGCTATATTTGAGCTCTTTTAATCCAGAAACATGCTGGAGATCAAAAATCCCACTACTCTGTAGCTTCTCAGATTCAGAGTGCCCTTTCCACCCCTTTCACTTGGAACAATTATTCTTAGCTACCCTTGAGCTTCTGAGCGTTTAAGATGTGCCCCTCAGTAATACAGAAAGCTTCCTGGAAAGCCTCAGGTAGAAGTAGACACATTTTCATCTAGAATCAATCATTTTTCCAGAGCAATCACCATATATCATTGAGGGCTTGTATGGGAGGGGAAGAAGTGTTACTTACCTGTAGTCTTGTTTATTGCAGTCTTCCTCTTCATCCAGCCTACAACAGAGTCCTTATACTAAGCGTTATGGCTCCCACCTACCAGGAAGCAAAAGAATTGTCAATCAAGGTCATTAGGGAAGCACCAGCTTGTGCACTTCCATCTCAGTTACATTTCCATAGCATGGAGACCTAAACTGCATGTGAGAAGCTAGAAAAATTTCACCAAACTGTAACAAAAATGAAACAAAAGAAAAGTAGCTGCTTGAAGCATGAGGAGGCTGGAGAGAAGCGATGGCTTGTAGATGATTTCTCTCTTTCTCCCCTGCCACACATTTCTTAAATAGGAACCTCTGCTAAAGATATCAGGAAGAAAAGAAAGGCTGCTATAAACAGTTACCCAAGGCCAAGCGCACGCTCAAGGCTTGCATCCAAACCTGTGCAGTCTGAACACTGGAACAGCTGAAACTTAATGGGGCGTAGCAAGTCACACAGGAATAGGACTTCATTGCTGCTACCAACACTTACTGTTTCTGCTACGGTAAGATGATGAGTAACCAGGCCAAAAACTCACCAACTATCTGCAGTATTTAACTAGATCAGCTACTGTCCTTTGAAGGCAAGATAGTTGAAAGGACTTTGTATACTAACGTAACTTCCAGGGGAGAGACTTTACAGGGGATCAGGGTATATAATCTAACTTTTAAATTCGTAAGAAAAAACCTACTCTTTTTTGTACCTGTGTATCAGTGAATTCTTTAATTGCACTATAGGCACCCAAGTTTTTTTTAAAAGGTGGTGGACAAGGATGTTACACTTATGAAAACATCTGCTAAATTAATCTTTATACAGAGGGGGGAAAATTGCCAATTCTCAGAAGTCTTTAAAGAGGAGGAATGTAAAATGTATTGACTAGTGCAAAACAGTGTTTTTAGGGACTATGTGAGCTGATGTAAGACAATTTATCTGTCTAAAATGAGGACACCTGACAAAGTTGTCATAAGATTTCATGCCTTTAACTTGCTTTTTCCAAGTATTACAACTGCTTTATAAAAAGAAAGTGGTTTTTGTTTTAAGGTGAAAGTGACAGGCATCTCAGCTGCCTAACTTATTGGCATTATCACATTTGAAGCTCATAATCTCCACAGAACTCTAGGGTATAAAAAGCTTTGCTACAGACAAGAGGTTGATGTGATGATACATAAGGTGATAAGAGAAAGCAAGAATGAGATCACCTTTCTGTTGGAGGTTCACCTTTCCCTAGTGCTAGCTTTCTTCACAAGAACGTTTCTCCACAAAAAGGTTTTGAAATTGACTCTTAGGAGTTGAAAGCTGAAAATAAAACCACTGATCCAACAAATAGTAAAAAGTTTTCAAGTGCAGTCACATATTACTATCATTTACAGAAACCATTCTATGAAGGCAGAAAGCCCAAAAAAATGAGTTTTTTCCTATTACAGCTTGTTACATGTAAGCATCTAGCAACTACAGCTATTTAAGAAAAAAAGGGTGAAATGAAAAACATTAGCAAATGAGAAAAATTGTAATTATTTGATAGAATAAGTAACAATTATGGGAAACATCCTGTGTGCCAAATAAAGAATCCAAATAAAAAAAGACAGCATGTCAGTGAAGCAGTATCAGTATGAATTACACCCAGCGAGCTCACTACTCTTAAGGTGAGCATGGTCTAGAAAACAACCCCAACAAGGTGAGAATTTTGAAGGAATAGTCTCCCCTCTTTACTGATTGCTGAGGAGTATTCTCACAGAGGTAACTCCAAAAGATATTTAATTTCTGAGAAGAAAAAAAAAAAGGGAGTCAGATGATGGCATCTGGGCATCTGTATTTTCAGACAGAACTTAAAAAACCCCAAAAGCCAACACACCACCTCACCAAAGTTATGGCAATACAGGTACCAAGAAAATACTAGCAGGAAAAAAAAATTAAGTAAAAGGAACATTAGGAGGCATATTAAATGGGGAAAGAAACAAGCATTTAGCTTGTGTAAGAGCAGAATAACAACAGAAGCAGTACCCAGTTTTTCCTGTCAGTCAAAACCACACAACATCTTTAAGAATGCAGAGAACCTTTGCATGTGGAATTAGCCAGGACAACTGAACAGGAGTTGAAGGCTCCCAGTTTGAAGCCAGAAGCTGGATTCTTCCAAAACTTCAAAACCGATTAAAACATTTCTCATTAAGCAGGAAGCTCAGCAGCTTAAAAAAACCCAAACACCAAAAAACTCAGAATCCCAGGGCACTAGATGATTAACCCATACTATGTGCTTAAAAAAAAAAAAAAAAAATCTTGATCCAGTAGGTACCATGAGAATTAAGATTTGTGAAGATCCTCAGGCAGATCTCTACCAAAGGCTTTGAACAGCTGCTGTAAATGGTACTTCATCCTGCCCCCCCCCCCCCAGGCAATAAACAGTTGTTCAGGATAACTGAAGGAGTATCTCTTCACACAGATGTGCAGACCCAGGAAAACAAGCTCGTAAGTAGGAAATGCTGCGGTTCTTCACCCTGACAGACTGCACCTTGCCACTACTCAGTATCTATCTTATCAAATGATCCCTGAACACATTTGTAAACCATCAGGCTGTCAAAAGCCCTTCAACAGGTATTTAACACTACAATGACTTTCCAGGATGGCTATATCACTTGCTTCTGTTAGATGTCATGTTTCTGTCAAGATCAAAAGAAAAGAGGGGCCCTTAAATTCCCAATCCACAGCTGACCTTTCTACCTCTGCGAATTAATACTCTTCATGTTGCTCACTGGTATCTTCTGTACTTTCCCTGTCACTGATTCATCTCGTCATCCAGAAAGGCAATTTTCCTTATGAGCAGCGATACTTTTCCATTCACAGTGACAGGCACACTTCTCAATCGCTTTCGAGCGGCACTAGCGCCTTGCAGCCTCCTCGTGACTGCCTCATTCTTACCTAGTACCACAGCTACAGAGTTAGGGTATGTCTTACTGAGCGCCTTCTCCCTTTTGTTCCTCTCACAGCTGCACATAACTTACACATCTTTTATTGGTTACCCTCTTTGGCCATGTTGCTAACACCTCTTCTGTTACTTCCATTTCTAGGCCTTTCTGTGCACCACACCAGCTACCATCTTTCTCCTGATTCTCACCATGGCCTTAAGCTGTCCGTCAACTTTATCATCCATTAGTTTCTCCCTTCTGTTTTCTTATCTAAAAAACCCAAAATCCAATTCTTGCCCGTGCCACTGCCTTTTCCTTTAATCAAAGTTACCACTAATTGGCATTGCTGCATTTATTACTTGCCTGTTTCAGTTTTCAGCCCCTCTGTGCAGCATTGATAAAAAAGCAGACACACACACACATTGATACTTGCTTGGTATCACTCCACATCTGTGCAGATGTTTCCAGACAGCAGCAGTGCATAAAAATGAACGTTTCTGAAGCAGCATTTGCCTCTCAATATTCAACTGGAAGGTCTAAGGTTTTCTGGTCTTTGAATCCTGCCTTCTCATAGCTATGTTCTGGTTAAAAATTAACTTGGAGTGAAGGAAAGCCCCTTAGAGCCTTAATCTACAAAATACTACCACAAGACAGCATTTCATTTCCTTCAGTCTTTACTGAAGGTTTAACACAGGTCGCCACCCACATTTATTTTAAAAAAATCTCAGAAAGCCTGTTTGCTTCTCAAGGTTCACTATAAATAATTACATCAGTGACTAGAACATGAAGGAGTTTTACCAGGAATAAACCAGAAAAGCCTGGACTGAGTAAAGTGCTACTGAGGCTGTAAAATAGCTCTGTAGAAGAGGGGAGAACTAGTACTTTAGAAAGTATTTTTGCTTTTATTAATGCAAGCAAATTCTTTAAGCAAGCAGAATTTGCTTAAAATACAAGGACTCAAGCCACCAAGAATTGTTTGAAAAACCCTGAAATAATGATTCCAGCCTCAACTTATAGAATGTCCACTATATGCAACTCTCCAAAAAAAAAAAAAAACCAACAACGAAACACCTAAAATGCTCAAGAAGTCCATATCTCACTGGAAATGCAATAGTCTGGGGACTAAGCAGTACTTCCACAGGACTTTTCAGTTGATGAAATGAGTATCTAACACTTGAAGCTACCCAGAATTAAGCATCTGTTGACTCCAAACATCTTCAGAAGTCACTAGCGAAGGAGTGTATTAGGATCTTTGAGTGGGGGGAGAGGATGAATCAAAAGGCAAAAGAGCATTTCCAAATGCCTGGATATATTTTTCTAGGAAATTTACAAAAGGAAAATTTCTCAGAAAGAAGTTTCAAAAATCTATTTTATTTTTGAAAATGCTCTCTTGGGCTTATGAAAAAAGAAGAAAAAAGTGTTTTCTTTTTGTAATTTAGAGCAACAGTGTTCATTACTGCAGTACTGTCTAGAACAAACATAGTAAGTGGATAGAAATTAAGGGTGGATTAATACTGGTCAATTTTTACATTCTCAATACTTCCAGTGAGGCCAAGGACATAAATATGTTTTCTAAACCATATTAGTATTACCTTATCTTCACAAGCTCGCACTTACCAGCTAAACTGTGCCAAGACCTGACAGGGTGCTGCTTCTGTCCCAAATGCAAATTCCAACTAAACTTTTGAAATTTAATTTGCATTTTCAGAAAGTTATGCATGTGGAGAGAAGCAGTTACAATTTATTCAACTGACACTCACCCAGCTACTATCAGATCACACATTCCCACATCTTAGACAAAGTAAATCTGATTACAGAAGGATTCAAAATGGTTTGAGTGTTACACTCATCTGCAAGATTTAAGTGCATATTTAAGACACTTTCATACACACTTCCATGGATTCTTCATGAAACAACTCCCTCGGCTAGAAAAGCTACACTTTTAAGATCACACATGGATAAGTAGAGCTGCTGCTGAGAAATGTTCTTACTGTGAAAGGAACAGGAGAATACACTGTAAGGAAAAAGCCAGCCAGGAAAGGCAGCAGCCTAGAGAAAGTAATTTCTCAGATTATCTGAAAGAAATGGACAATTGCAAATTCAAGACAAGAGAAGGGAAGAATGAAAAGACAGGATGATTAATTTAGCACCATTCAACTTGAAAAAACAAATATACATTTTCATCTAGACACTGTAGTCCTCTTACAGGACTGCTAAAATTAAGAGATCATCGACATTTTTTATCATTTTTTTCCCAGTTCATTTAGTACACTTACCAGCATTTGCTGTATAGTGAATTTCATTGATGGGTCAGTTGTACTTCCTCTCTAAAGTGCTTTGAGGGGAGCTCAAGTGCATCCTCTTCCTCAATCTTTGAAGTGTTTACCTGTACCACCAGCTTTGAAAGTAAAAGGCAACAGGCAGGCAATGCAGAGACAGGAATGAGGCCGAGTACAATATCGTATTACTCCAAAAATATTTCAGCGTAGCTCTTCAGTTCTTACAGGGACACAAAGCCTCTCTTTCCTCCCCTCCCGCCCCCCCACCCCGCCACCCTTTTTAAGCCCAAAACTACAGATACTATAATAGGAAATGTTTAAAATTGACATTTTGGAATTAAGACAACAATATATCAGTTCACAAGAACATAAGAACAGATAATCTGAAATCATACATTATATATACATAAACCAAAGGATTCTTAATGAATAAAATTATTGGTGTGCTACAACATAAAGCAATTGGAAAACTCCCAGTATCAAACAACATGGAATTGCTATTAGATACTAAGATCTAATGGGAGCGTATTATAATGGGAATATTGATGAGTGTGGAAATACAAAAATTAATTATGCCTGTATAAACATATCAGAGTAAAAAGAATTCAAATAGTGGTAGAAATACTACAGGTGAAGACTAAGACAAGCAAAGATTTGCCCACAATGCAAGATGGAGAATATTTAACAGATAAAACATCCCCATAAAATATTGTACATCCCAAAAGTTACTAGAAAACATAATGCTACTCTGCAGTCTGTCACAATTAATAAAGTTACTTCCAAAACCCCAAAATTAAACTGCAGGATGAAATATTTCACACAAGAATTAAAAAGAACTGGCAAGGAGCTAATTTTGACTATTTCTGGTTATGTTAGCCACCTTCACATTAAAAGGACAAGTGTGCTGAAGCACAAGAGTGAGGTTGCTTCTGAGCTGGGAACTGCAGCTAAGGAAAATCCCACCATACTGAAGGATTGGGAAGCATTCTGGGGGCTTGGTTTGCACAGTACTTAGGATACTTTGCTAGTCTGCTGAACTAGCAAAACTAACCTGCTGCTTATATAACCTGGGCCTTCAAGTAAATAAGGAAAATTTACTTTAAAGAAGTGTAACTGGCAGACAGTCAGGCCACACAATGCTAGAGGATCTAAAGATGACTATGTAAGAGCAAAATACTAGGAATTATTTCAGTTTAGGTTCCTCTTCTCTATAAAGAGGAGACAGGGGGGGTGGGGAGTGGAAGTCGTGGTTGTTGCTTCTCCTACTAACTCCAAATTATTTTTTCTTTTTTTGAGGGGAGTAGGGTGGGGTTTTTTTCTTGGTTTTGAAGTTAAATATAGTAGTAAAAGTTTCATGACTAAACTCTAAAAGTAGGTTTAAGAATACTTTTTTCCACTTGGCCATGAAAGTGCATAAACAAAAATATTATAAACAACAATAGAAGTTATCCTGTCCTGTATCCACGTGCGATGAGCAAGGAGCAATTTTGGCATAACACTGAAGTGAAAACATTTCATAGTTTCCAGGGAAATACAGCACAGAATAAAGCAGGTGCCCTGACTAGAGGGGAAAGGATTTTTTTTAAATGGAGAATGGTGAATTTCTCCCTAAAATATTAACCCTATAGGAGAATTAAGTGCAATAGAAGAATATAAAGCTCCCTTTATTAGCTGAGAAAAAGTCAACATACATGTTAGTATGTAAAAGAAAGTTACTACAGGCAGAAAACTGTGATAAATAAAATGAACAAGAAAACTAAAAGGTGAGTCAGTTTCTATCGTGTTTGTTGACTGACCAAAAGGAAGTTTTCAAATGAAGCTACCAACAATAACACATGGATTATAATAATCTCACATTTGCCACAACTGAAGCTTCAGAAGTGAGAGCTACAGTGCACTAACACCGTAATTTGCATTGAACACTCGCTTGTGATTCAGCACCTGCTTTCCAGGAAAAAGAGTAGAAATACTGCAAGACAAAAAGTTCAGTATCTTCTGTGGAAAGCTTTCAACTCTGCTTGCATCAGAAACCTAAGTCTCTCATTACGAACGTCTAGAAAGTGAGTCAGGGACAGTTTTCAACCCTCATCCCTCTTTCATGGTTCTGAAACTCCTGATCCGTCATTATTTTCTTAATGCTCTGTTGTTTCTTGTTTCCCAGATTATGAATTGAAAACTGAGATGCAGTTGAATTCCTGAGTAGCCAGGACTTGTGTCGGAAGCAGGTGAACCAGACAGTGGCCATCTTTGCTTCTACTCCTACACAAGGTTCACAGCAGAGCAGCAAGAACTGCAACGACATAGAGATCTTCAAGCCACGTACCATGGTAGTTACAACCACTTCATCTTTTTTTGAAGTTAAGAACCACAGTCTGCCATGAACTTTAACAGAGAGAAAAACGTATGACATGACTATACAAGAGACTTCATGTTTTCACAGATAAAACATCTGTATATTTTGCTAAATCTTACTGGGGCAGGGAAGGCAACAACCACTTATGAAACTTAAAATCTTTCTACCAGTCACCCTTACAGAAGGAAGTCAATGGCCTCGTATGCATAAGTAGAGTGTCACAAAACCTTTGGAAAGCAAGCTTCTTGCTCAGCTTGCACAGTTCTTTTTATCAGCTGCAGCTCTGCTACCATGAAGCAGGAGAAGCAAGGAGCTACTGGAGGCCTGTCCCACTCAGAGGAGGGGAAGGGCTGTCACATTCTGCAAAGGTTTGCAGTCAGTACCTGCAGCCTGCTCTTCCTCTCCCACCCTGACCAAATAGAGCAAACCTGGGCTGCAAGAGGAGGAACCACAGTACTGCTCTTGAGTACTCTGTGACCCCCTTGGAACCAGGAAAAAAAAAAACCAACAACTTTGTGAGCCTCAAAAAGCCACACTGAGAAACACTTCTCTGCAAGAATTATGATCACAGCATGATCACTTGGCATGCACAGAATTTATGACAGAGCTTTAACAGGAAATTGACATCAAGTAGCTTTCTTGGGAAGGAAACTCATTCATAAAGGCCTAAGCACACACTGCTAACTTAAAGTTACTTCCTCAAAAACTGTCTGAAAGGGATGCTGCATTTGGTAGTGGGTTTTGGGTTTTTTTGTTGGGGCTGTTTTGGTGTTTTGATTTTTTTTTTATTCCAAAGAAAATTCCCTTTTAAGGGACTTACCTTCTCAAGTGCCAATGAATCCACAGGCTCAAGGCTGATGGAAGCCAGGGACTGCAGAGCTGAGAGACTTAATCCACCTGCTAAAAAGGATCATGCTGGAGCTGGTAAGAACCACTGGCTGTACAGTCCAAGTCTAATTTACTTAACTCAGCATGGAATTGCTACAAAACCTTATCGTCTAGCTTCTTAGTCAGGCAGAGTCACAGAAATGTTCTGAAACCAACAGCCCAGGGTCACACCAGTCCCTAAGGAGCACAAGGCACACGAGACCAATGCGTTACTCCCCAACAGCACTCTCGCAGGTAAGCTGAAACAAAGAGTATCCCACATGTCAAGCTTTATTGTAGAATCAAGCACCTACATCCCAGTCAGCAATTACACCTACTGTGAACTGGAGAAAGAGCTACAAAGGCTGAAATTAAATTTCTTCATGCAGAAGACGGCACAAAACTTATTTGAACTCTCTTCTTCCCAGGCTGACAGGACCACAGCCACAGACTGGACACACAAGCCAGCACTGACAGTCTTCTCTGTCTCTCACCTCAGAAAAATTAAAGGATCATCAACTTTTCATGAAATTAGCAACACCCTCTCTAAGTAAAGCCTGTTGCACTCATACAGTCTCAACTTATAGAACCTTGTAAGGCAAGGTAAAGTCATGTTTTAAGGCCAAATCCCTCTTTGATAAAGTATATCTCCTTATCTCAGACAGATATCATACAGTGTCACACTCTCTCCATATGTTAACTGAGGCTGATAATGTATTTTTCTCCTACTGTGCATGGGGGATTTCAAGCTCTTCTCTCTAAACAGACATCAGGACCCCCAACACAAGACCTCAGCCACAAAGGAGGGCTGCCCTCCAACATTAGTCATCCCGCTCATCAATAGGACAGAAATACAGCTTTATCTCTAACACTACTTCTCTGAATGCATAACCTACAGCCATCTTTTGACGCGTACTCAGGATATTAGCACTAAAATAGCCTCTTCAGTCTCCCCATGTGCATTTCCCCCAATCCTCTTCACCAACACTACATGCTTTGGGACTCTGCACTTCTCAGCATCTGAGATATCTAGCAAGGCTTACTTAAATTATTCTCTCTATATATATAATGTATCACTGCAATGGTTTCATCAGAAATCATCACTTTAAAACAGTCAATATGTTTGGGATGTCACATCCAGGCATCACTCTTGCTCACAGTTCATCTGCTCAGTACAAAGCTGCTTTCATCACCAGTTTAGTATGCTAGGCTGTGTACTACCTTAAACAACAGTATTAAGATTCATTGGGCATCCCAGAAACCTCACTTCGAGCTCTCAAGCTGCCAAGGTTCAACCACCAGCTATTTTCAACATGGCATAGGGAAGCAGAGTCAACACATTTCTTTCTGAAAGGAAGACTGCTTTCTATACACAATATTTAAAGAAATGTTAGGTTCTAAACAAACAAACAAATAAATAAATCTTTAGCTATTCGAATGGCTATCACCATAACAACCAACCTCCTCAAGCTTTCAAGAAATGTCATCCTCAAAATACTGCATGAAATAGTAAAGTAATAACAAGCAAGGAACTGAAGGTATATATTAGTGATAAGTAATTCTCAAAACCAACCCTGTCTTATAAGTACCAATAGCTTTTACACTGCAAATAAAGCCTCCTGAATGACCTCTGTGGCAATGGTAGCCATTATATGGGGTTACGTAACATGAACAGGATACAAGAGAGAAATCACACACAAATCTGAACACCAAGATGCTCCAAGCATTTCTGCCAGCACAGTGTATTTTTAAAAATGTTTACATTAAAAAGAGCTAACCTTTTGATATTGGGCACTTTTACTTGTCTTCCGATAAAGGAAGAAGCACCTTCCTGCAAACTACCCTTGTTTTTGGCTGAATTTCTTTCCTTCACAGTCAGTCAAACACTAATAATTGTAAAGCAATAGTAAAGACAATCCAGCCTCAGACACATGTGCTTTTCAAAGCCACACATTTGACAGTTTACAAGCACCTTCTTGAAAAAAAAAAAAACAAACCCACAACCAAACAAACACCACCACCAAAACACAACCCAAACCGATGCTGTCCAGACTAGAATGAGTGTTACACGTAGCAACACCCAGAGAAAAAGTTCCCAAACACCTGTACCTCATCCTCAAAGTAGTACTACAGAGCTAGACAGTGGTGACAGTAGCACTTGCATCCCCTGATAAGCTGTTCAGAGCAGATCTGTGGAGGGTAGAGGAATGAGGTGTCCATGTGCTTTGGGAATGCCCAAGATCCTCAGAAGAGAAGACTGATTTAATACAGGGGAGCTGGGAATTAGGACTAGGCGCAGAAGATGTGTTAGAAAGGTGAAGGGAGTAAGATGGTTGTGCAGAGCTAATTGTAAGCACTGGAAATAAGTCAGAAGTGGGGAGAAGCTTTTTGCACACTCACATAGTTACTTCAGAACTACAAAATAAAATTACAAGCTACCCATCAAATGGATGATATAAACTACCTAGAGTCAGCTGCATCCCTTCATATTTCCTCACAGGTGATCAGAAATACCTGCATTCAACTGCCTGGTTGCAGAACAATGTCACCTGGACACAAAATTCAGAGGAAGCATCAAATTCTGGCAAGTGATTCTAACTCCTTGCAGAAATCTGTCGAGTTGCTTTGAAATATAAACACTTTCATTTTAATCATTATTATTACTCCAAGCTGAAACATCTAGAACATTTCTGTAAAATACAGACCCAAAGAAAGTAACCCATACTGTTGCTTCCAGATTTGTCATTCAGCATTTATCAGACTCACTTCTAGGCATCCACCCACTGAGGTCTTTATTAGATGAGGTGGCATACTATGAAGTAGGTCCCAAGGATGTGGATGTCTTCTGACTTGGTCCAAACATATCCCCAAACACAAGATGAGGGCTGTACTGCAGGCATTACAACATGCAAACTTACAGCACTAATTACAGATTTTGTCATGTCCCCATACCCAGGACCTAGAGAGCCCTCTACCAGTAAGTACATACAGGGAACGGACCGATTCTGAGGCTGTTCTCAGCCACCTCCCCAGATCAAAGACTAGTGCAAACAGAAGAGGAACCTTGACTAAAAATAGTCATTAGCAGGCAATGCTTCAGGGAGTAACTTTATTCAGCTACAAACCCAGCACCAACAGAAATGAGTTACTCCACCAGACTGGAAGCTTCCATTCAAAGAATCACGCTTTCCACCATAGGTTAAACTCCATGCTCCTGCCACCAGGCCTTACCATGCAGCCCTGTTAAACATCACTCTGCCATCTCCTCATTTCTGATCCATTAACAATAGAACCGAGAAACAGGGGAAGAAGAGTTCTGAATTGACACAAACACAAGCAACTGCTTTGAGCAGCAGGATGTTCAGATGGGGTAGAAGTCCAGACAATAAAGGATTTAGTGTTGAAAGCCCCACATGTTTCCTACACAAGGACCAATATGAGCCCTATTAGGGGAGCACTTGAACATCCCTACAGATGTCTATTTTCATTACACTATTGCTGAGAAGTATTTTTCATATATTTCAGATGAAGAATCAAGACAAAAAAGGCATATACAGAATAGATGCAGGGGTTCTGCCACCTAGTGGCATCTAGAGCCTCAAATTACTGTTTCCACCATATTATTACCACCTTTTCTTTTTTTTTTTTTTTTTTTAAACTGCAAGCATTGACAGCATAGAACATCATTTCACTCGCACTGCTATTACCAAGCCTGGAACCCCATGGCTTTGCTTCAGAATTGCATTCTGTAGCAACAAAGAGGATGAGTTTCAATTGAAGCTTTTCCAGCTGTTCAGATAGCCATGGTATATTTCTCTTCATCCTTCCTTCAGTTCCCATAGATTCTCTGCTGCCTAATATTGAAGTTGACTTCAAGTTGACTAGTCTGTCTTGTAATCACCTAAGCATTTAGGGTATTTGGAGTATCCTTGAGGTGCCTATCCATTTGTCCTAAGTGCTGGAATCTGATAAATCTCCAAAGTTATCGTGGGCCAGCAGCCCGGAAAGAGAGAAGGAAACACAAGGGCAGAAATGACAAAAACCTCCATTTCCTCAGGATACCCTCTGCATTGCAGTTTGCCAATAAAGAATCTCTGTTATCCCAGGGATTCCCCTGCCCAGTTCACAGCATGGACACACAGCGTGTCACGTCAAGGCAACGGGGACAAAGCAGCAGGAACTCCTTAGGGCAAGCAGCTAGCAGAAACCACCCTTTTTTGCCAGGCCATAAACTCAAAAGCCCCCTTTCCCGCTTGGGATTCAAAGCCAGAAGCACTTTAATGCCTAAACTAGGTCAGTCTTTGTTTACACAAAACACAAATGATAAAGGAAGTATCACTCATCCAACTCAGTCAGGATGGGTCCAAACCACTGGACTACAACATGGAACAACATACTGCATCTCTTTATTTTTAAAGAAACAAAATCCTATCAAAGGCACAGTCAGAGAACCACCTCACACGGATGCAGCCAGGTAACAAACAACTCTTTTCTGCATAAGACAGATATGCTTCCTCCATGAGACTTCTGACAACGCAATTTAAAATTAGCTCATTGTCTTACTAGGCTATACCCTCTTCACATGCTTTAGAGGTTTGATCCCCCATTTGTCAACTTTGGTAACCCTGGTAAGCCATGAGTAAACCAAGAGCAGATCTGGGCTACATCTACTACAGATTCTTTTGTAATTAACAGAAAGTTTCAGTGTTTCAGTCCAGAAAAAAAAAAACAACACGAAAGCCACCACAAACGAAGTTCACTTTCTATGTTGAGGGAGCCAACAATTTTCTTTTTCCTGCTTTCTATGAATCTCTAGAACTGCACCTCAGAGTCAGGGGGTTTTTTTTATATACATATATATACACACACACACACACACATATACATATCACATTTTGTAAGAGATCCAGACCCATCAGTCAGTTCACCTGTTCATTTATAACCAACAGAGCCTTACAATCCAAGTACAGACCTAGTCAGGATCTGAGTCCCATCCCATCACTGGTTACTTCTATGCTCTCTCAAAAACTCCACTTTCCTGAAGTACTCGATTTCTTGCTTAATACAACTGAAGTGACACACAGAACAGTATAAAATGCTTGACAGTAAAGTCTGCTTATCTCCAACAGTAGATGTCTGGAAAAAAGTAAAAGGTACTTCTTTCTTGTTTCAGCTTCTAGAAAAGATGGGATGCGGGGTCCACCTTACTCTGTCCTCTTATTCTGGTCTTCTGGGAGCTGATAGCATCCTCTTCAGGGTCAAATCCTGCCTCTTTGGACTGGCTCTAGCTCCTCACAGCTCTACAACTCTAGCAGGTGAGTTCTAGGCTCAAGGTGTTTGTTCTTCTACCCAGTCTGTTTACTTCACAGGACATCAAAACTCCAGCAGAAGGTGACCTCTTACTGAAAGCTGAAAGCAGCAGCTCACACACAGAGGGCGGGTAAGGACTAGATGCTTAGAACCATGTCAGAGACTAAATCACATGCTCTAATGCTACAGGTGATGAGGCAGTACAGAATACAAAACACTTATGAAAAGCAGCAGCATCGAGATGTTAGTTCTCACACGTGACTTAGCCAGGCAAAGAATACTCAAACTGCCCACAAACTATAACAGCACAGTAATTAGAAAGTTGTGCTTAAACTTATTTTGTATCTTGTTTGTTATCCAGCATTCTTGTATAACAGTCACAAGTTTATTGGACAGTTTTGGATATTTGAAGTGTGCTGTTTTCCGGAGCATCTGGATTGACTTTTGAAAATACAGTATTTTTACTGGAAATGTAAAGTCATGATACTCTTCTTCCAACCTGGCTTCTAAAAATCTACATTAGGAACTCATGTTCTAAACTCTCATAAAGCAAAAATACATTTTACAGAAAAACCCAAAGAAGATGAAACATGCTGCTTCTGGCATTATCCTGTCCCTTAACCACTTCTACAAGAAGCCTGCAATGACAACTAAGATGAAATAATCAGACCTACACGTGTAAGCATGCCAAATAGCTGGAAGCCCCAGTGCAGGAGGCTAGAATGTCAGGCATTTCCTCCACTCCACTGTGTGACTGCTTCTACCAGCCAGAGGTCAACAGCAGATCTGATTTTCCAGTTTTGGGGTTGGGATTTTTTTTTCTTTGTTTTAAAACAAGGGAGCATTTTCTTTGCCCTTCTGAAGTTACACGCTCGTGCCAAACACGTTTAACATATTAGTGCATTCATTTATAGAAGCTGTGATTCTGGCATACGTATCTGACAAGTCGTTTCAATTCTAACACCTTAAATTATGTAGATTGGTTTGTCACTATGACAACAATTTTGACATGTCTCTAGAACAAAGTTGCTCACACAAAAGTACTATTTGTTCTCTCCCCAATGGAAGGTAAGAGTTAGTGAAAGCTTTACCTCCTCTGGACAGAAAGACAGAATTTCCATCTTTTACCTTAAGCTGACGTAACATTCCTGGTTCTAAATGAGCAATTTCATATACTTCCTACAAGTTACTTCATGAGTGAGAAAAAAGTTCTCTTGGATTTGAACAGTAAGAACTTCAAGAAATGCTTTGAATAAAGAACACATGGGAATCCAGAGCAATGGGGAAAGAGAACACGGGCAGGAACACACAGAGGATAAAGCTATTTTGCATCAGCACTAAGGCTAAGCACGCCTTTGATTGTTGGTTTGTTTGGGGTTGTGGGTTTTGGCTTGTTTTTTGGGTTTTTCTTTTGAGAAGGCCATTCAACTTTGAGATCAGTACTTCACCTATGAAACACCCACCCTCTGCCCAAGCATCTGTGTAGAGAAACCCTTTATCAGTAACTAGAAGCGGGAGGGGGGGGGGCAAGAGTTCTGCTAGACTCCAAGAGTTTGACCAGCAGGTATCAGCACAGAAAAAAAAAACTACCCCAAAAACCCACACACAACAGTGTACACAAGCTAAGGCAGAGAACATGAAATATTATTATAGCTTAAAAACAAAACAAAACCCACCACAAACGTTTTTGGTGGGAGAATAGTTTTGTGCTTCTATCACACTAATATCACAACCCTATTTGCAATATTAATCCTTTTGCTTTCTTACAGAGCAAAAGTTTTACACTTCAGCTTACTTGATAGAGTCATCTTCTATTACCATATTAATTAGAAAGGGCTTTTGTATATGGGGGAAAAGACATGTTTAATCTTCTAATAGCTAACACAGATAGACAGGCTCATACACATTTTTGGAATGTTTAAATTGGAAAGCATTAGCTGAGATTCTCAAGCATCTTGAAAAGCCTACAGCTGGAATAGCTATACGAGTAACCTTGCTCTACTTAAAAGTTGCTGGTACAAACTGAGTTTATTAAACATGTTATCTGCAACCTATTCTGAAGTAAAGCCAAGGGAAGTTTTCCCAGAAACACTGCTTTTCTTCTCCTTCCCTCTCCTACCTTCTATTCTCTGCAAAGCATTATCTCATTTCCCCAGAGTTTCCCCAAAACCCAACTGGATCACAGGATCTTGCATCAACTCCAGTCTCCATTCATTCACCCACCTCGTCACAGGCACACATATTACCGGTTATGCTTCATTACACTGCACAGAAAAGTTAGTTTGATCCTGTGGAAACTGTATGGTGTTCTCCCTGTTTAGAAAACAACAACAAGGCAGCTCCACAAAAACCTCAATGCCCACATTTAGAGACACAGAGCTAAAACAGTTTGTGACCACGCTACACAACCATTCAGAACTACAAAGTGTTGGTGTATCGTTCTTTTAAAGGGACAACTGTAAAGTCTACTGATGGTCAAACAAACAAAACCCAACTTTATTTTCCTACAAATTGTTCCTCATTATTTAAAGAGACATAACCATTGTAGTAAAACTGTCAGATTGACCAGCATGTCACTGATATCACTACCACTGGATACATTCATCCAATGCTCACTTATCTCTGTAAGCATCAGTGTGGCACATTTCCAAACAATACTTGCCCTGTCCAAACAAGACCTGTGACCCAGCACACCAAGTGCCACAGGAACATAGCTTCCTACTAGTCTGTAACGTTAGCCTAATGTTTACACACCCTTCAATTTGAGACCTTTGCTCAGGCCTCTTCTGTCACCTGTAGATAACTTCTGATCCTTAAAATCAAGGCTACATCTGGAACGTTCTGCTAAACGTTACCTGTTCCATTTCCTCTGTCTTCCCCAACTTTAAGAGAAGATAAGCATTTACTGAAACCTGTAACATCATTACAGTGGAACCAGAAATGCTTTAGCACAGCCTACTTGCCAGGATGAAAAAGAACATTTGGGAGGCACTGAATTTACAGAAGATCGATCTTACCAGCCATAAGATACCTATCCTGTTCTTTTCCTTATCATACAGAGACCCCAGGGACAATAGGTTACCTGGTATTCAGTTTCAGATTGATGCAGGTAAGCATTTGAAATGGAGTCAAGAATGCTCCTTTGTCTCTAGGAACAACCACACTTTGACTATCCACACCTGATGGCAAGCTTTGTAGGATGTCTTTGTCACACAGTGCTATTCCAAAGCCTACAGTTAAGGCTAGACTTCTGCCCAAAACCGTCTCTGAAACTGCAAGCTTTGAAGGAAACAGGAGTGTCACAATTTGAAGATCAGGTACCTTCTCCATACACATTACATACTCAAGGGATTTTGATGTAGGAGGAAAAGCAAGGGTGATATTCCCCAGAAGCTCACACGACCAAGTGTAGAATGACAGACTGGTTTGGGTTGAAAGGGGCCTCAAAACTCACCTAATTCCAATCCCCCTGCATGTCCAGGGACACCTCTCACTAGACCAGGCTGCTCACGGTCCCCTCCCATCCAGCCTTGAACACTGCCAGGGAGGGAGCAAACACTTCCAGGGCTGGAGGACATAGCACAAGACGACAATAAGCTCAGTTCCCACACAGGAGAAAACCCACACATTTACATAAAATGGAAAGAAAAAACAGAAGTGTAAAGATACACTTGTATGCAATTTCTGTGATGCTAACACTCCTCATGGTTTTTTTAACTGGCTGCTGTGTTTTGGGTTCTTTCATCCATCTTCCCTCCTAACAGTTTCTGCAATGCAGTTTTTCCCCCCCCATTAATACACACAGCATTATTCATAATCTAATTAAGCCTAAAATTAGGTATCCAGCCACATCAATACAGAAATATGAAAGTCAGTCTTCCCTTTTGATATCTTTCTGAAAGCTCTGCAAGGCTTTCTTGCTCTTAGCTTGAAATTTCATGGCACAGATGTTCTCTGTGTGACAACTCATCTTAAAAATAGGACATGCTAAAAGAGCCAATACATTAGGAAAAAAAATGATACTTCCTTGATCAGGGAACAGCTCTCAGAGGAGCCAGAGTCAGGAAAGTGACAAGTCCTGCAAATTTAACACCTCTCCATAATGCAGCGAAGGCAACTGCACTGCCAGATGTGCCACTGTCACAAGAGCCTCCAATCAATTAATGAGCAAGTTCTCCTCCCTTTTGATTTTGGGAAGGTTTCTTTGTGTAATCCAGTTATATCAGCATTCCAAATCTGTACTATTTCCACATTAAATGTTTTTTCCCTCCGTATCCATGCATTCAGAAACAAAGCCTGAAAGCTATACTGCTATTTTCCGTGAAATTTTGCTTTCAAATGCATGTACTTGGCTCTCACGAGCATGTTCAAGGGTAACACCTGGACCTTTGCCACAACTGCATTCCTTATTGCAAATTATGCCAACCTTCAAAGTTCAGTTATCTGAGCAAAAACATACATTAATTGTTATGCAAGAGGAGTGGAAAGTGTATCAGATTAAGCACAGTTGAAAAGTTATTTCACTCTCCTCCTTGCCTGGTAATTCAGCATAAAGCTGGATGTATTCTATTCTAGTTTTTCAACATAGCTGCAGACCACACAAGTGAAGTTGAACATAAAATCAGACTTAACAACAACCAAACAAACATTCAGAATAAAATTACCTTCTCATATTTATTATTCCAGGACTGGTCCAACAGGTATCGCAACGTTTGCCAGTATAAAGTTATTCAGTTACACGTAAAAAATAATGGAATGCAAGGAGTATGTTGCAATAAGCCAGCTTAACTGACACCAGCAGCTCAAAAGGCCTTTTCACGTTACCTATGAAGGACAATGGTGAACAGTTTGGAAAGGTGCAAGCCAGGTAACCAAGAAGCAATTACTATTTTAAAATAAGTCTTTTGATAAGTTAGTATTAGCAGCAAGTTTGTATGCAGAGAGATGCAAGTGAGGCATGTTCGTTTACCTAAAGCATCAATCGTCCAACAAAAAAGGTACAAATTTTACTCTTCACAAACATACTGAATGAAGACTGGACTTGATTTACACGTGCAAAAGTTATGCTTTTGGTGGAGTATGAAGTGACAAAAGCTGACTGGTTTCTTCTCTTAGAGCTCAAGTGCACACTGTGAGAACTTGGAAAAGACAAACCCACCATCTCTGCTATGGCTGGTGTCACTTACGCTCCCTGTACTACTTGAGAACACCTTTGTCTCCATCACACCAGGAGATGGTATCATCAAAACAAGCACTGCTGCCAACTGACTTCAAAGCAGCAGGCTAGCACCGGGAAGTTTCTCATCTTTGGCATAATCCACAGACTGAAGTAAATGCAGTTGAAGAGATCCCAACCTGAAGCAAACTTAGCAAAAGATGGGATGCCTCTGACACATGAGTTTGCACCCCACCTCCCAGATGGAAGATGAGATTGTTCTTTCAGCAGAGAAGATTTTTTAAGGAGGAAGTTATCCTGGGGACCTGCCTCTACCTCTGAAGGGGGGGAAGGCATACTGCCTTCCCATGGGCAACTCAAGAGCACAAATTCTGACCTGCTCTGCTAGAGGAGCAGGAGCATCCTCACATCCTCAGGTTCCTGCTCTTTCACGCTCTGCTGGGCTGAGCTGCTGCCAGAGCCTAGCACAGGCAGAGGGAGAGATCCCAGAACTGGAACAGAGCTTTCAAAACTACTGAGGCTGGGTCACTTCAGATGCTGACCTTCCTTCTGACTCTTCGTACCTGGGAGTTAACTCATTTCAAGTTAACTGGACTGGCACAGCACAAGTGTATCTCAATGAAAAAGATAACTTGGTCTTTTTCTTCCCCCTCCCCCAAGCCTCAGTGTCTCACAAAGTCTGACAAAATGACTCTCCTGAATTATCTGCAGTTAATTCTTAGCAGATTAGCCTGCAAGAATATGCAGATTCAGACAGACTGTCTCTCATCACTTTTCACCCTCTGGCCACACTGTCCACAGTTCACAACAGTGATCCGAGTTCAACCGAACTGCCATCATTAGCAGTCTCTTGAATAGAAACGAGCTTTCTAAGCTCAAGAACACAGGATTTCCTGAACCATATCAGAGCAGGCACTTGTCAAGACAATAACCAAAAGCAAAAGCATTTTAAACAAACAAAAAAATACCCCAACACAGGAATCTATTATTATTTAGTTACGTGATGGCTTTTCCAGACAGTTTCTCACCCCAAATGTGGGTTTCCTCATGGTAGGATCGCTCACAACCTCTAAACAAATCTTCCACGTAACAAGTCACTGATGCTCCATGCAGATACATAGGCACTTTAAGCCTGGTAATGGAGTTGGGAGACATCTACGGCATAAGCACGCATTATGCTCTAGGATACTCCATTCAAGTAACAAGTCTTTGAAAATTTGTAGTGCATTTACATGAAGATTAGTTAGAAGTTAGATACCAAGTCCGATGACAAAAATCAATCCTTTCAAATGTATCTAGCCCTACTATTTCTCAGAAAACAAGGGAGAGGGGTGGGAACCACAACTGCCTTCAGAACCCGTATTACTGAGACCTTCACATTAGCCTCTCAGGACTCTCTTGCAAATGGACATAAGCATCCCTACAGAAACCACATACAGTTTGAGTAGAGATTAAAACAGACTCTTGTTACAGGTTACCACAGTTTCAGGCAGTACAAAACTTTGGGAGACAAGAACATAGCTTTCATGCTATGTCAGTGACATCAAAGCAACATGACATTACAGCCCATACAGCTTGATTTGGGAAAGAAAGGACAGAAAGCTATTATTTGTCTCACATGGCTTGTTTAGGTGAATTGGGGTGCAAACAGAGTGAGATAGGCAGGCAAAGAAAGTAGTAAAAGGAAGCAGAGAAAGGTAGGGGTAGAACAAAATACGAGGAACCAAGGAAGGTGAGCAGACACAAGCTGATCGTGAAGAAAGATCCGATGTGAAGCTAACAAAAGAAAGCTTTGGGTTAGCTGAATAAGCAAGCAAGAACTGATATAAAGCCCAGAAGGTAAGACCACACACAGCTTGAAAAACTTAAATATAACACAAACTAGATAAAAAGGAAAATTACTACAGAAGCACTTACAAGGGAAGGTGTGAGCACAAGGGGACACAAGAAACCAAGCACATGCAAAATCCCCAAAACCTTAGTACTAGGACTAGATGACCTCTAGAGGTCCCTTCCAACCTTACACATTCTATGATTAGCACCAACACCTCCAGTGTAGGGACCAAGGCATACTTGGTGTGGTTGGGGCAGCCTAACAGCACCCTTTCTTCTTTCAAGGAAACAACAGTAACAAAACAAAAAACAAATCAGGAAGAAAAAAAAAAGTAAAATAAAAAAAGAAAAACCAAAGAACTTGTTTAAAACAGAATAGGCACATCACACTGACCTAGAACCACTGGCCTCTATCACTGCTTTCCCTCATCTGCTCAGGAAACTGAAAGACAGGTCCTCAGTTAAATGAATTTTTAAAGCCCATGATAATTTGCCATAGCTATGCGACATTAATGAAACCACTTGTGCCAGAATTTCTCTAGATGCCATTGTGTACTACTAATTTTCTAGATTCCAATTTGTCAAATATTCTGTATTAATAAAAGTAAAGCTGTAATAGATTTATAAGAACAGTGACTACCCAAAAAATAGAGTTTAGTTGATAGGACCTTCCTTCCTAATTACCTCCATAATTAGAAGAAAAGCTACCTTAACCCTATCCTTCTGAGGGGAAAATGGGTAAGTATCTCCCCTTCTGCACAACATACACAAACTTAGAACAAATACCAAATATCTTGCAGAGTTCCACATGTCACCAACCACCACAAAACATTCTCAATTGCTTAGGAAGTTTCCTCAAAGTAGGAAACACATGAAAGCAGCTGCATAGATGACACTTTTAAGTTTTCTTCAGAAACTGTGATTATGGTGCATCCATTATTCATGTGCTGAACTTCTGTCTTTTTAATCACATTCTGTATTTAATTATCCATATTAAGTGCGGCAAGGAGAGGGAAGTTCAACTACCTTTTTCTTTGTCCCACTTTCCATGGCAGCAGATTTTATTAGAGTATTTCAAGGTTTAAATTACTAGCTCCAAAACTTCCTGCTGTTATCATTAACAGACAAGCCAAAACATCAGCATTGTGTGTTTCAGGAACATCTTACTTAAACAGACCTTATGAATTTCCCTCTTATTGCATGACACTACAGTTTTAAGACTTAGTTTGCCTTGAAGAAACGGAAAGGTTTGTCTATTTTAACATGCCCAAAAAGCTCTCCAGTTTGCACACTGCCCGAGCCATGTTTCGGGTGGACTTTCAAATGGACAAATTAAACTTTTAGACTGTAAGTTCTGAAAGCCCACAATACTCACATATTGACTCAACCATGCCAAAGTGGCTATCCCACTATGTGTAAGATACCCGGCTTGCTCACTATCTGGGTTCAGCCCCAGCCAGTCCCTGAGCACCACATGCCGCCTGCTCGCCCCCCGCAGGATGGGAGGAGAACGGGGAACCAAAGACAAAGCCCCTGACCTGACGCCAGCCCAGGGAGGGGGTAACAGCAGTGGCACCAGCTGTTGGCACACGCACACACACATAGCAAGGATCGCACAATGCAACTTACCGGCCCAACACCCACTAGACGCTCAGTCCACACAAAGACCATCCCGGAGACCCCTCTCCCCCACCTCACCCTAGCCCCTTTTATGGGGGTATGGGGTGGGGATGAGGGGGGAAAAAGGTGATGTCACACAGCACAGGAAACACCCTTGGCCAGCTCAGCTCACCTGTGCTGGCTCCTTGGGTAAGTTAACGCCATCCTAGCTGGAGCCAGGACACTGACCAACAGGGATGTGACACGTGCAAGGGGAAAAATGTTGTTTTTTCTTTTCCATCAGCTTAGGATCAGAGTGAAACATAGATTTTGGTCAAAACGAGATCTAAAGAAACAACCTCCATAAGCAGTTAGTATTTAGTTTCCTAGTTTAGTTTCCAGTCCTAGTTAGGGACAGAGGGAATAAGCAATTCCAGTGCAAATCAGAGCGGGAAGATCTGACTGACTGCAGCTGTAAACACAGACAAACAGAAGTCATGCTATGACTTCTGCCTTTCTGTTAGGAAACGAGGAATGTTTGAAGTCAAATCCATCCATAGTGGTAGGGTTTCACAGTCTGAGGTTGCAAACACAAATTCACATTCTTTTGAGTAAAAGCTAGACTGTTGGAACTCTTAAGTTATAACTGCCAGATTTCTGGTATTTAGGGGACCGTTGTCATTTCATCACTTGCACCAATTATCCTTCCTATCTAACAAGTCCTTAACTCTTCTACTGGTGCTCTGTAGTCAGTCTTTGGAGGAACATCATCCCCATCTTCCCCCAAAGAAAGAAAACCAAGAAAAACAACAACAGATAATTACACCTCTGAAAAACAACATCATCACTTTCACACCAGACAGTTTACACATAGAGTATCTCATGGCTAAGCTTAAAATGCTGTTCTCTTTAAAATGGGAATTTAGCAGAAACAAGAGGTTGAAGGTGAGCTACCTTCTCAACCCACTTTAGCTCTGCCATTCCACAAGCTAAGTCCATCTCTCCTGAGTCTGCAGAAATCAAAAAGCATCCAACAGCAGACTTTCTTAGCAAGTTAAACACCTGATGAATTGTCATGCCAACAGAAGTCTTGGAACTGCTACAGACTTAGTTACACATTCACAAGTAAAGAAGTGGTGAGTAAGCTTACTTAAGAACCCATATATCCTACTGCCCACTACTGCCATGACAAAAGATCAAAGGTTGTGCCTCTCTTGTTCTTAGAGCTAAAGTGCCACAAAAAAACCCACAAAAAACATCTGTACACCTTTAGTGATCAACATCATGACCAGTGATAATGAACACATTTCCACCAGCCACATTTTTCTCACAAGATTTCCTTGCTTCAAGTCTGTAACTTGAAATCCATTTTCTTATCACAAATGGAGTATAACAGGTGACATCGGATGGCACTTCCTTAAGTAGTAACTTTATATATGGTTAGTAGCCTTAAAAATGCATTTACCTTTTCAATAGATCTCTGGACATTGTTTTAAAGCAGACTAATTAAACAGGTTCACACCACAAATAAACTTTTTCATGTTCCTGGACACTTTGGAAAATAAACAGTAATTACAGCATCATAGAAAGGACCCAAGATCAAACCTTTGACAGTTGTTCGAAACAATCCTACAAATATATCATGAGAATTTAATCCCAACTGGATCTATCTGAGCCAACTCCTTTCCAGTTTGGCCATAAGTAGCAAAAAAAGCCCACACCAAAACAAATTCCATCATGTATGCGTGTAGAAGCATCAACTTAAGTGGTCTAATGCAAGCCTAATCAAAGGAACACAGAAACTCAAAAGTAAGAGTATTAGAGTAATGCTATATTATGTAAATTTCAAGAAAATAGCAATTCATGCATTCATATAAGATACAAGTATAATCAAACACTACTCCTTTTTCTATGTCTCTGATATTAAAATTCACTGTATTTATTCATGGTTCAGTCACATCAATACATCTAAAGATTTTTCCATGCTGCTACAGCTACAGGAAGGAAGATAGCTACCACAAACAGTAAAGTTTTAGTCTTAAAAATCTGTGTAACACACAAAGCACTATTTTTTTTTCCATTTGTAAACCTATGCATTCAGAAGGCCAAGCTTACTGAAGCCCTTTAAAACATACAACCGTCTTCTGAAAGACCACCACAGGTATCCAAAACTACCCAGGTCATCCTAAAACATGATAAACTAGACCTTAGCTTTTCATCAAATGCACACAACAATTACTAACTCTGAATTACTGAAGACAGGTGCTTACCTTCAATCCTTTTTAAGGCCGACAGGCAAGTATCCCGGCTTGGAAATTCAAATGGGTTATTACAGGTCCGAATGGTGTCACATTCGCATTTCCCGTTGATTATGTTACAACCTGTTATAAGGTTTTCATTGCACGGTTCAAATCCAAGAAGCTGATCATCATCCCAGTTTTCATCTAAAATAAACAAACAAACTTGCTCACTATTGGATTTCGGCTGCAGTACATAAATTCAGCTGCTTTGGAGCTGGACACGATTTATTTCAACTTCAACATAGTGCTAAAGAGAAGATAACAGATTTCTAAAAAAATAACAGATTAATCTAAACTGTGGGATTTGCCAAATACCAACGTTTTGCAGCTGTTCTATTGCCCATTTTGCTACAGCTACAGGCATTGTTTATTTCCACCCGTATAAAAAAGAATGAAGTATGAGGTCTCAGGGAAATGCAGAGTACATCTGTAGTACAAATAAGTGCTCATCTAACTGAAATAACTTTTGCGAATACTTGAAGTTATTTTTATTCATTGAAGTGAGAACGTCGGGACAGAATCCGCAGCTGTTGTAGAAATTGAGTCAGAGAGAAAGCATTTTTAAACCTGATTAAAAAATACATCACAAAGTTATCTCTGTGGAGTGAATTCTATTACAAAAATACTGCAAGATGCCAGGCCCTTAGTTCTGTAACAGAACCAAAAGTGAGTTTTCCAGTACTCCTAGATTACCATCCCTACTCCAAGAGAATTCCTCAAGCACATCATGTCCCTTGCTGTCAAGTGACAGGGAGGGTAGCTGGGCTGGAACGAGTCTCTCCTCGACTGATTCTGCTCCTTTTGAAGGAGTCCCATCAAATGTGCATAACCCATATTCTGCACAACTGACCATTTTGCTGTTAGAAGGCAGCTACATGCAACAAGCTATTTTTTTTCCCCTCTAGAAAGGGATAAATCCAGTCAATCCAGAGTTCCTCCAAGGTGACCAGTCCTACAAAATTTCAGCTTTCTTAGGTCAAGCAGATATACAGCAACACCTCACCAACTCAGAAGTTTAAACAAGACTTATGCTTTTTATGCAAGATTAGAAGAAAATAAACTAGGCATTAGGTATTCCTTGCTAAAGGGCACCAGATTGTTTTCCAGGTCTGTCTATCAAAACAAGCATTATAGTCACACAGTCCACTGACTTTTAGTAATGAGAAGGGAACATATACCTCTCTTAAATCCTTGTATTTCACAGCAGCTTTCACACTGTGCCTTTTGGTAGTTCATCCCTACTTTACATATTACCAACAAGCAAGTTTACAATACAGACCCTGCCAAGAAACATGTCAACACCCAGCTATGAAGGGTGGGTTTTTCCTCTTGCAGTTGGGGTTATCAAAAGGTATCCTTCAGTGCAGGCAGATAAAAACTGCTTGTCATTCAGCAGCTCCATAGAAGTCTAAAAACTGATCGCAAGTCGCAGTGTACACATACACATTTGAGTACTATCCACCCACTGAAACGTGCAGAATATCCTCTCACCTATGTTTTCTTTCCTGTTTTGGGGAAAAAACCAACCCAGCACTTGGGAAGAGCTATTTATCAGTATGTGATCTATGGAAAAGCATCAGGGCAGATTCTCCCAGCTATGTTTCTCCCTGTAAACCATGGGTTTGCTCTGCTGACAAACACTACAGAATAAACAACTAAGTCAATTTCAGAAGGAGGAAAACTTCCTCCACTGGAACCTCATGGCTCTTCTACTCCATAAAAATAGCAAAGGAAGAGTAGTCATTAACCCCAGGAAGTAATTTGTCTTTTTTTTTTTATTATTAAAGTTAACCTATCATCTCAGACAGCGACTGTATCAATAAAAGTCAAAGGAAGTGTAGAAGTTCCTGAAGAGAAACTATTAAAATTCTTTCAAGAGAAAAATGCTGCTTCAAGTAACATTTGAGACACTTCCACCGTGAGGAGGCCAGGCATACAGAGGGAGAAAAAAAAATAATAACAATCATGAGAATTTGGAGAACAATAATACATCCTGTTTTTAAGAAGCCGGAATACAGCTTGGACAATTTGTATTTTACGTATCACAGCAGTAATCCACATACTGAAGAGAACAAAAGGAGCTATAGCTATGTTCCAAGATTCAGCATTTAAAGTTCTGTAACCACCAGGACCATGGCTTCACCCAGCCAGGTGTTTAATCGTCTTAAGAAAATGGTTTGAATTGCTCCTGGTTTCTGACATACGGGCTCTCCTCCCCTACCACGGCGTAGGGGCCAGAAGTTGTGGCAGCCCCAGGGCCCACAAGGCAGTGCACCATTGCCCCACATCCCAGCTCCCTAGAGCTGCTGTACCCCCAGGCTCCAGGACCACCACTGCACAGACAGGTGTGGGCACACAAAGAATGATGCCAGCACACTTCTGCTTTCCCAGCACACCAGTTCAGAGCATTTTTGAGTTTTTGCCCTGTGGCATTAAACACTAGATCTTTTCAAAGCTGACAGAGATTGGCAAAGTGCCTACTGCACAAGAGCTGCTCACATAAGGTGGGACCGACCTGGCATGGAAAGCAGAGCCATCCCTTACAGCAAAATGCCTTGATGTTGATGCATCACACACTGTGGCACTACACACAGTATTACCTGACTTCCAGGCTGTATCAGCATTTGGTACCCCACCTGACACCTCTCGTGGCTTTTCAGATAGTAGCAGAAGAGGTTCACAGGAAGCCCATGGCCTAGTACTAGGCCCACCTAGTGTTCAATGCCTTACCCCTCACAAGTTAGATTTGTAGTTAAAAGGATGGAAGACAGGAGAAATCCCTCTGGAATACTTGGAGACTATACACTTAACATTCTGAATCATGAAACAAAGTGGTTTTTATTACTATGAGTGAATACAGAGAAAGTCACATTCAGTCACATGCAAATCCAGTTCTAGCCTGGACATCTTTTACCATACTGCTTTTCACACAATTTCATTTCAAAACCAGATTTCCATCAATGAAAGAGCAAACCTGTAGTAAGAGCTCATTTTAGTTTAGAAAAATCGATGAAAAGTCTAGTGCCATCTTCCATGCAGACTTCAGACTCCTTTTCCTAGTTGATTTTGTCTTTTTACGAACAGAAGTTAAAGGTCCTGCTAGATGAATACCTGTTTACCACTTAAGAGTAAATCCTTAGAAGTCGCATCTGGACAGACAAAATTCCTTGGAATGAAAGATACACCCTCATGAAAGCACCTGCATGAGCTAAAGGAATGAAACCAGCACCTCACTTCGATTCAAAGCTTTAGTTACTTGATGCAAAGTCATCTCATGCTCAGCCTGATGAAGATAAATGGTGGTCCAATACAGCATGCTTATTCTTTTAGAGATCGGAAATACTTAAGCGGATAATGGAAACATGACTTGAACAAAGTCTAGGCTCTGTGACACACACCACCTAGCCTCTATTACTCTCCCCTCTGCACCCCCCCAACAAGAAAAAAAAAGTCATGGCCTACAGACTATTCAAAAAACCCCAAAAACTTTTACACACCAGTGATTTGGAGACCTGGGACAGTCCATGAACAATTCCATACTGTAGTACAAATATTCTCCTGAATGCTCTGTTTGAACTTCTCTGTGCCTTCCTTTTCAAGAGAGTGCTCTTTCATGCGTACCTCTCAAATCTGGATGACACTGAGATACAGTCATTTGTGAATGCTTTACTTCTCTGCAAGCAGGGTTGACAAAACCCAAATGTAAGAATCTAAGGACGTGCATACTGAAGTTTGAGAGGATCTATCTCCTAGCTGACTTCTGGGGCATTTCAAAATACAAAAATCAAGTAGGTGTTTACATTTTCAGAAACAATCCATCTGAAACAATCCACTTGAAAAGCAGCCCAAGCAAACCGTTAGTTTCCATCCAAACTGATCTTAGTTTCACTGCAGTTTCCGCTACCTCATTGTGCTGGCACAATCAGGTAGAGGCAAAAAAAGGGAAGGGACAGGCTGTTATATAGCCACTGTGCTACCTTATGCACAGACACCTCAAAGTGTTTCAACACTCCCAAGAGTCTGATAACCATAGCTCAAAAGACAGTCTTTCAAATCCTTTCTATCCACATGTAGTTCTCTACTTTTCCAACTCATTCAGACAAGTAAAATAGTTCTGCATTTGCTCAGACCAAAGTTAAGTCTAAGAAAAATTTTAAAAGCACAATGTCTAAGTGTGCTTTGATATCATGAGGAAGCCATGGGAGGGGAGGCATAATGTCAATTCCAAACTTCTTTCCTTTTCTTCTATCGTTCTTTTAATCACTTGTTTTCTGCAAAGCAAATGTTTCAGCTTGCTAGCAATTCAAGTGCTGCTGTGGGTTGCTGAACTCTCAAGTCCTGTCATACCATGTGTCTAAAGTAGGGAAGAGGATTAAGGCATTAACAAGTTGAACAAGAGGTCCTTAAACAACAGGTCCAGTCTGGGAAGCAGACTGAGAAATACATCCTTAGTAAGCAGCATTCCTTTGCTGTTTCTGTGCTAACTCCTACATACCAGCACTTGCAACACAGCACCACAGCAGCATGCAAGGTGCGATGCTCACGACTGAAGCAGGTACATCTTCTGCACCTGACTAGCTGCCCGTGTTTCCAGAAAAGCAAGAAACTATGAGAAACTGTAAAGTACACAGTAGCTCACTGTAGTTGCATTTATTGTCTTCACATACAAAGCCTCATCTCAAAACAGGTATAAGTTAAAAGTACAAGGAAAGACCTCTTCAGAGTCTCCTTCTCCAAAGCTTACAGTTATGCTTTTCCTTCCTTCAAGTCCTCATTTCCCTCTGCCCAACACAAGATCTCCTCTTTTGTACCACAACCCTTCGACATTTGATAAGTATCAGCTGCACCACTCCAAACCAGCAGGCAACACACTGTAACCGTCACTAAAGCATCACTGCTGAAAATTAAGATGCAAGCACTGCACCAACAATAATCCTAAATTACAGTTCAGTGGCAAGGGGGTAAACAGAACTGGAGCGAATTGAGCAAACTGAATGAATTTACATGTAACCATAGCATGTTACTCAGCTACTTCGGCCTCTCAAGTGTGACAGTTTCTCACTACGTTGAAAAAGCAAAGACACCTTCAAACACACTGCCTATCTGTAAGGGAAACAGTCAAAGTTGCATCTCTTGCACTCTTAAATCCTGCAAGAGAACGGGTTTCACAGTGACATCAGAGGGATCCCTACTGAGATTGGTACTGCCCTCTAGGAAAGGCAGGGGGTAACCTTTCAGAGGCTTCTCCATCAAACGAGATCCAGGGTCTCCAGCACACTGGAATACACAACAGTATTTTCAAATCAGTGCTATTTGTTAAGATGGTATGGGACTCTGAAAGAATTCTGCAGACTTGCTAAAGTAAAATAAAATGTTTAAAAAAGGGAAATACTTCTTGCCAGTAGGCTTTGGCTTTTCTCTTAACAGGAAAAAAAGAGAACGATGGAAAGGAAATTCATGTTTCGGAGGAGCTGAACAATAGAAATGACTAATCACCACTAAAGAATGCTTGAAACCCAGCCCCAGACCTTGAGAAGCAGCAGAAAGGGAAGACTAGCCTTGAAGTGAGCTTATGCTCATGTACTGGCTGCAATCCTCTCCCCTCTTACTCCTTCAGTCAAGTCATGAATTGGGGACCATAGCTGGCAGAAACTTTTATGGTAAGACACACAGCTGAGAATTCTATGATAAAGCAGTTTTTCCACCTTTTGGAAGGATCCACTTTCCATGATCAAATCTTCATGTGGAATGCATGTCAGCCCAAAAGGGCTTTGCAGCCTCCCAGTAAAATTTCTAGTCAAAGGTAGAAAGCAAAACCATCCCATAACATTTAGATAACTCAGGAACACTGGACATAAGGCTTGTCTCCAATCTGACTGCCTGCTTTACATGCTGTAGCTTGAATAAGGTATCTCAGGTGATCATATTCTCAATACAGCAAGAAAGATTTTTTACTGCAGCAGCTCTGCGTGTGTCTCAAGGCAGTTATATCATACTAAGGAATGCAGAAAGTATTTAAACAAACCAGCTTTCCACTCAATTATCAAAAACTCCACAGAAGCCGCAAGGAAAGAGGAGAGATAAATGGAAGCATTAAGTGAAGCATGTGATGTGAACAACTATTTCAAGACTTTAAGTATTCCCTTGCCCACAATCTGCAGTATTTCAGTTCTCCATGTATCCCCCTCCTTTATTGTGTGTGTTTTGGGGTGTATGTTTGTTTGGGGTTGGGATTTTTGTTTTGGGGGGGCGGGGGGGTGGTGTTTTGATTGGCCTTGTTTAAGATTTTCACTATTAGGATTCCCCCTACAAGACTGAATGATACTTCCAATAACATTCTGCCCCAAAGACTGCCTGAAATGATAAATAGATAATTCTGGAGTCCCATCCCTAGACATTAAGCATCTGAAATATTTTTTCTTGCAAATAAATTAATCTTATGACCAGAACCACATCTTATTTGTAAATAGCCGACTGAAAATATTTCAGTGTCCCAGGGTTTAATTGGTCAGACAGAGCTTCTGCCAGTACTCCCCTGATTAGAATGAGCATGGACAGCAGCGTTTCAGCTGCTCTGGCAGATTTTTTCTCCCCAACTCTAGAAAACTCTTTAAAAAAAAAAAGAAATTGCTAAAGCCTCAGGAAAAAGCCAAACCTTCATACCAGTCTTCTAAAGGTCACCAAGGTTTTATTATTTATTCCCACCCTGGCCCACTCCCCAAGTTGCGCACTGCACCCGTGGGCTACAGAAGCCTGGATATACAGCACCAGCCTGACTGCAAACTGAAGCGGCTCAGCAGAGGCGGAGCTGACAACAGTGGGGTAATTCTCACCTCAGACAGATTTTCTAACAGTGCTATGAATAAACCAATCCATACAAAGCCCATTCCAAACTATTAGAAGAAACCTGATACCCTAAACTTTCTGCCACTTTTCTCCCAGCATCAATAAGGCAGCATCACTGAGCACCACAATTACAGGATGTTTCAGAGAAGTTCCATCCAATTTCTCAGGTACAGAAGACTACAGGGAAAGACTCTACATACGCTGGATTCAGAATTAGCATTAAGGCTGGCTTTTCTCATTTCCTAAAACTTAACTTAGGGACAGACATCAACCAGAATCTATTATCAAAGCAGCACATTTTATATTAGCACATGTAATAGTGTTATCAGCTTTTTATCAACAGCCCATAAATGAGGGGAAGAAACACCTCCTCCATCTGCATCCATGCAGCCTTTCTGGAAAACCTCCTGAACAGAGCAAAACATCAGCTATAGGAAAACCCTTAAATTTAATTTGTTACAGGATAAGTGACCCAACAGAATGGGCACACTCAGATTGAGAAACATTACACTTGGGAGATTTTTTCATTACTTAAATACCCAAACAAAAAAACTCACACACAACCAACAACAACAAAAAACCCAAGCCACCAAACCCCACACTCTCCTGAAGCCTATTGGGATCAAAGTACCTGGCCATATAAGGCTTTCATTTTTGGAAATAAATAAGAACCTGGGGATGGGTCCCTAGCTGTGAGCCAGAGCTTTTTCCCTTGTCCCCAACCCTACCCTCTCCTGTTTGTTTTCTTACTGAAAGACCTACAGGCTCCTGAACCACATGGTGTTAACGCAATTTGTGGATTCTGAAGTTAATTACCCAGTAGATCCAGTGAAAGCTGCTGGAGACCTAACACTGCCTCTAGTAAAGGTAGGCACAGCTTCCATTCATCTCAACACGAAGGGCTTACTTCCTCCAAACATGGCCAAACTAGTCTGTTTAGATTAGAGCTCCCTCAGGGAGCATCTTTTAATCCCTATGCTTATGTGGAATTTAATCTAGATAGCCTTTATACAAAGTTATCTTCACATCTTAGTTTATATTGGTAAATTTCTCCACATGCATAAGCTTTCTTGTCAGTATCAGTCTGCGTCCAATTCCTGTGGATATTCACCAAAATTCCAAGAGCTATAACAGAACACCATCAGGCTACAGCCAGGATCAGGTGGAGTCTCAGGCAAAACCCTGAAGTCACCATTGCCAAGTTTACGCCGTGTGCGGATTAAATGGATTCTCAAATGAAAAGCAGTTTACAAGTCACAAGAGACATTTAATAGGTCACTTCTACAAAGTATTTAAGCCATTAAAACAGAAAAACATTCGGTCCTGCTGGCAGGATGCTATACTCTTTACTCATTGAGATGAGGAATCCTTGAGGGGGGGGTTGCAAAAGGAGGGGGGGAAGAAAGGCATTTCTGAGCCATCTGAATGGATTAATTATTGCATAACATGCCTGTCAGTCAAATGACATTTTGGTTGACTAAGTACTATGCACAAACTTAAATTATGCAAGTATTCTTGAACCAGCTAGAGGGTACTTAAAACAGTACAACCATGCCTGGGGGTGGAGAAATTACTGACAGGTTGGAAAGGAGTTAAAAAAAAAATAAATTCTTTACAAGCAGGATGATTTGGGGGTGGGGGGGGGGGGGTGGGGTGGTAGCTAAATGAAATAACCAGGGAAAAATTCACATCAGCAGAGGATGATTGATACAGTCATGGGGACATCAAATGGCTTTTATTTTTATTTGTTTAAAAAGAGAGTATTCCTCTTAATGTAAGAGACTTAGTCATTCAGCCTATTCACAGTGAGTTTTCTAGTTTTAAACTGTGCTGACCCACAACAGCAAAACCCTACAGATTCCTGAATCAATATCCCTCCTCATATCCGTTGGACTGCTCATTTCTGTTGCAATATCAGAAACAAGCCATTCCTAAAATCGAAACATGATGCCCAGGAACAGAGAGGACATTTCCAAGTCAAATGAGCACCTGATCCAATTCGTATTCCATGCCACACTCAAAGTTACATGTTCTTACTGTTGTTGAGATTTCCACATTGACACAAGTCAGAGTTGACACAGCTTACAAATTATCCAGCCTGTGCATAGTAAGTGTTTTCCGGGGGGGGAAGGGGGTGGGGGAAGAGGACTGTTAAATACAGTGAAGATGGCATATCAGAAGCTGAACATTCCCCATTAAATAATTACTTCTCATTCCAGTTTCAGAAGTTTGGTCATTTTTGTGATTTTTTTTTTTTGACAGCATGGATAATTTCTCCATTTCTTCCCCAGTAGCCTGGGGATTGCTGGTTTCATGCCAACAATGTTTTGGTGCACCACTCAACACTGATTAAGACCCCAACCTGATCATCAGTTCTAACAGCTGTTGTGTACAAGGAACTTCCTCCACTAACACATGGACATCAGAACCATTTGCACATTTCCCCAGCCCTTCACTACACAACAGAATAAGAAAACAAACAAACAATAAGTTAAGAAATCTGGGCAATGGTATCCCATTCAAACTGTTACTAACAACCAGGTTACCACATGCAACTTTTACATCACTTCAACTTCAGTAACTCAAAGCAATACTGCGTGGTCTGAACATCATCACAGGCAAGATGCAAAGCATGTTGTACAGAAGTTTGTCTGGAGACATCATGTTCTAGCCTTTGGGTCCACTGACCCATTAGATGCAGAGCACAGGACAAAAACCAGCTGAAAACAAGGTTCGCCAAAGAGTATTGTCTGCAGAAGTAACAACCAGTAGCACCACTTGTGGTAAGAAGACTAACAAGCCTGTGATCAAGTTGCTCTTACTTCAGACAAGCAGAAGAGAACTCTATTAGCATATGCACAAAATGATGCTTTAACAACACAAAAACCCCACTTGACTCTCCTCCTCGCAACTGTAAAAAAACCCTAAGTTCTAAAAGTTTCATTTCTTCCCTTTGGGCCCAGCTTCCCTTTGTGTTAGTTGCAGACAGTATACTGTGCCCTTGCAGATCATACTTTGCTCCAGGCTTCTAGGGGAGGAAAGTCAGCCCAGGGTAGGTGTAAAGTCGCACAAGCTCTCCCCACCTGCCTCAACAAGGAGCCAGACAAACAATGCTCCAACCTCCCAAAAAGCTGCAGTTCTGCATAAGAGACTAGGACTGGTCACAGTGGAGACAAGCTTCTACCACCGTCCTATATGATTAACCCATCCACTACTTGACATTTGCCTAAGATGCACTACAGCAGCTTTCTCAGGGTCCCAAGGGAACTCCACTTCTAGGGCCACAAGTTAGGCAGAAAAGCCTCGAGTATTCAAGGCAGGACTTAAGTAACCTACAATAGGCGAAAGGAATACAGCAGTTAACTGCCCCATCTGACCCTCCACCTAAAAAAAAAAAAAACCCAAACCAAACCCCAAACCAACAAAACCTACCAAAACAAACCACGAAGCAAGTAAAGTATAACATGCTATCGGTGAGCCACTAGGTCACCAATACCTTACCTCAATAGCTATCTACAGGCCAACTCATATGCAATTACATTCTTAAAGGAACCTACAGATACAGTAAAACCAGCAGTTTCATTAACTTTGGATCTCAAGTATATAGTGCAAAAACTTACACTTTATTATACAGTTAAAAGTAACTCTTTCAACATCGTTACATATGCTACTGTTATGCCTTAGAATTAGTTCAAAGCAACTGAGGCCTCTTCACCTAAGAGCATCAAAAATTGGGGAAGTGTTGAAACAAAGGCAAGAAAAGGGTGATCACAAGAAATGCCTTCACAGAGCAACAAAAATCCTTTGGCAAAGCTTTTCCATGGCTTTCTAACTGCCCAGAAGGCAGGAGCCCTGCCCAGATGGACTGCTGCAGAAGTCATGGCTAACGGGTTCCTGGAGAAGGGATGGCTCTAGGTCTACCTAGGTCATCTAGGCAGAGAGCAGATACAGCACCTGCTCTGAAATCAAAGCTTCTGAATGCTAAGAGTGTTCAGAAGGGGCTGTAAGCTTTTGACACCTCATAAAGACAATCCAGCAGCAGCATCCCTGCAGTGCCAACAGAGGCTGGAGGCAAGTCTCCCAGGACTGCCCTTCAGTAAAGGTACGCACTCACTGGCGGAAGCTGACCTGAAAATTACTCTTTACCAAGAACAGAATTACATTCAGGTAAAGCATTTACATACTTCAGTATAATGCAACAAGTTGAGCCTTAGAATTACATAAAGATGTGAACAGTTAACATGGCCAGATGAGCAAAGACTTCTTTCAGGTTTTCGAATGATGAAGAACAGAACCATTAATGAGCAACGTATTTCAGTACTAAAAGATAGGCTTAACAGAGACTACTCCATTGCTAGTTTCAGAGAGGCTGAGTGACAGATGCCACAGGGACTCCTCCATCAGGTGTTACAGAGCTCACGACGAGTGCACTGAACGCTAAGTTAAGAGACAAGCATTTTTACCCTCCGCAATTCCAGCTCTTAAATTTTCTGTAGCCTAGTGTGCGTTGATACTCTAAAATAAGACACTGCTGAAGCTTCAAAAATGGTAAAAAAATATGCTTATAACTGTAGCCAGTAGGGGTCATTTCAGTGTAAAAAATTGCAGTGCAAGAAGAGGCTAGAGACAGGAAGGAGAGTAAAAACATCAGTTTCTATTCACATGGTTCTGTAAGTCACTTTCATTTCCTCCTCCCTGAAGTAGGAAAGGGTCTGCAGTCCCAGTAGATGGTATAAAGAAAAATCTATCCTTTATTCTGTTAGTGACTAAAGACATGACTTAGTATACTACTCACACATCAGGCATCTCCAGCCCAGCCTGTTGCACATGTGCCTGTAAACTGCACAAATGTTTAGGTCATGACTATCAAATAAATGTAGCTAATCAGCCTCTCTTTAGCGATGGGAGGTAGGACATGAAGTCCCCATTTTCCTTTCTGCCACCCTGGTACACCACACGCACCCTGAAGAACAATATGTTACTTCTGTTCCTCAGAATGAGGCAGTTTCCTGACAATTCGGTAATAGGTATTCCAGGACTATTTATTAAGCTGGCAGTTCAGCTCAGTTGCTTTTCATTTACAAGAATGAAAATTAAATAGATAAGTTATCTCCCCGGCTATCCCTATAGGGACAGCTGGAACTAGTTCCTAACCACAACACTAATTGAAACGCAATCTTGCCAACAAATGCTTCATACTATTTTCAACAGTAGATGGGACGTGTTACAAGTCGAGCTACAGCAACGTACACATTGCATCACTTCAAAGGAATGAAATACTCCTAAACTGCCAGAGAGGACCGTACTGCGATACAGCGAGGGAGTTCGACGTTAAGGCATTTAATCACCGCAGCCTTCCAGTTCCTTTAACAGAGAGGGGAAGGGGAAAAAAACACCACCCACCTGAAAAAGCTGCGAAGCCAAGCTTTTACTTGAAAACATCCAAAAAGAGAAACTCGTCGTGAATCAGGTAGGTTTTTAAAGTACCTTTCGCCTCTCCCTTGCTTCTACTTTTCTAAGAAAACTTTTTCAATGCTTATTAAAAAAAATAAGAGAGAAGGACTGCAGCATATCCAGCAACACGGTCTCAACCCAAAGCCTTCAAAGTACCATAGGGCCGGTTTTTTATTCTTATTTTTTTTTAACTCTTCAAGAACAGAGCTTTCCCCTCTGGAGCCGGTCCTGCACGCCCCCCCCCCCAGCTGCAGAGGCTGGTGGGCTGTAGCTCGGGCGGGACACACCGTCCTGCTCTGCGGCTGCTCCCGGTTTACTTGCGAGAGACTCCGGAGGAGTTTCTAGCTAATAACAAGCGCCGAGAGAAAGGTCAGCTGCCCACTAAAAATAACTGGGTTCAGCGCTCTCAAAACAGGGCGTCGTTTGAAGTGCGGGGGGTTTCTTGGGGTTGGGATTTTTGGTGGGGCTTGTTTGGGGTTTTTTGGACAGATGCTGCCTCCCCATCTCCCTGGACCTTCTGCTGCCCTCTACCCGCCGAGAGCAGACCGCCTCCCGCTCCTTTTCCAGAATTGTCGAAGCTCCCGCTCCCACATACATATATACGTATCCCAAACTACTGGTTATTTGTAATCTCTTTACAGCGCCATATTTTCCCCTCAACCGGAGGGAGGGGAGAAGGGGGGAGAAAAGAAATAGAGCCGGAGGAAGAAGACCAAAAACAGGACTCAAAAATTGCCTTTGGCCTTATGCTAGATTGTATACATAAAGAAATAGATCCGAGGGACCCTGACAGAAAATTTGAGATGGGGGGAGACCTCAATTCCCTTCTCGTTTCGTACCGGCTCATCACCTCACAAGCTGCCGGCAGGATGCACAAGTGACTTTGAGGGGAGTTCTGCCCGTGGGGGTTTCTCCCTTCCCCTTGATGCTCCAGCAGGGAAAAAGACATCCCTTCCCATCGCACACCGAAGCGGGGAGGTATTCGGTGACAGGAACAGGAAGGAAAAAACTTTACAACAGATGATCAGCCTTTGTGTTTCCTTACAGAGGAGGGAATCCGGAACAGACATCGTGTGTGCACGACTGACCTCCGCCGATTTTCCAGCTGCCAAACCCTTCCCAAGCTCTTTTATCCAGGAATTCTAGCTGGGCATCCGTGTTGACATAAACGATCGGTAAACCAGTGAAACGCTAATGGAAAGGGGGAAGCCAAAGAGCCTGGAAGTTTAACCCAGGAAAATTAAGGCTAAAACTTTTTAGATAAGGGAGGAAAGCTTAAGAGACGCGCTCGCAGATGGGACAGGCGGGCGGCGGGGAAGGAAGGAGGACGAACCGGCGCCTAAGGCACCCTCCTTCGCTCCCCACCGCCCAGCGGGTACCCCCTCCCCAGGGAACGGATGGACGGACGGACGATGTCCTGCCACCTCTCACCTTCACAGACGCCCACTTCGTACTCGGTGATGGAATCCCCGTTGAGCGGCGGCCGGATGACACAGCGCAAGCCCCGGTCGCAAGCTCCGTGCAGCCCGTAGACTCCCCCGCAGCTCTCGTTACGTTGTCGAGCGCACATAAAACAGCAACCGCAGATCCCCAGCACGATGCTGCCGGGGCAGCTCTTCGGTTCCTCGCATTTAGACTCGTCGCAGGGCAAGCAGACGAGAGCCCGCGTCCCCGACTCGCCCAGCAGCAGGGCCAGCAGCAACAGCCACCCCGCCGCCGCCAGGTGCCAGCCGCCGTCTCCGCCCGGGCGTCTCCTCCCCGCCGAGACCGCTGCCAGGTACATCCCGGCCGCCGCAGCCCGGCCTGGGCCGGGGGGGAGCCTGTCGCAAGCCCCCTCGCCGGGCGGCGGACCCGAGCTCCTTCCCGCCGCCGCCCCCGCCTCCGGCCCCCCGAGAAAAGTTTCCTCTCGCGGCGGACGCTTCAGCCAAACTTCTCCTCCGGGCGGCGGCGACTCCACCCGCTGTCCCCTCTGGGAAGCGGCGCCCGTCAGCCCGCTCGTCCCTCGTCCGCCGGTTCCCGGTTTCGAGGCGCCGTCCACGGCAGCAGCGCCCCGCGCGAGCGGCTGAAAGCGAGCCCCAGTCGCGGCGACAGCGGCTGCCTCTGCCCCGCTCGCTGCCCGAGTCCCGACTCGCCTCCTGCTTACGACTCGCCCCACTCCGAGTGCGCCCTCTGCCCTTCCCCCATTGGGCGGTGATCGTTTTCGCCCCGCCCAACTGCCTGTTCGCGCCTTCTGATTGGATTCCGCCCAGACTAGCCCCGCCTGCTTCTCCTCCCGCCTTTCGATCCCGGGGCTGGGGAGAGAGGCAGCGGAGGCGAGGAAAAGCCTGGGCCCCACAGCGGCCGCCGCCTCCCCCCGCCCCTCCCCTCCCCCGCCCGGGGCTCCGAGCGCGGAGCGAGGCGGCGGCGCCAAACCCCGAGGACGGGCCGGCGGCGGCTCGGGGGACACCTCTGCCTCCGGGAGACGCCGGGAGCTGGGCGGGGGGAGGAGAGGGCCCCGCGAAGGGCGCAGCTACGGCAGAGCGGCGACGGGGGCGAGTCGCGAAACGAGCCTCGCGGCTCCGGCCTTGGCGGCGAGAGCCTTCCCTTCCTCCGCCTGCTTCCCCCCGAGGGGCGCGGGGATCTGGGACGGGAGCGGCTCAACGCCCTCTCAGCCTCAACGCCACGGAGCAGGAGAGCCGCCTGCTCCTCACCCCGTCCCGTCCTCGCAGCCAGGCCCCCGGTCGGGGCCAGGTGCCCCGCGGGAACGGAGCCGTGACTGACCCGCTCTGCGGGAGGGGGCCGTGCTGCTGCACCGCTCTAACGGCAGCGGCGGCGAGTTGTCCCGGGCCGCCCCTCCGCCCGCTCATAAACAAGCGGAGGTGTCGCGCGTCTCCCGGAGACCTGGGCACCCGAATGCGCGCCCGGTTGCGGCTGGCGGTAGGACAAGAGGCGGCTGCCGTAGGGTCTCCCTGCCGAGCGGCTGTCGTCACTGCCCAGATCCGGCCGCCTTGCCTCGGGAGCAGCGGCGGCCTTGACGGCGCCCGGTGCGGCCCGGAGCCGCGGCACGGGGAAAGGGGCGGCCGCGGCGGGAGGTGCGGTTGCGGCGGCGCTGCCGCGCCGGGCCTGACGGCAGGGGCCAGAGCCAGGCGCTGCCCGGCGGCGCCCCCGGAGGGCCGGCAGGCGGCAGCGCTCGGCGCCGCGTTCGCTTCGGCGGAGGGTGGCTGGAGAGAGCGGCGTGCCCCGAGCCGGGATGAAGGAGCGACCGGAGGGAAAACGAAGCGAAGGGTGTTGCCCAAAGGCGAACCGCTGGGTCGTCTGCGCTCAGTAACCGCAGGCTGCAGCCACCGGGCAGAGGATACCGCGGGGACCCGGGGGGAAGCCCTTCGGTGTGACCGAGAAGCAAGATCCGCTGCTGCCGTGTCGCACAGGGTCACCCCGGGTGCGAAGGTGGCTCTAGGACCGACGTACTGCGGTCTCAGAAATGCCTCAAGCTGTGGCGATTGAGAAAGTGAAGTCATGGACTCGGCAGGTGGGGTTGTGTCAGCTGCTGAGCCGGGCACGTCTTGGGTTGTGCACTGTGGTGCCAGCCATGTGGGAAATGTTAGCAGAGAGGTTCTGGAAACTTGATACAGGTTATTACAGAAAGCGCCGAGGTATGGCTGTGCAGTGTCTCTGGTCCCACGCAGCAATTCTTCGGCAGAAAGAACCAGTTTTCAGGTCCGTGGAGGAGCTGCTCCCCCAGGCAAGGCTCTCCCTGGCAAGGCAAAGGACAACGTGGTACTGGTAAACAGAAGAAACTACAGTGTAAAACTTTGTCACCAATAGTGTTCTCCTTTGGTGTCTTTCAAAAAAACACTGTAACTCACTGTCGGTCACTCCAACCTAAATGCCTTCTGGGAGCAAAGGTTACTCATGCCCATCTCTAACAGAAGCAGTACAGCCATCTAACATCATGCTGAAAAAGCATTCCTCTTATTTTTCTGGTAGTGAAAATGATGATGGTTTTGTCATATCAGCTGACCATATTCTGATGCATTCAGAACTTAAACTAAATTGCAGAATACTATTTTTCGAGAGCTGCAAATGTTTCTCTAAGCCCCAATAGTTTGCAAGGCATCGCACTGTTTTTCGGTGAAACGTCATCACTGATAAAATGCTCTCAGTGCAGCATACATTACATGGATTAGGGCCGTTCCGCTGATGTGTCTCAATAGCTAATGGACAATGATAAGCAGCCGTCTACTGGGCGTCAGTCATCAGACTGATACTGTGCTACTTTTTTTTTTCTGGATAGATTCAGAAACTAAATGACAAACTGATCTCGTTACAGGCACCGTGTTTCGGTATAATCAAACCCAACGCCTATGTTTGGAGGATAACCAAAACCCTTGTGTGTTCCTGTATTTTGGGAAGCGGAAAGTCTGGGGAGTGCCCCGGAGGTCATGTTAGCCAAGGACTCGCGCTCGAATGTTAGCGGCAATTGGGTGATGCTCCCAGGTGTAGCAGCACGCCACCAGCAAGGAGTCCTGTACCCTTTCCCCAAACCCGCGGGTTCTTCCCTCGGCCTCAGCCCTCTCGTGTCAGTTTGCTGAAGTACCTGCAGGGGTCAGGGTACTTTCGAGTCACCAGAAGTTTCCACCAAAAAAAACCAAACCCAAAACCCACTGTGATTTGGATGAGAGCAGTTTGTAAAAACATACAGCTTCCTACGGACTGGAAACACTGCCTTTCGGTCATGTCTTTTACTGACGAGGCGCATGAAGGGGTTTTACCTTCTGTGTATAGCATCGCTGCGGCTGCTTTTCGGATGAGGCGTGCAGTTCCCGCAGCTGTATTCTTAAAACAGTGCTCGCAACCACGAGATTGTGCAGAAAGGAACCACGGAAGCGATTTCAGTGCTAGGGAGGATGCTGCACGGAACAATACGTGATCAGAGACTGGAATTCAATAAGCTTAGTGTATCAAAAGATGAAAAGTGAACTGATTACAGTGTATTAATCCCCTCATGGAAAAATGAACTGGTCTCTGAAAAATATGTAGGTATTTTTTCCTGGACTTGTGAACATAGCCAGCATGGAAATCCCAGACATGTTGGATTGCATGCACAGGCGGTTCAGTATTTCCCAGACATGCCAGACCTACCAGTCATGTACTGTACTGATGTGCAGTATACTCAATGCACAAAGAATTCATTGGACCTGCTGTGCCTGTTTGCCTGTGTGGGAACGAACAAAGAACCGCTAGAAGCAGTACAAAAACAGATGAAGAGGAAAGCTACGGACAGCTTAGATAAGAATTTTGTAGGGCCCTGAGAAAAAAAAGAGAGCAAACTTTTGAGCTGACTGCCAAATGAGAGAAGCTTCAGCTGTGAACTGGATAAGTACCCTGCTTCATAGACAGTCTGTTTACCCAATGATAGCTGCATGTAAGGGAGCAAAATACGGAAATATTTCTGCAGCGAGGACCACAATGTAGGGTTCTTGTCTCCTTATGCCTTGTCCTTTAGGTGCAAGTTGCAAACCGCCTGTGCGTACGCTTGCCTTTCCCTTTTCTGGCCCCAGGAATCTAAATACTTCATCACACAGTGGCACAGGCTCAACAGGAAAGGTAGAGAATGCTCCTGCCCCAAACCTGAGAAGAGTCCATAGGGACCATGAGGTGCTCTTTGGAAATCAGCAAATCTTGTAGCTGATGACCTTCCAGAGAAAGTGGATATCCCTGCTTTCCTCAGCAAGAAGCAGTGAAGAATCCTTACCAGGGAGATTCACTTGTCCCTGCTTCTTCCTGCCTCTTGATTTTTTAAGGGGTCTACTGATTGAAATAGCTTAGAAGTTAAGTAGATTTGGCTACTGAAGTGAAATTCAGGTCTTAATTTCCCTTAGAAACAGGTCAGTAAGTACTGCTGAACACAACTGTGGGAGAAAGAAAAGGATTCTCATAAACAGGCTGTAGCAGCTGAAATTTCCTGGGCTCGTTTTCCTGTAATCTTGGTATTGTATTGAAGGCACATCTAGGGGGATGAAGTTCCAGCAGTAATTGAGTGGAGCTGTATAGCTTTCTTGGTCCTCATGTGATAGAGCTTCAGCAAAACCAGGCAGTGCTGTGAGAAAACTGCTGCCCCCTTCAATAATTCCTCAGCCCTGTGCTCACTCCCCTTGCTGCTGGTAAATCTTCCCCCATGTGAAAAATAGGCATTCGGGATAAAACTCCTGGTAAGCCTGATAGGTGCAATAATGACAGCTGAGATACAGATTTCCTTTTCTGACAGAGGTGAAGATAACATTTACGCTATGGAAAATAAAAACACCTTCACATGCGTGCACACACTAAGGAAAATATCAAAATGTTGTCATTTTTATTTAAAAGATTGCTTCTACTGTGTTCATATGCACTGGTAACTCCTTACATATCTCTGAATTTTGGGAACATTGGTGATTTTAACACCAAAGTTATACTTTTTTTTTTTTTTCTATACAAAAATGTAGTTTGTTTTCTGTGCCTCATTGTGTCTTTGTTGCACATTAAATTCCTTTTTTATTCTTTAGTCTGGTAAGATTGTTTTTGTCTCCTTTGTAGCAGTCTCTTGACATAAACTCTTTCGTAAACAGGTTATACACATGAGCAATCTCTAGTCCCAGGAAAAAAAAAAAGGATCAAGATGAAACCTGCCAGTGATATGAGCAGTGCTGAATCAGTCTAAAACACATGAGAATAATTTCTCATTTCTGCACTGAGATACCACGGACTTACTGCATTAGTAGCTGCAAGATGCTTCAAAACCCTTTAAGTGGAAAAACAGTGGGAAATTGGGAAAGCAAATATGAGAATTCATTTTAATAGAAACAATCTTTTAAAGACTTGGTTTGCACCAGTTCATAATAAATAAATTTCCCATCAGGTAGTCTCTGTTGGGTTTTTTTCAATCCTAGAAGCTTTTCCTCTCAGTTGAATCCCTGGCTTGGGACAGCTCAGTAGTTCAAATGTTAAGTCCAGAATAACTGACAGGCAGAATTGTTTGCAGCTTTTTCCTAGTACATCTTTGATTGCTCATATGGAACATACAAGTAGAAGGACCTGCTTTTTTAATGGCCTCAGAGCAACTGCATAAGCAATTTTAAAATACAACAGCATGAGTAATTTACTTGGGCATGCTTTTTCATAAATTTAGAAACTATACATTAATAAAAATTATAACTAAGTAATCATAAATGAACAGGAACAGCCAATTACAGGTGCAGTTCTTCACATTGCATTTAAAACACTGAAATTGTTGTGCATTCAGTTTAGGGATGAATCTGAGCATTTTATAATATGTTTTTGATTTTTTCAGATCTGAGCATTTTATAATATGTATTTTAAAAGCTGCAAGGTTAAAGAACTAAGGAGTCAATGTCTATTTAAGGCTATCTACCAGGAACATACCAGGAGAAATAACTGCTCTGTCTAGAAATGCAATTTTGTATTTAAATTGATCACACTCAAGGTCATGTTGGTTTTAGCTTCTTTAGCACGAAGACAATGTTTTTAACAAATAAGCACAGCTAGCAAGGAAAGACAATTTGCTGTCAGTTTACAAAAGAAAAGCAGAAGTCTTTTAAACTGGTATGTCATTCTAGGGATTATATGCATTTTTATTACAGAAGATCCAGCCACCAGAGAAGTAGGTGGATTAGATCAGCATCCACAGTCTTTGTCATAGTGCTGCATAATAAGATTTTAAATGTTAAAATATAAACCTGGAAATACCGTGTTTGTTTCATTGCAATCTGCTGCATATCAATAACCACAGTGCAAACCAGATGAAATCAGAGAGGACGAGGGATACACTGGGTGGATCTAAAGTTTGATGTGGCTGATTCCCTAGCTTAGGGTGTCCAAGAGAACCTCACAGAGATCTAGGTAAGGTACTTCCTATTCTGAACATGATTTTGAGCTCTTGAAGGAAGAGCACAAAAGCCTGAAGTTGGTGAATAAAGAGTCCACAAAAATCCTAAAGATTTTTTAATAGTGACATTATGAACAATGAAGATCTCCCTTTTTCCAGGGGGATTACCTCCAAAATATATCTTCTGTGCTAGAGAAATGTCACTTGATCAGGTATATTCATATGTGTGGGCCTAGTCAGCTCTTATGACGAGTAACCCAAAAAGAGGGAAAAGCATCCCCAAAACCAAGCCTGCTCCCAAACCTACAGGCAGTACAAGATGAATGCAAGGTGATCTTTGGGATCATCCAATCATTATGCAAAGGGGGAGGGAGCAGGCTGGTGATATGGTGACTGCAGAGGTTGGGGACCCGGGCAGGAGTTAGATAGACCAGTGCTGCCATGTTAATTCATAACCCACCAGCAGCAACTGTAGCTGATCATCTATAAACCCCTGTGAGTTTTTTGATAATGTTTTCTATAATTTTTTCAGGCAGCATTTCATATTCTGGCTGTATTCTGCCTTCTGAAATCACAGATGTCAGGGGTTAACAAGACAATCTCAACCTGGCCCTTTGCTTTTTTAGCAAATTAAACCCATTTTGATGTCTTTATAAAAGCTGGATAGAAGCTCTCATTCCAAGAAACCACAGCCTATTTCCTGGGGGTTTTCTAGCTCTCACTAGATTTTAATGCTGATAAATGTAACTGGCCATAAAAGCCACCTAGCCCTACTAACTTGGCTCCATTCATGTCTATAATCAGTTTCTGTGGATGCCTTCTTGAGTTCTGCAGATGATGACCTAGGATAGCAAAAATGTTTAGGACAAAGTCAAAGGCTGTTCTGATCACAACTTCATGTATGCCAAATTAAGAAGTTTTCCTTCTGATATCTGCCAAGTGTGTTAAAGAAATTAGATTTTGTAGTTCATCCATCCATCCATAGAAGCTAATGTTGCTTATGAGAGAAAAGCAGAGATATTTTTCCAAACTAAACCACTATTTCCAGAAATTGTTTGAACTTCTTTATTTCTCTTGATGGATAGTAAATAGCCAGTCTAATGGCTCAGTTTTTTAACAGCTTGGTTAGAACTATGCACAGCTTGAATACCATTTGTGAAGTGCATATGTCTAAAGTTATTGTGGTGGTATTACAGTGATAGAAAAAGGTTAGTATATATCAGCATTCATACCAATTGTTTGGTCTGTGTTATTTTTTGTAACAGTGTAGGGCAAAAATAACAGATTAACTAGATTTTGTCAATGGTATCTATGCCTTACTTATTACTTGTTGGGTTTTATATTCTTTTTGTGGTATTAGTTGGCTTCCCATTGTTGATTTCAGTATATTAGCAAGAACTATTTGCGAGCTTGTGGATTTTTTCCTCTACATAGTGACCCGTCCTGTAAATTGCTAAGTAGACCAAGAGACTTTGCAAGTCTGGATTTCATTGTAGGCTTCAACAAATGTTAATGCACTCAGTTTATATCAGAAGATACTCAGCATAGTGCAAGATCACATACATTCTCTGTCTGTCCGCAGGAAGACAAGTTCAGTAGATTCCCTGGTCCAGCTTGGCTGTAAGAAGCAAATGGAAGTTGCTGTGTATACCCAGTGTTTTGGAAAGCATTTATCTTTTCAAGTGTGAACTTGGAATCTTAAGCTTAGGGACTCAGGTGGGGGCTGAGGAAAGAATCAGGAATGTAAGATGACTTGCTTATAACTCGGGTAGCGATACAGTTAGGAAGAGCATACAGCCTCTCCTGCTTCTCAAAACATTCCTGCCTCACAAAGTTAATGTTTCGCATAAAGTTGGGGATATGGTGAGTGGAAACAAACCCTGAACAGGAGAGAAGCCTCAGCAGTAAGTAAGGTGGGAAGGAGGGTAGTTGGATTAATATGGGCTGGTAGAGACAAGGCGGACAAGAAAGTTTTCCTAAGCGGGGGAAAGACAGGATGGATGCAATTATGGGGAATAGCATCCTACCACTGATAGGAACTTGCAAGATATTAGCAGTTTTGTAGACATTTCAGGTTGTATCATTTCCTAACAGTAAAACAATAAAACCACAAGATGTAATCAGTATTATTCTCCCAGTCCTTCCCTCTTAATATATAGGGGATTAATGTCAACTAAGTCATATCCTTTAAAGGAGAAGGGTTCTCCTCATGAAATCTTCAAGTCATCGTTGCTTTTGAGCTAAAGCAGATCCCTTAATTCTAGGAAATCCCTATTTATGGGATTATGTTTAAGCAGAAATTCCCCTCTCCTCTCCTGGGTAGTGGTCCTATCCCTGTCCCACCCCGCCCCAGCTGATTACAGCCTTTTATAACCTGCTCCCAGTTTAACTAAGATTTAGACTGAGTAGGTGCATTTTAGCATGCTTTGACTCATGATAGTGAGCCTATTTATCAGAGACTTTCTGCGGTTTAATATAACGAACGTGTTCTCTTGAGTGCTTGACTGACATATTTTTTCCTTTTTGCTATTGAAAAACCATTTATTTTCTTCAGAAAAGAAGACACAGTGAGTTTAGCTGACGAATTTGGAAAAAAGGTTAATCAACTCTCACAAGCCAATCTTTGAACTCTACCAGAACCACTAACAGGGCTCCTATTATTTTATGGCAGTGAAGTTCAACTTTCCTTACATAGTAAGAAGGAGAAAGGTTTGCTGTTATGCTTTGTCTGCTTAACTCTTCACAACAACACAGACTAGCAGTAAAAACTTATTTCTTACTGGCCAGGTAATCTGGTTCCACAGGTGATCTCTCTTGACTAGATTTGCAAACAGCAAGCATATCACACCCATGAGTATTATACAGGACACGTACAGCCTTTTCACACTCTGTCTCAGGTACAGTCCATTATGGGGAAGTGTAGCTCTGGCACCATCCTGAATTGAGTTTTAGAAATGTTTTTTTCTCAGCCTGGATTTCTTGGTCAGATTGAGACTAGAGTGCTGTTCCAGTCCTGTTGTGATCCTACTCACTTTAGTACATTTTAGGAAGATAAAACTGCTGATACTGTCTCAAGAACATGAAGAGGTGAGCAGGAAGAGGACAGCAGTTCGCAGCTCCCCTGATATACTTGAAAGGGACTCAGAACAACTGGCAACAGGATGTAACCAAAGCCCAGGTCCTTCCCACACCTTCTGAATCAGTTTTAATATCCAGCATCAAGTAAGGGCAAAAGCATCTCGAGCCATGTTTCTTTCTTTGTCCAAAACAGGTTTCAGCAGATCAAGCCCCCGGTACATTAGGCTTATTTTAATAACATTTTCCATCTTTCAATTTACAGCTTTTTATTTTTTTGTTTTTCTTTCAAACAAGAGCAAGTGTTCCTTGGTTCAGCTTAAGTGATGCAAGAGGAATCACATCATATGCTTTACAGAGAATCTTTCAGAAAGAATAAACAAAATCTACAACTATTCTTTAATTCTCAAAGTTCTGCAGATATTCATTCTCAGTGTAACCATTTCGAGGTGCAATTAAGATTTAAACATATAAAAAAAGATAAAGTCTTTTTAATTCTGTAACTGAAGCTTAGAAATTATAATTATGCAGTATTTCAACTCCACCTGGTTATTTCTGTTACAAATTATGCTACAACATCTTTGATCTTTTACATTGGTTGTAAGAAAGGTAGGTCTTCATAGCCTTACACTGAAGGCTGCAGTTGTATTTACTCACAGTGGAGGTTAAAGCAGGAAGCACTTTCTCTGGAAAATTTAAAGAAATAAAAAGTAGAAAAGCAGAGAAAAAAGGCTTACTTGTTCCTTCCTACCTTCATATTATCCACAGTGCTATTAAAAATGAGCTCTAGCACTTCACAAAACTTCTATTTCCACTGACTACAGAAAGCAAAATGGAACATAAACCCCAACTGTAAGTTTTGACTTTGACTCATGAAAGTTTGATAATGGTCTGGTATCACCTGATTAACTACTCATCTGCCTTCTGTTAATTGGAGAAGGCGTTTCCCTTAGTTCTGCTGAGGTTTTCTGTTTTAGCTGAAGTCCTCGAAGCTGCTATTTTGGCTGGTGTCCTCTGGGCAGGGGCTGCCACAACCTGACAGCATCGGTGGGATGAACGCAGTGGGACACAGTGGAACACAGGGTGTTCAGTGGGAAAGGAGTGTGAGTGACAAATAAAGAGCTCATCTGGTGGTTCTTAGCGTGGCTGATGGGTGATCACCCCTGCCTGATGGGCTGTCAGCTATACAGTGCATTCTTACAGTGGGTACTAAGCAATCATTACAAAATCAGTGGTGTGTTCAGACTCTTGTTTTTCAGGAACTAGTTCCATATGCCTCTGCCCCCATGTGACAGAGGTGGCAGGGGTACTATCTTGCTCTCTGTGGAGAAGTTATCATAAAACTCTTTGATTTGGTAGAAAATTCCCCGGTGACTTTTACATCTACTTAACAGTTATCATTAGTTATCAGTAGACCTTTCTTAACTCCACCTAAATGGCAGGAGAAATCATTTACCAGCTCTTCTGTATCAGAGATTTTGGCTTTGTCATAAAAGGCAATAAGGTATATGTGGGAATTTTAGATAGCAGCTAGAAGTGGTGAAAGCTGGCATTTTTCCTTTTAGCTTAGAAAATCATCTCTCTGAGTTTCTAGGGTATTAGGAAAGTCTTTTCTTGTTGTTTTGTTTTCCTTTGTATTAATGGATAAGCCAGGGCAGATTTGTCATTGGTATCTCTGGGTTCAGTCTGCCTGAGTAGAGAAACATGTAACAAAGAGAAAATGTGTCGGTGCAGGAGAGGACTCAAAGTAATTTAGATTTATTTTTTTTCTTTTTACAAAATAGGCAAAGAAAAGTGAAAATTATCACAAGGAGTACTCCTTGGACATTTATTATTCTCCCTGTATCAATTAATTTTTCCAGATCACCATGAATAATTCAAATAGACATCTTAGTTTAGATTCCATGCTTTGCCTTTTTGCTATTTAAATGCAGTTTTTAATAAGTGAGATTTAAAGCTTAAGAGTGACAAAAAGAGTATTGGTTTAACTATGGCTGTCTGATGAACATTTTTAATAGAAAAATCTGCACTTGGCTTGCTCCTAAAACCCACTGAAGCTAACTTTTCATTACAAGAACTTTATGCACATAACTAGAGGACTGAACACCTACTGAAGCTGATAGAAATGTTCTAATTAACTCAATCAAGTTCTAGCTAATTCCTTGCATGAAATCCATGTATCATTAATCAACTATGATCCTGATTTCTCCTTTCTTTTGAACTTCAACGTAATAAATTTAGCTTTTTGTTGGCACAGAGCAATGTGCAAGGCTGTACAGCTTCCTTTCATTCTAAGTCTAACCAGTCTCAGAATTTTTGTACATATGTATTAATTTAGCCGGACTGTAACCATGACAATATTGATAGCATATGTAGAATAAATAGGACGGAGGATTGCTTACCCAGGAAGAGTCAACATTTAGAATATTATCAGGATATTTGCCATTCTGAGATGTGAGCTAGGCATTAGTTATTAATATTCTTTCTTGTATTAAAAGCTATTAGAGGCTATTTTTTAAAAAATGTTTTTTTCTTATACATTTGCCTATCAATAGTCTCATCCATTTAATGGTCATGGCATGTATAAAAGGTTAAACCTGACCGTTGTCCTTTAAATTATATTCCTTTAAATGCCAAAATGTGTCTCTCCTTAATCCTTCTGCAGGGGAGTATATTCACTGGGGAACTGCATTGACTTATCTCAGATTGTTCTTAGGCGTTGTATTTAAGCCCACTTAGAGCAGATAGGGCTGATTTTTAACTTCCCAGGACCTCACCGCTAGCATTTCATCCCTGATCTGGAAATATTTAATTAAATTGCAAGCACATTATCTGAAATTATGGTTTAGATTTCAGATCATAGCAATCGGGTGCCCTGTCCTTTGTAAAACTTCCCCATTCATTCCAAAATACTGTCTTATTTGTGCCTGTTTTCTGAACCATGTGCCTCTCCTGTGTTTTATAGTTCAGAGCTTTCACTCATTTCAGTCAATACAACGGTGCAACAGGGCTATAAAATGAGCTTTGTCGACAGTACAGGGACAGTGCAGATGACTGCTGTCGCTTGTTGTGGCGTGTATTTCGGATGAGTCAGATGACAGCTCAAGTTCTGCCGTGCGCTGGCAATTTCTGTGAGGTGGGACAGATTATTAATGACCTTTACTGCTAGATGAAACCTGAAGGAAATCAGAAATTATCAATATAATGTTGGGTAAAGGGGAGGGGGGATGAGCAGAGAAAGTGGGAATGCATTTAAATGTATTTTTCTGCCTCTTTCACAGCTACACTGTGTGCAGAACACTTCCTTTCTCTTTGCTATTGCTAGATCAACAACATAATCAGGATCTTTAAATATCACTTTGAAGTGGCCAATGTTAATGTTAGTCAAACTGCTGTTCCTTCATCTACAGATGCTTGTAGGTCTTCCTTCAGGATATATGAGGGTAAAAAGGATACTGTTAAGACATCCCAAATGCAAAGACTGAAAAAGTGGCAAATACAAATAAATGTAGTCTGTGCCTGACATAAGAAAAAGGAGATGATTTCTACGGACCACTATCAAATAGTGAACTTCAAGCGTGACTATCGTTGACAAAGTTGCATGTTGGTTTTTAGTTCTGTCCGGCCTTAAATACAATTAAAGGCAGTGCTGCAGAAGAAAGTGTGTTTGGGGGGTCTGTGTGTGATGGTCAGAGGAGAGCTGGTCTTCATTACATTGTATGGGCAAGATGCAACAGGCAAGTTGGTACCTGGTAATTTTGTGGTGTTTGGGCTATACGGCTATCTTCACACTTCAGGGTACCACCAGGCCATGTCTGTCAGGTAATGTGACATTTTGGGGGAAAAAGCCCTACAAATCCTTCTCTAATTAGCTGGAGCTCCCCTGTGGCCTAAGGGAACCTTACTGAATACAGACAAAATCTCTCTAAGGTGCAGGGAAGCAATACTGTGTGAAGCAATGGCCACTCCGGCATTCAGGGCAGCCATCTGCAGGCTGTTTTTTTCACCCTAAACACTTAATTTTCTATTCCTCTCCTCTCTTCTCTGTTCCTAAATGTGGACTGTTATGAAGAAGCAAGTTTAAAAGCACACAATTTCTACAGGTTTCATCGAGTTGTAGCTATTTCTGTTCACACAGTCCTATGAAATTGAAATGGAATTTACACTGAACCTGGGTAAAAATATAGCTTGCTAAATATTGCTCATATATGGCTTGACTTTACCCTACTATGCTATATGTAAGTTCTCCCAAAGATTCAGGGAATTAGCTGGAGCAATGTCTTTGTGCATTACCACACCAACTATGACTGTCCCAGGGACATTATTTAACACAGGGTGAGTTCTGTAGAGCAGCAAAGTTCCTCCTACACCTCTGTATCTTCAAAATTAATTTCTTTTTCAATTTTCAGAGATGGCAAGTTTTGTTAGCCTCGGGAGGCAATGAAAAAAAGTATTTATTTAAATTAACTTTTTTTGATGCTGTACTTTCCATCCAGAGATGGAAACCTAGTCCAGACTCTAAACAGTCTTTGCAAAGTACAAGGATTTTATTGTGCTTTCATTAAAAAAGTGTAACCTTGGTAGAAAAATGGAGGTAGTGGACAAAGGCCATACATGATAGTGAAGGAAGAAAGTACACTCGCTCAGAACAGACTGAAGATGTGCTCTGGTGTACAGTAGTCTCTGCCACCAAATATGTAACAAACAAAAAGATGGATAATGAATGCTGCCAGGTGGTGAAAATGGTAGATAATAGACTAAATGCTCTTTTTACATCAGTTTACCCATATTACATCAGTAAGCAACAGCATATTCTGTCTTGGAAAAACAGGTATTTTATGACTAGCATTAAAATTTAGTATTAATTAAAATAATTTCTTCAAATACCACTTTTTTTTTTCTACGAAGCACATTTTGTAATAGATAATATAATTAAATTGCCCAGATTCTTGGGGGGGGGGGGGGGGGGGGGGGAAGCATATGTGCTCAACAGATGACATTTTCACTTTAAGACTCTTTATACAATAGCAGACAGCAGCAAATGCAACCACAACGTTCTTCGAAGATAGAGGTGGTATGGGAGCAATGCTAATATTGTGCCCCAGTGACCATTCACCTACATCAGCAAATGTTGGCTGGAAACCTAAATGCTATGGAGATAATTGTCATGCTCCCAGAAATGCAGATGAGAAAGCTGAACATCCTTACACGTATCCAAATGTGCACTACATGGTCATGTGGATTCTTGACAAGTCAACCAACTGTTATGAAATTCAGTCATAAAACAGAAAATGAATTATTCAACACAATCTGAAGGAGTTTTTCTTCGAAGGGTGACACTCGTTTCTGCTGCATTACACAAAGAACAGGGCAAAGACTCTGAGGGGGTTTTGTGGGTTTTTGTTTTGTGGGGTTTTTTCTCCTGTTTGTTTATTTTGGGGTTTTGGGTGGATTTTTTTGGTTCAGCTGTCAAACCAATTACACACACAATAAAGCTATTTGAATGTTTTTATTGTTACCAAGATTAAAATCCAGAAAAATGAATGGAACTCTATTCCTTCAGACTGGGGAAATCTTATTTTTGGTCCTCCAAAGCTGAAATGCCTTGGCAGCATTTAGTCATTACTTTGCCCTTTCTAAAGTTTCGGTTTTCAGGTGCACATTAGTGAAAATCAGGGAGATGGAGAATTAGATTCCCAGTGGTATTACTGGCAGGGCTTCTTCTCATATCAGATACCCCGGGAAGGGGAAAATGGTGAGAAGATCCATCAGGTTCAGGACCTCAAGATCCTTTAGGTTCACCTGAGAGGAGGATGTGAACCTGAATATCCTTCCTGAGCAGCTTTTCCACAGCTTGGTTCAGATCATCCTCTTTATAAATAGGCCAGTCACAATGAACAATATCAAATTAAAGAGACTGAGAAAGCCTCATTCATGGTGTGTTAGGGAACTGCAGCTACACCCATTCAGAACTTCTCAAGAAGCTGGAGCACAGCATTGTATCTCCCGTTTCTCCTACAGATGGTCTAACAGAGCCTAGCCCTTCTTCTTTGGCTTTTATGTCACAAACACAAATACTGGCATGTTGAAGAAATTCATTCTGTATATATATCAACTATTACTTTTTTGATATTTTAAAAGCATCTCTGCTAAAAGTACTTGGTAAATGAAAGCCAAACCAGTGAACAGACACTATGTGCTTTTAGCGACCTCCTCACAAAATACTAATGAGTAATGTCAGTTCCTTTGCACTGAAGCCACTACAGGAAGTCTAAATGTACTTTGAATGACAGCAAACAGGACATCTTAACAAAATATAAGAGAAAGTTGTGAATATAAGGGGGAATCTAGGAGCAATAAACAGTGGTGCATCACATTCCTACCATCCAGGTAACGTCTCATTCATTAATGTACTTACAGGTATCACTGCAACCCAGAACAAATCAGGAATTCATGATGCACCATTTCTATTCCTGCCTTCCTCAGAAAGCGATCATTCCGATAACTTTCCTTCATAAATCACCTGCAGATAGCTCTGTTGCAAGTTACTCCAGACATGGTCAAATAACTTAATGCAGTCTGTTTTCTTGCTGCTTTGGTAATAAATCTGATCCAGTTTCTCTACTGTCTTCTCTTGTGGCAGGTCAGGTCTCCTCTACAACAGTCTTCTCTCGTTCTGTCGCATTACGGATAATCCAAACTGTAATGCAGCTAAGCACTGAGAGGCGTGTTGTTTTCTTCAGTTCTTGGCAGGGCATGGTGATCTCCTCATAGAAACAATTCTTGTCAAAATTACAGCCAGACCAAAAAGTAAAATAGGAGTCTGCTTACAAATATTTAAAATTAAATACTACTGCCATAACTTTTCAAGCTCCCCCACTCTGAGGTCTTTTCCCCCCCAGTAAATTTGGTCTCAAGCAAAATTAGCAATCAGTTCTGTTTCTTTTAGAATAGATTATCTCAAATACTTGCATTTTAAGCAAAATACTTTACTTTCATTACGTTTTTTGGATATCATTTTATACATGCCATTCAGCAAGCTGAGCTTATCTGTGTAATGTGGGGGGATAAGAACAAAAATAGAGGTTTCATTTCGTTGAAGAAGTAAGCAGGAGTAGCAATATGCTTTCCCTCACTCGCTCGAATCACGGTTACTACAGTAATCTAGAGCAGTGTATGGAAAATATTTTAATGTTTAATTTTAAGGGTAATGAAGTTAAATACTATATGTTGTGAACTTGGAAGGATTTCAAAGACATACTTCACTGGAAAATTCATCATCCAAAAATACTTTATACAACCAATTGCCCTATATAAGCAAAAACCCAGCAAGAAACAAGGAATCAATCTACTAATTTTAGTACAATGTGTGTCAAAAAGGGTATATATTATGCAAGCAGTGTCAGTCAGTGCCTGACAGTTTAAAAACCTTTGTCTTATAATTAAAGTTTTTGAAGGGAAAAAAATATCTATTAGGGGATATAAGTACTAATTTATAATCAACTAAACTGGAACTAATGAAATGTTCTTTTAAAATCAACATTGGCATCTCTAGGTTTTAGAAACAAAAGATCTCTTATCAATGATCCATCTTTGCAGAAGAAACAGAATCACAGCTGTCTCTTGTGGTTTGCTTTTTTTACTGTGGAGTCACAGTTTCATTGACAATAAAGCTTGCTCTTGCTGCCATTTAAGTTAACACCAGAATTCCTATTGTCATTGATAGAAACAGATTCAGAGCTTAGGATTTCCTTCTTCTGAGATTTCACTGACTGTACTTTTATCTCAGGCAAGTGAATCATAAATTCTTCCAGTGTGGGATTGAAAAGAAGTACACCAGCACAGAAGTGATAGCGGAAAATTTGCAAAGCGCCCTGGCTAATTGAGGCACTGAAGTTCTGTGTTCTGAAGTCACAGGCCTATGGAAGAACCTACATCCCATGTCACCTGAACGAAACACGGTTTAGATTTTTCAAATGTACATAGGTGATTAATGTCCTCTGGGTAAAATCCTATATGCTTGTATCGATCTGAAATCAGGATCCAGCCTTCTGAGTCAGTCAGGCTTTATCACGGCTTCCTTGTGTGCTGCCAGGTACCCAGCATCACCCAGCTTAGAGGACAAGGATGGGGCATGCTATGGCTGGGTCTCTGAGCGTGCTTTCTTTCCATGGAGGCAAGAAGAGCAGGAGCATGGGAGAGGAGGGCTAGCTTGCACACTTGCCCTGCTATGCATTCAGGATCCAGTCAGGGCACATTCCAGGACTGGAAACTATTCCCATAACTATAGCTTATATTTAAACCTCTTTTTCCCTCTTAAAAAGTATTTGGTGAGCACACATACATACTGATACAACGATGTAGGCTTAAGCAGTCCAAGCACTTTCCCATAGCAAAAGAACATAACCCCAAGACGAATTCTATAGATGGAAACAGTGTTTCCTTTTTGGGAACTTTCATCCAATTTTGGATCCTGTTTCGTAGGACTGAGGATTCTCTCAGTGAAGAGGGGTAAAACCAGAGACCTAGGGAAGTTCTAAATTTGCATTAGCTCTGCCCTGAGCACACTTGAACTATATACATTTCAATGACATTCCAAATGTTGCTTCTGGGGCAGGAGAAACTAGTGATGGAGATCTTGATAGTACAATTCTTTGGGAGATGAGGATCCAAACTGCAATCTGAATACAGAGCAGTTTTATGTGTGATTGCTTCTAGAGCCCGGAGAATCCTGTGAGAGCCCCTTGGACTGAAACCACTGCTCATTCTGTGGGAACACTACCCCTCTTTTCTCCCGACAAGAACAATACAGTGGAAACTGCGAGAAGTTTGCCATGGAAATTCCATTTCCCCATGCAGGATTTTCCTGTACCAGACTAATCAGGACAGTTAATGGCTTCTTAGCTGACTTTTAACGTAGGTTCAAAACCATATGACTTGAATCTCGTGGGCAGAATAGCCAGCTACTGGAGGATATGAAATATTTCCTCAATGGAGTCATTTACCAAAGCCTCTGTAGGACTTCCACGAATCCATGAAAGCCAAGTCTGAACATTTTCATGCTAATTTATATAGATGTTTTAAAAAAGGAGTCATGGAATTCCATACCTCATATACATTGATTTTCCATCCAACAGAATAACTTTGGCCATCTTGTACTTCAGAGAAAACCACGTCTGTAAGCATAGTGTGAATGAACAAGGACTAGCATAATGGAAAGTTTAATTTCCAAATTGTAATCAAGTTGCAGGAGTAGTGAAGGAGGTGAACATTACTTGCACTCATTTGTGCTTCCATGAATATGAATTGTAGTATGAATGTAAAAATTTACATTTTCCTTTTATGCTGCTGTTTGTGTAAATGAAACACATGGTGGCATTTAAAACTGGATTAAAATGCTATTTTTTTTCTGCTTTTGGGTCTTTTACAGAATAAATTATGTTTTAATGTTGCTATTGTAAATGTCTGTGATGGACAACACTATGCACGGAGCTAGTCCGACTCCCATTCAGTGGAAAGATTCCTTTGATGTTGATAGGAGCTGGATCAGGCAATAGATATGTTTTGTTGTTCATACACATGAGCATACAAAAGTGTTAATGCTCTGTAAATCAACAAAGATATTGCTACCATCTGAATTTCCAGTGTAGATATATTACCTAAAACAAGCAGTTCCATGAGCAGTGGAATTAATGAAGCCTAATTTTCTATGATTTGTATCTGAGGGTGAATTTCCATGTGAATTCTCTTATGCCTGGCCATGACTACACTCACACTGCAGCCCTCCCTGCCAGGAGAGCAATGTCTGTGTCCCACTCACCTTCCTGGCCACTTATTTTCATGAGGTTTGTAGAAAAATTAATACAGGTGAGTCTTCTCGCTCTCTGTGGAATTTGAGTGAAAGCAGAGAGCAGTTTATTAGGAGCTGGTAGATGGGTGACACAGAAGTTTACAAATGTTATAGTTCCCAGTAATGTTCCTGGAGCAACTGGATTAAAAGTAAAGGAATGCACACACTGGACTTTGTATCATCAGCTGTTGATAATACGCTCAAGGAACAGTTAATAAGAAACCACAAATGTAGACTTAAAAGGTGTAAGAAGTAATCTGAGTTTTAATACACAACACAGAAAGCTCAATTATGCCTGTGAGCACACCTAGGCATTCCTTGATGTGCTGACTTCCCAGGGGAGCCACCCTGCTTCCACGAGACCCAGTGCTTCCCACAGCTTCCCAGTGTGCAGGAGGTATTTGAAATACTCATGGTACTGCTGCATGCGGTTGGGAGCAGGTGACTCCCTCAAGAATTAAAACTTGTTTTGTAAACCAGAGCAGAAGGGGAACAGACCTTGGCTTGGTTCTTCCCTCTGCATTTTGGTAAGCAAAACAGGGAATGATCTTATTTCATTCCTGGGCAATGTACTAAGAACAAGGGGAAAGTCCTTAAATGAGCCAGAGGAGGGAACGGAAGAATTCATCGTGTCAGACCTTGTGGTCTTTTTTCATTCTTCTTCATTCTTTCATACTCCAAGTCTGCATTTTCAAAAAGGTTTTTGCATAAGCAATAGTAAGCATCCTGGGTCAAACTGACCGTTGGAATTGACTTTGCTTCAGTTATTCTGGGAGGAATTTGATCCTCACAGTTCTTTAAATGAACTGCATTAATAATTAATAATCAAGGATAGACTGTAACATTTCATAAAAATAAAAGCCTTAATTCCTACATATCTCTCCATTATGGAGCAGAGTAAATAATACTGAAATCGATGTATTTTAGGCGGAATTAGTTCTAGTATTCAGAGTTAACATTGCATAGTTCCTTTCATTACAGTTGCCTATAGCTTTGCCTGTGTCAACAATCTGAAATGAAAATTTCTACATTCATCCTCTGTTCCAAGCAGATTTTATATATTAACTTAGATTCAAGAGAAAAATAACAAATGAAAGGTAAAGAAGTATCTGTGCAAGTGTTCAGTAACCTCTTCTCAAAAATCAATGCTTTGTAAAGCTCTACCATCTCCATTGAGATCATTATGAAAGGCAGAAAAAACAGTCCTGAAACAAGACAGATGAATGTACTGATCTGAGAACATCCAGGCAGAACTGTCTGAGCTGTAAACCCTTAAGAACACAATTTGTATGTCCTCAGTAGAGTTTGTTAAAGGCTCACTGATAAAAGTCTCAAAACTTCTCATTTGTACCTTCTGAATAAGCTTTTCAAGTGAGTGACAATAATTTTGCATGCATGATGCTGTATAAACTTTTGTTTGGCTAATTTGTGTGCTTAACATGTGCCAGATTCCTCTCCTCCATTTAGGGTTTGAGATAGATGGTGGATGAAGCAAAAGAGACAGACAGAAAGGAACATTCTCTTTTACTTCTCTTTACCAAAGCAAGACCTGCAAAAGCTTTACTTTGCCAGGAACTGTTTTGCACTGGAAAACAAGACTGTTACAGTGCATATGCTCAAGAAGGTCAAATCAGTTATTTTAACCATGACATTTTATCATTTTGGTACTTTAGTATTCTTTAAAGATCATTTTTATTTAAAATCCAATGTATCTGGTTGCTTTGTGATCTGCTACTTCAGTTAACAGAACATAGTTTGACTGTGACATACATTCTTTTATAAGCTAAGGTTCTTTAAAGGATGTTAGAACTCATCCTGGGAAGAATCTTTCTGTATTTTGTTGGTTGATTGCAAAGATAATTTTCCAAAACTCTTAAATACATCAGAATTTTACTTCAAAATCTTTTGCTGGACATAAAATACAACATGTAGAATGTCATGTGCTGAATATAGTGGTTTACTGTTTGTCTGTTAATGTATCATCTCATGGAATTGCTGCCATATTTCTGTGACTGTGTATCTATCCTGCTGCAGATTTCCTCTCAAATCATTTTGTTGTGTGGTTTTCATAAGAAGAATGTCTAAACAGTTTGAAATCAATACTGCATGCTCTACCATGTAGGTGGTATCCAAAAATCCCTTCCAAATTTAGCTATATGTTTTGTAGCACCTGTTTTGCAAGTTCTTAGCACCTGCTTTCCTTATGGGAGTATTAACATTTAGCTCGGTAGGAATAACATCCGCTCCCTTATTTGTTGATAATCCCACACAACATCAACAGCTATACTGCTAGAAGAAACAAACAGTAGGTACTTCCTTCAGCAGAAGAGATGAGAAGGACATACCGGCCCACGGATCTATCTGTCTTAATGTTGAGGCTATTTCTATTAGACTTCAGAGTCTACTATTCTGGGTAAAGCAAGCAGAATGCAGAGCTTAGAATTCCCTCTGTGTTTTGGGTAAAACCAACACAAGACAGAGGAAGGGTTTGCAGACTGGGGATTTCATAAGTGTGTTATGCAATCCTCAGCAATTTTTTTTGTACCATAGCATGTGACTGACTTAGAAAAAAGCAAGGGATGACCACCAAATTTGTACGCAGGCCACCTCTGCCACCGTGGAGCAGACTGCAGCTCTGGTCTGCACTGTGGAGTGCTTCATTTGCAATTGCTTGGCCAGGCGGGAAGGAGCTATTCTTAGCCACTGACAGCATAACGAGTAGCAGCATTTGACGCTCAGCAATTAACCGTGTTAATGGAGAACTGCAACACATACCAGGGCACAGGGCTGCACACATGGATGTCTGTGCTCTGCTGGTGTGACCACTTATGTTATGAGTTTACATGGAAGTTATCAGTTCTCTCCTCTGCATATGAATGCTCATCCTTCTGATTTTTTAATGCAGGAAATCACAATAAATGTATATTATATCCCTCAGCAAACCCTGATTTATGAGACCTCTGAGGTTTAAGTTTTAAGATTCTTTTAGCTTATCAGAGCAGAATATTATCTTTTTAGCATAAAAGAGAAACAGGGAAATTTAAGCTTTGCTGGTACCTATTGTATCAGCATTAAACAGACTGTCAGTCATTGCTATTTAAAAGCAAAACTCCTCTAACAATTACCAGTGACCCTGCAATTGTTCCTGCAAATGTAATGTATTTATGAAACATTTTAAAGCACTTTAAAAAAGATGTCAAGATAATACTATCTTGATTGATCCAGGAAGTGAGGAAGAGCAAGAAAATGAGGAAAAGACACAATGACAAAAGACACAGGCTCCCACTGTGGGCAAAAGGGACAAAGAACAGGCAGGTGCCTGTGTTGATCTTCCTTTTCGTAATGTTAAAAGCTGAACAATTTGTCCTTAACCTATGGAGGAAAGGAGCAGCTTGTGCACCACTTCCTTCCCTGCCCATCCACTCAGGATGAAAACTTGGAAAAAGTATCCTGTACTTCCATATGTCCTTAGCATATGGTCGGAATTCAAAATACTCGAACCTAAAATTAGCTTCTCAGGTAAAATGGTTTCTGGCTTTTTTTTTTTTTTTTGGGGGGGGGGGGTGGTGGTTTTGGTCTTTCTCTTTCTTTCTTTCTTTCTTTCTTTCTTTCCTTCTTTCTTTCTTTCTTTCTTTCTTTCTTTCTTTCTTTCTTTCTTTCTTTCTTTCTTTCTTTCTTTCTTTCTTTCTTTCTTTCTTTCTTTCTTTCTTTCTTTCTTTCTTTCTTTCTTTCTTTCTTTCTTTCTTTCTTTTTCTTTAATTCTTTCTTTCTTTCTTTCTCTCTCTCTTTCTCTCTTTCTCTCTCTCTCTCTTTCTCTCTTTCTCTCTTTCTCTTTCTCTCTCTCTCTCTCTCTCTCTCTTTCTCTCTCTCTCTCTCTTTCTCTCTCTCTCTCTCTTTCTCCCTTTTTTCTACATTTCTCTCTTCCTTTCTTTTTTTTTTCCTTAAAAATAAATCCAAATTCTTAAAGTTGAATGTACAACTATTTAGTATTACAATTCCATATGCTTGAACTGGTAATAATTTTTTTCACTATTATGAATCTTCATTTAGCACAAATTGACTGTATTCAGTCAATTCAATATATCCTAACTTGTTCTAGGTTCTCAATGCCTTAGCAGTTGAACTTTAGCTCTGATTCAGAAAAAAATGAGGAGTGCAAAGGCAACTGTTTACAAGTCTTTGCCAGGAAAAGCAAGACAGAAGTTTTATCGGAGCAAGAAATTCAGGATTTGACCCTCTGAGTAGATTTTATTTTCAAAGCAGGTTCCCAGAAGCCAGATAGAAAAAGGAAACAAAGCTAAAATTGGGGCAAGGTCAACTGGATATAGAAGTGACTGTAGCAATCCTCAAATAGTTCTGTTATTTTTGTTTCAACTAAAGTTCACAGAATTTTTATTAAGAAACTAACCTAGATATTTATACAGGAATCAGAAATAACAACTTTTTAATGACTGCCCAGTGGGAAGGTTATATTCATAACTGGTGTTAACTTCATACTTGATGCTGACAGAAACTATTATTGGTTTAAATATTCAAAGGCTGAGAAGTTTTTCTCTATCAAGGGTATAACATGTTAGGAAGTAAGAGACTTGGAGAAATCTTTTGAGCATATTTTGTAATTCATCATTACTGTGGGAAAAAATATATATATACACATAAACCACATACATTTTATCAGAATAAGGCACAATTCTTTTCCATTCTATGGGCTTTACAACCAATGTAAGGAGAAGGATCAGGTCTTAGCAAAACACGATACAAATGCAGACAGAGCAGAAATGCTCTATCTGATTGATAAAGTAAGTTCATCTTAATTAGAAAGGAAGACACTCTTCACTTTAGACACTCCTAAAGGAACGTTATTGTATCAGAGATGGAGGAAATACTTGCATAGTCATGGTCTCCTCATATAGGAATGCACCTCAGTCCCCAAAAAAACTACACAGAAACATCAGGTATCAAGTGACGTAAATCACAGAGACACCGAACTTAGAATTTCTTCTGTTGCTAAGAATAGAAAATAGAGGTTTCTCTGAGAAGCTGTCTGCAAATCAGAACCTTGCTTTTCTGTCCAATGTAAAACAGCTTAAATGTATTTGTTTTCCTTCAGGGCATGTTACTTTCATATTAGTTGTCCTTTATTTAGGAATTTTAGATTTGAGAAGGTTTAGTTTAGAGCAATTCTAAATTTTGCTGATGGTAGGAATATAAAGAGAATATTCTGTCATTCTGACTTTCATTTTTGTGACAATTTTGTATTTTTTTTCATTGGCACAACGTGCAGATATTCGTCTCTTTTATGAGCACTTAAGTAAATGTACAGCATATATATAAAAGACATAAACAGGATATTGGGAAGATAGGGATTCTCCATATACTTGTACTGAAGGCTGCTGTCCACTCTTCTGAAAGATGACACTTCAGAATTCATGCGACATGGAAAATACAGAGGCATTAAACAGTGATACAGCTAAAATGCAAAGCTCAGCCAAGGGCAGCAATATCCCTTCCAAACAGTTTTTAATGGCCACAAACTTCCAAATCCTTTGAAGAACAGAATTAAGTCTAACTGACAGCTGAAGAAAAGTGCACCTGATATTTAGAGATAAACATGTATCATTTTCTGCGTCATAAAAAGGTAGGCTAGATCTAACCTTCTCCCCGGATTCAGAATATCATGTTACAAAGAGAAATAAAGTTTCTTTTCATTCTATCTTGGTAGTTATCATGCTGTCTAAGCCAAGAGCTGGCTCTAAGTCTGTCTTAAAAATGGGAGCGAACAGGACATGTCATAGCATCCTAATTGCAAAAATGCCACAAGAGTCTTCATACTTTGTGAATAGTCCTAACAACCCTGAAGACAGGCCACATAGACAGCATCTTAAGGGGCCTGCTCTTATTCTTAAAAATATAAATCTGTTAAATCTGTTAATAACTTATGGCCTTTATTGTTTACTTATTGAAAGTTCGTGATCCTTGTTGCTTAAAACCCCAGTAATATGAAATGGTAGGGAAGAAGAGATGGGCTGGTTGGGGTTTTTTCCATTTTACAAAGGATAAAGTTAGATATAAGTAAATGGAGAGTCTTGCCCAAGGCTTGGCCAAGCCTTCAACTCTTCTGTCTGAGTACTTTAACTTCACAGCGGAAATAAGCCTTTTAGTTTCACTGAAAAAGTCCTTTAATTACTAATTCGATGTAATGACAGCTGACTGAAGGATAATCTTCAGGTAATTCAAGAAGAGAGGATTTTTCTGCTGTCCACCTTAAAAGAGCATGGGTAAATTAAACAATTCCAACTGGTTACAAAGGTAAGCTAAAAGCTAAACATAATAAGACACTGTTTTCAGCATTTCAAAAGAACTGAATACAACACATCAGCAGCTTCAAAATCCTTTTGAACAAGTGCACTCAGAAACAACTAACTAGCAAACAAAGCTATTATGAAGATGGCAGTGTGGTCAGTGAACTTTTGGCATGTCAACTCTATAAAATGCAGACCTCTAGAAATATTCCTCACATTTCAGTAAGTAGAAAAGAGGCAAATTTAGCAACAGATGCTGTGGACGGGGTATGACGATTTGTTGCTTTTTACGGGGTTTGATAGATGAGACTCTCTTTAAAGAGAAGGATATTCCTTATGTATTGTTGAAAGGATCTGATTTTCCATAAATTTTAAAGGATGGTGTATAAAAAAGGGATCAGAATCTCAGAGACGAGGGAGAAAATTTTATCATGCTACTTTATATTTAGGTGAACTTCTATTCTTTTCAAGCAGTATAGGGACTGCTTAAACAACATACCATATAATGGGATGGCTATTCCATATCCTATCATATATCATAATTCCTAGGTAATGAAGATGGATATATAGATTATCCTAATCTAATAGCGTGGGTCAAGTATTAAATAAAAATTAATGTCCTTTGAAAATAAAAAAGTCCTTTTTTAACTTATTGATTTCATGTAACTCTGCACAAGAAGTTTTATAGGAGGAGAACTACTTCAACCTCAGTAATAACAAACGTTACAAGAAACAGGTAGGTAATCATGTCTCATTTTCATTGGGGAGTGTCAGAGCAGAATCAGTGCAGTTTCAGTGAACACACCATTAGGCTGCTTCCTTGCTCATGTATTTCAGAACGGCTATTTTATACCTTCAAGAGGAAATTTTCACAGTTAATGTAAGATTGTAAAAATGCCAGATAAGAATATCAATTACTAAAACCAGTAAGGCATCAGAGGTGATTGTCTCTTCTAATTTGATAAAAACTGCCATGCCAAAAAAACCCCTGCCATGATAAAAATCTACATAAATAGCACCTCGAAAGTTGATTTTCTAGGCTTTCAGGAAAGTGATCAAGCACATACTTAAAGTTAACTTCCCTGAACAGGAGGCCTTTAAGGATCAATATGAAGCTCTGGAGATGGGATACAGGATATTCTGAAGGATGCCTGGCATCCAAAGAAAACAGGACAGGAGCTAGGAACTGATGTCTATCAGCCTCTTTTGTATCATCAGGCCTACTAAGAGAGTCACAACAGCACAGGCCAAAGCAAGAGCTGCAGCTATGCCTGGTTTCAGCTTGTGACAAACATGATCTTGTCTTCCTTGTTTTGCTCTTGACAAGTTCTGAATCTGCACAGAATTCAGTGTTGCCTGTACTATCTGAATATATTTGTAGCTTTAATAAATGTTGATCTGTTTGAATTGTTTCAGCACTTCTATTTTATTCTATCTTTATAATTGCATACTTGAGAGATACATACTCTGTTCATTTGTTTTCTGAACATCTTTTTTTAGATGTTGCATGGATTCCTAAAATAGGAAGGATATTCTGTACACTTATATCATTAGAACAGATCTCTTCAGCGTATTGTTTCATTAAGAATGGATCTGTTGCACAATTTCCAGGCCAATTACTGCAATAGAAGCCCTTCTTGACTTTTCTCAAGTTATTTTCCCACTTGATTGTCTATTTTAAATTTAGATAGCCTTTTCTATGATGTCATGATTCTCAAGAAACCTTCACAGGGTGAAGACACGTTGATATGCAATATTAAAAAAAACCCAAAACAACTTTGATGCAAAATGTGACATGCTGAGACAAAGGCAGACTATGGGCAACATATCTCAGATTCTAATGGTTAAAATGGAAATGTAGTAATAAATGAGGGGAAAAAGAGGAGGAAAAGTAATTAAGTTTAGAGAGCAAATCAAAGCTGATAAAATAGGTTTAAAAGGACAATGCTTTTATTCATTGGTATCTCTGGATCTAACCTAAAATAAGCTTAGCAGTCACTTGGCTGGAGATAAACATTTAATTCACAATAACAATATAACTATTTTTATTGCTTGAGATTTATCTGCAACAGATAACAATGCCCTCCCCAAATTATCCACAATGGGAATGTATTCAATGCATTTTTAAGTTCACGTATAATAAATTGCACAAGCATCACTGCTAGATAATTAAACTATGGGCTGGTTTGTTTAGTTGAGTAAGCAAGATAAATCACACATTATTCATGTTTCCTGATTGGAGTAGCATGCAAGCAGTTTTTAATAAAATAATGAATGGCCTAAAATCTAATTTTATGAACTCAAGCCTGTATTTTTTTAAATTCAGCAAACATGAATGTCAGAAGATTTCAATTGCCAAGTATTCACAGAAAATATGTGCTTGGGCTTTTTTCTTTTTTTTTTTTTCTTTCCTTAAACATGTGTGACAGAATATTTATAGAGTTTTTGCAACAGTATCCTGCCAAGCTTTCAGTTGCTACATAATGTATGTTTTTGCGTGATCACTGTAATAGGCACAAGCTCCAAGTCATTTATAGGGAAAAACAACAATGATGAAAGCACAAAGAAAAAAAAGAAAACACAGAAGGTATGAACAACTTGGTGGATTTTGTATGACATGCTGAAAAAAACAGAAACAGAGCTAAATCGTTCAGATTGATATCATATTTGCTAAATCTGGAAATAAATTGAAGATAGAAAAATTCAGCAAAAGCAAAAGGTTGCTGCAGTCTTTGAATCACCAACAGTCTGAACTATGCAATTAATGTAAAATATGTATGCTTTTCTGTGGGATGTAAGGACTGAAATGAATGAAAAAATGTGGCAAAAGTTCTTTTTATCCCCTGAAAAACTGTAATTTATAGAAGAAGTTTTTTTAAACATTACACTTTTACATAGAAGGATGTTTTTTCCTTTACTGTAAAACTCTTGAAGAGTGGAGAGTAACGCCCAAAGCTCAGGAGACCTAGAGACTCCTCCTAATCTTCATTCAGAGCACCTAATTGTGACACCAGCCTTGGCTCTTTAGTACTGCTGGCTGGCTAAATCTCCTGCCCTGGAAAGGAGCAGACCTGCCTTTCCCTTCTCCATCCCATCCAGAACTGCTCATTCCTGCTCTCTCCCTTGCATGATCTATAGTGACTTGTGCAGTAATGGGGAGATCAGCTCAATCCATTGTGTTGCTTAAAACTGGAAATGTTTTTCCAGGGTTAACTTTAAATTGATTTACCTTGGTTAGAGAAAAGAAGCAGCAGAAATGTGGTGGAAGCTGGACTGCAGATCTCAGCATCGGTCTGGTATTAGATCAGCTTAAATTCATCATGATACTGAACTTCAATTAGATGCCTAAAAAGAATTATATGAATAGACAGATTCACTTTAATAAAAAATGCTAGTAATATGAAATTTCTCAGCCACCTCTCACTTGGGCTTTTATTCACTTTTCTTGCCTAAGGATGTTTAATGTCAAGGAATATATAGAATATTTTTGAATTGTAGTTTCTGCTACATCTGTTGAACATAAGTTCCAGAGTCATATTTACCTCTAACTTCCTCTGCTATAGTCCCTGTTTTCAATCACTCGCCGTGGTGCTACACTTTATATCTTTGGTAGATATTACTGTCAAGACTTATATTGCTATATATTTTTCCCTATTTATATCAGAAATTGTAGTGCAACACTTAGCAGGGAAAAGAGATTCTGCTTATCATGCTCCCAACAAAACCTCTTAACACCTTCTCATATTCAGGCTCAGATATAATTCTCCATCCTTACCCAGAATGTTTTTCCTAGACAACAAGCAATATCATTTGCTTCAACATCACACAGGCCTGTGATATAGCTCAGACATCCCTGGAGCTGTGCAGTAGCGCTGTGCTTAAATCCTGCAGTTTTTTCCAGTATAGTGTCCCTACAATATGCTGTTTCTTTCTACCTTGTGAGATACCTGCTACATCTCAAAGCTGAAGTTCTGTTTCCCCCCTCTAAGCTTGACAAAGGGAATCAGATCCATCCATAGTTCTGCTGCACAGACTGGTTTACTCGTGCTTGTCCCCTCCTGTGTGCTAACACATGGGCACCCTGTTCTTCAACCCCTATGGTGCTGCATCTTGCTCTTCCCACTCAGACATCCTCCGACGTTTCTCCCACTCACCTCTTCACATCAGGTTTAAGACCTTGCTTCCCTCTCCTGTCTCGTTAAGATGTTAGCATCCATCACCTGCCCATTAACATTTTGGAATACACCTTGGTGAGTCTGCCTCTCACACAGCATTAGGTTTTGGAGGTTTTCCCTGCAAACCTATGCAGAGTTACTGTGTCATCTGCCTGTAAATGCTTCTAAAAACCTCCTGTGTGAAATATCCTGCAAGTCCCTCCAGAGCAGCCAGTGTCTCTCCAGCTTCACTCTTTCCTGATACCATTTGTAACCCTGGTACTACAAGGGACTTGCTGTATGTACCCTTAAATTTAAAGGCTTTGGGGAATAGGCACATTTTTTTTAAATTTAATTTTATTTTTACTTTTCTTCACGTTACAATAGGTAGTATAGTGAAATCTTAACCTATGATAGAGTTGTGGGTGCCGTGGTAAGAGGAATAAATGATGATAATATAATAATAATTAGTAATTTAAAAGTATAAAAGTAACGTGCCATAACAGAACTCAAATTCTTTTTATTATTGCTTTAGTATTAAATTTGGAGCCAGACAAATTTTAGTGCATTTTCAATTTAAAAAATCTCTTCATCTATTTAAAATTCTCATCCTTTTAATAAAAATATTACAACAATACGAAAACGTTGGTAGAGTTTCTGTACTTGAATGCTGTGAACATTGGGAAAAAACTCACTGGATGGCACATGAGATGTTTTCTTCCACTTCTCTTGGTGCAGCCCTTAGGCACAGCAAATGGCCATGAACGGCTATGGAAGTTGCTGCTGGTATATTTACAGTAGGAATTCTATTCACTTTTTAGATTTATACAAAGGAGAGATACAGTTATGTAATTATGTGAGAATAAAAATGTAATTAATTGCAGCTTTTAAGTGGATGTATGAATGGAAAAGAAACTCTTTTTCCAGACTGTATTAATTTTTCATTTTGATACCCCACCCTAACATGCTTTTAAGGTGCATAACCCTTTGTGTGTGTTTGTGCATTAGGCTGATTCTTTGTGGAAGCCCCCTTGATCCACCCCCGCTTTCTAGGAGAAGCTAGACACAGCAACTCACAGGATGTTCCTTCACCAGTGATGCCATCAGGAAGAGCTGCTCCATGACCTCAACGTTTGGGCAAAGTCTTGTTGCCACAAATAGAACAAATTATGAAATAATTGGTGTTTATCCTTCTGCAGCTCTTTGGCTTCCCCAGTTCAGGTAAGAATGGTGAGACTCCTCCTCAGTGAAAGCAAAAAATGAGGACTTGGGGAAGATACAGACATCTCATAATCTTCATTAACCTCATTTTAGCAGATCAAAAAGATGCTGAGTCTGGAGAGCAGATGAGCTGTATCCATTACCACATGTGCATTATTCATAATGTTAGATGATGCCTTCTGGCATCACAATCCAGAAATCCATGAGGACGGCCCTCAGTGAGGCTAATCTGCCTTTTTTAAGGGCCTTCTGGTCTTCAGTGTCCTCACAGATGCCAGGGAAGAGACAAACAGCTTCAGGGAACCTGCTCAGAGCTCCCTCAGTGCTTCACTCCCTTCATGCTGGGCAGGCCAGGTGTGATGCGTGGCACAGAGGTTGGTAATGAAGCGGTCAACATTTATGACTTTATATACGGCAAGGGAGCACGGGGGAATGATTTAACAGATGCATCTGTGCCTTTTGGGCACGTTGATAACCTGTGCCAAGACTTTTGAGCTGCTGGGCAATATCATTGCCAAAAAGTCATGGAGCTCAGGTTTACACCAAGTATATTTTTATCATTCGGGTTGGTATTCATCAAATGTAGCCTCAGTATCTTCTATTACTAAAGGTCTTGATGTGAGTCATTTTAATTTTTTTTCCAGAGATAACCCTGGCATTATCTTTAAAGCACTCAACATTCAACCCCTCCTCCTGTTTTGCCTCTGCTCATCTCCCAGCTATTTGTGTTGAGTGTGATTGGTGACCTTTCTAAACAAAGGCACCATCACCAGAAGCTCCCTCGCTGACAGCATCAATACTGTTATGGTTTGGAGTTTATGGATTATTTTTTTACCATGTATTGTCAAAGTTTTGTCATCATAGAAGACCTCACGCTGTCATAACGTGATGTCTGCAACTTAAGGGGGCGGCCTCTAAAAGCCACTGGCATATGGGTTTTATGTATTAAGGTCTGTAAAGGAGATACCACTCGCAAAGATTTACAGTGTGCCAGGACTGTGTGCCAGATGGCAAAAGCCATATGACTGGCGGGGTCCTTAGAGATTATTTTTTTTAGTTTGTTTTTGTTTATCATAGAGAATACGCCTCTGGGTTCATAAAGTTTCAGCGTGTTCTGCCTGCTGCGTCATGGAGAAAAATATTAACTCTATCCTGAATCCAGGCCACCGGGAGTTATAAAAATAGTGTTTAAAAAAGGAGGTAGGCAGGCCATTTCCTGGGACAGAAAAAAAACAGTTGGTTTAAAATATTCTTGCTATTTTGATGCTAAAATGAATAGGTTGTTATTGCTGCAATTCTCTGAAATTATTTATTCGGACGATAGAGCAGAGTTCTTTGAAATAAGTATATTTAAACACTGCTTATCCCGCTCGCCTGGAAATGCAATATTGTCCTTGTTATAAAGAATTACTTGCATTTGGGTTTGAGCATATGTTCAAACAGTATCACAGAGGGGCTTCCCCAGTCACAAAGACAAATATTCTGCGTAATTTAGTAAACTGTTGCTATTTGATGTTGCAGGCCAGGCAAGCCAATGTAATTCATGGGACATGTTGGACTAGGAAAGGATTTCTAAGGGCACCCTGCATGGGTGTAAGGCACACTGCATATGGTCTGTAGGAGGGTTATAAACCCCCAACTTTTAAATAGACCTACTGCAGTAAGAAAAACACACCATCAAGTTATTCAACTGAACCATGCATCTTCTTCGAAGCCTGCCAACTACTGTGCTTGAGAAATTTCACCCAAACCCCCTATTTCTGTGCTGGAAAGAAGGCATGGGATGCACGGGAGCCCTGTGCAGATGCAGAACTGAAGGGACCCTGAAGGCAGAGAGGCCTATGAGGCTCCGGGCCTGCCTCAGGCTGGTGGCGGGCCCCGGGTAGGATCAGTCGGTATGTATGCCGCTTCCACCCCCTGCAAGATGGAAGAGCTTCTTCCTCCTCCTCTTCGTCTCCCGCCGGGGTTTCTTTCCGCGGTGTTTCAGCCACTACAGCTCGGCCTGGCCCAGCGGCCGCAGCTTACACGGCGCCTGTGTCCCGGGGCGCCGCCAGGTGGCGCCCGCGCTCCCGCTTCGGCGTCCAACGGCCACCGCCAAGGACCGGGGCATGCGGGGCCCCGGGGCGCGCGGGCGGTGTCACCGTGGCAACGGTGCCCGGGGTTTGTGGGGCGGGCTCCGCCGCCGCCGCCGCCATATTTCCCTGTTTACCGTGCCTCAAATAGCTGCTGACCTTGGGAGAGGCGCAGTTCGGCTTTGAACAGCGGCTCTCACAGCCCGCCCCAGTGTTATCAGCGGTTTGTTTTGCTGGGCCGGGAGGCGGAGAGCCACGGGCAGAGGCCTCTGCCAAGCACGGGGTTTTTCCACCAGCTACGCTAGTTTATTTCTAGTCTCTTTCTGTAGCAGAGGCTCCTGACGCAGGGGGTAGGCCCCGCTCTTAAAATTTATATCCTCAGGGGTTCCAAAGAGTGGTGCTGCAAAAGTGATTGGAGCTGGCTCTTAACTGCACCCAGAATACTACAAGTTTATATGAAAATGAAGTAATCTTAGATTCAGCACGAATGTCTCTATTAAAATCCCCACTTTGCGCCTCGAAAATGACTGAGTCACTTCAGCTAGGCTACAGCTACCATTGACATACAGGCTATGGATGCCATCCAGGAAAATGATATTTTTGAGAGGTGAAGGCCATCTCAAGTTTGTGTTGCTTACTGGTAAAATTATTCATTTTTATTGAAACCTGCAATTCCTGGCTGAACCACGCTGTGATAAATAGTGGTAAAATGTGGCTTGTGTGAGTATTAATAGTAAGCTGCGTACAGATTTGTGTGAGTGAGAGATCAGTGCTGCTTGTGGAGGCGTCCCAGTCTAATCCCCGTCGTTGACAAAATTGACAGCGCAGCTACACGGCATACATGGCAGATGAACTGCCTGAATGCTTTGTATTTATATTAGTAAATTCGAAAGTCTAAATTTGTAGCAGGAATTCCGTTGTAGGCAAGGCTGAAATTTTAGGGTGCCATTGGCTAAAAGTAGATGAAACTCAGTAGAAGTCTTTCTTTTACTCGTTTACTTCTAAAATCTGGGAAATTGACTAACTTCCATTTTACTGGCTTTTTATAAAAAAACCCCACAAATGCTCTGTGTTACCTGCCAATGAAAATATTCTGCTTTACTCTTAGTGTTGTTTAATCTTGATCCTTGAAGGTGTTGTGGGCACAACCTACAACAAAGCCAGGTACACTGCCAGTGGTTAACCAAAGCACCCAAGAGCTAAAACCTTGTGAACTGCACTAGAAATAGCCATACCTTGTGCCAGTTTTTCTCCATGTTTCTCGATGTATCTTTCATTTCTTTCCCTTTAAGCCCACTGCAAAGCATGGAAGCTTTTAGTCACTCAGCCACTTCAGGGATTTCTTTTTGTTTGTTTGGTTTTGGCTAATCTAGCTAACACAGGCTATTTTTTTTTTTTTTTCGGCACTTGGACCTATGACAGTTTGATGGGCCTGTGCATTTGTGCTCAGAATGTAGTGGCCACACTCATTTTCTTTTTGGAGAAATAATTATCTCACCTCTTAGTTATTTGGAGCCAGTTTGCTGACTTTAATGTGGCGTTTTACATACTTCAGTGATTTTTTCCCCATCCTTTTTCTGTTTCTTTTCTCTGAAAAAAAGATTTTATCAGCCAAAACCAAATATTTCACAGAGGTAACTGCTGTGGAAAGGACTTGGGCAACTCTGTCACACACCACCTCAGAAAGTGCCTCACAGCTCTGTCTGAAAGCACTACATGGAAGAGGAGCTACACACCTGCCAGTTGATTCTTCTCAAAATTACAAGATATGTTTAGAATTAATTGTGAGGCTGTAAACTGTTCATGGCAGGGCTGGAAAAGAAGACCAATACTTACAAAATAAAAACGTTAAAGTTAACAAGAATCATACAGAGCAAGACGTCTGTAGAGGGGCAATGTTGGATTTGTGGGGACAGGAAACTTTTCTAGCCATGTTGCTTAAAGGACATCTTGAAGTCAATGTAAAGATTGTATGAGTGTGGTAAGGTTTTGGTCAAGAACGCAGTATCTTATCAGAGAACAAAATTCGGAGTTGTACTTAAAGATGAAATTAAGTAAATGGGGGGAAAAAACCTATCCTGGATTAATAATGTATTTTGAAATGCAAAGAGAAAACATGCCCAAAGGAGCCAGGGGTAGTAGTTTAGAAATTTACTTTCAAGCAACAAAAATTACACAGTCCAAAGTATAAAGTGTTGAGAAGCTTTCAGTCAGACCCAAACTTGCAGCTGCTGATATAAAGTGTTAAGCCAATTTTTGATACAGCTCTGCAAGGCAGTTTGTATGCGGGACAGGCATATATGTGAATGATTCATCAGACAGAAGCCCTTTACAACCAAGCAAGCAGATGCATCCTATATTTTCAGAAAGGAACAGATCCATAAACAGAGAATCAAAGCAAGTTTATAGAGAATAGACCTTACCAAACAAATCAAGTTGGGCTTTTTTTTTTTTGGTAGGAAAATGCTTTGAAACTGTTTTTCAAAAGTTTGTGCAGCTGATGGTTTAGTTGCCTAGAAGGAGATTTTGGCTTTTGGTGTAAGGTAAATGTTTTCAAGGATCAAAGAGGTGGAAGGCGAGGGGTAGTTGAGAGGTAGCTCCTAAGCTCTGGCTGGGCTGTTATCCAAACAGGTGTCGTGCCTATATTTGTGTCTACCACACAACTAAGACCATACCAATGAACAAAAATACATTGAATCATAGATATCCACTTATGTTTTGAGTAAGATGAATAAAACATCAGAAAACAAACCTCAGAAGTTCTTGGTTTTATGGTCTGCTTTCTCCTCTAAACTTCAAGAGGGATGGTGTCCAGCTTTACTTACATCTTGTCACACCATTGCCCACGGACAAAAATGCTTTGAGCTTCACATGGAGAGATCCAGGTTAACCACTAGCTAGAGGTAAAAAGCCAATCTGACCCAAAGTGACACTGGTGCACCGTGTTGTAGCTGTCCATGTGTACAGGCAGCCAAGCCCCAGGGACAGGTTTGGGAAAAGGTTGCAGAACCCCTGAATGCTTTCAGGGACCTGACAGACATCAGCCATCATCTGTATTTCCTGGACAAGAGAAACAAAATAACTGCATTGAGTTTTTTACATGGTTCCTTGATGTTTTCCGTATACACAGCAAAGAGGAGGAGATGTAAGTTGTCACTGACACAGCAGAGGAAGAAAAGATGACACTCTCATTATGGCTACAAAGGCCTCACAGGGCTTTCAGCCAGAAATCTGACAGTTCAGTGACAATCTGGTTGCAAGGAGCACCTCAGCTCCCTGCCTAAACTTAATACTTCCTCTGGATCCTCATGCTTTTTGTCCTCACTTTCATGGGTCCTTGAGAATTCCTAGTTGTTTTGTCTGTCCTGGCAGCAGCTGTCTTCTCTCCACCAACAGTTTGCATTTGTCAGCTGCTGGTACAGATGTCCCTCAGCTTCTTTCTGTGCTGCTCTGTGTTCATGGAGAGCCTCCCTTGAAATGACTTGGAGAGCCACTCAGAGCTGCCTGGAGGAAAAGGACCTGGGGGTGTTAGTTGACAGCCGCTGAACATGAGCTGGCAGTGTGCCCAGGTGGCCAAGGTGGCCAACAGCATCCAGGCCTGTATCAGGAATAGTGTGACCAGCAGGACCACAGAAATGATTATCCCATTATACTCAGCTCTGGTGGGGCTGCACCTAGAGTACTGTGTTTGGTTTTGGGCCCCTCACTACAAGAAGGATGTTGAGATGCTGGAGCATTTCCAGAGAACGGCAACAACACTGGGGAAGGGTCTGAAGCGCAAGTCCTGTGAGAAGGAGCTGAGGGAGCCAGGGCTTCTTAGTCTTTTAAGAAAAGGAGGTTGAGGGGACACCTAATTGCTCTCTACAACTACCTGCAAGGAGGGTGTAGTGAGGTGGAGGTCGATCTCTTCTCTCAGGTAATAAGTGATAGGGCGAGAGGAAATGCAGCAGGGGAGATTTAGGTTAGATACCAGGAAGAATTTCTTTACCGAAAGGGCAGTCAAGCACTGGAACTGGCTGCCCAGGGAAGTCCTGGAGTCACCATCCCTGAAGGTATTTAATAGGTGTGTAGGTGTTGTGCTTGAGAACATGGTCTAGAGGTAGACTAAGCAGGGATAGGCTGTGGTTGGACTCGATGATCTTGAAGGTCTCTTCCAACCCAAGTGATTCTATGATTCTCCTGCTTTAGATCTTCTGCCCTAAGATTCCTCTTAAGGAAGGTGCATTTAGAAAATCAGCCAGTTACACTAATGATGGCTAACCTGTGGGGCAGGTGGGAAGAGAGGAGAGGTTTAAGTATTGTAATATTTCAGTGATAAACATGTATTAACATGTTGTGCTGGTTTGGGCTGGGAGTTAATTGTCTTCAGAGTAACTGCACTGGGGCTGTGTTTTGGATCTGTGCTGAAATTAGTGTCGGTAACGAAAGGGTGTTTTCGTTGCTGCTGAGCAGCGCTTATACAGAGCCAAGGCCTTTGCTGCTTCGCACACCTCCCCACCAGCAATGAGGATGGGGGTGCACAAGAGTTGGGGAGGGACACAGCTGGGACAGCTGACCCCAATTCACCAAAGAGATGTTCCATAACATATGCTTAGCATATAAAGGGCTGGGGAGAAAAGAAGAAGGGGAGGGACTTCAGAATGATGCCATTTGTCTTCCCAAGTCACTGTTACGTGTGATGGACCCCTGCTTTCCTGGGGTTGGCTGAACACCTGCCTGCCCATGGGAAGTGGGAAATGAATTCCTTGTCTTGCTTTGCTTGTGTGCATGGTTTTTGCATTACCTAATTAAGCCTGTCATTATCTCAGTTCTCTCACTTTCACTCTTCTGATTCTCCCCTCCTCCCACCCCACCCCCCTCCTACCAGGGCAGGAGGTAGTGAGTGAGGAGCTGGGGTTAAACCACATTCTAAAATTGTTTAAACTTCACCTTCCCTTCTTTTCACCAAACTCTTGCTCCACTTCTTAATTTGTATTAGTACTCTAGGTACAATCTCCATTTGATTTGGTCTGAAAAAGCCTTCTTTCACTAAATGAAAGAGGTGATTAAGAACATCTTAATTATGACTCTGATTCATAAAAGCAGACAAATTAAGTATGTCCTAAAGAGCTTTTCTGAACTAGAACCAAAATTACTAATGCCACTTGTATAATTTTTGCCTGTATGATTTTGTTACCTTTTTCTTAATTGTGAAAGATGGTTTCTTTCTCTGCCAAGAATTTGAGCAGTGAGAGTATTTCAGCCATCAGATTTGGCTATGGGACAGTCTTTTATCACTTTTATGGAAATTTTATTTCTCATTTGCCTTAATTTAAGCATCATCACTAATTTGCCATAAGCAAGGAGAAAGGTCTATTCCACTGGAAAAGGTGACAATATTTAGTAGGTTCTACCCTATACCAACATGTCCGTTAAATATGCTTCTGTGGTATAAGAACCTGACAGCAGCCTAGCATTTCTTTAACTAGATATGCCAAAGGATTTGTGTCCAGAACTGGAAGAGTTAAACACTCCTCAAGAATGGAAGAAAGAGTGCCATGGGGTAGTGTGCAGAATTACTTAGAATAACTGGGGTTTTGAAAAAGCAGCCTCGAAAAATATGCTGCTTCCTAAGAATGCAAGTTGGTGACTTTAGTAATGGCTCTGGGTGGTAAAGTGACAGAAAATGAATGGTGCTCAAATCCTCACATTGTCACAGGACACATAACCAAGGTGGAGATTACATCTGGATTTTGCAGATATGATTAATCAGTCATGTATTTAGCTATAGCTGGTGCTTGTCTCAGATGTTCAAAGCAGAACAAAGCAGAACACAGCTTTGTTGACTGGCCAGGATATCAAAAACTCATGGAGTTTATTGGTTGTTTCTGGATTATGTGAAGAAATTGTTTGATAACAGTCCACATTTGTTTTGAAACAATTTCAAATCCATTCACTAAAGCATGTTAGAACTGCCGCTTATCTCCCTGGATCAAATGGATAAACAAGGCTTTTGCACATACGTTTGAAAGGGCACTAGAGAAAATGAAGTAGAATTTTATTTGCAAATACAAACTCTGTATCAGAGTCCATCATCCTGGTAACTTTCACTGCACTCTTTCTGGACTTTCTGATTTATTATAGATACGATTTATTTTTCACAGGAACTGGATGAACATGGTAGAGGAAATAGAATCTATAATATATGCCTCCCAGACATTCTGCATCCATCAGTAGGAAGTGCATAAAATTACAAGGGATGAAGCAGGTAGGACAAAGGTGTTGTCAAGAAGGTATATTACTGGGAGCATGGCATAACTGCTTTTGGAAAAAGGGGCATAATGAAGAAATATATTGACCAGCTGTTACCAGACAAAAAGGTTTAGGAAGAGAAAAGTGTGTTGAAATTAAAGCTGATGGCCATGCAGTTACTGGGGAGGAAAATGATTATGCTTTTTATTGGCCTGAAGGGGATGTAAATGAAAATGTTACAGTAGAATGTGAATCTTTTAACACAGATGAAGAGCTGAGAATGAACAAATGCCAATTTCCCTCCTAACAAGCTACCTTCAGCCAAAGGGCAAATGCAGAATAAAACTTATGTATAAACATGTAGTAGGAACCATGTTAAGCATGTATTACACGTGGTTCTCTTACTCATGAAGCCATTAGAAAGAACAGTGATTAATAAATACATATATACATTTTAATAAATACATACATATATATGTGTATAGAACCCAAACTCCTGATTTATGAAGACTTTTAGGTATGTGCTTAAGGAAAGCATGTATTGAAGTCCCACTAAAGTTAGACCTGTGTTTGAATCCTTTCTTGATCTGGGATCTTAGGCAGTTGGTTTCCTTTTCTGGACATCCTGATATTTCTTGAAACTGGCTCTCTGTAAAGTCAACTCCCCTTTTGCAACACAGAGTCAACATGATATGTTACAGAAAAGTATTTTCTCATGAAGGCTTTGTTATTGTTCCCATTTTCTTTCATCTAAAATAAAAATAACTCATGCTGAAAATGCAGTCTGTGTATGCTGGCAATTAAAAACAAATCAGGAAATCACTCTGCTATATTAAATCACACATGCCTAGTTATGATTTAACATGCTAGGGAATGAAACCAAATTCCACCCTCCCATGGTATTTTGTGACAGTGATAGCAATGATTTATTTTTTTTTTAAAGACTGATTGGAATATGTATTTAATGCCTTTAGTGCTTCATAATTTCTTTGTCCCTGTAAAGGACGATTTTAGCTGAAGTATCAAGCACTGCTTTTGTAAACACTAGGCTTCTCATTCAGAATAACTTTTTTTTCCCCCCATGCTTTTACCATTAATGTGTGCATCCAAAGATTCCTGTGGAGAGTGAAATTACTGGGTTGCCTACCAATAAATACATGTGGTTCCTGTTTAAAACGATGTTCCAGGTAACTTAAAATGAGAAATCTTGGAGAGTAGCCAGGTTTGCTTTTTCAAATGAAAGCAAGGTGTCTTGCAATTGGCTATGCTTCTTCAGTAAAAAAAGCAGCAAGAGGAGACATTAAAAATAGCGAGGAATCGAGAGAGAGGAAGAGAATGTGGTGACCTAACACAGCACACTGGGTGCAAGTTCTGCCTTTGTTTTTACTGAAGCAACCCTGCTGAAATACTGCTGGAATTAAGCCTTGATTTTTCCAGATATTCAATAAACAAAAAATAATCTATGTCACAGTACCTCATGGTGCAAGAAATGCCCAAAAGCTGCTGACGTGGGCCATTCACTCAAAGCTTCTTGGTTGTCCACATCAGAACAAGTTAATTCACTTGTTTTTTGCAGATCTGTTTCAACTGCTGTTTCTCTCCCTAAGCAGTAAGAGAGTATACTGAGTTTATGTAAAATATTTTCTATGAGTAAGCACAGAGACATGAGGCTGGGATCGATCCAAAGAACCATTATGTATGTAGGCAGTTGGTGAAGTCTGTTATGGAGAATTAAGATTGAAAAGGATGGTGATTATTATTAATACTAACCTCTGAGGGAATATCGAAAGAGGCCCAAATGTAGCTAACAAATTCATATGACTGCAATACAATATGGCAGTAGAAAAGGGACATTGTAATTTGATGCTGCAGACAGAGAAGCTGTATCAGAGAGGAAGGAGAGAGCTGCAGAAAAGTGCCAGTGAAAACAGTACCTGGAATTCCATTTTTAGGTTGCTGGCCAGGATGCATTGCTGGGCAAGGACACCCAAAGAGACGCAAAATACCTGGGAAGTGTTTACAGTAAGACTACAATCTTGAGAACATGTTGTTTTGCTGAGAATGTATTTTAAGTGTAAGATTTAAATGCCAAAGATATGCAAGGATAGCAGTTCAACAACATACAGGAGGTCTTCATAGCCTCAAGGGGGACTGTTGATCTTCCATACATTTTTTTCTGCCTCTAACATTTAGACTAGCTGCTAGGAATGGTCTAACTGCAGTGAAGTATCTCAGGATACTTCATTTGTGAGTACATCATTTGTGATACTTGCAGTTAGCCTGGTCAAAATACAAGAAATACCACTTGCAGAGGATATGCCTGTGGTCACAGGGGACTTGTAGCAGGCACCATCGGAGCTGGCCTCAGTCAGCGAAGCTGGCAAGGCAGCTTGTGAGTTGGCATACCAGTTGAAGACCCTCATTCTTTTGGGCAGTATCACTCAAGACAGACAGGGCCAGATTGTTGTGCAGGCAGAGTAGGCAGTAGCCAGCAGTAGCAGAGCCAACAGCTTTACCTATGCCAAAGGGCACAAGGGTTGTTTGTAAGAGGAGTGTGTGATGCATAAACAGCAGATTCCTGCCTCCTCCTCCTCCTCTGCTCTGTGGCTGAGAAAGGGGTGAGAATTTGCCAGAAGACGAGCAGTGCTTATCCCTGTTTCATAGATGCCTGAAGAAAGCTCCACTGCTCCATCTCAGTTTGACCCTCATCCCCAGGGTCTCTCCGAATCCTCCCAGCCCCATCTGCCCCACTGCCCATTAACTGCCTTTAAGTCCTTTCACCCCGCTGGTGTGCAGAGCTGCCCTTGTCTTTTCCCACCACTGGCTTTCTTACAACGACCTCCCCAACACTGTTCTGCCCGTATGGAAGTTGCTTTGAGGAAACTTGTTTTACCACCCAAGAGGCAGATGATCAGTCACATGAGGCAAATTTTTACTGCCTTAAAGGGACATCCTAGCTTTTGATTGAAAAGTAGGTATTGTAACTTTCACCTGGTGAATGCGAACCCCAGGCTTGATCTGTGTCAGTCGACAGAACAGCTCAGGGGGCGCAAGTCTGTAGACCAAACTAGTCGGGACCTCCCCGTCTCGGAGCTTCATCCCTTTTGGGGGTTTTTACTCAGCTGGATCTCTTTTGATACAGCCTGGAGGTTAAACATGGGGTAGTGTTTAAAGTGTGACAGGTCTGCTTTTGGCCTGCATCTTCTAGTTTAGCTCCATCTGGAAGGAAACCTCTTTGTCCATTCTGAGGCAGCTCCACAATGCAACCCAAAGCACAGAAAGTGAGGGTGATTTGAATTAAAACTCTAATGTGGATGCACCCTCAGACATCTGTGATTTCCAAATATTCTTAAGAGCCACTTCTAGGAGATTTGGGTTTTAAAACTCTTTGGAAAGAACAAATGAATTGTATACATCAATTTGTTTTTATCTATCATTGTATTAATTCTTTCAAAGAATTTTAATAGGATAGGGAGACATGTTTACTATTACAGAAGTTGAATTGTTTAGTTCTTATCATTTTATATTAATCTAGTGCTTTGCAGCTCTCTGTTCAATTACTGTTCTCAGCTGTTTTCCTTTCCACTGAAATAAGGCAACCATAAATAGAGCCCAGAAACATACTTATAATAATATTTACTGTGTAAAGCATCTCATTTTAATCTATCAAGTGAATAGAGGTTGTTTTATGAGTGGAATTCAGAAAGATCACTGCCAGGGTTTTTTTTGCCATCCAAATGTTTGTTGGAATAGACAACACGTTGTTGCATTGATGGTGAGCAGAATCTTCCTATTCAAAGTAACTGGGAGATCTGATAATAGATCAGATACCGGTCTGGGTGATGTCCCAGTATCTTGGAGGGCTTTCTGACTGTTAATTGTGATTGTCATGGCTCAGTGGGACAACAGGGGAGCATAAACAGAGGAAAACAGTGGGTTTCTTGTGAATATGTAAGAGGTGGTGGTGGGCACTGATAAGAGTCAATAGAGGAATGAGCCAGGGTCTACTGCTGAGAAATGTAATGTTTGCTTGTCTCTTGTATGAGCTGAAACTGAGCAGGGAGAACAGTCCTAGGAATTGTACTGTGAGAAAAGAAAGGCTAAAACTCTGAAGCAAGGACTTGTCTTGAATCTTAGGTTCACACATTCTGATCAGCTTTGCGGCTTGTTATTTTTCACCCTTTCTTTGACTCCTGGCGATCATGTTCAGGTAAACAATGCCGCTTCTCAGAAAGTTGAGAGTTCCCAGGATATCCCTTTTCAGCAGCTAGAAGCTGGCAGTGCAGGGCCATTTTCTGTCTGCACAAAGACTGCAGGTCTGGCAGCTCTTGCTGGAGCAGCTCAAAGGCATCTGGAGAAACGCTAGTTTCAATACGAAGGAAATTATAATTGTGAAAGTTATGATGAGAATAATCTTGTTCTTTCTGTGGAGAGATGTTGTGTGATGTCACAAAGGAACATTGGTAGCAGGTTAAATCTGAACTGCTGGGCTCTCAGTAGTGCAGGAAAAGATGGCATGAAATAGGCCAGAGAAAGAAACAGTTAATCTGGTAACACCATCTTCCACATGCATTTTATACTGGGGCAGCTAATGAATTTTGATTTTTTAGGTCTGGTGAAACTGAATTCTAAAACAAATCAGTATCATTCATACTTTCTCTCCATCAGCAGGAATATTCATCCGATAGGATATGATCTCTCTTCGCCATCTACAATGCACAATAGAATCCTGTTTAGCCACATTTTAAAAGTATTAGTGAAAGCATGAAGACAAGTGGAAAATTTGTGAAGAGAAAGTGCTAAAACAAATGAAGTAACTTTCTTTAGAAAAATTCTTAAGCAAGGCTTCAAGTGCAAATTAGGACATCGCATAGGGGGAAATAAGATACAGGACAGAAGATAAGCTTTCTTCTGGAACTTGAAATTGTGAATCAACAAGGTACAGAAATGCAGTGCAAATATTTCATACAGGAGGGACTGCAGCAAAATCCCTGTGAATTATCATAAAGCGAATTACTTTTATACATTCTGGATTAACCTAATTTTAGATCTTTTTTAATAGATTCACATATAATCTTGTGATAATAGTGTTAGCCGTGCAGAACATCTTCCAGAATTAAAGTTAAGAATCAATTATGCTTACCAAGCAAGTTTTATTTCCTGAAAGTCATACCTTATTTATTTATAAAATTCTGGCTTGATTAGGATGTAAGGTGATTTTTTTTTCCCCAGACAAAAATGTCAGACAAGCAAAGGTGAAATATAGATGCTTTTTTTGTTGTTGTTGTTGTTCAAGCCCAAGCCTTTGATTTCTACAGGAGATACTTGTCTGTGAGGATGCACAATATCTCAGGTCCAAGAAGAGGCTAGAAATCTATCTAGAGACTCTAGATAGATTGGAGGGCATTGATAAAATGTAACCACTTTCATGACATTGAGTTCAATTGGCTTTATATCACTGGTGGTTTGAAACAAGTAATGAAAACAAACTAATTCAGGTATGGAAAGTGCAAGTAAGATTTACCAAAACCGAAGCAAGGTCTCTCTGAATTACTTGAGGTTTTTTATTTCTCAACCTATGAAAAGTATATCAGGGTTCTGGTAATGCTCCTCCCAAAATGCTCACTTGTCATTCTGAGAAAAACAACTTCTGAGAACCTTGGATTGTCTAAACCAGTTTGAAATGAATCAGCTAGCATTCACTTTTTGGAGCAGTTCACAAAGATGTTGACAAGCACTGAATTCTTCTGGGAAGTTTTTGATTTGATTGATTTGGGTCTTTACACAGAGTTTTGAGGTTAGATCGAAGTCTGTTTCGCTCTTTGCAGCCGTCCAAATTGGCTGTTGCCATTGTCCCTGCAACTCTAACATTTACAGAGAGAAGGGTACAAACTACAGGCTGTGAATTGAGGAAAAACAGGCAAGCTGACTTCTCTAGGCTGCCGAGGAGGCATCTACAGCCTGACAGCCCAAGTGTGAGTCTGGTATAATAATTCAGGCATTAAAAGTACTCAGTAAAAAGAATAGTCAAAATGAGATGGGCACTTGTGTGAAAGTTTCAATACAGCCTGTAATAGCAACAGCAAAAAATCCTGTTCTGTAGGTGTGTGGGTGCTCATATGCCCACGTTTGGCAAGCGGCCTGCATAAAAACACCCCTAAGATAATGGTAAGTGTATTTGGAGTGAATGGAGTACCCAAAACTCATAAGTTGTCCAGCCCCAGTTTGATCATCTGGACAGCAACTGGGAATTTACAAAGAGATTTTTGAAACATAATCAGTCTGAAAAGACATCTAAGAGAATTATGGAAACCTTCTGTTTGGGAGACCTTCAAGTGGAGGGGAGGAAAGGAAACAGCAACTGACACAACCTGATTCAACACTGCAAGAAGTTGCTCTGTGGGCATCATGACCTCTGTCCGGGACAGACAGCACAGCCTCCTCATCAGAGTTGTGGGTAGATCACATCCAGCTGGGAGCCTGATGGCGTGGGGTGCATCCAGAGACTCATACTCAGGGTGTGCGTGTGTGTGTGCCCTCCCGGCATGCTTTCTCACTGGTGTGTGTGTTGGCAGGTTGTAGGGCACACATGAGGTGAGAGCACCTTCATCTCCCTCTGGAGGTGTCTGAAGTGAGCTGTAACCCACAGCCAGGCCATGTGTGTCTGCTTGTCTGCGTGTCTGTGTGTCTGTGTGTGTATGAGTGTGTACCTGCATGTGTGTAGGGAGCAATAGGACTTCTTGGGATTACTTATGGAACAGGGTTTAAAAACTTGTATGTGTTTATTAGTGTTTTGCAAGTGTATAGTAGCATGGCTTTTCTGTTTTGTTATTGATATTTGTCGTGAATGTATAGATTAATTGATTGCCAGATGATTATGTCATTAATAAATCAATAAAACACTTTGATTCCAGTTTGGTTAAGCTATGTGCACTGAGCAGTTTTTCCCTGTGACAGGAGGAGGGAGGAGAAATCTTTTCTATTGCATCAATAGGAGAGGACATAGGTGACCAAAGAGGAGTGGCTAGGCAACCCCACACCAGTAGTGTTAGTAATATTAGTGGCAGAGGTAGGTACCTGGGCTACACAGTAGAAAAAGGCTAACCAACAGAGATCGTGTTTATGGTAGTGCTCTGTGCTGGGAAAATGAATTTGAAGGGTGAGAGCTGGAGAATTTGGGGCAAGCTGGAGAATTTGAGAATTGGTGCAAGCTGCAGAAGCAATTTCTCACACATCTTGGTGGGGTCTGAGTAAAGGAAACAAAGATGAAACCAGAAAGTTTCATGGACCTAGTGGCAGCAGTATTGGGAAGCTGCGTTTGAAAGCCCTGGGAAGAAGATAGAACCTGAAGAGACTGACAAGTTTAATGGAGCAAGTAAAGTGATGAATAGATAGAAAGAGCAAAGTCTGCGACTCAGGAAAGAAGGGACTCAGGAAAGACACCCTGGTAAATGATAGGAAAGAGCAGAGGTGGAAAGGCTCATTTCAGGAGTAGGGGCAAATCTACTGTTGTTTCGTGTGGCTTTGGAGGGAGCAAATCCCTGAGGTGTGGACCTAAGCAGTAAGAGCCAGGTTGTTCCAGAAAGAAGGTGCATGACTGCTCTGTATCCTTTAACTACGTCTGTGCCACTGCTGCATCATTCGTCTTCATCTCTGCATGCAAAACTCTGCCAGCAGGACCAGGAAGTGAACCGTGGAAGATTTGTAACAGCATGGAAATTTTCAGGAAAATTAGGGAATGTATGGTATCACTGAGAATATACCAAAAAAAAGCCCCTACAACTTTATAAGGCCACGTAATTTATGGGATGCTTTAATATATCTGTAGCTGTTTATTGTGCTTAGCTTGTAGCTACTCCCACTTCAAAATCTCCCCCTTTTAATAACCTTCACAGATTCTTGGCTGCAGTGAAATAGTACATTGTTTTAGCTTCACTCGACTCTACCAACTGCAGGTAAAATCTTTTCCTTTAAGCTAATGGTTTGTAATCAGAGCCTTATGATGGAATTTTTGACCAAAAAAAAAAATCGGAAAATATTATTCTTTTAGTATAAAACTAATTGAAAACTCTTTTGTACATGCTGACTTGAAAGTATCAAATGGCTTATTGGGACTCTCAGTGCTATTACTTAGTACAATGGGATAGCTATAATTAATAATTCTCAACTATTTTCAAGTCGTTCAATAGCAGCCAAAGTCCCTTTTTCTTGTAGCTGAGCCTCAATAAAATTTTGCAGTATGAAAACGTAAGTGCAAATATTGAAATAATTTCCTTCACCCGAATGTTGAAAGATATATAGCTTTAAATCATGAAGGAAATTTATCTAGAAAACTTTTGAAGGAAAATATAGTATTGTGATATTTTTACATAAAGTGTAATCTAGAAGCTATGATTAGATAGGTAGAATAACAACTCTTATTAGAGAAGTTGGTTCTTAATGTCACATACCCTTAAAAACCTAATGTCAAACTAGCAGAGACTTAAGTATTGTTAGAAGAATTTGGTTCAGCATGACTTCTGGCACCTTTTGTTCCATGCCTGATACTTGAGTTGAATGCTTCTTTTCCTTAACCAGTTTTATAAAAAGTTTGTTAGCTTTTATAGCTCTTCCCTTCCTATCATAAATTAAAGGGCTTAGGGAGGAGTTGCTCCCTTGAGTTACTTCTAAAGTTCCGAAAGTTTTGGCACAGCCAACTTTTTAGTGTTAAGTAACTTTTAAAAGAATATGAGCTTTCTGAGAAACCTGCAACAGCTTCATCCTGTAACTTTGGGACTGCATTTACTGTTCCAGGGAGGAGTTGCCTTTCAATTTGGCACAAGGACAGTGGGGTCTGATCAGTGTTGTTAAGTGTTTGCTGCTCGTAAGTTATTGGAATGGGTGGTTAGCCAAGAAAAGTTGCTATGGTAAGGAATTGTTTTGATTTAGAAAAAAAATAAAATAGGGAGGAGGGCAGCACAGACCTACCACCAAGAATAATTCTGTTATGATGATGTATTGTCATTCCAAAAAAAATGTAAATACTGTTTTAGTAAATTGGCAGTTCTGAAGGCAGTGGTGATGTAGGGAGGAAGAAGATTAAGATAAGAAAAAGTGAAAGGAAGTGGCTTGGGAATTAATAAAGACATGATGGAAGATTTTGCTTGTAGACCAGAACTTTAATTAATCTTCTACTGGTAGTGACTGAACTCCATCAAACAAATAGTAGAAGTTGAAAAGGAAGACCAAACTAGGAGAAAATCCTAATGAAACCATCACCAAAATGCTACATAGGTTTTGAGCCCACAACGTATTATTTTCTTTGGCAATTTCAAGGCCTCATCCTGTATATTATTTAAATTTGATTTCTAGCTAAACCAGATTGGCTTAATCCTAAAATTGCAGGGCTTCTCACAGTTAATATGGCAGTCATCTTTGAGATGGCTGCCTCTGTGTGTGTGTGTCCCCCAGTCACACACATATAACTTTAGCCAGATGCACAAATCATTCTCTTCTATTCAGTGATGGTTGTGAATCTTACTGGATCAGAGAGTACTCTTTCTTTTGAAAATCTTTCCTCATGGGGTGGGGAACCAAGTTTGATACAGTGACTGCTTGCTTGGACATCTGTGCAAACCAGCATTCATCCAATTTACTGTCAACAGCCTGAAGTCATGCACATCCTTATCAGATGCTGTGATCTTGTCTTCCAGACAAGAAAATGCATCTGTGTTTTGCTATTGCGGTTTTTTTTGGTTGCGTTTTTTGTGGGGGTTTTTTCCCAAGCTCTGGCAGCCCTCAGTAAAGAGAGTGAGGAAGCAGGAAGAGGAGGTTATTACCTTGGCCAGCATGGAGTAGGTGGGGCACTGGGGACCACTGCCCCCCTTACAGGACAGTGGATCTTCCGGCAAGATGCTCATGTCACATACTGGAGTCTGGGAAGGAGAAAGTAGGCATCCAGGCCAGAGGAGGTGGGGGACTGTGGTGGGCAGGATTTACACAGATGGGTCCACCTCTAGAGTTGGCAGGAACATGTGATGGATCTTCCACCTGTCAGCTGCAGGAGATGGGGGACTTGGAACAAGAGTTTGGGTGGTAAACAAAAGAGATGTCACTTTAGATTCCAAGAGTGTGATGGTTATTGTGATCACTGCTGTAGTGCAGCAGTGAATAAAAGCAGACAAGTATCCACACAACTGAACACTAAATAAATAAATTACCAGTAATGCCCTGTTCTTACACAATGATCTGCATTCATAGATTTCAAAGTTCTTCCAAAAGAAGCCTAAAATTATTACCCAATTTTTTTTCTGAGGGGGAAGCTGTGGTGGAAGACCAGGGAATAACTTTTCCAGGGTTACCCAGCAAAGCTGTGATATACTTGGGACAGGGATACAGCTCTCCCAAATGCCAGTCTGCAACTATGCACATGAAAGCCCCTGCGTTTCCATATATGCTAGTGTCCTCTTCTTAAAAAAGGGGTGCAGATTTGCAACCAAAGGTGTAATATTGCCAGGTAAATAATAATAATGAAAAAAAATCTTGCTAATCTACGAACCAACATAGGCAGATTTTATGCTTGAGCATGCAGTTAAACCAACCATCTCCACCAAATTTGGTGCATCCATGTGATTCTCTAACAACATCTGTAGAGGATCACTGATAGCCTGTGACTTGTCATCTCTCCTTTGCAGTTAATTTACTGTTTTGTTTATTTCTTGAAGTGTTTGAGGAGCAATATGGGACTGTTGCTTTCAATAATTTATTGCTAGTGCTGTTGCAGGCTCAAAAGCCCAAACCCATCCTATCTTTTGGTGGGAGAGAAAAATTTGTGACTAACAAGTTGGCTTTAGGCTTTATTTTTTCCAGTTAGCTAAAACTACATCCATAAAGGCCACTCCTTCTAAAGAAGTGATTCAAAGTGTCTCTGGCTGTCTCTCTTGGCCTCAGAGAATAGTGTAACCTAAATCAGTATAGGTCTGTGGACCAAGGCAACCAAAGGTGTAAAAGCTATATAAAATTTTCAATGAAACATTCCTACAAAAATCATGTACAAGAAAAGGACAATTGACATTAATAATTCATCCAGCTCTAGAAGGCAGCTACAATGTTTTCATTGATTTAAATCATAAGTAAATGATGTCTTTCCAAGACTTTGTGTCCCTGGTGGGGAAGGTGTAGCCTTGATCTGCCTAGAACTTTTGGTAAATCCATGACTACCTTAACACATAATTAACAGGACAGTTTAATGTCTACAGTATTAAAATGATCAGATCCTTTGAAAGTGAGCCAAACAGCACAGAAACTTGTTTTCAGAACTGACTTCTACCTCTTTCTACTTAACCTTCCTAGCTCTCTCTAAAAACAACCTTATACATATTTGCCATATGGTGGAAATCCTGAATCCTTATATTGTGCATGAATTCAAGAGTAAATTCCTGAATTACTGTGCATGTCTTCATTTTAAGATGATGTAGTAGCCTGTGGTTTTTCAGCTTTTTTTTCCTCTAATCTAGGCTTTATGCACAATCACACACTTTTAGGAGAGGTGCAATCCAAGGTGTGGAAAAAACTGGTCTTGAAGTCTTGGGCTATGCCTCCACTATCTTGTTTTGAGCTCTTCTTGGGCTCAGCCATGCTAATGAGCACGATGTCACAAAATTCTGCTCCGGATGGGCAAAACATAGGGGAAGATACCATGGGGTAGAAAAAACTGGTAGTGGTTTGGGGAAAGTATTCCCCTAAAAGTACCCAAAAACATAAGCAGGTAGGATGTAGCCTGCGTTCCTGCAACAAGGGAGAGGCATGGGTGCTGTCAGTGACAGGTTTGGGGAGCGACCCCACTATTAGCTGTATCATTGATGTAGATGAGTTATTTCTGCTCTGTCAGTGCTGACGGCCAGTGCTGGGCCAGGACCTGTGCTTCTGGAGCCTCCACTCCTTCGGCATCTCCTGAGCACTGCTCGAGGCATGGCCTGACACCGCCAGGTCTCTGATGCAGTGCTGGCTGTGCCAGCACGCATGGAGCCACCTGAGGAACACCTTCAGGGATGGGGTCTGTAATCCTTTTCCTCATTGTGACTGTTGCCACGAAAACTATGACCATCAGGGCAGTTGTGGTCAGTAATGTGGCATACAGCTGCTTCAGGCCATGGCAGTCGATCTCACCTAGTGTACTTTTACCTCCCCACCACCTCATGCAGGTCCCGGCTCTGGTGACCTGCTTCTTTTTGTATCACCTGGTCCATTCCCTAGTGACTCATCTGCTTTTAATGGAGCTGCTTCAATTCATTCCACCACTAGTGAAACCTATAATGTCTGATGATCTGAAGCAGAAATGAGAATTGTCTACTAGAGATAAAAATATGAGTGCAGGAGTCATAAACTCATCCATTTTATTATCTTAGTGAAATAGGTGTATATATAGTAATGAGAGTGCAAATGAATTAATAGCAACACTGCAAAATTAACTAATGATACCGGTAGTCGCCCTCCCCTCCCACCTGCCCCTGATGGTTCCAGGTTTCACGTCAGTATGTACTGCTTTCCCCTCAGTCAGTTGTCACTAGGCCGGACCACTTTCCCATGCAGGAATACACATGTGCTTGTTCCCCCCGACCCCGCCTTTCATAAAACCCCCTAACATTTTTCAAATTTCACCATTTCCTTGATGTTCTATCATTGGTTATCTATTTTACCATCCAATTTAACCAGAGTTATTTAATATTAATGCAGGTTTAAGAAAAATACTGGGTGAGGCCCAAGCTAAGAAGACAAGAGCAGATTATGCAAATGGCTGACTAAAGTGCAGAAGCAGTGAGACCAATAGTAAAATTCATGCATGTCTTCTGAGAGGTTGCACAAAAAACACACTGAGGCAGGTATATAAAAACAGTATCTTTCCTTAATTTTCATCCCTAAGCAATGTTTTTCCTTCCTAATCTAGTTTAATTGGCTGGCTTAAAAGAATGGAAAAAACCTGTGGTCTTTCTCCCTCTCACACACTCGGAGGTGGCATCTTCCTCTCTCTTTCTGTGGACTGGAGAGAGGTCAAGTTCCTCTACTGAGACGTGTATCATATGTAGGGAGAGAAGAATTTGGTGCCATCTGCAGCAGCTTGAATAGGAATAAATTATACCTGTATTAGGTGGCTGTGAATTGCTGTCAGATCAGTGGTTCTGCTTTCCTTGTCTGTCTTCATTTTGCAAAATGGTAGGTGAGGATCTGAACTGAAAAGCTATTTAGAATTGGGTTCTTTATGCTTTTTCGCCACACATTTTGAGACAGAGAAAACTATTTACTGAGGAATTTCATCTGAAACCTGGAAAACTGCTTGCCAAAACACAAGTGGGAAGAAAAACTGAAATGAGCACTTTATATTACAATCTTTTGGAAACATCATGTTTAGGTTGCTTTTAGAAGCAGCCCTTTATGGCTGGGTGGTGACAAGGCAGAGGGTGGCAGTGGAGGGGTCACCCTTCCACAAAGTCATTTACCAACTTTTAATCTAAAAGCAATCTTTAAAAATAAATGAAAAATGAATGCAGTCTGTATGAATTCACAGATGAGCTAGCACACAGTTTACAGCTGCTTAAAGAGGAGAATTCAGTGTGTGTGGGGGATGCTGGAGAATTGCCCTCTATTTGGATATGCAAAATAAAGATCAGTTTTGTAAAGGAGCTGAGCACCTGGAACTTTCTTCTGGCACTAGCCTGCTAGCCAGATAAAACAGATAAATGCTAATCTAATCAACCTATGAAATAATTATTTTTCCGTGAAATAGAGACAAAAACCCATCTTACTTACAAAGCTCTCCAGTCAATACCTTTGCCTAAGTGCTGTGTGAATGCAGGATGCTAAATAGAGGCTACACTGATATTTATGTATATACAGAACATACACACACATATGCCTTCTCCCACCCGTATCTATACTAGAAAAGAAAAGATAGGATAGCTGGTGCATGAGCCAAGAAAAACATTTATTTTGGATGATACCTTTTTAGAACTGACTTCTCTGCAGAATTCAAAAAATGTGTTTGAAATTAGAGAGGTCTGTTTATGGAGGATATTAAAAAATAGATGGAAGAAAAAAAAATCACTTAGAGAAATGGTAATCCCCTCCTCCACAAACTGCCCTTTGCTATGACCCTGACCTTTACTTCTGTCACTTGAAAAGATCCTTAAATATTTGTTGTGATATTTTGGGAATAAGACAGGTACAGATAGAGCTGTATGCTGGCTCCTCTGACTCATTCCCTCCCTCCACATGAAGGTATAAGGAAAAATACATCTAAACATGCATACAGCCGCATTATTTTTCATGCAGTGAGACATTCATGTTTAAATTAAAACAGTCCCTCCATGTTATTATTTTTTATTAGCGCAACAGCGAGCTCTGAAAGAACACGCAATAAGTAAGTAGGGATTTCAGCAATCATCATGCTTGTATGTTTTCTTACTACATAATTCCTTAACTTCCGATGCTGTGTTAGTCACGTGGATATGCACTCAGCTGAAGGATATTTGTTCTGCCACCATCTGCAGTCATCTGTTCGGTGGATGTCCAGTTTGTCCACGCTAAACGCGATATGTTTCACACATGCGACTGTGAGACATGCAACTGTGAGAACAGTTTCTACTTTTATTAATGCTAACTGTTACCCAGCCTGCAACTGCCAAGTGCTATGCAGCAATTACAGCAAGCTACTTAATATAGTGGCCAGTGGGAGAGGAGGAGACTCTTCCTCTCTTAGTGGCGCAGTCAAAATGTAGCAGCTGTTTTGGAGATAAAAAGCATGTACACAGCTGGCTTCTGGGTAGCTGCTTTTGTTCCGTAAAACACTCGCATGCTGTAACTGTACCTAAGCAAAGGATGGATTTCACATTCTTGGCATTATATTTGAAGATCTCTTGTTGATTTTTGGAGTGTGAGTTTCTGTCGTGCCCTCCAAGTTTTTGTTATATGAACATCAAACAATGTATTTGTTGATTATGTCTCTTGAACTTTCAATTTCTGAAAGCCTTTGGAATCTGTCCTGATTTTTTTTTCTTTTTAATCTCAAGACATAACCAAAACTCTTTTGAAAAAGAAAATACCTTGGAAAGGATATATTGACCTAGTCCAAAGCACATTGGCTGCTACCCCTTTGGGAATAAGGCTCCTTTCAGATGCACTGCCATTTGCGCACCTGAAACTGCTGCTTATCTGTGCAAAACCAAGCCGCTCTGTTCAAGTGAGTGGCAGAAAACGTAATGTTAATTGGATACCCTGTACAGAACACTGTGGGGCTTTTTTATTGTTATCAAGTTTATGTCGTATCAGAAATTTAAAATTACTGGTGAACCAGTAGTGCTTATTTTAGGAAGAAAATGGACTGTGCCATTCTGTAATAAGCCTTGATACGATTATTTGATTTGCTGTAGGAAAGTTACCAGGGACATGTGCTTTCATTAACTGTTTCTTTCCTTGAGACCAAGGTTCAGTTATAGTTGTTGGTAACTGCTTTGCATGACCAGTCGCACATGTGTCGCGTGTCAAGTGACAAAACAACTGAAACCCAAGCCAATACATTGAAATTTATAAACTCTTGAGAAGACATTGTGTCCTCCTCTGCTTATTTGTTGTGCTTCTGCAGTTAAGGTCTACTTATTCTAATGAAACTACAGCTTTCATCATCTAACTGAAAGCTGAAATGTGTCTTGTCTTCGTGGAGGAATGCGCTATCTTTTAAAAATGAATTTATCTTTCGTCTTGGAACTGCTTTGCAGCTATGCTGCAGAGATAACAGCGTCAAACACGCCTTCTATCGCTGAGAGAAAACAAACAAACATCTGGGAGTGATTCCCCAAACACTCATTCATCATGCAATGTTCAGGAAGTCACAAGGAGAGATGCTAATATAGCTCTCACTCCCAGGGTTACTTTACGCATGTAGGACAATTGCTTTCCTCACTATAGCAATTGGAAAACTGGATCTTCTGCAGTTGTTGTGTGCATATTTTTAACCAGTTAGTATTAACCCAGGATCTCAGAACAAGTCAAACAGCAAAAAAACAATACAGCAAAAATGTGATTTTGTGATGTGAGTTAGTTTTTTTGTCCCTGTGTTTTTTACCCAGAACCTCCTCCTTTCTTTCCCATCTCTATATTCTCCTGAAACAAGCTGATTAACAAACATCCTGTGCTAATATCTTGGAACACACACTCCAAGTGATAAGATCTCAGTTGGAGAGATTGAATATTGATTAATTAGGTCTCTTGGGGCCTCATCTTTAAAGGACAAATGTTGATATTTGGAATATTGCTTGAACCAGTTCTGATGCTTTATATACACAATAGTCAATTTAAAAATCTGAGGTTCAGTAACATAAAATATACCATGCCAAAAAAAAAATCCACATGCTGCGATTTCACCAGGAGTGAAAGCTTGCTTTTACTCCAGAGACTTCGAGCAGTTCAAATAATAGAAAAAGCAGTGTGCTTTACTGGCATTTTTAGGTCATGTTTCAATACATACTGAAATATTCTCTTTTATTCCAGAGTTGTTCCAATTTGAATTATTTTCATATTTCTCCCAGCAAATTCTGTTACGGAGTTCTGAACTCTCATTAGAACTATGATTTATTTTATCCCTTTCAGTTGTGTAAAGCCACTGAAGCTGTGCGGCTATATTGGGAGCTAAGTGAGTGGCAGATGTACGGAGGTATAATTAACATAATACAGACCAAATGCATATCTACTTTAAGAATAAAATTTGTCCTTAGCCTAATATGTATTCATAGAAGTAGCGAGGGGATGACTTCTCACTCTTTCACCTTCAGAGTGTAAAGTCATGAAATTCACTGTGCAAGAAAACACAACAGAGAATACAGAGCTCGATAACAAATGAAGGAGAATCCCCTTTCAGGTTTGCATGTAATTTATATATATATATATTTATTATTTTATTTTATTTTGAAATATTTTCTTAAAGAAGTCAGCTATTACAAGCACTGTTATGTGTGGCTGTAGCAGCTTTCCAAGTGAGTCATCAGCTGTGTTTGGATTCAGACTTTCAGTTTTACTGTGAAGACACCTGTGACTTGAACGAAAGGATTTCCTACATTAGCTAGCAGAAGCAGTAGGGTTTTATAGTCTGAGGATCATCTACTCGAGAAAAAGGACTAACAGCTTGAAACAGTGAGTTGCAGCCTCAGGAATCACTTTGTGGCTACATTTGGCAGGGTATTTCCCAGGAGTTGTGGCTGCCTGGTCGAAGGGAGGAATGCATGGATTGTTTCCACCTCTCCTTGTGAAAAAGGGGCAGCCTCTGGGCTCCCCATTGCTCCTCAGTAGTAAATGCTGATACGTGCCTGGGGTCACCACGAGGAGTTGCAATATCTCAAATGACTCAGGACCCCCTGCTCAGGTCCAGCAGCAAATGCTACCTGGACCTGAAAGATGAAGCAAAACGATCTTTCCCCTTTCCATAGAAATTAGGTAGTTCAATGCTGTTCGATGTATCAGTGCCTACCTGTATTTTCCAGGGCCTTTTACTTTAAAGAAGTTTGTATTTCAACATCTGTTTTGCCTGTGAAGAGAACCTAAACTAAAAGTACACCAAGTGTAAATCCTACAGAAAGAATTTAGAACTTTTATACAGATCCTGAATATAGAGGGTAATCTGGTTAAAAGTTTCTCATGACACCTATTTTAAAGGGCAATCTCTCTTTAGTTAAAAAGAATATAAACCTGTTTTCAAAAAAGAAACCTATTTGGGTTTTGGCAAACCATTTTTTTCATTTATACTGATTTTTGTGTGAAGGGTTTTCTTTAAGGCACTCTATGAAAAATCAAAATGGGACAAAAGGTTGACATAAATGAAGATGCCAGTCTTGATATGAAAATGTCACATAACCACAACCCAAGCCACTTTTTGAACAGTTTTAATGAGAATGGAACTATTCCATTCATCTCAGTGGAGTTTTAGTAATATCATCTCAATTTAGTTCACTTTTTCCCTGTAAGAAGGGGCAGGATTGATGACCTATGCAATTTATTGTGATTGATATCTCTTTTTGGCTGTTGGTCGGTAGTGGGCTTTTGCTCCTGGTGCAGGACAGCTGCAAGAATGACCATGGGTACATCCTTATCCTGGGCACTGGCAGAGCTTGGCCAGGCTTTCCAAAGCCAACAGGCACTGGCGTGTACCCTGAGGTGACTGTAATGAAGTCTGGTCCATATGGTTCAGTAGATGGAGTCCTTTAATATGAACTGTAGCAGCTCGTTATTTGTTCTTTTTAATTGGTCCTAATTTTATTCCTTGCTGATAGCCACAGTGTCAGTGTGCCCACACCTGCAACGTACTATGCAAATGTAAAGTTACACAGCTACGTAGGCTAAAGTCAGGGCATGTGAGCAGAGGTATACCTTCACCCAAGTACCACTGCCCCCGAGTTTTAGTCGTTTCTTCATGGTTCTTAATCATACTTGGCTCTGATTGATTAAAGCCTTAAGGGTGCATTTCCCTCTGCATGGGAGTCTCATTGAGCTTTCTGTTTCATGCTGATTAATCGCACTCAATTTATGCCTATTTCATTTTGGGGCACATTTCAGTCTCTGGGAGAGGAAAGTCCATTTGCGACTATAGGGATCAATCTTTTGGGTGCAATTAGTCTATAATTCATAGCCTGAGATCAGTTCTGTACAAGAGTGCTCTTTGCAGCCAACTCTGACTTGCAGGTATGAATTCAGAGTCACGTGAATTATTAAAAACTTCCTTGCAAATCATGACTTTTGCCTGCTGGACAGAAACAAGTGTTCCTAACTCAATTTCTGGGGCATTCCTCCCAAAAGGTTTGAGGATTACAGGACCACGTTTTCTCAGCTGCTCGTGTGATCCATTTGTAAGTACAGTGCTTTTACTAACTTGGTCTAGGAACAAATCAGGAAGCTAGATTTTTTTTTTTCCAGTTCTTACTTATTACCATCTTATACTCTGTAGCTATGTTGATTTTGCTCTTCTTTTCAGAGGCTGAAATACTGCCAGAAAGCCCACTCTTCACTCCTAAATAGTATTTGAATGGATAGGTACTTCAGACTTTAACTGTGCTGTTATTGTCATGTTTCACAGACTATTTCTATTCAAAGTGAAACATGACTTACCTGAGCAGAATTTTCCTACACTATCACAGGTTTAGAGGGTGATTTTATGAATTTAGAAAGACTGTTTCAGGCTACTAGGCTAGATGAACCTGTCATCTGACACAGTCTGTTCATCACGATGTCCATATATAAACAACTAAAATGATTTGGGGCACAAGTCCACCCTTAACCTTACTCCATACAAAAAATGTGGCAGATGCATGTTGTCAAACCGCACTGATTATTGTGGTCACATGTTCCACTCTGTGCTGTCAATGTACTCTGTAGTAGGGAAAACACGGTGTATACTAGTCTATGTATTCTTTACAGTGCATATTTACACCAGGTGTCACAATCTTGCATCTCTACCTTCTTGAACTGCAGTAGAGTTATTCCATGTAAGCTTCTTTTTGAAAAAAAAACCCCAAACCCCCCATATGCACTGATAAGACTTTCCCACATGATTATAAATGCAAGTGCTGTTCTGCTTTCCTGTCACAGAATTTAATTAACTTGCACATCTGTATCCACAGCACCAGTTTGGCCATTCAGTTAGTTAGTCACTAGTTGAAAACCCACTCCAAAACTTACAATACAATATAGGCTTGCTGTAAGCCAGTATCTCCAGCATGCAGAGTCCAGATTGTTTGAAGAGAAAAGCTCTCTCTTTTTTTTTTTTTTTACATGAAAAAGGGCTGTTGTTGAGGTGAAAACTCAGTTATGCTCACTCTGCATGAATTTAATAGAAAAGAAAGTTCTTAGATGAGCATCACGTAGTCTGTGTGTGATAACAAAGAGGTATGCTAATGGAGATATATTGGCAATGCAAACAGAACACCTGCAAACAAAATTAATGCACAATATGAAACATTAGGAAAATAAAAAGCAGGGCACATCTAAAAACATTAGAGGTATTGGGAGAAGATGGAAGAACCCTACTGATGCTTCTTCCAAATAGTGAAAAAATGATTAAGAGGAAACAAAAAAGTTGGTTGGTTGGTGTTTATTTTTTGTTACGGTTGTTTTTCTTTATCAACATTCTTCAGGACTTCAGTAAATGAAAAAAGAAAAAAACTACACTTACGAAAAATATCCAACCATAGCCTTGCTACCCCAGAGCTGCAGGAAAGCAATGCAGGCCTGTGGATGTTAGCAGCAATGAGAAATGAGAGGGCATGGCACAGCTGTTGCTCCTTCAGAGCCCCATTTAAGGGCTGCAGGCAGGAGAGAGAGCATCAGCTCTGCTCCAGCTCACCAAAAGGGTAGAAGTCATGGGGCTGGGTGGTCAAAGGAGACTCTCGTCCTCCCTTCCTCAAGAGTGGTAATTATACTGTGGGCTTTTCATATAATGAATCAGATCTTTGAATCACTGACTTGAACAGTCTGGAGTGTCAGTGGGCTGGCAAAAGCATTTTCTTTTGGTTTTCACTTGAACTGCTCTTCTTTTTTCACTCTAGAAGGCCAAATAGGGTGTCTATTCATCCTGCAAATTTTGTCCAATGTTGGGTTTTCTAATAAACTGTCACTGAAGCTGATTAGTAAAAAGAGAAGGAGACAGGGTTGGCGGCTGCAGCAAAAGCCTGAGGACCATCAGTGAAAATAAATGGTGGGAAGTAAACCTTACATTGCATCCCCCTTCACCCTCAGCATGTTTGGGAGCAAGGTCCACCTCACTCCCAGCCTGGACTGAGTTCCTGCTCTCGGCTTCCTCTGGTGTAAAACCAATTACTCCAGGCTGTTTATATCTCTGTGCAGCAGGTGAAAGGCATATCAGGCCTTGAGTGTTTTAAATTCAGAGCAGAGTATTTTATATGGCTGCACTGTGAGATTTTTCATTGATCCATTAAATAGCGATATGCTTTGTCCACATAAAGGTGGCTTATGATTTTTGTTATTTGACACTGTTGCAACTGGGCTATGCAGCTCTTAAAATGTATTCCTTCCCCAATTTCACAAAGCAACAATTATCTAAAAAGGAAAAAGAAACCAGTTATTTCTGTTTGAGCATAAAGAGAAAGAGAAGAAACCTGACAGAACTGAATGTTTTAACTTCCGAGAAGTCTGAGTTTTACCGGGGGCATACTGGTCTTGAGGTTTAACATCTAAATTATTGGGAAAGCATAAAAATATTATTTTGACAGAAGAGTCTGCCTTTCCTATTATCTCCCTGCTATGAATTTTTTACCTATTTCCTTACTGAATTTTTAATTCTGAAACTCATTCTACCTAACAATAGTTTTAACAAGCAGGTCATTAGCTCACTCCTTTAGAAAAACTTAGTATTTACTCCCATACTCTAGGCAATTGTCTAGATATTTTAGTGTGTTCAACTGGAGATAAATTATCCCGGAGGACATTCATGGTTGTTTTAGGGTGTGTACTGGAGCCAAAGCAGCATTGCTATGGAAAATCTTGGAAAGAAACAGTGATGCCTCAAACTGGTAAGTCTCCATAGCAACATAAAAAAATAATGACAGCTGTACCAAGAAATTTGCTAATAGAAGCCCTTAACACATTTGTCTAGACTCAGTTATACTTCATACTCATTATAACCAGTAGAATGATTGTAAGAAAATGAAGTGTAGAGGAATAAATATGGAATATCTGTTTTTTCTGGCATTTCTCACTGACTTTAAGTTATTTGTCCTTGTCTATGGCCAATATAACCATAATGGTTAAATGTAAAAATGTTTAATAACATAGCTTAATTGTAACTTATTTTATTCTAATATGTACAGCATTTCATTTGTTATGTGCTATATACATACTGGAAATGTCTCATTTATGACCATGAAGCTAGGTCTTCTGAAACCAAATAAGAAGATTCCTGTGCTTGTAATGTTAAAATTATGGACTGTAATGGTCTGTGTTGGGAAGTTTCAATGGAAAATGCAGCGGTAATAGAAACACTTTGATTTAAAATGTAGTTGCTCAAGTCCAAATTACTGACCACTGATAAGAAAAAAAGAAGGATCCTCTGGAACCAAAGTTACATTGATAAAGCAGTAGAGAGATTTCTAGTTTTGGTCTGCTGAAAGCATCCAAAACCTCTAGAGAATAAGGCAAATATCTGTGCAACCATTGAGCCTCAGTACGTGGCAAAACCAAACATTTTATGCATTGACATCAGTTTGAAAGGCATGTGACAGAGGCTGCTGATCTTAAGGAACCCTTTGCATTTTTAAAATTAAACATAACAGTTTCTTATATAAACAAAAATTGTATCTAATGGGACAGAATTTTATATGGGACCTTACAAAGTGAAGAGTTAATTACAGAACTGAAAAAAATAAATGAAACTGATTTTATCTTGATTACATTTTTCTTGTGAGTTCTGCCAAGAATATGTATTCTCAGGGGTTTGAAAAGAACAATTTAATAAAGCTGAAAATATTCTTGAGACAATCTACTGCAGAAAATGCAAACGAAAAAATTGAGAAAGATAAATGTCCATTGTTGAATAACATTTTACTAGATGCCCAAATTGCACATTTCAGAATGATGTTGTCGCAGTGACTTAAGGAAAGAATAGTACGGGTCAAAGTAAAATGAAAAGTGCCTATAAATCATAGTGAAAAGTGGGGAAAAAAAAAAAGAGCTGGAACCATCATAATAATGCCTGTCCTGGATTTCAGAAAGTAGTGGAAGCAAAATGATAAAGACAAAAAAATCTTTGGTTAGGACATCTTAGGATGAAAACGTAGTCAAAGGAGTTCAGTTGTATTGGGAATCTCGATACTACTATTGTTCTGTGTCTGTATGATGATATCATAACTGACATGAATTCATGAAGTGATATTGTAGTCCTTTTCATTTTAACCAGTTACACTGCAGCTTATTAAACTTAAACATTTTTAAATCTGCATGTCTAATTAACTTGTATCTGATAGTTTTAAAAGAAGTAGCAAAAGACTCCCATGGGCATTTAATGTTGATGGTTACAGTTTTGAAACAGGAGAAGTTTCAAGTTAGGAAAAATCTAATGTTGTGCCAATATTTAAACATGATAACAGGACTAACTCAGGAAATTAAAGGCCTATCAATTTGAGATTTCTCAAACACAATTAATGTCCATCAACATGAGCTTCACAAAAATAGATTTTGTCAGACTAATTTGATACCATCCTTTGATGAGATTACAAGTTCTTTTCAATCAAGATAATATTGTTGATGTAATAAAGTTTTTGAAAGGATATGCATTCACACCAGACAGCATTTTGTTAAGGAAATAAAGCAATAGAAAATCCACCTGACATCTATGAAATTCATTCAAAATTGATAGGTCTTAGAACTGTAAGTAAGGAACCATCATGGTGAGGGTTAGTTTCTTCTGAGTGTCATGTGTACCACCCCTCCCCCATTATTAATGAGACCAAAAGAAAATGACATTTTTGTTGATGAAGTTTTCTTATACTGCTAAAACTGGTGGAGAGTTAAATGATGAATAAGGCTGGTGAGTGACACAAAACAATCTGAATTTCTTCACAAAATGGAACAAGATGTTTTTTTGGAAGCCCGTGCAGTGAGGAACAGTGTGAGCCATGCTTGTAGGATGGAAGAGACTCCATGCTGGGAAATGGGGACTGAAAAGGATTTGATTTTATGATGGATAATCAGATACACATGGCAGTCCCATGGTGCGCCACAGCCAAAGTGCTAAGATGATCACTGGATTATAATCAGGAGAATATGAATAAAAGCAGGGAGCTTGCATTACTCTGGCAAAGATTTAGTGTGAGGGAAAAGGGAAGGTGCTACTTGGGATGTAGCAGCATGGCAAGCTCTTGCTCGTGGCTTCGTGCATCTCATGGAGGAGAAATTGGGGCACTGCACAGCTGCCCTCCAAGTGCCTGTGCTGGGATCCTGCCTCCCACCACCGTGTTTCATGACTGCTACTGGTACCTGGATTTCGATCTTCTTTTTTTTTTTAAATATATGTATTATTATTTATTTTGTTTTCTTTAAAAAAAGGGTTTGACAGGAACTCCAAATGAGCTGAAAGGACTGGAAAATATGCTGAAAATGAGAGACTGAAGTTTGAACTTTTTAGCTTACTAAAGAATAGAAAAATGGTACAAACACGTCTTTAATTTCTCTGGCAAAGATTAGAAAAATCCAATGCCATTACAGAAATTTAGGCTTAGAATTAATTTACCACAGAGCAGGAAACTGACCACAGGAAAAACTTACTGAAAACTGCAGTGGACTTTCACTGAACAGAAAATTTGAAACGAAGATCAGCTTCCAGTCTGACTTAGCTGCATTATTGATCTTGATACAGAAATTAATTTATAGGAATCCTGTAGATGTGTGATGAAGGGAGTCATGTTAGATAATCAAGAGATTCCTTCTAAGACTAATATAATTTAGTCAAAAATGTGAAACAGGCCTGTTATTCTGCTGAGATGATTTGGGACAAGGACTTAATGGGCTTAAGTGTGCTTAAAAATAATTAAAATAACGTGTTCCAGCACCTCAACGTCCTTCCTGTGAAGGGCCAAAAACTGAACACCAAACTCAAGGTTCAGTTTCATCAGTGCCACATACAGGGGGGTGATCAATTCCCTAGTCCTGCTGGCCACACTGTTTCTGATACAATCCAGGATGCTGTTGGCATCTATGAACTAATTATGTAATAAAAGACTTTTTTTCTGATTGATTTGAAGACCAGAAATTCACCTAAATCACAAAAGCTGGTCTTTGGTCTCTAAAGAAGCATATCCAAAGATCCTTATTGCTCCTCTAGACTTTAACTCTGAAAGTTGAGAGGGTCTGTCCTGCTATAGGAATACAAATGACAGCCCCAGACTGGCTGCAGCCCACCATTGCCCACCTTGCGTGGGGTCATGCAGGAGATGTCTTAGTGCTGGGAGTGTGGACAAAGGGATGAGGTAACCGAGGGGTTGGAGTGAGGGCATAGATAGGCACTCCTGCCACTACTGTGTTTTTAGAAAATCTTCTCCCTTATGCTTTCACATGCCTTTATTTGCTCAAAGTTTTTTTTTTACTTTAGGTAATTCTACTTAGAAGTTCAAGGGTGTGTAGTGACAGGACAAGGGGTAATGGCTTAAACTGAAGGCCGGTAGATTTAGATGAGATATTAGGGAAGAAATTCTTCCCTGTGAGGGTGGTGAGGCTTTGGCACAGGTGTACCAGAAAAACTGTGGCTGCCCCCTCCCTGGCAGTGTTCAAGGTCAGGTTGGATGGAGCTTTGGGCAGCCTGGGTTAGTGGAGGGTGTCCCTGCCCATGACTAGGGGGTTGGAATTAGATGGGCTTTGAGGTCCTTTCTGACCAAATCAGTCTGATTCTATCATCCTATGATTAACTCATGCAATTTTTTTTTCTCTTTTCTCATTGCTTCTGCTGGAACCAGTTTCCCCTTGTTATACCTGCTGGCATAGTATAGCTTGCTCTTGGGTCACAGGTCTTACCTCTTGTTCAGCTTCCCATGCCTCTGCCACCCTCCCCTTACTGTTTGGAGTGATTCAGAGCACAGTCTTCACATGCAGCCTCCACCAATAAGTTAATACAAAAGCAAGAAAGCCTTTAAAAACACACCAACCCACCCTGCTGCTCTTAGGGTGGTGATTTGGCCTGTTGTAAGTGTGCTATCTGCATGCAGCCTTGGTGAGGAGACGGAAGGCCTACCTACGACTACGTATATTGTTTGCAGTGGAAAACTCCAAGATGATCTGTACAGTTTGTGAACTGTGGTTCTGCTAAAAGCAAAAAAAGCTGATGTGACCAGGCAGTGGCGTGGAGTGGATTGTGGTAGACTTGGGAGAGGGCACTGCTCCAGGCTGACCTTAAAAGAGCCAAACTTGTCAGAACGTGAGCATCCTGCAGAGGTGAACAGAGAAGGGCAGGGCTCTTAAGGCTTCTTCAGCCATCTGGTATGATTTGTGGCAACCTGAAGAGCCAGGTCCCTTCAAAGAGTGCCTCAGAAAACATATAATTTCTAAATGTCTAGATTTTTTTTTCTTTTTTTTTTCTTTTTTTTTCCTTTGGATTAATCCCCACCAGCCCTCTGAAATATCTGTAGAGTTTTCTTGGTTTACACGCTGTCTCAGAGACATTTATATAAAGGTGCAGTGTCAGCACTACTTTGCTCATGTGTACGCTTGAGTGTGTGTATGTGCTATCTACATCTGGAATGAGAGCCTGTATTAAAAATAAAATAATTATAAAAATAAAATTAAATGGCCTCACATGGAAAGCATTTGGAAAGGAAAATGCCAGAGTAAAAATGGAAAAATAAGTACGTGTGAGGCCAGCTGCAGGTTAGGAGCAGCTCTCTGGGAAGCCAGTGGGATTTGCTGATGCCCTGCATGGGCAGGCAGAGACGAAGCCAGTACAGCTGGCCTGCAGCACTCTGGTGACCAGAGCTGTAGCCATGCCTGCACGGGGCTTTTAGCTTTAACCTTGCTGCCCTCAGGAGTATTTCTCAGAAGTTAAAGATGTCAACTCCAGCAAGGCTGTGCCCATGGAGATGACCTTAAAGGAGATCCCTGGGGCAGACAGCAGGAGGCTATTGAAGGGGCAAGTGCCAGCAGATAACTGGGGTATGGGGGAGTACCCCTGCTTTCCTTGATAAGAAAGGGAAGTCCTCCTAAGAGATAAAGTCATGTATTAAAAGCTTCTCACTTTATTCTTGCACAAGGGGGAAGAGACGCTAAACTGCAAACAAAGCCATCGTACACAGAGGGCAGCCTCCAAGTTAAAAAAGGGTTTTACTACCTCCCTTTGAGGGATTACGCTCATGATTAAAGCTAGGCATGGCTTTAGGAACCTCAGAAGAATCAGGCACCTGATAAATGCTCTGCTTCAGGTTAAAATAAATTACGCTGAAAAAAGCATGTTTCATAACAACCAACATAAAGAAGAGATATTGTAGCAACACAGCTTTGTCTTAAAAATTATTAAATTGTTTGGTCTTTCAATAATTGAAAAGGCTTAATTACCATGCAAACAAAAACCAGGTTGGCTGTTCACCTTTTGGAAGATGGCATTTGCATTGCTATAATAGAAGAACCTCAGAAAACTAATGAAGGAGCATAAAAATGCAAATTACTGCAGCTAATTGGCTGTGCCTTCTTACACCTTCTGAATTATTAATTTATGACTGAGTAAATCTGCCCCTTTTAAATAATATAATAAAGAACAACATTGTGTTCTACGCTGTTGGGTGGATAGTGTTCGTTCCCTTAATTTTATGGTGAGTTGCTCTTGTTGTTTGCACTAGCAAGATGTTTGCAATGTTCTATAAAACTCTGCAAGTCCAGCACTCTTCTCATGCAGACCGACACCATTATATTCCCCATTTCTAATTCCTGACTTTAAAAAAAAAAAGACAAAAGATGATGCCATTATTACAATAATGATAATTGCATCTTGTGCCATTGGCACAAGTTTAATCGGAAAGCAGGCACAGAATCCTGCAGATACCTATTCGCCTGCCAATGTGTGAGTAATTCCATCCATTTCAGTGTGGCAGCTGACATTCATCAGTGGTTGTTGCCCAGGGGGGTTGAAGAAAGCAAAATAAAATATTTGATAACAGGGTTGATATATTTGCAGGGCTTTCTTATTTTTTCCCCCTGAATGCTATTTCTTCTTTCATGTAGAAAACTCGGGAAGATTCTGAGGACCTGCTTATTTTATCTGGGATTTCTAGCCTTGTGGTACCCTTTGATGTCCATGAGCACAATTTTGCAAGTGCTAGGTATGATACCTGGCAAGCCTGTACATCCACTGTGTACACATCTTTACAGGGAGGCCCTCATGTTCACCAGGACTGTGCAGGGCATGAGCAGTGTGCCCCAATGCTTTTTTAAAGGAAAAGATTTTCTGAACTTGCATTATATTGCTCAAATGCTCTATGGTTATCTGAAAAAAAATTATCTTGGATTCAGGCATTTAATTCTATGGGACAAGGACTTAAATAAATTGATCTCAGTTTGCATGATTTGCTTTTCCCCTGAGAGCTTCACATATGTATCAATACCGTGCCCTAAATTAACAATTTTTCCTTTTTAAAAGGCATCTTCTATCCTGAGTACTTTTTCATAGGTAATGCCTGTGTGACCAAGGTTGGAAGAATTTGGCCTGTGGGATAGGTCATTGCTATAGAGGACACAGGCAGCAATCACAGGCAGAAGGTGAGGATGCCCATCCTTTTCTCCTCCTGTGAGGAAGAATGTTTACTCTTCAAAAATCTTGCCTTCTGAGATGAAACTTCTCATTCTCCGTCTCAGCCCCCAAATGATTTCTGGTTTAAAATGTAGCCAAAGCAAGTAAAACTTTTTATCTCATTGATTATATGTTGCTTAGTACATGGTATGCCTTAATGCAAAGAAATCCATGTTCCAATGACTTTATTTGCTTATCCCAGCTGCCGATAGTGCTGGGATGCCTAAAACCAGCTGCTGCAGGGAGGCAGCTCACGGAGATTAAGGCTTTGGCTACGAAGACAACACAAGGGAACAGCAGGTCATGGGAATTTCTAATGTTAAAGGTAGGTAAATGAAAACTGAAAAATAAAAAAATTCTGATTTATTTTGTTTATCTTTTTGGAGTTTTACAATTTGACTGCACATGAGTTTTGCCTAATTCTCCTCATACAGCATCCAAATATCTGGCTAGTATCAGTGCATTTCCCAAGTAGGAAAGGAATGCTATTTCCAGCTTCTAAACATGAAACTGCAAGATGTGGAGTAGGTAAAATAGCTGCCCAAAGGCTGGCTGTGGAACCTTGGGCCAGAATTTGGACTGCCACTGCAGTTGCTGCACTAGCCACTAAGCCTTGTTTGCAATTTGGGTGATTTTTTCCAGAGTATTTTCTAAACAAAAGGAAGGAATTCAAGCTTCCCTCCAGAGTGGCAAAGAGACCTTGACTTCTTATGCACGAGAAGTTTGGTGGACATAGCGTGTTTTCCTCATATATATCACTGAGAAGCTCTCTGTAAAGGATGTGTGGAATATTATAGTTCAGGATCAAGCTCAAGCCTCCTACCATTTGAAAGGGTTATATTAAGCATGGGTTGTATAGTATGCATTACTTAAAATATTAATGAAGCATGTAATAGCTGCTAAACTAAAGCCAACAGGAGCAGTGGAGAAGATATTCTCATATATTATCTAGAAAGGAGGAAAACACCCCAGGGATAAGTATTCCAGTGAGAGCCTATAGGTAGTAATTAAAGGCATTTAGACACAAGAGGATTTGGTCCAGAGAGATGTATAAGGAACATGACGTTCACCTAAAACTTGCTGAGAGCGTCTGCTTCAGCCTTCTCTGAACACCTGGAATCTGCTTCTCCCTTAACAAGGAAGAAGAGTAGCAGATGTGTTTATGCTTTAGGAGTTATTGAAGAAACAGAAAAAAGACCTAGGAGAGATAATAAGTATCTGTAGATCCACAGAGAGAATGAAGAGGAGTACAGGGACTAGTCATTTCATTTGTCAACAGGCCAAAAACTAAAGGGTTTAGCCTGCAGCAAATTAGATTAAATATCAAGGAAAAAAATATGAATTAGTCATGAGGGGAATATTTTCAAATCAACATCATTGAGACTATTTAAGGCTAGACTTCCTAAGGCACAGCTGGAGATGGTTTAAGGTCAATTTAAGTATCCCATCAGAAAAACGACAGTGGAGCTCACTGGGAATAGGTTTCTCTCACGTTCCAGCCATGGGCAGCCTTTGAACCTCAGTGAGGGTTTTCTTCTGCCTTCTGGAAAGTGACAGCCTAGTAGAGTTGCCCTCTCTCCTCCTTCATGTTTTAGCCCATCAGCTGTGCACTTAAACTGTGACCTCATTAGCAGACCTATCAAAATCTGCCCTTCACGCTGACTTGCTTGGGAGGTGTTAATTCACAAACACTTGGCATTTTCTGCAAGACCCGTGGGTAGTTGGGAATTGAGCTTCTTTAAGGAAGTGCCTATTACCCCATGAGGAAAGAACCCAGCATGGTGACTGAGAAGCCATGCAACACTGACCATGCATTTGTAAAGAGCCACATGGCTGCTTCTTAAACTGGCTACCTTATACCTGGGGTGGCCACTATTTATCTACACTGACAAAGTCGTAATAGCACCTTGTCAGGTCCTTGCTATCGGCATAAACCCCTCCTTTATTGGGCTGCTTTGGCAGCATTGCTTTCGTCATGCCAAGGGCCACCTGGTGGGAGCTACGCAGTGGGTGCCGGGGTGCTCAGCCTGACCCCCAGCAACAGTGCCACCACCACATCAGGAAAACATCGAGCAGTGCTGCAATATGCTAATCCCAGAGTGCCCTCTAGTGCTGACAGCACGGTGCGACTCCCCCCTTACCACGGGGATCAGGTCCCCAACATGGCACCCTCTGGGCATGGCGTGTACCAGACTTGACCCAGTGGATTGGGAATGGAGACAAACTGGGACCTGGAGCTCCACATGTCCCTTGCTGTATGGCTCATCTGGTACCCACCTCTTTGCAAAATGGGCCCAGATTGCTCATAAGTACTCCTAATTTTTAATTTTGCTATAGAGTCCTCTTATTTTACCTTATTTTCCATAAAAAGTTGAATCCAGAAGGTGCAAAGTGATGGACAAGCCATACCTGCAATTTTTGTGAAGAAGCCTCTTAATTTATAGATATAATTTTATATAAACACTTTAGAATCTGTAGAGGGTATTCACTGTATTTAAACAGAGCAGCTTGCCCTTCATAATGGTGTCACTGTTGCTCAGCAACTTGTATACCTTGGACTGTTTGACCTAAAAGACAATGATTTGGCCAAATGTAATGCAAACAGAATAAAAAGGAACCAGGAAGAGATTTTTATTTCTTCTCTGCCCACTGCTCTTTCCTGTTGTCCTTTAACTTCACAGAAGATAGGAATTTTACTTTTAACATGTCAAAAGTGAGGAAACTTTGTGATACTCGTCATTAACAAGTGGCTTCTGATGCCAAATCTCATCCTTCCAATTTCTAAGTCTCCTTTGTAGAATTAAAATGAGATTCTCTACTTCATGTTAAGTTTAAGTTGTCTGCTCCCAGATGGAAAAAAATAAATAAAGTGACAAACCAGCAAGCCTATCAAAGATGTCAGGGCAAAGAAACCCACGTGAAGAGCCAGCTGTGGAATCTGATCTATCTTCTGCTGTGAGATTGCCTTCTATGTGTTTGGGTTTTCTTTTTGAAGAAGATGCTAGAAACAGATATAATCATTTTGGAGATAGACCTGGGATGTAGGTGCAGATCCTGTTGTGGTTTGAGACATAGGAAGATGGGGCTATAAATAGGCTCAAGTGGCTCAAGGAAGTAAGTGCCATACCTGTCTGTCTGTCTGTCTGTTGCTCTATAAAGAGCCCAGATGGACTCATTGGAGAAGAGCCCAGATGAGTTCTTGTGAGGAGCTTTACATTTCTTCTCTGAAGATTTCCCCAGCAGGGAATGCACTCCTTTTTTAATGTCTGAGGATGTTACTAACAACAAGCCTTTGAGCACTTCTCTGGTAGGAATTTTCATTTGATGTTATCTTCAGAGTTGGTCCATCCACTTCATTCCATCAGTCACTTTACTCACTTTTGTGAGCAAGGATTGCCCCTGCACTTGCCATCATTTGCTACTGCAGGTAGTAACCAAGGAGGCAAGGAATGGTTACTTAGCAGGGCAGATCACGAAAGGAATTAAATCATTTAGGAGTAAATGAAGACTCGCTGAGGACTTGCTCCAGTGTGTGTAATCTATACCCAAATGTATCAGAAAGGTTTTAATGGACTTGCCAGGAAGCACCTTCCGGCATTTGAACTAATATTAAAAAAAACCCAAACCAACCCAAAACCCAACACATTTTGATCTAGTAAATATTTTCAAACATGACATCACACCACATATTTCATCTTTTCAGCAGCATAATTGTCTCAAGAAGCAGCTATTATATGCTCCCCTCTGGGGAAGGAGGCTATCAAAACTGGTGATAATAATGATGAACATTAACATTTTATTGCTGAATTAAAGTGCATATTCTTTTTTCCCATATTTGAAATAATTAAAACTCACATTAGATTGCTATCTAATCTGTTACTTGGAATAACAGAGGGAAACTACAGGTTTAGTACAGAAGCATGACGACACTTACCTTTGTGTTGGCTCTTGGTGGAGCCCTAATTAGCCAAGTGATTTATTAGGGGAAGGGACATCAGATGAATGACTTGGATTACATCATGTGAAACACTGAAGGAGCTTCGTAAGATATTTTTCTTTGACTTGCTGTAGAATTTCTCTGGGAATTAAAAGTTTGTTAAAGTGTCGAGAAGTCTGTTGGCTTGTGAAATTTGGGACAGCTAGAGTGAAGTAACTAGGAACTGAATTCAGAGCCTCCTATTGAACTAAATGTTTATTTAAAAAAAAAGTTTTGCTTTTATTCTGGTTATTTTGAGAATAAAAAAATAAAATACAGATATGTTTTACTTTGACCATAGGTTTTTTTTTTGTTTGTTTTAATTTCATGTGATTCTTTGGCATAGTTACTAGCATAAAGCCAAAGAAGAAAGCTAGGGAGGGTTCCAGACTAATTAATTTGATGTGAAAGAATAATGCCCTTTAAATTCGCTTTGCAAAAGCTCCATCCTGTAACCACCCAGTTTACGGTAGATTCTGGAAAAATAAAAACACACACACAAAAACAAAATAAAAAAACTCCCTCCAAACAAGGATAGAGATACTTTTTGCAAATGAAACCTTAACTGAATCTTGAAAACTTGTCACTGCTGCGTGTCAATCAGAACCTGTGGTTCATAACTGTGCTACACCTACCTGATGAATACCAGAAGCTTTGTTCAAACATTTCTCTTTTATAGAGTGATAGCTTCATTAACTGAAGCTAAGTGCTTCTCAGGAAAGTATGTCAATCTGCACATAGCTATAGGAAAGAAAGGCTGAGGTCACAAATTCATTTCTGGGGGCTTTGTGTATGTTATATTGATGGCAGTGCTGTAAAAATGCTGGTAATTAATATTATTTCCAGGGGAACAGATTTAAATGGCTATGTTATCTTTAGCAATTAGTAAGTGTTCTCAGATTTCTGCTCATAAAGTTTTTTCGCTTATGAGTAGGCCCTAAAGCATGTACAGACCAGACCTGCTTTCTATAATATTTCTAAAATGTTGTTGCAGGCCTAGTTCCTTGGATGCTATTTGCTTGCTTTGGATATGTAGAGTGCTACATAAAGTTTGCTTTCTTCCTCTGAAATGACATGGTTCAGGCCTTCTAAAAATAACAGGTATGCAAAGTTTTACCTTCAAATATCATGATTTAAAAATGTTCCATTTGGTGCCAGAGAGCTTGGTGCTCTAGAAAAATCAAATTACTTATTTTTCAACCTAAATTTAGACACTTCCATTAAAAAACCCTGATGAATGTTCCAAAGGAATAAGTTAATAGAAATTAATTATCACCCTAACACTTTGCTTTAGAAAGAAGTATTTTCTGTAATGAGAAATCTGGTTAAAAAAAATAATCCTACAGATAAAGGTACTTTAAAATGTGAAAATTATTCAAAATCAGTGTGAAGGCCACCTAGAAGCACTTCTTAACAGAGACAGATACAACAAAAAGCAGTATGGTAAGAGCAGACACCCCAGATTTGGAGGCAAAGTTCAAGAGGTTTTTCATAAGCAAACATGAATTCTTCAAAAAATGGTAACTCTGCCCAACTGAATGAAATAAAGAGGACAAAAAGATATGAATACAGAGATGGAGTAAATGTGAAATGCAGATAACCAGAGATACAAAAGACTGAATAAAGCTAAGTCTTCAATAAAGTGAAATCAGAAAGCCTGCATGAAAACCTCCAAGTTTGCTGCACTGTAGGTAAGGAGAGAGAGGATTTTAGTACAGTGAAAGATTTATCTCAGTTTTCGTCACATGGATTATGAGGGAATATATTTTTCTGAAACCTGTTCTTTCTAAGGAACAAAAATAAAGGGTGTTACAAGGTCAGCATGGTGACACCTGGAGATACTGAAATAATATTCAGATATTTTAAAGCCATACTGTGTTTCATTTCATAAACCATAACTTCCATATATATATATATATATAAAAGAAAAAAAAATAATCCCTGAACATTTTACCAAAAACCTAGTGAAGAATGGGATGACATTTTAATTGAATTTTCTTTTTTGAAAACACTTTGTTCCTCATGAGAGGTATGGCTGAGGAGAATAGGTGCTCATGGAAATGCTGCTATCCTGACTGAAAGATCGAAAATCTCACTAAAGTGGGATTAAATGGTTAATTTTTAGTGTGGGCAAAGATTAATATTGAAGTGCCTCAGGCTCCCTCTCTGAATGCACACCAGTTTACATGCATATTTTTTCTTGAAAGGCAAGTGAACACTGAGATGAAAAATATGCAATAGGCAAATTGATCCAGGTTAGCTGGGATGAGAGATGACTGAGGATCTCAAAAGGATGATAGCAAGCTATAGCATGGTGCAGTGGAAGCTGAAAAACATTACTGAGTAAGGCAAGGCAAGGCACATGGAAAGAATAATTGGGAAAAAATAACCTCAGCTACTCAGGAAGGAGGAAAATCAAGGTGTTACTTCCATTTCAAGTAGAGGACAAAGCAAAAAGAAATGTTAGAAATGTTAAGGGGAAAACCCCCGAAAAAACTAGGATGAACCAATTCAAAAGGAACAACTCCTCATCTCAGTTACGGGTGAAGTTTTAGGCTGGAGAAGTAAGTGGAAGAAAATATCCTGCTGACAACTGTGGTGTCAGGAATTCACTTGTTTTCATTTAAAGTCATGCTTTAATCACAAGAATATTAAAGATGAAGGCCAAGTTCAGCATGCAGCTGCATTAACGCTCTGGTTGTTTTGAATTTCACCCGGTGGGCCACTGGTCCAGTCCAGCATTATTCTTCTTCTGGAAAAGCAAGCGCTTGCTAAAACTCAGTTTAAAAAGAAAAAAAAAAGAATCTTATGCAAACGTGTCACAGTTAGAAGTGTTCAGTGAAGACATATGATAAATATATTGAAATGTGTGGAAAATGTTATTGATCTGTCACTCAGTTTTCATGACAGGATGACATCTCCATTCGTTATTTATCTATTTTTGAACTTAAATGCATGGCTTTAGTTGCATTTGCCATATTTCTATTGTTTTATAAAGCTGGCATGTTTATAAATGATTGCATAGCTGAATATTTGTGAGTGTGAGTTTTACAGAAACATAACACCTCGGTGGCTGCTAACTAATATTGCCTCAGTGTTAAAGCAGATAATGCGAAGTATTTCAATTTATTTTTAATGTAATAACCACGAAGCAGTAGGTGTGGAGCTGAACACAGAGTCAGTGAGTCATTTCAGTTCCCTGGCGATTTGTATCATCTCTGTGTTCAGTATTTGATCCCGAGGCAAGCTGCTGCTTTCCCTTCTGCTGTGTGGTGCGATGGACGCAGCTCTTAACAGAGTTCTTAATGACTCTCTGAGCTTTCATCAGGGGACAGCACGGGCATGCTTTTCGCCTTGATATTGCCCATGTCACTACTCCTGCATGTAGAGTTAAACACAGGCAGCACCCAGATTTCCTCTACAGCAGCCATCTGAAGGGAAAAAGGATCATAGTTACCAGTCATTTTCAGAAAGCCAAAGCAGCTATGGCATCATAACTTAAGTAAGAGAGGGATCACACCTTCTTTCTCTTGGGGGTGCAATACAAAGAGATAGAAGTTAAAAAAGAGAGAAAATGTCAGTGTTTTCATTCACTGATGCTGTCAGACCTTGAGAAAGCTGTCAGTGCTCTCTAGAGAGCCAGTTCTCCTCAGTCCTTTTGGTCCCTGTGAGGGGGCACACTTTTGGTGCCCACCAGCAGAAATAAGATACTGTTCTGCTTCTTTACCTGGTGAAAGCCATACTTTGGGAGAGGAGGCGAAGTTCAGCAAAAGAGGAACTGATCTTAACATGCATTTCAGGCTGTGAGTTCACCAGTGTAACGGCATCCTCTGGTTTCTGTAAAGTTTGTAAAAACTCCTGGTGTGCATTTTTTTAACTGTTTTCAATTAGCGGGAAGCTCACTGAGTGGGAAACCCAGCTGCCAGCAAAGTTGGACAATGCCACTCACAGTAGTCATGTTTTGCAGGAGGTATTTTGCCTATAAAATTTACAGTTTCCACTTGCTATAATATCTAGCACAGTACAAAGGGTTTTTTTTATTCTTTTCAGGACTTAGAGGATAGTCTGTGGGGCATAATGTACTCTTAGCTACCAAAACAAACCACTTCACTGATTCTGAGGAGAAGCTTGTAATAGCACCATTTGTTCAAATACGGGAATAAAAGTAAAGCAGTTAATCTAAGGAATACTGACAGACAGAAAGCAGTAGCAATAAAAGCTAATTGTCTGTTAGCTCCAGGTGTATTTTTATTGAGTGTTTCAATCCTAGCCTAAAAGCATATATGAAGAAAAGGCTCTACTATCTTCACAGATCAAGCAGCAACCGGAGCAGACTGCAGTCTCATTTCTCTCTATACTTTCCTTCCTAGCCCATCCCTCCTTCAGCTGGCTGCCTCCATTTAGAGGCGCTTTTAACACCTCTGTGTAAGTCCCAGGGAAGCTCTTCTCAGTAGCTGTCAACCCACAGCAACAAGGTGCTTTCCTTACATTCAGCGAGGCATGGGTCTTAAGGAGAAAGGGAGAAAGTCACTATAACTCATACGTAGGAGGAGAGGGCAGATCATCATCACAACGGTTTGATTTTTTCAGTAATGAAAAACATATTCTTCACAAGGTCAGTAGTGTAACCAGGGCTTTCATTAATTATTTGATGTGGTTTGTGTATGGCACATGTTAGATGTTTGATTGGTCAGCAGGGGACCTGCAGATTTTCTGATGTGTGCTTGTGTCTGATTTTGGTTTATGTAGCCTTTCAGCCTGGGAACCAAGAAGTTCGTTTCCCTTTAAGAAGAGATGCCTCAAATCATCTCTCATCAGCCAGGAATGGAGTCCAGGAGCTGTGGGTTTATGTCATTGGAGCCCCCTCAGCTTTTCCAATAATTTGCTTATTTGCACAGCAACAACAAAAGCTGCAGGCTTCAATGATTGTAGGTTCCATCCCCTACCTTGAAATAACAGGGGTTTGGTTTTTTCCTGGTATACTTATATTGATTATTAATAATAAATTCATTAACTGATGTTGCCCCCCAGTAGTGGATCATGACCAGCAAGACTCTGCACAGATTTAAAAAAAACCAACAAAACATATATTTGTTATTTTTCAAATAAGGCTTATGAATCAGCTAACCCTTAGCAGACCAAAGATGAGAAATCTTTTTTTTTTTTCCTTTAAAAGACTCTTTGTCATAACCCACATTGACCGGCACAGTTGTGACTGTACTGCATTTAGTTATTTTTATCTAACACCTGGCAGCAACTTGTGCATCACTACTGAAACCATCAATTGAGCTATTAAGAAGGGAGACACATTTAATAACCCCTGCAGTTCTCATCACAGCAGGCCTGAGTCTAACGGTGACGTTCTTCTTATCATCAGCACTGAATTTCAGTGCTTTTTATTACGTTGGCCTTGTTTCATTAGAATTCAGCATTCTTCAGGCTACTTACAAAACACGCACTTCAGATTTTGCAAATTTCGTTGGCTATCCTGAGTGGACTGGTGTGGTCAGAAGAGCAAGTGACAGCGTTGACAGAACAGAGGGAAAAATCAATTTAACTTTAAAATATAAGCACTTACTGAGACTAGAGAGGAAATAATGGAGGCAGGCTCTTCTGTCTAGCATGACAGATCTGAGAGCAGAATAAGATACGGAGGAAAAACAGGGTAAGCAGCTGGAGTGAAATGCCATGTTTGTTAGGCAGGAAATCAATAATCTTTGATGGGCAAATCTTATACAAACCTTTATTCTGTGCCTGCTATGTTTGGAAATTACAACAAAAGAAACAAAAGCTTGTTACTTGGAAAAATTCAACCCCAGGTTACACATGTTTACCAAGCTGAAGGAGTGCCTGGAATTGTTCTTTTGCAGAGGAAAAACAAGTGAGAAGGGTTTTGCTGGTGAGAGATGAATGTGTCCTCCTCTGGGAACAGAAAACACATGGATTTGATCACACCTCTTCCTCCTGCTTCCAGATTACCGTGCTTGCCCGGAGAAAGCCACCCTCCCTCAGATAGCTAAGAAAATCAACATGGTCGTTAACTTTTCCAAAGATAGCAGCGGGGAAGCAGCTGCTCAGGCAACCCAGTGGCCCATTATGAGACTTTCTGGATTGAGCAGGGGTGTATCTCACAAGAAGGGCATTTCAGGAGATGCGGTCTGGTGGGGCCACTGGGAAGCGAACCCCAGGGAGCAGCTGGATTGTAGGATGATATTTTCCAACCTGCTCAGGCAGATTGCAGCACCGCCAATCCCAGATGTTCACAAATCATGAGGGAAGTCTGAGAAAGGCCTGAGATTGGTTAAAAACTTAAAACTGAGCTTTCGAAAAGAAAATAAATTCAGGGTGTGGTTTATTGCCTTCAGGTTTCTTATCCTTTAGGGTGCACTTTGAGTCATGTTTTTAAGTTTCCCTTTGCTACCACGAGGTCTAGGAAACTTACTTAAAACCATAAGCCAAGATTCTCACCTAATCATTTGACTGTGGGAGCTGAAAAATATAACATTATAAGAGGTGCAGCACTGACTCTGATGGGGCCAGGCATATGGCAAGTGCTTTGAAAAGGCTTCTCGATGAGGCAAGGGAAGCAGCCTGGGAAAGGGGTACAGTGAAGAGGCCCAGGAAGTTGGTGGGAAGTAGTGTTGAGAGGCAGGCAGGGTGAGGGGATGGGCTCTCAAGGAAAGTGAAGCCATGATGGTAGAAGTTTAGGATGACATAGGAGTGATACGGACTTCTAGCCTCTCCCTGGGGCCTTTGCCTGTTTGAGTGTGCCAGGTCCAGCTTCCAGAGGAGATATGAAAATGTTTCCTATGATACCATCCATGAGTTAAGAGCTGTGTGTGAGTCCACCCCCTCCTCCCCCATCTCCCCTCCCACCCCATGTTGCCAGATGAATTTGCTCTTCTACAGAGGCTGAGATAATTTTGTTGACTTATGGAAGGAATATGGCAGCGGAAGATACTGGTGCTCAGAGAGGTGAGTGCCTGGCCTGAGCAGGGTGAGATGAGGATGGTGAGTGTCAAGTCCAAATTAAAACTAACTGGTAAGAATGCGACCTGTGGCAGCCCTAACTTAGCTATTCAGTATAGAAACAGAATAAAAATCTTCAGAGCTCAGAGAAAGCCAAAGAGCAACTGAGCTGGAAAGATGAAACAGTCTTGAGGTCGTCAACATTTACATTTTGCAATTTCTATCTTTTAAAATATCAAGTCAAGCCAGGAGTGGATTCAGGTGTTGAGAGCCATGAAAGGCCTTAGCTTTGAATTAGCCTCACTTTACCTGCAGGATACTTCCCAATTCAAGGGAGAAGTGGAGACGAGATGGCCGCGCAATTCAAGCACAGGGCGAAGATTTAGGAAATTGCAGTCCTGTTGCCAACTCAGCCACTACCAGCAGGAGGAGAGCACTTGGTGTGAACAATTTTATAGGCGAATGTAGGGAGCTGAGCATGCAGACCTTAATGGCTCTTCAGCGTCCTTCATTGAGGAACAAAGGCAGGCACAGAGCACCCTGCGATGTGTTTCCTTCACAGCATAGCAATCTCTACCTCCCACCAGAAAGCACTCTGCTGAGCACAGAAATTGCATCTGCATTTCTACATGCTCTGTGGATCATCTGCACTGCCCGGTGTCAGGCACGTAACTTGATGGGCTGATCTCTGGCAGGCAGTAAATGTGAGCACGGGCTTCTGTCCCCTCTTGTGCAGGTGGCACATGGAGATTAAGTGGCCACTTCAAATAGCTGCAAAAAAAGGGTGCAAATATCCCTTTTTCTCTGTCTGGAAGCATCCTTGGGTAAGTCTCGTGGTATCTAAGGGTGAAGGTTCTTGTTCTATCTTAGGTATTGTTAAAAGTAGTTGCTTTAAAAAAAAATAAATTAAAAATAAGTAAAATGGAAACAGAGCCGTGTTTTCCTCACACAAATACCTACCCCACTGGATGTTTTTTTCTATTATGCTTGTTGACGTATACTCCTTGCTGCACTGAGAGCTAGTTGGTGTTTTGAGTCGACTAGCTGATACTTACCCATGTCTTCAGAGACTCTACAGTGATGCTGCATACCAAAAGAATTGTGCAGATTAGGCACTTCTGAAAATCCCATTAGAAGTATCAGCTCAATACATTTTGTTAAGAAACTTGAAGTAAAAGAGGACCATGAAATCAAAGCCAATCTAGCATTAATATTCCACGAAAGTAAAAGTGGAGCATTACTGACATCAAATCAAAATCAAGTCAACAAATTGACTACAGCACTGGATCAAAATGAAACCAAATTGCCAACTTGATGAAAACCCACAGTGTTTATGAACTCCGACAATCTATGAAAGCACATGTCTATTTAGGTAGGAATTTCAAAGAGCACATTTTCTCAGATCTGGACACAAATGTAGCACTGAGCTGGGTTACCAATGGTGAAACCACCATTTCACAGCCAATTATCTAGCTTCCTTCTTCGGATCCTCTTCCTCAGCAATGAGTAATTCCTACCCCTACCCCCATGAGTGGCAGAGGCTTGGGAGAGGACAGTCCTGATAAGCAGAAGTGTGACAGAAGTTATTTACCAGAAATTGAAGATGACAACTTTGGGTCTTTCAGGATTAAACAGAAGCCCCAGAAAATACATTAAAGAGCAATTTCATACAATGTTATATATAACTTCTAAGCTTCAGGAACTTTCCTTCTCACCTTTTCTTTTTTTTAGGGAAATTTGTACATCTGGAAATACAAAGCTACACTTTAAGACTAGGAAACTGAAGATTATAAAAAGACCTAAGCGCTTCTACCTAATAAAATAGGAAAGGAAAAAATAAAATAGATGACTAAGACAAACGTGGTGCAACTACCTCTTGAATTCTCACTCCTTCACACTTACAGATGAGAGAGACAGTCTCCACCTGAGGAATGACATAGAAGTGAGATCGACCTGGTTGAAATCAGGACTTTCCTGGTTCAGGGAAAGACTTGTGAGATCCAGATGCTACTGGCTGGTGCCATAATTCCTATTAGCTAGAGATTTTAAAGGTTCTGAAATTTCAGTCCCTTTCCAGCAATACAAGCTTCTGCCCTGGAATCAAACACAATTAATTTTCAGATATCACTCAGATTTGCAGCACTTGTCTCCAAGGATGAAACATACTGGCCTTGCAATTTGGTCCAGAAAGAATCTTTAAAAAACAAACAAACAAGCAAAAAAGCTGTTTAAATCACAAGCATTTCGTGTTTTGAATTCCATAGAAATGGATGCCTTAGTGGGCTTAAATGTGTCACACAGATGGATAAATAAGACTAAGTAAAAGGAGAACCTCTGCCTTTTAGGAGCTGCCATTACCTTCCATAAGGAAGCGATCCCAAGATGACACTGTGCCCTGCTTTTATGAAATGTTCAACATTTGAAAAAAAAATAATATTTAAATTAGCTGTTTGGGAAAAGCAAACTACAGAACAACTTGGCAACAAGCAGTGTCGACACTGTCTGTCAGCAAAATTAAGAAATAAAATATACTCTCTGTCTCATCACCTCAGGTACTTTTAAGAAGTTCTTGCTTTCTGTTTTAGAAATGAACTAGAAGCCAGACAGCTTCTCAGCAGGCATCTTCATCTTCATATGCTTCATATACTAATATTTATCAATACAAAATTTACTGTAAAATGTTATGTTTTATCTGGAGTCTACATATAAGCTATTTAAAAAACCCAACCCACACCTCTATTTTAATCCCATATTTTCATAGTACCTTTTTTGAATTTGTTTTCATTGCTGATCCTCTTAATTTTTATTGCCAGAGCCACTGCCAGATCTTAGAATGCCATGATCCAAAGGTCAGTTTGGTTTTGCCTGAAAGCCAGCAATTCGACATCATGTATACCCACTTTTGAAATGTAAAATTCTGTTGATTTCTTTCTATTTGTTTTCCTTTTGTTTGGTGTGGTAGACACCCTCCTGTCAACACTCTATGTGCAACTGCAATTCGCGCCCTTCTCATAAAAAGTATATTTGCAAACAGCTCTTACACCATAGGCTCATGGCTCCTGCCTGTGAAACGGGGTAGCAATACACAATTATTCCAAGAGATCTACTGCCTTAATATTTGAGATTTAGGGCATTGTAGGTATACAGTTTTATTAAGAATAAAATTCATGTTTTGGTTGCAACTGTTTTTTCAGTGGACATACATTGTTTTTGCAAAAGCACCTGAGGGGAGGATGACTGGGGAACCATAAGGAGAATCTGTGTCTAAATAAGAGCAGCCAAAGGAGGATAACTTTTGGGTCAGTAATTTTCATTCAGATTCTTTCAGAGTTCCTTCAGAGTTAGGAAAGAAGAGTTTTCAGGATTAAAGTCAGTCAGTAAAAGAGATGCCTGCCGTGAATAATCTTTTAATTAAGAAAAAATTTATCAACATTTTCACTTGGCATTCTAAAGCTCTAAAACTGTGTTTATGGTTGAGTTTAAGTTAGAGTGCACCAGAATGTTCAGAAATCTTCAATATAAAACCATCTCCAACTCAGAAATCCTGCAATCTGGAATTGTTTTGAGTGGGAAAGTACAAAAAAATCAAGATATTGGAAGTCTAGGACTGCCTCCAACTCCAGAACACCAGATGTATCTTTTAATAAAACTGGAAAACTACAGAGTTGATCTCTTGCTTTGTAGAGATCAATTGAAAAAAAATAACCAACCAACCAACCCACCAAACTGGGCCCAAGCTGAGTCTGCAGGTTACAAACATGATGCTGTTATTTCTCCCACCTTTCCAAGTTTTGCATAGGAAATTGCAGTTGTGTATAAAATGCCAGTGCAAAAAAAAAAAAGCCTTACATAAGGGTACGTACCTAAGCATAAATACAGAGGACAGAGTTAAACTGGAGCTTTCAGGTTAGCATTTTTGGGCTGAATTTCCTCTGTGGCAGAGAGAGGCAGCTGAGAGGAATGATAAAGCGACTGGGTAAAAGCTCTCCTCCTGGTCTGTGATCCCAGTGATCATAAACTGAGAAACTGTGATCACAAACTGAGAAACTGTGATCACATTTGTACACCATCAGAGCCGTTCCCTGTAACTACAATTACATTGCATATTTTAATAAATGCAAAATCACCATAATAGCTGCCTCTAATGAACACAAAGGCTAGCTCCAGTGCTTTCTTCCCAGCAGAAAATATTTTCAGCCATTTTAATAGCAGAATTCAGCAGGTATTTACGTGACTTGAAGCTAATGGAAAATTTCCCCGTTGGCTGCAGTGATGACTGAGACTCATTTTTTTGTTACTTTTAAGAATTGTCTTTTTTTAATCCTATTCAGCATAAGGAATGGTTTGAGATGGGCTTTCTTTTTGATCAGAAAGTTGTGAGTCTCTCCCAGAATTAAACCTCAGGTCTGGTTGCCTCCCGCCTCCCTGTCGCCCCACCTATGTAGCTCTTGCTCACATCATCCCTCTTATCAGAGGGGGGAAAAAATGCTAGCAGCAGTTATTCAGGTTTTAAAATATTTCCTTAAGAAAGTTCTATACTACAGATTCACAAATGTTTCTTTAGTTTGGATGAGGGATGTCAATCAGCAGCAATGCCGATTTATGAACTGCTCCTATTTCCAAAATCACTTCTATTGTTACAGTCTGACAGACTACCCAAAGAGTTCAAAAAATTGCTGGCTGCAGGGTCTAATTCAGCTCCGTTTTGTGGCGTTTCATTCTTTCCCCCCGCCATGATTGCTGTCCTATTTTTTCCAACAGTTGTTAAATCACCAACTAATTATGTATTATCAAAGCTGCACGTAACAGCAGAGTTTGTCTCGGGGTTGATGTATATAAAAACAAGTGGGGTGAGTCAGACAGCTGGGGTACGGGCAGCTGTGCCGCTTCACCTGGTGCCTTAGTGCGTTAGCACTTATTCACGCCTTCCCTTTGTTCTTCTGGGCTCCTTTTACTTTGTGCTGCTGCACAGCTAGAATAGGTACTGACTGCTGCATTATGTATGCTTTAATGTTTTTTTTATTATTGCTATGGGAGAACAAAAGCACTCATAAAGGTGTGTTTTTCTTTCTGGGAAAATTCCTCAGTAAGGCAGTAGCTTGTATGTTGGGGCACTTGAACCTTGAAGAACGTGACCAAGATTGCTAGATGCCAACTTGGTTTTGCTGGTAGTTGCTCAGGCAGTTATTTGGAAGAAATGGAAAGACACTGAGCCTCTTCCCATGCTGGAACGGGTTCAACAGCCTGAAAATAGCTAGGTGGAAATTTGCACGCTTATCCCATGAGAAGCCTGTGCACATACGGTATTCTTTTGCAAATTATTTAATTAAAGCACAAAAAGCATCTGAAATCTGGAATGCTCACTTTCGAGAACATCTACCACGTAAGATCAAACTCCCCAGGTTGAAACATGGAAGTTTTTTCTAAAATGTAATTTACTTTTCTGTATTCTTATTTTTTTTCAATTTCCTCACCCTAAGCAACTACAAGAGACTTACATTCTCTTTGGTATCTACTCAATTTCACCTGGTGAACCTGTGCAATACTGAAACGTGGAGGGTGCTCCCTTATCCCTTAGCTCTTTTTTGATACAAAGGTGTAAGGAAGGGTTTTCATTGTCTGCAGGGCCTTGTTCATGTCAGTTTATAGAAATTCTAAACTTTCAGGTCTTGACATGTCCAAACAGTGATCTCTATATTGTATTTGTTTAGTATTTGTCAGTAGAGGTAATACACAGCAAGGGAAAACGGAGATTACCCGCTCTGGGGTAGGAGGTTGGGAACTGCCTGCTATATTCAGCTGCCGTTACTTGTAAAGAGATACCCTACTTGCCAAAGCACTCCGCCTGTAATTACCAAGGCTGTCAGTTTGATTTCTGCTTTGAACAAATTGGGGAAAAAAAAGAAAAAAAGGAAAGAAAAAGCCCCAGCCCTCGGTACTCAGATCGTAACTGTTTTTCAAACCATGTGCTCTTTCATTTGACAAGGCGCTTGCCTCACTTCCTGAGAGCACTAGGAACAAATCCTGGATTTTCCCCAGGCTGCGCTCAATGGAGCATGCGCCAGCACGTGGAGCTGGCTTTAAAATGAAGAAGGCCCACAGCCTTTGTGCGAGAAGGCATCATGGATGTGGGCTGATGGGCTGCCACATTTCTACATCCTGTCGGCTGTGTGGTCCACCTGGGCTCCTACTTTGGTAGGCAGCCAAACCAGTTTGCAAAGAATTAGTATCAAGCTATACCTAATTTCATTTCATGTTGGGGATTCAACAACTTTGGCTTTTACATTTTGCTGTCTTTCTCACATGGTCAGAGAAGATCAATGTCTTTCACCATTGGCATCTTTTTAACAGAGGGAAAGATGGTATCATGTAGCCACGTCTGCTTTCTTGCCAAAGCTGGTGCTGATGTTGATACGGTGTACCAAACCTGGTTTGAAACAAGGGATAATATAACTATGGTGGCTCACAACCAAGCTCTTGCCAAGTATAGGGCTTCCTGGGCAGTCGTAGAGCTCAGGGCCATGGCTGCTTGCCTGGCAGCGGTTGAAATAGGTGTCTAGAGGCTACCTCCTTTATGGTACACATAAGCTTTTGTCACAGCAGTAACAAAAGCCGTACCAACACACACTGGGCTGTATCTATAAATACAAGAAAAATGCAACTTACTGAAATCTCCCAATTGCACAGGATGCCTTGTTCCACCGCCTTGCTTCCTCCCCAGAGTGTCCCTCTGAAAAATATGCAGCCAATTGTAGGTAGTCAAATTACCGGGGAATCTGAGGTAGCTTAGGAAATTAACAGAAGTTCCATTTTGATTACTTTTGTGCAGGTTTTGTGCAGAAACAATCCTCTGAAGACTCATTTTAGGGAGAATGCTATTTTATCAACAATTTCTGTCTGACATAGTAACATTTTTTGTAACTTTTTTTGTTTCAAGTGAGGACAACACCAGGACTGCCTCTTCTAGCAGCGAGATCTGATGACCCTTAAAATTAGAATGGGAATGTGAGAACTTAATGATCACCTTCAGCTGTAAACAATGCTAACTGTAGAAGTAAAGGAATCATCAACAGCTCTAAAAAAGGGTTCTTGTACTCATTTTCTGATTATATGTGCTGGAGTCAGATAGACATGTTTGGTTTTGAGGGACCCAGCAGTTGAAAACGCTGCTTTACAACATTCATCTGAAAGTGACAGCCCAGGGAGAAATAGGTCTGAACTTGCATGGACAGTCCTTGGAGTATTTTCATGTGAATGGCAGAATGAAATCACTTGTGACTGTAGATAATGCATGGAGCAGTTACCAGGAATATGGTATTTTGGCCCAAGGAAATTCATGTTCAGGCAACAATTTAAAATACTTTAAATTCTGTACTTCTGTAGCAGGTGACACAAAATCCTTTTTTTGGTAATGATTATATCACCAAGTCTGTCCTTGCATGCCCTTCCATGTTTGCTATTCAAGCATTACAAAGATTTATGAACCTCGTCTTACTTTCAGTAGCCACTTTTTCTCTACCTTTTTAGTTTATAGTATTTGACATGTAGAATATTACACTTTTTAAAAAGAAGTGCTTCAAGTAATAAACTACTGTATTTAAGATTAAATACCTGATTTTGTTCACTTGGACCTGAGAAAGGCTACAAAGTTAAAGAAACCTCAGCGTTTTCATCCCTGGTCAGACTAGTCCAGCTAGTAACATAACAGTGAAGCTGATAACATTGGATCTTCTAGACCTCCAAGCAAGATATTTAAAGATGAATTGTGTAAAGCAATCAGGTTTTGAAAAAAAAAATGCAGTAGGTATAGTATGTGATTTCTTAGTCTGTATTACTTTTAAAACTATCCACTACAGCGGTCATATAATCTTTCTTTTTGTGTTACGGATAAAGGGTGCATTGCATTACTTTCTCTCAAAGTCCATTATTAGATATGTCTATTGCATATCATCTCTTAGTCATTTCTCTCTCCAAATCTTTAAAGTATCTGTTCCTATGGATTGTCTTCCAGATTCTTTATCCTTCCAAAGGATATTTTCAGATTCCTTCCTAGGATATTTTCAGATCTCTTCCTATATCTACTTTATCTTCTTTTTTTTTTTTAAATGACACAAAAAAATACAGTGTTCTGTATACAACACTGGAATGAAATAGAATAAAAATGTCAATGTTCTTTCTTATTCTCTGCACTGTCTGCATTTTGCATCCTTTTATGGTTTCTGGGTTACACAGGTGACACCCAGATATCTTTTTTTCTAAACACTGCTACATAATTTATGTGCATAATATTTGGGGAAACCAGAATCAAAATAAATCCAGAGCAGAAATTTAAATCAGCGGGATAAATAAATGGTGCTACAAGAAATAACCAGAGAAAATAAATAAGAGATCAGCCAACAAAAAACGCCAGGCTTTTCTATTATTTATACCTTCAGGAATAAAAAGAAATTGGCTTTGAGGAGACATGCATCAAAATTTTCAGTAAATCTTTGCATCATTGCCTCTATTGGGATTGGGAGTCCTGCACAGTGACAGAAGCGTGCTGGAAGTGTCTGTTTCAGCAGCCTCTTCATCCAGACACAGCCTGAAGGACAATGCTTCATTGGGATACAAGCAAGGTGCAGTTCCTTGGTTTGTAGTGAGAGGAAAGCCAGGAGTGGCATTTACCTTGGACAATGTTTTACATGACTTGAGGTGGCAATTGTCTCGAGCATCTGGTGGGAAAATGCCTGTGTGAGCTGGGAAACGTGGCTGGCATGGGGTCCTCTCTGCTGCCACAGGCAGTTTTATCCCACACTGAAACCTGGCTTGGTACAAGTGCAACATTTGCTGTTAAAGGTAGTTAGTGACAATTCACATGTCTGAGGTTGTGAAGGTCTAATCGGTGCCTGAGATAGCGTGGGTCCTGACTGTGTCCCCACAGCTGCCACCCCCAGGATCTGCTCTTCCCCGCTGTCACTGCTGTGGGCTCCTCACCTCGGGGAGTGGGTGGGCAATGCATGTGGCTGCGGTCTGGTGCAGTTTGATATATGTTTGCATTGATGGGTACTTTTGAGGCAGAGTCCCAGGGAATGAGCAGGCAAGTTTGACTCTCCAGCACTGGCTGAAGCACTGAAGACCCCGCACCCTGGGCTATGCCTGGCAGCCCCCACTTTGTGCAGTTTTGTGATCTGCCTGGGAACTGCCTGCAGGACTGAACCCTGTGTAGAGAGAGGGTTGATGAATCCTGGAGCATGCTGAGGTCTTGGTGTGCTCCTGACCTTCAGCAGTGAAGGAAATCCGTTTTTGGGGTCAAAAATGTGAGGTCACTTATTTCAGTTACAGCTTCAGCCTCAGAGAAATGTCATCTGTAAATTTGTTCAGGTAACAGGGTGTGGATGAAGAAAGAGACCATAATAGGTGTGCATACTGCTTACGTACTGTGGGTATGTTAATGTGCTTTCTTCCCTCCCAGGAGTGATGTAGCGTGACAGGGTGGGGATGTGATCTGTCACTGGTGCTACTGTTAGCTTTGCAGTAATGATCTTTTGATATTTATTGTGAAACTCTCTCACATACTCCATCTTCAACAGGTGTGTATCTCTTTTCAGAGACAGCTGAGTGCTGGGCTTTGCTCAGCTGTTCCTGAACAGAGCCAAAGGCGGTCCTGAAGCCATTGGAGTATTTCCCTTTTTAAATTGGCTATGAATATTTAAAAGGAAATACTGCATTTCTGTGCGGCCTTGGCTAAACGCGTTTCTCCCTCTGCCTCAGTAGTATCTGCTTACAATAACGTGGAGCCAGCAGGAGGCAGGTCAGCCAATTTTGCTCTTTTGATACATACTGAAACATCTGAGGGACAAAGAAGGAGGGGGAAGAGCCTGCCAGCCAGACAGCCCTTTGCTCTGAGTTGCTGCAGGCACCCTACACTCTGCAGGGCAGCAGGGGAGGACAATGGAAGATGGGGTCACAGTGGTGGCAGTGGCATGCACAGAGCAGGGCAGCATCACCAACTCTAATAACTAGAGGTAACGGAGTGAAACACTTCTAATATTCTTGAAGACTAATCATCTGGGGAGCAAAGAATACATTGCACATCTCTGCCACAGAAACGGAGCCTGCAGGCAGAAGCTTGGGTGATGCCTATGCTTTGCTGGGTTTGAGGCTGACCTTGGGGGTGCTGCTACCACCTCTCATTGCCCTGTGGGTTCATCAGAGAGAAGATCCCTGTGGGACCCTTCTGGAGTGGCCTTTTGGGATTTGACCACAGGAAGAAATTTCATTAGTCTGCTCCATGTGTTTGCTGACAGCACGTTAAGTGAGTGTTGGCCCTCAGTGTAGCTAAAAACTGGTGGATTTTTTAAGTCCCATCAGACATTTGTGCCCATCACAGTTAAAGCTAACTGATTTGCTATACGACATGCATGCATTTGAGCATCACTTTGTAACAACAACTCTACCTGGCTCTACTAGAGGGGTATTTGCCTATCTGTAAATCTCAAATTGCTTTACAAAGGAAATTCCAGCAACATAAATCCAGGAAATTCACAGTAAATGTCAAACCTGGAAGAAATCCAAACACGTACCGGCATTAAAATGCGCATACCTAAGAAATGTTATTTGGTTTGCAAAGCAGAGCATGCCGGTAAGCGGTCAGTTAGGCATTCCCCTCTATTGATCAGCAAGTGTCCCTGTGGAAAAATCCTGGAGCCTGGCTACCTTGCTGAAACTGTCTATGGTCCCATGGCAAACCAAATCCTTGCTTGGCTCTCTTCCTCACTGTAGGTGCTCTGCCTCTGCCACCTGAAATCTTTCATCGCTTTCCTTAAAGCTGAAACCCTGAGCCAATCCTGGTGGCTTCAAAACCCTTGGAGCTGCCTGCAAGGAGCTGGGGAGGAGGAGGAAGAGGCACTGACCAGGGTGCAGGAGCTCCTCTGACACTGCTGGCCTGCCCAAGGCTCAGGGGAATTGCCCTGTTATTTCTCCTTATCAGGTGACCAGCATGGCAGATGTATCATGTAGGAATCAAGGATGAGAAAATCTGTGGACTCCCTGTTGCCTCTCAGTTTAACAGTAGTCCACTGGGCCGGTTGCAGACAGAGTGACTGAGTGACTTGCTGCACCCCTGAAGATGTCCTAGCAGGTACAATTATTTCTCCACATCTAGGATTTTTCATACCAAGTAGATAAAGATTAAGTCAAAGCCTCTGGCTTTTTTATCTGACGTATTTTAGTAGTGTCTTTATAGTCTTTGTTATCAAGAACCCTAATGACACTTAGAACAACAAATGTAGATAAACTGTTGCTGAGATGTGCTCTACAAAATCTGCGGAGAGGGGCTGGGATTTCCTCTATCAGCAAATGGGTTGCCTGCTCTGTGGCCACATCCCTCTTGTACTGGGGGTCTGGAGCCAGACCTGAACCCCTAGTACCGCCTTGCTGGTGTTGAGTAGAGCAGGGTACTAACTTCTCTTAATTTGCTTTACTGTTTTCCCACCCACCCTTTTCATTTCCAGTCATTTCACAGTGTAGAGGGAAGTGATTTATCTCTTGCTGGAGTGGACTCATCCAGTCCTGGTACCTGATGCTGGTACCCATGGAGAAGGCTGCTCTGGACATAGGGAATTAAAGTAGATTTTTATCAGTTTATCCCTATCCTAGTCCCTGGTGGGAAGAAAGCAGTAGTATTCAAGTCTTGTCTGGACGCCTATCTATGTAATATGAGATAGGGAGCCTGCTTTGGCAGGGGGGTTGGACCCGATGATCTCTTGAGGTCCCTTCCAACCCCTACGATTCTGTGATTCTGTGATTTCGAGAGATGTGGTGGGCTGTGCTACAAAGGTTGCTCAAGAGTTAATGCATCAGTGCACTCAGTATCAATACTGAAGAAGCCTGAGCTAATGCAAACTAGTCCTTTGCTGCAAAATGATGAGCAGCATTGGAAGTACAGACCTTTGGGCAGGGCTTGTTTGCCCTTGACTGTGAAGCCTGCCTGTGTCTACTCTCCATGTCATCATTTACTCATGAGGGTCCTTTTTACTAAGTCACTAGGCAAGAGTCTGATGGGACAGAGAGAGAAAGAACATTTTAACATTTTGATAAATGCAGGAAATAAAGACAGACAACTGGGAAAGCTTTCAAGAATTAAATAGTATTTGCTTGTTTTCTTCTTTAAGAATTATTAAACCAGCCAGTCTAATTATTTCCCTTTATCAGTTTGTAGATACTGAACAAATAGGTAAGTAATGAAAATGTGCATCTCCAATCAAGGCATTTTCAGTAGTATTAAAACAAAGGTTGCTTCTGATCGAGTGTCAAGAGAAACATGCTACTTACAATATACTGTCAGAGAATTTTCCTGTTCTTATTTCGGCTCAGATGTTGTACTTGCGTATACTACATGAAGTAAGAAATGAAAATTGAACAGCATGGAGAACACAAGGTTACTTTTCTACAATAGGCAGCCTATTGGAAAAATCAATGTCTGAGTTTCTATTTGCTTTTTCCTCCTCCCCAGATCAAATAAAGCAATTAATTAGTATTATTCGTGGTGCTGTTGCCCTTTGCTCATTACTTACTCATTAAAAATGCTTCTCGGTTCAAATGGCATTTCATAAATTCAACCACAGTTTACAAATGAGAATGAGTTTGCAAAAAAAGTACATAATGTCCAAGAGGCAATCAGACAACAGTAAATAGAAAAAGATTTATTTGTAGAACACGTGTAGAACAGTAGCATTATTATACCTCAAGCCTAAAGAATAAAATGAAGAAAATCATTAAGTAGCTATTAGAATTACCTAGAGTGGCTCTAAAGAGTTGGATGCCTCATTAAAAAAAACCTAGCATTGTAATACCACACCAAATTACACAGCTCAGCCTGAAGTTCATCAGGGGCCTTATTGCACACACCCATCTGTGAGTTGAAAAGAGGCCTTATTACACAGCCCTTTGTGCTGGAGAGTTCTGGTCGTGCAACACCTCAGAAACAGGGCCAGGGCAAATTCCCTGCAATCTTTTTCTCTACCACTTAAGCAGCTGTCTCCGGATGGCTAGATACAATGAGGTGCTATACATAATTATTTCACCCATGGTTGAATGATGGCCAACTTTGCTCAAAAGCCAACAGCTGTTTAATAGTGTATAGTCACATGTTGTGCCAGTCTGTTGCAGGAAGGGATGGATATATAATCCAGCTGATGTTTTAGGTCAGTTTAATAACGCTATTTGGAAGTGAGTCAGGACAGAAAGTGCATCCTGATGGACTCAGAAATACCACTAGGCCTGTAGTAGCATCAGTGGTGCCCAGGTGATGTGCTTCACCCCAGGGTTTTCCTGAGACCCTAAGTGTCTTAGACTGGTATCGTGCTGAATACTTGGCATAGGGCTGCTTAACAGCTGTGACACTCCTTTGAATATCCTTTTGAGACCCAAACATGTTTCCTACAGGATGTCTGAGGGGCTCTGTTTGTCTCACACTGTTTGTATCCTTGGCAAGGCTCCTTGCTCCATGTTTTGAAAGTATTTAAAATACATGTTCCCCAAATCTGGTCAGTGCTTGGTCCTGCCTCAGGCACAAGAGATTAAGGTAACTGAGTTTATTAAAGATTTCCCAGGTGGGAAAGACATCTTCTGTGGCTACAGTCATGGGAGGGATGTGAGCATGTCACATCTATGGTCTTCCTGCAGGCTACTCTATGTGGGGTCCCAGAGGGGACAGGGGCTGAGCCCCTCCCCAGGCTGTGCTTCCTCCCAGAGGGAGGATGGGGAGGATGAGTAGGGCTGTCTGTCCCCTGTGGCTGACATGGCTGCAAGACTGGATACTACCCTGCATGCTGGGCAAGGGGCCAGTGGTGAGGATGGCTGCTTGCATGCCCTACAGCACAGCAATGTGATGCTTAGGATGGCAGCTAGCTCTTTGGGGAACTGCTTTGCTCTAACAATACCATTTTTTGCCTTTCCTAAATTCAGCTATGTATTTGTCCATATATATATATATATACAGGCATAGACCTCTCTCCCAAAGAACTTGAACAGCTTAAGGCAGCAGGTGCCAAATGCTGCTGTCCTCCTCCTTTCCTTTCTACTGGTGTTGCATTTGGTTGTCAAAGCAAAGGAGAGGAAGGCCAGCCAGATTTTGAGCCCTTTTAACAATGTGCTGGATCCTACTTCTAATAAAACTTTACTATGTCAGTAGAGCCTAAAGGAAGGAAAAACCTGACTTTCTTCTGTCTCATCTCTTTTATTGCTACCCGTCCTGTCTTAAATTTCCTTCCCAAAGCTGAGCGGTTTGGATCATACACCCGTCCTTGTGTCCCAGAAGGTGCTGGCATTGAGGAGGGAAATTAGCTTGCTAAAGGCTGTATACTTATTTCATTTACAAGGTGCAAAGAGGGGCCTCACTGTCAGTTGGTGAGTCATGCCATCACATAGGTTGAAGTCCTTGGCCTGACAGAGAAGCAGGGCAAAAGCAGGATCTCCAAGTGCTGCTTGAAGTAGCTCTTCTTTTTTTCTGTCAAAAGAAAAAATAAATTAACCTTCAACAAATGAATCTTTCAGAATCCAAAGGAACTATTCATAGAGTAAGATCGTACACCCATAAAGTAATGAAAAGTCACCTTTCAGAGTTTCTGTTGAACTGTTGTACCTTGTAACACAAAAAGAGTCTGTTTCTCATAAATGCTTTTTTTAAACTGGGACTATGAAAAGTGTTATATTAAAACAACTTTAATGCTAGTCAGAAACGCAGGCTCATTTGTTCTCAGAAATATCTTTGAAAAATAATGGCATCTTGATAATTCCCCTGTTATGCTTACCTCAGCTAAGACTATCATATCAGATTGTTCTCAGTGTGAATAAAATGTCTTTCCTTTGAGACAGAGGATTTCAAAACTACATTGATGGTTCAGTGGGACAAACAATGGGAAAAGACATTCTTTAGCATTGTTATTAAAGGAAAAAAAAAATCACAGCATTGAAGGAAGAAATTATTCTCCAAGGAAAATATTAGGACAAATGGGATAAACAGCCCTTATTTTGCAAAAGGAACATTTGAGGTTTTTCAGTGTTTTAAACTACATTAGCTGCTAATAATAGCTCAAACTAATTTAGCCTCTTTCATGTACTTTTTTAGTTGGGGAAGTTTTTGTCTCTGCACTCCTGGTCCAGGATCTTACTTGCGAGGGGATGTGAAAATGCTGACTGAGTTTATCAGCAAATACAAATAAGAGATTTGTCACCTGAGCAAATAATTAACTAAAAATAATTGGTTAAGTTAGTCTAGGAGGTATTGGTCGCCTTTTAATTTGGTACCATATTTCTAGAAGGGTCTCTTGCAGGCAGATCTTGCATGGAGATTGTACTCCTTTACATTAGCATCAAAATGGATGACTTCTGATCTCTTCCGTGCAGCGTAAAGGAACATTTTCACAAAACCCAGGATCCAGTCACTGAATCACAGTAGCAAATAATTAGAAACGGAAATGCCCCGCTGGCTTATTCAGTTCCCTTCTCTCATAATGCAAATATATTTCCTGTGATACATATTTTTTATTAGCGAAGTTCGTTCTCGAATGATGCATCATGACCATTTCATCATTTTTCTGTGCATATCATCCCACAGATTCAACTATTAAGTGCCTTACTTATGTCTCATTAATCCTGGTTTTATCTCTTGGCTGTACCCTTGTTATCATATTCTCTAAGAATTAAGGAGAGCTGTGGGAAAATCTGTTTGTATGAAATGACATTTAGAATTCTCCAAAACCACAAATGTAACATTTTTGAGGTGCAAATATGTTTGGTTAACCTTTCACGTTTGCTCATCCTTTGAATTTTGCATTTCTGATCAGGACGAAGATCAGAAATAGCAAAATACATCAAGAAAACTATTCTTATGGTATTTGGGGAAAAAGGATTACTATCTTAACATATCCCTTTGTGTAAAAGATTTTTGAGGCACACCAGAAGGAAAATTTACGATTTTTGAGCTACCCATGGAATTATCCATGTAGTGTTGCCTTTGGTGGGCTGTTCCCCATATGGTGGACATTAAATATGACCTATTCTTCAGAGCAAGTCAGTAAAAAAGAAATAAGAAATATGCATCTTTAATCTCAGACATGAAGACTATTCAAACCAAATTTTATCCTCGTGGTTTGGAAATTTTCACTTGACACAAGATTCTTGGAGGATTTTGGTTGACTGATAATTCCAGACACAGTTAAGAGAATAAACTAGGAAATTACTGGTGCTCCTTCTTGTTGATTTAGTGAAGTATTTTTATGACCTTTCCATGTAAAGTAGCTGTAATCCTAATATGTCTAAGTATGTTTCCTTAAGAGGTGCCATGCTTTGGGGAGAGAGGTGCAGGCAGGCATGGGAGGCACCTCCTGGAGCTGAGCAGAGGTTCAGAAGGACCTTGCCACAAGGAACCTGCCTGGTGGGGACCAGGTAGGTTTTGTGACCACTCACTAAGTCACACAATCACTTGCTAAGAGTAAGCGGAAGCAAGTAGTAGCCCTGTGAGAGTATGGTCTGTGGAGTGTAAGAAAGGTTGCTGTCAGCGACATTGTGCATGTTATGAAAAGTATGGCTTTATTTGGAAATTCCACAGCTATTCTGTGGGCAAAAGATCTATTAATTTCAGGTCCGAGACTCCAAATCCAGGTTCTGTCTGAATTATTTATCAATGCTACCTTTATTTCTCCAGGTCCCTGTGAAGGTCTTGTGATCCTGGAAGTGGAGGATTTGATATGCCAAAGTCCTACCTAACCCTCAGTGTAGAGGATTGTATTTCATCTCCACTTGTCCTGAATGTAACAGCTCACCAGGGGAGTGTTGGGACACCAATTCTTGTCCTTTTGTCCAGCCACACTTGATAGTGAATTGGATAAAATTTAATAGGGTTGATAATTACTTTTTCCACTCACTGTATTCTTATTTTTAATTTCATTGTTGGCTAATGATCTGTCTATTCTTTCATCTTGCATGTCTGCAGGGCTGGAGAACTTCTCCTCAAATTGCTCCCAGGTGAATACAGCAGCAAGTGGCTACTTCCTAGGCATTTTATGATACTCCACAACTAATTAAATCTATTTCAGGAGATGTAAATCAGGAAGGACTTTTCTTATCAAGTACTCTACAGCTGCATATCTGAGAACTCTCTACAAGAGAATGAAATACTTTTATCCCTTTATGACCAGTGAAGCTTCTATTTTGCCGATTTCATCTGTATCTCAAGTGTGTGCCTTGTAGGCTCAATTGATGTCACTATTCCCAGACTCGCTCTGAGGGACTGTCTCCACGTTCTGGACACTTGTGGGTTGAAGACAGGCTCTGTAAGCAACACAGATTGTCATTATTACATATAATTTACAGCTGGAAACACGGTGTTATTGTGTGATGCAGAAAATCTGTATGATCATTAGGACTCCTGACTCAGGCTGCTTTTGGTGTGAGCCCCTCTACAGACATAGAAAACATTTAATGTCATAATAATTCACTGATGAAGAGCAATACTTTGAAATGATACAAAATGGACTTCCACATGCTGGTTTGAAGAGGAAAAAGTGTGTTGCTGTTCAGTAACGTTTTTTCCAGTTTTTCATTGAGAAAACCAGTTGTTATGGGCCATTGCTTTCTTTTTGTTCAGGGTTGTGTTGCCTGAGAGCAAGGATATAGCTAACTGAAAACTTCACATGACAGAAAAATGTGAAGGGGTGCCTAAACAAGCTGCAGAAGCCCTGCATAACCAGAAGAGGTGCTTCAGAGGGTTTTGGAGACAGACAGGGTTTTTCACTTACCTTTGCAGGAACACACTTGTGCACCTTCATCATCTGAAAGAAGGGGAAATTCATATCTCAACAGAACTATTCCTGCCTTTCCCATTTCCTGTCTTGATGATCTTCTAACATCTAGCATAGCCCAGCAAGGTAGCATCACCTCATGTGGCTATGAAATCTGGAAGGCTTATGTAAATGCTAATAAGTGAAATTTCTCCAAAGTACTGTTAGCCAGCCATCCCATTATGTAGCTGCCTGTCTTCATTCATGTGCAGATACAACCCCTTTTTTGTAATAATCACTTCAGCTCCAGGTACCTAAATGAGATGGGTGTTCTCGTGAGCTGAGGAATGCTTTTATATGCTTGCAGAACCACAGTGGAGGCTTGCTTTCTTTTCCGGGTCAATATTCTGAAGATGGAGAAATGGGAATGCAGATTATTGCTAGGATCTTTTCTCTGTTTGCATGGTCAGAAAACTATTTGTAGGAGAATTTACTTTGGTAATGAACTCTTAACAAAATTTTCTGGTCATCAAAAAATAAGGAAGCTTGGGATATAAGAGATAGAGAGACGTGTCAATGGGAGCCTGACTGGGGAACAGAAAGGTCTGATATTAAACCACGGAAAATTTCCTAACTTAGCCAAGAGGAATCTCTTTCTTTAGGATTTGCAGACTAGCAAGTCCATTATGCAAAGAGTTTATGTCATTTTACTGCTGTTTTCTCCTAACTCTTTCTGTTCTGACAAAAGTCCCCTGTATATAAGCACAAAGTTCAAAGCCCTGCAGTTATCAAAACTGTAATTTGTTTTAGACCTTTTTATGTAGATTAATTACGCTGTTTAACATCCCCTTGGTTCTGCCAGTGCAACTGTTAGTGGAGTCACGTTGAAGAGCAGGTCAGTGAAATGGGAAATCAGCAAGGGCAACACCATGTCAGGGGTTCCTCAGCGATCCCCAAACCGGGATGATTAGTTTCTGTAGCACCACCCCAAATGAAGGGATGAGTGGCAGTGGGGAAGAAGGATTTTAACCATGCAGCAACCTGGGATTAAAACACGCCAGTTGATTAGACGGAGACAACTGAGAAGGTGACTATTTTTTGAGGGTGCAGAAAGCGTAGGAGGGGACCATGTTTTTGTACTAAATCCTAACCAGCGGGGCAGAGCAGGCTGCCAGTGCCAGGGCGGGATTAAAGGATGGAGCTCCTTACCCTTAAGGTAACAAAGAGACAAAGCGAAGGAACAGAGACCACAGTTGGGCAGTACACTGTATCCAGATGCACCTGAGGCCAGCTTGCTGAGGGGACTTAGGAAGCAAACCTGGGGAAACCAGTTCAGGAGAGTTGGCTGCTGCTTGCAGAAACTGTATGAAGAGCACAGCTGCATGCCATCCCTGTGCGAAGAAGGTGAGGAAGGGTATCGAGAGACCAACTGGCTGAATCAAGTCATCCTCTGGCTGACTCAGGCTCAAGAAGGATATGTACAGAAACTGGGGACTAAGACAGCTTAGTGAGAACGAGTGTAAAAAGTTAGTACAAACAAAATAAGAAGTATCTATTATAAGGTTATAAGGTTACAAAGACCACTTTGGAAATGAGCAAAAATAGGACGTGTATAAACCACAGCAGAAGGAAAAAAGATTGAAGCTGCCCCACCCTATCCCTTGATTATTTTTTCTGTTGCTCTGGAATATTTACTGCAGTTTAATTTTTACCTTCTCATATCCCTGCCCTTTTCTTAAAAAGGAACATTTCCCGTTATATTACTGTATTAGTTTGGGAGCAATGGGACAGACTTTGGTACAATGAAGCAGTGAAAAGAATCCAGAAATTACAGAAACAGTGAGAAAAAACAGGATTCTTAGTTGAAAATCCCTTGGGTTATTTAAATTAAGGAGCACTTACAAAAGCATTGCTCCTTTATAATCTACCCCTGAATGGGGTGAAATGTGCAATATTGACTCTTTATAAAATTTCCAAATTTCCCAGACCAGAGCAAGCGTCTCAAATGCGGACATATTTGAGTAGCTTAAGACTCCCAACTGTAGCAAAAGCCTGGGACAGGCAAAGACCCCACCCAAGCGTGTTCCTAAGTATGTTCTCATCTAAGTGAGAAAAGGGATAGGAAAGTCTCAGCAGAAGTGTGTCCTCTTTCTCAGGGAGCAAACTTTTGGATTTCTTAGCCCTACTGCCCAGCCATCTGAGCGAACAGCCCCATCAGCTGGCTCATAGCGGGAATTCAATTGAATCTGAGTTTAGTCTTTCCAAGAATCGGCTCTGGATCTTCACATCTGCTGTCCGTGACCTCCTTTGTAGCTTTCTGGTTATCATACTTTGGCCCAGCCCTCTACTGCATTGTTTTCCCTCCTGAATTGTCTTTCGCCTTTCCCCACTATAATGACTGTGTCCTGAGCCATGCCTGCTCATCTCATTGTCTTTAATTTGCCTGGGTTGGTCTCTCCTAGGTGCCTCTTTTTTTTCTTCATAACATTGTGTATTTTCTTATTTCATCCTCCACCTAAGGTACATCTTACTCTTTTTTTCTAAGCAGGTGCTTAGCAGGTAAAATAAAGCTTGGTGGTAAAAGTTCACACCCTGTGAGGAGAGGATTCTTCCCAGGTATAGGATTTAAGCCCCAGTTAGGGGGAGAACTTCATCTCATGCTCTATGTCCACCCTTGCCCAGCAACACAGCAGGTTCTGAACCTCAAACACATATTTGTATTTAAAGTCAACATAGAGACCTGCATCCGTCACATTATTGATATTTCAAAATCTTTCCTTCTATTGTCATGCCCAAGACCCTTTTTTTCAGTGTTTTGGGTAGAATGTGCATTTTATGGTATTTTTACTCATTTCTTGGTGTCTGCGTACAATAATCCATTATTTGAAGAATTTATTTGAAGAATTTTTGGTCTGAGAAAGTATTTTAAACTAATGTCACATCAGTGCCAATGAAACTGAAGCAGAGCCTGTGATTAGGAGTTCTTGTCTTGTTTTTATGTCATTTTTTTTATTTTAACAAGAGCATGAAAAGATGCTTGCAAATGGAAGTGGAGTGTTACAATGGAAGCTCCTTTTCTTCAGGCCTTTAGAGCTTCTAATTAGTAGCGCGCGTTACAATCCTGTCATATATTTTTTGATCACTGTTCTACCTATTGTGGGGAGAGGAATAAAAATCTCACGAGTCACACACCCTGAAAATATAACAGCAATTTGAGTTAGGGAAAACACTTCTTTGAAATGTGCCCTGGCCTGTTCCTTCGAACACCTCGTTGCTTGTGCATTATAGATGCCTGCATGTATGTGAATGTATGTACATTTGAATGGAGTATGGATAGTTTGTGAAGACCTATGTTCAGTTCTCCATTCATTTATAGAGATATGATGGTGCTATTCATATTGTTCTTGGCTGCCATAACAAAGCTGTTTAAAATATTAACAAAAAAAGCTAGGGGTGAAAAAGTGTGGGCAGAAGGAGTGCAACCCAGTGACGCACTGGTGATCTGGTTGATGTTCTTGATCTGGTTGGATAAAGTCAGAAGATGAAAGAAAAATCATGAAGCTATTGTTTCACTGTCTAGGGGCGACATACCAGGACGTTGCCACAGAACAGAAGTAAATCCAGCCCCCAACACAAGAACCTCGTTATGGTTCAGATGAAAACATTATTAACAAAAATCCATACCCATGCAAAACTCAGGTTCTCAAGAGACCATCTTGAGCCATTTTATGTAATTATAAGTTTGAGGAAGAAAGCCAATTAAAAGGAACACAAAATAATTCACTGTGTGACTTCAGTTCATATTTGTATTACAATGACATGACATGCTAATAATCTCCTGTTGCTTGAAGGACCCTTGTCACATAGATTCTTACAATGTTCACATTTATATATTCCTTTGAAAATGTTTAATCACCCTATGAATGCCATTTTAAAATTATATAAATGGAAAATTAGTTCAAAACATGAAAAAAACCCAAAACCATCAGATTGGATGTCAATTATTAGGCTCAGTTTTGCTTTATACATTCTACTTTTTTCCTTTTAAAAATACTTGTAGATCCTGATCAGGGTGTATTTCCTTGTTTTGTATTTCCAGGGTGTATTTCCCTTGTATAACCTTTTATTAGTATTAGAGAAACAAATGAATCTACAAATTGCTGTTATAATAATAAGAGTAAATTGCACCGTCTGAGACAGGGTCCCGGTTGTCTTACCAGTGCTCTCCATCAGATAAAAGAACATGCTTTATATTATTATATTCATTAAAGTAAGACTAACCCTGAGTTTTAATTCAATATTGAGAAATGCACAAACACATTTTGAGAAGCAGTCCTTGTCTCTAGAGAGGCAGGAGGGATAAAAGGTAGGTGGCGTGGGTGAAATGACAGCAGGTCTGCAGCACAACTCTTATTCCAGAGCCTGGTGTCTCAGTACTAGGCCGTTTTACCTTTCAGGATAACAGAAACCTGCCAAAATTTCTGGATTTGATAGTAAAATCACACCTTGCAGTAATCTTACTTTTCAGTATTACCTTGTCCTGCTGTAGAACTGTTAGTCTTTTTTAAAAGTATCTCCAGCAGATAGAATAGAATCATAGAGTATAGAATCATAGAGTATCCTGAGTTGGAAGGGACCAGTCCAACTCCTGGCTCCACAGGAGACCAGACAAGTCAGAGCACATGACTGAGTGCATCATCCAGATGCTTCTTGAACTCAGTCAAGCTTGGTGCTATGACCACTTCCCTGGGGAGCCTGTTCCATATCTTCCTTCTCACCTCTGTCCAGCAATCAGATATATTTCTTTCATCCCTTACCCAGTCTGATGCGCTCCGTTTTTTGTGCCTGCCTCTGTTGTCTCCCCTCTTACCTTCCAGCTGGTGCTTACTTTCCTCTGCCCTACTGCTCCTGGGACAGTGTGCTTTCGGCAGCACCTCTGTGCCATCTCATCATGTAACCTCCCTCTCCTCAACGCCTCCAGTCTCCAGCACCTCTATTAACCTCTCCTGACAACATTGCCTTCCTCTGCTGTTCCTCCATGAAATGCCTCTTAATGAGGGAAGGAACAGGGACATTTATTTCTCCCTGCTGTCAAGCCTGTTGCTGCCTCTGTAAGATTTTGGAGGCTGGAGAGCCGGAATCATCCCCCGCAACGGCCTTCAGGGCTACTGGCTCCTTTCATATTTTTCCAGTTTATATATGATCCTTATTCCTTAGATACTCCAAACATTAAAGCAATTCTCAGGGTTGTTTTTTTTTTTTCTCAGGAGATTCCAGGATATTGTCCTAAGACTGGAAATATTAAAGGTTTTGCACTGAACTTATTGAAGAGTCCATGGGATTGCTCTTGTTCTTTGAAAACACTAAAGACATAGCCTCACATTTTCCAAATTTTTGGGATTAGGTTATTTGCAATGCTATGCTGTATTCTCTGGAATGCATGCCTTCAAAAATGCGTCCCATATTGTCTGTGAAAGATGAAAACGTAAAATGAAAGTAGTTTCAGTCAGGTTTTGTGTGTGATAAGGGATTGCTACCAGATCCTTTGGAAACCAGCCTGGAGTGAGGATAATTTGCACATTTTTGTTAATTGTCGTTGCCTTTTCTACACACTTTGCTAATTTCTGAGGTGTGCTGTTTTCTTCCTAACATTGATAATTCGCTCAAAACTTGGCCGAATGACAATAACTGCATGGGCAATTTAACTACATTGTTTTAAATGAAACTTAGAATTTGCTGTCTAGCCTCATACTGTGGTAAGAGAAAAAAAAGAAATATTTGAGCATTCTGTTGGTAATAAGTAAACTAATTTCAGCTCAGCTGCAGAAACATTTTAAAGAATCTTTTTTTTTATTTTATGGGATTTGCAGATTGGAAAAATCAGGATCTAGATTCTCTTTCTTAAATATGAGTGCAGTGGAGTAATTCAGAAACTATCTGGTGTAGCTCAGAGAAGAATCTGATCCTTGTATTTCTGCTGGATGGTGCTCTGGCAGAGAAGAATGAGAATAAAAGAGAAAAGCAGACTCAATTTACTAACAATCTGCATGACACAATTTCTGTAAATTGTGCTAATAGAGCAATTTATAAAAATTGTGGCAGTATATTAAGGAGAGCAATTTACAAAATCCATTTAGAATAATAAGCTGAGCATTGCTGGTAACGCAGCTATATTTTCCAATAGTGTTTATGTATAAAACAAATTGACTGTCTGTTCTCATTCACTCTGCATTATGTTAATACCAGGTATAGACAAGTGCAAATAATGAAATACTCAGATCCTTTGTTTATCTACAGATTGCATTGATGGTCATCACATATTTCAGAGGCATTACACTGTGAAAAAAAAAAAAAAAAGATTTTTCATCTGGACCATTGCTGAGGTTTTCTTGCTTGTGAGAATTACTGAAAAATGGTTTTCTGAAACTGTTTAGCTTGTCGCTCAGATGTATAGCTCAGCGTACGAGACGAATACATTAGAACTGCACCAAACCACTCTCAGCTAAGTGAAATGCTTTAAAATCCATTTGGAGTTTAGTTGTCCCTCCCCACATATCAATGAAGATTTAATAGCAGATGCCTTGGTGAAGTTTTACATGCCTGACACCGAGTAAGGATTTAATATAAATCCTTAACGGACAAAATAAATGAAAAGGCTGCAAGATGTGATGCTTTTCCCCTGATGATGGGGGAATAAATCTTGCTCTGTATGTTCTCAGTTCCTGGAGGTAGAGTCCCGTGAAGAATGGTGGCAGTGTCCCTGGTAGTTGTGAGGAACAAGATGATGTGGAGAAGTCCTGAAGGGGGCTGAGTGTGTATCTTGAGTGCAGGGGATATCCCTTGGCCAAGCACAGAGCCAACTGAAGAGCTGTCTCCATGCTGCCAGTACTCTTCTGCCTCCACCTCAATTGCCTTCTTCTACTGTAGCACCTTGTTGTGATGTGGTGCCTCTCAGCTAAGCAAAACAGGCTGAGACTGATGGCCAAATTTGCCCAGATTGTACTACAAAGCATTGTGCATATCCAGCTGCAGATTTTGATGAAAAGGCCGAGGAGATGTGTTGGTGGTGACAACTATATCTAATATTTTCAAGGGACCAGTGTGCACAGGATGCCTCAAGGCTTGTTCATAGTGTTTTCCCCTTGCTGAACTTGAGCTCACCCCAAGCAAGGACTGCCCCATGACTTAGGGGTCGAAGGTGGGTTTGGACTTGTTTAAAAGAAAAATGTAGAGGCTAGTTGTGGGATTTTCTTTCATGTTGGTTTAGGAGGGAATGATAAAGAGCAGGGCAGAGGAACAAAATTAGGAACTGAGGTGAGTTGGCGTGCACACATGTGGACATTATAAGTAAGATGATGTGCTTCAGAGGTTGAGGTGATGGTTTGCTGCTTCCCATTGCTGATGCATCAGAGTGGTGGAAATAAGTCAATAGCTGTAAAGGCCCCTAGGCAATGCCTTGCCCCTCCCTGCATGAAAACAGAGGGTATAGATTCTCGGTGCTTATGGGCACAGTCAAATTTGCTTTTTAACATCCCCTCCTGGAGGGGACTACACAGCTCTTCCCCTTAGTCTGCACATTCCACTACCACAAGACAAATAATTTAGTTAGAGCCCTGAGGGAAGGAGCAGAGATTCACTATAGAATTTTTAGTGGCTTTATGGTGACTTACCTTTAAGAAACCCTAAATCTGCTTAAAACTGTGTGAGGGGTCTTTTTTCAATAATAGAATAACATTGAATTATTATGGGAGTAGTCTTCATGCTCACGCTGTTCTAAAGAGCTCTACATCCAGCTCCACCAATATCAAACACCTCAGTTTTCAGCAGAAAATTTAATTTAATTCTTTTTAGAAGGCATTGTTCGTTTTACTTTAACCAAGTGGCAGAATAGACGACCAGTCTCTCACAATTCTGAATAATGAAGGCAGGTGTATTTGCATATTCTTTTAAAGCAAGACTGATAGCGGACTTTTCAAGATAGCATTTTTAATATAAATTAGAATAATTTGTGAACCAGTACATATGCCTGGAAAAAAATTCTACTAGACAGTGACATGAAGAAATACAGAAAGGCAATAATTTTCAATACATACTGTTTGATTGCATGGTTTCCAAAACTTTGGAATGCTGTTTTAGACCACTGAATAGCGCCAATTTAGCAATTAATTAAACACACGATACTCCTGCAACACCCATTTTTGTGATGATAGAAATAGAGTATCTAGATACCTTTTAAAGCATTTCTTGCTTCTCCACTGCCTGCACTTATTTTGATTCCACTCTTCTCTTGCACTTTGGTGTTTAAGATATTTCTGGGCTGTTAGCATTCCTGTCGTTGCCATCACCAGCTCCTGACAATGACTGATAAGTGGATGTCCCTACAGTTACTGCTTTCTTCATGCAGAGTGGTGCATGAGGGGGCACAGAAATCGGACCACATGCACGCTGTGCACATGCTGAAGCAGTCTCCACAAGAGAGTACTCCAGCCACAAAGCCTGACAGAGAGTGTGAAGACAAGTTGAAGATGTAGTGCTATTTTCTTATTAACTAAATGTGAGCTGTTATCTCAGTATAACTTTGAAGATAACCTAAATATATTGCTAAAGTCTAGAGTTTAAAAAAAAAAAAAAAAAAAAGAACAAAACCAAGACTTGCTTGCTTTTTGACTATCAAACCATTTAGAGAAAAAAAAATCAAGGTTGTGTATGTTATAAGTCCAGTCTGGGCACCCATCTGAGAAAATATACTGATGTGGTTAAGAGCCTTATTTCCTCTGTGGTGAAAATCACAGCATGGTCTGACTGTTGCGGAGGCATCTGACACAGGAAGGTGCATTTGCCCTAATCAGAGCGCTTTTTCAGCCATTTAATGGGCAAAGGTGTCTGAGCAGCCCAAGAATCTTGGGCACTGTAAGTCAGGAAAACTATAATTAGTAACCTGTGGTTGAGATTGCTGTTAATTCTGAAGTTGTTTTAAAGTTCATGTCAAAATACTCATCTGAAACAAGTGGCAGCCATGGGTAGTAGTCTTAGCATGTCCACAAAAGTAAAATGAAGATAACACATCCTTTCTATGTAATTGCTTTTGGGAAAGATTTGGTACAGGAATCTGAGTTCTTGGCTTTGTGTGGGCATGGGTACAGGCAGGCAAAGTTCGTGAAAGAGAGTATTAACCGGGACTAAAGTATTAGATTTCAGGTTCGTTGATTTGGTCCATAACCTTTGTAGGAGGCTGAGATGATGGTGACAAAGCATGCTCTCTCTTTGCTTGGTGTTATTTAATAGAAGCCTTAACAATAAAGTTCTTGTACCTACGAGCTGAATTGCAGATAAAGCTACACCTTTGCACATAGCCTAGAAAATGAATCAGATGGTACTAGAAGATCTATTCTGATAATGCCATTTGGGTAGATAGCAGAGTATTGAGGACAGGGCACTTATCCAGGAGGCAAAGAGCTAATTTCCTATGGACAACCTAAACTGAAGGAGTTGCTCTTTGCCACTTCTGGGTTGAACACAATTTGTTCCTTCAATAAGAGATAGATTTTGGCCTCAAAATATCCTCAAAGCAGTGGATGAAGAGGCTGATTCCTTCACTGGTATACCACTGTAGTAGCCAGGATAGTCACATTTTCTGGCTAGGTAGCAGGACATCTGTGTCAGCTCAGGATCTCATACTTACTGTAAAAATATCCCAAGAATTTTTGTACTCTTGCTGTATGAACTATTTACTCGAGAGAGAGGATTGGAAGTCTGGCAACTGCAAGATACTAACCATACCAAAAGTTAATAATTATTTCAAGTAACTGAGGTAGGATTTCCCACTTTTAGTGGGGCAATGGCCATAGTTTTATAATCTCTTTTAAGGAAAAGAATTGATTCAGTTGAATTAGTTCCAGTGAGTGAAAGGGAGAGAACTGGTATACGGTGTGGCAGGGAGTGGATTTAGGGAGAGTGACTCGCCTTGTGAAAGTATGACTAGGTATGCAAGAAACACAACATTCAGTCTGAGTTTTCGAAGAGTAGGATAATGTTACAAGAGGACAAAGAACATCAAATGCTATCCCCATACAGTAGATTAGAAATGGTGAGAGCTCACGTGCATGTGATCATAACTGCTTTCAAGCAGCTCTAACCTTTTCCTTGGAGAAGGCATGGAGGGTATGGTGAGGCAGTACTTCCCTTTAGCTGATGGTGCTGTGAGCCTCTTCCATGTAGGAATGCTTTGGGAAAAGGATTGCAAATTGATGGGCTATTTTGTTTTCCAGTGAAAGCATGATTTGTCCTGATTTTCTACTGCTGAAATGATCGTTTAATGGATATGGTGGTAATTGCTGTGATCTTTATGTTTATAAATGGTTTAAAAGCTGGGCAAAGTATTTGTAGGAATCTTTATCTTATCAAGAGAAATAAAGGACTGCTTTATATAAAATCTAATAGAGCTGACTGCAGGGGGCAAGTGGCAAAAGACATAGTAGTGTAGGTGGAGGGAATATGAACCCAGTCATGACTCATGCAGCATGGTGTTGTCAGATCAGAGACAAAAAAACCCAACACACCCGTTTGTTCTTAAAAGAAGGAAACACAGACTCAGAGTGTGTATATCCCTAGTTTAGATATAATAAAAAATAAAATGCAGAAAATCTGAATTCTGCTCTCAGCTCTCAGGGACTTCCTGACATAACTTGGGGAATGCTTTGTTCTGAAGTATGTAGAAAATAGATATCAGAGACAGGAAAGTGTTGTGAACTTCTTATCAGATAGAAAGAGTGACCAAGGGAAGAACAAATAGGAAGGTTCTGCCAGATCCTTTAATTTCTTACAAGAACTAATGGCATAAATTATATCTGTAAGAAGGTGCTGAAATAATGTCCAAATCAAAACAGGATGGGATTGAAGTGGAAGGGAGGTAGCCTTCAGGTCAAGCACACACACTCAGCTACAGATGGGGACTTCCTAGCAGGTGACAAAAGACAGAAAGACATAAGGCTGGTGCGTGCATGAAGACACAGGGGTCTGAATGAACATGGTACCCAAAAAGATGAGAGGTTCAGCACTGAAAAATTAGGTAATTTCTACAGTAATGACCGAAGCTTCTAAAGGGATGATGGCATCTCTGATATCTCCTGGGTACCCCATACTCCTAAACCTGCTCTTTTCCCCTGGGATTCCGCTTGTAGAGCCCCTGAATTTGCTTCTGGGAAGGGAGCTCCTGAGTGCTTCCAAGGGGGTCTCCTGCCAAGACTTGCCACGGACTGTAGGTGGGGTTTCTGCGCAGGTACCAGCAATGTGCTCTGTGCTGAGAAAGACAAGGGCATCCCTGCTGCTGTGAACTGTTATGTGCAGAACTGGGAGCTGTGATCACTCATCTCAAAGATATCTGGCTAGTGTTGGCTCATGTTTCCTATTAATGCAAAATAATAAAAATATTATTATTACGAAAGTCAGGCTCAATGACAGCCTGAAATAATGAGGGAAAATTCTTGGCTGCCTAACAAAGTCCTCTTCTGAATAGCATAAAAGTATTTTTATTTTAGTTACTGTTTTATTCCAAACAAAAAATGTGCCCTGGAAGTAAAGGGAATGTATTGTTTTGCAGTGACTCAATATCGCATTAGCTCAGGAATTCTTTTTAATTTCTAGAAGACAAATCTCAGTTCAGGATTTGAGAAAAACAAACTGAGAGCAACAATAACAACAGCAAAACCCCCCTGAAATAGCACAGTTGCCTTCTGGAGTTCTGTGGTACTTTTCTGGAGTACTCAGAATGTGTACTTTCATTGACCATCATCAGAAATCTCCCATTCTTTCCCTATAGGTGCTCTCAGTGGTGAGCAGAGTTTCAAACTTCTGCTCCCCCCCTTCTTTTTTTCACCCCACTAAACAGCACTGAAGGTCTACCCCAGAATCAGAAGCTGTGGGTGAGTGTTCCTGTGGCTGGAGGGGGAGCAGGCATTTCTGGTGGAGAGATTCTACAGAAGTTCCTGTCTGTATGCTGCCTCTAAAGATGATCTTGGCTAGGGTCACGTTAAATGTGGAGGACAGTTGGATATCATCAGCTCAAACATGGTGGTCTGAACCTGAAATAACTCTGTTGACTTCAATCTGATTTTGACCATGCTGCTCTGCAGAAAGTGGTTTAAGGTTCATGGTGAGAGCAACTGCAGAAGGGTGGCAGGGTTTCAGCAAGCCTTTTTATCAAAGGTTATAGCTGGTGTACTTACCTGCTCAGTGCATTTGGTTTTCCCTGCAATAGCTTGCCTGAATTAACTCTGTGCAGAGATAAGCCCAAGGTGCTGCCTCACATGCTGGTGCCGTAACCGAGCCAACTTTTCCTCTTCTGAAAGGAGAGGATAGTCTGCCTGGATAAAAATTTATATTTTGCTTAACTACTTAAAAAAGGGAAGGGGGAAAAAAAAAGAGAGAGAGAAAAAGAGGCCTAGATTGGTTCTGCTTTATTTCAAAAACCTGCAATAGGTTTTTATCAGGAATGACATCCATCTAAAGATGCATCCTCCCCACAATTGCATTCTTCAGGACCATCAGTGAAGAAGATCTGAGAGTGAAGTTCATGTTCAAGGAGAGGTAGTAGTCATCATGCCAAAACAGTCGCTTGATCTGTATGAATGGGAAGGGTGCAAAATCCTCATTACCCAGAGCTGAATGTGGCCATATTAAAGAGCTGACCTGCTCCAAAAGAACATGGAGTGGAAAAAAGACAGAGGCAAACTTCCCTTTCTGTGGCTAATCTCCCAGCATCCTTCCCAGCTAGCAGGGTCTCCAACCTTCAGCCTCAGTGAAGTCACTGAATGAGCTTAAAGCATAACTTGCAGATTATTAACACAATCAATAAAAATGAACATTCAATGGATTTCTATATTACTCCTGCTTGCTCTTGGCTGCTGCAGTTGGGGCAGCATTCAGAGCAGGTCTGAGGCATAAGTCAGGGAATAGTGATGGGAAAGGAAGCCAAAGTAGAGCAGTCCTGATAAATGTAACAGGCTAAATTAATTAATTTTGTTCCCTATCTGATGCCTGCAAGACATACATTAGTGACTTAGGTACCCAGCCTTTCTTCTGATCTGTCTGCCAGGCATGACTGAAAGACTGATCCCCTGCACTAGGTCAGAAAAAGGGCGAGAAATCTCAAATCCAAACATAATGAGTTAAACAAACTGAGATAAGAGCATCATCTCTTTCATATTTTTTGCAACGGAGAAAAAAAGGGACAAACAGCAAACATGTTCTGCTGGGACTGTTGTTTATCTGCAGTAGTGACACCTTTACTTTCACACAAATCTGTCCTCACAGCTCAGAGCTTACCACTTGATCCTGTGCAGACCTGTGGGAAGCTTTAGGTCAAGAGATGGTTTTCCCAGGCATAAGAAGGGAATGCTTTTGTACTGTCAGTGTTAAAATTCAACCCTGATCACCAGTGTACTTGAGCAATGAATTAATATTACAACCAAAAAAGTAATTAATGAAAAGTCAGCGTGTTTACTTAGAGAGGATTTTTGTGTATAAAATCTCCAAACAGGACATAGAAAAATGGGAAGTTCATCTCTGCAATGGGTTGGGGAGTACAGGGGAAAATATAATAATAAGGGAAAAAATTGAAAACAAGAGAATGAAATTGGCTCCTCGGAATTTATTTTAAATTAAAGGATAAAAGCTTGGACATGCACTCTCAAACAAATCTGCCACAGGACCTGATTAGCATCTTTTGAAGGAAAAAAAATAAATCAGCTTCTTAGATAATACAGTCAACAAATTATAATTAATGCATTTAAATATGTGCCTTCCTTAAGGGGAGATACCATGTTAGCAATTAGGGGTTTAGCAATTTTTTGAAAAGGAAGCTGCATCTCATTATATAGACTTCCAGGCCCACGTTATTCTTTCATAAAGAAACCAGTTATCTTGTTTATGGATTCTTGAGAGCGCAGAGCTGGAAGCATTAAGTATTTATGCAAACGCTTGAAAGTACACCACTGGAAATTCAAGCACTTTCTTTTCCTTCTCATCTTATTTCCTTTTTTAAAAACCTGGTTTTTTGTTACACACAGAATGTTACCTATGTCTGTGAAAAAACAACCCAACTTTTCATTTACAGAAGCTATACGCTGAGACAAATCTTGAATGTTTTACTCAGGCATAACTCCTGACTTAGAATCTTTCCCTCTCAGGTTTCATCAATAAGCAAATTTCAATAATTAAAATAAGAAATCAAATCATTGTTAAAAAAGAAAAGTCAAACTCTAAATATTAATTCTTAGAAATGGTGCCCCATGTTACAGTGTTAAATTTGTATTTAGTGTCTCCTGGCAGTTCACAGAACGAAACAGAAGAGGATTAACTCTGCCCTCAATGAATTTAATATTTCAGTTAACCTCCAGTAGAAGCATAGTTAGAATAAAAAGGAAAGGCTTTTACCCATCTCTCAGTGCCCAGCCTCTGAATTACATTAGAAACGTTGCTGACAACTTAGAATTGTGTCTGAAACGCTGCAAGTAGAAAATGCAGGGGCGGTGAAAGCTGTTTATACAGAGCAGATGCTTCTCTGCAAATTTACACCGGAGTGAGTTTTATACACTCACAGTCTTTGGAGCAGGTCCACAGAAGGGTCTTAGCCTGGAGTGACTGCTGGCACACATACTTTTCTTTGCCCTGTGCTGGCTGTGGCCATCCTGTTTGCTGTTCGTCAATCCTTATCTATCAGACGATATTGTGGGGTGACACTGAAAATGTGGAAGTGCCACTGGCTGCCTGTGGCTGGTGACAAGTGAGATGTACCCTTGGTATGGGTTTAGGGCACAACTCTGACATCACTCAAGATTCCTCTAGCTGCTGTAACAGGTCCTGGCTGAGGAGCTTATGAGACAGCATTAGGTGTAAAACAAGAACATTTCCTTTTCTTAGTGTACAACAACTTGAAGCTTACATTTAGTGCATTTTAATTAATTTAGATAAACACTCACCTCGCTCTCTATTGCCAGAGATCTGCATAACCCAGAAGATGCACATTAGGGCACTCAAGGTTTGCACTCAAGATTTCTCAGGGAGGAACTGAGGGCTCCTTTCCTTCTCCAGGTTATTCAGAAGTTTTCCTGATCACATGTACAACTGCAGAGACTGGAAATTCCCATGTCCTGATTCACACTTGCCCCATGGTTCTTCCTCATAAGACATTGAAAAAAAACAAACCCTCCTTTGGGAGCCAGATGTTCCAGTTCCTCTCACTTTACCTTGAATGCTCATAAAGCAGTCCTCTGAGTCATGGTGGGATTATTTTACAAACAAGGGAAAGGCAGAGGAACTCCAGGAGAGTGATTAATTCCGTCCTCACGTAGAAGTCAGTAACTGGTCAGAAGAGACACACCCTAAAGGACCTGTCATCTTCCATTGACTATGAAGGCAGCGATTTGGCTGAGGTGTAGATAGCTCTTCTTTGAATGTCTAAAGTTAAAAGAGGTGAATGTCTTCCCAAGTGACTCCAGTGGGCATTGGACCAGGCCAGCCATCTGAGGCAGAATGTACGCTTGCAACCAGTATCATTTGTTCGGATTTTCTCTTTTAACGCTGTGTATCTTCAGTGCTGAGCAGGCTTTTGGAAGGAGTGCAATATAACTGTGATGGCTTCATTGATGAAACTGCAGAGGAGACTTGGTTCAACCCACATGTCAGACGGATAGAACATAATTCACTGTTTTCTACATCACAGCCTGCAGGTTAAAAGATTTCAGGTAGGGATGGATCAAGCATAGTATCATTTGTGATGTCCTGTCGTCTCCGTGAATAATATAGAGTCCAAATAAAAATTTTTGATAACAACCCAAAGATTTAAAAGTATTTTACTCAGATGATTCAGTAAATCCTCATGTTCAGATGAAAGTCCTGTTACTTGGACTTTTTGAGAGCAAGCACAAATTAGGAACGTTTAAACATCAGTAAATTTGATCATGGGCAGGAGAGATAATGTTTGCAGGATCAGGTTTTTAATTTAGAAAAAGAATACTATTCCCAAGGAAAAAATAAAGCTTTTCTCCTGAAAACATTCTATTCTCCTGTTCACTGGTATCTAAATTCCATTTAACTTAACATCTGTACAGAGCACAATGGTTTTCCAAGGTAGCCATCATAGACTGGAACTTCCCTAGATAAATACATAAATAAGAGTTTATCTTAGTTACAGTATGACAATTTTCATTCAATATATAATAGCATTTTCTTGCATCCCATGTTTGTAATTGCCTTTTCTCTTTTACAGTGTGTAATAAATTACTTTTTATAGTCGGGTACTTTCATTTAGGTGAACTGAAATGTTATCATTATATTGCAAATGTTCACTAGACTTTACTTTCCTACAGTTAAGAGTAATTTCTGGCTTTACGAAGAGAGGCTGAGAGTTGATGGCTATTGATTTAGGTGTTTCCCTGAATTTATCCCTGCTTGTGTTATTTCCAAATAGTTTTAATCAGCTTTCTCCTTTTCACCCACAAGCTGTAGTCCTCTCTTGGCAGGTGAGGCAGGCCTGGGACCCCACCTGTTCTGTGGTAGTATCATATACCAGGCTTCAAACATGATTTATACTAAAGGTAGTCCTGATAAAATAACAAAGGTAGTTGTTGATGGACTAAATTCTCCTGTTAGTCTGGGAGTTTGTTTAAGCTCTAAATGCGATCTGGACAGTGCAGCTCTGTGAGCATATATACACAGATATATTCCTCTTCAGCATTTCTCAGGGTATGGAAAAAATGTCCTCTCGAAGAGTACGTTGGTTGGGATATATATGTGTGTATGTGTATCTATAAAATCTGTTGTAGATCCTCCTGTGGAGATGTACTTGTTGGAAATTGTGTATGCTACTTGTACAGTTCCCATGCTCCTTTCTGTTTTCCCACTCTGTCCCAAAGGAAGAGAGGAGAGATGCTCTGCAGCTATGACTTCCCTGCTACCTGGAGCAAAGCTGTTTCACAGTGTCTGTTGCAGCTGAGGAGACAAAGATTTATGGGCAGGGCAAGGAGGAAAGGGGAGTCAAATGGGCTGTAGGACACTCACCAGCTCTTTGGCAGTGTATGCCCCCAGTCATCAGCCATGGTTGTGTTTTCACAGAGTCCTTGTTCATATTATGGTTGTGTCTTTATGTTGCTCTGGTTGTTAGGTGATTGTTTGCTTTTTGGAGAAACTCGATAAATTAATGGTCCACAAACTACTGATGGCTGTTTTTCTGTGATCATCCTTTGAATGTTCAAGGGGAATGAAAAAGTAGGTGCATTTGTTAGTGATCTTCATAGATTTCAGGAACACAGAGTCTGTTCTGGAGATTCAGTAGCAGTTGTTCAGTTATAAACAGAGAGCTTATTACCGCAGCATAGAAAAATGGATAAAACTTGCGTGGACGTTATAGACTGAGACAGAAGTGCTGATAATTGTCTCTTGTTATGCCAAAAAAACAAGGTCCTAACCTGACATTTATGCTCAATACTGTCTTTATGAGGAATGAGGATATCTATTTCCTCTAATGTTGTCCTGTTCTGGTCTTGCTCAAATATTCCTTTAGCAGCAAACAGAAGAATGTGAAACCAAGGGGTGATCATAATACTCCCTCTGGCCTTGGGAATCTTTTATTATACTTAACCATGGTGACAGACCATGAGGAAATACCTGCTCCGCTCTCCTGGGAGTCTCAATACTTTGCTGCACTGGTCAGTGAGTACCACAGTGCTATGTATTCCAGAGAAATCCCACCATGCTACAGCAACATGTACTATCACACACAGGCACACAGACACAAGAAAACCCTAACCTAACATCCACAGGAAGTCCCCATTGGGAGCACGATTGTACAACAGTACATAGTTGAAGTTTGCATTGGAGGGGAAAGGTTCTTGATTACTTAAGAGTTTTCTTTAATCAAAATCCATCTTAAAACTTACCTGAATAGTCTACTGCATTTATGTGTTTTCTTTCTGTAGAGTGGGAGTTAGGAAGACAGAACTGTTGAAGGATTATGTACTGAGTTGGACATAGGCTCTGTTTATGTGTTGGAGGGAATTGCATCCCAGGCACTAGTACAGGTTAGGGGCTGACCTGCTGGGGAAGCAGCTCTGTAGAGAAGGTCCTGGGAGTTGGTGAACAAGTTGAGCATGAGCCAGCAGTGTGTCCTTATGACCAAGAAGGCCAATGGTATCTTGGGGTGCATTAAGAGAGTGGCCAGCAGGTTGAGTGAGATTATTCTCCCACTCTGCTCTGCCCTGATGAAGCCACATCTGGAATATTGTGCCCAGTTCTGGGCTTCCCATTTCAAGAAAGATGGGGAAATCCTGAAGAGAGTCCGGTGGAGGGCTACAAGGATAATGAGGTCACTGGAGCATCTCTTGTATGACGAAAGGTTGAGAGAGCTGGGGTTATTTAGTATGGACAAGACTGAGGGGAAAATCTGATCAATGCTTACAAATTTCTAAAGAGTGGGTGTGTAGAGGAAGGGGCCAGACTCTGCTCAGTGGTGCTCAGAGACAGGACAAGGGGCAATGGGCAACAACTGCAACACAAGAGGTTCCATCTGAACATGAGGAAAAACTTTTTATGGTGAGGGTGGCAGAGCACTGGCACAGGCTGCTCGGACAGGTTGTGAAGTCTCCTTCTCTGGAGATACGCAAAACCCTCCTGTGCTGGTCTAGGTGATCCTCCTTTAGCAGGAGGGTCGGAATAGGTGACCTTCAGAGGTCTCTTCAAACCCCTGCACTTTTGTGAATCTGTGAATTTGTGCATCCTTTTAAAAACTGCAGTATTGGGGAAAAAAAAGACATTTTTTAAAAGGTAGGAAGGCAGTGGGCTGTTGCCAGGTTTTGAAATGCTCTGTGTGCTCTGTGGGAGTCTCTCTTATAAGATCCCATTTGAAATTTACACTTTCATTCAAAACTTAGCAATCACCTAAATACAGAGCTGAGGACTTCTATGTTTGGACAAAATAATGTTTGGTTCCTTTTCCTCTGTTCTTAAACTCTCAAGTACCAGTGATTTTCCCAGAACTATTAAATTTTTATATTCTTTAGTCAATGATTTTTAAACAAGCTTTTCTGGTTTGTGGAAATTCATAGATTTCCTTGAACCAAGTCTGAAATTCAGAAGTTTCTTTTAGCCTAAATTGTGATCTAAATAGCAGTGTGGAAGCTGCTTTTCCTAATCAGGAGTCCAGATTCAATGAGCAGAAGAGCTGATCAAGCAAATAATTGCAGGTTATTCAAGCAGAGTGAGAAATGAATAGGCCAGGACTCTGGGTCCTGGAAATAGGAAGCTTCTGTGTGTTCCCCATACAAACAAACAAGTCTGCTACACATGTGGCCCTATAAAACCAGGTGACTGCTCTATGCTATGTCCTTATCTAAACCCACTGCAATTTTTGGCAGTGTTTTTTGCTCAGGGAGGTGTTGGAAATGGGTTTAAAATAATGTTCAGTGGTTTCTCTGTGACCAATTCAAGAAAAAAAAAAGGAGAATGATTCGAATAATTATGAAAAGTAAGTTTTACTTGGTAATAAAATGTTTGCAACCCCCTTGAAAGACCCTTGAAAGACCTCAGCTGCATGTGGAGCTCTGCCGGCTGCAAGGTGAGAGAGGTGAGAGGGGAGTTTGTCCAGAAGACGAGAGATGGGGCTGGGGCTGGGGCCACATCTCTCCTTTTTCTCTAGCAGCTAACATTTGGCTCTCTTCTTGCAAATCCTGTAAATTAACACAGGCGTAAAATGTTGCACCAAATAATTTTATTAGCTGTATTGTTTACTGGTATCATTAGCTACTGCTGTAAGATACCAAAAAATAAATAAATGCTGCCTGTTTGCAATTTGTCTTCTGCCTCTTCAGAGAATGAAGGAAAACAGTGACCCTTACTCCAACTCTTTCTGTAGCATCATCAATCATGACTGGAAACCAAAACGTCACAACGAGCTCTTAATAGCACCAGAGATTCATCACCTTCTTTTGGCTCCCTTCATCATTCACTCTGCAGTCTCTGAGGGGTACTAGTGGGCAGGAGTGAAGCTGTCAGGAGTAGGATTGCGCACCTGCCCGGTTAATCACGGGGCTATTGCAAACTGTGGGCCAGACTACAGCAATATCTATTTTGTATGGCTTGCTGCCATGTTAGAGGTAATCGCATCTGGGATCAGGCAACACCCTGAGCTCCGGAAGCCCTTACCTATAGCTTGTCTGCAGTTATTTAACATCTCTGTACATGCCAATGAAACCTTTGGGGTGGGACGCTGGACTCTTTATCAAGAGCACACAAGAGACAACGCTATTAAGTAAGTATATACAGCCATGACCACTGAGAGACATGATGAAATATGAAAGCATGGGAGAGAGAGCAAAAAGAGTAGACATGCAGGCAGGTTTACTGCCAGATTTGGGTGACTTATGGCTCTCACGGTGTCTGTGAGCTTCTGGAAAAGGTCAGGAAGTTCCTTCTGTTTAGAAACTTAGACCCAGCACTCAGGAAAGAGCTTCACATAAAGACTGCCGTACAGACAGCAAGGAAAATATGGTATTTTAGTGACGAGGCGAGGATGTGGGAGATGGTGAGGATGATTTTAGTTGCTAACAGTGAAAATGTTCCATGGTGTGAAAAGGGGCCAGCAACTTTTGTGTGAGTCTAGTAGCAAGGCATGGACTGAGCAATGTAACTGGTGGAATGCTTAGAGTGAGAAAAAAATGAGCAGATGCTTTTGAAAGGCAATGTATGTACAGAGCTGGGTGGAAATCCTCCTTAGATAATGGCAAATGTAAAAGTGGTTCTAGAATTGCAAGTATAAAACTATAGCTTTGGCACAGACTTATCAACAGTGTGCCTTCATTTATGAAATGTATTTATAATTTTGATTATTGTAGCAATAGATACAGATTCTTTAAGCAACATAATCTCTATTGTATGACTCAAGGAAATTCTTTCTGAACTGAGCAAATATTTTAGGTGATCTGAGGTTGCATTTCTTGCAACAGGCAAAGCTCACAGTTAACTGGGAAGAGAATTTGAGAAAGTTTTGATACTTGGCTAGGATATGATCTATACTTTCTGAAAATGCACCTATATAAACTTTATACAACTGGTAATGCTATGAGATCTTGGGTTTTATACATCACCAGTACAAAAAATGAAATGGGCATTGTTTGGTTTTGCCTGCTTTCCTACCTGTGTTTGGTTTGAGTACTCTCATAAAAAAACAAACAAAAATAGTCCTAAGCATTACTTTTCTAAATCTTATGTAAATGTTAGGCACAGTTCTTTTTGTTATTTCAATGCCATTCAAGTTCTATTCTTTTTTGTGAAATGGTGGGATTTGAGGAAGGCAGTCAAGAAACTGTTCGAATGTCCCATCAGCTCTTCACTGCTTTATGAAGGGACACTTCAGCATGGGCTAGAAAGACAGCATACAGCACAGTATTGCAATGGTAACAGGAAGGGTAATAGTAATTATAGCAATAGCATTGCCACAAGAAAGTCCCAGCTGAGGTCCTGCCTTCATTGTATGGTTGTTGTAGAAAACAGCAGAGTAATTGAATTCTGCTCAGCTCAGTGAGCAAAAGCTGGGTGCATGTGATGAGGTGCAGCACATAATATGATTATCTGCAAAGAATATGGCATAAAAGAGCCTTGATTACAATTTTGTGTTTCAACTGTTTATCCACAGACATAGATTTTTACACACACACACACACACACACACACACCCCACCCTACCCTCAGTTGCATTGTGTATTACTTACCCAGCTGTTAATATTCACCTTAATACAATCATGCATCTAGAATTTTCTGGGGCATGGAATCTTCTGATCAAAACCAATTGTCTTTCACTTGGAAAAGAAAGTGTAGACGATAATTACAGAGCTTTGGCACATCATCTGGAACATACTGAATTGTTATCTGAACTTGTATAGAATAGTGCAACTTTTACAATTTGCTCCCTGTGGAACCATTAGTTTTAATTAACTAAAAAAAGCATGAAGTTCTGGGGGAATTTTCATTATTTGCCTCATTTTAAAGGTAAATTTTATGCATATGTAAGTCAAAACACAGTGGTAATAGCTTAAGTGAATGAAAGAAACAACAAAAAGAAAGGAAATTAAATTACTCTTTCTATATATAAAATCAAGAAAAGGAAAGGTCATAGTTTAGCTCAGTTTAAGACATTTCTTCATAAGGCAACACCCTTTATAAAAGTAATTAAGTAATAGAAAAATGTGAAATAGACACTAATATTTATTTGTAAAAACATGATCCTAAGCATTTAATAGATGGAAAAGCTTCATGAACTCATCAGAATTCTCCTTTCTAAAAACTCTTTATGGTTTGTTTCATGGGATTTCTAAAAAACTAAAAAAAAAAAAAAGAAAAAGGAAACAAAACTATACTGATATTAAAACAAATGTCCAGAGAGTTAAGCGTACACTTATCTTTCAGCACACAGGACAGCCATTCATATTTGGCAAAGCATTTCAACATGTGTTTACTTTCACATATGTGATATATCAGCTATATGTGTCATATGGGGATATATTTTGATCTTAAATTTTAAAAATGCATTGAAATTAATCATGTGCTTAATGTTTTGCGGAAGTGAGGCCAGTTCACAAGAGAAGCTTTGTCTGCTATAATATTAAAATACTTTTGTTGGATACAAGGAGTAAGAAAAGATATTGGAAAAAAACTCCTCACTTGCTGAGAGCTTTTGGAAAGCTTTTGAATGGGTGGAGTGGAATAGCCGCTTGCTGTTTAGATGATATAAACTTGGACAAGGGCATATATAAATTCTGAGGAGCCAGAGATTCAAGGTATGGTGTGATATATTTCAGAAGGATTTCCTTTGCATGAAAGCCAAGAACGTTAACACTCACCTTTATTATTTGCTATCCTAAATGAAACGTTCACGTAAGCGGTTAAGAGAAATGAAAACATTGCAGCTGAAAAATAAATGTCAGTGGTCATAAAATACCTGAATATGCAGATACATAATTGTATTTCCAGTAAATCCAATTATCTTCCCAAATTTAATACATTTATGCAGACTGTTTGGATAGTTCTGTAATTTTAAAATGTAAGAGAGGAAACATGAAGTGCCAGGAATTTCTATTTCACGGCCTCCTAAAAATTGCCTAGAACCATAATTTCATTTAAACAAACAAAATTTCTGAAAATTGCTCGCAGTGACTACAGTTATGCAAAACTATATATTCTTTTTACAAACTGTTCAAGGACAGATGATCATTAAAAACTTTTTATTGCAGATAAGTGTAACTTATGCTTTGGAAACATTTCAAACTTACCTTGCTTTTAGAAATGTTTCCTATAGCATTGCCTCAGCCTTTCCAAAACTACCAAAATATACCATATGACGTGGGTTACTAACAAAGATAACCAACCTGTACCTCTATGATGCATGAGGTTTATGAAAAACAGAAAAAATTAAAAATCCTAATTGCCTTGTCTGCCTAATAATAATAAATAACGTTCTTTCCTGATATATCTAAATGTGCAAATAATATTTATGGTAAATGTTATACCTAACTTATATCACTGGTTTTAGGGAGGGTGAGACAATCTAAGGCTGGTTGATCATCAGAGGTTTGATAAGGTGCTGCGACAATGTGCACCGTGTGCATATTCAACCATTTCAGTTTCTAGCATTGTTTTGAACTTGACTCTGTGGAAGTTTCAATCTTCATCACTATTACCTCTTTCAGAACATGGGAGATGGCAGGAGGATGTGAGACAGCAGCATCTTGTCTCATTTAGTTCTCTGGTCTGGGATGACAGTGCCAGTGTGCAACCTCTGCCCTTTACCGTTGCAGCAGCGTCGGCTCAGAGGGCTTTGAGCCCCTTCAGCATGCATGCCTTGGTACACCTACATGCTTAATATGCACTTAGGCAGGTACATGGAGGGGATTTCATACTTTTTTTCTGATGAGCCATGAGGGTATCTGAGAGGTTGACAAAGCTGGTACCTGATACCGTTCAAACTGGCTGCGTAAGGCTTCCTGCAGTGCCAGACTCCTACAGCTTCTCACAGAAAGTGTAATGCTCCAGGCACATACATTTCTTTCTAAATGGACACGACACTCCCTTCCTGTGTACGAAAAAGGCTTCCAAAAGACAATTAACAGATTCTTTCCTGTGCTGCGGTGTTCCCGAACACATTCTCAGCTATTCCTCTGCTGGGACGCAGAGTCCTGCAGGAAGGTGAAGGCAGGAGTTTTCCATGCCCAGCATCACACAATAGAGTTGTTTGCTGTGGAGTGAAACTTTTTGGCCTGCTTCATTCAGAAGACTTTTGAGCACAGATAAGTGTATTATTTAACTGAATTTGCCCCGTTCTTTTTTTTTTTCTCTTTCATGTATCTACAACTACAAACCCATTGGTCCTTTTGTAGGTTCGCTTGCAAATAGTTTTGTGCTAAAGCTGTGAGTAGGCATCTGCTACTTAGGCTGTTGCCTTTCAGCATAACATCTATGTAAGTGTACAAACCGGGTTGAAACTCTGAAATTAAGTAACGTCAAAAACAGCCAAAGACTTGTGCCAGTCTTACATAGGAGGCACATACCATGAGGTTCAGGTTATGTCTTCTCAGGTCACGGTGCACAAAGAAGGCATGGGGTCTGTCTTCTTGTTTATATATATATATATATATATATATATATATATATATATATAAGGGTGGAAGGAAGTTCCACAGATTCCAGTTTCTAAATAGCATTGTTGAAAGTCACCCTTTGTACTTACCTCAATCAGAATAAACTCAAGGTAAGCCAAGTGCAAAGTGTTTATCCTACATGACTTCTAGCTCTTCTGGCAACGTTGGCTTCTCCTGAGGGAAATGGTGGGTGTTGGCAGGACTGAAACGTCATCCCTTCTTTATCTGAAACGTTAGAAAATGCATCCTGTTCCTGTTGCCTTGGCAGCAGATGCTGGGTCTGTGTGTGTCTGCATCCCAGCATATCTCATCTTTTTTTGTGTCTAGAATGCAAATAGATCAAGCGAAGGGAGAGCCATGTCTGGGGGCAGCCCTGAAACAGTTATTTGCTAGGATGGGGTGAATAAAGTGGAGAAAGATTAAAGCCTTCAGAAGACACATTCAAAAATTGAGAATGACTCTTCTGCAGAACCCTTTGCAAAGCAAATTGCAACAGCTTAAATGCTTTGCTTATTTAAAGCTAAACTTAACAGAAATTGTGTGCAAATTGTCACAGCTATGACCAAGATGACAGAGCTGGTATTTGCCCTGTGAGCTTGTTGCACTCCTTGGGATGTTGTAGACAGTTACAGTCTGTACTGTAATATTTTGAAACTAAATTCTAACACACTTACCTCTATTTGGCACTCACCTCCAGTGGGTAAGCAGGGAAGAATCAGTTTCTCAGTGAGCAGCACTGCTGATAAAAAAATATTTTAACTTTTCATCAAACAGGAAAATAGGAAGACAAATACTGTAGATTTTCTTAAACCACTTCTTTGTGCAGGGACCAGGATTTGTTCAGTCAGAACTGGCATAAAATGATAGAGAATTCCATTTATTAACTTGAGGATACAGTGCGATATGATATAAAGATTTCCAAAGGGCAAAGGTTAAAAGCATTAAAGTAGAAGAAGTAATTGTAAGCCATTGATTGCATTTAAAAAATAAAAAATTGATTTTATATACCGTTTCGCAGAGGGCATTCAGCTTCACATGGCGGGACACATAGGGAATAGATGAACTTTATCTTTCTGCTAACACTGTTGAAATGGGAATATAAAACTGTCAAAGTCACTTACAATTAAGATGGCAAAATGACAACTTAATCAAATACGGAGCAACATACTAGCTTAGCCGCTCCAGACGATTTAGTGTTAGATATGCACTACTGGGGCTGCTTCCATTTGCAGACATGGCTAATGGGGCACGAGAGAGACACTGAAATTTCTATGATGGACCACAGATAGTAAAAAGATGATGCCACTAATGGGATTAAGCAATACCTCAGGTTTTAGTTAGTGCTTGGAAAATAATTTCTATGTTTCAGATTAAATGAAAATGGGGCTCATAACTGAGAATGCAAAAACCAACAATGAACCCCCACTCAGGTTCCCAACAGTATATGTTGTTTGTGTTGCTAAAAACAACAGTGGGAAGAAGTGCTCCAATATCATGGTCTAAAGGCTATTACTTTCTTTTTTTTTTATTATAGTACAATGTATTTAAAATGCAATCAATATGGTTTGAAGATAGTGTAATTCCTGCTTTGAGAGGCTTCAAATCATAATTTAAAAGAACTGTTGAAATCAAAATGCATTCATCTTAAAAATATAATCTAGTCTATCTGGAAACAGCAAATTGATATTACACAAATTGTGATCCAGGCAAATCTATGCAGCAGGATTTGTGTCACGTTTGATCACCAGTTGCTTTTACTGTCAGCGTGCATCATGTTGCAGGAGACATCTGGAGGGGTTGCGAGCCTGAGGTGCTCCCTGCCTCACCCCCAAGCAGTGGGCTGGTGGCAGAGGTGACCCTTCCTGGGGATTAACTCTTTGACCTGGAGGATGGGCTGGAAACGAGAAGGATTGGTGGCATAGGTATCCCAAACCGAGGTTTAAGTATTGCCTAGCTATGCTCTGGCTCCCCTGCAAGGTGGAAGTTGACCTCGGGAGACATGATTTTTGGCATTATTCTTACAGAGAAACAACTAGATCAATTCGGTTCTGTACAAACAATTTACTCCTAAGCTGGGGACCCACTTGCCAAGATTTAGCTTGATGTGAATAAAAATGGTCACAGTATAAAACACTCAAAAAGGCAGGTCTTAATGGGAGTGCTGAAAGACCCTACAACCGTTCACTGCAACTGCCCAGCTGGGTGCCACTCTCATAAACAGAGAGAAAACAGGTCTTTGGGGGGGGTCAAGGGAAAAAAAAGCATCTTTATATAAAAAAGTTAATTATAAAGACTCATGATGTAACGTAAGTGCCTTTGGAACACAGAAAGTCATATTTATTTTTTCTTTTCAGGGATTCAAACAAAGGCACCTGAGAGATGGAATTGAACAGAGCTCTCTGGGGGTTAAAATAAACAGCACAACTATTATGCTGAGACATAGATTATACACTTGTGCTGCTTATGACTTTGAAGGAAAATAAGCTAAATTGTGTGTTATTGTGGAAATGTTCAGCTTCCGATAGAAGCGAGTAGTAAGATATCAGTCAGCTGCAGCTTTCAAAGTAGCGCAGTTACAACTGAAATAAGGGCTGCTTTGTTTTACTTTAGTAATTAAAATAAAGGTTTATGCATTCCCTCCCTGATCAGTGATGGACACATTTTTAACATAAATGCAAATGTAAATGTTCTACCATTTTCTCCTGAACACAATATCTACTGGAACACAAAATTTATGCTGGAAGACTTACTGTAAAATAGTATCTGAAAAATAAAGTGTTTCAATTCTATTTGGGAAAAGTTTGTTTCCCAAAGTGTAAACTTCCATTGGGCTACCACTGGTATAGATTGAATTTACATACACAGACACACACACACACACACATATATAAATATATATATATATATATATATATATATATACTCTTCTACAATTACTAATTACTTTGGCAATCTTGTATATAGTTTATAGTTATCTTATATGGAGCCTTAGCACCAAATGTTAGAAATGCACACATATTTCAGCTATAAGTCCTCTTTTCTTAGGCTAATAAACTGTTAAGACTGATTCATCTATGCAGATCATACTTTCTTTTCTTGGCTTCTACTCAAATGTGTATTTTTGAGGGCATGAGAAGAAAACTTTTAATCTGTTTTAATATGCCTGAGGAGAAAATCAAATGTATCACTGTCCGCCTCTCAGCAAAGAAACAAACCCCACAAACCACTGTCTCATTTTTATACAAAATGCCTAGTCAACTAGTTTGCAACAAGAAACTTTTGCCTGGAAAATGGAGATAAGAGTGGCTAAAAAAGAAACCATTTGGGTCACTGTCTATTTTGGGATGGAAATTTTCTTGCAAGCAAGATTCTACTGGGAAAGTACCATAAGTTAGTTGCAGACCCCAGAGTCAAATCTGAGCATGGTCAAAGTAATTTGGGGTGACTTTAACATGTGAGTTAACAGAATGGAGAATAAAAATGCTACTGACACTGGCTCAGAAGTTTAAAGGTGTAATAACCAACAGCTTTTCACAAAATAATCACTGAAACAAGAAGAGGTGACATTTCATTAGACTTGATTTAGGTAAGCAGTGAGGGACATTACAGAAAATAGCCATGGACTGAGTTAACATTAACTAAACTCATTTGAGTTAAGTGGCTAGACAAACACAAATAAGGCAACTAAGACTAATAAGCTGAGAAGCTTAACTTTGATAAAATAAGGCAGATAATTTTCATGAGACTGGAAGGCAGAATACCAGGCTTGAATGCAAAGGAAGCTGAGGAAGCCATTTGTGTCATTGAGAGTTTGTATCAGATGTGACATGGAAAGATTTTCAAGAAGCAGCACTGGTTGTAAACAGATAAATAACTAGCATAACGATATTGAACCTTGGGAGGCAGACAGACAACCTCTAAGAAATAGAAAAACTTTTGATGGGTGAAGAGAGCTGTATGTTATAAGTGAAAAATTGTAGTGCTGAGGTGAGAATTGCTAAGTCAAGCTGACTCATAATTCAGAACACACAAAGAAGCATGGAGTTCTTCAGCTGTTTATTTTTAAAGAAAATATTGAAAGAGTAAGTGAAGTGGATACAGATTCACAATAGTCAGGTATTGCTCAAAACTCAAATAAATAAAGAAACTCCATTTCAGTACAAGAAATCAGCCTGCGTATAGCAGTAAAGACAAGGCTGATATAGCAGGAATACATCTCACTACGCAAGAGGCTCCTGCAATCAACAAGGGGCAAACACTTTCACAGGATTTTGGCAGAACGTGTGCATGAACTTGCTAGTCCAACTGTGTTGTTCCAGAAAACTACTAAAGTGAGTGAATATCATAAAGCTGGTTATTAGCAAAAAGTAATATATGTATTTAAGACGGAAAGGTGTTGGCAAACCTGTTTCTGTGGGCATGGATGAGACCTTTTGAGGAAGTGTTTACTCTTGCTGATGCCTTTGGGCAGAGGTAATCCACATTTGCTGTCTCCCGAGAGCAAAGATGCATGAAGGGACACAAGTGTCCATCCTCTTCCCAACAAATAAGCACTCTACAAGATAAAATTTTAATAGTGCTTTAAAAAATGTTGAGGACTTTAGTGGCAATCGATAATAGTTTACAGAAATGTACTATGCAGGTGACTGAAGCGAAAGACAGGATATCCATAGGGGAAGGGAAGGTTCTGCTAACTTTCTGGAAGAAAATTCTCAGAAGACTTAATAAATGCAGAAAGTTATTGATCTGGAAAACGCGCCAAGAATAAAAAAAAAATACATGCTTTCAGTTTCCCAGAGGAAACCAGAGAGAGTTAATCCTTTTGAGTTTATTTGACCCCTTCATTAGTGTATATTCCTCATGTAAGAATTGAATTTTACGTGATGAGATCATACAAAGTAAAGCTAATAGTGGTAATAAAAGGTTCCCGAGAGGCCTAAAACTTCAAGTTTTGGAGGATGAGGAAATCTCTAAGAGTTGGGAGCAAGGAAGTAAAACTTCCTTTTTGCAGAAATGGATCATTTCAAGGGGCCTCTTTCACTCACTTCTAAAACAAACAGCCGCAGTTCACTTTGAGGAGGAGGCACTGGGGTGGGAGGGTTGTGGGGTAACCCAGAGTGTCCCATGAGCAGACACCAGTGTGCTCCTGACAGCTGTGCGAGCTCTTCGCACCATCCATGCAGACCTGTTTGTTGCAGTATCAAGGCAAACCAGAGCAGTAGGCAAGGAAAACGTATAAACGTTATGTCATTCTACCCAAGCAATAAAGCATGCCAAACTTAGATAATAGAATCCTTTTGTGATTTCTGGAGTCATTCTTTTAATTCTTTGTGTCTTAATGACATCTCTGCAAGGAAAGGGGCAATAACTCATGCTTTGTCTTCCATACTTTGCAAACTTTCAGAGGCAAGGATTGCTATTATTTTTTGGTAAAGAGCACCTGGAAAAAAAAAGCACTGTTGTGATCTCAACTGGGGCCCCTTCATGTTACTGTAATGCAAACAAATCCTAAATACGTATTTGCCTTCAGACATCCAGGAAAAGAAGGCCTCTTCCTATGAGAAACCTCCTGCTGTTTATACTAAGACGACGATGAAATTACAAGAACTGTGTGTGCTCTTGAGGCCAGTTCACCAAAGTCTACAAGTCATTTATATGGAGCATCAACTTCTACAATGATTTCTTTTCCTCAGAGGAACTCAAGAGGATGGCAAAAATTACAAATATCCCAAAGTAAGGTACTGAGATAAGACAGAAGGCTGATATTTCTCCGGGATGTGGAGAAAAAATGCAATTTCCTAAATGATATCCCATCTATGCAGAGGCTTTAGGTCATATTGCCAGCTGCCTTTACCCTTTCCATAATTTAAAGACCCTTTTCTCATGTATTTTCCTTTCCCTGTTCATTTTTTTTTAACTGCTTCCATCCAAACCATCACATGAACAGCTCTTCCCTTTCCTCTTCATGCTAAGAGTGAGAGGCAGCAGGACAAAACCGGTGAAGAACATAAGGGTGAGAACCTCATAAGAAGAGATTTTTCCTGACTATTTACCTGCCTTCAAAGTTGTTGCAGTTTGGAGGACTTCATCCTGCTACAGTCCAACAGAGAGCTGTAGGGATTTAGGAACTTGTCCATATCAGATGAAAATTATTCTCCTGTTATGCTGAGAAGAGGAGGCTGATGTTGGAGTGAGGCTTGACATGTAACTCAGCAATATTCAAAAGGACATGTACACTGCAAAATTCACGGTCTAGACGCCATCCATCACAACAGACATACAGCCACCATAATTTTCTGGGTTGCAATGAAGCTTTTCAATACATCATGCTTCATGGAAAAGGGGTTCACGGAAGTTTTGGATTAAAAGTTATCTTGTACTTCGAAAGCCCCATCTCTTTGATTTATCAGAGTATTTCCAAAGAATAGCACATCCTTAAATGTTTAATGCCTGACTTGATGAAGCAACTCTGTTTCATTCCTATATGCTGTGGAGATAATTCAAATTGATATGTATATTTGTTATTCTTATTGTAATTATTTAACAGAAGCTAAATATGTTCATTTTTATTCTCTACTTGAAGTTTTGAGATCTTGGTCATAAAAGACCATGTTTGTCAGCAAGGCTGTCTTTTGTGAGGTTTTACAACTTTTCTTACAAAGAAAAACCTATAGTATGACAGTAACCCAACTTGTAGGAAATGAGGAAGAAATTTGGGGAAAATTCTACAAAAACCTGCTTGGCAGAGTTAAAATGCAGTAGCAATATGGTCCCCTTTAGGGAAAAGAGAAACATTAAACAGCTTAGTTCAATATAAGCTCTGATGAAAGTAAATTTCTGGGCAACCCAATGTAACCAAACCCTCTTTCACTGTAAAACCAGGGCTGATTTTAAAGAAACCTTTTCCTCAGGAAAAAAAATAATCCTTAATATTTCTCACAAGCTCTTTTATGTTGAAAGTGTTTCTGATTTTACCAACTTTCCCCACAGGCCATTGCCTCCAACTCAGCATTTCCATTGAGGAGATTAAAATATGGAAGGATAAGAGGGTAAGAAAAAATCAATTCACTAAACACTTACAAACCCCCATGACTTTTAACAGAAAAAAGCCATAAATAACAGAAATTCCACTGCACGTGTCTTGCAAAATCCCCTTTCACACCTTCTTGTCAGATGAGGAGACCCACAGCCAAATGTGGTTTGACATTTCACAGATACCCAGGCTGCAGCAAGCTCCACAACCTGTGGGCAAAAGTCAGAGCTCAATTAAAACTGGAAGAAAACCTCCATCCTGCGATAGGGTTCTGCCTCAAGCAGCCTCACTCTCCTGATAGGCTGGAGTCAAGCTTTAGCTGAGGGCTCTCCTTTGGCCCAAAGTGTAAAACTACGTAGACTTTTCCCGGGTGTGTCTTCTCCTAATTAACAGGAGCACCTTCCTGGGAAGATATCCTAATGAAACCCTGCCATCCACCAAAGCACCGGGTGCCCAAGCTTTTGTACAGGACCTGTGTCAGGATGTGAGGTTGATCAGGGTGAGAAGGGTAATGTATTACCCTCCTGTTGCTCAGCTGCAGATGGACACCCAGTAGAGGCAAATTTTCTGCATGTTTTCCTCAAGATTTCTCAGTTCTGTAAGCATTGCAAATGGTGTGTCCTGGAAGTTTAATTTCACTTGGTTATGTTGTTCTTCAGAAGATGACTTTTAGCAAGAAGCTGTTTACCAGTTCTTGAGCATGGTTATGTAGGAGGCACCCTGAGGAAGCCCACCTGGTACCATTACAGGCCCACACACCCAGTAATGTGTAGTCGCTTTCAAATGTCACACAGATTTCAGTATCAGCCCATTAAAAGCTGCCTTTTATTCCACAAGTGCTAGCTGAAGAGCAAAGGTTAATTGCGGCCTCTGTAGTCAATTTTCAGTGTTTGTGTCTGAGTAGCCTGAAGAGTTAGTAGTTGGTGGATGATGCTCATCTTCTTGGGAAAAATGGTAGGGGATATATATATATATATATATTATATACAGTTGAATTACAGCCTTTCCCCCTTCCGTCACTATTATCTGTTACTGCCAGCGTCCCTGCTGGATCCTCTGGACTATTTCTGAGTTTGGTGACAGCTATTTCAGATGCCCTGGGATATCAGCTTTCTTTATATGTGTTCACGGCCACATACTGACTCGCTGGTAGCTGGCTACTGCTGAAGGTATATGGGAAGAAGCAGCAGACTGTATTTTTAGAGTTTCTAAATTCCTGTCTAGATACGATTAATTCACACTTTTTATCTTCCCTTCCTTCTGGCTCTGTTCAAAGTTTGCAACATTTCTTTAACACTCAGATTGGTTTTGTGGGGGTTTTTTATTATTCTTATTCTTATTCCTATTCTTATTCCTATTATTATTATTACAACTTTAGTTTCTAGGACTCTGGTACACAACATAAAACTAAGGACTGTAGATAATCCTTTGATTAATAATACCACCATTAAATTAACCTTTGTTTTACCAAACCAATATATTCTTCTTAAGCTCACATTTGAAAATCTCAAAGATGAGAAAAGTTCCTTGGCATAATCTATTACAAAGATCAACACCCCCCCCCCCCCAAAGATTGTCTAGAAGCTAAGCAAGGGGGTCTGATCATTTTCTGGAGGAATTTAATAACTCAGAAATCTATATAGCTGACATTGGTTCTAGTTGTAATTAAATCACATTCCAAAATTCAGCAAATATGCTTCAAGCCTCAGTTGACATCTGTCATCTCTGAAGCAGGCAGGGAATTGATCACCAAACACTCAGATGTTCAGGCTCCAACATATCCCATGAGGGAAATGGAAGAGGTCACCCTTGGCTGCCTGCCCCACTTCTCTGCCAGAGTTACAGGCCCACTGTGGTGGCCAACAAGCTTCCCACAGACCTGCCCCTCTGCTGCAGCAGTTTGTTCACTGCATCAAGTCAGACTGTCATTTAAGTTTACAATGAGATTCACAAAGTACATGGAAGTCTGTGGACAGTATTTTTACTTGTTCTTTTTTTAAATGGAGGAGTAAAAATCTCACACAAGAAGTTAGAACTGACTCCTTATTCACCTGGGTCAGTATTGATCTTTTGGACTCCTCAGTGGTACAGCTGTTATTGTTGAGGTCATTCTGCTGTCCAAATTAAGGACCAGTGTGCCAAAGAATAAGTGCATAATGGACTACAAGGATATGTTTCATTTTTTGTTTAGCTACTTAATAAAATGAGAAAAGGATTTCCTCAGACTCAGAGCACCTTACAAGAATTGATGCCTCTGAGGACTAAACCAAGTGTATGAACTTCACTACTGCAGTAGTGGAAGTGTCAGAGATGATTCCTGTAAACGTCTTCAAACAAGGGTTGCTTGACTACATAAAGAGTGACATTGTAAATGTAGGACTTTTATTAAAAGCAACATCACTAGAGCAAAAGCTGAAAAGCTGGGGATTATATTTATGTAATGAATTTATTTCTGTCCACTTTTGTCCAGTTCTTTTGTAGCTTTCTTACAGGTTGTACCACACAACAAACTCTTCTGCCCTTACTCTCTTAGGGGAAATGTGGTAATAGATGAGGGGAACCTGAGAGTCTCTGAAGGCAGCAGGGACCGTGTGCCTGTTGTAGTTTTGTGTGGCTGGGTCCTTGGGGAGAAGGGGAGGGCTGCAGGGTAGCTTCTGCAAGAAGCAGCTAGAAGCTCTCTGTAGGCCTGAGAGAGCAAACACAAGGCCAGAGTCGTTGCTGGCCAAGGCTGAGCCAATCAGCGACACAAAAATAGTTGAGGATTCTGGCAGTTAAACAAGGAACATGGAAGAAGTAGCACCATGCTGCATTTACCTGAGGTTTGTTAGGAGGTTAGCCTATCAACCAACATTTCAGAAAGCAAGAGATTTACAGTGTGTCTTGAAATCACTTTGGATACAAAATAAGAGATCATGTAAAAGGTCTGCCTCTCCAAAATTCTCCTTAATCCAGCATCAGTTCCTCTCCCTGTGGAGAATACATCTCTTACTTTGTTCCAGCTCCATACTAGTCTCTGAACAGCAGCCCTTGACAGAGGTGTTGCCAACACCTGTGCGGTCTGTGATTCAGGCAGTGGCCATAAACAGCATTTGCAGTCATCTTGTAAATCTTCTTGATTGCCACTGGTTAAAAGAAATTCACACTTTCTTCATGAGTTTACTTCCCAGAAGAAATCTCCTCATAACATATGAGTGGATGCTGCAGACAGTAAAATAGAAGAGACAGAGAAATGCATTCAGAAAGACGTGCATTTCCATGATGAGAAAGAACACAGCGTCCCAGACAGAGCCCTGGCTTTTACCCTGTGCTGATCTCTGTGTGCAAAACTGTGCAAGCACATAGGAGATTTGCCCAGATATATTTTAGACTAATAGCTGTTATTTAGGAAATGGAAGAAAAATATTTGGCTGCCAGCAGTAATTAGAAAATTATAATCAGTAATCAAATAACTACCACCCCCTCCCCTAAATTTAAGCAAGCATTAATAATTAGCTGTGATACAAGGGTGTAATTCATTACAATGACAAATTATTTGTTAATGTCTGTAACACTTTGCCATAGCAATTAGTCATTCTTGTTTGACTTATCTGGAATTCTTACAAGACAACCATGAAATTGTAAAACATAATTATTGACAACATTGATAGCTGGCTTAAGCTTCTACATTTTGAGGGCAGGTTTCAGAAAGATCACAATTTATTAAGTACTATGTTAATAACTTACCACCCAAGTAAAAGAAATTCATGCTTAGAACAAAAATATAAATAGAGATTTTTTGTTTCCTTTTGGGAAGAATTGGTCCTTCAGGAAACAACAAAGTTTTGTTCTTTGAAAGAAAAACAAACAGACTATTTTGTCTGTATGGGATTCAGACATCAACTCAACAATGACCAACCCACCCCCTCACATACTGAACTGATTAATTCTTTGCCAGGAGGGAATCATGAGAAACCTGGATTTAAACAGCCTTTTAAATCTTCTCTCATCTACAAAGCTTGCTGCAGTTGGTTTGGTCAGTCAGAAACCCGATTCTCCAGTAAATACTAGAGAAGAAAAGTTGTATGCTTTATTACAGTATGTGGTTCACTCTGATTTGCTCCTCCTGCTCTTGTTTCCCATCTTGCATGCATTTGTTATTCTCAGATATAAGATAGGTAGCAAAGAAGAGAGGCTTTATGGTATAGAATGGATGGGTGAAGGGCAATGCCTGGGATCTGAAAACCAGCCAAGTCAATGGTGAATCTGCTCCTTCAGGTGACTCAGACCCTGTGCTCATCTCTCTGTAGGAACTGGGGAAATACACTAAAAACATTGCATGTGAGCTTCATGTAAAACCAGTGGATATGTTAAGAACTTGCTCCTTGGACTGACTAATACGGATTTTCATGTTTGTCATCTTTATTTTTAGGTATTTGTCACATAATTCTCACCCTGTAACTAGTTTCTTCTAGGGAAGTTTTCATAAGAGCCAAAGCAAGCCATGAGTTCAAGTCCAGTTCTTAAACTTCCCTCGTAATTTTACAGGTAAAAGCAATTTTGCATTTCAAAAAGCATCTTACCAGAAAATGAAAACTTAATACCTATTGACTTATAGTGGTACTTAATGATCTTAAGTTTCTAATGTTCATTGCAGGGAAACTTAACGTGGCAGAGATGCCTGTGATGGACAGTCCAGGGGTCTCTCTTATGGGGGTTACTGGTGCCCATGTAGCTGTTGAACTGCACTGGGATGGTTTGCATTGCTCTCTGCTCTGTGCTGCCACAGAGACAGGGTCTGATGCCTCCTAGGGGCCTTTCCATGAAACTCAACAGGGTTGAAATGAGGCATATTGTAAGGATTTATAAACTATCTTGAAATTACCTGTGCTAGCTTGTACAGTAGCCCCCAGCACGCTTACCACACCCCTCCTCACTGGCCCCCAAGCACGCAGACTATTTGGAGAGAAGATGGTCCCATGCCTCTCTGTTATTGGGGGGTTTTTTTGTCTGTTGCTAGTGAACACTTCTGTCTTCTCGTTAAGTGATGGAAACACTTGAGTAAAACAAAGTAATGAATGCCTGGTAGGAATACTTTATGGAGTAAACAGTTGCAGTGAAAATTTAAGATTTGCAAGGACATTGAGAGTGCAGGCTAGACACCTGAATGCTTCTTGAATATTGAGTATCATGAAGCTACAAATTAGGGTAGCTGAAGCCTTCGCTTTCGATATGAAGAAGAAAAATTCAAATGAGTTCTTATTAAAATTTTCATCCATCTTTGGTAACAGGAGTGATGAATCAGAAACAGACTAAGCTGAAAGCAAAACCTGTATCTCCTCATGTGAACATAACATCTGAGCCCCAGTGCCTATCACTATAACACCTATGCTTTAATCTGGGCCTGTATTTTATGTTTCTCTTAAAGACATGATGTTGCTGACAGATAACATGTTTCATTTTTAGGTCAACTTTTTCTCACCACATTGGACTCCCAACTGTTACCTAGAACTTTTACAAAAATACACAGGGTACAAAAAGTACAAAATTACAACTCTGCTCCCAGGTGCCTTTTATCAGTCTGTTTTTCCTGACATATTGGATGAGATACATAAGCAGCATCTCTAAGGGCGGACTGAGAGCTCCCACACTTGACATTACTTGCACAACTCTTGGGCCAAGTCCTAACATTACTAAACTCTGTTCCCTGTTTATTCTGATAAAGCCAAGATTTTACCTTCAGAATATGTTATTTCAGTACACTAGCAAAACAAAAGTTTGTCAGATGAGGCACGTACATATTTAAGGCTTATTGTGAAGGAAAACTGTATTTACAGATCTTATTGCTTCATTAGGATCATAAAAGCCCAAAGTCCTTAAAAAGCATTTCATTTTCTCTCTGTCACAATCACAAAAGGGCAAAAAGAATTTGTACTTACCTATTTCAGACTAGGTTTTGTGAAGGCGTAAGGACCTTCTAGAGGGGTTGATTGTAGAAAATTACCCTGCATTGTATGAGCATGAGTTGATTAAGTTTAAAATAAATAGAGCCATTTTGGGAGGGAGAAGTTTGAGAAATTAAAGGAAGTGGTTAGTAAAGTCAACTGGACTGAAGTGCTCAGGGGTTTGAATGTGGAGGAGGCTTGAAGTCTCCCTTAATCAAAATTACAAAACCTAGCAGGAATTTGCCAAACAAGCAGAGGGAGAAAATTGTAAAGAAAGGTTCCCAAAGCTATCTGAGTCAACAACTACCTCCGAATGGTGGTAGGAGTAAATGCATAGCAAATGAAAAATAATTACAGGGACACATCTGCAAAGAAGTCTGTTCGTACAGATCAGAAATCATGGGATAAAGTAAAAAGTGTCAGATATTAAGGTGAAATAAGCCTTCTAAAGTAAGCATTAAAACGTAGTAAAAAAATTATTTAACCTTTAAATGAAGAGCTTGAGAAAAGGAGTAGGGTGGAATATATTCAGTATGGGATAGATGTTCAGGTTGACTGAATGTAGCTCAAATACAAAAGTAGTACTTTTTTATCAAAAAAAAGTAAAATGGCTCCTGGGAATCAGGAGTGGCAGCAGAAGGCATGACAAGAGAGGTGGAAACCAGCTGGGAGGAGGAAATTTTTCCAGAATCCTGAAATAACTCTGAAATAGCAAATCATTGCATGTCATATGTGGGGAATGGCAAATATAGTACTTAAGCCAAAGAGAAAGAGAAAAAGGCACCAAACAATGCATGTGTGTACGTGCTGGTCTTCCTGAGAGCAGCCTGCAAAGTGCAGATCAAATGAAGATTGTTTCATTTGGACATCTTTGCCTGAAGTTGCTGGCTGCCGAGACCTCACTGACCGACAGTGCTCTACTAAGCATGGAGGGAGCAGAGCACGTGTCTGTGAGCTCTTTGGGATGGCCTAGCAGAGCAGCAGGAACCCCAGCCTTAGACCCTTCCAATCTCAGTCCCCGTACTACCAAGGACGAGGGACACATGGGGATGCTTTGTACTTTCCGGCATTGGCAAGGGCAGTAGTCCTGGAACCACGTGGGGCAAGAGGGAGAGATGGAGTGCAGGTGCTCCCCAGCCCTACATTAACTTGAAGGCTCTCACTGTAGCAAACTGGTTTATGTACATAGGCAGAGACCAAGGGGGTGAGTGAGAGATGGCGGGAGAGGACATGATACAGAGAGTAGTCATACACCATAGGCAAGAACCAGTAATTTGGCACAGGAAAGCCTTGGAGGATGATCCTGGAGTTTCCTCTGCTCTCTCAGCATACCCGGTGGTTTCTTTGTGGAAAATCATCACTAGAAAACAAAGAAATTGAAAAACTGAAAGAATTGAAATTTGCCTGTAAAAGCCAGTTTGTTAGTCTCATGCAGTAGAAATTAAGAAACTAGCAGTACTAAATTTCCTGTACTGTACTGTATGGTCATTTAAGGCGTAGCCTACCAAGACATTTGAACAGAAAATTATGGCACTGCAGATGAATGGCTAGCTTTTCAGGGTAATGACTCACTAAGTGGCCTTCCATAAACAAAACTTAAGGAGCACTGGTGGAGGAGGAGAGGATTTTTAAAGAAATAATAATGAAAAACAGAGGTGAATGTAACAGAGGAAAAAATTCAACAAAGCCTTTCAAAAAGCAGTTCACACCAGACTCACCCACTATTTAAATATTGATAAGGCTCTGATTTTCTACAGAAGTGAAAAGTGGTGCATTAAATTGAATCACTCTAACTATCAGTAAAATATCTGTTATATGCCACAAGAAATTATTACCTCATCTAGGGAAGGGGGGGGGGGAATTAAGTCAAATACTGTGAGTTGGCTGATGACCTGAGTTGTGCTGAAAGGGAAACAGCTGTGTGGATGGTGTTCCTCAAGGTTCAGTCTAAGGGCTGCAGGACCTTGCACTTGGCCCTGTTGAACTTTATGCAGTTGACAGGGGCCCATCTCTCCAGTCTGTCAAGGTCTCTCTACATGGATTCCTGTCACTTTAGTGACACAGCTATTGACATTAGTTCAGTGGCACGAGTTATTTCTGTCCCTTGTGTTGACACTCTATCATGAGACAGCCTATGGCATGAAGACAAAAGTGGTCTTCTCCCCTCCAGGAAGAGCTTTCTCATTGTGTTTGCAGCATGCAGTGGTTCTGTCTCCTGAGTTTTTAAGCTGTTTCTAAAGCTAGACCCTCCCCTTGGAAAAGTAGGATTCTTCTAGTCAAAATCGCAAGGGCAGAGATGTATCCAGCTCATGAAGGCTGGAAGGAGCAATCATCCTAGTCAGGATCTTCACCTCTCTTTCAACACCTCCTGAAAACGCAAAAGCAAAAGTATCATTTACCCAAAGAGAGAAAGAAACAGAGAAACAGTCTTGCCCAGACACTTCTGAGGACTGCCTCATCACAATCCTATGTCAGTATGCTGGGCAGGAAGCATCCTGCTTTCCCATTCATAACTGAAGACCCCCTGTTGGCAATGGCTAAAGTTCATCCTTTTGATCCTTTACATTTGAAGTTGCTCAGATTAGAGAGAAGGACAGGTGCTGAAGCAGAGAGAGGAGTGGATAGTAAGGCAAGGACTTAGATCAGCCACTAGCCACAGGTCAAATCTGTGGCCAGGTCTTGCAGCCTGTCCACTATTCTTGTCAACAAGAGGAAAGCCCACACTGGATGTTCCAGATATCTACAAATTTGTCAGAAATGCTGGAATGCCTTGAGCTGATTCGCTGTGGAAAGATCCTATGGTATGCTGGTGCAGGGCACACTGTCACATTACTGACCAGTGCTCTTGAGGGACCACAAAGTATCTCAGCTAGATAAAAGTCTTACCTGCCTCAGCTGGCTTCCTTGCAAGACCAGCTTAAAATCTGGGCATCAGACACTGTCACCTCATGTTTCCAAGACCTGATGATATAACAGAACCAGATGCACTGATCAGCTCAACCCTTTTGTGAATACAGCACCCACAATGGAAAACTCTCGTATGGAAAATGCTGAAATGAATTGCTTCTTCAGTCCATTTTTTTCTTTCATTTTCCCCCAGCACAACCAAACTTTAATTTTCAAATGGCTTTAGCTGGCTTAAAACTTCATGTGTGGTGGCTAAATATCTTGCTGAAAAATGTCCAGATGTCCTATGCAATCTCTGTAATGGCAAGAGTGACTTCCCTGGATCTTCATGTTTTATTTGCTGTAGGTCAATGAAATTATCTGGTGTTCTTCATCTCGAAGTCCATCTGTCATGTTCCCTTTGTCTCCTGCTTTTCCTATCTGCAAGATTTATGCTGGGATTTTTTTTGTCACCAAAAGAGTTCAGCATACAAGAAGTAAATGAGGAAAATTATTGGGGCATGAGCAATATGGTCATACATGTAGTGGTCAAATATGCATCAAATTGCCCCAAAAGGCATTTTTCAAACTGATACCTCTGATCTCTGCTTTGCCATCTCACCCCAGCTGTTATGAGGGTGTTTTACTCCTTGTAGGCATCAGTTTGAAGAAGGAGATAAGAAGCATCTTTCTGGCTTGATTCAGGGAGCGTGTGCAAAAGGATCAGTGAGGGAAATTCGCCTGAAGCTTTACAGATACACTGGCAAAAAAAGAGAGAAATATGCATTCAGGATTGGCAAAGCTGGAGCAGGAGAGCCAGGAATTATGTGACAGGAGACATGATAGATGTAACTATTATGGTAATGCTGCTTTGGTCTGCTACAAGAAAATTTAAAGCTATACATATTTTTATAACCCATTTGCCTTACCTCAAGTTTTTCAGATATGCCTTGATGTAGGGCAGGATGTTCTGCATAGTGATAGTGAAAAATTTTGTTTGCCTGCAGCTTTCCGAAGCTGCTTGTAGATAATTTCTTAATCCATTACCAGGAAGGATATTTGACACATTCACTTGCATTAATTAAGCAGATGTAGGAATAGATGGGTCGTTTTTCAACAACCCTTCAGGCCTTTTTGAAGAATCCGATTGAAAAGTTCCTGATTATTACTATTATTATTATTATTTCCTTAGGAAATAATAGGAAATGAACATTACATAGATCATTTACATATTTAGCTAGTTGCCCATTTAAAAGCATTTACCTGAAATTTTTTTCTTCCTTTCTTATTCCTTCTGATCGTAACATCAGCTGTTCAGTGCTTAAAAAAAAAAGCCAATTTGGAGGGGACAAGTCCCCACTCAAAGCAAAGATATTTGTTGCTCTTATTAAATTATTATTTCTGTATCCTTTACATTTTCTAATATTTTGCAAATGCTTTATCAAAACTGTTTTCCAATATCCTAACGGTACCTCTGCACCTCCTGATAATTGTCCCCCTATTTAGAAATGAAGCTTTCCTATCGCCCAAATGCTGAAAATAGATTAGTTGTATTGTGCAGTATTTTCCAAACCACGTGAAGAGAATGGCTGTGGTACGTCTGTGCTATAGTCACTAAACCATGCCAGTATAGCATAGGTTTTATGCCTGTATTAAGGGCTTTACTGTGATGCACAGGATTCCTTTGTTTAGAGTGCTACTTACTTCCAGGAGGGCTCCAGGAAGTACAAGGCTTTCTACACACCCTTCTTTCAGTTGTCCCCAGAGAAAACCTCCGTTTTGAAAAACACAACATACCCCCTGCTTGTTTTTATCAGTAGCATTTGCTATTTAAAAACTGTTTATCAAAACTGTGCTGCAAAACTCTCTTCTTGTGTATGCAAATAAATCTGGAGCATGACATGTTTCTCAAACGCGATATTGGCTCTGCCCGGAGGAAGTGTAAGGTATCTGAGCTCACAATGAACCATGAAGAAAACAAACCCAGCTCTGCTTGTTGAACTTTCTTAGTAGTTTAATTTGAAAACATGTTCATGTTGTGATAACTGGAGCAGAATTTCCTGCAGATATCTGCTACAAACATCATAATCTCTTTTTCTGTGCTGTTAAAGATTTTTTGATGAAGCTTTTATTTTTCCACTGTAGATTCTTTAAAAAAAGAAAGAGAAAAATCCCTCTGAATTTAGGAGTCACAAACTCTTAGAGGACAGTATGTGCTAAGGAAGAGATTTTTATTAGGTCTAGCCAGATTCTCAGATTCATGCTATAAAGCACAAGTAAACTTTGATCCTTTCATCCTGGCAACATTTTTTAGACCCCTTACTTTTACATGCAATTTACTAACATGGGAGAGTTTACAGAGATTTATTTTTCAGCCCTTGTTTCTTCACTATTTTCCAAAGACTTTCTCTAGATTAATCAACACATTTCCATGTCTGAAGATCTCAGGATATCTGTTTGAAGAAATCCCTAACTTTTAATTTCCCCCCCTTTTTAAAAAAATTTTGGTGAAGGAAGAGTTTGTAAACAAATCAAGTAAACTCACTTAGTTGCCTTGGCCTCATCCTTTTGAAGATTTTTTCCTCATGGGGATTGGTAAAAAAAAAGGCAAATATTTTGAAATTTGGCTGTTTTACACTTTGTGAAGATGAGGGAACATCTCCAGGGCCTTGCCAGGGGATGGGAGACCTTTTACATGGAGGCACAGTAGGACACATTGACCAACCAGTACAGTCACGTTAGCATGTGCTCTGCATCTTGCAGCCTCATCCCAGTTTGTTACTAGTAGACAGATTTTTGGATGGGATTAAAGAGACAGATGCAGGAGGACAGTTTGGTTCACACTATTTAGGAGCTCATTTTGGCTTGTAGCAGCTGGCCTGCATTTGGGGGACCTCACAGCTGCAGTGATGTAAACAAAGCCTTTCACGGGTTTGGCTGGAGGAAGGACAGCCTCCCCCACAGCTGCAGGACAATACACACCCTGCACTACGTGGAAGCAGCGGCTTCATTTTCTGTATACAACAGATGAGGTCTGGTGAATAGAAGAGCCCGGTCCAGCTTCTTCTTCACTCCTTCCCTCCTTCATCCCGACCGCAGGGCAGAGCAAAACTGCAGGGGTAAATCTGCATTGCCTTGGGAGCCAGCTTTGTCCGGTGGGCACACACAGTGCTGCAAGCGCACAGTCCAGAGCTGGAGCAGCAGCAGGTGGGAGGAGAGGGCTGTGCTCCAGGCACACCTCCTCCTGCTCTTCAGTGACTCTGCAGAGGAAATCTTTTATGTCTTCTTCCCTCCTCCCTGCATGTTCATGCAATGGCCAGAGACAAACAATCTAACCATTATTTTATTACCCAACACAGAAAAAAAAAAAAAAAATCAACCCAAACCAACCCAGCTAATCTTGTTTTGCGTCAAGGGAAAATGAAGTTGTTTTTGTTTTTTTAAAACCCAAATGAAATCATGGTGCTTTATGGATATTTGTGTCATCCTAGGAGAATGATTCCATTAAGACTAAAACAAAGGCTTCTTTTTGCTAATAACCTTTGAAATGAAATTTGTTTTCTCAGGAGTCCTCCTTTTAAATAGAAGTCATTCCCTTAACTCCAGGGTAGAAAAACTGATATTGTTTTACATAATTAATCAACAGAAATACGTACTACAGTAAATACGTAGCTATGTTTTTCATCACAAACAATGACTAATGTTACTTATCTGGGATATACATGCTTTTAAGTTAATCAACAGTTTGTCTTTGAAAGCTTAAAAGAAGATTGTTATTTAAAGTCAGACTTATTACCCTAAATGAGCTATAGCATCTATGTGTTGAGTTCAATACACTCTTGTATGAAAATGGTAAATCGTTTCTTTAAGTTCAGTGGAGAAAATAATTCCTATATGCTGTAAATGTGGTAGTAGATTAAAAGAAAAATCACAACAGAAACCATGGAACTTGCTTACTAAATAGGTTATAGCCACACAGATGTAAAGAACATAAGAGCTTCGTAGCTTTTAATCATCTCTCCTTGTGCTGTTGTTCTCAGTGCAGATGTTTGCTGTGGGAACAAGAGCTCCTTACGGGACTCAGCACTACAGATTACTTCCTGGAAAACTTGGCACAGGGTGGCTTAGAGGGAAACTTGCAGATTTTGGTTTTGTGCTGGCAAGTGGGAGAGAAAGGGAAAACAAAGTGTGTAGTAAGTGAAACAAAAGCACAGACATCTTACACATCCCTTGCCAGCTTTTAGGGGAATAAAAGCACTTGAGATTTTGCAGTGTCTTACTGGAATAATTAGAACTACATAATATTTGGAATACTCAAACCCAAGAAAAGCTTAGGAAGATTAAAGGGGCGAAGTTAAATCCCCTGTCAAGGAAGGAACAGCCCAGCCAGGCTTTGAGAGAAGGCACACAAGGGAAGATCAGTGGCCCAAGCTGGATGTGCAGCCTCACTTCTAACAAATGCACACATATGTGAGGAATACAGCATGAATGAAAGCTAAGAGAACATCCATCCGGTGAAAACATTTTAGGGAAAATAAAAAGTGATGCGTTTATTTATTTTTCCAACTTCCAAAAGGTCTGGCGATGTGGGCCTCCCAGCTTCCAGTTTTGTTAAACTGCTTTTATCACCCGGAGCTATATAGTGTCAGATAAGGACAGTGCGTTGGAATTTATAGGGGAGATTGTTTGTAGTGTCTCACCTGTCTGGTCCTGCTGCCAAGGGGTCAGTGTCTGTTTAAAGACAGGAACTCTCATTTTGAAAAGCAGTGTGACAGATTCTAATAGATTTCTTATATACTGTAGAATTGTTAACAAACTAGACTCTGCTCATGTCTTTATGTACTACACACCAGGAGCAGAAACCGGACAACTGGAAAATAGTCTGATCTGTGGTGGCAACACTGTGAGAGACCCTGGTGCCTTAAGCCCTGAGTTCAAAGACAGGGATAGAAGGACTACTGGTACCTGTAGCTAGGAACAAGCCTGGGTAAGGAGGATTACATGTGAGATTATATAGGCGCTTTTGTTGTCTTTGATCTTGGCTTCATAGATGACAGCAGTTTTCTAAAAGCTTTGAGGCTTAAGAAACAGGAAAAGTTTTTTTATGATAGGTGGGAGTCACACCAGGTAAAATGCAGAAGGGATGAGTGAGGTGACTACTGGTGGGTCTCAGTTGGCTGGCACTGACCAGGCTGCAGCTCATGCAGGACTAGGGCTGTGCTCAGATTTCAGCATCTCTCTTTTCTTACAGCTGGATGAAACTGAATACTGTCTGTCTAAACAGACACACTTTGATCACGAGTTAGAGGTAGGTGTAACTCCTGCAGGCTGTGGATGGCAACCAGTTTCAAATATTTGCTCTGCTGTTTTCTTTCATCAAGAGTATGTGTCTTAATTTATGGCAAACTTGTCTCTTTCCTTACATAAACACTTGCCACCAACAATTGCACAGGCATCAAGCAGAAGCACACGAGATGCTGATGGCATGTGATACAAACCAACCCTTGTATTGGCAGGCATAGCCCAGGCTCTCACTCAGTAGACCTAGACCAACGTCTGATCTAAGTAAGACTAAAAGCCCCACGGACTCTCCTGATATCCCATGGGGGCAAACACAGGGGACTGTTCTCCTTGTTTCTTAACCTGGAAACATTCTTCAGACCTAAGTGTCACTTTTTACAAATACACATTTTCTAGACAGGAAACTCACCAGAAAATTCCCGGCCAGTTCCACTTGCAGTGTCAAGTCCTGTTTGCCAACATTTAACCGAGACTGGATAACATTTACTCTAGTCTTAGCAAGATTTATCTGAGGAGACTGAGGTGTCAGAGCAAATGCTCTGATGCCAATTACCATCTGTCATCTTGGTTTGCAGGGAAATGGGCCTCAGTGGCATTCTTGTTTCCTTTGATGCGGAAGACACCACTATGTTTGACCTAGAGACATTTCTTTCTGCAGCACTAGACATGGTCATACTGATTGTCTTGTCAGGTTTCATGCCCAAACCCATTGCCAGATTTCATGCCCAAAGCTAACAGTACCACTGGAAATGCAAGACATGCTTTACCGTTTAACCAAAGAGAGGGTTAACTCCTTCTCCCAGGGTCCTAGATTGGGCAGTAAGATGTGAACAAATTCCTTAGTGCCCCCACACAGAAGTTGGTAAACTTAATTTACCTCCATTTTACTCCCTTGTGCTACTGAATGCAAACCCTTTCCCATCCGACTGCCCCACGCTGACCTGAGGGACTTCTTCCTTCCCCACAAAAGCTTCATCTGAGAGCTTCAGTCCTTCGCTCTCTGTCAGTCATCAGAACTAGGAGACATCTTTTTACTTCTTGCTATCTGCTTGGGCTGGTCTCTTTCCCATGACATGTGTTGAACATGTGCTAGGTGAGCATTTTCCCTGTTAACATAAGTCACATTCCTGGTACTACTGCATCAGCAGCATCTGACTGGATGGGAGCACGGAAGGAAATGCTGAATGCATTTGAAAAATCACCAACAGCCAGGCAGCTCAAGGACATGACATATAAACTTTTCATAAAATGCTTTAAGGGGCAGACATTCACTTAACCCCATCTGGAGCACGTAGCAGGCTGCTTGCCTTTGTTCATTCCTTTGGACAACTTTAGTGACGACAGCACCGGATACTATTTTTATGAAGAATACCACGTGGTGAGCACCTGCATGAGTAAGTCTGCAGCATTTTGTCTCACATGATCTTTTTAGTCTCAGTTTCTGTGCTGAGTTGCGGAGTTTTAAAAAACAAAAATTGGTATTTTCTAATGGAGTCTGCATGACAGGTAAAAACCCAGCTAAAATATCATAAAAAAACCTGAGTGCTGAGAGCAAATGGATTCTTGCAAAATGTCAGATGAAAATGACTCTGATTCTGACAAATTCATTATGTTGTCCTCCTGTAATAGCAAGTGCATGGGAAGGACTGGGGAACAAAGCTGTGATGAGCATAAAAAATATTCGTTGCTTGCCATGAGAGAGGTTGAAATGTGCTAACCAGTTATCAGGTACACAGAGAGGATACTGTGCCAGGTGCACAGATTGATGGGTTATAAAGTGATTTGAAAACTGAAGGTCATATAGATGGCATACTGCAAATTAGATATTTAAGCAGATGGCACGGGTATTCACTCGTCCACCTGGCTCGAAGAGGGAATTTTCCAATGCTGTACAAAAATGTCAATGAATAAATAAATAAATCAATCAGATAGTTGGGCTAAACCGTGAGAATAGTTTGTTTTTCTGTAACATAACCACCAGCCTAGTCCTAGCCAATATGTCATACCAAAAGCACAGGGGGGGGAAATTCTGAGCGAAATTTTACGCCCAATTAATATTCTAACAACCTTTGAAATTTTTCTTTTGGGAGGGTGAAAGTAATTAGAGTTAGAAGGAAACGAAATTCAGATAGCCACTCTTGTACCTTGTCACTGACATTAACAGCAGAGAGGGGGACATGGAAAAGTGAACAGGAAGAGGAATATAAGCCCTGTGAGAAGGTCAGGATGAGAAAAAGACAAAGTAATGAGATAGAAAATGTGACTCTAACTCCAATTTCTCCCCAAACTCCCTGTGTGGGCAACATGGTATGGTTGACTTAGCATGAGGGCAGCATGATGCCAACTATCTGGAACATGGAAATAAATGTAATTTGGGCTTTGAGGCAGAGCTAGGAAATTTCTGGCATCTAGTCCTCCCAACAGACCACTTGTAGGACCCACCATTTACCCATGTCGTGTGTTACTCTCTTGCTGAGAGAAAGACATCTTCCTTCCACTGTCAGTTCTTGAAACAGGGGTAGGTCAAACAAAGAAGAAAGAGGGTTTCATCAGCATCACTAAGCAATGAGCCATGTATGTTCTTTTGTGTGATTCATTGGCATTAAATTTCAATGGCAAAGAGTCACACCTAGACAGGAGAAATGCATAGCTGGATGGGAATGGTTTCTGTTTTCTGTTCTGTTTTCTGTTTTGTTTTTTTTTTTTGGTTTGTATCAAACTGAGGGCCCATGAGGAAGTGAATGCTGAAGTGAGACACTACAGCGTCAGAGGGCTATGCTGCCACCAAGCAACGCATTACCAAAGCAAAAACAGAACCTCTTTCTCTGTTCCTTGAATAGTCTGAGTCAATTCCTGATAGTGGAAAGGTCAGAATAATTAGGTGGAAGCACTAGGCTTCCCATTCAGTTGTGAGAGAAGAGAACTTTGAGAGTGTGGCTTTGTGCTAAGAGAGGATGCATTGCTATGTGTTCTTGTTCAGTACAGTTCAAAATAAATCTCAGCAATAGAAGTAGATGTCATGGCCTCAGGATATATTTTCTTTATTGAAAGAGTATGCAGCTATGTTAGAGATAAAGGCAGTACCTGGAAATTGAGCGGTCCTGCTGCATAAAGGACATGGAAGTCCATGAGACGATGTGACAAAGCTGTTTTCCACATCACCCTTCTGCTCAAGGTATCACTGCAATGTTTTTTTCCCCCCCAGTTGATACATTATTATTTCAAAAAGTATTCTCAGAACTGAAAATGCGATGACAATCGCCATGTTTTGAGGACAAGCATTAACTTTCGCCAGAAGAAAAAATGCTGCATTTTGAGGATCATGTCAAAACCTCTGTATTTTTCATTTTTATTAAGCAAAGCTTTCATGCAAAAATGCATTGACATTCATGAGCTTAATTGACTAACTGCCTGCCAGCTAGTATAATGACCTTGTTTCTAGTCAGCAACCTGACTGAAGGTGCAACAGTCCTTCCTGCAGGTCGATGGGATTCATGTGATGCTGGGATGTTCATTATTAGCCATTAGAGTAACATTTGTCCACTGCCTTCCCATCATGAAGATAAAGAACAAAAGGTTGGTTGTCCTGGGGGAGGTAGTCCACTGCTGTGTCTTTGAGAGAAACAGACAGCGGATGCCTTGGGAGAGCAGGGAGCAAGGGTCAAGTAGTACTTCCCAAGAGTATTCTCCAGCTCCCCGCAGCTTGCATCCCAGGTGCCCTGAACCAGAGCAACATCCTTGCATTTAACATCCCTCACTGTGCACTCTGCCATGAGCACAGCACCACATGAGGGAATGGGAAAAACCCCACCCTTTCTGCAACAAAACACCTACAGACAAGGAAGAAAACAGGAGCAGAAGAAGCATTTCTCCCCTGATTGCACAATGTGCATCAAGTTAAACATTTGCTAACACTCCCATGCTCTGGGACAGTTGTTAACTGGTATGCTCTGACCGTCTCCAAGGGTTGGGGATTCCATGGAGTGCTGGGGAGTTCCTGAGTGGTAAAGGCAAAATATTCCTGTCATCCCTACACAGCACTTGTGGGGCTGGGTGGATCCAGAAGGATGTGAGGAAACGTGGCTGTGCATAGCTGTCCCCCACCAAAGATGAGTCCTGGGGCATGTTCTTGCCCAGAAGCTCTGCAGCTCAGTCCTGCAGCCAATATGGATCTCTGCCCATCAGGTATTGCAGAACAGTTCCTCAGTAAAAAAAAATCATTAAATGTGTCTTTTGAGCTTTGTACTTATTTTTAAAAGCAATATCTGCCACCAAGTGGAAAATGTTATCACTTCACCAATATTTATAGATTATTAACAGTAATAATCTGGGAATTAATCTTGCTTGTTACTCTGAAAAGTTCAAACAACCAGACAGATAGCAAAATGCGGTGCTGAAACATAGCATCAATCGTCTTGCTGGTTCCTTTTCATCACAGATTAGAGACTTTGCCCAGGCGCAGCCAGCCGTGTGCTTAAGCACAGAAAAATGACAGAGGGGTTGTGTGTTTCAATATGGAAAAATGACAGGGTGCCTATCATTCTCCAGCTCTGTAGTCGGGTCTCTTGACACCAAATATGGCTCTGCTGAAACACTGGAACTGCAGAAATTCACATGCAAATTTGAATCTTCTGGAGCCTTGGTTTGTATTGCTTGTGCCAAGCCTGAGCTGTTGCCTTGACTTAAGTAATTTTCTACTCACCCTAGCTACAGTGACAATTAATTGGTTTAGCTATAGAAGTCTTAGGAGGAGTGCCTTGATATATCAGTTGTTGATGAGCACAACCAAGTGTTTTATATTCCTTTCCCATCCTTTATACTTTCTAGAAGAGCTTCAACAGGGACCAGTGCTCTGAGAAACAAAAGAGAAATTAATTAAACGAAAGAGAAACTGACTGCAGTGCCAGTTGTTTCTGGATGCTAATTTAACCTCAGTCATCTCTTTTTTAATTTGGGTTTGTATCTCCAAACAGGGATAATACTCTGCACTGCTTGCAGGAGATGGTCCTGGTCCCAGTACTTCTGTCCAAACTGAGGGACAGATCAGAGGTGGAGAAGACGGAGATGGGGAATGTCAGGTGCTGGTGGAGACCTGTAGTATGTTATCAAAGCTATTGCACTTAAACAAAACCAAGAAGTTTGAAGAGGTTTTATTTGCTAGTAGCAAGGCAGGAACGAGTAAGATGCAGTGAGACAATTGCTTTTGCCAGTGGCTGGACCGTCAGCCCTGCAAAACAACTTTCTTCCACCTGGGAAACCAAGTGAAATGTGTATGTACTTAATGACCTTTTAAAAATGTCTAGATAAAACACATTTTATTCAGCCACGGGAACTCTAAGACAGAGTTCCCTGCCTATGGAAAAATACCAGAAACCACAGAAAAATTACCTGGAGAGTAGGAAATGTTTACAAGACTTTGCTTTTATGTAAAACAGCATCAATTTCTGTGTTTGCTTGCAGGTGATGCAGGTTGTGCTCTGATGGGCTCAAGGCTGTAGATTAAGTCCATCTTGGGAGGAGAGGATGGCTTTTTTAAGTAAATGTTTTTATTGAGTTTTGTTTTGCAGTTTGGTCCTCTCTCCAACATGGGAAACACGAAAACACTTCTCGGTTAGAGGCTGTACAGTAGTGCAGTTAATTCTGGTTCATTCAGACATTGCTGGCTTGCTCCAAGAGCCAGGTTCACACCACAACTTTCATGAGTATGAAATAACCTTCATACTATAAGCTCATCCCAGAGTAGCAGTGGTGGCCCTTAGCACAAAAATTTGGGCATTTGCATGATGAACCCTGAAGCCAGTGTCAACTGTAAAATGGAGGAGGCAGAGGAGAGAAAAAATGATAATACTGGAAATATGTTATCTCTATTATAGAAAGAGAAAACCAACAGTGATCAGTGATGTTCAAGTGCTTATTAATTGGATTGGTATGCAGGAAAAATAATATGCACTGTAACTAGATATAGGTTTTTTATTAGACATATACGCTGGTTCACATAAACTCATTTATCCATAACTCATAGTTGAATGTTCATATGTACTATTGAAACTGCATGTCTGCATGTGTTAGGTGCTAAAGCATCAAGCCATTTATGCTACCTCTGCCTATACAGCCACCAGAATTATTGGCACAATCTCTTTGTGGTGGTCTGCATGTGCCATTTGTCTGCTAACGAAAACAGTCTGCCCTGGGCTGAGCTTTCCAGATCAAGTTAAAATTCTGTCTTTCATTAGTTTTGCAGTTTTTGTCCACGATGTTAGCAGCTGTAAGATTCTAAGTAAACTATATTTTTTCTGTCCTAACATATCACATTAACATTTTCAACTTCACAGCCTACAGGAGAAACTGAGCTCTTTTAACTCAAAAATGTTGTCTGTGCTTTCCTCCTTTAATGAACACGTAGACTCCCACCTCTTCCCCACCTCCCTCCCCTCTGCTGGTCCCCAAATAGAGCCTGGCACGCTTCAGTTTCTGTGCCAGGATTTCCTACATCCTGCCAGAAGTCAGCTGAAACTTGTCCTTCCTTTGCCTTGCTACTGGGAGCTCCCTGTCCCTCAAATCTTGGACTCCCAAGTGTGTCCACCTGCATGAAAGACACTCTTTCGTGAGCATCTTCACAATGCATTGGTCTAAAGAGCGACAATGCTTTCAGCCACCTGCTCCTGGTGGGAGGAGCACAGGTTGATGCCTGCAAGTTTTAAGATAAGTAAGTTTTAAGGATATGTAAGACTGGAACCAAACAAATAAAGGAGAAAAATATGGTTTGACTTAAACTCAGCCAACAGGTTTGGTGTAGTTTTCCTGTCAAAGCACATCTTGGCTGCTAGGTGTCATCCCTGGGCTCCACTGTGCACAGCAGCGGTCCCTGTACTGGCCACCACCCTCAGACAGATGGAATTTGCAATGAGGACCTTTTCTGGATAGTCCCACCTTAGGTTTGGTGGCTCTACCCTGTGCTGTATAAAAGTGGCAATTTCCTTCTAGGTCTGTTTAGGAGATGACATAAGAGGTCTTCTTGGATGGGTTTTTGGAGCACTAAAAATCATTTATATAGCTCTCACATGTTCTACTGTGTGACTGGTGCGAGCTGTTGCATCCATGCCCCATAATGAAGTTACTAGCCTTTATCAAACATTATAAAACTAAGTCCTTATACTCCTGGAAGCCCATGGTCTCTGGTACATTGTTAGCTCTATTTAGAAACAACACATGACATGTTAGTCACATAAGTGACAGTTCTTTTTAGAATTTGCTTTGCTGGGGCATTTTTGAGGGAATAAGGTTTTATTGAACTTAGAGGTCACATCACACCATCCCATCCTTCATCCATCTCCCCTCTCAAAATTTCTCATATTTCTTATCTTTAGAATCTGGTTTCACTACACCGTAGAGCATAGGTAGAACAGCATCCCATGACTCTTCTACCTCCCATTCTGTCTCCCTCTGGTTGCTTCAGCCTCTTTTTTACCTTTCCAACAACTGCTTCTAGTCTTTCTTGGCTATGTCTGTCTTGGACTTGTCCTCCAAGACACCGCTCTCCTATCAGTTAAATCCCTTACCAATAACAAACAGCTGTGGTACTTACCTACATGAATAGCCTGATACATTTGGTGTATTACTTAAGTGATAACTCATAATGCATGTCTCACTTCTTTGAAAATTATACTTGTGACTTGTATAATGGAAAATTTCTCAGGAATTGATCGTGAGTGATCTGCATTTGAAGCTGCCCTAAAACTCTACAGGGTGCTGTACAATAAACATGAAAATATCCATTAAACTAGATTTTGGGGCTAGGAATATAACAGTATTTTTAAAAGCTTAAAAGGTGTATTGCATTTATCAGAAATCTAACCATTATCAAACCCAGAAAATCCAGCTAAAAAGGTGTCTGCAGCATGGGAGAGAATGCTTAAAGCACCTGTACAGCCTTAGCTCAGCCTGATGGTATAGAGCTACTATAGAACTGTCATTAAGAATGACAGCAAGAATGAGAAATGGGGAGGAGCTGAAGAAATAGGAAGGGATGGAGTAAGAAGTAGAAACCATTCTGATTTATTTGGAATATCCAAACTCACAGATTTTGTTTAGCAGATCTAAATAAGCTGAGAAAGTTTGGATAAAAGCTTCCTTTAGTTTTTGGGGTGACTGGGATGCTATTTATTTTATTCTAATTGATCCTATAGTGGCCTTCCCTTCTCCAGGGTGTTGAATGAAAATGAAGGCTTCCATCTGTCACAGAATAGATGACATATTAAAAAGGAGGTTCAGTTGAGCATACAAACAGCATTACAAAATGAAGACAACTTGAGTGAGTAAAATACGGAGGTTACAAGTTGGATTTATCTGCTTCAGAAAATACTTTATTTCAACATAAAAATGAATTTGAAGGAAACTCATTTCAATGATTTGATTTCAACTCATCAGTCACATGTTTATTTTATGTATTGCAAACAAATAATTCATTACTAGCATCAGAATGTTTTGATGCTTAAAAAGGCCTTTTAAAATTACCTTTTTATGACACATTTCTTATGAATTATTCATTGAGTGTATGGATAGACATTGTTTACCACATATTCCCTGTCAAATTCTGTTTTTCTCTAAATGTTAAAAAACTTCAGGGAGCTATATATTGTATATAATAATGTGCAATGGGTAGCTTTAAAAGTAAAGCTTATTTCTTACTGCATTTTATGCAGAACTTCAGGTCAGTTCATTTAATGCAAGTTAGCAAATGCTTTTAGAGATTATGTAGTAATTCCTGTGTTCTGATGAGTAGCCCAGAATTGCCATGCTACATAGCATTGGGAATTATGCAGATCTATAGGAGAGAAGATAGGAAAGTGTTACCATGCCAACTGCATATGATTACTGATGGCAACCTACTATCAACCCTTCTTAGCCCCATGATCCTGCTTAATTTGTGGTATCTGTATACAGACATTGTCTCAAAGGGGCATCCATTATCTCTTCCTTGGGATCAGTGTCTTTTTTAAAGAAAAAACAAAACTAAAAATGTCTTTACTAGTACTTGTTTTATTGTATCTCATTTTTTTGACCTTCATATTGAGGAGCTGAGCCCTCAGTGATGTAGAAATATCAAGTACAGGTACTGGAGAAGGTGGTCCAACAGGTTTTCTATGACCCATGGGGCTATAAGACATTTGCCATAGCTGGAGGTTTGAACAAGGTCCCTTAGACCAACAGTGTTAAACCTTCAGAAAACCCATCCAAGCTTGTGATTTTGGGAGGAACTTTATAGTTGTTTCTGGTTTTGAAACCCCACAGAACAGATTCTAGCATTACCAGGAAAACCATATCTAAGCTGCTGGGTGATTTATTTATCATTTTTACAGGTTGGCAGCTGGGTGACCCAGAGTTCATAGCAGGCTGGATGGAGCCAAAAAGCAGTGGCTTCCAGTTAGTAATACAGTGATAAGGATTTTTCTCTACACTTCTACAAAATTCCTCTTGCTTTCATTTTCAAAAAAGGAGGCCAAGAAATAGTGTTCTGCTGCGGGTTAAAATGTGGCAGTGCATGATGATCAAAATGCAACTAGAAATTTAGATATAAGGTGCTATGAATTTGTTGTCATTGGCGTTGTAAGAGGCAGTGCTGTGTATGATAACAAAATGAGAGGATGGAATAAGATGATAAAGAAGACTCGCTTTTGCTTTACTGCTAATTGATTTTAATCTTGCTGCCTTCCTCCTGCAATCAATTGATGTCTGAGTTTTGGTTATCCTTCCAAATGCCAAATATGTGCATGACAGAGATAGACTATATTCATGTAACAGATTTTGATAGCATCTCTGTATTCTTGCCAATGTGAATGAAGACTAGGATTCAGTATAGGAATAATTCAACCAATGTATCATTCTTCTTCAGAAACAGGATTTGGATAAGTTTTTTATTGCACTGAGCCAATATTACTTATTTTTAAAAAGGGAATTTCATTAAATGGAATGGAATAAATATTTTCTGTTTGCACATCCCACTACAACATTTTATTTTTTTTACAAAAATATGGGATTTGTGACTGATGTTCAGATTTTCATCATTTGTCAAACTCAAAGGTCCCTTTCTGCAGATTTGCTACCAGATCAGTATTTCCATGCAACAGTTCTTGAGCTTGCTAAAATCTTTTTTAATTGCAATCTCATTTTCTAATTTGCTGTGTTACATGAAAATCTAGCAACCATATGTTCTGCGCTGTCTTTCAGGCCATTAATAAATACAGTGAAGTAGTATGAGCTCAAGATACCTCTGTGGTGAAATGATGGTTGATGAGGCTTTCCTTTTTGACCATGAACATTCTTCTGTATATCTGACTGGTTTTCCTTCCCCCTTTTTAGTAATTTCATCTGGACCAAGTTTCTTTAGCTCCTCTTTTATGTCACATGAGACAACATCAAGAGCCTTACAAAAGTAAAGACATTTGACATGTCTTCCTCTGTCCACAAAAGCTGTTTCCTGTCACAGAGGAAAATTAGATGGGTTTGGTTTGATTTGGGCTTGATAAATCCATCTAGCCCTTTATTTGCTTTGTTATAGTCTTGATTTTTACAAATAGTTTGTCTGATTTTACAGTATTTTCTGGAAACTGATGTTAACTGAATTCCCCACTCTGTTCCTTTCTACTGCTTTTGAAATAGGCTGCTTACTTGACCTTTTTCAGGTTTCTAGTTCCATTGTTCATGAAAGTTTTCTCAGGGCAATTACTAACGATTCTGCCACTGATTCACCATATTAAAGTACCTAGGGTGAATTCTACTAGGATTAGCAATTTGGAAAAATACAACCCAAACCCCAAGCTAAAGTGCTCTGTCTTGTAGCTTGTCTTCCCCTTAAGTAACCTAGATTCTTATTCCTCATGTCTGATAGCTTTTGATCCCATCTGGCATTTTACTGAGGACTGAAGCAAAGGAAGATGCTAAGTGCTTCAGCTTTTTAGCTTCCCTTCCCTTCCCTTCCCTTCCCTTCCCTTCCCTTCCCTTCCCTTCCCTTCCCTTCCCTTCCCTTCCCTTCCCTTCCCTTCCCTTCCCTTCCCTTCCCTTCCCTTCCCTTCCCTTCCCTTCCCTTCCCTTCCCTTCCCTTCCCTTCCCTTCCCTTCCCTTCCCTTCCCTTCCCTTCCCTTCCCTTCCCTTCCCTTCCCTCCCTCTTTCCTTCCCTTCCTGTTTCCTTCTTTATCTCTTCCCACAACCCCTGCTTTTCAACAGGCATTTGTATTTGTTTCAAGTCGTATCTCATTTCATAAATGACCTTTCTGATCATATTAATTCTAAGTAGTTGGACTTTATTTCCATTTGTGGTACACCTCCTTCTTCTCTCTGAGGTTCTCATGATTTACCAAATTTTATTTTTTTGGTACCTTTCCTACCCATCCTACAGATTAAAATATTCTACAATTGTTCTTTTACTATCCTCTTAGGGGTCAACATTTCTGAACTCCTTTTCCCTGTTTCCCATGGGATCTTATTTATCAGTTCTCTGAGTTCCTTTTTGCATTCCAATGTCTTGTCTTTTCTTTTTCTAACTTGTGGAGAATCTTTAACTCTCATTTCCTCATGTCTCTCCTATTTTTACCTTCTACTTTGACATTTTCAAACAGCTCTTCCCTACAGGCTAGGCTCAGATTCAGACCTACTTCCCTTCTGGTTGTTTTCACAATTTTCTACATCAAAAAATCATCAAACTTCCTCTTTGGGAAATTTCTGGAGAGCTTGCTCTGCTCTGTTGCTTCCCAAGAGATGCTTGGAGCATTCAAGCTCCCTATTACAGTGAAGCCCTGTGCCCTGGAGGCTGTCAGCTAATTTCTCACAAAAGTGTCTTCTGCTTGATCCTCCTGGTTTGATGGCTGACATTTGCTGGGATAACACCTTTACTCTTCCTCCTCATTATTACTAAGATGCTTTTATATAGATCTATATCTTTTTTCATGTTCTGCGGCTCAGCAGCACCTCTTCCCTCCTTTTCCCTGGCTGAATAAGCCGTTAAGTATTCCAGCCATGTGAATATTCCCACCAGGTCTCTATTATAGTTGACTCATAATTTTGATCTTGTTTAAGGACTTCCAGCTCTGCCAGATAGCTCCTCATGCTTTTTGCATTAATACACAGGCAACTGAGATGTTCAGAAATACGGTCTGTTCTCTCTCTTTTTATTCTTCCTACGATGTTGTTCTCCTCTGTTCCCTTACTCTTGTCCCTCATCCAAGTCAGCACTGCTTACGCTTAGTTTTCTCACTTGTTCCCAGCTCTCAAGCTTTTGTCCCAAGATGCTGTTTTTCTTTTTTTGTGAGAGATCACTTTTCTTCATAGAAAACCTTCTGAGACCCTCTTGACAAAGTTAGCTGTGCATGAAATTATTCTGAGGATGTATCTGTCTATATAGCTATTAAAAATGAAAGAAAATTTTATTAACCTTTCAATATGAAAAGGAGGTTTTGACAATGATGCTGAAAGTATGCTTTTGTATTACATCACTTCCTACTGCTGCTTACAATTCCTCTTGTATTATTATTATTTCAGATATTTCCTGGGAATATTTTAGTACCTTGGAGTGAAGTCCCAGCATATCTGTAAGAGAGAGATAACTACTAATAACTGTTCTTATGAGTATATATCATCACAACAGATCACTCATTCACCTGCCCACAGAGTTGTTTTCCCTAGGCTTATTTCGCTGTAATGCATAATGATTTTATTCTCTTATCCATTTTCTTTTCTTCACAGCACTTCAAACTCCCACCTTGTGCCTAGAATTTTTTCCGTGACAACTCTGATATCTGCTATGCTGACATCATTTCATACATACCTAGGTCAGTAAAATGCTTTCTTGTATGCAGTTTGGATTCATGTAGAGTCATGGGGAAGTGTCCCTTGCCCTTTGTAGCATGACATACAATTTTTTCCCCTTTTTTGTTTCTTTACATTTTTCCTATTGTTTTTCCTGTTCTTCTTATCTGATTCCAGCATAAGTGACTCTTATCATACTTGACATGAAAAATATAATCTGGAATCCAGTGTGAAGTGCTGTTGGATCAGAACTTTTCCTAAATTCTTTGAGACTGCCATGTTTTCTTTTTACAGTAGTATGCATTTATATGGCATCAACATTTATTGTGGTCTACGAAAGAAGACATCTTTTATTTTTTTAAAAATTATTTTAACCAATTATTTGGGTTCTTTTTGTTTGTTGTTTTGTTTCATTTTGTTTTTCAAAACAAGCAGCCCTTTCTAAAGCTGAGAATGGCTTCAGGGAATACAACATTGGGGAACGATATTTAAAAGACCATTTAACAATTTGCTATAGGTGTATTATACAGACCTATAGTAAGAAAATTTTTACTAAAAATGGGAGGGAAAAGTCTTATCGTTACCCCCAGCTTATGAATTAAATCGTTGTGCTGCTGAAAGCACTGTTTGGGTTTTTTCCATCTAACCTAGGAGAGTATGTGAATAATCATTTAAACAAAGCACTGACATCTGCATGTGCTTTACTTGGCTTGTTTTTAATCAACAAACTCTCAGCCTATGATATTGCTGTAAGTACACAGTTCAAGTGCCAAGAAATTACAGGACATTTTAAGTCCTGGGTCTGGGTTGGTTAGTGAGTTAATACAAACGCATCTAAGATGCATGCCTCATGCCCGAACAGATACAAAGTATGCTTGTTTTGGCTGGTGGAAGTACATCCTGGAATGTGTTATTCCACTTAGAACAGCTTGTTGAAAAAAGGGGAAAAAAAAGAAAGGGAAAAAAAAGACCAGAAGTTTCTAAATGTCAGTTAGTCTAGTTTAGGAGTTATTAATCCACCAAGAATTTCAAAGTAAAATAATACTTGATGCATAATGAGAAAATATGTATAATATATACAGGAAAAAAAAGCCAGGAGGAAAAAAGCAAGCAGGACCAGAAATTTACTGCAGTGTTACTGTTACATTAGTCTATGATAACTCTTAATTGTCATGAACTCGCTGGAGCTGCTCTTCTTTAAACCTGGCATCATCAGCTCAGTTTACCCTTGCAGCAGCAGCAGCTCTGAGAGGCAAGGTCTGCTCCAAGCCCTGACCTGCTTCAGAAAGGCAACAGCCCCTTGGGACGACAAAGTTGGTTTCTTGACTGTAGTATGATACAAAGCTTTTCCTGTTCACGAGGAAGTTGTGAATTGAAACCCTTCCATATCCACACTTTTCCTTTCTTACGGATTCTTCCTCAGCTGACCGCAAGCAAGGTAATGGGCCTTCAAGGTAAGGCTGGCTTAATTTTGTACTAGCTCTCTTCAGATGCTCAAGCAGCTGGGCAGAGGATGACTAGCAGCATTTCAAGGGCTGGGTTGATACCATGACCTTCAATAACTCCTGTGCTGGTGGAAGAAATTATTGGTTGAGAAACAGAGGACAAATAAAAATGTTGCTTTGCTGTGGTCTTCATTCAGGTTCTAAGGAAAAGGTTGAACTCAGTAAGAAATCAATTTCTGAGAAAAATGTTGAGGATGTGAATGTGATGCTGTCGTGACAGGCATGTCTACAGATGCTATGTATAAGCTGCAGGAAGTGGAAAAAGAGATGCAGCCACATTTCCCATTTCACGAAGAAACACAAAAGTCTCTTAAAATCCTGTTTCCTATAATCACAATGCTCAATTGAACAGATGCATTTTCTACCTCACTTTCCTGCCTTCTGAGACATCTGGTGTTATTTGTTGCTAGTTGCAGGATGCTGGGTTAGGTATGGCAATTCTTGAATCCCCAAGGGATTGCTCTGCTGGGGATACCTCTGCCTGCCTGCATTCAAAGAAGGATTTGAGCTGAACTGATAAAGAAAGAAAACTGGCATAGTGCATACAGTAACTCATTCTGTTAAGGATTTGGCATGGCATTCAAGGGAAACCAATTATGATTTACATCAATACAGCACAGATAATTTCTTATTGATTGACTGCCAGATTCTTTATAAAATAATGAATTAGGCCTGATGCCAGTCATTCTTGGGCACTCTCAGACCAATGTTTCTATTTCACATGCCCTTGACAAGGCTCGTCTCAAAAATTTGTAAGTAAAGTGAGTTTATAAATTCTCTTCAAATACGCAAACTTAAGCAAACCCAAGCAGTGATTCCCTCTAGTGTTAGGGTTGGTTCTTCAGGTTTTTGTAAATACACACTTTTATCTAGGTCCCTGGCCACAGGTCTGGCAAAAGTGAGTTTTGCATTCATTACTTAAAAAAAACCCCAATAAACCAAATCTCTGTTTGCTAAAGATTCTTCTTAGGGGATTAGTGAATAGCTGGATTCAAAGCAGTTTTCAGAGAAAAATAACTCATATGTTCAAGGCTGAGATAATCTAAAAGTAAATGGCCTGTCTTGAGGACTAACCAGCATGGGGACAATCCTCTGTGCTTACATGGGAGAGTCACTTACAAGCTTTCTACTGCTGCAGCCCTGACCAGCTGTGGTCTGCCAGTTGCCACGCAGTCCATGCCCATCATCCAAGAGACACAGCACTGAATTTTCCGACCCTAAGGATGAGGAGATGGAGGCTGGCCATGGCTGGAATGCTTGTGGTGTGGGGTGGGAGGGAGAGCTGCAGAATCTCCTATTACAGAGGTGTGAGTGGGGTAAAGGTAGCAATTGGTGCTTCTTGTGGGACCATACACCCCTACCCTAGGAGAGGATGCCATTCCAAACACCCTGACATAAGCAATCAAGTCTTAGGCATCTGGTGTAAGCAGTGTAGCCCTTTCCTACTCCTGGAAGTCTTCCGTCTTAGGGTAGTGCCTGTCTTGTCTATACCCAGCTACATCAACATATGTTTCCATAAATGCTATCTATCCGACTATCTGGAGATAACTTCAAGTTATTTCTTTCCAGAAGAGAAAATCCTAGAAACTCTCTTTGAGGAGAGCCTCTACCTCCCCTTCAGAGATAAGAACAAACTAGTTCCATGAGGTTGCCCTGGAGGCTCACAACATCCTGGGAATTTGAATAGGTGTGGTGGGTTGACCCTGGCTGGACACCAGGTGCCCCTCTCAAATCCCCTCCTCAGCTGGGCAGGGGAGAGAAGATAGAACAAAAGGCTTGTGGAGCCATGGTCTTCTCCAGGGGCTGCCGGGGAATCTCTGCTTCAGTGCCTGGAGCACCTCTTACCCCTCTTTCTTCACTGATCTGGGTGTCTGCAGGGTTCTTCCTCTCACATATTCTCATTCCTCTCTCTGCCTGAAATACCTCTTGGTGTTTTTTAACCCTTCCTAATAATGTTATCCTGGAAGTGCAACCTTGGCTTGACTTGGCCTTGGCCAGCAGCAGGTCCATCTTGGAACCATTGGGCATTGGCTCTGTCAGACATAGGGGAAGCTTCTGGCAGCTTCTCCCAGAAACATCTCCTGTAGCCCCCCTCCCATCCCCACTACCAAAACCTGGTCAGACAAACCTAATACAATGGGAACAGAAAAGAAATAAAACCAAGGCATTGTGAAGAAGGAATGAATTTTAAAGGAGAAAGCACAAAGATACCAGCTGGGGGAGATGTTATATGTAGGAATGAAATAAGTCTCACCTAGCCTCGCATTTGTTAGGCATGGATAAGGTGAACCAGCTTAAGCTGGAATTCAAAGATTAAATACAGAGAAGGCAATGTACACGTGAAGTGTTTAAATGTTCGTGTAAAGTTTTAGTTGTTCTAATGGCTCTGTGACCTTCAGTTCAAAACTACTGCATTTCTTTCTAAGGAAGAAGTTTCTTTGGCACACTTAAACTGAAACTAGTCTCCCAAGTGGAATCCTATAGACAATGGCAGTTATACCAATGCTTAATTATTGGCGGAAAAGCAGAGGAGCTGCAGACTCAGGCCCTTTTTAAAAGCAGGTGAGTTACAGAATTCTTTTCTGGGAGAGGAGGACCTTGAAAAAGCTTGACTTACAGCGCCACAAGCCTAAAAACACTGCTCACCTTGTGACTGTGAAAGGGCTGAGCAGGAGGATCCATAAAATGCAGAGCATTCCTGCTTGCTTTTCTTTACACACACAGGAGCAGGAGCCAAATGTGCTCCACATGTCTCCCGGCTCCCAACCAGACTTTCATATGATACTTATTCCAGCTGCCCTTCCTGCTGGCCCTGGCAGTAAGGGTGAGAACTGGCTGAGCTAACTTCAGCAAGAACAAGGCTTAGTCCTAAGGCAGCTTTAATGTTTGCCAGAATTTTAGCCATTAACAGCTTGAATCCTTGTGAAACTCTCCAATCTGTACTTCAGCGGGTGCAACGTGAGCCTGCAAATTCACACACAATTCATAGGGCTAGCAATTTCTTCTTTGCTACATAGAGCAGTGGAGAGGGGTCAGAGAGACTAGGAAATGAGGTATAATTCAGTTTCTTCTGTGTACGAAGATTTCTGATAGATCACCCTTCCGCACACTGGCAGCATGCTGTAAGTGTTTGGTATCACTCAAGCAAACACACTAGGTGCTTCCTTTGCATGATAATTTTTCTGGTGAGAACTGAGTCATATTGATTTCTTACTTCAGTGAGGTTTCCACAGAGGTTGTGACATTTAACGTTCAGCTGTAGCTGTTCATTCCCATGTGGGGTAAAAACCAAATGCGGCCCTGGAAAATAGACTCTCTTTATAGCACCTAAGGAGATGTAAAGAACAATTTGTTACTCAGCATTGTCCAAGCACAAACAGTTAGAAAAAAATAAAAATAAAAATTCAGTTCCACCGAATTCCCATGCGTGGATTATACCAGTTCTTCAGAGTAATAAATTTTCTCTTCTGCTCCCTAATCCCATTCAATCAACCCCGTGGGAAACATCCTGAGCAGGGTGATAAGCTTCAGTTTTTCATGCCAGCACACTGGGTTTCTGCTGAAGCAAGAAGCAGGCAGTCTTCCTTCAATGAATGGCATTTGAATAAGGACTTGTTTTCACCGCGTCACCCAGTGTCTTAAATGTGGTACCACTCCTTCAGAAGTTGAAGTCCATCCCATTTGTTGCTGCAGTCCACAGGTTTCTGAAGTACCCCCAGCTTGTCCCATAAATGCTTTTGCGGTTTAAATGCAAAATGTTTGACCAGGTAACCAACCTGTGCTATTGCAGATGCACTTTCCTTAGGAGGTATCTGGTGGGTGTAGAGCAGAGGCAGAACAAAGTGAAATTTTTCAGCTGTGCTCAAATGCAAGCCGGACAAATGCAATGCATGCCATGCAGCAGTACAGCATGTGGAGTAAAATAGGCTGAGATGTCTGTTTGCAGGTACAGAGAGGCCACAGCTGGCTGGGAGAGAGATCTCCTTTAGAGAGAAGTTGCTACAAAAGGGGAAACTCAGAGGTTCTAGCTCCTCATTTCAATGATTCTCCTGCAAAGAGAGAACCTTGCAAGCTATCAGGAGTGGTTGAAGCTGCCTGGATATGGTTCTAACTCTGGCTTGTGGCTATGTCTGGCTCAAAAGTTCAGAAAATTAGAGCCAATTACCCAGCATGCCCCCTCTCTCTCTCAGGTACAGGAGCGGATCAAGCTTAATTACCTGAACTGATGTCATCCAGGATATAGGACTTCTGGGAACTGGCATTAAAAAGCAGTGGACATATGCCTGTTTTCCATTTTTAAATTTTAAATAGTTTATAGGGAAATACTTGTATTCTGATTTTATTTTTTTAAAACACGCCATGTTTAGCAACAACCTCATTTTATTCAAGTGTACTGCCTAGGTGTTCTGGGGCTGCTTAGACAGTCTAATTTGAAAGCCAAGCAGGTTGTATGATAGCCAATTTTCTCCCATTGCAGTAGAGTGAACATCTAGCTCAGTTTTCCATTGCCAATTCATACAGGAAGAATTACAATTAACTAAATAGATGAATAGTGTGCTCATTACAAAGTAGTTATTCCATAATTTGTTCAGACTGACAGCAACATCCATTCGAAGGATCCAAGTGATGGCATCCCTGTATGAAAGCATCTGTACCACCACAAGCTCTTTGTTTAGATTAGTTACAGGAGTATTTGAAAGTCAAGCTATTAGACTTCTCTATTCTTTTTGAAAACCAGCTTAAGTAATATTAAAATACCGACTGTATTCATTCATAAGTCCTACAACATCAAAACTATAGAAAATTCTATTTTCTGAACTTATCTGTCCATAAGTGTATGATCTTACTTGTTTTCCCTTACAATACAGTGTAAATTTAAAAAGCAAGGTTAATTTCTGTATTTTCAATATTATTTAAAACCTTGAATAAACTGGTATCATACATCATTGTCTAATATAGCAGGTTTTAAGCCAGATGAAAGTACAACAATTAGTATTAACTTTCTCTACCACCTTTGTCTTTGTTCTGCTTTCCAGCATCACCTAGAGAGACTTTTTTCTGCTTTTAAGAACCAAGATGTTTATGTACTCATGGAAAAGAAGTGAACATCCTGTTTCATATTTTTGCATCACCTTATTCATCGTAGGGCTCAGACTACATCTGTGTTCTTGCTATCCATTACTTGCTCACCTCACCCTCATTGACAGCTATTTTCAAGGGTTCATTCACTTGTCTAAAAATATTGTACAAGGCTCTTGTGTTTTCCACATAACTGAAGGCTAACAGGGGATGAATATTCTAGAGACTTTTCTTTGCTCAAGTATAGTGGATACGATGGTTTCTGTTCCTGCTATAGGATTTTGCCACTTAAACGGTTTCCAGCTGTGGAATTAACACTGGAAGTGCCTAATCTGGTGATGAAGCTGAAGGCCACCATTCTTTAACTCTGCAGCAGCTTGAGTACATGCAGAGAGGACGTACCCTGAACAAGGTGATGAGAATTCCTGAACAATTCCTCTTGTCATTGCAAGATCATTGCCTATTGTAAATCTGATTTGCATTTTGCTCTCTATTTTTAAAAGTTCCAAACCATGCAATGTCCATCTTGTCCCTTGGGAAGCAAATCCACCAGTATGTCTTACAATTGGGAAGTTTTGTTCTGACATTCTCTCTCAGTTTTTACTTTGTTAATATCTTTTCTATCATAAACACCTACTAAATCCCTTATAATATCACAGCTTCTCTCCAGGTTATTTGAATCATTAGGATAAAGTAAACAATTATACCTTCTGTATGGAATTCTATAGGATGACGTTAACTCTCCACCTGAGTAAATATAGATAATTCTGTATTGTATTCAGCACAACTGATTTGAAATACAACTTTGACAGAAGTGAAAAAAAAAACCCAAATCACCCTAATGTTGTTATACAGAACTAGGTCCAGTCATACTCTTTTTTGCATATGTCATAACTTACCTCGCTATTTTATTGTCTTAAGAGAAAAATAGTGTTTCAGCTACTGCTTTCAGGACATGGAAACAGTAAGGATTGCTTATTGCTATGTGCTCATATTCGTTTCTTAAGATCTGGAGAGAAAAAAATGCCTTTTATCCAAATATTTCTTATCTTAATCATCTTATGCACTTCCCATCTGAGGACATAATCGTTGCGGGTTGTTATAAATCTGCAAAATGTAAACTGGTCTCAGCTACCTGCCTGTTCTTCTGCCTGGGTTTTGGCGTGTTCTTCCCTTGAAACTAGAAGACCTGAACAAGGCATGTATCTCTTCCCTGGACACACTGCTTCATGGCCTGGAGAACTGAAACTGAATCTTTGGACAGGATGGAGCTAGAAAAAATGGTTCAATATGAGCGATGTTGTGGGGTCAGTCCATGGAGAACTCAATAGACTGTTGCTTGTATGAGGCTGAGATCTTGGAAATATGAAGCTGCAGGGAATTATGCGATTGTCACAATTACCTTCTTTGTTAAAACTCTTCTGAAATTTCCCAGGGAAGATGGGATTCCAGTGTCAATGTGATATAAAACCTGGAGATTGAAGGGATACATATTCTGTACAAATGCAGGGGTACAGAATTGTTGCCAAACTGGTCGCTTGATAAATGCAGATTGACTATGCTCCCAATTCATATTACCAAAAAAGAGGTTGCATAAGGGAGTTTTAGATGCCACAGTTTGATAAATCTTTTGAGAAACTGGGCTATTTAATCAATAATATTAGCCAGATCATAATTGACAACCAGCAGTGCCCATTACCAGAAAAGTAAGTGGAAATAGACTGGTAAAAATGGAAGTGATCCAGAAAAATGGATGAGTCTAATGTGAGAATCAATTTTTTAGAGCCTAGATGCGAGAGGAAAAAGAAAGAAGGAAAAGATGGTTACTTTGCCTTGGCTGGGATCCCAAAGAATGGAACAAACAGATTTAACAAGGAACATTGTCATTTGCCTTCAAGACATTAGATATGGCAGAAGTACACAATATTTTAGTAAATGGGGTGGTGCTGTTGCATTTTGCAAAGTCAGCTAGACAGAGTGAATACAAAGATATACACATTTCCCATGTCCTTTTGGGAATTACCTCTTCCCTCAGTAAAGAGTATGGCAGGGGGGAAACAGCAGTCTGTGTATGCTGTGCTCTGAACCCTTTGCTGGTCATCCAAAATCAAAGAGAGAGAGATACAGTGATAAACCAGGACTTTGAGTGTAAGACAAAAGGGAGAATAATGCCTGCCTTACTTCTCTGCTTTAGTTTTATTAAGTTTTAAAATGCTTCAAATATTCATTTTATTTGATCATTCCTGCAGAAAAAAATCCACCTTTTGATAGGGTAAATAAATCTCTCTTTTATAGGAAAAGAGCTTTTCCCCACTGATGCAGCAATATTTTCCTGTTACTCCTCTGCAAAGTAGTACAGTGGCTTCCCTGCCTTTCAGAAGTGTGTCAGGAGCAGCTGTATTGTGTGCAGTGCCCAAATTAACACCAGTATGCTTAGGACTGGAATTTTACATACTGTGTTGATTTGGTGATTGACTTCAGAGAGTCGTGATTCAGGACCTGTTGTTCAAAATGGCTTGAAGAAAACAAGAATGCCTGTTCCAAAAGAAGGATTGTTATACCTGAGAGAAATGATGATGTTTTAACGGAGCTAAATCAGAAGCTGGAAAAAGGTGTGTTGAAAATGTCCAGACTGATGAGTAACATTGCAGCATATTATTGCAAGGTTATGTTGTCTGGTACATTTATCTACAAACTTCACTGAGACTCAAAATAGAGAGGAGTTATTGAAAAAGGTGATAGACTGGCAGTGGACTGAAGTATGAGATTTTAAAGAAGCAAACCCCCAACAAACCCATGTAATATGATGCTTGTCACAATGCAAAGTACTCAATATTACAGTGTCAGGTTACCACTAGAAATGTCAACACGTCTCACTGAGGCTGACTCAGGAGATTTTTTGACCACAATTGAGTGGTAAAGATTAGAGATTTATTATCTGAGCATATTGAAATTTGACATGTTACATCATGGATCTGAACATTATTGCAACAAAGCTGTTTTCTCTGAGCACTATCTTAAAAAAGCAACTGAGGTAAGTGAATCTGTAACATAAACTGTCTGGTTGGTTATATAAATTGTGTTTCTTGTCTGGTTGATTTCTACAGCTGATCTGTGTAGCTCCAGTTTCACATTTTGTCCCAGTCTCTTAGTCCCCCTTGGCTGAAAGGGGAATGGACAGACTGCCTCAGAGGAGCTAGAGTCATCACAAGTTCATGCTCTAACCTGGACTCTGTATCCAGGTCCTCAAAAAGTAATTGCAATGGAAAGAAAATATTCAAGAAAACTTTGGCCCTTTTGATATCGTACCCAGAAGCACGAAGTTAAAAAACAAAACAAAACAGGGTAGGAAGAGAAAAATCTACCTCTGCATATTTTATTCAGGTACTTTGTTTTTGTTTGTTTGTTGTTGTTTTTTTTTTCTCTAAAGGATCCCCTATCATTAAGGGAACTTTTGTGTCTGAAGCAGAGGATATGTGATGTGCACTTATTTCTGCTCTAACACTGTCCAACCCAATCAAACCCGGAATCAGTAATCAAGCAGTACGAATGGCTTAAGATCATGTGTGTGATGGGGATGGTGCAGAACATCACTTTCCTATGTCTCTGGATAAATTGAATGTTCAAAAACACTGAGTGTGACAACTGAACATATGTGTGAGCCAGAGGTAGGGAAAAATGGTCCATCATTGCGTGGATCCTAGAGGCTTAGAGGTATTTGGGTTCCAAAGAATTGTGGAATGGTTTGGGTTGGGAGGGACCTTAGAGATAATCTAGCTCCAGTCACCTGTCATGGGCAGGGACACCTCCCACTAGATCAGGTTGCTCAAACCCCCATCTAGCCTGGCCTTGTACACTGCCAGGGAGGGGGCATTCATTAACTAAAGCAAGTCAGATATTATTTTGTTCTGGGAACAGGTTAGGACAAGTTATGTAGAAAAATACTGTTCCCTTAAGGCTGATCATTCCATAACTACATCCAGCTTTGACCACAGCATTGACCATGATAGGGGCTGCACTGACCACTCCGTCTATTCCTCACATTGCCTATGTCTGTGTGGTTCAAGTCATCCACGCTGGTGATCCATCCATTCCTCCAGCCATCCAGCCTTCTCTTCTGGGGTCTTAATTCCCCGGAGGATACTCTTGATAATGAAGCGTGCTGGTGAGCATAGGTAGATACCTAGTAGCGTGAGCCTCTTCTGCATTGCTGGTAGGTGTTGCAAGCTGTCATTGTTACTTACTACACATGGAGGGTGAGCGCTGCACTTTGTAGACTGTGCTAATACTTGGAAAACTCTGTTTTCTTGATGCCAAACAATGCTCCAAAAAGGAAAAAACATGAGCAAGTTAGAAAAAACAAAAAAATGTCTAATGAAGAAGGATGACCCCCTTGTGCACCGTCTTTTGACTTTTTTCCAGAATTAAGAAACTGTAGGATAAACAGGGAAAAGAAACATCTATCCCAGCAAATGTTTTTCTTCATAGGGGATTCAGATTTGATTACAAGCATATGCGCATGCACACATGAATATTTCACCTGTGGAAGGAGACAATTTCCAATGAAGTTGCTGCACAAAAGCCATTAGTAAGAGTCAAGAGTTGAGAGCTGCTTCCTGAGACCTGCAAAGAGCTCCTCTGCTGGTTCCTGAAGCATCATGCTGTCCCAGGGCTAATTGCTGCCCAAGTCCCCACATGGGCATTGCAACAGGCAAGAAAGAATGGTCAGACCCACTCCCAGTTCAGGCCCACTGGAAAAGCACTCCTCTAGAACATAATCACTATTTTAACAGTCTGAACATGGTCCTAAAATGCAGACCTGTTGTGGTAGGTGTGCTTGGTTAATCTGGTCATCTCTACTCCAGAAGGTGAACTCTCAAGCTTGGGATCATTAGATTTTGCCCTGTCATATTGGATAAGCCATTACAGCCCCACACTTACAGTTTCCTCTTGTAAACTTGCTCAGGGATCTCTTAAAACGTCTTAGAAAGGACTACCCATCTTTCTAAGTGGGATCAAAAAAGAAAAAGCATCAAGAGAGCAATAACCACATACCATTCTTTGATATTCCATAAATTTTTGCATGCTATTGGAAAGGCACATAGCGGATGCTTGCTTTTGCATCATTGGCAGAGAATGTGCTGAATACAAGGGCTTTCCAGATGTGTGGGGATTTAATGTTAGAATAAAGATAGCAGTTGTCTACATACACAATGTCGCCTTAAAAAAAAAACCAACACAGAAACCAGGATCGATTGTAAATGACCAGCAAACTGTGCCATCAGAATATTCTGCAACCTTGTCCTTAGTTGTCTCCTTTTATAAGGTATGTTTGCATAGGATCTTTATGCAAGACTTTGGTTTCATCATAGACTGCTCAGCAGAAAGATTCAATTACATTTTCAATTTGCTTTTTGCCTTATCAAAAAACTTTTTTTTAAAGTAGTGGTTACTTCTCATGGGAAAGTCTCCCATCACATCAGGTTTGGGAAGCAGGTATCCTGAAATAATTGCTACAATGCAGAGTAGGTATTTTCCTGCTCCCCATCTACACAGACTGCTAATGGGTAATTGGGATGCAGGCTAAGTGCTAAAATCTGGTACCATTACACTGAATGACAATCTATAAAATAACATCTGTCTGTGTGCAACACAGGCTTAATTCCCAGCACACTGCCAGTCTATAATGAAAACAGTATACTGTAAGTACTGAACATTAGAAAAAAAAAATAAAAAAAATTGAAGAGTGAAGTACAAATAGATTGCTTTTCTGATAGAATTCAGGTAGAAAAAAGGAGGCCTATTATCTTCCTGTAGTTTAGAATGCATTTTTATTTAGTAAAGTGCACTTATGCATCTGCCTGTCTATTCCTTTAGAGTTCTCAGTAGGTTTATAGCATATGTGTGTATATATATATATTTATGTACACATGCATCTACAAATATATCAAATGTATATAGATGTTTGTATATATATTTAAATGGAATTCAACCAGAGAATTAAATACTAATGCAACAGGCATTAAAGCAAGTGCAAAAATCCCCACTCAATTCAAAGCTGAAATCAAGATGAGTCTGGAATAGTCTCTAAAGTCTGCTTTTCTTTCTTTTGAATTTTGGCCAAGATCACAAAGCTAGCCTTGTGTCATTATTACTTATTTCTGCTATGCCTGATTCTATACCCTTGTTCCCTTACTTAAAGCTTCATGATAGTAAATGGGCGACATATAAAGTATAAAAGGAATCTTGTGAGTACCATATTATGGTGTATTCTCTGTTTATAGATGATGATGTCACAAACTGCTTGCAGTTGAACTGATCTCAATCTAGCTAAAGAAACCTCGCCTCTGTTGTGTGAAATACCAGTTTCTGCAAACAATTGTCTGAGACAACATATTCAGAGATGGGGGTTTAGGACTCAACAGCTGAAACTACAGAGCTGATGAACCAGTGATGAAATTTTATCTAATTTTAGATGCCTGACTGCCAGACTGCTTTCAGTGTTGAAGTTTAGCCTTGGGGTTTTCTTTTTTACTTATTTCAGTTGACATAAGATGGTTTCCTGAGAATGCCTGTATGTGTCCATATTAGTAGTTATCATTTTTTCTATTATTGCTTATGCAGGCAGACAAGAGTAATGTCTGAATTTATTCCCATGTATCTTTATTTTTCTAAGCTGTGGCTCAATAATTAGTACAACATCATGGTATCAATTAGTAGAACTTTCCCTAATAATACAATCAGATATGACATGTCCAGGTAACATCTGAATACATCTAATACTGCAGTTGTATCTGCATTCACATTTACCAAAACATTGTATTTTTTGGCATGCACAGCAGAAGGAAATATTGACATGTGCTCAATGGTAAGGAGTAGAAAATGTTTTGCCATTATAAGATTATTGTTGTGAAAAGATCATTAAGCAGAGCCATTGTATTAGTCAATGAGTTTTTGTAAAAAAACCCAAGTCAAAACCCTGAAAAAAAGAATAATATCTAGAAAAATGATGGGAAGAAAGAGTCATGTTGTTGTGACATTTCTGTATTTTCAGTATAAAAACTATAATTTAGTAACATAAACATGTGTAAAGGGAGAATTTTTCCTCCAGAGTTTATTTCAGAAAAACCTCATTTTTCATAGTAAAATAGCAGAAACTTCATATTCAGTGTAATTTTATACAGAATATTTGACGGCCTCTGCATGTATCTATGCTAGAGAAGGAAAATGTAATTTGTCAGATAACATGTACTTACTAGTTGAAAATATTTTGTGAGCAGGAGCTTGGTGACACAAGCGTGTTCTTTCTGTGTCCTCACACATTTGTGTTATGTGGCAGTCATTAGTCATCAATCTGGTGATTGCATAATATTTTTCTCCATGGATTTCCTATTCTTCAAGATTCAGCTGCATTTGTAAAGCAGTTGCAAAAAGGTAGTGCTTAAGCATCACCCTTTTGGGAGAGTCAGGGCTTTCTGCTGCTCTCCCACATGCCCTGGCATGGCTTTTCTTCATCCATGCAGTTGTTTTTGGCAACAAACAAGACCTTTATCCTCTCACTTTTATTCTCTGACATCAGTGTGCCTGGCAGGTTATCAGTGCTGAAGTCATAGCGTGCACTTGGCCACCTCAGTTTTGAAGTTACGAAGGCAGCAAGAGAAAGCCCTTTTGCACCAAACTGCTCTTTGACACACAAACTGCTGCAGGTGATGTTTTTGTCATGGCAGCCACTGACATGGCCTAGCCATTAAATAGTCCTCCCTAAAGAAGACCGTAGTAGCCCTTGGTTTATGAAAAGGAATACAAAGACTATGTGATTAACCACAGCAGCGAATGACAGAGTGTCAGTGTTCCATCCCAAGAATGGCAGACCCTATCAGGTTCTGATATTTCTGAGTCCATAAAGCTTTTAAAATCTTTGTGATGGTCAGTTCGCAAAGTTACCTCATCTAGCTGCACAGACCACACAGGAGAGAAAGGAAAAAAAATTCTCTATCAGGTCACGTTCACCCACATATTTCAAATTGCCCTTAAAAAAATATATATATTCTTCAGTCATTTTTAATGTGATTCTGCATTCTCTTTTGACTTGGAAAAGTCAGTCTATTTCACATTCCAAAGTTATAAAATGATATTTTATAATCTGTTTGCTCAGATTCCTGCTGCACATTATTACTGTGGGTTTTTTCTCCATGTGTTACAAAGAATACCCTGCTTTTCAATTTCTTTAACTTGCTGTTTCCACCCTCATTATGTTTTTCAGGAAAATAAAATCAGTTTAATTTTATCTATTCACAGATAGATTATTACTGGGGAAAGAAAAGTAGAAATCATTTGGGTTTCTATCCAGTGACTACTTAACTCCTAATGCTCGAGCCCGGAGAAAGGATGGAGAGAAAATTGGAAAATCTAAGCTGGACTATTGTCTACACTCAGCTACTTTGAATACTGCAGACATTTAGGATTTAAGGAAGGAAAAAAAAAAAAGAGCAGTGTCACAAGTGACAAGGAAGCAAGCAGCAAATTTGACAATGTAGCAGGAGTGCCTGGTTGCTAAACGAGGTGTTAAGTAGGTAAGTCTCCGAGAACAATTTATCTGCAAGGTACAAACATGGGTTAGTGTGGCTCCAGTTAATACTGCGGTACCCCGGGGAATGGCATTGTTTTAGATGGAGACAGAAAATCATAAATGTGAAGGTATTTCTCATGCTGGTGGGGAATGACTAGCGTGAGACTCCTGGGGAACCCCTGGAATGCAGATGTGGGGTGAGGAGGAGGAGGATGGAGGGCTATGGGATGTGAGGCGGGGCTAGGCATTGCAATGTTCATCTGTATTTTTCTCCTAAGAGAATGTGTGTGTTTCTGTGTCACACAGAGAGTAGGAAAGCCAGTTTGCTACCTCCATGTGTTACAGAATATGCAGTAGAGTTTGAAGACACACAAGGGAACCAGAAAGGAGAATAAAAGTGTTATTTAATTACTGAGAAGAAAAACATGAGAGCTAAATTACTCTGAAGCTCAGGGACAAGTAAATGACTGGGGACTTGGAGGTTGTGCCAGTGAGCACGGTACAAATGACCAGGGAGATGTGGGATTTCAATGAGGATTCAGAAGCCAGGACCCACTCCTGCTTGTCTGCAACACCAGCATCAGCAGGGCTCCTGGGCACTTGGCCTTGGCACTGGCTGACAATCCAGGTTAACACCCAAGTGCCCACAGTAGTTTTGTTTTGGAGCTTCAGTGGTGGATTTCATTGCTCCAAAAGTCTGCATAGAGTAATGTGACATGACTTTATTTGCTGGGCTTTACGTGCAATTGTTAGGGAGAAGGTGATAGTGCATTTTTTCACACATTTATGTTTGGCGGAGGAAAACATTTACTCAAAACATATTTGTATTTTATTTGTTACTTTTCTAGAAATGCCAGAAACATCAAGCTGTCCTTTTTTGGGGAGGTGGGGTGGCAAGGATAGGGATAGGGGAGATGACTTAGCTGTGACAAGTGCAGTACTGAGGGATTTTTAAACTGTATTGAAAGAACAATGTACATCAAAACTCATATAGTTTTTCTAATATTAAAAAATACAAAGCATTCTGAAATACACATCTCCTGCCTCAGTCAATTTTCAGTTCTTCGATTCCTCTGTCATACCAATGTCAGCACAGGTTTTCAGGTAGAAACCAAGAGCTTAGATGTACTAAGCATTAATTTTGAAGAGGAAGAACTACTAAAAAAGCTTTTCATTTTGTTTCTGTTAAAGGGTTAAATACTATTTTGGAGACAATAAAGCAACAGATATTCACATTTTCCCTCCTTTGTAGTTCACCTCTAATTGAAAATCCAAAACTTCTGCCTTAGTTACAGACCTGTCAAGATTTGTCACTCATATTTGTCACCTCTTATTTTAGATAAAACCTTCGTTTAACTTGAGTTTTGAGAACAATCTCCCTTACTTTAAAAGCAGACTGTTTGCTACCTGTGAGGCTGGATTTGCTTTCTTGGCCATAATTTTTCAACCTAATTTTGTTTAGTAGATAATTTGTCTTCATGGTGTCAAATCTGTCATCGTCTGATTGGCTGCTTTCTAAACCCGCTGCTCTGATTTTAGCTAATATGTTTCTCAGTCATTCTCAGATTATTACTTTTTAAAAATCAATTCCTAGCTGCAAACTGAGAAATTCAAAGGCTCCTAGATTTCCCCAGCCGTAACTCCTCCTTGGAAATTAATTAGATGGAATTAATGTCCATCATTAATTGGCTAACTGCAAATTCGCCCTTTAACTATGTTTAGTGGACTATCAACAACTCCTGTTTTGCTCATTAAGCAGCGGGGTGTCCTTAAGTGACATGAAGCTTTCCCACCAGGATCCTGTTAATAGCACATTTTTCCTGCTTGGAAAGAGTACTTCCCTTTTTCTCTTTGTCTGGAACATTGCATGAATGGACGTGTGTCTATACAGCAGCAGTAGGCAAGGCAACCACTGGATCTCAGTACACACAGGAAAAGCAGAACATACAGAAAAATAGGGCTCATAGAGCTTCAAGACCTGGATCTGCTGGTATGGGACGGAAGTTGCTAAGATAAAGAATGCACCAGGTATCATTTGACCTTTAAATAGTGTTTTTGAGTGTTTTGAATGAGAATCAGATCTTTCCTGGGCCAACCAGCCGAGCTGAGCACCCAAATGCAAAAGCTGAAGTGGATTATGGCTGGAAAAGCCCTGCAGCTTGGATTCCCTCCGTGTTTTCCCGGGGAGGGCCTGGAGTATAGTCTCATGTCTATGGAGGAAGCCCAAGCCACCTCCCTTCTCTCCTGTCCCCTCTCCCCACCTCTGTCCTTTCCCTGCAGCAGCAACCTTTACTCCCCACAGACAGAGCTTTGCTGGTTCTTCTGGCAGGATACTCAAACGTTTCGTGCAGGAAATACAGGCTTTGGAGTGTTTTAGCAGTGGTTATGTCTGGAAATCCTGAAATGCTGATGAATGTTAGAAGAAACTACAGGTTACGTAGACAAACAACTTGAAGAAATTTAAGTATGGGTAAACTTGATGATTTAGCTGTCACAAAGGGCTTAGTGTTTCAGCATGCAAGTTGCAATGGCTGTCAGACACTGGATGTGCAGGGCTGCTGATAGCTTCAGGACCAGTCCTAAGCAGAGCAGGACTTCTGTACCTCCTTCTGTATGAGAATGATGGGGTCAGGTCCTCAGTGGTGACGAAAAAAGGCATGTCTGGTGATCTTTTGGTTGCCAGCCCGCTTTGGGCTACACTGGGGAAAGCTGGCACAGCTTGTGCCAGAAGAAGCTGGTGGGCGCTGCAAAGGGAGGAAGCCCTGACCCCAGCCCTCTCCTCCTGGGGTCTCACACACTGCTGTTAGTTGGGGGTCTTGCACCAGGGAAGTTTAAATGGGAACACTGAGAAACTCTCAGTGCTACTTCGTGGCTGGATAAAGTAAGTTTGAGGTCTGCTTTAGGTTGATGGAGCAGTGTAAAATGACCATGCCAGGGGTCAGGATCAAGAGCAATGTTTCATTCCTGGCTGGGGAGGTTTGGATGTTAGGAAAAAAAATGATTCACTAAAAGTGTTGTAAACTATTGGAACAGGCTGCCCAGAGACGTGGTTGAGTGACCTTCCCTGGAGGTACTAAAAAGACCTGTAGATGTGGCACTGAGGGATATTTCAAGACCCCTGCACATTTTCACAGAGCTGAAGTTCTGTATTTTGTGGAGTTTGGGCAAAAGGGAGAGGGGCAGTAGCTTCTCTAGCTACTTGCAGATCTGGTGATTAATTGCCAAAAGATTATAAACTCCTTGCAACACAGCTTAGCTACTCTAGCCCTTGATCTCTGTCGCCTTTGGCTGTCACTTTATCTTTAACCTCTAAAAGGGCAAGCTCCAGGAGACTGATTTATGCTCTTAAAGTGATTTATTCTCTTTTGACCTGTCACACAGAGTTTACCTGATTCGTTATTTACTGCTGTAAATAAGCTGAGGTGTGGCTCTCTGAGGTAAACACAAACTGCATAGAAACAAGGGTCAAAGACATGCTACCCAAAAACCTCCAGTCATAGAAAATTAAAGGAGGGGGAAGGGTAAAAACCTTAAATCAGTTCAGGATGGATTGTAAGAACAAGCATGGAGCCAGCCTGGGCAGAGGGAAAGGATGCTCCTGTTTCACTTAAGAGAAAGATGCTCGGAAAATCCCACATCATGCTGGATGCCACTTCTGATTCCAGTCTACCTGAAATCCCTTTTCCATCATATCTCGAGATTGCTTTGCAGCCATGTACGGAGTGAAGGATCAGCTGCTGATAGAAGGGGAGGGTTTGCTAGCAGCAGTGCCCTGAGGGTCTTTCCAGCTGCTCCCAAGGAATGGAGGAGAGCTCTGAAGCAGGGGCTTGGCTGCAACCAGGCAGCAGTGCCATTAAAAGTAAAATCTCTCACTAGAGACGGCGAGGTAACTTGAGCAGAACAACCAGGTCATCCGGCACTGGGACAAAATCTGGGCTCAGTCCTTGATTGCGTGGGCAGAGAGACCACAGCCTCTAAGCTCTTTGTGCTGAGAACACACTTGTTTCCTTCAGAGAAGAGACATGGATTTGCCTCCAATCTCTGTAATCACAGTGGAAGAAATTGTCCTTATTTTCTACATATATTTTCCCAAATTTAAGATCAAAAGGCGTCTTTTCCTTGTTGCAGCTTGCAAACATGGAGCAAGTGGACTTTTTACCCTGTTACTCAGCAAACACTGCACTGGGCTGGCATATGAAAGGTGGGGAGAGAACCTTATCAGGAATTTATTGCAGTGTAAAATGCTTTATAACATTGCATAGCATGAGAAAGAATTCAGGTACTTTAATAATGGCTTTTTAAGAGTTAGGAAAACTTAGGTATGGAAGAGACCTTGAAAACACATGCGACCCATTATGTGGATATATGGAACCTCATTTTTTAGCTCTCAGAGTGGGATTAATGGGGTAGAATGGCAGTGAAAACCAGAAACTGTCATTAAAGGAAATATAGGAGTATTACCTTGTAGCCGTGGTACTATTTCACAGACATTTAGGTATCCATTGACCTGCACGGGAAAGCAAAATCACTTATGGCTGGCCCCGAGTAAGACTGATCTTGCAGCAGGACATCTCGGGTTGGCACCGCCGACTGCTACTGCCTGAATGACCCCAGGAGCTATGGAGGACTTTTCATCCAGGGATGAAATTTTGAGGGATAAGTGTTTAAAAACATCTCTCTCTGATCCCTCTAGGAAACCCAGTTCATAGGTACTTAAAAGGCAGGGATGGAAAAATAATTGACGTGAAGGTGACTGCTAAGTTGGCTTAGCTCTTCATTTGTATACCGAGAATGAGATCTTCAAACATATTTTTTTAGACTTCCACAGCCAATTTTCATTATACTAATGAGAATGACCTGGTCAGTGTCTGTGGATTTTGATCTGTTACGTTCCAAACACAATTTTCCTGAATATTGACTAAAACCCCTTGAAACACGAAATCAAAAGGAAATCCTACATCTTGGAAGAGTAGTAATAGAAGATGCTGAGGTTCACTGTCTATAAAGTGTTCTTTGCCTTTATCAGAGTCACCTTGTGAAATCCTGCAATATTGTCACCACCTTCTCAGAACCAAAACTGTCATTTAAAATCTCTCCAAATGCACTGAAATGACATGGTAGTTTCTCTCACTAAGGAGCCAGGATTTTTTGCAAAAGATTCCTTTACTGCTCCTAGTCAAAACATAGTTCTGGTAATTAGCAGTGTGTTTTGAAATGTTACCAGGGGTGAGTTGCTCCTCCGCACAAACCTGCTCTTGAGTAAGAATTATTTTTAATGCTATTGTTCAGTTACTGAACTGACTGTCAATAAATAGCAAATAAAGCATTGTACTGTGCAGCTATGAGAGGCAACCAAACTTTTGGAAAATAACATCTTTCTGACAGGTTTTCCAAGGCATTACTACGTACAAGAGGTCCTATGTCTTGAAAACCAGTATATATATATATATATATATATATATATATATACATACATATATATATATAAAAGAGTATATATATATGTCACTGATTGCAACCTTTTAAATTTGCAGCCATACACAAATTTTTAGGGAGACATGCAAAGGTATGAAGCAGAAAAGTGCTTCTTTTCCTTAAATTGCCTCCTACATTGGTGTACTTTGGCAATATCTGCTATGTGGCAGAGCATGAAAGTTGCGCAGACACTTCCAGTGGCATTTGTTCCTGCAAACTGACTTGCATATGAAAGAGGTCTAAGTCAAAAACATTACAAGACAGAACTTAATGAAAAATATCCTGGAATGTAAAAACTGCAGATTGGGTTTAAAATTCCCTAAGTATTTTTGTTAAAGGCTTTGGCATAAGCCTGTCTAGCTTTGCTGTGTGGAGAGTGGATCTAAGGTGGAGCCTTTTTAACCTCTCCTGAATTTCACTGCTCCTGGGGATTAGCTTCCTAGGGATGTCCTGAAAGGTTCCCTCTAATACAAGCACATTACCAGAGTATCAGAGCAGCTGTTCATAGGGAGTTTAAAACTGAGAGTTTAAATTCACAGTTTACACAAGCACAATTTAAAGAGGTAATTTATTCGAGTGTGAAGTACAGTACCTCAGGTTAAGCGTTTCTCCCTTTTTATCATTACCAAATGCACAATACATTAAACAAATGATCATGCAAGACAGAAAGGGTATTTGCATCTCACTAAGAGACAAAACAAAGACAAAGAAATACTTTCCAATATCTGTGATGCCTCCATCCTTCTCCCAACACACACCATAAACTGCTTCTATGAAATTTCTCATGGGCTGTTGATTGTACTGGGCGGATCGGCTCTTGCCATCATTATTTATTGCTAGAGTAAGCAAATATACGTAATATATGTTAAAAAATGCATGGCAGATGAGAAGGATAAAAAAACCTCTCAGAGAATAATGCTATGTACTTTCATAGTGAGATTTCTGCTCTAGAGGTACATTGTAATGATGCTGTGAAAACTTGTTGAAAGGCTATGAGGAATTTAGTCCTGTTTTCTAAAATAACAACATGCCAAGGAACTGGTAGACTATAATATGTATTACAATTCAGAGGCTGCACAGTGGGTTTCTGGAGCGGGGGCACCAATCCACTCTCCTGGGTATTCTCTCGGTTTGTTGTTTTTGTTTGCTTGGGTTTTTTTAATGACTAGCCAATTTATGCTATTCCATGTGGTTAGTTGATAATGACAGATTTTTTTTCCACAATCTACTACACCCTTAGGATTTTGTTGTAAGGAAGTTTTAAAGAACCTCTGACAGGTGCTTCAAGAGACAACTGATTCTGGAGCTGAGAGGGCTGATCCTGGGAGATGCTGAATGCCTCTATAAAGCTGCTGAGGCCCTTCAGCTACTTCTGGACTCAGGCTCCACATACCCAATATCAAGCTCTTTAAAATCACTAGGTAGATGTGGCCTAGGTGTGATGATCATTGCTCCCCTTGATCATGCTGATAGTCACATTGACTTCATGATGCTACTTCTGTGAATAACTACTTGCCAGGATAAATGAAGTTTTTACAGGCCGTTAGGTAACTGTCCTTGAAAAGGGTTGTCTTGGGAAAAAAAGTTTGATTATTGCACAAGCTGTCAATGCAACTCAGACAGATGGTATTTTGAACCTGAAAAGAAGACGGTAAATCATTATTAATAAAGCCTCTTGATAGTTTAACAATAAAATAAACATAGTAGGATATCTTATGCCATGCAGTGTGCTCCACTATTGATACTGCAAAACTCTATAAAATCAATATAAAAATGAAAAAGGAAACGGCATGTTTTTTTGAAACTGGAGAATGAAACTTCAGTTTGTTTGAAATGGAAATCAAGACAACATTGATGCTACTTCTGTAGCTTCAGTTGTGGGTTTTTTTTCCAAAACAATGCTGTTTCCATTAAATCCAAAAGTCTGAGACTAGACTGGCTCCGTTCTCAGGATGGCCAAAGGCACACTGTAGTACCATCAGGTGGTGATTCTGACTAGGTATGCTGATAAAATGCTTCATAGCGAGTTATGATGAGAGGGCTCATCAGGAGCCATGGGGCCATCCGCAGTGGGCTAGGGGATCAATGGGCTTTGGGAAGCAGCGGACCAAAGAACGGGGTCAGAATAATAGTTGGCCTTTCCCATATTCCTGAGATCATTCCACCACCAGCTCAGGGTCCTGGGACCAACAGCCAGGGAACAACACAGATGCTTTTGCAGTCTGCCTCTACACAGTGACTGGGGAAGGAACAGGGAGTATCTCTAGGTGAAGGTTATTTTTATGAGCTTCTTCTTCCACCTAAGCAGATGAGAGGCATATTGTTGACATTCTTGAATAAAAAGCAACTGAAATGCTTTGGTTAATGGATGCCCTGATTGTTTTTTCTCTATTTTCCTTTTTCCCTGCCTCTGAGATGCTAGAGCATCTCTCACCAATGAACAAAGTTTTTCTTCTCAAGGAAGTGTAATAACATAATTTTTCTTGAGGGCACATTGAGGACATTCAGGGGACATCCACAGCCCTCACTGGGTAGTAAACGCATCTGAGAGTCAGAAATGTTACCCATTTTATTTGGTGGAATACAAAGGAGAACAAAGGTCTGTAGTAATATTGACAGCGTATTAACTTTTTTAGCAGGTGATATTTGTGACTTCATTACTCAGTCCTTTGTTACAGTTAAAGATCATCTGAGCTTTTCTAATTTTTCTTTTCTGCTTAAAATGCTAATGTAATTTTTCTTCTTACTGTGTCCAGAATCACTGATTTCAGTGAAGGCCACTGTATGAATTATCTTCCTTGCCCCATCCTGCATTATTAAAACAGTCTTTCTAAAAATGCTACATTTAATGAGTTTCTTCATATTTATCAAACCCTAGTAAAAAATAAGGTTAATAAAAATACTTTATTCAGTATTTGCAATTTCCCATTTATGATCATTTTTACAGTATTTGTTCCTTGGTTTTACTTTCAGTAAAAAAAAATCAGCTTGATTTTCAGTATTGCTTCCTCAGAAATCAGCATATTTTCCTAATACATTTAATATCATTTTAACTCTTCTGTCTTGGAGATTCATATCGTGTTTAGATTCATTATTGTGATGATAGCTCATACATACTGAAGGTAAAAACAGACCTCCAAAGTGCAAGAAATTTAACATTTTTTCTGGTCACTGCTGCTTAATGTGCTTTTATTATTCCATAATTGCCATTTATAATTACCTAGCACTCAAACTTATATAAATTCTCAGTTTACTTAATGATTTCACAGTTCAATAATTTTTAAATACAGTAGGTGGCCTATCAATCTAGTATAGTATAATTGATTCATTCTGCGCAATGTTTTCCGTCCTGGTCCACACGGGCTGCCAGTGGACCATAAATCAGAAGGAGGTAGCAGAGTGGTGAGTGAGGTGAGCATGTGCGTGCATGAGGGCAGCTTGTCTCTCGTGGATGTGGCAGGATTCCTTGCTATATACAGTTGTATTCAGTATTCAATTTATGACCTGAAAGGGAGAGCAAAGGTGGCCAGAGAGGAACAGCAAGTAACCCCTTTGTGACTCCCATCACTGCCTTACTAAGGTGTAAGCAAATGTGGTTAACTCTTTTGCAGCAATATAGGTCTCAGGCTTATACATGAAGTTTGTTGTTCTCAGTGAACTACCACAGCTTTAGAGTGCCTCTAACAACCCTGGCAAGAGGTGGGTACCTAAGGGACTGTTAGCCCATGTTGGCTGGGGACAGCAAATGGTTGCTTCAGTGGCAGTAATGAGGTAGCAGAAGATGCAGATGCAGAGGATGCTGAGCAAGCAGGTGCACAAATACATACTTCTGACTCTCTTGGTCCTGGGCTAGCAGTGAGTGCATTGGTGCCTCTCCAAAGGACATTTTAACACTTTGCTGGCAACACTAGCACCATCTCGGGAGCTCAGCAAGCCCACTCAGCACCTAAGGACCAGCCAGATGCAAGGGAAGCCTGACCTGGTCAGTGCAAGTGGCCACATTCATTTGGTGGCAGTCAGGAGACAGCAGTGTGGAAATTGCAGCACCTATAACACTACAAGGGCTGGCTAGACTGGGGGCATGCAGCAGACACAGTTGCAGTGCAAGGTGCTGCCAGTCGCAGATTAGGTGGCTTGTTTTTTTTCCTCTGATCCGAAATATTTCCACAGCAGCCAAGGGAAGATCACAGAAGTATCTGTATTATGGATCACCCAATACACCATCTGATAGACCTAGGTGTGTTTTGTGGCTTTCTCGGTGATGCTTTTAGGAAGCTCACTATATCTTTCCCAGCCATCACAGATGGCTATAGACTAACCCAAACTGTCGTTGTGACCTAGCCAGTCAAACAAGATGAATCTTGTGTCGCTCTTCATTGGCACATCATTTTTTCTGTGAGAACCTCAGCAAGAGGAAGGCACCAAGAGGTCAAATCACAAATTACAGAGCATCCTGCAAACCCGAGGAGTCTGAGTGTATAAGCTATGATCGATTGGCTCATTTCTCTGTTGTCTCTTGTTATAACATAGAAAGACAAAAAGATTGACAATTTCCACTGTTTTTTGAATGATACACATTTCTATACACATTGCTTATGTATGTTATGTGATTTAATCTGTTACTAGAAAGTCAAGTAGGTGAGATCCTTGTGGATAAATATATAATAAATATACTAGTTTTCACTAGATTATCTGCCTGCTACTCCTTTCTCCAGCAACTTCATTCAGAACCCAACTTTTGAGCAGTTTCACACTGATGCCTTTTTTTCCGTTTGTTGCAATCTAACCTGCCACACATTTGTTTCCTTTCCTGAGCAAACACCTATATTTCTCCCTAAAGGTATGGTAATACTATTTTCAGAAGATCAAGAAAAAGCCCCGCAAAGCTGACAGATTTGTTATATGTAAGAGTTGAAGAGTTTCTGGATCTTCAGAAGTGAAACTGAATAACTGGTATGACAGGAAGGGGATAATACCAGAGAGACCCAGGATTCACTTCTAGCCCTACAAGGGCCTAGAAAAGGGAATTTACCAGTCATGAGACTGATATGCCAATGTAAGTTGCTAAGCATATACTCCTTAAGAAGTTCTTTTTGTGGCTTTCAGCATTGCTGTCTGTGCCCGCAGCTGTGCCCAAGACGGGACAGCCATAGCGGGTATTGCTTGTGCTGCAGTGGTTGCTCAGCATGAGGAACCTGGAGGCAGGAAGCCTGAGATCTCTGCCAGCACCTGGTGGAGTCAAAGGTGGCCGTCCCTTGGAGCCAAATCAAAGCAGAAACCAGTATGAAACCCAGTACCCTCCATGCTCTCCAGGTTGTCTTTCAGAACATATGAATAAAAATGTCTAATGCAAAGGCAGGGATTTTTGAGGACTGCCATACCCAAAACATTTACGTAGCTTGATTTATTAGCAGCAATCTCTTCCGTATAGTTATGATGCTTGCTTGCTTTCAGCAGAAGCTAGAATGGATATACAATTGAATTTTTCCATAAAGGCAAATTTATTAAACAGATTTTTTTTCCCCTAAAGAAAGTAATTTATCCCAAATTAAAAGAAATGAGAAAAATTACCCCCAAAGCTATCACTTAGCCTTTTCATACGTAATATTCCAACAAAAGGTGACCCTTAAGGAAGAATAATTGTAGGAAAATAGGACAAGAAATGCTTTTCTTCCTTTACATAAGAAAACAACGTTTGTCATTTTTTTCTTCACACTACATCCCTTTTGTAGAAGTAAAATTCAGTTGAAATTCAGACATGTGTGAAAAACCCTCTACATTTTACTGTGTCTAATGGAGATATTTTTCAGACATGCATCTTGACAAAATCACCTTACTTTAATCCTTGTATAGCTTGCAGCTTCATGTTTAAAGGAATGTAGAAAACAAGCCAGTTTGGAAGGGGAAAGATCAGTAATATGCCTTGTCCGACCTTTGGCTCCCACACTAGCTATCTATTTGTCTCTGCCCATGGTAAATTCTCTATCAGTGCTTTGAATTAAATCTGGTCTATTGATAGTTTTATTGTTTTGGTTTTTTCCCTGCTTGAGATGGGATATGTTCTGAGGGCTCTGATAGGATTTTCTTTTGCCACTGGTTCTGGTATATTCCTGGGGTCACTTGAGGACCTTCCAGTTTCCCCGTTATTAGCCAATGTTTTGCTGATTGTTAGCACTTCCATCCGTGGAGTTGCACCCATTTTCTTGCTGGTATCCTTCTAGCTTTTGATGTACAGGCAGGCAGGACCTCAGTCTTTATTTTTGTTGCCACTGGTAACACGTGAAATATTGTCAAGATCAGAATAGTTCTCCAGTGTCCTGTTCCCAGTGGTGTCCGGTTTCCAGACTTTTCAGGGATCAGCATAAGATTTTGCATCCACATGTGATGGAAGCATGCAAAACAACGCATTTAAAGTAATAATCTCTCCCTATAGCTAAAGAAGGAATAGTTGACTGATGTCCTGTGCACTCAGTTAAGTGTCCTCCAAGTTATTTTAAATTAGTGCGAGGTCAGTTATTAACCTTGAGTCATCTTAACCCCATCAGCACCACAGATCCTTAAGTATTTCAATGCCTCACTCAAGATTGAACTTTCTTTAAGGATATGGACCAAGAGGAGGATGGCTGGAGCGAGATAAGAGCCTCCTCAGTATCAACACAGTTCCACAAACAGGCAAGCATGTGTTTTTATAAGCAGGCTTGAGGAACAGCAGTCTCTCAACCCACAGGACCATAGCTTTTGTGAAAACATATGCAGGAATAAACTTGGAGAAATGTGTGCTTGCTCTTCCCTGGCTCCCTTTGGTGGCTGGGGAGGAGGTCATTGAGCATTTGCTGTGCATGGGGTTTGCATGACCCTTTTGTCCCACCCCGATGAAAAGAACAGCTTGGCCTTCTGGGGCCAGTCGACAATGCGGATACCTCTGCCTGGATGGTGCAGGTGCCTAGTCCCTAATTTGGGAGTGAACTAGCGCCTCGCAATATATTTATAATATTTTTTTTAATTCTGGCAATTTTTTTTCCTCAGTCTTCCACCTCAAGGTCCTACTTTGAGGAGGTAAAGTGTTCCCTAAAACCCTGCAAGCTGACCCAAAAGTTAACTGTTCCCTAAATGAGGAACAGAATACTCCTTCTGGAAACTAATCTGGTCTCTGAGAGAAAGCCTCCAGAAAAACACCTGCCCTTCCTCATTCGTATCACTTACAAGAATATTTATCCTTCCAGAGATGCCCATTTAATCTACTCATCCATGCAGACAATAATGAAGTACTGAAAGAGACAGATAGTCACAATAAGGGTCCAGATCCTCCCAGGATGTAAACTGTGGTCGTTCCTTTGAGTTGAAGGCAACGACGAATTTTTATGCCAGCTGAAAGTCCGGTCTGTGAGGGTCCTGCAGCAATATGGATACAGCTTTGCAGATTTCCTGCTCAATGAAATATGATTTCTCTGCAAGGTGTAGGATTACAGTCAGAGAATTGCTTATATTTGTTAAGAATATCTTTCCATCCATACTTGCCTGGATTTAATATAACAAATCATGGCTTGGGCTGTGTAAAAAAGGGAGGTGGTAGTAGTGCATATCTTTTAAACCATCATCTTTTATTATTGTTATAGTATTATCTGAATATTATCTTCTATGAAAGTGTCCACAAGCCTTTTGCTTGCTTGAAGTAGTTACTTTTGTTGAAAGGTTTTATATTGGCCCAGGAAATGTATTTTGTGGGGGGGATTTTTTCCTAAGAAGTGAAATGTAACATGATGATTGTATTTTTGAGTTGGCTAAAAGCCATTTTTACAAGGAAGATATGTTTCCTTCTAATGACATGCCACAATCTGATTCATCATTCACTTTTGTAGTTTCACTGACAAAAGATTTTTTCTGAATTCTTTTATCCTTTTGCATGAAGAATTAATCTTTTTTTAAAAAAAATTTTTTATTCCTGCTGGTTAAGTATGATTTCCTAAATTGTACCTTTTAGGTGCATAATTTCTGGCATGAAACTTAACACCTCCTGAGTATTTTGAGTTCAGCTCTGCCTTTTGTTTCAGATTTTGCTTTCCTGTTATTATTGTTACTGCTGTTATTACCACCGAAAGTGTGTGGGATGCTCAGCACTCAAGAATGAAAAAAGGTTAAATATCTTACAGCCCTAAGACCAGTTTTTCCAGGATTTTTCTTTAAACTGGTATTTTTTATCCCTCTTGGGATAAATGTGTTTCCAAATCCAATGCAATATTTTGCTGTTATTTTGCATGGTGTTTCGCAAGCAAACATCAGCTCTCTTTGCTCATGCTCTGGTCCAGCTGGACACGGCTCAGCGACAAAGGGGGAGCCATGCATTTGCGGGCGGCACGGCACTCTGCCTGAAATAATCACAAGCCTGCTGTGATTATCATGGGGGGATATGAGCTGGTGTGCAGCAGACGCAGCCTTGGGTGGCTACAGGTCTGTGGGCTGAGGCTCAGCATGAGAAACCTTGCCCACCTCGGCTTGCTAGTGGCTGTGTGAATGAAAGTATCCACAATCGGTTGCTGGCTAACCCAGTCATGGCAGGCTCCATTCACCTTAATTAGGCAAGTCAAATTGAAAGGACAGGTCTCTTTTGGCCTCAGGGGGCACCTGAAGGCATGAATGATGCATGGGTCTTCACTATGGAGGGCCCAAACCTCCATCTCTGCTGTAGCTGCAATGCTCGGGGAGTACTAGGAGGAAAATATGCTCCTCGGTTAATGACCTGTCCTGCCCCGACTTTCCTCCTCAACTTAAGCTTGATTCATTGAATAAACAAATGGAAACTGGTCATCTGGAGGGAGTTTTTTTGGCTTTCTGTGTTTGTCAAATTATACCAGAGACTGTTGTATTCCCAGCAAGGCAATTGCCTTAAGGCCATAAGCTTTATTTACGGAAGAATAGTGATGCTTTAAAGCACTGAAAAAAAACCCCCAACAAATCTGAGCTTTTGTTCTGTTAAGGTATCTACAAACCAAGCAGACATCTGGGCTGCATTTCAACTGTTTTAACAGATTTCTACAACGAACACCTTGCTAAGTATAGAGTAGTTATTCGGCAATAATGAAGTCATACATGGACAATGAGATTTGCAACATTAAATTTTTATCTTGTTTTCAGTAATAATTTTTCTTCCCTATTGAAAGCACATGCTTACCTAAGCAGATTGTTTGGTCCGTTATTTTATAATTAAACTATCAGTTCCACCTGTTATAGCTGCAGCCTGAACAAGGCACTCGTATATCTGGAAAGAGTGGATGCATTCTTAAAGCTCTTTTAAATTTCTCTAACCTTGAATCATGTCACTGATGCTTTTCTTAATTATAATCCATTCAGAATAAAAGAGGATGAATTTTTCCCCTCGAGCAAAGCCAGGATAAATTCTAACATATCTGCTCTATATAAAGATTTCTTTTTCATTCTGTCAAAGTGAATACTGCATGCTAAACTCCTTCATCGTTCATTAGTGTACAATTAGGCCTGCATTCAGTGGTATGTGCTGCCTGCTTTGAGACATTCTGATGATGCAAAGCAGCTGTAAACTGGATTTAACAGCCTGGTTAAACCAGGTTTACAGCTGGTTTGTGTGGCTGGCTAGGAGCAACGTATCCAGGGTGTACTGGTAAATCTGGTCTGTCAAAAAAAGAAAGAAGCTGTGCTATTATTTTATCATGTCTCAAACTGCTCCTGTCATAAAACAGCTTTTGCTAATTTTCATTTGGTAAAACTTGGTTCTCCACTTTGCTGCATAGCTTTATGGCATTTTCTAATTACAGCAGAGGAAAAACATCATAAAACTAGAGTTTAAATAAGCGATATATTAGAGAAATATATAGGAGCAGAGAGCACGAGTTAGAAATTATTCTGAATTATGGGAGAGAAGCAGAGAGATTAATGGTGGGGAAATTATGTATGACAAGATTACATTATGGCTCAGGGGGGAAAAAAGCCCACCACCCTCTTCACCTCCCACATTTCCCCAGTGTAGCAGCAACCTCCTTGTCCGAGAATCACTGAGAATGTCTACTGTACCTTGGAAGCCTACAAGAAGGCACCAGCTCCTCTGGATGTTGTGGACCCATGGAGGTAACCAGATGGTCATAATGCACCTTCTCAGATATAGCTTGTCACACCTCTTCTGCCAGAAAGTGTCATCTGCGCAGCTCCTGACAGGGATGTTTCCTTTCTGCCCAAAGTGCCCATCCTCATCTGTCATGCACCTTTATGGGGTTCACTGTAGGTTCAGCTAATAGAGGATTTCAGTAGCTGTTTCCACTCTGACAGGAAATCTTGCAGTGTCCCACATAGCAGTGCAAGAAGCTTTGGATCCTCTTTCGGTGGTTGCAGCCTCAGGACCATGATCCAGGTCGGCTGACTATGTAAACCCCTCCAATGTGTGATACAGTTTGAAAGCCAATCACAGTGAAAGTTCCACTGAAACCAAATCAAGTTATGTCCTTTCATGTTTTCCTTCCATTGTTCCTCCTCCTGTGCTTGCTCAAGGCCTTGACACACTGTGTTCCCTGTCCTTCTCACCATACTGTGTGCAGATCTTATCCTCCATCTCAGTCTTTTGTTCATACCTCTCTTATCTTAGCAGGCAAATATGTCTAAGCAAAATATGAGTACATCTAAATCCAAAACCAATTCTGAAGAAGTTGTCAAAAATGGAAGAGCTTTTTCAGAATTAAATTACTTTAAAAATCGAAGGGAACAAGCAATAACAGTGCATCTAGCTCAGCTTGACCTTGGTATCAGCATGCCTGGGCTTCTTCAGTGCCTCTTTGCAATGTGTTTCTGAGTTTCCCTTTTCTTCCATTCCCATTTATGAGTTCAGCTGAAACTCTGGAGATTCACCAAAGTCATGGCTGATTGGGGAGAATAAGGAAGAATATTGTCTGGCTGAATGTTCTGTCAGGCAAAATGCTGGCCTAAATGGGTGCACAAATTATTGTAAACATAAACCAAAACATCTAATTTAGATTATCATGATGGCAAAATTCCATAAAAATCAATCCTTCCCTGGAGATATATTGATTTACATAGCCTCTATTTTCCTGACAGAAAATATTTCTCCAGAAATTATTTCCATCAGCCCTTTTCATGCATTTTGTAATGGAAAACAGCTTTAAAATGCAAAAATCTTTTATTTCTGATTAAGGTAAAATAACAAAATAAACCAAGAAGATAGTTAATTCCATTTGCCTGTCTCTATGCCTTTGTGCCCAAGCTTAAACAGCAATGCTGTGAATTGAGCTAAAAACAATGGAAATCCACGATTTACTACTGCATGCTGGTACTGATGGAAGGGACACTTCCAGTAGGTTATCTTGAGTGATGGAGTGTTGTCAGGGCAGATTAGACTGAAATCGGGCTCTCCTTCTGGCTCAGTGTGTAAACAGATGGAAGTGAAGACAGCCCCTACCTCCATGAGCCCTCTGTCTGCACACACCAGCAGGAGAATGGCAGTAAGGGCAGCAGGCATTTAAGAAGAGGTGTGCTTCCAGCAGATCAGGCCAGATCCAACATCTGGTAAGAGATGGAGCACCATCAACTGCAGCACCTGGCAGCAGCGCATCACCTGCAGCGCCCTAGGCTTACATTTCCAGGCTGTGCTGTTGCCACCCTGTTGCAGTCAGGGACTGTGGCTGTCTAAAGGACAAGGGTGGGAATAGAAAAATTAATATTTTCCAGTGAGAGGCCAAGAGAAGCCTCCTGTAGGACAGTCTCCTGGAGAAGTGTATCTCCACTGTAATCCATTGTGCCACTGCCACCAGGGAGGTCACCTGGCAGCACCTCAGGCTTTCGAGATTTACCAGCTGCAGTAATATTTCCATGCAATTCTTCTTCAGACCAATAAAAATCATAACCATTTTCAGTAATTAAATTGCCATCAGCTCCGCTTCCAGTCCCTTTTAACCTTGCTCAACGCTTTCATTTGGTAGAAAGAGAGTCAGTTATGTGTCCCTATACCTCTACCAAATGTATAGCTACTTCAACCATTTTACCTATCCTGTATTTTCTTCAGTTTTCTTTTAATTCCATAAGGTACCATCAAAACCCTTAGATCCAGGCAGAAAAATGAAGTTGAAAAAAGAAAATCTTCGATGGATCCATATGTGTGTTTCTTTGAAAAGTATGTATTTGGTCTGGAAAAAAAAAGAAAAGTTGTTCTTTAAATTCAGTTCAAAATAAAAGAATCACACATTCCTCCTCAGCATGCAGAGAGCCACTTTGCTTTTTAGGCCTGGACATCTTGAGCCATTGATCAGCCCCTATCTTGCACTGTAATTCAAAGGGGGCATTCCTGCTTGAAAGCTTTGTAAGAAAAAAGGAATCCAAACAATGCTTTTACACTATGTTGCAAATATTTGCCTCTTACACCTAACTGTCCTCTCACAGACAAATCAGTCATTCACTGAGAAGCAAAGAGGAATTCTCCCTGCGGCCTCTCCAAGCTGAGACACATACATTTGTCTATCAGAACAAAATAATACCTTCTTTCCCTTTTCTTCTGACTGCTCTGTGAAACACCTCTTTGGCTCTCTGCCATTCAGAACAAAAGTATCTAGCTACCTGACTGTTCATGGAGTACCAGGACCCACTTTCTTTTTTTTTCCATTTTACTTCAGAGTTTCTTCAGAAATGACAGCGTATTTTTCATACAAATGAATAAACAGCCTCTGCAAGACAGGTTAAAAGACAGCATCTATATATTCACTGGTACTTTTAATAGCAGGACAGGTATGACACTCGATTTTGCAAGAGCCCCAGTTCTTAGCCACAACGCTTTTACTAAGGAATGGAAAAACATGGCCAACACTTGCAATATTGTACCGTGGCAATAATTAAATATGCATAAAAGTTCCAGTAATAATGCCAAACACAATGGGTTGTAGTTGCATGCTTGCAAGTATCTTACTGGCTGTCTGTCCCAATTAGGATCGTTTAAGAGGCAGCATAGCTCTGTGTACTTGGCAGGGATGTTCAGGCATTTGCTGCATCCTCCCCATGCTTTCTGACACCCACAGAGGGGTGCTTCTTCTCTAGGCTTTTTTATGAAGATACCTTCTTCCAGGAAGGATTTTTTCACAAAGATGTCCTACTTCCTCTCCCTAATTCCAGCTGCTTTCTCTCACATGGCATGCAGCACTACCCCCTTGTGATTCTGCTCCAAAGATTAGGGAGCGGGCTGAAACCCAGTCCTGTGGCCGGAGAGTGGGACAATCTTGCCCCAGTGATGCTGACAGGCACACTGGTTTGTTCACATAGAAGCACTGCAAACAGTTTGATTTCCTGCAGGCAAGTATTCAACAGGGGTGATGACAAGCCCAGGAAAATTGTTTCTGTGACAGGAAGGTAAACATTACGTGCTTCCCCAGCGGCTGCCTCTGCCTCCCCCCTTGGCGTATGCCAACGCTGCTTCGCAGTGTGTTAAAACATGACAGCTCTTAAGAGTTTTTGCCCTTCTTGTTGCAGCACATTGCAGCCGTTTCATGGGTTGATGTGTACCTGTTGTCTTTCCAAAAGCCAGAACAAATTAAGGTCTCTATCACACTGCAGTAGACACAGAGAGAATTAGGTTTTTTTTCTGTATCTGGAACTCTGGTAGCCGTTCTGTCCCTTGCTGAGGGAAAGGGGTGGGAGGGGTGAGGGGGGACGACACACGACACCCCTGCAGAGAGAAGGATAGCATGTTGAGTTAGTGGTCAAAGGTGTTTGGGATTATTCAAAAAGCTTTACATGCTAATCTAAAAGAAGGGAGTTTCTTTAGTACTGGTCTGTCTCTGATTTGCTTTATCTTGTTCTTTAAATCTTAGCAAGGGATAAGATTTCGTAAAGTTGTGATGACCAATAGTCAGATGTTCAGAAAAGACCTGCTCTCTTTATTAGCAAATTATAAAAAATAATTGTGTGGAGTTTTAGAGACTCCCAGAACTCTGGATGTCGCAATGGAAAGTACCAAGTACACATCACAGTGGGAAGAATGGATCCACAAAAAAGCACATTGCAGTCAACAAGTGAGCGGTTGGTGGCACTAGGATCATGGTTCCTTCCAACACAGTGTGTGTCATGTTCTGGAAAAGGATGAACGGCACTAATTCATTTCTAGGGGGGTTGTATTTTTTTCCTTTGTTGCATTTAAGAATTCCCCATAGCCATGGAGAACATCATGTTTTCTCCAAACTGATTTTAAAAGCTGGAAAAAAAAGAAAGGGTAACTGGAGGTTTCCAGTAAGGAATCGCTAATTTATACAACGTATTAAAGTTTCGACAATAATGTTTTTCCTGGTTTGTTGGGGTTTTTTCGTGGTTTTCTTTTGGTTTGGGTTTTTTTCCTTGTCTAATTCTTCTTTATATTATTCAGAAAATTGGTGTTAGACAATTTTGACATTTGCACTTTTTTAATGTCTCATTTGGCATCATCTTCTCCCACACCAATCACCTAGCCAATCTCTATATGTTAATTAAGTACTAGCCCCCTAGCCACATTTGTCATTCTACTCTAATTTCCTTTTTAATTATTCTTATCTTATGATATTAAGAAGCACAGATATGTTTGCAGATTTCTTTGAGGAATCATAATAAACAGACTATGCTTTTACCTCCCAGATAACATCTGTAGCTTGACGCAAAGCCCTTGTCTGTCTGCCATCGCCAGTCATACACTTATACCTTGCTTGGAGCCTGGCCCAAGGCCTGCTGATGTCAGTAGAAATCTTTCTAATTATCCTGTTGATGACCTGTGGTATGATTCAGGAATTAACGGTAGGACATATTAAAGCCCCGTAGCTATTAAATCTTACCTCATACACCTCTACGTGCCCAGAGCTCTGCCCTATGTAGGCCTGCCCATTTCTCCTTGCAGGATAAGACAGTTTTTCCTCAACAGAGGTTTGCAGATGCCCTGAAGTCCTGAGTAGATTAAACATTTACTGCCTGGCTTCCCACCTGCACACACTGCTAGAGCTCTCCTAGCATCGTTGCCACCCGGACATCTTCCTCATCTTGAGGAGCTGGTTTTCATTCTTTTCACCCTCCTCCAGCTCACCTGATTAATTAAGTTGAATTTTTGCTTGGTTAAATCCAATGTGGGTTGTTTTATTATTTTCTGCTGTTGTTTCCAATATTGCTTGGGGAATGCTTTTCTTTGCACTAGCAGGAATCCAGGCAATTAAGAATAGCATTTGTAACCCCTCTTAATGAATTTTACCGACACGCATCCTGTAGGGGAGTAATGAAAGGAAAACATATGACATACACCCCTAACTTTCATCTAGATTCTGTAAAGAGAAGACTGTGTCATAGCCAATATTTAGGACTGAAAAAATGTCTTTAACGATCTGGAAAACTGCCAGGCTAAAATGAATGAACTAGACAAGATTTTTGTAGAAGAGGGTTATATTATCTACTATCTTAATGAAGGGAAATTTAATTCAGGTAAAAGGGAAAGAACAAAATTATCATTTTTTTTGTTTGTTTTGGGGTTTTTGTGGTTTGGTTTTGGAGATTTTTTTTAATCTGCAGGCTATAGAGTTTCTCACAAGCACAGTTAACATCTTGGAGTTGTGCAGCAAGCATAGCCACAGTGGCCATCAATATGGCTCTTACTTGGATGATGTGTGTCACTGTGATGGCCGTTCTGTGATTTGGACAGCACAGAAATGTCAGGAGAGGGTCTAGGGACAGCAAGCAAAGATTTCTGTCATTCCTATATGAGTACAGAGAGTACACATCATCACACACTACCTGCCTGTCGTCTCTTATTAATGTATAAATCATTGGTATGTAAATTTACTTGTATGTGTGAGGTGACATTAGTCCTTACAATGGAAATCTGTGGGTACAGAATTTCTGTGTGACCTGGTAATGTCACTTGGTCTCATGTAAAACTCTGTGAAGGACTTCCATTATCTTTTTGTTTTGTGTGTATTGATTGTTTTCCTACAAGCACAGTCAAAGCATGCATATAAAAAGATAGAAGGGGAAAACAGTATCTTTGATTTTGATACTGTTTGTTAGATGGAGTAATAACATGCAGAGCCAGGTTGTGGCCAACATGTTCAGTTGTTGTAGTCTTACATAAAGCCCTCAATCTCACTGGGAATTGTTTCATTGATGCAGCTGAAGCCTGGATCAAAGGAAGGCAGTGAGTACACGGTTCACACCATTTTTACATGAGAGTCTAATTTTATCCTCAGTTTCTGTCCACAAAACAAAGGGACCAACCCCCCCTTCAGCTGTTGAAGTCTACAATTGAGCACAGCCACCACAGAACAAATGTTGTACTTGTGCCAGAGGAAGTGATGCTGTGTTGGTATGAGAAAAAGTGGAGCAGGGAAGGTAATGAGAGCACATAGCCACAGGAAGGCTGCCTAAGGATTTAACCAATCTCTGACACGGGGAGAATACAGAATGTCGAAGCTTACTTGTTTAATGAAACCCACATAAAATCCCTAAATGATTTCTGCCATAATTATTTTTTACATTTTGAGCCAGAATTTCAAATGATAGTCCCCAAGCTAACACCTGCAGTTACAATCACTTGTATATGCAGGTACCTGATTACATCTGAAAATCAAATACTAATGTCAGCTGTGCCTGATGCAGATGCAAATCCAGAGTCCTTACCAAGGGCGCACTGGAAGCTTGGCCCTGCCCTGCTGTTACATATCTCTAATGATGAAAAAGATATGCTCACTGCTATGAAAACTGCTAAATTCTTTCTTCATAGTGACAGAGTAGCGGGGACTCAAAAAGAGCTTCAGCATGACGAAAATGAAGGCACAGGATGCCTTTTATTTTTCTTTGATGAATCTTCATTGTACCTGTTATTTGTGAATTGTGTTCAGAGTGAAGGGAAAGAAAGAGAGTGTGCAGGAACTGCAAGTAGAAGAAAAAGAAAAAAAAGCTTCTGAGTTTTTCAGGATATTATAATCTTCGCATTACTTTTTATAAAACTATTTCTCTACATGACCTCAGATGGTTTTGCAACCTAGTAAAACTTGAATTCTCAGTATCAAAGTTCATTCCTATTGAACAAATACTATTAATTTATAAACTATGTTTTGGAGGATGTACTGAAATTTATCACAGAAAAATTCTTCTTATTGTACTTTTTCATATCTTACCTTTTTTGTTGGTTTTTTTTTTTACTGCAAAGAGAAACACTATTTTTCTCCTTCTTTACCTTTAAAATGGTTGCAGGTATTTCCCTTATAATTCATCTTGTGCTTGAATACATTTCAAAATGTAAGTTGATCTTCATTAAGAAAAAGAAATGAGTATCAAAGTTGAAAATTAGGTTTGAGGAAAAAGTATTTGAAGGGAAAAAAATTAATTTTAAAATGCAATTATCATTAATTAAATTAATGAGTATTTCATGACAAATTGATAACTTGGGTTAGATGTGATTAATTTGCATGATTCACAAGAAACTCCTCTGAAATCAAAGATATTACATCAGTGTGAACTTTGTGTAGAGGGTTCAGAGTCAAGCTGATAAGGTATAAATGTTATACCAAAGAATATTGCAGTTTCACCAGGCATTTCTGTCGTTATGTGAGGGTATTTATTATGGTGTGCTAGGATACAGTGGTTTACCTAATTGATTTTTCCCTACCTAAGTGAGCTACTGCAGCATTACTGACACAGGCATGCCTTCTTAAAACATCAGTGCAAGTATTTTTGCCCCGTACACTGAAAAGGTCTTGTCAGTGTACCCCAGGCTTTGTACTCTGATAGAGATCTGCAATTACAGCAAACTTTCAATGTTTTAATGGTGATGCATTCTGTTTAGTTTTCATAGTTTTGGTCTACAACAGCTGCTATCAAACTGCAGATCATTAGGAAATGCATGGCCCAATATGATTAATTTAGTCAGGAACAAATGTAGCTGGAGACATTTTGGCTGAAGGGACAAGAAATAAGCATTAGCACCAACTCCTCCAATGTTCTGGAAAGCAACAGCGATAATTTCAGTGTTGTGTGGTTGTCTTGTTACTACATTGTATAATGTATCTTCCCCATCTTCTCTTTCAAAGATCATTGTGCATCAGAAAAGCATACGCATAGGAGAATATTGCCACCCCATATGCTGAGGAACTATATTTTTTTGCACAAAGTTTAAATTAAAAATGAAAAGAATGATTGTGCAATTACATATACTTAGATGTAGTATAAACTTTTTTAACAACATATTTTGCATAAGGCAAAATAAAAGGAACAATTACTTTAAAGTATGTGCCTTGTATTTAAATATTTGTGAAAAAAAGCGTTTAGCAAGGAGCAACAGATGCAGGTTACCATAGCTAAGGCAGCTTGGAAGAGCAAGCAACACAATGAGGTTTCATGCATATACGACTCAATCCTTTTGGTCGCAAGTGACCTTGAAATCGTGAACTAAGCACACACACACACACACACACACATACACAATGCAATATTCTCTTAGTGAGCCTACAGACAACCTGAAATGGTAACTCTGAAAGTCATGAGCAGCCCCATCCATTTCACTAGGCTGTTAAGCTTGGGACATAAAGATGAACATTTGAATGTCATCCTTATTAATTCTATCACTAGTGATTATTTTACCAGGAAAATTCAGCTTCAGTTTCCATGCCTTCTGTGTACTAAAATGTCAGTAATAATCCCTCCATCCATGGTTCCACTGATAACTTCTACAATACTGTGAATTATTTGGCCTTACCAAAATACAGATGAATGAAACAATTATAAAGACAATGATAGAGAAAATCCTGTCAGTTTAGTACTCAGAGAAGAAACCCAACTCTGCTACTTTGATTATTTTGCTCATCCCTCTATTTAATTTACTGGAAAATGGAATTTGTCACTGCCTATGCCAGAATTCTGCAGAACCCAGAAAGAATGGCACAGAATTTAATTTCTATTTGCTGTAGTCAGGCTCCTAAGACTACACAAGCTTTTTTACTGCATCTAACAAGGATGATATGTTTATTAAGTAACGATTGATAGCAATATACCTGTTTTAATCAGAAATTTTAGTTGCCCTTTCAGTTGCCCAACCCATGTGTTCACTTGCCAAGCGTCTCCATGGTTGACACAGGTTGAGATCACAGGCAGAGGCCACCGTGGAAAAGCAGACTGTTTGGTAGACTTTGCGCATAACCTCCTAACAAATGCTGCTGAAATAGAAGTTGTTGTGTGTTTTTCTTTCAAGGGTAATCTGTCAGTACTATACATGAAAGGAGTATTTGTAAAGGAGGCTGAGATCTGTGGAACAAAATATTGGTCCTTGAGGGAAAATCTTGAGAGTCATCCCTGGCAGGTTCTTACACTCCAGATCTTCCAGCCAATTCTTAAACCACTTAAAGATGGTTTATAGTTATTGTACCTTCCATCATAATAATAACACTCATTATTAACTCTATAATGGTTAGCACCTTTTTTTAAGGTTCATCATATACTGCCTTCTACAGGTCTACCGCTACACAAGGCTGCTTTAAGCACCTGTATTTGTATCTGGAGTTGTCTTTATTGTGTGTTTGGAACAAAAGATGAGGTCAGTTCATTAGTACTGTGGTATTTTTTGTCTCTTTCACTTCATATAATTGCTATGATAAGTGTGGGTATATATATATATATACAAGAAGTCTCTTCTTTGTTTTCTAGGCTGAACATAATGTTACCAAAGTGCAGCTATACTCATTACTGTGTTGTGTAATTGTTTAGTAGCCAAAGTACTTCAGTCAAGAATTTTCAAGTTCCAGCTAGCTGTAGAGAAAATTTTACTTGCAAAACCACATTTCTTTTCTGTAAGTCTATCTTGTAAATTTGTTGACTATAGTGCTTGGATCCTTAGAGCAATTGCAGTGTTATTCAATTACTGGTAATGGTATAATACAGCAGATTGGATTTGCCGGCACTTCAGCAATGATCATGTCTACTAGTAAAATCTGCATTCTGACAAACCGACCAACTTGCTAAAAATTTTTATAGGCATACATAGAAGTTTCCTTAAGTTTCTTCAGTGGAGTTTTTGATTGAGTAGTTAATACCTACTTATCTGTAACAACATTGTAGAAGCACCAGGGTTGAATTTGACATTGTGAGCCATTTCCAAGGGTGTGCCGTACTGCTTATCCTGGTATAATGTCTGTGACTAGCTAAATAATATGTTTGGTGATGTCTTAAAAAAAACTTGTCAGTGGAGAATATTAATCATGAAATTTATCTGCCTTCTTACCTTTACATATATTTTTTTCTATCAGCTTATAAAAGATTAGCTTTTTATATGTTCACAATACAAAGTACAGTCCTAATCTTTCAAAACCAACAGTGTGTTAAAGAGCAACTACTGGTTCTTATTACAGAGTCTTTGTTTACCTGAGTGCCTTGCAAACTGCTGAGGCTGCATCCTTTTTTCTGAAAGTGTGCCATGCTTTGGACCAGCTCAAATACTAGAAATGAGGGTATTACTGGCCCCGGCAATTCAGAGCACCACAGTTCAGGGTCCCTTCCTAACTCAGAGGACTAAACTCACATCTTGGCACCATGCCCGCTCACCAAGCCTCTAACTGTTTCAGTGCAAGTTTCTCTAAATCCCTGCTATTTCCAGCTGCATGGGCTAATAATAATTCATGAGGACAGCGAAAAGCCAAGCAGGTCCCCAGCTCAGTGGTTACAGCATGTCACCAGGTGCACAGCACCAGCTCCCATGGTGCTCTCATGATAGGCTAGTTATTTGCTTAGTTTTTTTACCCAATGTAGAGCAGGTTGAGTAGGAAAAATGGTTTAATTCAGAAAGCCTTCAGTGTGGCATATGATCTCCTGTCACATAGATTTGTGTTCAAGAAAGGCAAATTGAATGTAGAATTTGGCCATATACACACACTATATTCAGGTTGAGCACTCTGAGCACAAGGGGTGGAGAAACTGTTATCCTATGTTACATCCCACAGCAAAATGTAGGCAACTGCTAGACTTGACAAAAGGCCTCAAGATGCACCAGGGCAGGTTCAGATTAGACATTAGGAAAAAGTTCTGCACTGAAAGGGTTATCAGGCACTGGAACAGGCTGCCCAGGAAGGTGGTTGTGTGACTATCCCTGGATGTATTTAACAGATGGGGAGACGAGGTCATTAGGGATATGGTTTAGTAGAGGACAGGTATGCTTGGACTGGATGATCTCAAAGGTCTTTTCCAAACTAGTGATTCCATGATTCTGTGAAATGGAAACTTGTCCTATGCTTATGTTGTTTTTCAGAGCTCTGCTTAAACAGACATGGTTTTGTGTAATGAGATGCAAACAGTGTACCTGTGAGGAAGGCAGACATCATGTCCCAGCAGTTCCCAATGACCTTCTACCTGTAGCCTCACTCCTGGCTTAAATCAGAGTGGGATCTGACGTACAGGCAGCATGGGCTGGGTAGGGATAAGGGCCCAAGCTGACATCTGAGCACCCAAGGAACACCTCAGCACAAAAATTGTGGGTACCTTCACCCAGTTGGGCAGAAACACTGATACCTCCACCCACTGTCTCCCTTGTGAACTGAGCCAGACACGCTTGTGTAATCTAAATAAAGTTTGTTTTTTAATGTGCTCGTGAGAGAGACTGGTACGTAATTTGAGAAGATATGAGTGTTATGTGTTTGGGTCTTGGTGTGACAATGTTATGTTTAAATATCTGTTGTCTTTGAAAGACAGATAAACTAAAAGGCATCTGGAAGAGACTGAAAAAGTCTTTCCAAGGCACTATTTTACACTTGCTGTGGTTTAGCCCCAGCCAGCAGCTAAGTACCATGTGGCCACTTACTCCTCCCTGCCCTGGTGAGATGGAGAGGAGAGCCAGAAGGTAAAGGTAAAACTTACACATTGGGATAAGGACTGTTTACTAGGACAGCAAAGAGAGAGCAAAAAGAGAGAGGACACAGCCATATTTATGTTGCATCTATGTTATACTTCCTAAGCTGCTGTGCATCCCTGTGTTGGAAAGAAATTAGTTATTATTGAATAATTGGAAAATGTTATTTGACGTTACAGAAGGACCATAACCTACTTCTGTGCCAAACTCAGATCACAAATAAGAGTTGGTGCAGAAAGAACATATAAAGTACTTGGAACAGAGAAGGCCACAGACCAAAAGCCTAGCTCCTCTGTTACATAAAACTGAAACCTGCTAGGGAGTGATGTTCCTGAATATCATATATCAGTTGACACAACCTTCCAATATTATTATCCCTTTACACACCCAATAAATCTCATTCAAATATGTGAGATCAGTAAAGGTGACATTTTAGGCCTTCTCTGCACAGAGCTGAATTAGTTGGGTTGTGCTCAGGGGAAAACTACACAGCAGGGACATGGCTTCAGAGAGCTCTGATGGTACCAGGCTGCAATAGCTGCTTCAGTTCCTTCATTTCCCTGTAGACAAAATCTGTTCAACACTTGATTTTGATAATTGCCTGCACTGAAACCATTTCTTAGACTTCTCCAACAAATAACCATGAGAAGCTACACCTGAATTGTTTGTTTGGTTTCTTCATCTGTACGTTTAGAGCAACCTAACCAAGGAAAAAAATTCCTGTATCTCAGAACCCCACAGGGATGACATCCCTATATGGTATTTTATCATTTCTTAAGGCAAGGACAGGGCACTTCATGGAATTTATGCAATTTAATTTATTAATTTATAAGAATAACTACAGAAGTGTACTTCATGTCCCATATACTTCTGTCATACTAATGGTTTTAATATCCTCTCCTTAGGAATATCTGGTGATCAATACAGAAAGTTACATGAAAACAAATCTTCTGACTAACTTTAGAGATTTTTTTTTAGGCAAAAATTATGCATGACTTTCACAATGGTCTCATTAAAAAAAAAGCTGAGAATCAAATGAAAAGGGTTAGAAACATTAAAGTTTTACTGATTTCTTGTCTTATTGAGCCCAAGTATATTGTCAAGTTGCCAACAGAGAGTAGGGTGAATGCACAATGGGTTATGGACATAAGCATATGTCTCCCCGAATGAGCTACTAAGCAATTAGCAAATTCTTTTTTTTAACTTCTCTTTGTGATTTTTCATGTGGAAAAAGATCTTTAGACCTACATGACTGCTGTCCTGGGAAATTTTGTGACTTGCAATTCATCAGGATAAACATTTGATTTACTGTTGGAAGAAAAGAAGTCTGTTCAGGACTGAACTGCTTGACCCTTTCTCGGCTTGTGCTGTTTAGACCTTCTGGGACTGCTGCCATTGCCTGTGACAGAGAAATACCTGCCTGTGTTAGTGATGTGAAGGTTATAATATTTTTAAAAATGGAATAACCAAGGTATTTTGAGATTATATCTCCCAGTTAGCCTCCTGCTGAGACAACATGTCCTGAAAATAGAACAAAGTGACGTTGGCACAAGCACTTGGTTTTTATGAGATGGAAGATGACATAAAAGAATCTGACTACCCATTCATCCCCAAAATACACCTTGAGAGAAGGTGAGATCCTGTGGATCAGTGTCAGAAACTATGAAGTTCAAGCTCAGAACTTTACAAAAGATTTTTAAAACTAAGAAAAGTCCCATTCCAGAATAGTGACATGCTCATCATTCCTTTGGGCTAATTCCAGAGTAATATTTTAACTGCCTCCGATTTTCATGCTTCCTGCTTTTACTACTTTGTTATAAAAGAGATTAGTTAACAGGATAGAAGATTTCAAAATGCACAAATATTTTTTTTCAGGACTTGGGTTCTTTTTAATTTTATGGGAAAATATCAACAAAAAACTTTAATGTAATTGAATGGCAACAGACACAAAAAATAATTTGTGCAGAGCAACACCAAGGGCATTTTCTATCTATACATCATGCCTTTTATTGGGATCTGGTATTAGGGTGTTTTTAGGGCTGAGATAGAGTTGAATTTCTTCATAGCATCACATATGGGCCTGTGCTGTGGATTTGTACTGGAAACAGTCTTGGTAACAGGGTTATGCTTTCGTTACTGCTGACCTTCAGTCATAAAGCTTCCCACCTCATCCCACCAGCAAGTGGGCTGGGGGCACACAGGAATTTCAGGGGGACACAGCTGGGACAGCTGACCCCAAAGAACCAGAGGGTCTTATGATGCCATGCTCAGCATATAAGTTGCTGGAGGAAGAAGAATGAAGAGGGTGAGGATGACATTCGGAGTGATGGTGTTTGTCTCCCCAAGTCACTGCTACATGTGATGGAACCCTGCTTTCTTGGGGATGGCTGAACACCTCCCTGCCCATGGGCAGTGGAGAATGTGTTCCTTGTCTTGCTTTGCTTGTGTATGTGGCTTTTGTTTAACTTATTAAACTGCCTGTATCACAACCCACAAGTTTGCTCACTGATTTCTCTTCTGATTCTCTCCCCCATCCCACCAGGGGGGAATGAGCCAGTGGCTGCATGGTGCTTAGTTACTGGCTGAGGTATTCAGATAACATTTATACAGCAGTAGCCAAGATCTCCCAGTGAAGTCCTACTACCATTGCTGTCACATTGTAAACTTTGATTAATTTTAATGAAACCAGGATTATCCTCTTACAGTCTTTCAAACAAGTTTTAGACAAACTCTAAAAATGCTAGTTTTTTCCTAAAAGAAAAACAGAAAAAAGTTCAGTCTTTTAACATACTATTTGTGCAAAACCATTTGTATCATAGAGCTTTCTTTGGGTTTCTCTTTGCAATTTTAGATACATAAAGACAGATGAATTGTTTTCACCCTGCACAGGAAGATTTGTTTCCTGCCACACTGTTAACATTTCTAATTGAGTGGAAGAAGACTTAAAAGTACAAGCAAAACTTCAGGGATGTAAAACTGTAAAATGAGTTCTACAACAGAGGTATTTTCAGAAACATATAGGTAATAAATACAATCCAGCTGATGCAACTAACTGCCAAACACTTGTGCCCCAGAGAGCATCAGGGTGGTTGTTTAAAGACTGTCAGCACCTTGGACAATATGTAGAAGAATCACATGACCAGCAAGGATTTCATATAGAATATACATTTTTTACTTACCACTAATATCTGCAGAGTTTCTGACCTAAAAGCTACTGAAAAGAAATAAAAGAGTAGTTAGATATAAAGACTGTGCTTTTGGAGTTTTTCTCACACATGCACACAAAAGCAGAAATAGCTTTTAAAATATTTTTTTGGATAGGACTGTTTTGCAGAGGAAGGAAAAGCACAGATGCCATACACTGGAGGGTAAAGCAGCAGTGTACTGGATATTCAGTGTCTTCATCAAGAGGAAGTATGGACCCAATTCAGAGTGGCAGCTCCTGTGTGGTTTGATTGCATTCTACACACTTAATATCCAAGCCACCTTTTTCCTCCATTAACAAAGAAGACGTCTCTCTAATTCCGCATGTTAGTGTGTGCTATCTTTACCTAACTTGAATGCCACCAGCAGCAGACTGCAAGCAGCTACTCTTTTCAGCTGACTTCCAAGGCTAGTGTCAGATATTCCCTCCTTTGAGGGTTAGTCTCCATCATGATTGTTCCAAATCTACTGTATTACCTTATTTGCACCCATGGCTACAGAAAAAACCCAGCATGCTGACAGGTGCCTGATCATGACATAAAATATTTCCCATTTGCACAATTCCAGATTTCCCAAATTTTCCATTCTCGTGTGGTTTCAGATTGTACTGGGCTATCTGAGTTATGGTCAAGTCTTTATACTTTACCTGCCAGATTATTTTCTCATTGTTTTGTAGAGCTCCTTTTGGGGAAGCACTTCTTACCATACCTAACCTCATATCCATAAGAGCTCCATCAATGCTGTCATTGCCACTCATGTCTAATGATGTTCCCTGGTGCAAGTAGGGGTGTCACAGAAACTTGGGATAGTGCCATCTTAGTGCTGGCTCTGACCCTCACAGGACAGGAGGTGGTGGCAAAGGACTAGACATCTGTGGGGAGCAGAGACCCCAGATTTAGTCATTTCCACCCCAGTCTTCTGTTGTTTGGAGGATGAGTCTCAAACTAGGAATGCTTTGCCAACAAATGATTTCCAGATGCAATAGGAGGTATTATTAGAAATTTAGCTTTTTTTGACAATTTTGGGGTTTTAATCCCTTCACCTGTCTCCTTTGCAAAGTATTTAGATTTAATTATTGGGAAAAAGGAAAAGTTATTAAAAATATGCAAAAATATCAGGGTTTAATTTTTTCCTCTTTTTGGCCTTTTTTGTTTAGTTTTGCTACTCCAGAAAATCCCTAACAACATATAACTTAAAAACACAAAGCCCCCCAATATAAGCCCAAATATGCCACCTTACAGTCATCAGCATCCAGTTACAAGCTCAGACCATGCTTGCAGTGAGCACCTGGCCACTGTTGCCATCGTTACACGCAGACAATTTCGAGTCTGCTATTTGTGGTGTGCGACAGAGGCCAAAGATCCTGTTACAACTTTTAGTTAAATACATGCATTCTCAAGGACTAGAATTTGAACTCACATGTGTTTATTTTGGGATGAAGTTTGCCTTTAGTTTTCATGTACAATTGACAAGGTCAACAGCAGGATTCTTTCGCATAAAGATGTCATTTTATGGCTTACAGCAATTGCCATGATTAACCAACTTAACTCATCTTCGGAGATTAATCACATGAAAAGAAAATTACGTGGGGATAACACACTGATGCAGCATTTCATAGAAATAGTGCCTTTTAAAGTTACTTAATAAGGCATTTGTGGAGAATGGTGATCTTTTAAAAAAAATCAGTAATTCAGTTTTTTCACTGACCATTTTTTAACTGGGCCAAGCTGATATTATGATTTGATGTGTTTAGTAGGACAGAGTAGTGAGATGTGGAATAGGTAGGCAAGTCTGGATAATATGACTGAATTGCTAAGGACAGAGAAACAGAGTTAGCTGGAGGTAAACTGCATCACCCACTGGGTGTTGGCTATCAGGGAGTGGCTGACAAGGCAGTCAAAAGATGTAAAATCAAAATAAATGCAGTTTGAAAACTGAAAGCTCCTATTTGCAGTAGAAGCTTTGTAGCCTGGGGAAGTGAGGAGATGGAAAGAGATCTCGGGTATGCTGGCTGAAAGAGGTGAGTAATGCCAGTGGGGCTGGCCTGTGTGGATGTGGTGGTTTTCCTTTCTATACCAGAGTTCCTTACAGTGCCTTATGTCACCAGGCAAATATGAACAGGCCTGTTCTGAAAATGTCTGGTCTGTGTCACAGAAAACATGCAACCTTGTTGGTAGTCTGGCTCCTAAATTTGGTAAGCCTCCAGAAGAAGGCTTATGACTGCTTGGAATCATTTGAAAGAAGTATGGTGAGAAATGAAGGTGTGGAAGCAAGTGATAATCTTGGAGCTGTGGACTGCGCTGTTGTAAAAACTTAGTGCCTAGCATTACCAGCAGTCTAGTGTTATGTGGTCCCCCTCTCAGGGTAAGCACATAAACACTGAAGTGTTCACATGGTCTGTGGATCAGTGATGAAGCTGTGACCTCTAGCAGGAAAGATATCTGGTTTTACATTATATATAATATCTGATTTTCCAAAGAAGTGATACTGTGTGTAATAAGGATTTAAATTACATAGTACTTTGGAAACTGGCTGGTAAAGCTATCTGGTGATGAAAAAAGACTAATAATTTTTGTTACAATTTGTTAATAATTTTTTAAGCAAACAAAAAATTGCTGGTTATCTCTAAATTTTTTATTGTACAGCTGGATGCTTATTGTGGATGACAGGTGACAAAAACAGGTCTGCCAGCCAGATCTAATTCAGTTGCATGCTATAATTCTGGCATTTGCTATATGCTTGTGTTTAAAAGTTGTAGTTTCTTCCACATAAATGCAAGATTGCATTTCTTGGCATTGTGATGGAGAGAGTTGGGGCAGAAGCCAGAAGAAACTTTCAGAACCAACATACTAGAGTTTAAAGTTATGCAAAAGATTGCTCTGAAGGCTTCAGGGAATACAGCTGAGATCACACAGAACTGTAAATTATATACTCTGCACAAATAGCTTGGGGCCATATGATAATTAATAACTACTGTATTTAAGTAGTTAGGAACTCAGTTTCTTATATTATTAGTTATAGCTTTATTTAGCAAATGTTCTCCATGGTAATTGCCTGTTTATATTGCCTGTGTATGATGCTAGTAGATAGCTTGGATGAACAAACTGATTAGTAGGAGTCTTAATCGTATTGCAACAGTTGTCCCTATTCTAGCAGGTAATAGCAAAGAGCTGTAAAGCAGATAAGAAAAGATAAGTTTCACATTTACAACCCTAGCACGCATCACTGAGTTGCCAGCTAGAGCACTAAGTTCAGGTTGTGTGAACACATAAGAGTAAAGGGTGAGTTTGGAATAACTTGGGTCTTAAAAACCACCAAACCAACCCATAAACTACCCAGCGATAAGTGAGGAGTATTGGTGATTATGCAGGAAAAGCAGCGCTGGCTTTTTTGAATATAGTCCTAGCAATGACTCATGATCACATCCATAAACTCAGAAGAGTGCTCTGAAAGAGGACAAACAAAAGAAAGCACACTGGCAAGCAATTATTTTCTGGTTTGCCATCTCTGCGAATGACTACATCTGTACTCTCAGATAAACTAGTTTCCTTCTACAGTGGCAATAAGAATAACTGGCTGGATGAGCAAACCAAGAGAATAATCTGTACTCTCAGATAAACTAGTTTCCTTCTACAGTGGCAATAAGAATAACTGGCTGGATGAGCAAACCAAGAGAATACATTAAAACAGTTTTACAGCTGATCTAGAAAAATAGGAATCTTTATGATCAGCTACCAGACAACCACTGTTTGTTGCAGGCTTAAGACACTGACAAAGGGCCACAAGAACGTTTGGATGGTGATTAGTCACCTCTGAATCCAGGCCTCCTTTTTCCTACCCCAAATCTCCTAAGAATAGTTTTCCACTGTCCAGCCTTTACTGTGTTGCTTGCTTTTGTTGGGGTTTGTTTGTGTCTTAGTTTCTTTGTTTTTCCCCTGGGTAAGGATGTTTCAGAAAAAAGTAACATTTGCAGGCGAAACAATAAAAATGAACCTACCTCAACAACTAATGACCTATAATTTCTTCAAATCAGGCATAAAGAAAACAGATTTACCAGAAACTGCAACTCCTTGCATGTGCAAAGGCAGAAATATTGCTAAATGTAAAAAATGTGGCCTTCCCCTCAGATTCTTATAACATGATATTGTGTCGCTTGAGCTGAGAAATTATGTTCAAGTAAAACCAGTAAATGGACAGCAATCTGTACCACTAATCATCCAAAGAAGGGAATTTTCTGTATTTTTTTGTCCAAAACTACTGTCCAGTTACATTCTTTAATGATCTAAGGGTGGGTGCTTTGTGTTTTTTTTTTCTTTAAGTAGGTTTTTCCTTTTCAGTGTTAATAATGGCTTTGTACTTGCTTTTGAGGTTTTTTTTTAATTGTCAACAACAGTTATTTCTCTTGGTCATGATTCTGCAAAGAGCTTAGACAGTGCATACCCAAATATGGGTGTGTGATGTCTCAAGTTGGCTTCTGGGGCACTGTGCTGGATGAGTCTGCACTTACACTGCAAAACTAAATGCTTCAATTGAATGAGTTCTGTGAGAACTCAGTCCACAAATAGGTATCTAGTTGCTGCTTTTAGAACCATACTTAGGCACCACAGAGTATCTCAAAACCCTTCTCTCAACAGCTACCTAAATCTGAGAGCATTCATTTCTCTGGTAGCATATAATGATGGTATTACCATCATGAGCTAATATTTATTATCTAAGATTAGCTTTCTGGAAGTCTAAAACTAGGTGTCCCTTTAATTGTAGGACTTAGGTGGCCCTGTGGGTGAGTGGCACAGGGGTTAATATCAATATAGCACAGCAGTGTTGGGGATGGCAGCGCTGCATTGCTCTGGTGGCCCTCCGCCTCTCATGATCACCCAGGTTTGCGCTCTGGTTTAGACGAAGGACTTAAAACAGGTCCCACAAAAGTCAAGTGTATGGCCCTAGGGATATTAATCCAGACATCTGAGCAGGAAGGAGGAAGTAACAGTATTTCCCAGTGAAACCACGCCATTCTGCGAAAAGGAACAGAAAAGGGGAAAGAAATGTTTGAATCATCTGCTAAGATGGTAGGGCACTGATGGTGGAAGGAGGAGGATTGTGTTGCACCTGTCCATGAACAGATTTCAACAAGGAAAAATCAAGCAAGATGCATCTTGGAAACCTGATCACTGGATGGCTAGGATGTTAGGGGCAGGGGAGGCCAAGATCCAGGCACTGCTATGAAACTGGTGGTCTCTGGTGACTTATCAGTCAGTTAGTTAGCCAGGGCATGGCACCATTGCTCTCCATGAACTCCCTGGGGAGTCTAGATACAAATCTCAGGGCTTCACATCCCATTGGGGCAGAAGATGTTTGCTTTATGGACTGTCCCATTCAAGGGAGTTTGTATAAGTCAAAAAGTGATGTGACAGATGTTACTGGCTTTAAAAGGGGTCAGCTCTTGTGTCTGTAAAATTCAGATGGACTCAGAATCTTCCTCTGTACATTTTTCTGAGAAAAATTTTGCATCTTTAATCTTCTGGGGAAACAAAACAAAACAAAAACATAAAAACCAAAACCCAAAACCAACCAAACAACCCCAAACACCAAAACCAAACAACTAACCAACCAAAAAACCTCAAAGAGCAAAACACCTCTGAATTTGGATTTGGATGTTGAGCTCAGAGTCTGTGGTCCAAAAACACTTGGAGCTGAGATTTCTGATTTGGTTGATGGTGGAATGATGTCTGGATCTGCAATTACAGTGCTGACCTGTACAAGGGTGAGTCTGAGGAGACCTACAGCAAAAAGCTAGTATTAAGCCTTTATTGTTAGCTGAATGAGGCTCAGTAAGGTTTATGCTCTCAGCATAGTACCATGATTGGTCACAGCGTTCTGATCACACTGGGCTGAACACTGTCAATTTAAACTGATATACAGACTAACTGCAATACATGTGAAAGACTTCAAAATTTGCCTTTGCCTCCTCTCTCTAATCTTTCAATCTCTTTTGGTGAGCTTTCTATAGCATAGCCATCAAAGCACTGGAATTTATGTGAAGTGCATCATTATGATCTGACCATATCTCCTTTGCAGAACTGGCAGATACACCTTGTCTGTTTGAGCACTTTTCATGTATCTCTGAATTTATGGGCTGGATATCTGTAATTGTAAAAGAGCTGGATGTCACCAGGTGGCCTTGAATGGCTCTGAGACTGCAAAGACAAAACTTGATTTTCAATCACACTTTAGTAGTGGCAGGAAAAAAGGGCAGTCAGTCAGTGTAATTCATCATGCTGATTAGCATAAAATACATGTACTAGCTCCTTGAGCATTCATAATGTTTGCATTTATCAACTCCACTTGTAATTTGCTTTGTGTAGACTTTACAATATTTTTCTTTTTTAAAGTGGTCAGACTTTTGGACACACCTCTTTCACATTCTCCTCTAAACTGCTTGCTATTGGGGGCTTCTATTAATTTTAGCAGAATTTAGAATGAGCATGTTTCTGAGTGTTTGGGATCAGCACACCACACAAGGTTTTGTGGAGTGTATTCCAGCTATTCCAGCTGGATTTCAGCCATCACCTACATCACTTTTTTTCCCCCCTCTGTGAATTTTAAGGAAGAAAAAGGAATTGTGGCACTTCTCCAGGACAAGTTCAGGTGCTTTCTTCATTGTCTGAGCAGAGAATCGTTGAAGATGTCATATTTATGTGTGAACGCACAAAGTGTGTATATAAATTGGTGTCTCAGAAATCTTTGACACTGAATTAACTCATCTGGCACTTTCAAAATCTTGAAAGGGTATCTGGTGGAAAAGGTGCCATTGTCTCCCAAGAGTTACCACTGGATAAAGTGCTGGAGAAAGGAGGGGGACAGTTGCTGTTTTCATGGAGCAACAGGAGGGGTGAGATGCCAAGGCACCAAGTCTGGGTCACAGTGGAGAAAGCTGGAGAAACTCTCCTCACATCCCCACACAACCACTGCCCTTCATTCAGTTCTTGTCTTACAGGGGCTGAGCCGCTTGATGAGTTTGGGTCATAAAGCGCAATGTTTTATGTATCGGCAAGGCATAAACTATGCAGAGGATGTGTGGGATTTGTATCTGTGGTTGGCAAAAGCCACCCTGTTTCTGTTGTGGTCACATCTGTAATTCCTAGCTGCAGGTGGCTACCCTTTAGGTACTGACTGAAACATTGACATTGATTTCTGATGCACCTTCTCTCTTCCTTGAACTGATGTAGAGGAAAACCAAGGGAGGCATGGAAGTGAACTCTTCAGCTAGATCCAAGCACTCTCCTATTCAAGCAATCAGCAAGACAAGGCTTACCTCTTAAAACTACTCAAGTTTTACATTAATTTCTGTTTTAGCATTTGTCTCATCTAGAGCCTTACCTAGAATTAAAGCTCCATTATGTTGAGAAGTTCAATAACAAATACCAGTGGGCATATCCTGATCTGGAACATCTACAGGATCAGAAATAAGTTAACTAGTGCATATCCAAAAGCTATGTGACCAGGAAGAAAAAGGCATTTCAACAGGCATAATTTCCTGAATGGTGAGCAGTGCTCTCTGTGGAATATTGGCAATATTAAGACATAGATTCTACTAGTCTCTATAATCTGTATCTTTATTCAAACTACTTTTAATTACTCCAGACAATAATTCCTAAGAACTTGAAAATTTGGTGGGTCTTGGATAACAGTAGAAATAAGCAAGTGGCAAGCCCTAGTGTTCTCACTTTACAATTGGTTTGGGTTTTTTTCTTTACTCCTTATTATTACTCATGAGAGAAGTCCAGTGATATAACTACAGAGGAGCTGAATTTACTGACCTTTGCTTTAACTGTGATTTGGGAAAAAAACCTCAAGAAGACATTAAATGTGAAAAAAGTAAATGTTTTAAGCAACATTTTAAAAAGCTTTTTCCAAAATCTCATATTTACAATTGGAATGTTTATTGCACCATAAAATTACAGTACTTGGGAAATGATGCTTCAGTTCCTGAAATAAAGTTTCAGGGAGGCAGGCTTTGGGTGTAATAGCTGATTCTGGTAATCAAATTCTGCCTGTCACTATGTACCATAGTTGTTACTGCAATTTTAATGTATTTGGGAAAAGCTCATGTGCCTGATTTTTAGTCTTATAATTAGAAAGTTGTGCTTTAATTACACAAAGAAAAATTGTATTTGTAAATCTAAATGGTATGGCAGTTTTCATTTGTCTGTAATAAAAATTTAGGCTCCATAAAATGTGCTTTTTTGGACTCAAAACTTCATGCGCTTTTTGCATGGCTGATCTATTAGGTGCAGTCCTTTTAGCAGCAATCACTATTAAAATCATCACTGTCCTCTAATTTAATGCAAAAGCATTGTGGCATGATGTATTGTTTCACAAAGCTGGGAAAACACAAATAAATATTCTAGGCATGCAGCCTGCATCCTTTTCAGTGCCGTGCTTTACTACTACAGAAGGCTCAGGGCTCACAGCCCTGAAATGTTTAGCAGCTCCTTGATAGTCTTGTCGCAATGTCTAGAAAGCATAGTTAGATCACAGTGGGTTTTACAGAGACATTATTTATTGCACTCAAGATGTTGATGCTGTATGACTTGCGTTCCCAGAACGACTTGCAAATATGTTTCTGTTGTCCTGGATGCAGTGATTTCCCTCTTGAAATGGGCCCTTCTGTAAGTCATCTGTTTATGTTATAGCAGTAAGAGGCAGGATGACTGACAGGCTTTCTCTGCCCCTTAGTTTCTAGGATGCTTATTGATGTATGGCACTGGAGCTTAGGAGACTCAATAGCACGGTGTCATTTCAAGAATATGAAAAACAATTTTAAAAGAGCTAACAAAATCCTTTGTTTGCAAAGTCATGCTTTCCTCTTATTGAGCAACTGCACCTGCAAAGACAAACCCTCTAGTTCCTTCTGTGGACCAGTATAGTAAATTTATCTACTTGTAGAAGTATGCATAGAACAGATAGATATCTATGTTAAAGTGAACAGACACAAAGGAATTAAAATTGCGTGTGGAACTTTACATTTTCAAGACTAAAAAATGTATTGTGAAGTAAAACCAAATTAAGTAATTTCATGCTATTCTATGAAATGTTTTCTCTGACTTCAAATGGGAAATCAATGATACTTTGAGGAAAGACAAGATAGTTAAGATTTGCTAGAGTGAAAGCAATAGTCAAATGACACAAATTACTTTATTAGATTATTTTACAATGTCATGTATCCTGAACCTAAGTAAATTTTTTTTTTTTTTTTAATTTGAAGTTATTTCAATTATTCTGAGACACAGGTTGTGTAAGGCGGCTCTGGATAATTAGTAGGCTTAAGTTGTATTTCTTTTTTAGTCGATTGGAGATGAATGCAGGATTGGCTATGTGCTCTTAGAAATGTCAAGTTCCATTGCAGCATTTGGGGTGGGCTTCCAGCTGTGGTAAATCCCAAGTTGTCAAGTCACATATTCCCAATGGTGCTATACGTATAGGACTAAGGATGATAGTTAACTCTTGCTTGTTATTTTTGCCAGTTAAGTCATATGCATAGATATTCTGCTCTCGTTACCTCATTCAGCAGAGCACTCAAATACTTGAATAAGCACGTGCTTAAATAACACATGATGAGAAAGGGGATAAATCCACTTCTTCAGTAGAAACTGGTGTTTGTGGAACAATCACAAGGCAAAGGACATAAGAAAATTCATGTTCATCCCTGTAATTTATCTTCAGTACCTCAGTGTCACATTCAGAAAGCATAAGGAACAATCAGAGTAGCTACACTAGAATTAAGTTTTTTACTATGGGTTCTATTTTTTTCCAAAATTTTCTTCTGTCATAGGTTCAGAGTCATCCATCTTCTATCAAGAGCATCTTCTCCTTACTCCTCTAGGTTATCTGAAAAAACCCCAAACAAAACCTACAACCAAATCCAAAAAAACTGCGATGCAAAATGAAATAGATGAATAAAAAACCTCACCGCAAGCCAAAACAGGGGCAAGTAATTGTGACAATAAAACTACCAGGCCCGTTGCTAACGTTCTAATAAAGTGTCTGCAAATAAAAAGCAATTTCAAATATTCAAAGCTGGTTTCAGTGTTTTATGGCATAATAAATGCCTTATGATCTCATTAATGTCATTAGGCTTTTATCTCCAGGAGAACAGAGAAAAGAAAGGATGTAAATTCTGAACAGAGACTGTGTCAGAGTTAATGCACAGGGAAAGGGAACACTGAGTGAGCAGCAGCAGGTTTATTCATAGAGCAACGACTTCAGGCTTTACCTGCAGTTATCATGCTTTGGAACTATGGCCTTGTTTTTCTTTCTTTTTTCCTATATCTTTCAAACTTCCATAACTTCCCACCCTTCAGAGGCAGTAAATAACTCCACGATGTACTGCAACCTGCAGGACTTTCTGTTTCTGTTACTGTTGCTACTCTGTGCTTCAAGACTCTCCTTGTGTACCCTCATGGGGTACCCAGCCATTAATGTTGCCTCATTCAAAGTAACCTCTTTTGGGAAGCAACAGTAATCTTGTGGTGCTCGAAATGCAACTTAAGCAAGATCTGAAATGTCATCCAATTGGTTCAAAATGAAATGGATATAATTGTAAAGAAATTTTTAGTTCTTCTTATTTGTACCCCCAATCCCCCGGTTTTTTGCATGCGGAAGCTGCCAAGATTCTGTTTCACAGTTTTTCTCTGTTACCTTTCAGAGCTGGAAACTTTATCAATTTTAAATCTAAATCCAATGAGATATTGTAAGAACCATTCCCTCAACTAACCTTTGCTTAACAGTACATAATGTGGAAAAGAAACTGGGATAAATGAGATTACCCTAATGCCGTTTCTTGTTATTCCAGAAGATCTTGCTAATTGAACAGGCAGTTTAGATCTCAAGTTATCACTTGCAGAGAATGAGTCTATATATTGCAAACTAAGACACAGAACTGTGGTGATTACAATAGTAAGTCAAGTTGTTTACATCTCCGCGGTTCTCATTCCTGCTTCACTTTTTTGGATACCTATATGAGACCTCTTCCTCTGGAAATTTTGTACGCACTTTTAGAAAATAGGTGTAGTATCTGAGATGACCACCAAGAAAGCAGTAAAACTCCGTTTTTTAAAATTACTTTTTTTTTACAATTGAAGATTTTATTTGTTACAAATAATTATAATAAAAATTGGGGCAACAATATATCCGCAATTCTCAAAATTCCTGGAAACATTTTTTTTAAGGATTGATCTGTAATTTAATTTTCCATTTGCATGTGGATACTTTTTAGACCTTCAATTATGTGATCATGATAAGTATCCCTGGCTCCAGATATCCTGCACAGTGCTTGCCAAGTTCTCCTCTTCTTTTCCAGCCAGCTCCCTGGTCTGCTTGGAGCACTTGGCCATGTACAATGAAGCCACATAATCCTGATTTGATTCTCCCAAAGTACTGTTTATGGAGAGACATTTGTTTATGTTATAAACCAATAATCACAATTTTACCTTACTCTGGGACCACCTTCCATCTTTCAAACTCTTAATTTTTTAGGAATTTGAAACAGCTCTTAGAAAGTGCCTCACTACAGTTATTTTTGGCTTGAAAATTACTATCAAGAAGCACTTTTTTTTGACACTTCTCATTGCAGAGAATGTACTGCTTATTGATAAGTTTGAATTGGCTCAGGATTGGTCCATTTACTATAACACACAAGAAAACTGTTGCTTGAGTCTTGTTGTCGAGACTCAATCAACACTGGTGAGTGCTGACTCTGAAATCTATACTTTTTGTACTGTCCGGTTGATGAAAGTGCCACCAGTCCTGTGCGGATGATCTGCAGAAACAGCAGAAGTACCAATTCATGATACTCAGAAGTCTGACACATGGTTTTTGGGATTTGTAGAAATTATTGTACATGCAAAAGGGTTTGGTAGCTCTATATGATAGCCTCTGAAGAGCTGCTATGAGTCAAGGTTTATTCATGGTTAGTGCTCTTAACCACTTAAAACCCTAGGTTCAAATCCTTCTCGTGGACTGTGCATGGACTGTTACGCTGTCTTTAGAAAAATGCTATCTGCTGATAGTGGTGAGGTACAAGGAACCCTTGCAGCTGGGTTAAAGTCTGCTGAGTAGGAGCCATGAGTATAGAAGGATTTCGCTCAGCTCTTTCAATACCAAGTTTACGTGAATTGTTACTTGAAATATTCTGGCCTGATTAGTTGCCATGCTCCAGGTTTTATTTCCCTCAAGTTGATAGTTACAGCTTCAATGATTTTTACAAGGTGTAAACTGCAGGAAGATGTAAATTCAGCCTGGGCAGAGAACTTGACAGCTTCAGTCCAAGACAAAATAGGGAGTGGAAAATTTGGGATCAGCATTGATTTCAGAAATAATCAAAAACTTTGGAGATACCATTTTCTTATTAGAGAATGAGTTTTTTCCTGTTGACTTCTGGTCATAAAAGTTTATTCCAGAAAAAGAACATGTTGATCATGACTCTGATCTCTCCAACAATGTAGCAGTGATGCCAGATGTGCTCTGAGGCAATTCTCTGATTAAAATGGTATGGGATATTGCAGGATAAGGGCCTATCCCACCTAAGCAGGTGTCCCGAAGAACAGTGAATCCTTCATCCCACTGGTATTTCAAGAACTGGACTAAGAAAACCCTGAGGTTATTGCTACAAAAGCAGTTTGAGTATGTGAATACCTAAAACCTGGCAGCCAGTAAGCAAATGATCTTTTATTATGCTTTAAGTATAATCCACAAGCACTAAAATATTTGTCCTTCCTTTCCATATTTGGAAGACTCATAGACCATATCTTTAATTAGTATTTAAGCACCTGAATCTTACTGGTTTCTCTGGAAATTAGCTGCATGTGATCCATTCAGAATGTGGATTTTTGTTTAAAAAACCCCAATACAGAATGAGAACACATTGTACTATTTCTCTAACAGCATCTGCCTCCATGGCACATGCCTCCTCCTGGGTCGAAGTGGCAGGTACTTCCTGAAAAAAATATCACCACTTCCAGAAAAAAAATACAGTCTTTGGAAATAATAAAGACTTAAGCAACTAAGAAGATGGAAAAGTATTTTCCAATTCACAAATGGAATGCTTCTTTTCACATAGCTTTTCATCTTCTTCTGATAGATGGCCCAATTATGGGAACCAATTAATAAATATTTTAACCTCGTTAATGGGCTTCCTGTTCAGGGAGTTTCAAGTGCACCCTTGGTATTACACATGTTCTCATAGCAAGAAAGGTGTTTTCTAAAAAGAAAGTGGAAGAACAGACACCAGGATTTACCTAGAAGTAGAAATATTAAGTGCCTACTAAAATTTGTTTGTAGAAATCTGTTGTTATACAAGCAAAGGAAAAAAAAATGTTCATTCCTTAAGGTAGAGCTTTATGTTTTTAAACTGTCTTCTTTCTTACCAGGAGGTTAATTAACCATCAAAATTTTCTTAGATTTTGTTTCCTCAGTCATAAGGTCAAACCCAAAGCTTGTGTAGTGGGTTGGCCATGGCTGGACTCCCAGTGCCCCCCCAAAGCTGCTCCATCACTCCCCTCCTCAGCTGGACCGGAGAGAGAAAATAAAACTAAAAACTCATTGGCTGACACAAGGGCAGGGAGAGATCACCCACCAATTGCCATCATGGGCAAAACAGATTCCTCTCGGTAAAATCAGTTTAATTTATTACCAATAAAATCAAGTGGGACAATGAGAAACATAGACTGAATCTTGAAACACCAAACCCTAGTCAGTAGACACATTGTCTCTGCAGTGCTAGGACTCTCCACACTCTGGCCCTGCTCGAGTGTGGGGTTCCTCTCACAGAAACCTCTTCACCAGCTCCTCCAAAGTGAGTCCTCATGGGCTGCAGATCTTCACCAACCGCTGCAGTGTGGGTGCCTTCCAGAGGGTGCAGACCTTCAGGAACAGGCTGTTTGTCATGGGTCCCCCATTGGGTCACAAATCCTGTCAGCAAACCTACTCTGACATGGGCTCCTCTCTCCATGGACTCCATGTCCTGACATGAGACTGTTCCAGCATGGGATTCCCACACAGACAGAGCCTCCTGCTCCAGTGTGGGGTTCTCCATGGGCTGCAGGGGGACAGCCTGCCTCACCAGGGTCTTCTCCACAGGCTGTAGAAGAATCTCTTTCCTGGTGCCTGGAGTTCCTCCTCTGCACCACCACCCCACCACCCCCCCTGCCACCCCTCGGCTCTTTTTCACTCAACAAGCCAGGGAAGGAAAAAAAAAGTGCATATTTAGGCAATAGGTAAATGTAGCCATGACTTTTGATACCAGTAAAATGTAAATAGAGCATGAAGGACATACAAATTCACCTTTGATACATAGTTTAATTACTTGCCCAATTTTACTAAAACATGATAATTAAATTAATCAGGTAAAAATATGTGTCAATGTGTGGGTAGATGATGTTTTCTTGAGCTATTTAATGCTCACTAATGGGAATTATTAATAGGTGTATACATGTAATTTAACCTGAAATTAGAGGATGCTCTTGGCATAAGTTAGAGATTCAGATTTGCTTCAGTTTTAATTATTGGGGTGATTGCTTGCTGGTGGGGCTTATTGTTTGGTTTTTTGTCTTTGTTTTTCTGGGGTTTTTTTCTTGGTTGATTATCTCTGACTTTATTCTGGGTCATCAATAAATTCCAGGCTGGTAAGTATTACAAAAGAGAAAAAAAATGCTGGGGGAAAACTCCAAGAGTACTACTGAAACATTTAAAAATGCAGCTTCTAAGAAAGCTGCCAACAATTTCCTCTCTATTTTTTCAGATCATAATTGTTTATGAGTTTTTTCCCAAGAGGAATACTTTGCCTTATCTGTCATTATGCTTTTTTTCCTGGGTTGCATAAAATATGACAAGCCAAAGAGCAGCAATGTGGAGCATGACACAGTAATTCTCATTTATGAGCTGTTTCATATTCTTTATCAGACTTTCCACGAGACAGGGACAGTTCAGATGCTGTGGGTCTTCTGCTGCTACTCCATCAGTAGTAGGACAAGTTGGGGATAATTAAGTGTACCTATTTTTTTATTTTGAAAGCGTTCCTAATTAATTAATAAAAATACTAGCTTTGGCTAAGATGATGATTTGGGCACTGGTCTTTAAATAATGCATGGAGACAGAAATAAAATAACATGATATTCAGTCCAGGAAATAAAGACATAAGAACCTTCAGTGGAGGGAACCTGGAGACAGAACAACTCAGAACAGAACTGCCCTCTTTCAGATGATAGAAATTAATGCCCTGTGACATCTCAGTGCTTCAGGCACTTGCTTCCTCCAAGCTGGCTGATGCCACACTCAGAGTGCAAAGCCTCCTCAACCTTCCTCCTCCTCTTCTGATAACTGCTTGTTGTCACTATACACACACTGGTTTTCTGTAATTGTAGTTTGACTCCTGTAGAAATAATTTCATAGCACATAAGACAGCCTTATTGTAGCAGTTAGGAAAATAATGGACAAGTTTTCCGGCTTATGAACTACTAAGTACTTTTTTATTTTCAACATAAATAGGAACAGAAGATGGAGTTTATACAGTGGAGGGAAATCAGCGAAATGTTGTGTTCGTCACAGTGCATGATGCACTAGAACACAGGAGGATTACTACTCAGTTTATAGTTTTTGCCTGAAATTACATTTTGAAGAACTAGAGATCAAGAAACTGGGCCAGATGTCCATCCTGATGCGCTTTTATTCTGTTTCCTCTCACCAATTATAGAATCATAGAATCACAGAATCTCATCCATCTGGCACATTAACCTCACTAAAGAGTTTAGTGTCATCAGCAACCTTGCTGAGGGTGCACTCAATCCCACTGTGAATAGCATTAAGAAAGTTACTAAACAGCACTGGTCCCAAAACAGACTGTTGTGGATCATTGCTTGTCACTGTCTTAGATCTGGACTTGGAGCCATTGACCACCACCCTCTGGATGGGACCATCCAGCCAATTCTGTTTCCACTGAACAGACCAGTCCACCCATCAAATCCAATTTAGAGAGAAGGATGTTGTGGGTGGCTGTGTAAAAGGCGCTGCAGAAATCCAGACAGATGATATCGGTAGATCTTCCCTTGTCTACTGATGCAGTTACTCCATTGTAGAAAGCCACTAGATTGTATGGCAGGGCTTGCCCCTAGTAAAGCCATGCTATGCTAGCTGTCTCAAATCACTTCCCTGTCCTCCAGGTGCCTCAGCATAACTTCTAGCAGGATCTGCTCCATGATCTTCCCCGGCACAAAAGATGTCAGGAGTGGGATTCGAACCCACGCCTCCAGGGGAGACTGCGACCTGAACGCAGCGCCTTAGACCGCTCGGCCATCCTGACTGCTTATTACAACCCTAATTAGGGTTAGTTGCATTTTTTTTAAACATCCTTGGAGAGCACTAGTGTTGCAATCCTCTCTGTGCAGGTAGGTGTCTTACTTTCTGGAAGCCTCTCAATTCCTTTCCAAGTTCAAATCATATAGACCGTCCTAATGGTTACAGTTTTTCATGTACAGTATGAGTGAGGGTAAGACACAGGTGCTGGAGAAACAGACTGAGTGGAGTAATAGAGAGCTGCCAGCCTAAATTATCTTTCACACCGTTTACTCAGGAAGGTTAGGAGACAATGAAAAATAGAACCAACAAGCCAGAACAGAGACAGAAAGTCATTCACAGAGCCGAAATTTAGAGCACGTACTGACTTCTGAAAATCACAAGGGAATTGTGATGGAAAATTTGATATCCTCTGGGAAGGATTGTTTAAAACTTGGCATGAGTTTTCAGCAGGCTGTTCTCATAACACTCCATACCAAATTCCCTCTGTTAAAACCCTTGCAGGAAAAATTTTGAGCCATCAGAGATTTATGCCCATTCGCGTCGTAAGTACTTTGTACAAGAATATTGAAGAAAAGGAATCAGTGTGTTGAATTCTCATCAGGTAAAATGTCTTGTTTTAAAAATATAAGAATCCACAGAAAACAAGATAGGACATTTTTTAATCATATATTTAATATAATCTTAAAATTATCATAGCATTAAATTTTAAATGTTGTCATTAATTTTAATTGTGTGTTGTTCTACTCATCTCTTTTCCAAATCTAAATAGCTGCAGAAAAAATACAAACAAAACCAATGCTCATATCTCACAATATGCAAGTAAAATGAAGGAATTGCATAAAATATTACATTTTCAGTCAGCCTTTTCAATTTCCACTCTGTATGTTATTTAACTGTTACTCAGTGTGTCCTGTTGTTTTATTTTCATTGGCATTAAGACTTAGCTAAATAAAAATATAACCTACTCCAAACGGTACAGATTTTAATATATCAAATTTTTACTCCCCTTAAGATAAAAGCTTTCACTGAAACTCTTAAAAATGCATTGCAATATGATATTCCCACCCCTATAGAAATTTTTGTTCCGAAGGACATCATTGTGCCATATTTACTCCCTTCCACTTAGTAGCTTCACTCAATCACACTTTTCCTTGGTGCAAAGATAGATGAAGTAATTTCTCAAGATCCTCTTTAGACCTATATTTCCACAAATTGCTTTTATGTTGCTTGGGCAGCAGGACTGTAAGAATCTGTTCTGAAAATTATACTCTGTGATACCACTGCACAACACCTATTGTAAAGATCCTATGGTATTACTTTCTGAAGATATTCTTGTAAAACAAGAATTGTGAAAAGAAAGAAGTAGACCTGGGACGGTTCCCTTTATGAAAGCACCAGCGTGAAACTCTGGGATCATTTCTGCTATGCCAACTGTTAAGCTTAGCTGTTGCAGAAGAAAATAAATATATTTGATGAGATAGTTACTCTGGTTAAAATCAAGTTTGTGTGTCTAGACAGCTGGGAGGATTACGAAAGAGACCTGGAAGGTTTCACCAGTACCTTGTTAGCTGAAATGGGTCTCAGGGGAACAGCAGAAAAAAAAAAATTGTATCTTTGTTGCTCATTTGTCTTGGTGAAGTTAATTGGTGGTCCCAGTAAAAAGTCCATGGTGATGGCAGATATCGTTGTAAAAAATAATATATATATATGTGTGTATATATATATATCAGATTGGGCATCAATTATCCTGTCAGCTAGGTGTTCTCTGTATACATAAATCTGAGGGATTAATTTTATTTTGTTCATCAGAAAATCCAGTTAAGTTCTGACACATGGTTGCAGGGTAGCTAAAGCAGTTAGGGACAAGCTCACAAGGATGTGAGAAGTATCATCCTATCAGCAGTGAGAATGACTATGTTAATGAAGTGATACTGCTAACAGAGTAAATACATGCAAGCAAAAAACTTGGTGGCATCTGCTGTGGAGGCTGGGCAGTTCCTAAGATGCCTGAGACATGGCCAGTGCCTCAGCACTCAGTATTTTGCTAGTGGTTGCCCCAGGGCTTAGGGCATGTGTGGTGGTGCCAGAGAATCCTGGCTGCTCTGAGCCAGGGATCTCTTCTGCAGAGGTGAAGCTTCTCCTCTGTTGCTGGTGGCAGCACCTGGGGCAGCACCATAGCATGGGACCATGCCAACCCACAGAAATCAGTGGGTGGCTGGAGGGGTCTCAGAGGGAGGCAGAAAGCAGCATGGAGGTGGAAGGAGCAGAACTGGCAGTCCAGAGCTGTGCTTTCTATAAAAGTCTCCTGTGATAATAGAGGAAAAAAACCTGATGTATTGTAAAACTGTGCCACTTCTTGAGAGGTTATGAGGCTCTTACATGTGGGTCACTGTTGCTTGAAGTCAGACGGCAAAGCGCGGGCAGTGTGTTTTGCGGCACTGCTGCCATATTGGGCTGCCTGTGCTGCTGTGCCCAGAGCAGCTGCTCTCAGTGAACATGGGGAGCCCGAGCAGACTTCTTAATATGATGGTTTTCTTTAGGAACACTGAAACAAGGATAAAGTGTCACAATGTGGTGTTTATGTAGGAACATGCACGGATATGGAAATAAATTTTTGTTTAGGGATATAAAAAAAAAAGTATTTACTACATTGTGTTATTTTCCCCTGTCAGGGAAGAAAACAAGCGACTTTACAACAATAACAGATGAAACACAACACCTGAACACCGAGCTGATGTTCAGTGAAATCAAAGTCATCAGCTTTTCAAGGCAAGGACAGCCATGCATTTGTGCTGTACCTGTCACAGAGAAATGCTGGTCCCACATCGTACATAATGCAGGTAATAAGAGAGGTAATGATAAAAGTTACAAATCCTCTTGGCTTCAGCAGGCTACAATGCTTTTTAGAAATACAGAGAAGGAAAAAGAACATTTTAAAATCAATTTTCTGGACTTCCCTATCCAGCTCTGCTAATGACCCGTTATATCTCTTATATATATGTCCAAAATAGAAAAGACTTAAACCCCCATGAAGTAATCAGTCTTCTCTGTTTTAGAGAGATCTGTTTCATTGTCTGGGAAACGTGTCAGCCTATTCTTTTGGTGATTTATGTGATCAGTCAGCCTTTGAATAGAAAATTTTGTGTAAGTTACTTTGGGTATTTATCTGCAAAAGCTTTTGTGAAAAAAATACCAGTAATGAAAAAAAAGAATGAAAAATAACATTTTTATTTGTGGACACATTTTTTCATGGAAAAGAAGCATTTTTTTATGGAAAACTTCATTCTTGAAATATAGTATTTTTCTTCAGCTTGCTGCAAGCTAAGTAACTCTTTGTGACTGGTAGACCTTTAAAGTACTTGTCTATACAGAAAGGCAACTAATCTGATTTACTACATTTAATTTCTAAAATTTTAACATGTGCTTTCTGAATCTCACCTAAAGGCAAGGCAGTCTAACTGGTAAGATATCCTTCCATCAGTCCTTAATGCAGAACAGTGAGATATTAATGTGTTTCACATGGCTTTAAAGAACTATCTCCATTTTCTCAGAAAGGTCAAAAGACTCCTTTTAAGGACATAACAACCCAAATCTAATTTGATTGTATATGCTTCTAGTCATCTACACTTGTATCTTAATATTATAAAAGCTATTATCTAGTTAATAGCACATCTCTGAGAAACTGACTCACTTTGTGAATTTACTCAGGACTCCAATATTCAAAAGTCTATCATCTTGTCAAATTTTGCTGACCACAAAGTTTCGTTAAAACCAGTTGCACCAAAATGAAAATCCCACGTGATTAAATTTTCCTGAGTCCTAGAATCTATAGGTTTAGTGAAAAAAAGTATGGAGGGGGCAGGGGGGAGCTTCCTGAATGAAGTTGGAAGACAGCTGAAATCCAACAAAAGAAGAAGAAAAAAAAGTTCTGTGTTACTGTCTTCTGTTTCCACGGAAACCGAGGCTGGATTGGCAAAAATGGGTTAAGTGCTTTACAGTGACAGAGACTAATCACTGTTATTTTATAACATTACTATTGCCAGTGGAAGGGAGGGCTGCATTCTAAGGAGATGCAGGTTTGCAATGAGTCGACTTGCTGAAACTATTAGACAGCAAAAACATTGCATGAGAAATTTTGAAGAAGTATACAGTAAATCAATACACACTATACAAAAACCATAAGAATCTGAGAAATACTGTATATGAGAGAACACTTAATCCCAAAGTCAATGAATAGCAACCATATAACTACTTGACTTTTCTAAATACTAGGAAAACACTCAATTGCTTGGTAAATGCAGAAAAAAATAATCTATCTGTCCTGTTTTCCAATGTGTATGTTATTCCCAAAGGGATTTACCTTGGAGAATCTGCGGCAAAAAAAATTCTCAGCCTGCATCATTATCTTGAAAGTAAGTTTTATCCTTCATGGTTGAAAATTTAGACTTCCATGGGTTTGAAAATTCAACATCACTGTTAATTTTCTAGAGGTTCACTTTTATCTCTGAAGCACTTTCAGCACTTATTTTCTTTTGAGCAAGGTAATATAGAGGAAAAAAATAAACCTAATTTCCCTCAGAAACATTGCTTTCTGAAGCTAACGAGATCCTCAGCTATTAGTTGGGTGTTCACAACTGCTCAGAAAAAAAAAGTGAACAGCATTAGTGGCTTAGGATGGGTGGCTCTTTAATGGAAAATAACTTATTTGTCTTATGGGAACACTGCAAAATGTTAATTGTTCAAAATCCTGTCTAAAAGTGTTGATGCCCAAGCATTTACTGTTGAGAGTTGTTATGTGGATATCTTCTCATATTCGAAATTACTTAAGTTATACTTTATAAAATATCCTTTAGTAACCTGGAAAACAGGACATTTTTGTGAAACATTGCACATACAGCATACCTATACCTACAAGCCAACTTAAATTGCTAAGGACAACCCTTAAACATCATCAGACTGCTTTTCAGCCCCTATGTAACCCAGTCAATACCTAAAGGCTCTCCCCCAACTGGAATTCCCAAACGACCACCTGCCTGGGGTTTTGCCACACCGCTCTGCTCCTGGCTTTACCATGGGATTTAACCCAGCAATGAAGGATGCACAAGGCAGGATGGATGGGGCTAAGGAAAAAACCTCAGGGAGTGACATGCCATGCAGATGTTCAGAAGATCCCAATCTGATTTATGACAGATATTTGGAACAATGTTTAACCAGGGTTTTTACCAGGGTTTGAAAAAAAAAAACTAACCAAACAAACACCCCATACTGCAGAATACTTGAAGAGGGGTTGTCCCTTTGAAGTTGTTTGCTGTGATTAAAATATCTGACTGTTTCTTGGTCTGAAGCGAGATGAGCCTGCATTTCAGAAGGAGTCTCCACCAGACCTGAGCTCACAGTGCCAGGTTGTGGTACCGCTGTCTAGGCAGGGGGAATGACTGTCTTTTCTGCCAGGTGCAAGACAGCAGATTACTCCAAGAATATGTATTAAATCAAGTGAATTAGGGACAAGTATGAAGAGTCTGTGACTTCTGCTGGGTCTTAGGGATGAGTAAAACAAATGTTAACTTTTCATTCAGTTTGAAATCCAACAATCCCATGGGAATCTCTAGAGGTTTGCTTAAAAAAACCCAAAGTAGAAAAAAAAATTCCTTATTCTCCTCAGTGTCAATTGTCAATTCATAGTCCTGTGAACCTGAATGACTGAAGCATCCTTTTTCATAATAAAATAAAAGGATATATCAAGACACCACTTAATCTTATATTGAACTCCATATGCCTGATGCACCTGTTAGAAGTTAATTTGCAAGATGTTTTTGTTTGAATTACAATATTTAAATAAGGGTGAACTTTTTTTCACATTGCAACTACCTGATTAAATTATTTTAAGAGGTGATACAGGAACAAAGGTGTTCAAAGTTGGTATTATAACTCATGGCTTTGGTAACAGATACATGAAGGCAAAACCTTCTGAAGAAGGGATGGAGGGTGGAGGGGGTAAAGGAAAGTTTGTGAAAACAAGAATTATTAGATTCAGTAAGAGACATAAGGCAGGACTACATAATTGGGTGAGAAAAGGTCAAAAGCAAAGCATGTAAAGAAGGATTTGAAGAGTGAGGTGGAGGTCAACTTCAACTGTATCCCCTTTTTTACTTCAGCTTGAATGAAAAAGGAAAGTGACATGGAGCAGAGGAGAGACAGGATCAGGGACTGTTAGGGCAAGCAAAGCATAAAATAAAAGGAGCAGTCAAATCAAGTGAAAAGCAAAGAGAGATGAAGAGAGAAAGTAGAAATACTGCAACTCTGGATGTTGAAAAAAAAGATAGGACTCCAAAATCATAGTTCTTGGAAATGACATTTGTCGTGGGAATGAGCACATGAGATGAAAGCACAAGAAAATGAGCTGAAATCCTGATACGGTATACAGAGCAAATCAAGAGAAAGAAGGCGAAAGTGGTAAAAAGAACAGCAAAGTGAGTCAAAGGGAAAGCATGCAAGAAAGAGAACAAGATTTTCTTTAGACTATTTTAAGATGGTCTCTGAGAACAATTATATTCCCCAAAAGATAAATAAAACATAAGAAAATCTAGACTCTCTCAACTGGAACATGAAGAGGAGGGACTCATTCATTGGTTTGTGAATACCCCTGACTGTGGGGTGAAGTAGTAAATTATCTGAACAAAATGTCAAATATGTGAAGAGTGAGATGCCACCTGCCTGTGTGGTGCTAGACAGGTTGATTTTGCCTGGAGCAGGTATCCCCCAGCAGCCAGGCTGCTTGCTGCCCACCACCCACCCCCATCATCATCCCTCTCTTTGCCCCACACAGGGAGGGTGGTAGTCCACAGACCCCTGCACCCAGCCCTACCTCCATGTAGGGGCTTGGCCCAGCCAACATCCTCCCAAGAAAACTCTCTTCTCAGCTCACCTCCTCCACAGAGTCTCTTGGGCACAAGTAAACACAGACACCTTCTGCTCTCACTCCCAGTGGTCATCCCTTTGGATGTTAAACTACTTAGTGGGTTATACCACTAATTACCCCTTCCTTTCCAGCATGCTTTCAAGCCTCGCACCTCCAGTGATCCAGCTGGGTATGTCACACAGTAACCAATTCAGTGGGACTGTGGTGATGTGACAAGTTATACAAGGGTGGCTGTACTAGAAAATATATTTTAAAAAGTACTTGAGCAGTCTGTTCTAGATGGGTTATATTATCTGATGTTAATCCCATGCATATTATCCTGAAATACTGAGCCTATTTATATGCAATTCTGTCTGTTCAGTTGTATGCACAATTGGACTCATGTGTAGTCACCTCTTCCTCTGTAATTTTCACTTTTTAACTCTGTTGTGTGTTGGATCATTAACTCAAGGTGAGACTTCTCTTGCAGTCATTTCCTCTAACCTCACTGCATAAAGTGGCCTCCTGGGTAACAGCATTAATGGATGATCTGAACATCCCTGTTTTTAGGGCAGACTTTGTTTTGCTCTGCATCTGTGTAGTCATTTACACTGGAACAATCTGAAATACACATATGCTTTTAAATTAAGCCCGGTATAAATGAGAGCACAGACTAGTGGAGAATTAATGGTGTTTGTCAAGGGTTTTTTTGTTCCTTTGTCACCCCTGTGAGTGAAACCAACCGTAGGCAGTCTTGTTAGTAGCCCCTCTTTTGATCCACACTGGAGAAATAGAAAGAAGAAGAAATGGGGAAAATATGACAAAATATGAAAATAAATTTTAAAAATCCGAATGAAAAAGAGTATTAACAGACACAAGGAGGTCAGTAATTGATCATATCTTATAGAGTCAGGGTCAAAAAAACCCACTTTCATCAGATGTTCTTCCACACTTGTAAAAGTCATATTGAGAATATGAAATACAAGAACTCCCAAGACATACCATTAAACAGAGGATGCAGGAAAGTGAGCTGACAGGCACCTTTATGGAAGTTAATGTTTCTCATTAGTTTGAGGAATGATATGCAGTTTGAGCACTTTTGGTTAACAGAAATTTCCAGACCATACCAAGTCAATCCATACTGTCCTTTAAATGAACTACAGGCACTGTATAAGTAAGTATGTGAAGCTTGTATTTGGTGGGATGGCCTAGCTGGTACCTGGCACCAGGCTACATATTTGTTTACAGACATGGAGGTCCTGCTCTAGCGGAGGGAAAAAACAGATGCTGCACCCTAGATTAATGCTTCCTATGGCATCACATGCTGCCTTTCATGTGATAATGCCCAGCCACAGCACCAAAGGGGATGGATCAGTACTTCCTTCCCCTGCTGACACCGAGATCAGGACTGCTTATATTCATGGCCAGCCTCCCTAGACCTATCCAACTTGGAAATGGAAATTTCACAGTTTTGTTGGGTTTTATTCTACCAAATGTGCAGATGAATTCTTTTATAAAAATTTGGCACTGGTACCCCAGCCAGGATAAACTGGCTCATTGACTTCAGTAGAGCTTAAATGAATGAAGGCTCTCCCTGTTTGGTCCAACCCTATTCTGGTCATTTCACTGGAATGAATACAGATTGGAGGGAAGAGCTGTGAAGCATTTGAAGTGCAGAAGCAATGAAATTCTCCTGTGTAAGATCCTCTGTTGGACCAGCTTCCCACAGGCTGCACACAGCTCCCAAAATCTGTGGCTTTCCAGGGAAATACCTTACTGAAATGTCTGAGTAAATTTACTAGGGGAGTAGAAAACCTAGGATCAATGTTGCATTCCTAAATTTTTTAATTAGTAGAAAATATCAGTGTGATATGCCTCTTACACTTTTGGTTTTTTTAATAAAAATGTTTTCAGAAGGTCCAATAAAGACTGAGCTCCTTTGGTGGTAGATATCAATTACCACATCCCCCTGTAAATACATCAGGGTTGATTTCTAATTTGGTTTTTTTGATGGCGAGTGTAGAAGAATGCAAACTGATGAATAAGCACACTCACTGGTTGTTACCCATAGAAACATTAACTGGAGCCTAATAAATACTGTTAAAATGTGGATCTCACTTTTTACTGCATGTTGAGACTAATTGAAAAGTTCATTTGGAGCTCTGTTTCAAGTTATTTTCTGATTTAGGAAGAGTACAGAATCTTTTTACATTGAGTTAACCTAAAAGTGCTGCTTTCATGGTAAAGAAAGGAAAAATAGTGCTAAAGACTCAATGATTTAAATGCATATAGCTCCACTGATGTTCAAGATGCTTCAATATTTGAAAAGAGCGGGAAATCTTTGTTCCTCACTTCTTCATTCTAAATGCATTTCTGCATCCTAAATTGAAAGAAAACAACATAATTGGAAGCATCTGTTGTATCACCATGGTTAATTCTGCCCGACCCCTCCCCCTTAGTTATCATATTTTCACTTTATGACTAGTCTCTAAACCTATGGCAGTAGCTAACATTTTTAAAAGCCACCACCTCTTGCCATTTAAAATTAAGAAGATTATGAAGGTAAATCCAACACGATGTCTAAAACCAGTTATGGTAATACTGGTATCATGAGGAACTGGTCTTCTGCCAGTTTGCACCTGAATGATAGCGCAAACAATTCCTGCTGTAAGTGTCCTTGTATATTTTGCACTAATATTAGGATATTATGGAACAGAAAATAAAAGGAAGATAGCTTTTGACTATAAAATGAAAGAAAACCAAATATATTCCATTAAAATGTTTTGGGGGTAGGTTTGTTGTTGTTTGGGGTGGTTTTTTTTCCTTGAAAAGGACATGAGTTTTGAATTGTTATGATATATGTAATTATGATCACAGTTTTGTTTCATGCCTGATTTTTGCTTCTTTCCTTGTATTGGCTTTTAATAATTGTGGAACAGAATTAATACCAAATGCTGTTAAAAAGGGATATTTTTTGTCTCTAATTTTGTTTTTTCATGACTAAATACAGTTTCTGTGGTGAATTATGTAGACTAGAGGGGTAATATTATTTATTTACAAAACCACTGCAGATTTTTAAGGCCAAGAACTCTGCCTGGTGTAGTGTGAAAGATTCTTAGCATTTTAAGAAAAACCTGCACTTGAAAATAATAAAAATTGCCCTTTCTCTCATTTTCTATAAACATCTATTGAAAAAGAACTGGAATCCACTAAGCCTTCATGATTTTATAAAATTTGGTGAGGAAAACATCTTTCGTAGTATTTTATTGCCTCAGGTATTTCTTGTACTGTTACGGGAAAATTATTAGTATTATTCTTTATCGGTTTGGATACAGAAGGGATTTCTGACATTTAAAAAACCATGTACTGTAGTTTTGCTACAGTTGTAACAAAGAAATAAGATTCTAAGACAGCAAAGTGATATTAACTAATCAGAATCTAAAAAAATATAAAATCTGAAATTTTTTTGTTGTTCTTTTGCTTTTTCTAAAATTACTCCTATAAGTGATGTGCATGGCAGGGCAAGAGATTGCACTTCTTTTTGTCACTGTGCCACCAATCAAGGCAGGGTATCGCTGTGAAGAGGGAGAGAAGTTGCTGGTACGTGCAGCTGGCAGTACGGATGAGGGCACTGTGATATGAGGGGCTCCAGGCAGCTTACGCCCCATGTGCCTGTTCTAATAGCATTCCCAGGTTTCTATGTTCACATATTTTATTCATAAACACTGAGCAGACTGTAGCAGGCTGGACTGTGATTTGCATTTTGCACCCTTGCACGGGAAAGGGAAGAAATAAGAATTCTGGTTGTGCCCCTGGGACGGGTGTTGGGGTGAGCTGACATAAATAAATGCTTGAACCTGCTTATTTGTCCTCCCTCAGTGCACAGGAGTAGGAATGAGAAGGTAAGAGCAGATCAATACACTAAGCAGAGGAGCTGAGTCAGGCAAGAAATATTGATATTTACTGTTGTTTTGGGCCTGCAACTAATAACCATCCCTTTCCTTGAAGGCTGAAAAAATAGGGACGGACTCAGGCTGTAGAGGTATGCAGTCTCTTGGGATTTCTGTGGGAATGAGGTAGTTTATGCAGTCTTAAAGGTTAGAGTCTTCTGAAACTTTTTGCTTACGTTGAGCACCACTGTCCTCCACAAGCTGCTGTGGAGACCTGGAAGGATTAAACTTTAGGAATCCTCCTAAGGGAAGACTCTTTCTTACAAAGGCTTTGGATGACTTGCATGGAGAAGTTCCTCACCTTCTCAGCATGGGTAAGAACTTACGTATTTCCTTAGTGCAGGGCTCCTTTGTGTAAAGCAGTTGCTTGCAGCACACGTTCCTTGGAGTAGGGTGTGACGGAGCTGACATGGGAGAGTTTGGTGCACAGCTCAAAATAGCAACAGTCTCAGTCAGAAAACCGGCACACCAGGCATCACGCAGCTGGAAATGTTTTTTTCTGGCACAAGAAAAGAGGATGTTGTTTAAGAGGCTGGGTAATTTAGACACCTTTGGATCTAGGGGTCAATAAGGGAGTTTTAATTTTGTGCATAGGTGTGGTTAAGTAGGCAAAAGCTCCTCTCTGGATTTTACTTTGGCAGCTAACCTTCAAAAGATTGGTTTCCTTGCCTGGAGATAGGAGAGTAAGTAAACGCCCCCTTCCTCTCTGACTGCAATTGCCCCTAAAAATAAGCATTTGTTATTCCAGTTGTTTTCACTATATTCACAAACATTGCTGTGAGACTAATGAAAGCACATGAAGGGGAGACTGAAAGTATATGGGGTGACGTATAAGTAGCAGCAACAGATATTTTTAAATATCTCAGTCTTTGGAGGCTTATGTAGCCAAACTTTCCCTTCTTTCAAAGGTTAACCCGCAATTTCTATGAAAGTTAAAGTAAATCAACCATGATCTAAATCCTGCTCCCATGAAGTCAGTGGGAGTTTTGCCACCAATTTTAGTTGGAACAAGACCGAGCTGTGTAACTGTTATTTAATGCCACTGCCTATAGGAAAACTGAACACATTTATTTTGATTGGAAACAAGGTTACATAATAATTCCCCAAAATTCTGAGGTTAGCTGGCTGGTAGGAATTATAGTTCTTGGGGGAAAAAGTTGCTCCAACAGCTGTCATTTGTAATATATCACAATGTAAATGTTAATTCTAGTTAATGTAAAAGGAAACTGTCTAAAATAATTTAAGACACAAAGAATCACACTTAATGGAGGGGAACTTAAATAAAATGTTATGATATGCCAACAGACTTATGTCAAAACAGGGACTTGTTCACATTAAGCTAAGTCATGCCATGGGTAATGCCCAAAATGAAGACTGGGGTAGAAGTGCCCAAACCACTGAACCTCAGAGAAGAGCTGGCCCTCAGTTCACACAGTAGGACTGGGAAGTAATTTGCAGCACTTCAATTCTGTGGTGAAGCATCCTTTCCTCTCACAACACACAGGCGTTCATTGCTTTCACCAGAGTATGATGGTGGTGGAGGAAGCCTTACCAGCTCTTCACTTGCCCTCACCCTGACCGCTCCGGGGGAAACCCTTCTGACATGCTGGAACATGCTCTATGGCCTCTCCCCAACACCTGGAGGTGTCTCTCTGCCTCCTGATATCCAATACAGGTTCAAAATGCAAGAAGTCACTTGGAGCAAGTTTTCACCTTGAATATATCCTCGGGCAAGTACACAGCTTTATGAACGATATGTAAAAATAATTGCACAAAGAGTAATCTGAGAGCACGCAAAAATGCACATGCATCAGGTACTTGCTATAAAGAAGCATACTTGCATCACATCTTTGGCTAAAGCTGAAATAATTTATTTAAAACTGAGGCAACCGTGCAGTGTTAAAATTGTAAAATGTCTCTTTGTGTCCAGAGATAAGTATCTGACTGAAAGCTATCAAGATTTCAAGAGTGCTCGGTCACAGACATAATACTGTGCTTACTTGTGAGATGAAAATTGCTGTCAGGAACCTGATAAATCTCAGTAAATGTTATACGGGGTAATGACCTTGACCAGCTGACTTCTCTTTAACCTCATGTGTTCATATTTAGATGGAGTATTGTCATGGGTTTGCCCCAAAACCAGAAGAGTTGTATCCAGGATATCCTTTGTATTATTTTCCTTGATGTATTGCTAAATTAAAGCACTGCCTGCTCAGGAGCTATTGGTCTCCTAACAGCTTCATGGACAATGATCTCAGGAAGGCTAGTGGTACTCAAAGCAGATCTGATTGCTACAAGCATCTAAGTCTCTTTTTCTCTCTTATTTCTGTGTTTCAGACATGAGGGCAGTTGTCATCATGGTGCAGCACTGCTTGAGTGGGCTGATCTGGGTGCAGGGCAGGAGACGGACCCCTTGGTCCCACCTTTAGAGCTCCTGGTGTGGAGGGAGAGGTTAAAGACTGCAGCCCACCCTATCTCTGAGGCTTTGTGTCAGTGGATCAGTGCTGAAGGAGGAATCATGTCCTCTGCTGTCCATCATATAGTTGCCCCTTTAATGCTGTGTTTCAAAGCTAGTTTCATGGCAATCTTATAATGCAAGCTACCTTGGTGCATCGCAGTGTCTCAGGTGTTCCAAATTTTATTTTTTAAGTAGTGGAAACTAAAATACTTTGCTTCTGTGCTTTCTGCATTCCCCTAGCAGATACCAGAAGTTCTGACCTGCATCACTTAAAGGCAGAAGCATTTTCACTCTGTAAGACAAGGACTAATATATTATCCTACCTGGAAATTTTACTCTGCAGTTGCTACATGACAAAGGAGGTGGCTCTGATGAAACACTTTGTTTAAATTAATCATATAACAATGATAATCCAGAAGCAATCTTTAGAAAGTCCATATACGACAATCTGTATCTATCCATACATCCACAATCTTGTCTCTCTCCCTCTCGTAGGGGGAAACTTTTGTTTCAAAAGGTGCCTGGAGAATACTCTTTGCATAAGACCGTCCTCACAGGGCCTGTCTTCTCCCAGGTTCTTTGCCATTCATCCAGCAGATAATATCCTGCATTGAAAAATAAATCTTCATATTTCAGTTTTAGCTACACATGTGGAAGAGATATTTTGCACACACATATGAGCAGACACAGTCTGCTCTTCATCATGGCACTTTCCCTAGCTCGAGGCAGATTATATGGAAAACAGCACTGATGGTAGGCTGGGATTCTGTGAGAAGATGAAGTCCTACATACTACCCTCCTCCTGTGAAACTGCGATGCATGTGTGTATATGAAACAGCCCCATTTATAATGTACTTCCTCTGCTGATCTGCAAGGGCTTTACTCAGTGAAAGAAGAAAGATGTCATGTGGGGTGCCTAAGGAAAGGGCGGTAAGGCAAATGATCAGTATATCCGTCTTGTCTTCCTTGCCCACACTTGCAGATGGCTGCATCCATCAGTCCCTGTATGTTGCAGCTGTAAGGGGGATCCTAGATGAATCCCACCTTGCTCAGAGTCCTGCCCTGCTACTGCTGATAGCCCTTCAGTCAGACCTATCCAGGAAGCAGAAGGCCTAAAAGGCTTTGTTACCTCCAAGGTTTTCTTCTTTCCTTTGAGGCCAGAGAGAATATGAATACTTTCATTTGCACGTGAATATCAGTATCTCTGAGAGGGACAGCACCTCCAAAATACTGATGATATCCAAAATCTCCATGCATGAATAATTGCATGATCAAGACAGAGACATGATCATGCCAGACTGAAGTGCATTGAAGAACATACAAAAGTGTTTGTAAGTTACTCCTTTCCTAATACATCCCAGCTGCACAGGATTTTCTGACATGTGTTTACTATTTATAAACTTTTGAGAGAATTCCAGTTTGTGTTATACTGACTCCTCTGCAGTCTGAGAAGTAATTTATAAGAGCATAAAGACTGACTATATATTAAGAAAGAGGCAAAGAACCAGAGGAAAGGTTGAGCCTACAGCCTGACTTCTGCTTTTCATGACATTTAAGAACTTGATTTATCAACCTTAATGTTACATTAACATAAGCAGATAACTTTCTAGGATCTTCTCAGCAAATTTGAGAAAAAAAAATGTAAAAGCACAGAAGATCTGAGTGCAATAGCATTGTAAATTCTTTTCTCTCTATCACACATTGCTTCCACAAAGACTGTGCTTTGTAGCCTCGTTGTCCTATGAGCTTGGAAGGAGCCTCTGTTCAGCAAAAGGCAGTTGTTTCCCGCACACTCAGAATGATATAATGGTTTTCTCCTTAGTGCATTGTGCCATCTGCAAGGGATGAAGAGAAGAGCAACTTCTGGTTGCTAACTGCTCCAAACAGTTAATCAGAGGAGGTGGATAGACACTCAGTAGCAAGGATTCTGGGTGTAGTGTGCGGCTGGTTTCAACATACCAGAGGTGTGTATAGACCTCCTCAGTTACACAGGTCAGACAGGCTTGCTCTTAACTGTTCTAGTAACTCTTTGTGCATTAGCAACTCTTACAACTACAGTAGTTTCCAACGTGTTCAAAGTTTACATGCAAAACATAGATTCATCAATGTTGTAACCCTTTCTGATTTTTTTTCCAATTTTATCAAATTCTTCTTCCAGGAATAAACCAAAGTTACTAAATAGAACAACATAAATATATGAAAAAAAATTTTAAATCCACCTTTCTTTTTGAGATTTCATAGCTTTTTATTTCTCAGTTCAAATGATCTTTTTGTGTTGAGGTTTACTTTGCTTGTATTTAAAAATAATGACAAAAATCAGATAAATATCAAACCAGTATATTTTCCTCCAGAATTAATGAATCGTGGCAGCTTGTAGCAAATCTTCTGTGCTACTGATCTTCCTTTAGAAGCAACTGACCGTTTAACTCCCTGAGATAAACAGGATTCCAGGAGGTTAAGTGCCCCACAGGTGACACCATGTTCAGTTCAAATTTCAGCTAGTAAACCTCAAGCAGAAAAATCCTTGCCAAGTCTTGTGCCAGATTAATCCACTTATCTCCTAGTTACTTCACAGCCACTTCTTGCTTACTCCCTGTTGATTCGCTGCATACTCGAGTTTTTCCCTATGCTTTCTTGTTGATGTGTTCTTGCAGTTTCAATGTTCTGAAAAAGGAAAGCTATTACTGATAAGTAATCGGGTCACTGACTACAGACTCTTCAAGTTAAATCTGTCTATTTTACATTTGCTTGTTGGCTTTATGAAATTTGGATTATGAATACCAACATACTTGTTTATATGCTGGACTTCTAAATAATGATTCAGACAGGACCTTCATTACAGTTTAGGCTGGATGCATTCTTATAACCCAGCAAATACGAAATCACAAAGACATTTCATTTCTATATCTTCATTTATGTATTTCATCCCCATTTTTCTCTTTGAAATTTTTAATTATTTTTGCCATTCAGCACCAACTCCTCCACAGCAGTATCAGACACTGATTATAAATGTTAAATGCGCTCTCCCAGCTGCAAAAGAAGCCCTCTACAAATGCCCCTGAACTCAGCAGTGGTAAATTGAGGCTAGCTATAGAAAACTTCTGTGTGAGACAAGCCAAGGTAGACATGAAGTTTTGTTGCACTTCTTTTGGTTCAGAAATGTCTGTTTTGCTTGACATCTGCATAACCTCAGGCCGAGGTAAGTATGCTCCTGTGATCTCTAAAACCTGATTAGCTTCCTTCCCTGGTTGCCACAGTCAAGATAGACCACCTATATGGGCAGAAGAGGTCTGTTCCTGGCAAGAAGTAGTTTACTTTTGTGGAAAAGCATTGACTGACCCATCAATGCTGCCGAAGGTTAATTTGCTCCCCAAAATGCAGCAAACTAGTGATATGGACAAATTTTCATTCTCCTCCCGCGTGTTAGTAGCTTTAGGTGTCTTTAAAATGCCAGACAGCCTGTGTGGCAAGTACACATTCTGGAAAATTTCTACAGTCACTCTGCATCCTTTAGCAACTTCTTCCTTCAATCCCACCAGCATTTCTCAATATGACACACAAAATATCATGCACATTGTCCACACTGACTATACAAGATTTTCTTACATGCTGTGCTAACTCCAGTGAAATATTAAAGCACTTTCTTACCTTCCATTGAAGAAGGAACAGTTGGTTTCTTGCATGAAGCATATTCTCAATGATGTGGTTAAGCAGAAACAATCAATGCCATTACTATTGTCTTTGAGAGATAAATACTTTAATTCCATCAGCAACCCCACGGTGTTATTCTCCCATTTGACATAGCATCCTTCTGGTTGCTTCCTTATCTATACACTCTATAACTGCTGTGTTCAGCTTTACCAGGTTGGGAAAAGATTACAACAGAACTTCACATGAATTTTCATTGAACACTCCTATGCGAGGTGTCTATGTGAGGGGTGTGTTGAGGATGCAAAAGGGGGCATGGGGTGTACAGAAGTACAGTTCCCACTGCTGTAGCTGTTGTGTCTATTATAATTAAAGAGATAAAAATTATAGCTCCTTAATTTCACTTTAGTGGCTTTGAGATAGTGTTCAAAAAACTTTTCTGCCTCACAAGCAAAAAGCTGAAGTCTGTATTGTTGTACCACAAACTTGTTTTCAAGATCTCATTCTTGAAAGAATCAGAAAAAAAGATTTTGGTTGAATGGTTTCCAAGAGTGGAGCAGAGTTCAGAACTGACTTTACACTTGTTGTCATTAAATCTATATATTTATTTCAGATTTCACCTGTTTTCTACTGTAGCAGCTATCTCCTGTCATGCTTAGTTATCAGACGCTCTGCTCTGTGTTAACTTGTATTTTTGCATCCATTTTACAACAGATAGGCCTGAAACTTCCTTTCTGGAAAACTGAACTAAAATTCAGCATCATGGAAGTGCAAAAGACAATATAATTATCAAGGGATTCCTGTGAACTTTTGCAGCTCATTTCGGGATGCACAGCACCTCCAAGTGACCCTCTCTTAATATAACTAGTAGAAAATTATGACCTTCTTAAACTTCCTCTACCCTTGCATGCAGAAAAGCTATTAACTTCTGCAGAAAGCAAGTATTTATATCCACAGTTGAGGATTTTAATATAGGGCTATTACTTCAGAGGTGAATTAAACTGCTTGATTTTGAACTGAAAGTAGTATTATGTAATGCTTATTAGCCTTCAAATTTGTGCTGGAAAGAGGCATTCATGAGAGCTATCTCCTTTTTCCCTGCTCTGATTTACTTTAACCTTGGTGTCTCTGGAATTAGCTGTAAATATGTCCTTGGCAGCTACGGGAATGGAGGTTGCTCCTGCAGGCTAAATCGTATGAGTTGCTGAGTGCTGCTGAAAAGAGGCAGAACAGCTTCTGCCTCCATTGTCTTCGGCACAAACTGACAATGAAGCCTCACACCTTGTGTACCTCACTGGGTTGCAGGGCTGGGCTTATAATGAATTCACAGGGTTTTCTCATACCTGGGTCCAGACCATAGAGAAGGAAAAGATGATAAAATTTGGTGACAGGAAAGAAAAAGCACTATCAATACCACAGGCAAAATCATGAGCTTGTGTGAGTCAGCGTGGCACAGCTGATTCCAGTGATGCTGTATGAATCTATCCCTGCCGAGGTTCTGCTTTGAAAATTTTAATGGATATCAATTCAGATGAAATACTTTGGATATATTGCTAAATAATGGCTTAGATGCCACAGCAAGAAACAATATAATGCCACTTATTATTCCATTTAAAAACAATATAAGCCATGTGTGAGAAATTAAATCTGTCAGCCTGGGAAAGAGTTCAGGCTGTCAAAATGGTAATAGAAATGAAATTCAATTACCTATTTTCTATGTTACCCATGGTAATTCCCCAGAAAATATTAAAGGAAATTGAAGAGGAGATTATCTTGTAAAGTGTTTTCATAATATAATTATTGTTTTAATTACTTTAAGAAAAATCAGTACAATTCTGCAGAAAAACAGACGAAAGTTAATAAGAAGTGCAGTTGCTTGTCAGACTATGATTAGCTGCCATTGACCATGACCATCACTGCTGTGATGACAGCCACGTGCTTGCTTCTATAGATTTTCCTTTTCGTCTAGCTTTGCCGTGGCATTAGTCTGGGAGACTGAAGGCAGTGATGAGACTGATGCTGCTGAGCTTTCGGTAGCTGTGCAGAACAAGGAAACCTGCAGGGAAGTACTTTAAGCCCTTTTTCTCTGAGTATCCCCATTCAGCTCTGCACTCTTTCCCTGCCGGAGCTGGCCTAGCCCCACCATAGGCATCAGAGTGCCTAAGGTGACAAACATTAGTTGAAGGTGCAGTGACCCCCCAAGTAGGCAAGAGGTTACCTTCATTTTCTTGTGTGACCTTCCCAGGTGTACAGAGTGGAGGTCAGGGCCTCTCCTTGGCCCCTTTTCATTGTACCATGAGGAGGGGAATAATTCAGCAGGAAGTACTGTGAGGCACTGTTTCGTACTGCAGCTTCAGAGTGAGCTGTAGCCCACAGGTTAACACCGCTACCGGAGGTCACAAAGACCCAGACCTCAGCATGGTTCATAATCATTGCACTATCGCGTGAGGGGAAAGAGGGGCTTAATGCAGGCTGCAGAATGCACAAGCAGCTGGGACTTAGGCACTTTCATAGATCTAGCCCTATAATTGTAAATATCCTGTAGGTAAAAGTCAAGGACAAACCTTTCTACAAAGAAATTAGAATTCCTCAAGACAGGAATGATGTGAATGATGGTGTCAGGTGTTTGAGTTATGGAAGGGTTCATTTTTTTTTCCAGGTCAAGTTCACACAAGAGAAAAAAAAGACAAGACAATCAAAAGGGCAAGTAAAATCAAAAAGAGGCCTTTACTTGTTGGCGCTCTGAAAGACTGATGATGTTTTCTAATCTATCACAGGAAAGTTAAAGCCAGCACTGAAAACTGATTGTATTCTACAGATTAAGAAAAACAGCAGGAACACTGATACTTCACTAGGGGTGGGATGAAAGAGGTTGGTGTGAGTTTATGGTTATGTATTCAGTCTCCTTACTTTACCATGTTTTCTGTTTCCTTCACAGATCCTTAACAAATTGGAAGCTGAGGCAGATATTCTAGTTACGTTGTGAGCTGTGTATGCAGTCCGCTCAGGCAGTGTTGGGTGGCTCCCTGCTCTCAGGAGTCTGATCTTTGGGGCATAACCTCAGCTGGAGGATGCAGAGCAATGCAGAGGAAGGCCTGGTAGCTCATCTGCCTGAATCCTATTTGCCTTTGCACCACAGCCTGCTAGAGCACCTGATCTCTAAGTTAGACAGTGCAGAAATCTGTAGTGCTTGACAAAGCTCTTTCTGATACTTGAGCTAAACTGTTTACAGCTCGCTTGCTAATTTCTGCACTCCTCTGAAGCCTGCAGCATAGAGATACCTCAATTATTAATTGCCTTCTTGTCACCACAGAGAGGTCTTGGTGGTACTTGGGAGTAAATAGAGTGTTCAGACAACTCAAGTCCTCCTCAAAACTAGGTGTGAATGACAGGGGGAGCTATGAAATTAAGGCATATGCACCCCTCATCCCTCCTGAACAGGCCAGACTGGGTAGGAGCAGTCCTGCTACAGCACAGTGTCTTAGCTAACTGGTCTTGCAGATGAGCTATGCTAATGAGCCCGAGCATAGTTCTGACAAGGCTGATTTCATGTTCTCAGTTAGTGTTTCTGAGCTCTATCACACAGTACTGCGTAGATGAATTGTTTGCCCAGGGCTAGCTTGGGGCAATCCACGTGAGACTGCACTGCACCAGGCAAGCACTCCCTCTCTGTCTTTGTGGAAGCTGCTGAAATTCTCTGTATCCTGGTCAGTTCATGGATGAGATGGAGGCTTTTGTAAAAGGGTCTAAATTTATCTTCTTTTGGCTCTTCCTCTAAGCGCAGTTTGCATCTCCCTGTTACCTGGTCACGCAGGAGCTTAGATCACAGGAGTCATTCAGGGCTGAGTTACAGTGGCCATTCTGGATACAGAAACTTGCTGATAATATAGGTATAAAGAGAAAAATAGAGAGCGCTAGATCATGCCCTCAAGGCATGGACTTACATTTGAAAGAGCTTTTCTGGCATGAGTTGGATGTACTCTGATTCTTGGCATCCACAGTGACAGAGAAAGTACTACAAAGGCAATATGCTTCTGGCTGCCCCCTCCTTCTTCGGACCACCCTGGCTTCTCAGCAGAGCAATTTAGGTGCAGTGCTTGCAACTTGTGTGCCACAGGGAAAGCTCCTCATCACTTCCCTTTTCCTGTGACCATGTAGACAAGCCAGGGAAGAACTAGCTCTGTTTGACTGGTCAAACAGTGGTGCTATGTTGAGGTCCAGAGGAAGGAACAAACTATATTAACTTCCTTTCCAAAATGAGAAGAAAACACATGATCTCACCGGTGTGTATCATATTAAGTAAATAAAGGTGCATGGTTGCAGTCCCCCTCTTGTCTCACAGCTCTAAGATGTTAAATAGGAAAAGGACAAGAACTTCAACAAAGTAAATCTAAGGCAAATCCTCACAGCTGAAAAGATGTGCTCCTCACAATACAGTGAACTTGCTTTTACCTTGTCTATTCAAAATGTCTTATTTTGGTTTACATTTTGAAAAATAATAGCCACAAGGCTCTTTGAAGACCTTGAGGAAGGTTTTAAGTGTGGACAAGGAACATGCTCTTTGTGAAGCAAGAGTCAGAAACACCAAGGACTGATTCTTAACATAAAATTAGCACAACATTAAGCCCACAGCTCCAAGTGACTGAACAATACTGAAAGATAGTTACTTAATGGACCAAGAATAATTGGAACAGGGGTCAGAACATAGCAGCAGCTATCATAAAGGAATAGAAATGGACAAATACATTAATTAGAAGTTAAAATAAGTTCATATGCTATTTTTTAGTCCAATATTGAATTCCACACAAGAGTTTCATTACTTTCATTTTGGGGCTTCTCTCATGACCTTGGAGGGTCCTTGGAGTTAGATGAGTTTAAATTAGATTTAAAACTCTTTTCATTTCAGAAACTCTCCAGCATGACACATTTAGGTGATATTACGCATTAAATGTGCCTTTCATAGTTATATCTGTTTTATTTGTTTTTGATCATGTTTTGTGTAAGTTTTCCTGGATATAATCATATTTCTTAGGTGCCTACCCCTCATTTATTATTACGGGGGTGCAGGATGATTTTTTTAAGAACATTTCAAGTAGAGATTTTACTTGTCTGTTTTTTCAAAACATAATTGCACTGTGATAACTGCCAGGACATTGCAGCATGTGTCATGCAGAAAGATTTCTATGAATTTAGAACAATCACCTTTACTTCTTATACCTGCAAACAATAAAAAGAGCCAGCAAAGTGGCATCGCAGTCTACTTTGATAGAATATTCAAAGCAAGAAAATCGCCAGTATGCTTCAGTTTTGTAAGTCCTCCTTCTGTCCATATCTGTCTGGTATCAACTCTGTTTTCTGGTATTGACACAAATTTGCCAAGTGATGGTCTGCCCACCAGATTACATGATAGAAAACATGACAGCAAGCGCAACAAACTCTGTAGCAGGTTAATGACCTGCAGTAGCAAAGACATTTTCTTGGTTAGCAATCGTTCAAATCACCCTTTTGTTAACACTGTTTGCCCTTCCATTTAGAGGAGATTTTATTCTTTGCATTTTAGTATTACTGGGTTAATTGAACTATCTAAAACCTTTGATAATACATGTGACTTCATCAGTCCATCTTCTTATCTATCTCTTTAATTTTTGCTGTAGTCAGTTATTCATGGAAACATGCATACACATAAGTGATAAGCTTCCACCATGAAGAAATTATTAAATAAAATTCCTGAATCTCAACAAATCAGAGACATGAACAGCAAAGAGAGAAGGTGGAAATTGATAAAGAAGAATTGCAGGGAAGACACCAAGTTCAATGACAGTAACAATGTCTTGGTGGAATAACAGATTTTGAAGGCTACTAACAGGGAAGATTCATGAGAAGTAGCAGACAGGCATGATCAAAGGTATGAATTTGGGAGTGCAAAAAGACAACATCAATTCGCTATGAAATCCTGTCTCACAAAGTAAAAATGTCCCACTAAAATGCCTTTTATAGTTGTTGCTTAAAAAGCCTGCCAGGTCTAAGGAATGGCTAATGCTGAAATTCATATCCATTTATGTTTGCAGTACATAGTAAAAAAAAAAAAAACCAAGGAGAAAGGGAGGGGAAAAGATAGAAGTTAAATATGCAAGGAAGCTTTGCCATCTGTAACCCAGCCAGGTCTTCTACCCTATCACTTGTCATCAAACCAACCCGTACATGCAGTGTAAGTGCAACGAGGGTTTTACCGATATTTATTAAAGATAGATGTATATTTTGTGCTTTGTGCACAGATACAGACTTTCAACTGAAATGGCTTGTCATAGTTGAAATTATATTATAAATTAATTCTAATATTTTACCACAGAAATGTGCTTGCAAGCAGAAATAGTTCATCTGTGTACCCTGTTTTGATTCAGGTTGCTATGAAAATGCTTATTTCTTGATTCACATTTGGAAGCAGTGGGTGAAATAATCCACAACAAGTAATTTGTTTAATGAATTTTGCTGGTCTTTTATCTGCCGCACATAAATTGCCACAAATATATGAATTCTAAAAAGCATTCATGGTTTGAAACTATTTTCAGATTGCAGCAGTTTATGCATGTAGTTGTTCCTTTGTGTATCAGTAAAATCAAAATGGCAGTATGGATTACAACTGGCATCCGTAAACAGAAGCTAATGAAAATGTATCTATCTTGACTATTCTGTGGCAGAAAAATACTAAATGCAGTACATTTGACCTGAAATTATCTCAGGTATTGCTCTGATGCTGTGGCTGTCACGGAGCCAATGCCAACAAAGGCCAACAGCCCAAATGCACACAGAGACATCTAGGCACGATATCTGAGCCTTATTACCTTGCCCTTGGTAGTCAGGCAAGCCATGGTAAGGCTAGTTTGGGTAAACAAGGTAGTCCGTTTGTGCACACCCGTTCAGATAAAGTCACTCTGGGCTAGATTTGAGCTCAGGAAGAAATGCCCTTAATTGCTCTGTCCTAGAAATAGCCCTGTGTCAAAGTGTCCGATTGAGCTTCCTCTTTGTGCTACACTCGTCTCTTAGTCATGTCAAAACTAATGCTAAAAATCATAGGCTTTCTTAGAAAGAAATCAAGAAAAGCAGTGGATATTTTTATTGTTTAAACAGCTATTTATTCTTACACAGCCTGGAAAAAATATAGTAGCACATCACCTGGAAACACGGCTGAGAAAAGTGTTCTGAAGAGCCAGCTCCTTGAACATGCTTTTTATACCTCTTGTTTAACTACTTCACATACTCATTTTCTAGTCATCATAGCCACATTAGTTAATAAATTAGAACACTGGCAACATGGAAGACTTTTATCAAACTTGTACAGACAGTTATTAGCATATTTACCATGGCCAAATTGTTTCACTTGATTTATTTCTAAGTCAGAAACAGTTTCAGCAAGTTCATCAGCATTCCAGCTCAACAAAAAACGTCTTTATTCCCTCTTTAGCCAAAAAATCAAGTTTATAATATTCTGAATAATACATTATCTATATCCAACCATCCATTCACCCAGAACTCAATTCTCTTAGGTTGAGCAATGTTTTAGGTTTAAATTTGCCTGTCTGCATTTTTCCAAAGGTAAAAAAGATCTTTATATAATAACACTGTGAGTCAAAAGGGTTTATTTTCATTCAGCATTGGGAAGGGAATTCTTGTTCCCTTAAGTAGGGAAATTTGTATATATTAATTTAACACTTAGATCTGTGCCCCTTAAGATCTCCTCGCAGATACTCCAGCACCTATTTCAGTATTAATTTTATCACTTGCATTTTGCCTGCTAGGCCTCCTACTGCTTTGCTTTTACAATACTTCCTATTTTTCACATCAGCATTAGGAATTTCTACTGCCCTGCAGTGCATTCAAGGCTTTGGGTTTTATTTCACTAATGGGCCCTTCTTGAAAGGGGGATATTATTCAACTTTCAGTTCCGTCTAGTGTAGGGTGATATGGTACTCTATTTTTCACCCATGTAAGTATATGCAATAATGGTGGCTTATTTAGTTTTAAATTGAACATATTTTACTGTGTTTCTTGGTCTTCCATTGCTTCAGAGGTTACACTTCATCACTATAAAGCAGATCAGCAGTTGAAAATAACAATGAAGTGTAGGGAAAGGAAAAAGCAACCCAAAGGGCACTGGAGACCTTGAGGGAAAGATTGGGGGCAGATAGGAGGAGTGAAAATAAAGGAGGTAAAAGATAAGGTTCTGAGGGGAAAAAAATTAGCTGAATCTCCCTGATCAGCAACCATGGTTGGTCCTCTTACCACTTTCAACATATTCTCCATAACATCATCAGAGACCTCATGCATGAGAAACTCATTCAACTTGTCTGAATGAGTTGAGAGTTCCCAGATTCAACTCTGAATGAATTGAGAGCTCCCAATCTGAACTGGGAACTCTCCTTGTGCTTTTATAGGCTTGTCTCATGTGGATGAAACAAAGTGCATCATGCACAACAGCTGGTTTAAGCTGGTTTAAGGCATGAATTCTAAAATATGCAAGTAAGCTTGGAAAGACAGGGCACAGCTTTTATCTCACTTAGGTGCGCAGACAAAGTCATTACTCCTAAGTGCCTGAAGTTCTTGCACAATTGCAAGAAGTTTCCTTGCAGGGCTTTGACAAGTGGAGAAATCCTATTGACTCCATCATAGTAGAAGGAGACTACAGTGCATATGTAGCACCATAGGTTTCATTTCCTGTCTTTATCCTATCTTTTTCTATGTGGGATTCTGGCTTTTCTTCAGGCTTCATGTGTTTACAATGTGCTTTGGAAGGCAGAAATGCATAGGGGCAGAGGAGGCAGGTTTAAGATGAATCTAGACCATGTGAGGGACAGCACACCCCCAAAGATGCCTGTGTCTGCATGGGTAGGAGTTGAGTGTGTGCTTGAGAGTGAGAGTGAGCCACTCAGATGAGCAGTGCAGATGAAATCAGAAAGGTATAGAAATCAGAATGCTAGAACTGGAGGAGGAATAGAGCTGAGACCTGCTAAGAAATCCAGACCCTGTTCCTTCTAGAGCATCCTTCTTTACTGCAACAGAAGCACCAGGGTCTGGGTCTCAGTGAGAGAGAGAGAAAGAGAAGATGTACAGAAAGTTCAGACATAAAATGTGTATGTATGTGTGTGTAAGCATATACATATCTTTCAAAACTTACAGAAGTAAATGTATATAAATTTCTATCTACTGATAGAACTCTTCCTCATAGAATAAGGACACATAAATCTAAAACTCCAATTTTCTTTTGTTTTCTGAAACTAAATGAAAACAAGCTAAAGTGTAACCATGCTGAAACAACAAAGAATTTACATCCAAGGAATGCTTAAGTAAGTGAATACAGTTTTCATGTGATTGCAGTCATGATGAAGAATAATGTAGTATGATCCTATTGTAGCTTATTTCTGCTAAATTATAGAAGTGGGTTTTCTGTCTTTATTTTTTCCCTAGACTTCAGATATTTTAAAATCTTTGGGAACACTGCACATATAGCTAGTAATGTCCAAAATATATCTACATTTACCCACATAACGTTGGAAAGCTTTATTTTTCATCTTTAAACAGTACTAAATCTGGTCTTTTATAGAAATTCATGAAAAAGTATTTCTTGTAGACTGTGTGAGTCATGCTCCTGAGATGCTTATGAATTATATTGCCACTCTTTCATAGCTTTCCTAAAATTCTTTACTGTCTTACTTCACTGCGCTCTGGTCTGCAAATCGTAGCCAACCTCAAATTTTATAGGCATACGCTTTTATATTTAACAGCAGTTTTTATTGTTCTGTTTATTTTATTGTTGCTTTATATTAAATCTTACTGTACTTAATTTTTTCAAAAGCTGTTGAAGTTCATCAAAACTATCTTATTCAATTACTCTTCTTATTTGATCAAGGACTCCTGTCCTTAGTGGTCAGGCAAACAGGCTGACGTCAGCCTCTCCCCCTCCATGGTTATTTGTGCAGTCCTTTTTCATTCTGTGAAGGAAAATAAAGTACCTACCCACTGTAGATAGAATAATGAAATCCTAAAATTGCATAACTTCAGAAAAACCTTAAAACTTAAAAAAAAAGACAAAAAACCCCCAACAAATTAATGGGATACTTTTGCAAAAGGTGAAATATATATATAGTACCTATGTGTGGAATTTTTTCCTATTTTATCTTTGCTTGTTTCTCATCTCTGCTGCCCCATGCACCAAACAGTCATCCCAATTCATAAAATTTGTGCAACTATCCACTAGTGCAGAAGCCGCAAATAGCTCAGAAATGAGCTCAGCCTCTTTACTAATCCTACAGGGCGGAAGGAGCACTGGTAAAAAGGAAGTGCAGCTTGAATCATAGCTCTCAATTTTGCTTGATGAAACGTCACAGGATATGAGGGTAACAAGTGAGCAGCCTTTTGTATGGTAAGCACACCAGGTTGCGCTAGCAAGGTTGATCTGTTTCCCGTCTGTCACCCTTCCACCGCAGTGTGGGGGTCTGAATTGTTACATATCTTTAAAACAAGCTTTAGGCATCAAGATGTGTTCACACAACCTAAGAGACGCAGAATCCCCTCACTGAGCACTTTTTCTGCCCCTTCCTCCACCCTCTTTTACCAGAAGAACAAGCAAATGCTCACTGCTGCGGTCTCATCCCTCTTCTGCTCTCAGCCCGGAAACAGCACTCACCAGGCACCCTGGCATGCCCGCAGGCATCTCTGGCAGTCTTGCTGGGATTACCCTGGTGTGTTCAGGAAACTGCTTCCGGGTACCTGGTTTCTGACAGTTACTTCTCACCAATTACATTATGTCTCACTGCTAATCTACTGATTGATCTATTTATTTGTCCGTTTGCTGACTCATCTTTCTTACCATTGAAACCTGGTAGATTAAATAATTTGGCTAACTCTATCATGGATGTGCTTCTCTCTGCTACTCACCTGTAGAATCAATTCATTGCTACTGGCTTTCTTGTTCCCCTGGGTATCTCACTTAGATAGTAACTTAACAGATTCTGTTCCTTTTAAACAGACATTTTCACAAACTCTGCTTTCTCAGTTAATAATTTCATTTAATTTGTTAGTTCCTTTTGACCGGCTGCTAAACTGCACGCTTGACTGCTTGACTCCCACCCTGCAAACACTACCCTATACATGTGCTCTGCTGTCATCATCCCTGTAATGGTTTTCTTTCTGTTACTCTCTTTTCCCCTACTCCTTGGTCTTTACTCTCCCACACTTTCTTTCATGTCATCTGTCATTCGTACTATCTTTTCCTTTTCACCCTTTGGCTTCATCTCCCCCTTGAGTACCACACAAAGGGGTCCTTCCGCTCCTTTTATCATCCATTATTTGTCATCACCATATATAAAGATATTGCAATTACATAATTGTACTTGCTTTAAATATGTTTAAATATGTATTGTTGATACTTGTAATTGTCACCAATCCACAGGTTGAAAAGTTGGCAACGTGATCAGCAGTAACTGTACAATACAACTAAATTATTAAGCCTGGACTGGAATAGCATTTATATGAAGCAGAAGAGCTGGAGTCACTAGAAGTATATGAAACCCTAGAAATAATATACAGAAAAGCAAAGCAAAAGCTAATTAACAGAGCTGATGAAAAGATCATTTGAACTTGTCAAGATACCCTTTTGCACCTGGGCTGCAAAACAAGCAGGTTTTGCTTTTGCCCTGAAATAGAAAGTTGAAAGCAATGATGTTTTGCTCTCCATATTTTTTTTTCTATTTTGAATTTTCTTCATCACTATGTAAATAGGAGAATAATCAAATTTCTCCATTTCTTTCCTACCTCTGTATAATTTTGAAAAAGCTGGTAAGTTTTAAAAGTTACCCAGAGGAAAAATAAAGTTGCTAATCTTCCCACTTTGTAACTTCTCTAAAAGTGGTAGAAAACCTCCAAAGTTAGGAAGGATTCTGAAAAATACACATTTTTCTGTGAAATTTGGTTTATTTCACATAAATTCACTAATTTTTTTAAAATCCATAATTATTTTGAAATTTTAAAAATTTTCCTTTTTGAAATTATTGTTTCTTCTTTTATTCAGAAAAATAAAGTCAAGCATCCTTCCAAACTTTTAAAATCCTGAGAAATATGTTCCATTTTTATTTAAGTTTTAATTTTAAAAGATTTTTAAACATGCAAGATTTCCTCTCTTCCAGTGCCAAATCAAACTATGGAATCTGAGTAATCTTTTAATAATATTTTCTTTTCACAGATCTAGCACAGATCATGTGCTTTACAAGTCATCCATTTTGCCTTCCTTTATTCCAATGTAAATTTATTTTAAGTAAAATTTTATCTTTCTTGTTGTTTTTATTACTTAACATTGTATGCAGATACAAAATTGTAATGTTTTCCACTTTCTGAAATTGTAAAGCAGAATAAAAATATTGGAAGACAGTCCTGAAAAGTATTTTCAGTTTGGTTACTCAGTGAACACACAAATGTGACTTTAATGTGGTGGGACCACTCAGTGCCCTTTGGAATTCTGTTTCTTCTTATTCTCAGTCCATATCCTTTTTTCTCAGCAACTCAAATTTATTGTCATGGTAATTTTGCAGGATACCCCAGCTACAAATACTTTGAGGAAAAATGGGCTCGATTTTTACTTGCTAATTATTTTCAAGACTGATAAAAGTGGCTGATTGCTGAGAGGAGCTGAAGTTCCAGGGAGCCAGTATTTTTCCACAGAATCAATATCTTTTTAACAGAGCATTAATATTATTCATCCATTGATAATATATTGGCAAATATCAGTGTTTCTAAATATCTCATGTTGTCAACCTTTTGTTGCGATTTTTTGTGAGACCCACTCTTAAATAACGAAGAAAATATGGAAACACCCAAAGAAAACATTTTCTTTTATTTCCCACTCAGTTTCAGAATACCTAATGATGGTTTGGGGAAACACACAAATGCCTGTCTCTGTGAGGATTTTATGTGTGGAACTAAACTGAAGAAAAACTGATGTAGTGTAAAGACATCCAGCAGAGCCGCCCTTAATGCAGATACAAGAGTCTATTATTGCACAAGGGTAAACCAAAGAAATCTGTGCTTCAAATATCACAACATCAGAGTGGTAATTATTGAGATAAAGTTAATTTTCATAATACATTTATGTACATATGTATTGCAACTTGGCTCAAGATGCCTGACTCCAGGATACTTAATCCTGATTCACTTCTGAGAGATCCATATCAGCTAAGAATTAGGACAGATATCAGGAGAGCTTTTCCTAACTTGTACCTGGGGGGAGATCCTGAAAATTCTTGCTTAAATTCACAAAAAATCCTTGTGAATAACAAGCCAGTTCTATGAAGCAAGCTAGACACTTTTAGTGATAAACCGTGAGAGCAAACATAGATTCCTGCTGTTTGTAATCAATAATTTATAGGGTGTTATACTGTGTTTTGGAAAGGATGGATTAGAAAAGAACCTGGGGGCTGCAGGGGGCTGTAGTTGAACATGGGTTCGTGGTGGTTCACAGCAGAAACAGTGCCTGTAGTTGCTCAAACAGGGGACTGTGAGTAGGAGTGGAAAAGTTACTGTTACTGCAATAATGGGACCATTGCAGACTGTGATATACTATATATCCTACGGAGTCCACACTTAGGAAAATAAGTAAAGAGAAGCACATATAAACACAACACAAGAGAGTGTTTACAAGTAGTTTTCTGTTTCTGGAGCATAGGTCTTCAAGCTCGATGCTAAAAAGGTCTATGTGTTTAGCTTAACACAGAGATGGTTAATTTGATTTCATTTACTCAGTACCCTAAAATCAAGATAGGATGTCATTTCCAAAAAAACAGTTCTCTTGTTCACCCAAAGCATGTAAGTTCAGTGGAAGAACTACTTGAGAAATTCTGTCCCCTGTGGTATAAAGATCAGCTAGAAGAAGGAACAGACAGAATCACATTTTTTCACCCTTTACTAGCATCAAGTATTATGTGGCAAAACAGACGTGCAAACCTCCTGAACTCCTGAAGTCTCATTGGTTTTGTGTACTGCCCTCTCTCTACCTTTTTCAGAATTGTCCAGAAAAGTACTTTCTCTGATGCTTTCCCATCATTTCTCTATGAACAGACAAAATCAGGATTTCTATGGATGTGCAAGCAAGGAATGTGAACCCTACCACACCTATGGATGAAAATGTTGCAGACTCCTTGATTATAGGAGCGCTTAATGATTCTTTTGCTGTTAAAACTAATTTCTATTTCAAGCTACTGAGTCAGCTACAGAATCCAGTCAATGAGTTTCAAGTCATTGTACAGTGATTGCCTGCTATGCCTGTAACTCAAACATAGCTTTTTGTTTTCAGCTGATTTACTCACTGGTAAGGAGGTAGACCTCCAAGATGGTAAATAATTATTCCCTTTATTTCTTTCCAATTGGGAGTACAGAAAACCTGGGAAAACATTCACATACATGGAAACATTTCTTTCTCTCTAATGTCATTGATACTCATGTGCAACAAGCCTCTCTTCTCAGAGATGGGTCACATGGTTAATATGGTCATCTCAGGCTTTCAGGCTATGCCTGTTGCTGCAGACAAAATAGGCCTGTTCTCTGGCTCATAGAGCAAATGGCCTGACACAGGTTCCATCTATAGAACCTAAAGTACTCAAAAAGATTTTGTTTTGCACCCCACCAGGAATGCCATGTGCAACTACCCAAATAGTTCCTGGGTACTGCATGGAGAACTGGCAGGAGCAGGCTTGCAGGGTGCATGTGCCCAGTTACACAATATGAATAGTCATGTTTCAGTATTCCAAGGTTGTGATCTTAGTGTCTTTTGAGATTAGATATACCTAGAAGCTTTTTCCTGGCAGTGGTCACAGAGAGAGAGAAAGACCTTCTATGATCTGACCTATGCTTTCAAAGCAGTAAAGAAATGTGTTTTTTCAGCATGAACATGTGTTTGAAGAACTGCAATAAACAAATACATGGTCTCCTTGAATTTCTGCTCTATAGTCTCTTGAGCCTGGACTTTGGACCATACCTACCTCTGAGGGTTTTTTTTAAGTTGTCCATGTCCATTAAATGTAAAAGCACCAGCTATCCAGCTGTACAGAAGACAAAATCAAAAACTGAAAGAAAACACTACTCCTCCTTTCCAGCTCAATCCTTTGGGCTTTACTCATAAATAAATAAATAAATGCAAACATAAAATGTCCTAAAACCATCCATTTTCAGCTTCTCATTTTTCCCTGTGGACAGTGAGATCAAACTTTTGGGACAACATGGATCTACTGCTGATTATCATATCAAGCCATTGCAGCGGCCTTTCCTTACTACGATGGGATCGTTATGTGGTCTCAGATCAGCATAACATTACCATTGAGTGTGCCCCTGAGTAAGGGAGGTTTCCAGTCCTCGTGTGCCTCCAGTGTGATAAAGCCTCCAGTGATATGGGCCTGATGACATTTTGACACCATTTTCTTCAGGACATGTTTTAGTTCCCTAGGGTGTCTTGGAGTGTGATGTGCAAGGGATGTGAGCAGCAGCTGCATGTGGGGCTGCACAGTGTCTCAGTGCTTCTCCTAGGCCAGAAGAGTATGGACAGTCAGAGGTATGCTGTCGGGGATAGCTGTAGCTGAGCTGTAATAGCTGTTATCAATGATACTTTGAGATCTTCTGATGAGAACTACTGCAGAAAACTAGGCATTGCTACAAGGTTTAGTTCTGTGAAGAAATGTGCACTGTCAAACTGTGATGGTGAGCTAGTAATTGTTCTATATTTTAAACACTAACTCCAGCCAACGCTCTGTTTCCTTCTTTCTAGAGTTTCCTGGCATGCTTGTAGCTGTGTAGCAAAACAGACACATTGTTCTCCAAGTATTGTAAATTCTCAACACACATTAGGAAAAAAATAAGAACTACCATTTTCTTTTGCCACAGTATTTAAGACCAGTTCCCTACCAAAATCTCTGAAAATAGGCTTCACATTTTCCCTTCTAGTCATTAATGGAAAATTTTCGCGTACCTATTGTATAAAATTTGGTATTTTACCTTTTGATTATTTGTGGCTTAATTAGGTTGGTCTTTTTTTTTCTTTTTTCTTTTTTTTTTTCCCTCAACTCTTTGCTGCTTTACAAGCCTCTCCTCAGTGTTGTAAGCTAATGGAAGAATATATTTTCTTAAAGGCTGAAAGAAAATCTTTAGGACATGATTTTCAAAAACATTTGGCATTTACTTAAGCCTGCCTTCTCTGACATTTATAGCAGAGAAGATTTTCACTGTTGATGAACACTGGTAAATACTCCTCCCCTTGGATTAATATTTAACTGTGCTTGTTAAATATCTTGGGGGGTGAGGGTGGGTTTGTTCGTTTGTTTGGTTTTGGGTTTTATTTAGAATACTTCACCAGAATCAAAGAACAACACATAGTAATGAAATAATAAAATCCCATATTCTCATTTGCTGTGACTGCATCGGTCAGGACATTCTAGGCATACTCAGATAAATGTGCTAGCTACTTGTGATGTCAATCTCCAAGAATGCCTTCAGGAGCAAGGTGATGTTATTCCAGCTGGTGGTCAAACAAGTAAATGTCAGTTACAGCTGTGCTACAACACCCAGGCTGCTTGCACATAGACAAAAAAAGACAATACTCACTTGCTAATCACCCCTCCAAGGTTGCTCCATTTTTACCTGTACCAGAGGTACCATGCTTACCTGCATTTATTCTAGAAGGATATTGAAGCCCTGACAGCACACTCTCCTGCCATGTCCCAGCACCAAGATCCTACCATAGCCAGTGCATGTTTCACAAACCATAGAATGGTTTGGGTTTTGGAAGCGACCTTAAAAATCTTCTAGTGCTAACCCCCCCCCGGGCAACATACTCAACATCAGTTTCTCTAAGCTTCTATGTACCACTACAGCAAAATGGTGCCTCTGAAAGGTTACCCTTAGAACACCATGCAATAGGATAAGGCACTGTGTGTATATAGAAGAGTGACACTGAAATGTATTTACTGAGACAACTGCAAGTGGAGACCAGACACAGCAGCCACCTGCAGAAGGCAACACCCTTCTGCAAAGCAATGTGCATCTTCATGTACCCACTTCTGTTTTGATTGTTCCATGAGAATTCTTGGTCAGATGTCACTGGGCTGGTGGGTGATTTTGTAGAACCTCCTGTAGAAACAGATGGAGACAGATGAGTAATGATCACAAGCTGAATACACATCTCTCTGTTTTTATCTCTGGAAGGAGCTTCACCAAATATCCATTACTATACTGCTGCATATGCTGTGAGTTGGACAAAGCTGTGACTAAAGCATCCAAGAAAGTTGGTCAATGGAACCATCGCCAGGTGGGTTAAGCAGAAACACAGTAAGGAAGAGAAATTACAGATTCTCAGCAGTTTTCCTAGTGCCATCTTTCTTTTGCCTCAGAAACTATATTCTTTATTTCTCAAGGTGCATGTTAGAAAGTTTTGAAGGACCTTTTACTAATTCCATATCAATCTTCCCAGCTCTGAGATGCCTGAATGTCCCTGACCATTGTTTCATCCTTCTGCAAAGAGAGCCCTGTCTTATCCCCATCACCCTGCACTTTCTTAGGTCAATACAAGTCAAAGACTAAAATTTGACCTTGTCAGAAGAGGAAGACAGGAGACAATAATTTCAAACAAATACACAGGAGAGCTTACATGGCAGGCAGTTGACATTGATGCATTTTTTAATCTCTATACATCCTTATCTGTGAGGTGACAATTCTCAACGTACATTTAGTCTTCAGATACAGGATCATGACTCAGAGAAGATGGTAGAGAAAAGTTGAGCTCACTCCTGCAGACTCTATCACATGTGAATGTAAATATTCATTGTACAGCATGGTTTTCTCTAGATTTTTTTTTGGATGAGACAGTTTAATGTTTAACTGAAAGATAATTCCTGGTTTCCTACTTGACCTGAATCACAGTCTGTTGAGCATTGTCAAGTTCTGCTTTCACAAGGCCTAGTACAGATGCCACAGAAAAATGCTAGTTTGAGTTTTAATTTTAAGAAACACAGCTGCAATGTGTTTTATTGGTGTTCTTGGCTCCATAGGCAGCCAGTTTTGATTTGTGTTTCATCCAGGAGTTAACTGACTGTTGCAGAATAGGGTGCAGTGGCCCAGAAAATAT